>CM038673.1:125843697-127062043 GCA_021605145.1 Aegilops bicornis | reverse complement strand
GTAATGAGTTTTGCTTGTTCATATCCACATAGAAGTTATATTGTTATAGATCCTTTAACATGTGGTGCTTGCTCAATATCTTTGCTAGCCAAAAATTCCGCACTGAGTGGAGATACCACTTGTGCATTCAAAAACCTTAAACCCAAATTCATGCCTTGAGAGTCCACCATACCTACCAATGGATTGAGTAAGATCCTTCAAGTAAGTTGTCATCGGTGCAATAAAGCAATAAAAATTGCTTCTAAATGTGTTTGATTATTTAGTGTAAGAGAAAATTGAGCGTTGTACAAACTTCTGATGGCAAAGTAATAAAAGCGACGGATTGCATAATAAAGGTTGCTATCATAAGGGGCAATATAACGTGACATTCTTTTGCAATAAGGGATTTGGCATACAATAAAAAAGTGCATGGCAACCTCTGCTTCCCTTTGCGAAGGGCCTATCTTTTACATTTATGTATTTACTTCTATTCAATAGTCAAGTATTCTACCCTTTCCTTTTTATTTTCTCTTTTTGCAAGCATCTGTGGTGAGGAAAGAAAGATCTAAGCACATATATCCAGTTGGACATGAGTGAGTATGAGTTATTATTGTTGACATCGCCCTCGATGTGAATACGTTGGGAGGCGAAATCATAAGCCCCTATCTTTCTGTGTGTCCGGTTGAAACTTTTTGTTCATGGGTATCACTAAAAAGACACATCCGTGACATTTTGGGCCGAATGATTTTTTTTGTCATGCTTATGGCACTTCTATGACGATAATTGTGACAAAACCCGGTATCATCATAGATGTGGTGGGCTCCTACTTCTATGACAAAAAATCATGACCGAAAATGGGCTTTTCGTCCTGGGCGGGCCGGAGACGTAGCTGCATGACATTCTTTGGCCGTCCATGACGGAAAAAACCATGGTAGAAGTGACGGCGAGGAAAATATCGGGGAGTTACCAGTTACGGCGGGTGGTCGGGGCCGAGCGATGCGCGTATCTCTCGTACACGTACGCGCGTGGGTGCGGGGCGTTGGGCTCTAACTGAACTCGAGTGAGGCGTTCGCCTACTGAACCCGAGCGATTGCACTGGAGGCTACGCGTTACTGAACCCGAGCGATCGATCGAGATGGTTGTTAATTGAACCCGATTGAGCGACTCCTTCGCTACTGCTGCTAACTAAAGCCGATCGAACCTGCTGCCTCTTGATGAACAGTGAGAGTTGTTGGGGGGTGAGGGAGTCCTGGATTAGGGGGTATCCGGACAGCCGGACTGTATACATCGTCCGGACTATTGAAGCGTGAAGATACAAGATTCAAGACTTCGACCTGTGTTTGGATGGGACTTTCCTTGGCGTGGAAGGCAAGCTTGGCGATCCGGATATTATATTTCCTTCCTTGTAACAAACTCCGTGTAAACCCTAGCCCTATCCGGTCCCTATATAAACCAGAGAGGTTGGTATTTAGAAGGCCGATCACAATTACAATCATACCATCATAGGCTAGCTTCTAGGGTTTAGCCTCTACGATCTCGTGGTAGATCTACTCTTGTACTACCTATATCTTCAATATTAATCAAGCAGGAAGTAGGGTTTTACCTCCATCAAGAGGGCCCGAACACAGGTAAACATTGTGTCCCTTGCTTCCTGTTACCATCGACCTAAGACGCACTGATCGGGACCCCCTACCCGAGATCCGCCGGTTTTGACACCGACATTGGTGCTTTCATTGAGAGTTCCTCTGTGTCGTCGCTACAGGGCTCGATGGCTCCTCCAGTCATCGTCAACAACATGATCCCGGGTGAGACCTTTCTCCCCGGACAGATCTTCGTGTTCGGCGGCTTCGCCCTGCGGGCCAACTCGCTTGGCCATCTGGAGCAGATCGACAACTACGTCCCTGGCCACCAGATCAGGTTCGGAAACCTGAACTACACAGTGGACATTCGCGGAGACTTGATCTTCGACGGATTGACCCTATGCCGAGCGCGTCGGACAATCCACGGCGAGCACGGCTTAGACCTGTTGTCGAACAAAGCTCGGGGTATCACCCCCGCAGTAGCCCCGGACCTAAATCTGGAGCAAGCTGCGCTGCCTAAGGACGGAGGGATGGACCCCGCCCCGCAGGTCACGTACTCATCGGCGGTGGAGCCGAACACGGGTCTTACATCTAAGGTGACATGTGACTCCGGACCCCCGGATTCGTATCCGGACGTCGGTTCTAGTCCGCGCACTCCCGAGCCAGTCGAGCCAGGTTGGGCTCCGATAATGGAGTTCGCCGCTGTGGATATCTTCCAGCACTCGCCCTTCGGTGACATGCTGGACTCATTAAAGTCTCTCTCTTTGTCAGGAGGCTCTCGGCTGAACTATGTCCGGCTCGAGTGGGAGGCAGGCGATGAAGGAATTCTTTGCCCACCCACCACCCACTTCATTGCCACGGTCGATGATTTAACCGAGGTACTGGACTTCGACTCTGAAGACATCGACGGTATGGACGACGATGCAGGAGAAGAACATGAACCACCGCTCCTTTGGGCGGTGGACAACCACCTCTTCTTATGATATATATATGGTGGACACTCCGAAGGAAACAAATGGCGATGAGGCAATGGAGCATAAAACCTCAGGGAAAAAAGCAAAGAATGGGTGTCATTGGCGCCACTCCAAGCCCCGCCACAGCAATACCGGCCCAGGAGACGAAAACAATCCGAATGGTGCCGAAGAAGAATACAACCCTGATCAGCCCGCCTTCGAGCAGGCCGAACAGGAGGATGAGCAGGTCAGCCCAGAAGAACAGGCGAGGGACGAATACCCGGAGGAGGACATCTACATGCTGTCGGCGTTCTGGGAACGGGGGTACCCAGACTTGCCTGCCTGCGGCCTGCGGCGTGGCTCAAGGGGTGGCCCAGTACGGCCCATCTTCATCAACACAAGCTCAAGACCCTCGCGAGGGGCCAAGCCTCGCAGGGCGGACGATAGGAAGCTTCCTCAGGCACGACCTCGTCAGGCTGGCTCGCGAGGAGGCGGAGAGATCAAGGCAGGGTACCTCACGAGGTGCCCGTGACGCAAGCCATGACGACCGAGGGCGCCAGGCGGGCGCCAGCCCGCGCAGTGTTGTTGTTTCCCCTTTGGTGTAAGGGAGGCAAGCGCAGGCCAAGAGTATCAAGCAAAGGCAACCATTTCGGTGCAAAAAGACCAAGACCAGTAGAACGGCAGGAAGGAGGTCATCGTGGAGCCCAAGCCGGCGCCACCGTCAGAGTCTTTGGCAGGCGAGGACCGACTTTAGTCAGGATAAGTGTACTAGGTGTTCCCCTTCAAAATGGCCAATTGTTGGCACCCTTCCCGCTCATTGTTTGGGAAGAGGCCCAGGGCCTCTGCCTATAAATAGGACTAGCCACCCACAGGGTAGAGGATCGGCATCTAGAGAGAGGGAGAGAGAAGCGACTGAACTCCCTTTAGAAGTTCATCGCACCAGCCAAGAACAGACCCTCGCGCGGCTGTTCTTCCTTGTACTGTTCATCATCAGCCCCTGAGGCAATCCACCACACCACACACTGGAGTAGGGTATTACACCGCAATGGTGGCCCGAACCAGTATAAACCTTGTGTCCCTTGTGTTGCTCTTTGTGTAGTTTAGATCCTTGCGAGGCGACGAGGTGTAGGTAGGTTGGAGGTGTGATCTCCGCGTGCACCCCAGAGTTCGAACCTAGAGGGTCTGCCGGAACCCGAAATCTGACACATGCCCCCCTCCGAAGACGAGATTAGCCTCTGCGACGACGAGTTCGGCGTGCCTGAGGATACCATAGAGAAGGAGCGCTTCAAGCATCGGCTTATAGCCACTGTGAGGAGCCTGAAAAAGAAGCAACAGCAAATCCAAGCTGATCAAGACCTGCTCACAGATAGATGGACCGAAGTCCTGGCAGCCGAGGAATACGGACTCGAGCGCCATACGGCTGACCGGCCACCTCGTGGCTGGGATAAAACGGCATATCAGTCCGCATACCATCCAACACCCCCACGCCAACATACTACGGCCCGTGGCAACAAAACAGGACAGCCAAGATCGATACGGATCGCGGGGGCGCGCCTCAGCACGCGACGACGACTGTCATGCCGGATACACATTTAACAAGTTCGGTCGGGTCGAACATAGCCACCCAGAGCAATTCGACCTGCGTAGCCACATAGCCTGGCATAGAGGCGCCGTGCACCCCCTCTGCTTCATTGACGAAGTAATGGATCATGAATTCCCAGAAGGGTTCAAACCCGTAAACATCGAAACATAGGATGGCACAATAGAACCCGCAGTATGGATCAAAGATTTCCTTCTACACATTCACATGGCCCGCGGAGACGATCTACATGCCATCAAGTATCTTCCCCTTAAGCTCAAAGGACCATCCTGGCACTGGCTAAGCAGCCTGCCAGCAAATTCCATTGGCAGTTGGGAAAGCCTGGAAGAAGCTTTCCTCGACAACTTCCAGGGCACATACATGCGACCACCGGACGCCGATGACTTGAGCCACATTACTCAACATCCCAGAGAGTCAGCCAGGAAATTCTGGACTCGGTTCCTAACTAAAAAGAACCAAATAGTCGACTGTCCGGACGCCGAAGCCCTGGCGGCTTTTAAGCATAATATCCATGACGAGTGGCTCGCTCGACACCTCGGCCAGGAAAAACCCAAATCCGTGGCAGCTCTCACAACACTAATGACCCGCTTTTGCGCGGCGAGGACGATTGGTTGGCTCGCGGTAGCACTACACCACATTACGGAACTTTGGATGGTCAGCGACAATAACGGCAAGTCATGCGGCGTAACAGACATAAGCGACGGAACAACGGCGGCAAGATCAAGACACGGCGATCAACGCCGGATTCAGCGGATCCAAGCCGGTCGGCGGAAGAAGCCGTTCAAAAGAAATAATCGAGGACCGTCCGATGCGGACCGCATACTAGAGCGCTTGTGCCAAATTCATGGCACCCCGGACAAGCCAGCCAACCACACCAATAGAGATTGTTGGGTATTCAAACAGGCCGGCAAAATAAACGCCGAAGACAAGTACAAGGGGCTGCACAGCAACGATGACGAGGAGCCCTGACGTCCGAACACGGGGGGACAGAAGAAATTTCCCCCCAGGTGAAAACGGTCAACATGATCTATGCCAGCACATCCCCAAGCGGGAACGGAAGCGGGCACTATGGGACGTCTATGCGACGGAGTCAGTCGCCTCCAAATTCAACCCATGGTCAGCTTGTCCGATCACCTTTGATCGTAGGGATCACCCTACTAGCATCCATCAAGGAGGCTCGGCCGCGTTGGTCCTAGACCCAATCATCGACGGATTCCACCTCACGCGCGTCCTCATGGACGATGGCAGCAGCCTAAACCTGCTTTATCAGGACACAGTGCGCAAAATGGGCATTGACCCTTCAAGGATCAAGGCCACCAAAACCACCTTCAAAGGTGTGATTCCTGGAGTAGAGGCCGATTGCACGGGCTCTATAACATTGGAAGTGGTCTTCGGATCTCCGGATAACTTCCGAAGCAAAGAGTTAATCTTCGAGATCGTCCCTTTCCGCATGTTGGTTACCACGCCTTTGCTCGGACGAACCGCATTCGCTAGATTCAATGCGGTACCACACTACGCATACCTCAAGCTCAAGATGCCAGGACCACGCGGTGTCATAACAGTGAACGGAAATATGGACCACTCTCTCCGAACAGAAGAACATACTGCAGCCCTCGCGGCGGAAGTACAATGCGGACTCCTCCGACAAACCAATCCGGCGACAACAACTTCAAGCACCGTCAAGCGAGTCCGGAGCACCCCGCAACAGGATCATTAGGCACGCCAAGAGCGCGACTAGCAGTCCGGCCTCCGCTTAAGCCCCATCAAAGCAGCATTCGTGCCACGCGTACACCATTACGCACTCAAGATACCATGGGCGTAGGCGGAGGCGCAACAACGACTTCGATCAGCGATGCGGGATAACCGCCACATACCTTCATAACCTGTCCTTCTTCTTTTTCAGGACATTGCTTTGGAGCAGCCTCTTCAGAAGAGCCGGATTGTCGGACTTACATAGGAGATAAAACCAAGGAGGCAACAGGCTTCGCGCACAGAAGGAAACACCCAGGTGAAATCTATTTACGATCGTTATACCTATTTTATATATCCATACGCGGCCTGCCCCTGGATAGGACATGTTAAATAGTTATATTTATCTCTGCTTAATGCATTCATTGTAAACATACGCTTAAACGTATTTTCATCAATGGGAGATTATATATAGCGTCAGCTCATTATTCTTATTTGAACATTTCTCTTACAAATGTCTCTTTCATATTGCATCGGTACACTTTGGTACGGTCCGTTTGCCAGGGGCTTCCTATGATGCCCCATTCTACGGCAACCAAAGTCCGAACACTTTAAACAGTGCGACACCCTGAACTTATAGCACTATATGCATCAGCTCTGAATCATGTCTTGGGTCTACAGTTGGGTTAGCCCGGCTCCCTTGTTTTGGTACCTTACGTTCCGTTATATCGGCTAAGGTAGCGCAGGGAGAACTACTGCGATTGTGTCCTAGTTCTTCCGGACGAGCACCTCGAGAGAAAGCCGAAAACCCACCGCATGATGTGGCGAGAGCTGGTCGCTGTAAGAGAGGTATTAAAATCCTTAAAGATTTTCAGCTATAGGCGATAAATCGGCTTCGACCGATCTAGGCGTATATAGCGCCCCAATTCGGCCATCCGGATTCTAGGGGCTTCGCCGAAATTTAAAATTGTAGACTTCTATGGTTAAGTGAAAGTTATAAAGCCGCATAGTCCGATTGCCTTGTTCGCTGCGCCGGGTACCTCCTTAAGGGACCAAACATTTGGACAAAGAGTATCCGGGTTTTCCAGGAACACCCCAGCACTAGTTGTGTGGGGGAGGAAGCCGACGAATGGCCTACTTTCAGTATTCTATAAACATCCGCACAAAAGGTAATATTTTAAATCAAACAGTGCTACATAGCACAAGTAACTTCGTCTTTAAATTACAACAGCGCAGAGGTACATTTAGTCAAAGATCTTGTCCTTGGAACACTCATCGACCACGAGACGAGCGCCTTTCATAACGCCATCATAGTACTAGTACTTCTCGGGATGGCGATGCTCCTTGCCCTCCGGCGGACCGTCCTTCACCAGCTTCTCCACATCCAGCTTGCCCCAATGCACCTTCGCGTGGGCAAAGGCCCGGCGGGTACCCTCGATGCAAACGGATCACTTGATTACTTCAAGCCACGGACAGGCATTCACCATCCGCTTGATCAAGCTGAAGTAACTAGTGGGCAGGGGCTCACCAGGCCACATCCGGACTATAAAATCTTTCATAGCCACTTCAGTCGCCCTGTGGAGTTCGACCAACTGCTTCAGTTGGTCACTCAGAGGCGTTGGGTGTTCGGCCCCAGCATACTAGGACCAGAACAGCTTCTCCGTTGAGCTCCCCTCTTGGGCACGGTAGAACTCCGCGGCATCTGATACGCTGCGTGGCAGATCTGTGAATGCCCGTGGAGAGCTCCGAATTCGAGTAAGTAAAAGAAACGCCTCCTCCACATGTTTGCTTTGCAGAAAGAATTTCTTACCCTCCGCTATCTTTTTGGCCTCCTGGATCTCCTGTTGTGCCTTCTCGGCTTCGGCCTTGTCGTCTTTCGTACTCACAAGGGCTTTCGCAAGCTCGGCCTCTTTCATCTTCAGATCATGCTCCACGGACTAGAACTTCTTGCCGAGGTCCTGGAGCTCTTGCTGTACCTCGCCCACTCTAGCACTTTGCTTCTCGCGCTCTTTGCATTCCAAGGCTGCCTTGTCTTCGGCCTCGGATAACACTTTCTTCAGGGACACCACTTCGGTGGTGGACCCTGTCACACAGTCACGACGCTTCATCATCAGACTAAACGATTTTATCTATCTTTACATACATAAGAGCGAAGAATCACTCACCTTTGTTCTCTTCGAGCTGCCTCTTCATGAGGTCGAGCTCTCCCCACGCCTGCTCCAGGTCCCGCTTTAGTTCGGCAACCTCGGCTGTGCGGGCAGTAGCGGCAAATAGCACAGCCTGCTTATTCACATAAACGTTTATTAGACTCCTGCGGATTATAATTGACCCTCCGTTTGGCTTTTCTTTCCGAACACCAAACAGTATCGAGCTACTACCTATCGATGGTAATTTCACACATATTTAGTACTTACCTCGAAGCCCGTCGGGAGGCTTGTGCGAGCTTGATTGAGTCTCGCTTTTGGCGGATGTAACCTTTTGAATCACCACACTCATAAGAGTACGGTGCTCGTCATCCATGGAAGCGCCTCGAAGCACTTCCACCAGACTATCCGGTGCCGCTGGCGCGACGGAAGTCCTCGGAACGGACGGCTCGCCCTCCCTAACGAGGGGCTGCCCGCCTAAATCCGGAACCGTCAAGGGTTCCGGAATAGTGTTCGGTCGAGAGCCCGCCTTGCTGCGGCTCTCATCGATGTGATCCGCGGGGATCTTGAACCCCACGTGTCCGACATCTGGAACTCCACCTTGGGGCGTCTCCAGGGTCAGCTCCCCCCGCTCGGCGAACCTTCGGGACAACACCTCCGTGTCATCCGTAGGTTGAGGAGTGGTGGCCGTCGGGAGCGAGTTCATCTCTGAAGCGCTCAGAGACCCATCCGAAGACGACACCTCCGGATGAGCCCTGGCCGGACTGCATATATGTTCGGTGTCATTAAACAACTATGAAGTAAAATCACGATAGAGTGCGGACACTTACGATCGAGCTAGGGGCTTCCCCCTGGGCGGCCACTCTTCCTCGCTATGAGCGGCTGTGGTGGAGTAGTCCGGAAGGGACGTCTTTCCCTTCTTGGGCGTCCCAGCCTACCCCTCCGGGGCGTCTTTCCTCTTTTTCTCCTCCCCAGTGCGGGGAGGTAGAGTTTCTTCTTGCTTCCCCCCACCTCCACGGGAGGAATCTGTTTCATCGTCATCGGACGACGTGGGTATGACGGCCTTGCGTCGAGGGCCTCTCCCGACCCCATGGCCCGTCTCCTCAGACCCCTCATCCTTTCTGGATGGGGCGGCTTCTTCTTCTTCCTCCTCCTCTTGAGGAGGAGCGCCTCGTCATCTTGGACGAGGCTTCCAAAGACAACCTTACGCCGAGACCCTTCCCGGTCCCCGGGACTTCTTTTGACCCTCTTCGCCGGTGCCTTCTAGGGCGCCGGATCGATCTCTGTCGGGAGAGCATCACCGATCTTCTGGCAGCGTGAGCGGACAGTCAATCTGCTCCACTGTCTCCACATAGTCCTGATCAAATATACACAAATACTTAAGACTCCCCCATGAATGTATTGGGAAAAACCGAATCCGGTGGTAGTCCCAAAACTCACCGGACGCGAGGGCCGCGCTGCATGAAGTCCGCGGTCCACGGATGTGGGAGGAGGTACTCCGGAGGCCTTGAACAACGCCTTCCACGCGTCTTTGTGCTTCATGCCATAGAGCCTCTGAAGCGTCTGGTGTTCGGCCGGGACGAACTCCCACAGATTGAATGCCCGCCTTTGGCACGGCAGAATCCGGCGAATGAGCATGACCTGGATAAAATTGACAAGCTTGATGTTCTTGTCCTTCATGCTCTTGATGCAGGTTTGGAGTCCGGTCAGCTCTGTAGGTTTGCCCCAAGTCAGGCCCTTCTTTTCCCAAGAGGTGAGCCGCATGGGGGCTCCGGATCGGAACTCGGGGGCCGCCGCCCAGTTGGTGCAGTGCGGCTCGGTGACGTAGAACCATCCCGATTGCCACCCTTTTACGGTCTCTGCAAAGGAGCCGTCCAGCCAGGTGACGTTAGGCATCTTGCCCACCATGGCCCCTCCGCACTCCGCTTGCTGGCCGCTTACTATCTTCGGCTTCACACAGAAGATTTGCAGCCACAGCCGGAGTGAGGCGGATCTGGAGGAAGGCCTCGCATCTGACGATGAACGCCGAGATGTTGAGGACGAAATTCGGGGCTAGATCATGGAAATCTAGCCCGTAACAAAACATGAGCCCATGGACGAAGGGATGAATTGGAAATCTCGGTCCATGGACGAAGTGGGCGACAAACACGACCCTCTCGTGGGGTCCCGGGGTCGGTATGACCTGCCCGACGTCTGGTAGCCGGTGCGCTATGTCTGCGGCCAAGTATCCGGCCGCCCGAAGATTTGCGATATGCTTCTCCTTGACGGTGGAAGCCACCCACTTGCCTCACGCTCCGGACATGTTTAGCTGTGCGGAGAAGACTTGGGCTTGGGTGCTGGAGCTCGAGGAGGCAAGAGTGGGCAAAGGAGGAAGAAGGCGTGGGTAAAAATGGGGAAATCTCATCCCTTTATAGAGGCGACGAAAGCGGTGCGCCTCCCCACTTGCTCGTTGGGAATCGCTTGCTTCCCAAGCGCCACGATTGATGATGTGGTGGGATTACCTGTACCCGTATTGATGAGAATCGCGTGATAAGGGGACCCGATCTCTGCTTTGACAAGACGTGTCAAGGAAACCGCCTCGCAATATGCGCTATGGCTGGTTCTGGGAAAACCGTTCGAATAATGACCCGACCGTAATGACACGTCGCGTTGCCTAAAAAGTTGTCAGCAGGTTGCATTTGTGAAATACCATTCTCTCTACGGTGGCATGTGAAGATCATTTTGTGGATCCGGACACGGTTCAAGTGTTCGATAATTACCTTGGAGTATTCGGGGTAGGAACCCGCCCTGCAATGCCAAAAACAAGATCACAAGACCGGACTCATCGTCATTGAAGCCTGGTTCGAGGGGCTCTTGAGGAGTCCTGGATTAGGGGTATCCGGACAGCCGGATCAGATACATCATCCGGACTATTGAAGCGTGAAGATACAAGACTCAAGACTTCGACCCATGTCCAGATGGGACTTTCCTTGGCATGTAAGGCAAGCTTGGCGATCCGGATATTATATTTCCTTCCTTGTAACCGACTCCGTGTAAACCCTAGCCCTCTCCGGTGCCTATATAAACCGGAGAGGTTGGTCTTTAGAAGGCCGATCACAATTACAATCATACCATCATAGGCTAGCTTCTAGGGTTTAGCCTCTACGATCTCATGGTAGATCTACTCTTGTACTACCTATATCTTCAATATTAATCAAGCAGGAAGTAGGGTTTTACCTCCATCGAGAGGGCCCAAACCTGGGTAAACATTGTGTCCCTTGCTTCCTGTTACCATCAGCCTAAGATGCATAGATCGGGACCCCCTACCCGAGATCCGCCGGTTTTGACACCGACAGGGGGTTGGATGAACAGTTCCCGATGGGGGTTGGATGAACAGGACCCCGTGGTAGTAGATGATGTTGCCGCTGGATGAACAGGACCCCGAACGATCGAGCCGGTTGGGGGTGGATGAACAGGACCACATGGAGGGCTAGATGAGCAGCAGCCGGTGGAGGGCTGGCTGAACAATAGCCGGTGGAGGGCCGGATGAACAGTAGCCCGTGGAGGGGTGGTTGAACAGGACCCCGTGGAGAGGACCGTTTGAACAATAGCTAGTGGAGGAGCGGTGGAGGTTGGATGAACAGGAGCCCGTCAATGAACAACAACCGGTGGAGGCAGGAGGGAGACGTCGTGGATGAACAGTCGCAGGTGGAGGCCGGAGGAGGTCAATGGTGGATGAATAGTAGCCCGTGGAGGCTGGAGTGAGGCAGTAGACGGTGGATGAACAGTAGCCCATGGAGTCCCATTTTACGGTTCGCCACACCCCTCCCGATGAATAGGACCCCCGTTTCGATCATAGGAGGTCAAAGAGAAGTCCGTTTCCTTCGTTTTGCGGTACGCCACACCCCTCCCGGTGAAGAGGATCCCTTTTTGACCGTAGGCGGTCGAACACAAGGCCGTTTCCTCCATTCTGCGGTACGCCAGGCCTCGGTTCGGCTGTTTTGTCCAAGCCGGTTGGATCCCGATGAACACAACGCATTCCATTGCCTCCCGATGAACATGACACAGTTTTTCCATTCCAACCTAGCAGGTTGGCTGCCGATGAACAGGACGCTGTCGCTGCCTCTCCATGTATAGGAGCCCTGGCCGTACGTATGCGCGAGTAGGCGTTCAAGTCCCCGCCCGTATGTACGTACGTGGCCGTATTTACTTTCTTGAACCCTGGCTATACATATGTGTACATGCTACATCTGCGCCTCTACTACAACACGTGTCGTTCCTTACTCGGCCACGATTCATTGCTGCAGCCTGCAGATAGACCGATCGACCAGTATGTAGTTCGCGACCAGAATGACAATGCTACGTACGCTTTGACCAGGTGGGTCCCGACTGTCAGGGAGGATAAGGAGGCACTTCCTTGCGTGTGAAGTTATTGCTGGTGGGTCCCATCTATTCG
The DNA here is from genome assembly GCA_021605145.1 of Aegilops bicornis. Lineage (NCBI taxonomy): Eukaryota > Viridiplantae > Streptophyta > Magnoliopsida > Poales > Poaceae > Aegilops > Aegilops bicornis. The sequence continues at coordinate 127,049,663 of CM038673.1, read as the reverse complement.
GGGGAGAATCATTTTTTTGCCCGTAATATGGACGCACTCCCTTATGTGCGAAGATGTAGCTGGTGGGTCCCAGCAGTCAGGGGGAAACATTTTTTTCATGAAATACGGTGGCCTGTCCGGTGGGTCCCTGCTGTCAGGTGGAGGAATCATTATTTTACACGTAATAAGGTTACACTTCCTTGCTGCGGAAGTGGACCCAGCTGTCAGCCTATCCACATACAGTACTCTTCCGATGGAAGTCGTTCCTTGACCACATTGACCACGCCGCGCCGAGAGCACCAAGGCGGTGGACGACGACGAGGCCTGGGAAGGGGACGACGCGGAGCCGGGCAAGACGTTGCAGTGTATGCCCACATAGAGAGGAGTACGATGGTTGACTGGTTCGGCTGCGGTGTGAGGCTGTCGTCGCTGCAGAATAACAGGGGGTGTTGGTGAGTAGAGGGATGGCTTGGCCAGCGATGGGAGTAGCAGGGGGCGGTGAGGCCTACGTGACAGCATAGCCGGCCATGGGAGGCAGGAGCAGGCGACACGACCAACGCTTGTTTGGGCGGCTGGAGCAAGAAGACCAGAGGTTGAAGAAGCACTACGTCCGTTGGATGGAGATCGTACGGTCACTGGAGCTAGAATCGTTCATATTGACTAAGTTGACAAAGCCCTCCGTCCGCGTCAACTTAGCAGGCCCACAAGTCAGCTTCCCACTATGGTGGGTCCCAGCTAGCGTCCGAAGATATAGCTGGTGGGTCCGAGCTGTCAGTGGGGGGAACATTTTTTTCGCAAAATACAGAGGCCCTTCCGATGGGTCTCAGCGGTTAGGTGGAGGAATCATTATTTTGCGCATAATAAGGAGGCATTTCCTTGCATGCGACCGTGGACCCAGCTGTCAGCCTCTCCATGTACAGTCCACTTCCGATGGATGTCATTCGTTGACCACGCCGCACCGAGAGCACCAGAGAGGTGGACAGCGGTGAGGCCTAGGAAGGGAACGACACGAAGCCAAGGAAGACTCGACAGTTGTTTCCCATGCAGAGGGGAGTACGAGGATTTACTGGTTCGTCTGCCGTCGCCGAAGAATAACAGCAGGTGTGGGTGAGTAGAGGGATGGCTAGACTAGCGATGGGAGTACGGTGGGGCGGTGAGGCCTGTGTGGCAGCACAGCCGGCCGCGAGAGGAGGGAGCAGGCAGTCCTGCCGGCGCTTGTTTGAGCGGTTGGAGCAGGAAGAGCAGAGATTGAAGAAGCACGGCGGCCGTTGGATGGACATGCAATAGTCACTGCTCTCGTGTGTTGACTAAGTTGACACGGTGTTGCGTGTGTGTCAACCTTTTTTTAGGAAAGCGTACGTGTCAACCTATAGTAGGCGCACAAGTCAGCCTCAAATGTGTGAAAAACATCATACAACCCATCTGCCATTATTTCTAATAATTTACAGCCCATTTGCTAATTCTTAAGCATTTTTTGGAGCCCATCTTCTTTTTGTTTTTGTTTTTTTGTTAGCATTACAGCCCATATTGTGGCCACGGTTAAAAATTATACGAAATTTTGCTTATTTCGGTGCGGTCAACTGTTTTTAATCCCGAAATTTCGAGTTACATTAAAACTAATTTGAAAAATAATTTTATATAAATATAAATCCAAATAATTGTCCACGCATATAAATCAATGGAATTAAAAATCTTGAAATGAAAAAAATGAAACTAATTCCCGGTTTGATGTGCTTTAAAGATGTACAACCCATTTCTCATTACTGATAGCCCTTTTTTGGGCAAGGCGAATGAGACTCTCCTCGTCTTGAAAGATTTGCAGCCCAGCAGAGCTGACAAAGCAAGTAGGCCTTGGTTGTGTATTTATTTAAAAAAAAGTAGAACTAGGCTAGTCATTTTTAGCAAGAAAAAAACACAATTAGGCTCATGATGTGGTAAACATAAATAAAACCCTGGCTAGACGGGCCACAACCCCCGCACATCCCCGTTGTTACCCTGATCCTCTCTAAAACTAGTATAAGTAACAGCTGCTTGTTCCTAAAAAAAGTAAATAACAACTGCGCGACCTGCTGGGTCCATGGTGTCAGCTGCTCGTTGTGTAATTCTCTCGTTTATTGACTATGTTGACAATGGCGTGGGACCTAGATGTCTAACCATTAGGAGGAACCATTTTTTTGGGCTTGTAATAACGAGGCACTTTCTTGCGTACTGCCATGACCCTGGTGGGTCCCTATTGTCATCCTCTCCACATACAGTCATCTCCTTGTTCCTCTCTGTTGTTGACGACGTTGACAACGCAAGAGGGCGGCGCACCGCGCACATCGAGTGAACCAAGGCGGAGGACGACGTCAAGGCCTCGGACAGAACGAACAGGATGCGCCGGTGCGATCGCAGTGGAGAATACGAGGTTGGCCCGGTTGGTCTTGTGCGTGTTGATGACATCACTGAAGAATAACATGACGTGTGGGGGAATAAAGGGAGGGACTGGCCAACGTTGGAGGGTACGGTAGGGCGGCGGAGGTGCAGCCAACCGTGTGAGGCGGAAGCAGGCGGAACCGACGGGGTGGTTTGGTTTGGGCGGTTGGAGGAAGAAGACAAGAGATAGAAGATACCCGACAGATGTTGGATGTTAATCCAACGGCTGGTAGGCAGAATCGTTTGTTGACTATCTAGTAAGTCGACACCATCTTGGATAGGCTTTTTACTCATGGGTCCCAAATGTCAGAATCCAGACCTGTCACGGTCATGCAGCCTTTCTTATGAAAATTTACGGCCCATTTGGTGTGCTAATTCAAAATAAGTTTGTGGGTGCTGGGGGATAATCACTTGGGTTCTGTAATGCACAGTGAGCTCAAGCAGCCCGTGAGAGTGATGTTATTTCCCTTGGTTGGGATTTGTTACAATATTTCACTCTTAATTAAATGAATGGCAAGCCATTTGCCTTGTTTCAAATAAAATATGACAAATACAAATGAGTTGAAAAGGGCAACAACATCTAACTCCAGCTTACAAACTGTACAAAAGCACGAGGGTTAATTGTTTACCAGGTTTAGACAAAACCCAGATTGAAAAGGGCAACAACATCTTACTCCAGCACTATTTTTGGCTGTCGCGGTCAAATGGATCGGTCAGGTCCATAGAATGAACATCCTGGGTTGTAAAATTTATTGGATTATGACCACAAGATGTTGTAAATAGAAGCCTGCATGTTCAGAAGCTCTTTTGTCCACCTGAAACTCCTTTTTTTTGCTCTACGACATACCCATCCGTCAAAACCATGCTGCTGATAAACTTAAGCCTGATGGACAATAGTAACCTCGCATTCAGCAGGAAGAATGTGACAAATCTAGTGTTTGCATGGTTGGCCACATATCGTTCCTTATTGTCTTCAATCGAATGTCATGAAAAGTGAGAAAATCCCGGTGCTTACGAATCCACCGATTGGTTATAACTTTCTTACCCCGTCATGTTGCCTAAATAGACATGAAGATTGAAAATAGTTAAGGTCTAAAAAAAGAGTGTCGAAAGAGCAACAACTGAACGGTTAATTCTTGTACACTATATGCGGGCTTCCAATGTGCGTGAAATTATCACCTTTATATAAAACTTCTCTAGACATGGAAAGCATTGCAGCAAGCCAATAATCTTGTTCAGGTCAAAACTATTCATTTGGATATATAAGATCTTGACAGAATCCAGCACCATTGATTGGCTATCCATGGAGAAACACTTCATTGAGCATAGAACATAACATTAGTAAAAAATGTGTACTCCAAGATGATATATAACTTATGCGTAGAAATTTAAAATGCAGCTTATGGTTACAAGTGTAGATGATAATATACAGTACCTGAAGAACTGTGGAGCCAAACACCATCTTGAAATGAGCACAAAATCATGTATTACACCCAAGTTCACCAGTTTAGGTGCAGAGAGGACGATTATTTGCGACGGTGAATAACTAGAATCAAGGATCAACCTTTGAAGTGAAGGGGCATCTTGGATGATGAGCTGCCTTTCGTCAATATAAATTCCAATTCTTACAAGGTTAGGCGACTTTATTTGGAGACAACCGATTCTAACTGTGAAAACAAGCACCAAGCACTCTAGGGCAGGGCAACTGGAGTGGATGATGTTGTGCAATGAGGCCTCCGACATACGAACCCGCACAAGTGAAAGTTTTTTGAGAAATGGGAGTCGAAAGTTTATTACCAGATTGTCTGGTAAGTAGCACAACGCAAAGGTGGCGGTGTGGAGAGAGGAGGAAAACCGCGAGATGGACATTGATGCTGAGGGCACAAGTAAATGGCGTTCGGTATCTGGTAGGTGATTTCATGGGGAATAGTAGAACTCAAGCAACTGTAGTCCTATGAATTTAGGGGATTTCAGCCAGGCGTCCACCATGCAGGGCATGGTATGCTTGCTAAGGTAGCATGACGGGATGCAGAGGCTTTGAATGGAGCCCTGGTGGGAGGAGATGATGGCTCTGGGGATTTCAAAATCATTGAAGAGAGATAGCTAACGACAATCGAGATTAAGGGGCACGGCGCGCCATAGAGGGCACCACCGAATTGAGAGAACTTGGGTGCAGCAGCAATCCTTGGTGGGGAGAAGCGAGATGATCTCCCCAAGGATGGCGTCCGGGAGATCGCTGATGTGGTCCACCCAAGATTCTACGCGTTCCCGGGATCCGGTGGGGGCGGGGTCACCGCTTCTCCCCGCGCTGCGAGGTGCGGGATCTACAACAGCGTCGCTGCTGGCGGGATCCTCATCTTCTTGGCGCTGGGGTCAGCTGACTCCATTTTCCTCGAGGGCGTCGCGTCGAGCTCACGGATTTGAGCAGAGTAACGAATGATGAGCCTATGTGGCACCCCGGCTCAGAGAAAGCCGGAACACCCCGTATTCCAGCCCACAGATCGAGGTGAAGTCTTCTAGAATACGACACTGCTTAGTATAGAACAAACAAGCTCTCTATTACAACACAAATATGAATACATGGGTTCCGATATTACAATGAATAACATCGGCACGGCGACACTACGCCAACCACGGTTGCTCTATACAAGCAAAGATAACAACTCAAGCAATGAACGACCATCGCAACGGAACAGCGACAACGATGATGGACTCCAATCGCGGGACTCGGTTGGGCAGCTTATCCTAGCTCATGAACCTGTGAACAACACCAAACAAGCAAGCAATCCAGGCACGACCTGCAAACTGGCATGACACGCCAGGTCAGTACATTGAATGTACTTTCAAGCTCACAAATAACCAGAAGCATTCAAGACAAACAACAGCATCACAATTACAGGTTAAGAAGGAATTATCATGAGATCATCAGGATAGCATGGCATGAACAACATGAACTTAATACTGCTAGAACAAGATGAGCATATAAATCTGACGATACTAGCATGCAACATGATGACAATATATGCACTATTTATTCTACTCGGGTTACTTCGTAGTCATCACATGCATCACTTACCAACCTTGGACATCATACGATTACCTCAGGATCAAATCAAGCTTGGTATAAACAATACCGTATTAATCATTAAATGTCCACAAGGAGCTTGATCTTTACCCATGATTCTCGCACAACATCACGAATATCAAACAACTCGGTATCCTCGATACCACGGTGATCTTTCCGGCGATCACAACCATGACCAACACTTGGTCTCCATTGGTGATCTTTTCGGCGATCACAACCAACTTATCTCCTCAATGAACCGGGGTTGTTATTAAGCACATTATTATTCATAATGTTGACTCACAGTGTGACCGACTACGAACTGGGCCCTTATCCGTGGGCGCGGCTATCGATAGATTTAATATACACTCTGCAGAGGTTAGTACACTGTACCCACACCATGGAACCCATGGCCTCGCACTCCCATTCGGGTGGATGAACGGTGTTTCGACAAAACCGATCTACTGCCATGGCACTCTCCCGGTACTCCGACTCACTCCCCATTGGGCTAGTCCTGGGTGGCCCAGTGTCTACCAAAGACACAACGACCACCGTCGTGGTCCGTCCCAAACAGGGACAAAAGCACTTATCATCCAACTACGGGCACACAATGTTATGTCTGCTTACCGGGCCAGGGTACGCACGCCCATAACCTTCCCTAGTTGGAGGCACCGGTGAGAGGCACGACAATAGACCCAGTTAGGACCCCCCATAAGGCAAGTGTGGTTGCACTGGTCAGCTCGATTTGGTGGCACCATGACTCAGCCAATAGTTGTTCAAGTTTACTTCAATCCGGTTAAACTTGAATGCAATATGCTGAGCCATGATAAAATAACATGATGCAATTACAACACATAAACATGATATCAACATAATCATGAGGGTACAACATAACTATCCACCATATCAACAATGAATCATCTCCATCTGAGCATAGTATAATGACGAGCATGAATATCACAAGTACAACACTACTCATAGAAACCTAGCATGTCCACTATCATCAACAATAAATATCATGCAAGAACATATCAACCATGCCATCATGCAAGCATTTAACCAACTGGATGTAACGGAACATGCATAACAACGGTACTCGGGACAGACGGCAGTCATGCACCGAAAACCATCACCAACATCAACTTGTACTACTAGCAAGCATAAGCATATGAAGGGAATAATGGCAACTAGCAGGACATGAAAACCAGGGGCATAACAACATAGCAAGCAAGTAAGTACTAACCGAGAAGCATTACCGAAACAACGATAACAATATTTTAGACAAGCAATCATTTAATAAATATTCAAGTTGAAAACCATGGCTACTGCATGCCTACCATGCAAGTGGGTATTGTGGCTTGCCTGGGGTGGAAGAAATCACCGGGACAAAGTGCGAGAAGCTTGCGGAAAGAAACGCGGGAAGCAGATCTCTCTCGGAGGGGGCTGATTAAGGGCAAGGGCAAAATGGTCATTTTAAGAACTTTGAAACATAATTAAAATGACACCAACAGAACGGGCTCGACGAAACGGAGACGTGGGCGTTGGATTCACCTCAAACGGAGTTGCGAGCAAAAAGTTATAAGGGTTTTTCTGCCAGGGACCTATCTGTAATAAAATCATCACAAACAGGCTCTCAGCAGGAAAAACAGAACGCGCCTTTTCGTTTTCCAGAAGGGAAAACGCATTTTCGCCCGAGGAAGAATCTGATTACGCTTTTGTTAAGCGAAGACGTACTACGCGGAGTACGCCTCCACTTAACCAGGTCAGCAGGCCCGCCCGGTCAGCGTAGAGAGGCCGACAGGCGGGGCTCATGGACGGGGTCAACGTCGTCTTTGCCTCGCCCGCGGTCCAGAAGGAGGTTGCCGGCGCGGGGGCTCGTCCGGCCGGCTCCGGCCATCCCCCGCCTCGCTCGACCTATGGGCGAGCTCAGCAGGAGTAGCCGCACCCGTCTGCGGAGAGCACGGGCTCCGGGGAGGACCGAGGCGAGAGGGAGCGAGGACATGGCGGACGGTGGCGACGGGCACCGACGGGGCTCGCGGCCAACAGCCACCAGAGGAGGAGGGAGAGGGCTCGGGCGGCTCCGGGGTGTGGATGGGGGCCTCTGGAGGTGGAAGCAGGAGGGGAGGAGACCGGGGCTGCTCGGATTCGAGCGGAGCCCGACGGGGGCCATGGCGGCAGAGAGAGGTGGGGAGAGGCTCTGGAGCTCGAGGGAGAGGCCGGGGAGGTTGCTAGAGATGAGGCAAAGGCGATGGAGTGCTCGGGAGAGGCTCGGGTGGCCTTATATAGGCAGAGGGGCGAGGTGCCGAGCTGTCGTCGCCGAGGACGCGTGGCCAGCGCCGCGGATGCGTGTGCTCGCGCATGAGCTCGGGGGAAGGCGACGGGGAGACACATGGAGGAGCCCACGGGGCAGAGGGAGCCCATGGAGCACGGGGAGGAAGAAGATGGCGACGAACAGAACCAAATGGCCACTATTCGCCCGTGGTCACGCGGCGGCAAGCGTCGGTGGGCAAGCGGACGGAGGGGGAGAGGGCTCCAAGGAGTGGGCGACGACGAGGGCTAGCTTCTGGACACTCTCACGCGCGCTAAGGCGACGGGAGGAGGACGGGGTCCAGCACAAACAGCCACTAGACGCGGCCACTGCACACAGAGCGCGTGCACATGCACGCTATTGTCGCAGTCACCGCATGCACTGGCATGTAGCGGGGGAGATGGGCTGGAACTTGTTGTCTAGTGGCAAGTTCATCCAGGGGAGGTTCCTACTGCGGTGGTAGTTTGGTGAAAACTGCTCTGGTTAAATGGTAAGCAACCTCTGAAGTTTACTACAGTAAACTTGATGAACTAAGTGTGATCAACAGCGAGATGCTATGGGTCAAATGTTATGTATGGGGTGTTTAGGCTAGGAAGGAATACTATACTGGGGAGTATGGTAGGAAATGGACGAAGATTTAATGCACTTACTTTGCAACTGCATAATCTGGTACATAAACTTGATCAGGAAGGTGCACTCACATGGAGTGTCAAATTGAGCTCCAATTGGGCAAGGCAGAGTCATTTTGTCCTATTAAGATTCTCAAAAAATCTCATACCAATTGGCCAAGCCAAACTGGTACTTGCTTCACAAACATCTCCTCTGGACAGAAACTTGCAAAACTTCTAGAGGAATAATGGCCTGATGAACCATGCCCAAAATGGGTGGAGGTAGGTTATATGGATAATAGAAGGCCTAGAAAAATTGATAGCTATAATGGAGCAATATAAAATATACTTGCTTCACAAACTGAAATTTTGGACAGAATCAAAGAATTGAAGATGAGCTCAGATGAAGGCATGACATGAGCTCAACTTTGGTGGAGGGCTATTATATGATGATATGAGAGACCATGCAAAATGGCAACTCATTTGGATATTCCTAGCTTGCACCTCCTTCACCAAGCTTCTTTCTGGATAGAAACTTTGGAAAATCATAATTAAATAATTACTAGTCAAATGAGGTTGGATTTTGGCATGTGGCAATTATATGGACAAGAAAAGGTGTCCAAGGAGTTTGAGGTCAATTGGGAAAAGTAAAATAGCACTTGCTTCACAATGTGCCATTTAGGGCAGAATAGGAAATGAATTATTTGAGCATGATGATAAACATGACAAATGAAATATTTTGCCATATTTGAGAAATATATGACCCAAAAAATTTATGAGAATTATTTGGGAATTTTAGGAGTGATGGAAATAGAGGTTGCTTCACAACCTAGGGCTATTTGAGTTATTCCTTTAATAGAAAAGGAATATTCCCAATAAAAAGAATATTGGGATTTGGGCTAGGATGAAAATGACAGGGTCTAGGGAAGGATTTGGGAATGACAAGCCACTCTAGAAACAAAGAAGAGGGCATCTTCTTCAGTTTCCAGACCACAAAGACACGGAAAAAGAAAACTCAAGCAAAAACCTCAGAAAAACAAAAGAAAAAGAAAGGGCCAAAAATCATGTTGTCACAGCCTAGTTGTAGTGCGAGTGAAGAAGAAGGGGAGCTGGGGTTTTCTGTAGGAGTGAGGTGAGGAATTTGGGGGTACGAGTGGAGCGAGCTGACATGAGGTGGGTGGGAGTGAGGAGGAAGAAGAGCACCCAGGTTTTTTTGGGGGGCGGTGTGCTGGGTGTGGGTAGCGCCTCTCATTAAGTAAATATATGGGCTTTTGAATTGATTTTATTATTTACTAGGATGGATGGGCTGTTTTGTCTTAGGCCCAGAGAAACTACTAGTACAGAGGAGACACTCTACAACTACCCAGAAAAACAATTACTACTAGTACAATGGAAACACTACCACTTCTGGCTCCTCCGAGGTCATCGGAACGTCTCCCTCTACTGAATGCTCTTTTACTTTTGTTCACTGACATGCGGGCCATGCAGCGTGCGGGCCCAAATGCCATCCACCAAATTAGAAGGCAGTATGCAGGCAGAGAGTCACCACGGTCGTAGTGCGGCAGTAACGAGCCGTCATATCACAAAACCCCACCTCCCATGAGCCTAAGTTTGTGACGAAGCAACCATCATTTCACTCTTTGCTGAATCCCCTTCTCCCTCACCATCTTCAAGAAAGCCAACACTCGCATCTACCACTATTCTTCTCTCCCAACGAAGGGAAGGTAAGCAGATCCGTGATGTTGGTATATTTTTGTTTAGAAAAAAAACTTTTGCAATGCAGTAACCGATCCTCACTCTCTTTTTTGTTTCATTGTCATTGCGATTGTGTTTTCCTTTCAGTGGTATCCTAGTATTCGTCAGTTTCATGATGGACCAAGGAGAACCAGGCAAAGATCTGCCGATGTTGAAGCAGACGCGGGAGGCTGATCCCCACGAGACAGAGAGCTCCAAGAAGATTGAGTCAGCCACCGAGCCGACCCCAAATACGCTCACGGCCACTACTGAGATGGTCAACGCCCCGTTTGAGGTTGCAGCCCCCGTGGCCTTACATGAGCAGTTTTCCCCCCTTCGAGGATGTGTCCCCCGCTAAGCTGCCCAAGGTGATTTTCTTCTTTGCCGATCTTGATTGTGGTTTTTCATCTAAGTATGTGGTGATAAATAATGCAAAATTTTATTAGCTTTGATGCCATGCTACCTTCCCTATCATGCATACTTTTGACTCTACATAGTGGTTTAAATAACTTGTGTTTCTTATATTGGAAAGTAATTCAGAATTTGTTTTTGTTTCAGTTAGAGCCCTGATGCAGTCAAGGATTGTGTGGTTGTACACTCACTCTCTATGAGGCGGATGACCTGAATATACACACTGGGAAAACAGAGTTCTTAGGCTGTTGGATCCTGGAAGCCATTTGCACTTATACCAATGTCGATGTATTCTAGCCTCATTGTTGTCAGGCGTGTTTTCCAGGGTGTACTGAAGCACAAGAAGTTCAAAGCTACTCATTCGTTTGTGAGGCATACTGTTCTTGTCAAGCTTACGCAGGAAGATGACGTGGCATGCCTCCACAAACAAGTTTATGAGTGTCAATGCCACAAGGTTATCTTCAGGAAGGTTCACAGGATTGAGCTGCTCCCGGACGTCCTCGATGATGTTCATGGCAAGGTCCGTCTTGTGTCCAGCCCAAATTAGATCGAGGCATGAAATAGTTGCCCTAGCTAGTGTTTAATAGTAGTTTGGATTGTGTCTAATTATCCGAACCTTGCCTGTTATCGAGCCCTCTAGGGCTAGTACTCTGTTTGAATCCATGTATGGGAACTGTTGCTACTTTTGTGTGCCCGCTAATCATGTGAGAACCATCCTAATTGTTGCCGAAACAGATGCGTCCTCACTAGTTTTTTCATGAATATGGCATGGTAAGACATAAGTTGTCACGGTTTATCATACGAGCAGTGTGTGTTTGATGAAATAGAGTACTCATTCGAGAACTATGCGCCAACGTATACATAGGGTACGTAAGGCTGGTTAAGTACTTGTAAACATTGTTGGTGCTAACCCACTTGTAAGCATTTGTGCAAAACACGTCACATTGGCGCAGCTCGCTTCAACACTAGAAAAGCTGGCTATCGACCAACTAACAATCAATAATCTGTCGTCTGACATATAAGCAACTACCTATCTTGTTACAGTGGTTCATGCAGTTAACTGAGGCGACAATGTAAATTCCGACGTTCACATGCTAGTCCAGCGTTCATGTGGAACATTCACATTAAACTCGGCTTCATAAAATACTTGAAAAGCATAAGTTAAGCAATTTTATACATCTCAATGGTTCATAGAGCATAACAAACATATACTAGTTCACAGCAAAAGACAAAGTTGTGAGAAGGTTTATAGATCAGGATAAATCAAGCAAGGCTTCTCTCAGCAAAGGGCTTCCCTAGGCAGGATTTAATTTCCTGGAGTTCACTCTGGTTTTTCTTGTTGCCACCATCCAGGGTTAGGTTCTCTCATTCCAGAATAACTAATTATAATTGTGTTCTCAGTTGGAATGCTGAACAGGACCATGTAGTGTACTGACCATCTAAACTTCTTGTGCAGTTCCTCTAAATTTAAGCACTGTTATTTGTAGAAATAAGCAGACCACAATGCCTCTTGTCAGCGCACCTGTCCCAAAAACCTCCGTGTAGTCGTGTCAGCTAGTCCTCGGTCCATGGATGAACTGGGAGAAAGTGCATTCCCTACTAGGATGCAGTTGTTTTCGCTCCTCAAGACTACAATCAGCAAAGAAACGCATTTAATCAACTTTTTTTAGATTGCGTTGGTCATTCTACCTAGTTACTACCAATGTAGGAATACCTAGAAGACAAGTGGTTAGAAGACGACAGCTAGGAATAGCCATCTCATTTTGTGCAGTTTTACTAAAACCGAGGTGTGTACTTTTGATTGCGCAGATATAAACGATATGGAGACATACATCCCTTTTTGCGCAAATATGAAATACGGCTATTTAAACAGTGACAATTATTTGCAGTGGCATATGATTAACAACAACATCTACTACATTGACAGTATGAAAGTGCCCTTAAGTAAGTAGCATCACATCACATCAACACCGCCACTAGATTAACATGCAGAACAATAGCATTAGTATTACTGTCATGAGAGTAGCACATGGTTAGTAAATGTGCAATCAAATTTGTGTAGTTCCACTGGAATAAAGGAATGTCAGCGGTGTGAGATTTAAGTGTAACTGCAAAAACACAATTCATGGGAAATAAAGCAAGACAGAAACACTTCATAAAATGGTGGTGGCATTGCTTCAATTTATCGACGGCACTAGACCATTACTTAATAGTGACATTATGTGGCATTGCTTCAATTTATTGACGGCACTAGACCATTACGTAATAGTGACATTAGGTGGCATTGCTTATTGCTTCATGTGATTTTACATTAGCGGTAGCGATATGGGCGTAGGGACAGCAGGGGCATAAAGTGGTGAGGCAGATGTGGTTGCCGAGAGTGGCAAACACTCAGGCAGCATGTCTGCATTTGTCCCATATTTATCTCCTTGGCGACATTTTCCTATGTGAGCACAGGAAATCTAGACCTGCTCGTTCTCATTTGCGTTGCCCCCCCCAACACCCCTCACTTTATTTCCTTTTTCGACAAAGACAACAGGTCCAGTTCCCCCCACCCTTCGCCATCCACCACGCTTTCTTCGCCTTTTCAGCCAAGAGACCGGTTGGGTAGCCAGTATCTACTACTTTCCCCCATTTCCTCTTAGAACCAAGTCCTAGATTCATGCTACAGCTTTCCCACTTTCTTCCCTGTTTGAACTAACTCTTAGATTTGACTGTATGAACTAGCTTTACCTCTAATAATAGTAAAAGTCTAGGTGGCTTTGGAACAGCCGACGGAAGTAGAAAAAGATCCACACCTTGATCCACGCTGGGAGCTGAGGCGATGAGAAGGCAAGTTTCAAAGGAATATATACCTGAGGGTCGTCGGCATGTGGCAAAGATGGCGTCGGGAGGCTGCATCTTGGCCACAATACCGCAAAGAGGAAGAAGGGGTCGGAGGCCCTCCCGAGCCGGCGCTGTCTCGGAGAGAACGGCACGGCCGCCGAACGGGATGCGCGGGTAGCTGTTGGTCTCCTCCCTCGCCGCCGACAACCGCGTGAACGATGCACCTACACCCCTGCCCCCGTACAGGTGGTACGGCCGGATTTGAGACCAGCCGTGAGCAGAGAGAGAGAGAGTGTGGCCACCCATGTCTTGCTTAGATCTGGAGAGCATGAGAGAGTGAAAGAGAGGAACCCTAGTAAAGCAACCTCCGAGGCTCCTGCTTATATATAGAGAGGAGTGATTTTGTTGTACCACCTGTTATTAAATTGAATACGCGCAAATCACTATTTTCATTTAAAGTTCAAGTAAAAATAAAACTCGATCAGTAACGTGCCACTGTGTCCAGGATGCACAATACTGTATCATTCACGTGCGGTCGCCGACCCTCCATCAAGTTGAAAAATAGACTAGTCAAAATTTCAATTGGGATGCCTCTTTGTAAACAAATGTGCTCCTACGTGTACCCGCGGGTGGGTGTGAGAGAATTAGTGCGTGCGTGCACCGCTTCTCTTAATGAGAGTACAATATACTACGACCAAAGAATGTTCGCCACAAGAGTAATAGTATAGGTGTGTGACATGTGAGTTAAAATAAAAAGGTGCGCGACGTCCTTTATTTTTTAGAAGTTCTGAGGGTAGGGTGTGAATATCACATACGTGTGTGACGTCTACCTAGAGATAGACGGTGGGTGCAAGAGGACTCGGGAGAGTCGTGACTCATGAGGGTGCGTGTGTGGGTGAGAGAGAGGGGGCACGTATCAATGCAATGCATGTGTCCGTAAATCATATCTGACAAACGTTTGCCAAAAGCCGTTTCCTGACGAACACCGTAAGAACCGTTAGATCGGCATCTGACAATGTCAGTTTTGCCATGTCATTTAACAGAGCAACCACTTCTCCGACACACAAATCTTCCACGTGAGTGTTAGCAACTGCCGTATGCTCCTCCCTCCGTTCCAAAATGTAGTGCATATAGCTTTATTGAAAATTCAAACCTCGCAAACTTTTACCGAGTTTTAGTATACCAAAATGCACATATAGAATACCCAGTATATATCATTTCATTCATCTTCGAGAGGTAACTATAAAAATGGGGGAGGAGTGTACAAAGAAAGATCGTCGTATGACCTGCAGCAATTTCAACTACTCTTTGGTGTGGAGGAATATCATAGGAACTCTATATGATATGATTTTTATTGGATTTTTTCCTTTAGAGCCAATTGGTTCATAGGAATAGATTCATATACTCCACATTTCAAAGGAAAATAAACATGATATCATTTTTATAGCTTAGAGCCACTTGGTTCATATGCATGGATTCCTATACTCCCACAATTTCAAAGGAAAATAAAAATTAGTGTATATTTAATAGAAAAGTTCCTATGATGTGAACCAAATGACATCTCTTTTCTAATCCCTCCTCATAGGAATCGAGATACATGTCATCTCTAGATTCAATAGAAAAGTTCCTATGATGTGAACCAAATGGCATCTCTTTTCCAATCCCTACTTATAGGAATTGAGAGACATGTCATCTCTGTCACCCGCTCCAGTTCAGGCCTTGCTTGTCTTTGCATTATCTTCCATGCATCATGTTTAAATTTCTCTTAAATATGAAATGGGGATGTTCAGAACCCTAGCACCAAATGAATTCAACTAGGTTCAAAATAAAATCATTTTCAAAGAACCCAAAAATGCCTTTAAAAATGTTCATGATTTCTGCTAAAGGTGAAAACCTCTGACAATAATGATGGACATATTTTTAGATCATTTATGGATTTTTAAGTTAATTCATAAGTATTTGAATTTCGACATTTAAATCCTATAAATATTTTTAAGTGTACAAATAATCCTGGAAGTACTTGGGGGCTTTGGAAAGAATTCAAACAGCACCTATAAATTATTTCAGGATTTTGTGAAGTGATTTAGTATTTTTCTAAATCCAGAAACAAAATAGCATAGAAAACAGAAGAAAATTAGAAAAGAAAGGAAACCTCACCTGACTTACCGTAGCCCACCTGGCCGGCCCAGTCGGCCATCCCAGCCACCTGGCCCAGCCCACCTCCTCCTGTCATCTTCCTCTTGCCAGAGGGACGGGCACGCGTGGCCGACGCACGCAGGAGCGCCCCTGCCACCTCCTGCTTCGCCGTGTCGACGGCTCCTTCCCCCCAACCCCGCACCAGGAGACGTGGACGAGGCCGTGCCGACCTTCCCTTCTTCCCTGGCCATTTTCCCCTCTCCCTCTTCGTTCTTCGCCCGAACAGAGAGCCGCCGCCGCCGTTCGCTGCCACCACGCCCACCATGCTCCTCTCGCCTCCCCGTGTAGTCCACGAGCTCCGCCTTCATCTGCTACGCCGTCCCCGCCGATCCACGTGACTGGAAGGCCCTCGGAGTGCCGCCATCGGTGTCATCTTCATCCTCGGGTCCTAACAATCGCAGCCGTGATTCCGCCGCCGTCCGAGCTTCCCCGAGCACGCTGGTCATCCCTACGGCACCACAGTGAGCCCCCGAGCATTTTCCCCCTCTCCCCGCGGTCAACCCCTCCCTCTAGCCGCCTCCTCCACCGGAGCCGAGACGCTCCGCCGCACTAGCTCGTCGCCGGCGTGGCCCCGGTGACCAACGACCCTGTGTGTGCGTTCGTTGAGCTCGTCACACCGCGTAGAGGCTCTTGAGCGCATTAGTTCGTGCGTTTGCACGTTGTAGCCGCATTTCCGTGCACCCCCGAGCTCCGGCCGCCGCCAAGGCCGTCGCCGGGCCATCTCCGCCACCCCGCACACGTTGCTTGCTCCATTAGATGCGCGCGAGCTCCAGCTAGCCATAGAGACCAACCGTGGCTCAAACCGCGGCCTGTAGGCGAAACCCGAGCCACCCTAGTGCGTCCCCGCCGCGTTTCTGGTCGTCGCCGGTGACACTCCGGCGAGCTGACGTGGCACCGTCATTGGTGGCTAATGACGCCACTAACTAACCCCATAGCTCACTGACGGATGGGCCCCACTGCTCAATTAACCCTGCTTAGCTCCTGTTTAGACCAAAGTAACCCCACAGGCCCCACAGGTCAGTTTGACCTGGCCACGTCACCCGTTGACCGGCCCCACACGTCGATTCGACTTGGCGTGGTACATTGACTGACCCACACATCGGCGACACTAGCCAGCACTGGGTCACTGACTAGTGGACCCCACAGGTTAGTTTGATCTGGACCGTGCGCCGTTGACTCGCTTACGTCATGTTGATGTAGTGCTGACGCAGTAATGCATTTTCTGGAATTAGTTTAATTCTAAATAATTAGAAAATCGAGAAAATTGCCTAAACTTCTAAAATTCATATAAATTCAACCGTATCTCAGAATGAAATAATTTATATATGAAAAATGATCAGAAAATTCCAATCTATCCATCTGCACTAGTTTCATGCTTGTTAGAACACTTTAACCTTGATGTTTAGGTGAAACAAGTTAATGCACTAATATGACCTCTTAAAATGGGTTTGCATTTGAATCTTTGGTTCAAATGGACTC
This sequence comes from Aegilops bicornis, assembly GCA_021605145.1. Classification (NCBI taxonomy): domain Eukaryota; kingdom Viridiplantae; phylum Streptophyta; class Magnoliopsida; order Poales; family Poaceae; genus Aegilops; species Aegilops bicornis. The sequence continues at coordinate 127,032,643 of CM038673.1, read as the reverse complement.
ATCTCAATCTGTTCTAGCTTGCATTAGCCCAAAACACATTCATATTGCCATGTCATAGCATCCATCATATTGTGCATTGCCGGTGTTGTTACCCCTTGGTAGACGTCGTGCCGACGTTGTGATCGTTGACACTGATGAAGACTCAATGCTATCTTTAGAAGTGCCAGGCAAGAAAAACCCCCTTGTTCATTCCGATACAATCCCACTCTCTCGCTCCTGCTCTCTTTTACTGCATTAGGACAACAACGATTCCTCTGTTACATGCTGCGGTAGTTGAACCCCTTTCCTCTGCATGACCTGTCATTGCCACAGTAAATAGATGAAACCCACTAGAATGAGTAGGAGTTGTTTGAGCCCTGATGTGCCTACTCATTCATGCTTGTTTGTCATGCCTGCTACTTCTTAGAGTTGAGTCAGGTCTGATTCATCGGGGATGAATTGGAGGTGTGTAAACATGTCCTACTGTGTGTGAGCTAAGTGTGTGAACACGATTTGGTAAAGGTAGCGGTGAGAGGCCATGTAGGAGTACATGGTGGGTTGTCTTGTTGAAACCGTCCTCAGGAATTGAGTTCTGTGTTTGTGAGCCATGAACAGCTACTACCACACGTTGGGCCCTGAAATATGACCCCGCTCGACTTATCAACCGCCCTGTCCTCTGTCCAGGAGTTGCAACTAGTTTCTGGTATTTGTAGGATATGTGTTGGAGGATGTGCGTAGCGCTGACCCTAGGGGTGGGCTATGATGCGGTAGATACACCATGGCACGGTGTACCGGGCGCTCGTTTGGTGTCTGGGAACCCTGCACACACCGTTTGGGGCTGTGATCGAAACTCCGGCCGGAGCTCCTCGCGGATGGAACCCGAATAGGCGATAAACCTGGACTAGAGACTTGTGTGGTTAGTTAGGTCGTGGTCTACACCCACGTCGGCTTTCGCTTGAAGTCTGCCGAGCACATGTTGTGTGTAGACGCTAAGTGGTGGAAACATGTGTGAAGAAGTACACCCCTGCAGGGTTATAAATGATCTATTCGAATAGCCGCGTCCGCGGTAAAGGACTTCTAGGTTGCCTATAACAGTTCATAGATAACTTAAAGTGGATACTCTAAAACTCGCAAGATAAGCGAGAGTGCTATGGATGGCCTTCTCGTAGGGAGACAGGAGCGGATCCATAGTGGCGTATTGATATGGTGAATATGTGGACTCGTGTGCGCCACCTCAAAGAGTTACTTGCAGTCGTAGTTCAGGTTAGCCAATGAGTCAAAGCTGGCTTGCTGCAGTTAAACTCCAGCACCCCCTTTATTGATACCGATGCATATGTAGATAGTTCTGATGTAAGTCTTGCTGGGTACATTTGTACTCACGTTTGCCTATTTTATGTTTTGTAGAGAGACTTCAGTCTCGCTAGTAGTTCCGCCTGGACTTCGACGTTTAGCTTGTTACCTCAGCTACGATCTTGTGCCCTCGGCAGGATCTGGTAGATAGTCAGGCTTCTAAGCCTTTTTCATTTGTAGATGTCTATACTCAGACATGTTATGCTTCCGCATGTGTTTTGACTTGTATGCTCTGAGTGTTGGGTCATGAGACCCATGTTTTAATATCTCGCTCTTCGGAGCCTAATGAATAAATACTTGAGTCGTAGAGTTATGTTGTGATGCTATGTTGTATTTACACATATCGAGCATATTGTGTGTATGATTGAAATGCTTGGTATGTGTGGGATCCGACAACCTAGTTGTTTATCCTTGGTAGCCTCTCTTATGGGGAAATGTAGTCTTGTTCTTCCATGAGCCATAGTAGTCCGCCATCGCCCGGTTCACCGGAGTCCTGCTAGCCCAAAGACTACCGCTTCCTAACACTTGACTGGTCGGGCATGTGATTCACTTCGTTTGTGTCTGTTCTTCGGGAAATGTCACGCGGTGACATCCGAGTCCTGCCTAACTTTGCTACAGCCCGGGTTCCCGGAGTCCTGTTAGCCCAGTGCTACAGCCCGGATTCGCAGCTGGCCGTGACATGCTCGATGTTGATTCATGTATACTGTCCCTATAAGTTAGTGCCACTTTGGGTTCACGACTAGTCATGTCGGCCCGGGTTCTCTGTCATATGGATGCTAGCGACACTGTCATATACGTGAGCCAAAAGGCGCAAACGGTCCCGGGCCATGGTAAGGCGACACCACTCGGAATACCGTGCGTGAGGCCGCAAAGTGATATGAGGTGTTACCGGCTGGATCGATGTGACTTGGAATCGGGGTCCTGACAGCTTTGGTATCAGAGCCTGACTTCCTGTAGGATTACCAAGCCAAACTGGTCGAAGTTGAGTCTAGAAATTCTTTAGTTATGTAAGGGAATTGATTATGGATGGCAACGTAAGGCTCTTTTTACTCCTTTACCTTATGGCCTTCTGATCTGAGTCATATTATCTTTTCTACGGGGTTAAGGAACTAGGCTTTCTCTTCTGTCTATCAGGATCACGTGTTACTAATCTGTAGACTTATAAGATTGTTGGATCCAAGCCTCAGTTCAGTTTCTATTATCTCCGTGTATTCATAGTTGATGTCAGAACCTTGATATTATGATGATCGAGTGGTTATGCCACCATTTTGTAGGGTGTCTCAATCCTTTTGAGCATTTACAGACGTTATGCTGTCCGAGCCGTCCCAGGTTTCTAAATAATCTGATGCATTTGCAAATCCCTTCTCTCTGTTCCTGAAGTTTCCTTGTGCCAGATCAACCACACTAACTAGTGTGTTGGGGTACTTCATTGCCTCGGCATTTATGTTGGAGCTATTATTATGACCCTAGGTGTCTAGAGTATCACCTAGTAATCTAGCCATGTTTTGTGTCCCATTGTGATGATTCTGGCCTTCATTCTCGAAAGCATCCCGTGATGCCACTTAGTAGTAGGTATTCTACTCCTGGGTTCCGAGCCCAAGATTCACCCTACCTCATGTTGATAGTGTTTGCTAGTTCCTTTAGGATATTAGTAACCTTTGTATTAGTCCTCGAGGTTCGTGGTATATCCTTCTTCCAAATACCATGAACTGCTTATGGTAGAAGTTCCTCGCTGAATCGAAAGATCACAACAAGAGTGCTCTTGATGAGTTCTCCATTCTATATTGTGACTCTGCCAGTTCTACCTCCTCTGCATAGGTTATCCGGAAGAAACCTGTTGAACTTGGTTCAACATACTAATCTATGCATCCACAACTCAGAAAGTTATATGTTCCTTGAGTTGACCCTCCTCAGCTGTATTCCGACCCTAGTCTATCAATTAATAGCCAGGAATAGTTGTGCATTCGTGTTCATCGATGCCTATTATTCTTGTGGTCCGTCAAGCCGTTCTATTTCAGAATGACTAGGAGAAACAAACTCTAGTACCTCATCCATATCCAGGATTGGGTCAAAGCAGTTGTATTCCGCAGATCAAAATGCAACCCAGCTTTTGGTCTGTTCTACCCCGAAGTATTACCCACTTTATGTCAGGAACGTCATGAGAATTGCACCCTCTCTTATGAATTCTTGGCACAGTGATACTTCTCGCCATCATCACTTGCTCCACGGTCCGTGTTGTCGCAACCGGAATACTGACAGGTGAATCGTGATGTGTGAAATCAATACTCCTAGCAACCCCGTTGCTTGGTGGTTAATGGACGATAATATCATTCTTGGTGTGTTGATTATGGAATCATCATTCTAAGATTGATCGTGCTACCTAGTCCTTATTTCCGGTGCACTCTTCGATCAATGAGTTAGGATTATTCAATCCCTTGCTTATTTGATCATTTCGTCTTGCTTTGAAAAGCAAGATTTTTCTTGAGTTTAGTAACATATTGGTGGTTCGTGATGTTTCGAATATATTCTTGGAAGTATTACCAGGTTGTCACCTGACCGCTATGTTGAGTTCGTGATCATGTTGGTTTTCCTCCAAACCACCCATTCTCCAAGAATCTGTGTTGGATACCCCTGAGCTAGTTGGTTAAGCTAAACAACAACTTGGAGAGTTGGAAGATGAAAGCTTGTCCGAATTAGTTCATCACTAAGGGATACCCTTGTGTGTGTGTGTGTGTGTGTGTGTTGAAGAAAGATGATAGCTCCATCGGTTGGTCCTCGTGATCATTTGTTGTACTATTGCCTTGTCAAAACTTTGACTTGGGTATGGGCTATCGTCAAGTCAAATCAGAACCAACGATGTTCGTAATGTTGTCTTACTCGTGGTTGATCCCTCGAGCATACACCATTACATCTTTTGGTCTGACCAATACTATCACATTGTTCACATAATGGTGGAAGTCCAGTGATATGGAAATTCTGATGAGTTGTTGTTGAGCCCATCAGTAGCATTTTGTCTCCCCCATGATTCATGCTGAACATCAACCTAGTGTTGAAAAATTTATAAGCAATGCCTTCGTGTTCCGTTCATGAAGCTTATGCTTGGATGGAAGGAGTGACTTCCTCGAATTCATGTGCATTTGGTGCATGATGCCGCCGTGAGTTCAAGAAAGATTGTTTTTGCTTTCTTCGGAATCATCCCAAGTCAGTCATGCATGTGTGAAGTATTCCATGGTTTGATAGGCTTGCTACCTCCACTCCATGTGTAATCCCTAGCACACCAAGCCACTGATTGATTTGTTCAAGGAAAAGAAGTTCTTAAGTGCTAATCCTTAAGGACCCAAAGGTACGTGCGCAGGACTTCGCTCTCCGCAATGATGGTTCCCAATCGGAACTCGGTAGTGTTGCGTTGTAAGACTACTATGTGGTCATGCTTGTCTGGTATAGCGTGTTCACATGTGTGTAGCAGAAGCGGCTCATGTTTTGGAGCTTGCTATCGTAGTTCATCTCCCGAGAATCTCGCAACATCATCCCATCGGTTGTGTTCCAAACTTTCCCTTTCAGGCACGTGGATGTCTGAAATATCCCTTTACCAACCAGATCTGAATCTCAGGAAGATATGATGGTTGGAACATTCCCATCATTTGCATTTTGTTCCATCTTGCACTGCCATTGTGCCAATTCCCATGGGCTGCCCTCTCAGTAATTGTTGTCCAGGATCATCCTCAAAAGTGGTCCTGTCATGGGTCCCAACCATTTCCAGTGATAAGCAAAAGTCATCCATTGCGTTGTCTTCAACAAGGTGGTTCACATCATCCATCCTAGTCCGAGTATGCCATTTCTTCGAGCTCTTTCAATCGATCAATTGTAAATTGCCTTAAGCTGGTATGAAGAGTTTCAATGATCTATGGATCAAAAGTAATTCTTTTTGCCACTTAAGGGAACAGTCCAACGAGTCACCTTTCCCAAGGTGCCCCGTTACGGTATCATGGCAACTCAACTCCTCGCTATGTTGACAACCGTTCACCACCCTCGTAAGTGTGGAATTATTGTTTACCTAGTGAACCCTCGTCATCTATTCCACTCCATTCCCCTAGATGGGTGCTTCGTGTCTCAGCTCGAGAGATGTTGCTATGTCTCATTCCTGAGTTAATCCTGAGTTGTTCGATCCTCGAGAAGATCGATCCTTCTAGAGTTTCCTTCTCCTCTCATTGTCATGTCGGCTGGAGTTCTCAGAACAAGACGATGAGACAAAGATGGTGATTGAATCAACGTGCATTTGAAGTACAACCTGGATCGTGAAGATTGCATTAATTGCGTTCCCCCTTCATCTTACCCTACGCTTGAATCTCGGGACGAGATTCTTGTTTAGTGGGGGTGAGTTGTCACCGCCCCAGTTCAGGCCTTGCTTGTCTTTGCATTAGCTTCCATGCATCATGTTTAAATTTCTCTTAAATATGAAATGGGGATGTTCAGAACCCTAGCACCAAATGAATTCAACTAGGTTCAAAATAAAATCATTTTCAAAGAACCCAAAAATGCCTTTAAAAATGTTCATGATTTCTGCTAAAGGTGAAAACCTCTCACAATAATGATGGACATATTTTTAGATCATTTATGGATTTTTGAGTTAATTCATAAGTATTTGAATTTGGACATTTAAATCCTATAAATATTTTTAAGTGTCCAAATAATCCTGGAAGTACTTGGGGGCTGTTAGAAATAATTCAAACATCGCCTATAAATTATTTCAGGATTTTGTGAAGTGATTTAGTATTTTTCTAAATCCAGAAACAAAATAGCAGAATAGAAAATAGAAGAAAATTAGAAAAGAATGGAAACCTCACCTGACATACCGCAGCCCACCTGGCGGGCCCAGTCGGCCATCCCAGCCACCCAGAGGACGGGCGCGCGTGGCCGACGCACGCAGGCGCGCCCCTGCCACCTCCTGCTTCGCCGTGTCGACGGCTCCTTCCCCCCAACCCCGCGCCAGGAGACGTGGACGAGGCCGTGCCGACCTCCCCTTCTTCCCTGGCCATTTTCCCCGCTCCCTCTTCGTTCTTCGCCCGAACAGAGAGCCGCCGCCGCCGTTCGCTGCCACCACGTCCACCATGCTCCTCTCGCCTCCCCGTGTAGTCCACGAGCTCCGCCGTCATCCGCTACGCCGACCCCGCCGATCCACGCGACTGGAAGGCCCTCGGAGTGCCGCCATCGATGTCATCTTCATCCTCGGGTCCCGACGATCGCCGCCGTGATTCCGCCGCCGTCCGAGCTTCCCCGAGCACGCTGGCCATCCCTACGGCACCGCAGTGAGCCCCCGAGCATTTTCCCCCTCTCCCCGCGGTCAACCCCTCCCTCTAGCCGCCTCCTCCACCGGAGCCAAGACGCTCCACCGCATGAGCTCATCGCCGGCGTGGCCCCGGTGACCAATGGCCCTGTGTGTGCGTTCATTGTGCTTGTCACATCGCGTAGAGGCTCTTGAGCACATTAGTTCGTGCATTTGCACGCTGCAGCCGCGTTTCCGTGCACCCCCGAGCTCCGGCCGCCGCCGCGCTGCTCGCCGGCGTCATCTTTGGCCACCCGCGCACACGCTGCTTGCTCCATTAGATGTGCGCGAGCTCCAGCTAGCCATAGAGACCAACCACGGCTCAAACCGCGGCCTGTAGGCGAAACCCTAGCCACCCCAGTGCGTCCCCACCGCGTTTCTGGTCGTCGCCGGCGACACTCCGGCGAGCTGACGTGGCACCGCCATTGGTGGCTCATGACGCCACTAACTAACCCCATATCTCACTGACGGATGGGCCCCACTGCTCAATTAACCCTGCTTAGCTCTTGTTTAGACCAAACTAACCCCACGGGCCCCACAGGTCAGTTTGACCTGGCCACGTCACCCGTTGACCGGCCCCACACGTTAGTTCTGACTTGCTGACGTGGCTGTTGACCTGACCCCACATGTTAGTTTGACCTGGACCATGCTGACGTAGTGCTGATGCAGTGCTGACACAGTAATGCATTTTCTGGAATTAGTTTAATTCTAAATAATTAGAAAATCCAAAAAATTGCCTAAACTTCTAAAATTCATATAAATTCAACCGTATCTCAGAATGAAATAGTTTATATATGAAAAATGATCAGAAAATTCCAATCTATCCATCTATACTAGTTTCATGCATGTTAGAACACTTTAACCTTGCTGTTTAGGTGAAACAAGTTAATGCACTAATATGACCTCTTAAAATGGGTTTGCATTTGAATCTTTGGTTCAAATGGACTCATCTCAATCTGTTCTAGCTTGCATTAGCCCAAAACACATTCATATTGCCATGTCATAGCATCCACCATATTGTGCATTGCATTGATCGTGTTTCTTCTCTGTTTGCCGGTGTTTTCCCCCCTTGGTAGACGTTGTGCCGACGTTGTGACCGTTGACACTGATGAAGACTCAATGCTAAGCGGTTCAAAAAAAAAAGACTCAATGCTATCTTCAGAAGTGCCAGGCAAGCAAAACCCCCTTCTTCATTCTGATACAATCCCACTCTCTCGCTCCTGCTCTCTTTTACTGCATTAGGACAACAACGATTCATCTGTTACATGCTGTGGTAGTTGAACCCCTTTCCTCTGCATGACCTGTCATTGCCACAGTAAATAGATGAAACACACTAGAATGAGTAGGAGTTGTTTGAGCCCTGATGTGCCTACTCATTCATTCTTGTTTGTCATGCCTGCTACTTCTTAGAGTTGAGTCAGGTCTAATTCATTGGGGATGAATTCGAGGTGTGTAAACATGTCCTACTGTGTGTGAGCTAAGTGTGTGAACACGATTTGGTAAAGGTAGCGGTGAGAGGCCATGTAGGAGTACATGGTGGGTTGTCTTGTTGAAACCGTCCTCAGGAACTGAGTTCTGTGTTTGTGAGCCATGAACAGCTACTACAACACGTTGGGCCCTGAAATATGACCCCGCTCGACTTATTAACCGCCATGTCCTTTGTCCAGGAGTTGCAACTAGTTTCTGGTGTTTGTAGGATATGTGTTGGAGGCCGTGCGTAGCGCTGACCCTAGGGTGGGCTATGATGCGGTAGATACACCATGGCACGGTGTACCGGGCGCTCGTTTGGTGTCTCGGGAACCCTGCACACACCGTTTGGGGTTGTGAGCGAAACTCCGGCTGGATCTCCTCGCGGATGAAACCCGAATAGGCGATAAACCTGGACTAGAGACTTGTGTGGTTAGTTAGGTCGTGGTCTACACCCACGTCGGCTTTTGCTTGAAGTCTGCCGAGCACATGTCGTGTGCAGACGCTAAGTGGTGGAAACATGTGTCAAGAAGTACACCCCTGCAGGGTTATAAATGATGTATTCGAATAGCCGCGTCCGCGGTAAAGGACTTCTGGGTTGCCTATAATAGTTCATAGATAACTTAAAGTGGATACTCTAAAACTCGCAAGTGCTATGGATGGCCTTCTCGTAGGGAGACGGGAGCGGATCCATAGTGGTGTATTGATATGGTGAATATGTGGACTCGTGTGCGCCACCTCAAAGAGTTACTTGCAGTCGCAGTTCAGGTTAGCCAATGAGTCAAAGCTGGCTTGCTGTAGTTAAACTCAAGCACCCCCTTTGTTGATACCGATGCATATGTAGATAGTTCTGATGTAAGTCTTGCTGGGTACATTTGTACTCACGTTTTCCTATTTTATGTTTTGCAGAGATACTTCAATCTCGCTATTAGTTCCGCGTGGACTTCGACGTTTAGCTTGTTACCTCAGCTACGATCTTGTGCCCTCGGCAGATCTCAGTAGATAGTCGAGGCTTCTAAGCCTTTTTCATTTGTAGATGTCTGTACTCGGACATGTTAAGCTTCCGCATGTGTTTTGACTTGTATGCTCTCGAGTCTTTGGGTCATGAGACCCATGTTTGTAATATCTCGCTCTTGAGCCTAATGAATAAATACTTGAGTCATAGAGTTATGTTGTGATGCCATGTTGTATTTACACATATCGAGCATATTGTGTGTATGATTGAAATGCTTGGTATGTGTGGGATCCAACAACCTAGTTGTTTATCCTTGGTAGCCTCTCTTATGGGGAAATGTAGTCTTGTGCTTCCATGAGCCATAGTAGTCCGCTACGGCCCGGTTCAACGGAGTCCTGCTAGCCCAGCACTACTGCTCCAGAACACTTGACTGGCCGACATGTGATTCACTTCGTTCCTGTGTCTGTCCCTTCGGGGAAATGTCACGCGGTGACATCCGGAGTCCTTCCTAGCCTGCTACACCCCGGGTTCCCGGAGTCCTGTTAGCCCAGTGCTACAACCCAGATTACCACGCTGCTGACCGACATGCTCGATGTTGATTCATGTATGCCTGTCCCTATAAGTTAGTGCCACTTTAGGTTCACGACTAGTCATGTCGGCCCGGGTTCTCTGTCATATGGATGCTAGCGACACTGTCATATACATGAGCCAAAAGGCGCAAACGGTCCCGGGCCATGGTAAGGCGACACCCGTGGGAATACCGTGCGTGAGGCCGCAAAGTGATGTGAGGTGTTACCGGCTGGATTGATGTGACTTGGAATCGGGGTCCTAACAATCTCTTTCCCTACAAGTTCCATGTATACATCTTCTCTATTCCTAAATAGCTAGTACAACCCATTAGTATATTTTTTCCTGGACATGCAACTATGGCACAAGAACACGTCATGCATGCAAGTCATAAATCACATTGTTTTTGTACTCTATGCATGCAAGCACCACACCATCAATTTGTGCATGTTACTCATAAGTTATTTCTTGCATTAGATTTTGCATTGACAATGTATGTGTTGGTCACATTCACACATATGTAGTTCGCATTCACATTTTTGTTAGAAATGTCATTCTTTTAACTGCAATTCATTTTTTCTCTTTGTATTACATTTTCTATTTAAGCATACATTCACTTCCCATTAGTTATAGATGTTCTTGGAGGAACTTCTATGCATTATTTTGAGTAGCAAATTTCACGCGGCCGCGGGTATATCATAATGCGGGGCCCATGCGTCATTGCCTTTCGGTCGAACCTACGTCCACAATTTCTCCACTAGTCCCCGAACCCAAAATGCTACCTCGTTCCCGTAAAACCAAGCGGCCCACCCGTGTTAAGGCGTCGACTCGAACTCAATCCCTCTTCCGTTTACTACGGCGTGGCCCCTCACGCCATAGTACTCCTACAAACCCTACCCGCTGCACACATCATCGGTTTTCTTCAAGAGGACGAGGGAGAAAAGGATTTGTAGTGGAGGACCTACCCTAGGGTGCCCTAGGTAGCTGCCGCACACATCATTGGTTTTCTGTTTTCTTTATGCTCTTGCGCCCTAGAGTGAAATGATGGTTGCTTCGTCCGTCCAGCTTAATGCGGGAAAGGTGGGGCTTTGTGATTTTAGCCCTCATCGCTCATTTACTACTACTGCGGCGCTATGACCGGGGTGCCTCCAAGTCCAACCGCTTCTCCAAACTATAATTTGGTGCATCGTACGTGGTACAAGATGGTGGATGAGCCACATGTCGGCCAAAGGGGTCCTGTTAAGTGTGACATCATTTCGTGTGCGGACTGACCCTACTTGAGTTGCTACGCCAACATGACAGGAGCAGCCTACCACTTGGTTTTGCTCCTTGGTGAATCCCGACTATATTGATCTAAGGCTGGTCGTAATGGTAGTATCATAAGCAGTATCATGCATGCCAACTAGACTTTTTGGATGATGTGGCACACAATTAAATGAGGAAAGAGAGGATGTGGTATCATATCATGATACCATATTATATTAAATGTTGTACTACTTTGTGTAATGCATGGCAATTAATAAGGCAGCCTAAGATACTAACTTATGATACTATGCATTACGGAAGTAGTATCATACACTAGTATCATATGCATGATACTAGTATATGATACTCCCCATTACAACGAGCCTAAAAAGATACTACTCCTCCCATCTCGGTTTATAGGGCGTGCACATAGTTCTAGGTCATCCATTTGACTAACTAAATATGAGTTACTATGTCACAAAAAGTATATCAACGGATTCTTAAGTGAATGTAGTTTCTAAACATATAGTATTGTTCATCACATATATAGCTAGTTAAATTCTCAACCTAAAACGACGTGCATGCCCTTTAAACCGAGATGGAGGAAGTAGTAAAAATGAGGTGATTTTACCGAGCGGTGGGCGGGGGAGCATGGCCTGTCATGCGGTCCCATGTGTCATGGTGTACCAAGGCGATGCGCATCCCTCTTGAGGCAGAACAATGGCAGAAGCAATATGTGGGTTTCTTGAAGGAGATGATGGCGAAGTGGATTCAGCGAAGTGTGAAATAATGGTTGCTTCGTCCGTCTGAGAAGGTGCGGCATTGTGATTTGACGTCTCATTGCTCATTACTACTCTTTGGGGTGCTATCTTTGAGGTGCGTCCCCTGCTGTTCTGCAATGTTATTTGGTGCATGACACGTCGACCCGGTTGCTATATGTCCCACATGTCGGCGAGAGGAAGTACATAATTCATGAAAGCGAGCATCTCCACTCTATTAGTACGACGGAGGAGTACAAGACATGGCTTGGTTTTTGCTGCTTCGCGTGATCCATCGATACAAACTGGAATAAAAAAGGCGAGGGCGGGTCTTTTCCCGCGCGACAGGCAAGGGAGTTTGGCATAGAATGTTCAAGGAAACGAGGTAGGAAGGGAAACAAGCAAATAAAGGTTAAGAGACTTAGTTTTGGGAAAATCTGATTTTACGGAGTACGTACCCACTATGGAGGCGGTACTACTTACTACTCCCTCCTTTCCGGTTTATAGGGCTCATCTAAAAAAATTCATTTTTCCGTTTTATAAGTCTCAATTCTACTAGTAGTACTGACGTGTCCTGGGCTAGGGGGTACTCACCACGTCGTCTCCCGATCAGTTGGATTGGGCCGAGGATCCCCATGGCCGTATACTCATGGGCCAGTCCGGACAGTTGCCGCATACAAGGAAGATTCCACAAGACTTGGCGATCAAGACAAGGACACCTCCCCCACCGGCGTATTCGGCTAGGACTCTTGTTATCCTAGGCCTCTGGTGCATTATATAAACCAAGGCCAGGCTAGTCGATAGACGATCTCATATACAACAACAATCATACCATAGGCTAGCTTCTAGGGTTTAGCCTCCTTGATCTCGTGGTAGATCCACTCTTGTAAACATCCACAATATCAATATCAATCAAGCAGGACGTAGGGTTTTACCTCCATCAAGAGGGCCCGAACCTGGGTAAAACATCGTGTCCCTTGTCTCCTGTTACCATTGATCCTAAGACGCACTGCTTTGGACCCCCTACCCGAGATCCGCCGGTTTGATACCGACATTGGTGCTTTCATTGAGAGTTCCGCTGTGTGATCGACGAAAGGATCAATGGCTCGCCTGCAGATCAACTGCAACTTCGGCATCTTCGTCACCAGCTCGACTGGTCACCTTGGTTCGACCAAGGACTGCGCCCCACCTCTGATCGTCATGTTCAGATGAGGGTCTTCATCAACATAAACTCCGATCTCTATCAAGATCATGGAGGAATCATCCAGGGAGCCCGGGGGCTCAACGTCAACATTGCCCTCGAGGCGACCGTCTTTATTTTTACGGACAGCGGAATTGTATCCGCCGCCACCGCCTCCTCAAGCGTCGTTTTAACGATTGCTTCGGTGGAATAATGCGGAATTGAGTCCACAACAACCCTGGAAAATTTCGTCGAGTTCCGATGGAGGAATCTCCGGCAATCTCCGATATACCGGAGCCGCATTGAATCTGGACGAGAATCCGGACGAGTTTAGGGCGTGGTGTGCAGATTCTAGCTCGGACTTCCTTTGGAAGATCCAACCGTTGATCGGCTGCGGAATTCCTATATCTACCACCCCTCAAAATTGCAGCTCGATCCGACCGTCCAAACTCCGGGAACCTTCCGATTAGTGCATCACTTTTCGGACCTGTTTCCTGCGCGAAAATGAATCCGACCCGAGTTCGTCTTTTTTATGAACGGGATTTTGGACATCCTTTTTGAAGGAAGTTTTGTATGGGGGTATTGTGTTTTGTTTCCGAACACATCCCACTAACTTTAAGATCTTTTGAACATGATCTTCAACATCATGCTGGTGTCAAACCAGTCCGGCAATATTGCTCCACGGCTGCCGACCTGCGCTAGACGCGTCGTCACTTTGTTGAGCCGAGCTCAACTTTTTCGGATCATCATCTCGGCAAGTCGGACAAGAGTCCGGCATCGCGAAGGATAAATCATCACCAACATCGCCGCCCCATGGATTACACGGAGCGGGCATACCGGCATCGCCGCACCGTCGCTTCATCAAGCCGGCATCGACCGCGTCACGACCTGCATCGGCAGGGCCGCACTATTGCTTCTTCAAGCTGGAGTCCATCACGCTGACCTACTTCGACATCTCGGCGGGACTGGGGGCTTCGCCATCTCTTCATCAACCTACTCCGGACACTTCAGCGTCGCTAGCCGACCAGGCAATGGGTGCGCGGATCGAGTCCCAATTTTAGGAATCACCTTCCTTCAGATTGCTACAACAAATAAACCAGGTGCTATTAATCCTAGTATTTCTTTTTGCTTGTTTGGGTTAATTTTTCCCAAGGAATTATTACTCTGGTTTCTCCATCATATGTACACAGGTCTATCAAATGGTGGCCGCATTATCGACGGTCGCATGATGGTTCAGTCAGCTTCCGTACATAGTCCGGTGAACGCCGCATCCGGAACTCGGACCGACCTGTGAATCCAGGCTTTGCCACGCCTTTATTGCATTACGCCGGCGACCTGCATCGACATTGACTTTGGCGCCAGGCCATATTTCTTTTATTACTCACTTTGCATAAATTATTTATTATGCAATGATTTTTTAATTAATTATAATTATTACTATTATCCCCGGTCTGCACTATTTTTTGTGCACAGGAAAATGATCCAGCCGGACTATATCCTTTGGCGTCACCTCGGCTGGACGGGGGGCTTCGTCAATACTTCATTACCCCATGTAGGGGACTTCGGCATCACTCTGCCGTCCTGCATTGACCGTGCTATGTCACCACTTCGGAGTGCCGAGCTCTTTTGCTCCGCCACCTTGGGATCGGCTTGGGGGATGGAACCTTGTCCCGCATCAAGCTTGGACCGCGTCGTCAATACCGAACACATTAACCAGCTAAGTTGCCTTCATACTCAAAGTTTTAAATTTTTAACTTGTGTTCGGCTCGACCAAGCATTATACTTTTTTGGAAAAAAGTTGCTTGTAAAAATTTTCCTTGTCCAAACTTTGTTTGCACGCACTTGACGCGCTACCCGCGCTCATTATACCTGTGGGCTTCTTTAATAGAAGCTTATTAATACGGGCTTTATGCCCAACACATGTGTCACACTTCCGCATGTACCTTTTATTCACCATTATATGCATCGATATGACTTAAGTTTTGGCCAAGCTGGGTTGCCTGGCTCCCGTGCTTACCCCTACGTTCTTGATTGTTCGGCTAGGTGGTAAAGGGAGCACCTCTGCGATTGTTACTTGCCGGTCAGCCGGATGTGTACCTCAGACTGGGTGAAGCCGAAAGCTAAGCGTTCTTAAGGGAATATTCGATTCGGTGAACTAAAAGATGGTTTTAATTATTTACCCATCTGCCCCGGATGATTTTCTGCTTTCATAGCAGCTTTGACATGCACTTTAGGGCATGCATCCCAAACAAAAGGAACCCTTAACGGAACTATTCTCCTGGAAGATGTTTCTTACTACCCATGTAATATAACATAACTAGTTGGGCACTTGTCTGATACAACACTAATGACCCCTACGCCTTGTCTCCATGCATACCACGGTTCTTATATAACCACGAAGGTATTCGGATACACTCCGGACTATTGGGTCCTGAGGTCGAAGCAAAAAGGTCCGCTACGACAAACGATCTACAATCCGGCTAGAAGGCATTCTACATGTCACCTTACATTTTATAGTCAACTTTTACCCAAGTCACTTGGGGGCTCTTATGTTTATTTGAGCCATTTCATACTAAGTGTTTTTCTTCTTAGTTGTTGCAAAGTTAAAGCACGGCAGAAGCACTTTTTTTTACAGTCCAATTTTCGGATTGGCACCGAACACTTGATCTTGTTCGGACGTCATGTTTTTACTGACATTTTTTTTGTTTTCCAAGATTTTGGCACTTTTAACTATTTGTGTGTTTTCAGCACAAGTCACACAGTGCAACGCCGGACACCTTTAGAAATTCGGCAAAAACATTCTCGGATATTGCTATATATGCATCGATTTGATTGTGTCTTGATCAATAGTTGGGTTGCGGCTCCCGCTTACCTCCTATGTTCCGCTTTGTTCGGCTAGGTGTGCAAAGGGAGAACCACTGCGATTGTGCTTCCAGCTCACATGGTCAAGCACCTCAATGGAGAAAGCCGAAAACTGACTGTCACAATAGGTGTAAACTGGTCAGCGATCCGATGATTATATTAAATGACGGGCCCTTCATAAAATTGGCCGAAGTGTTTCTGGCTTGACCTCGACTGTCGCCGAACACTACCGGGGGCTAGTAACTGGCCTCCCAAACTAAATCCTCAATATTTTGCTCTGACATTGGAGCTGAGGTTTCATGATCATGCTTAGCATGGCAACCCAAAGAAAGGAACCGATAGCGGGCCTATTTTCTTTGGAAGACATTTCTTCTGTTAAACAGTAACATAACATGTCTCTCCGCGTACCTTTGTTTATAAAACCGTATGGCCAGCCGATGGTCGGTCAACAAAGTTTTGTACAATGCGGATCCGAGCATTAATGACATAAAGTACTTGGATACATTGAGTCATTACACATATTTGTGATTTTACTATGGATATTGATCCTTAATTCGGCCACCCGTGCCCGCATTAAGGCTTGGGGGCTACTAGGCTTCGGGCTTATTATTTACAAATATTAAAGGGGCACATCAATCCCCTGATCTGGTGTTGCCACCCGCTCAGTGTCTCGGGGGCTACTGCATTGCTTGTTCTATGCAGAAAATCTTAAGTGCAATACAATTTCTGAGGAGATTTTGATCCTTAGGTTGGTCGGCCGCACCCAACCTGAGTCTCGAGGTCTGAGCACGCCGCTTTTTGCGTCCCGAAGTATTCTGCCGAGCTAGGACTTGATCCTCAGACCGATTTTGCAAATCAACTTTGAGTCTCAAAGCCTACGGGGATCAGCGGTCTTATGTCATCCTTCATGGGCATCTCGGGTTTTAGACCGATACCCACCTTGAGGGCTACTGGCTATATATCTCGGCAGAGAATAAATTGCACCGATCAAAAATATTGAAAAAAATTGGCCCACATTCGGGGTGGTGCATCACCTCGGAAGCAGTTCGACATATAGCTCGGATGCAAGTGGATGGCTCCTTAGAGGGCATTTCCGGCATTAAGCTCGGTTAAACTCCTTCAAACTTCTTTGAACCAAGGTGATTTATGACACCTCAGATACATAGTCCGGCGTTGGAGCTCGGATACACTCCGGCGTTGGAGCTCGGATACATAGTCTAGCGTTAGAGCTGGGAAGCAGTCCGGCGTTGGTACTCGGCTGCAAAAGATACCTCGAATGCAGTCCGGCGTTAGAGCTCGGACGCAAGAGGACACTGCCTCCCGGGAATAACTTCAAACCTGAGGCGTGGCATAAAAATAACAAGGCATTGATAAAGGCCGTAAACTTAAAGGGGCTCCTCAGATACCCCACGTGTAAACTCGCCGAATGCATTTCGGCGATCCTCAAGATCAAAGATGAGAAGATTTCTTGAACCAGTTTTCAAGACCGACGACCGAAGATGAAGAACAGTTCGGAAGAATCGAGGAGCGTCCCCAACTTGAAGACCGGTTCGGCGGGCTATTGACGGTGTCCTGGACTAGGGGTACTCACCACGTCGTCTCTCGATCGCTTCGATTGGGCCGAGGATCCCCATGGTCGTATACTCATGGGCCAGTCCGGACAGTTGCCGCATACAAGGAAGATTCCACAAGACTTGGCGATCAAGACAAGGACTCCTCCCCCACCGGCGTATTCGGCTAGGACTCTTGTTATCCTAGGCCTCTGGTGCATTATATAAACCAAGGCCAGGCTAGTCGATAGACGATCTCATATACAACAACAATCATACCATAGGCTAGCTTCTAGGGTTTAGCGTCCTTGATCTCGTGGTAGATCCACTCTTGTAAACATCCACAATATCAATATCAATCAAGCAGGACGTAGGGTTGTACCTCCATCGAGAGGGGCCGAACCTGGGTAAAACATCGTGTCCCTTGTCTCCTGTTACCATTGATCCTAAGACGCACTGCTTGGGACCCCCTACCCGAGATCCGCCGGTTTTGACACCGACAAGTACCATCACATGTCTGGATTTCGAGGTGCATTAAATCACCCGATGCAAGCAGTATCAAGAGAAAACTCACCAATGCATGTAGAAGTTCATGGAAATTTAGTGGTCATGCATGCATTCGTGTACAGTAATTAATGCATCGGTAAACATAACTTCTTGAGAAAAACGAGCATACTAATTAGTTGTGCAAACTACGAAATTAATTCCACCACTCACCGTCTACCTTGGTTGGAGAGATTTTGAAATTGAGCCATAAACTGGAAAGGAGGGAGTAGTAACATAGCCTAGGGTAGCTTGCTGCACCACGGACTCCAAGGAAATTGCTGTAGTACTACTCCTATGTACCACTATACTACTCCTACTACTAAAAGACATATATTT
The DNA here is from genome assembly GCA_021605145.1 of Aegilops bicornis. Lineage (NCBI taxonomy): Eukaryota > Viridiplantae > Streptophyta > Magnoliopsida > Poales > Poaceae > Aegilops > Aegilops bicornis. Next base: position 127,014,525 of record CM038673.1, on the reverse strand, counting down.
CAAACAATATGATAATCTCTCTAACCAAGGTAGGGACGAGGAGTAACGAAGGGAGTGGTAAAATTTTCTCCTCGTCCTGCGAGCCACCACGCTCGTGGGCGAGGGAGCGGGCGTAGGCGTACTAAGCAAGCTTCTCCTCGTCCTTCGACTCTGCGAGCCACCGCGTCCGTGGGTGGGGGAGATGGCGTACTAAGCAGGCTTCTCCTCGTTCTGCAAGATGAAGGGACACATCAAAAGTACTACATACAGAGCATCTCCAGTGCATAGAGCCTTGCCTCTAAGGTAGGCCCCACATGGTTTGTCTCTTATCAAATGAAAAAACCACAATGTATAGAGACTCTAACCAGCCTCTAAGGTGGGCCCTAGCAGAAATTTAAAAAGTATTGATTAGCAACACATTTGTCCAATCAGTACTATTTCTCTTGTACTCTTACTTTCTTATGCTTCCTAATGCTGACAATTGGGACCACATGGATTATTACATTGTTAGAGGCAGCCTCTAAGGTTAGACGTGATGCTAGCCAATTTCTTGTTAGAGGCAGTTCATGCAATGTATAGAGGCCTGCCTCTAAGAGGAGAGAGGGCTTAGAGGCAGTTTTTAAACATGGGATTACTCCTGCATGGGTCAATCACAACAGGTGTTTTGTAAAAAATGCATCTTGATGTTCCGTGCAATGCATGGGCATCTTGCTAGTCCATGAAAACAACACATGGAAAATTTTTACGGTGAACGAGGGATTTGAATGTGCTGGGAGGGGTAGGGCTGGGAGGGGCGGTTTGGATCTTGCCCGGGGTAGCCAAAATATTGGCGACCCTTTTGTCCACCCGTGCCTTTGCCATCGATGAACGAGGAAGAGCTCGGGTGCTCATGCATCCTCCAGCGCGCGCGTTGGAGACGAGCTCGCACGAGCTGTGATTTTTTGTCCCACCACACTGCCCGAGCCGGCAGCAGACCGACCGACGACCCGCAAATTACACCATCCAACCGTAGCCGCACACATTCTGACAGAACTCAACCAACCGGACGAAATTCATGCAAACACGGCGATATTTCATATAAACAACAACAGAATTCATATAGAATACCGGATTTTCATACAATTTCATTACATTCAAATCAACTAAGCGGTGCTAGTCCTGAACAACACATGTATAATAATACCTAGCCTAAATGGTTGCCCGCCGATCCATTTGTCTTCCTCATGTCCGACAGCATGATCACTGGACTGCCGGGAGCCCCGGAGGTATATGCTTCAGTGCAAAGGACGGCTCGCTTTCCCACCGCTCAACTGACATCGTTGGCTGATGCCCAAGATGGAGTCTGAAGGGGGCTTCTCCACTTCTGTGGAGCCCATGAGGGGTCGACGAAGGTCTGCGCAACAAAAGGTTCTAGCAAGACACCTGCTGTGTACGTCGGCGTCGCCTCGGCGGTGGCCTTCATGGGACCCAAGCGGCGGCGGCCTCCCGTGTTTTACTTCTCCTTGATGATGGCGGCAGACACGGAGGCGCTGGCCACCGACTCGTCGCTCTCCGTGCACCCGGCTTCTGTCTCTACTTGCATGGCCCGGCCGCAGGCATGTCAGTCTCGGCCAGAGAAATGGGAGACGCGGTTGCAGACACGGGAGGCACGGTACAAGGTAGAGGCATGGACGGCAGCAACGACGCCCATGCTTCCCGCCTTACTGACGTGGAGCAGCTCGCCGCTCCTCGTCGAGCTGGCGTTGAGCAGCGAGTTGCTGAACCGCGCTCCGGCTTGGGGCGGCAACTGGCTCTGTCGGGCGAGGGAAGGGAGGTGGATCAAAGATCTGCATAGCTCGTATCCGGCGGGCTCGGCGGGCCACTCAGCCGGCTTGGATGTCGGATAACTTATCTTCATAAGCCGTTGTAAGACTAGACAAAATGGTGAAGGAGGAGATAGGGGAGCGGCAGAGGTGTGCGATTCTTGGCCGGCGTCTGGCCTCGTTTAAATAGGAGATTAAATAGACGGCGGACGGGAGGAGCTCGGCCGGTGTTGCGCTTAATGTCGGCCCGGTCACGAACGGACGTGTGTCCAGAGTGGGTTTCTCGGCTTCCACACGGGTTTCATGGAGGCGTTTGAATGCAGCAAGGAGGCATGTTCAGTCGGGCATGTAGCGAGCGGCGCCCTCAACTCTGACGTACGACACCGCGTCGTTCTTCCACTGATGTGTGGGCTCGTTGGGTACCTGGCCTGCATGTTAGTGACCCAACGCAGGCAACGCACGACAGAGGAGCTTTTGGTGGGCCAGGGCGGTCAGGAGGGGGCATTTCATAAACTGATGATTGTTCATTGAGTGTGAAGTCATCTATTTCATGTAGATAAGCAAACTATATAATATAAGATAATTTTAAAATTTTCATATATACGTTGATAGCCCATTCGATACGTTGTGATTCATAAAGACCGCTGCAAACATTAATGTTCTGCTTATCACATATAAGATTGATTAATACCCGTAACAGTCCATGTCCTTAACAAAGGGTGCATGCACGTATAGGTTGAGCGTGTGTCTTGCATCGTGTGCTGTGTGCATGCGGGCGTGCGAGTGTTGCGTGCATGCATGTGTACGTTTTAGTGTTGCATGCATGTGTGCGTGCGTGCGTGTGCTCGTGAGTGCATGTGTATGTGTCAGTGTTGCACACCTGCATGCGTGCGTGTGTTCGTGCGAGTGTTGCGTGCGTGCATGTGTACGTGCGGGGTGAGGCTACACATCAGTGGACTGACTTTTTTATCTCTGGTCAGTCGATTTTCCAGCCGTTGGATACGAAATCAAGGGCCTATAGTTCATCTTCAACCTCCACCTCCTGAGCTGCCAGCCACCACCGGCCCCTACCGCCCGTGGCCGGCTTGCCTCCGGCAGCGCCTCACCGCCCCGCCTGCCCCGAAGCCATTCCCCACCACCGGTCCGCCGCCGCCCCGGCCATCCCTCTAGCCCCCCCCCCCTAGGCCGAGCTTTTTCTCCAGGGATCCCCACGCCACCGCCCCACCACCGCGCCCCCACCACCGGTGACCACCACCCCACCCTGAACCCTAAGATAGATAGTGGGGTACCTCTCCAGCAATCCCCCCTCCCCGCTGCGGCGGGTTCTTCCTTAACTCCGACGAGCACCCCACCCCATCTTCTCAAAATCGACTGACCAAAAAGTCGATTCAGTCGACTGAAGTGTAGCTAAATCGGTACCTGTGAGTATTGCATGCATGCGTGCGGGCATTGCAGGCGTATTTGTGCGCATGTGTGATGAGTTTGTATTCACCACTGTGGCTCATGCGTGCGTGCAATTAAAACGGCCGACTCAGCATATCATCACAAGGCGATCCTTGTCCGCTATTATTAGGGGGCGCGGGCTGCCAACCAGAGGTCTCACGACTTCGAGTCCCCACCGACCACTAATTTATTACCATTTCTGTTTTTCATATACGTGCTGACGGGTGGGCCCTATGGTAATGTACGTTGCTGAATGTGGACCGTTTGACTGGTCAATTGATCGTGTCATCAACAAATTACGGAGCTGTATGGTGAGCCAGTGACCGTATGATCACCATAAAATGTATTTTATTAACACAGTACAGACTCAAACTACCATTTCTTTCTTTCATATACGCGCCGTGCTGATGGTGCAACACTAGTTGCGCCACGTGGAACGTTTGACTGGTCAATTGATCTTGTCATCAACAAACTATGGAGTTGTACGGGTGAGCCAGTGACCGTATAATCACGACATGTATTTTTTTTAACACAGTACAGACGCAAGCGCACATATATACCCGCAAACACTCACTGCTATAAGCACACACATGCAGACCCTACCACTATGAGCACCTTCGAGAGAGTGAGCCAGCATATGATCTTGAGATTTTACGAAGTCACCATAGGTGCCTGGTAGTCGAGGGGAACGTCTCCTCCCACTGAACGCACATCGCCGGAAAATAATGAAATTAATCCAGGATAAATTCGAGCACCAGGACTTTAACCCTGGTGGGCTGGGGAAACCAGTGTCCTCCTAACCATCCAACCACAGGTTGGTTAGCACCACAAAATGTATATGGTGACCGTGATGAGCTTATTCTGAAGTCCAGTGACCATATCATGCTTTTGCTTCAAATACAATGACCATAAGTGTCATCAAGAAAATACGGAGCACGCATCAAATACAATGTCCATCAGTGTCATCAACAAAATACGAAGACGTATCGTGAGCTAGATACTGTATGATCACCACGAGAATGTATACGGTGACCATAATGAGCATATTCTGAAGTCCAAAGGATCGTATAGTGCTTTCGCTTGAAATACAAAGGACCGTCACGTGTGAATGTGTCAGGGGCATGCATACTTTTAGAGGGCCGAGAGATAGTTTGTGTGCGTACGTGAAAGTGGTGTAGAAAGAGGGGGTGTCCGGTGGACGCAAGGAGAGATATGGCCTTCATTTTCTCCTTCTCGTGACTAATATTTTATGAGAAAATATAAACATTCACAATGTAGAACAAATATTATTGGATGCACCATGCAATTAACTTTCATGTATAACATTGTACTATTGTATATGCTTATTTTCTTAGTGGCCGATTGCGTGTGGGGTGTGGTGGGCACATCATTTCTAGTTGTGGTGGGTCAACGTGAGGACTCATGGGTCGTTTCCATCCTGCGCTACATAGGTTGGACCGAGACGCATTATACGAAGACCCATGTGGAGGACTCAGCATACAAGACGAAGCTACCAGAGTCATGGAGGACTCTATCCCCACTGATGATAAGCCGACTATATATGATTTGTAACCCTAGGCCCCGATGTTATAGAAGCCCGGGGGCTAGTTCATCGATAGTATACACACATGCACAATGCCTGGTATTCACGTGTACTTTGTACACACCCCTATCACAAATATACAGTACCAGGAGTAGGCTTTTTCCTCAACTGCAAGGGCCCGGACTTGGGTAAAACTTTGCCTCGTATTACCATCCAGCCTAACAGTCAGGGATATCCTACCGAATGATCTGATGGAATCATATCTGCCAACTACTAAGAGAGAGGTGTGTGTGTGGGGGGGGGCAATGTGTGCGAGAGAGGCCTAAAGATAATGTGCGTGCGGGAGACACGTAGGCACATATATGTGCCTATAGAGGGCTAGTAGAGAAGGTGCATGTGTATATATGCATGTGAGAGAAATAGTGTTTTCCAACTGAGATTAGTGAAAAGAGTGGTACATAGTAGTAAGAAAGAGAGAGGGAGATATATAGAGAGTGTGCGTGAGACACCCCGACACCCCGGGAGAGATTGTGAGCACGTGTGAGAGAGAAATGCCGATGTATATAAAGTGTGTGCAGTTATATGCGTTAGATAGAGAGATATATAGCGCTTGTGTGAGAACGGGCCGAGGCATAGTGCATCTACGTGTAAAAGGCGGTTCTACGCATTAAATTTAAATATAAATGGCTTTATTTTTTTGGATGAGATCATGAATTTTGCAATTTGCGTATGAACGAACATCGGTCTATCAGACACCCATACTCTATTGAATTCTAGCATGTGCATGTGTTTATTTCATATTGTCGATACATAGAGTGAGAGTGGTTCGAAATCCAGACAGTGCATTGCTTTCGCAATTCATATATAAACATTAAGTGCACTCCATGTTGTTAGTGTGAAGCACTTTATACATTTCTCACTTACATGGATACATTCCAAATTGCTAGCTACGAAATAGAATACATGGTGAATTCAACATAAAGGGGGTTTCGAAGATTCGAATTCATAGGAAGTTCATTCATCTATTTGAATCCGAGATAATGGCATTTGTAAATCAGATCTAAAAGGGGGCATCAATCTTTGTTGTGCGTTTGAACATGCTATATATTCATACGCATGTCTAACTATTTTTTGCAACCAAGGAGATTATATCTGGAACCATGCATGAACTGAGGTAAGTTGCATATTTTTTAATATATACTCGTGTACAATGTATATTCAAATGTACCCCCTCCATTCCAAAATAATCATAATTTTAGGATTTTCAAGAGTCAAGATTTGTAAAGTTTGACAAATCCTGAAAGTTCAATTCAAGAGAACAGAAAATGTTAATGCTTCTGCTCCCAAATATTGAACGAAGCGCCAAATAAGCCTCTGGTCACCAAAACCATGAGACTAATGTTTGGTGGTAGGAAATTGCTGTCCAGACTCTGGCCCGTGTAGCCTATCGGCCCGATGTCCAAAGGTCTAAACTGGGGTAGGTTTGTAACTTCACCAATACGCCAATCTCAACCACCTCCGAGAAGCATTCATACGCCGTGGGCGCCTAAACACCCATGCGCTCAGCCGAAATCTTTCCCGCCCACCATTTGGGACACCCGAGATTACTGCCCTACCCCGACCCACAATATGTCCGAAATTTTAGATGGGGGCAAAGCTGGTAACTTTCCCCAAATTTCAAACAAGCGCGTCCCAAACCGAAACATTATTCCCCCTTAGTTCCCCCTCCCTCTGTTTCCCCAGTCATACTCCCTAGGCGCCAAAACGCCCTGTCCACCAGCCGCGAAACCATATCCTCCTCCGTCCTCCACCCCATCGCGCCCAATCCACCGCCGCCCTCCTCCGTCACGCCGGAGTCGGTACCCCGACGTCGTCGTCCAACGCAACTGCAACTCCATCAAGGACTTAGCAGCTGAAGCCAAGGAAGAGCTGCCTCCACAACACCGACGCCGATGTGCGCCATACCAGAACCACTTCGACCCCGCCATCCTGCGCCTCACCACTTTGGCTCCACAGTCGCAACCGTCCACCGCACCGGAGCTGTTCTCGCTACGCCGTCGTTCACCACCTCGGATCTGGTTCCCCGCCGCCGACAGACGGCCACCGCAACACACTCAACAATTTGGCCATGGGTTCATCCAAGGCTCCACCGTCCTCCACAACTTCTCGTTTCTAGCAAACCACAAGAATATCGTTGGAAAAAACAGAAGGAGGACACAACACTGCTAGCAGAAAGAGGTATTCCTCTTCCCTTATTCGTGCAAATCTTACGTCTCTGCTCACACCGTATTCATCCCACGAAAGAAACTAGTTGAGCGCTTCTTACTGCATCTTCTTCGTGATACTAAATGCACAAGGTTTCCTCCCATTTACTATTTCACCTTGGCTAGAGGTCAGTAGCCCACCTGGATTTCAATTCAGGCTCAGTTGATTTGCAATTAAAAGAAGTAGCACCTGCTTAGGCGCGCAGAGCACCTTGTCTGCCTGTTCGTTGGGGAAGTGGCGCATCAGTGTCTATCATAGGGGTGTGGGGCGCAGGAGCTGCTTGCGCCTGATCTGGAGGTCGGCCGGGGCTTGAAGGGATGGCCGGGTGGTGGTGCCAAGCACGGCGGTGTGGTGAGGTCGAGGGGGCGGAGATAGGGGACTGGTCCAGTGGTCGCTGGCGTTTCAAGGAAGATCGTCAACACTGACTAGCTGGAGGTAGATGAAGGCGATCTGCCCGTTCTTTGTACGTCGGACGGTGCAGAAAAAATGGACTGACCTACAGTCGACTGTTATTTTCATAGGACCACACCTTGTGGTGTGTTGGAGGAGCATCTGCATTTCCCAACCATCCCTGTGCTCATATTTCAAAATCCTAGAATCTAGTAATTTCGTGTGCCATGCATGTTTTAGAGTATCATATGTCTCCAGTCATTTATTTCTCACCGACCTGCTATCTGCTACTTTTACACTGTACTACTTGTGCACACACTTCACCCATACTCACACTATTGTTTTTTTATGCATGGGTATTTCAGACTCTGACGCAGTGTTGATGAATACACAAAGAAAAGACAGAAGTCGCTCCAGTGTAATGCGAAGATAAGCACTAAGTGTTTCAGTGCTCTAAAGGGTGTAGTGTCAGCAGATGGAGACAGTAAATGTAGATCTGCAGTTGATGATCTCAATTGCCACACACAACCATCCCAGGTGCTTGCTTTAACTTCGCGCTGTCAAATGTTGTTGCATGTTGCATATGGTGTCTAGCCTGTATTGCTTCCAATTTGGTTAAATTGCATATGCTTACTTTACACATTATACCTTTGACAATGACATGCCTTCCTGTTTTTTATACATACTACATATGTCTATTAACCATGTTCGTACATCAAATGAATGCTATTTTGTATTCCTCATCAATCACTTATGATGAGACAGTCACCCCAGTGTGGGTTACTGTGAGACGCGCTACTCATTTAAAGACTGCAGTGTCATCCTGCCCACATGATTCTCAAGAAACAGCAAGGCTAAATGAAGATAGTCAATGATATTCTCCAACGTATCTACTTTTTCTCATGCTTTTCCTCTTGTTTTGGGCTCTAATTTGCATAATTTGAATGAAACTAACCCCGGACTGACGCTGTTTTTAGCAGAACTACCATGGTGTTGTTTTTGTGCAGAAATAAAACGAAACTTTACGAGGATTTTTTATGGAATAAATGAGAATTACTGGAGCCAAGACCCACCAGAGAGGGGCCCATGGGTGGGCACAACCCACCAGGGCGCGCCCCCTCTCCTGTGTGGCACCCCGGCTCAGAGCGACCGGTTTACCTTGCATTGCCAGCCCAGAGACCTTGTCTTCTGGCAACACACAACAACATAGTACAGAAAACAACCGCTTTATTCATGCTAGCAGAACATAGTTCATATTACAACAGTTAGCGAGGCCAAGCGGCACACACGGTGCGGCTGAACAATATGTACATTATTTAGTGAACATAAGGGGCCTCGATCATGACAACTACTCGGCAGCGGAACATCGTCGTAGCGGGACTCCATAGCACAAGGACACCGACGTGGACACGGTCTAGACTCGGATAGCACTCCTTTCCAACGGGACTTTCCTGAAATCTGGCATGACACGCCAGGTCAGTACATTGAATGTACTTGCAAGCTCACAATAAGCATAAACAAGATGACAAACAATATTATGATATTTATCCAATTTAAACAACAATGCAACTATATATCCAACATGCTGTGACAGTTCTCAACAGGTACTCATTCTCCCGACTTGCTTACCAGGTGTGACCAACAAGCATAATATTACCAAAACATACTCGTGATCCTTACGGCGATCACAACTCGACCATCTCATGGCTCGTGATCCTTACGGCGATCACAACCCGACAACTCATGTCCAACTCAACACGATGACCCCACTGCCATCCTTAGTGCAATTTAGTGTGCATATTTATTAAGTGTTGACCCATGGTGTACCTTACTTTCGGCGTGTGCATGTCCGTGGACTCGGCTATCGATAGATTAAAAACACTCTGCAGAGGTTAGTACACTGTACCCACACTACGGAACCCATGGCCTCACACTCCCATTCGGGTGGACCAACAACGTTCCAACGAAACCATTTCACTGTCATGACACTCTCCCGGCCCTTCCGACTCAGACCCCACCGGGCTAGTCCTGGGTGGCCCCGTGTCTACCTCCAGACACCTCGACCATCGTCGTGGCCACGATCCACACTGGGATCCGGTACCAAAATTAAATTAACAACGGGCTCACAAGGTTATGCTTGCCTACCGGGCCAGGGTACAACACGCCCATAACCTTCCCTAAATTGAGGTACGGACCAGAGGCACAACAATGAAACACATTAAGGCCGTCCCATACTGGCAAATGTGGTTGCACTGGGAAAGACTCGTTTCAGCGGCACCACGACCCGGTCAACAACATGTTCAAGTTGAATTATTAATCAGGTTCAACTTAATGTGAAAAGAAAATAACCGGTGTCATACTGCCATACCATGCTCACTTAACATATGCATCACATAACCGTGCAAAGACTGCACCAATCACGCTCCTACGGATCTAGCATAAACTCATGCTACTATTCTGGTTAAAACCTCTCTTTACTCATACCAGAACCATTTCTAGCATTATCATCATTATACCTCATGCAAAATAATATTTAAATTACTCATCAAATTCTATGACCATATTATTTATTTATCACTTGCAACTAAGTTCTCATTATCTTGCCAACAATATTTACTTCAAACATTCTGAAGTTCAAGTATTTTAACATAACAAGCATATAATAGAATATATTTATTATATAACTAAATTAAACGCATCAATATTCATAAGTTCAAGTATGAAAATCATAAATATTGAAGTGGCACCATGAAAATGTTACTGTGGCTTGCCTTAGCACTGATGAGGTTCACAAAGCTCCTGGTGATCCTCAAGACAATTTGGTTCCTCTGAAAATATTCAAAAACCACAAATGAAAATATCAAGAAACCTTCTGAAAATTGCCAGAAAATCTAGACAGCAAGGAAAAATCCCATCTTTTGGGTGCTGTTAGATTTTTGGACACAGAACATGATGCAAAAAGAATCACTGCATTTGGACTTGTAGAATAAAAGTTATGGCCATTTGAAGTCTCCTGGAATTTAAATGAATTTGAAAAAGAAAAACAGAGGGGGTGACGTCGAAGGCGTACTCTCCCGGGGCGCCACCACTCATACCGCTTCGCGCGCGTAGTGAGTGGCTGACTAGCGGGCCCCGCTAGTCAGGCCGGAGGGAGGGGAGAGGGGAACAAAGGGGAACGACGATTCACCGGAGCTCACGCCGGTGATGAAACTTCTTGGAGGCAAACAAGAGGGAGGGATCGACGGAGAAGGTTCTTGCGCACCTGCCCGTACCCGTAGCGTGGCTAACGGTGGCCGGACGACGTAGGATTTGTCCTCTTCAGCGGCGACAGAGGGCGGAATTTGCCGGAGTTGAAGAAGACGATGGCTTGGGGCGGCTCCAGGGGCTCTAGCTTGGCGCGTTGGCTTCACGGAGGAGAGGCGGAGACCCTGGCGGGGTCGCCTTGGCTTGGGAGTGGCCGGATCTGCGGGAACGATCTAGAGGGGATCGCCGGCGAGCTCGGCTCAGGGACGGCAGCCCGCGGCCTACCCGGCCGGGCTGCGGCTTCTAGTAGTGATACGAGGGAGTGGGGATGAGTTGTGATGCTCCAGGAGGCTGCGGAGGGGGGGTTTTATAGGCGGGGCGGCGAGGAGGGCTTGGGCTCCGCCGGAGGACACCTGTCCCCGGCGCCCGGTGACGAACGGTGCCAGAGGGCGATGGAGAAGGTGACGGAGGTCACGAAGCAAGCTGTCTTGTGAGCGGACGAAACACAGAGCGAGGGAAAGAGGCGAACACGGTCTTGTGAGCCTTTGTGCCGTTGGCCGGACCGTGCCCGTGCTCGCTGCAGCGAACTCCGGCGTCGGCGAGCGGCAGGGTGGAGTTAAGGGGGTGGAGACGAGGATGGTGGCGAGGGGGGACACGCTCTGGCGGGTCGAGCAGTGAGCACGCGCTCCACAGAGGCGTTGGCGACGCGCAGAGCGTGCGTTTGGCATGCCAGCACACTCGGACGAACGCGGTCACCGCGTGGACCATGACATCAGGCCACCTATGCACTAACCATGATGTCTGGCGTGTAGTCCTTAGTAAACTGAGGTGTTACCACGGCTCGGTTTGGTTCCAGGTGCTGTAGAAGTAAAATGGTCATGAGGTTAAGTTACTGGACAGAAACTTTGAGGAGTTACTGTGGTCAAACCACAGGGATTCAAGGGCTGAGCTTTGGGGTTTTACTGACTCTTACTAAGGTGAATAAGCTCAGGGAAGACCAGCAGATTGGAGCTAGTAAAAAGGTAGTTGCTGTAGAAACTACCATTTCCGCCCAGAAGTGAAATTATTTTCTGTAGCCAAAATATTCCAAAGAGTGGTGAAATATTTTTGCTCAGAAATGTGCCCGAGGGTCCAAAGAATATTTGGGATTTTTCTCAGGATTTTTGGGGCAATAGAAATGAGGGTTGCTTTGGAGGTCAAAGAGTTTAGCTAGGGTTTTAGAGGCAAAATGAATATTTTTCATTTAAGAAAAATATTCCAAGCAATATTGATGGGTTGGCCAGGGGTGAAATGATGGATTTGAGGAGGAGAGGGAACACTTGGGTGAAAATTAAAGGATACCCAAGTGGTCAAGTCCAAATGGAATGATTCAAAACTCCAAATCCAAAATCAACTCAGCTGAAAATCAAGGAAAGAAAAGAGGGCAAAAACCAGGCTGTGACATCTTGGCGCGCCCAGGTGGGTTGTACCCACCTGGTGGCCCCGCAGACCTCAACCCTGACACTATAAATTCCTATTTTCGGAGGAAAAATATGGGAGAAAGAATTATCGCGTTCGACGAGACGGAGCCGCCGCCAAGCCCTGTTCTTCCTCGGGAGGGCAGATCTGGAGTCCGTTTGGGGCTCCGGAGAGGGGGATCTTCGTTCTTTGTCATCACCAACCCATCTCCATGGCCAATTCCATGATGCTCCTCACCGGGAGTGAGTAATTCCTTCATAGGCTCGCTGGTCGGTGAGGAGTGGGATGAGATTCATCATGTAATCGAGTTAGTTTTGTTAGGGCTTGATCCCTAGTATCCACTGTGTTCTTTGATTGATGTTGGTATGACTTTTCTATGCTTAATGCTTGTCACTTTGGGCCCGGGTGCCATGATTTCAGATCTGAACCGTTTATGAATTCATCATTATATCCATGTGTTAGATCTAATCTTGCAAGTTATAGTCAGCTACTACATGTTATGATCCGGCAACCCCTGAGTGACAACAACCGGGCCCACTCCCGGTGATGACCGTAGTTTGAGGAGTTCATGTATTCACTATGTGTTAATGCTTTGTTCCGGTTCTCTATTAAAAGGAGGCCTTAATATCCCTTAGATTCCAATATGGACCCCGCTGCCACGGGAGGGTAGGACAAAAGATGTCATGCAAGTTCTTTTAATAAAGCACTTATGACTATTTACGGAATACATGCCTACATTATATCGATGAACTAGAGCTTGTGCCATATCGTCCTAGGTTATAACTGTCACATGAAGAATATCATCCAACAAGTCACCGATCCAATGACTACGAATTTATCTTATATTGTTTCTGCTAAGTTACTATTGCTATCATCACTGTTACACTTGCTACCAAATTACCGCTATCACTGTTATACTTTTGCTGCTGTCACTACTATCAAAACTATCAAACTACTTTGCTACTGATCACTTGCTGCAGATAATTAATCTCCGGGTATGGTTGAATTGACAACTCAGCTGCTAATACCTTCAAATATTCTTTGGCTCCCCTTGTGTCAAATCTATAAATTTGGGTTAAATACTCTACCCTCGAAAACTGTTGCGATCCCCTATACTTGTGGGTTATCAAGACCTTTTTCTGGCGCCGTTGCCGGGGAGCATAGCTATATTTATTGTGCCACTTGGGATTATTATCAATTTATCACTATGAAGAATCTGAAGGACGCTAAGACTACTATTTTTCCCTCAAAGACGAGGGGAGGTAAGGAACTGCCATCCAGTTCTGCTTTAGATTCACCTTCTGTTATGAGTAAACTTGCAACACCACCACATGCTATCAATTCTAATATGTCGCAAGTTATTGATGATGCTACTTCTACTATGGATAATGCTTATGATGATGCTAGTACCTTGCTTGATAATGATGATGTGCCACTTGGTGAATTTCTTGATGCACAAATTGCTAGAGTAATACAACATGATGTTGTTGAATCTGATGATGAGCTTGAAACTGAAACTCCTCAAACACCTGCTAGAACTAGCCTTCCTAGATATGAATTGCCTAAGGTACCGGAAGGTTATGTTATGAATGAGGAGACAACGAGAGATATTCTTGCTTGTAAGGATAGAGATGATCTAGATAAATTATTATGCAAGTATAAAGAAAAATCTCTGAATGTAGAATGAAATGTGATCCTAAGTTTGCTACTTCACCTATCTTTATTGATGATAAGGATTATGAATTCTCTGTCGACCTAGAGTTAATCACTTTGGTTGAATCTGATCCTTTCCATGGTTATGAAACTGAAACTGTTGTGGCACATCTTACTAAGTTGAATGATATAACCACCCTCTTTACTCATGACGAGAAAACTCGCTATTACTTTATTCTCAAATTATTTCCTTTCTCATTAAAGGGTGATGCTAAAGCTTGGTACAATACTCTTACTCCTGGTTGTGTACGTAGTCCCCAGGATATGATTTATTACTTCTCTGAAAAATATTTTCCTGCTCATAAGAAACAAGCTTCCTTACAGGAAATATTTAACATTGTGCAAACTAAAGAAGAGAGTCTCCCACAAGCTTGGGGGAGGCTTTGCCAGTTACTTAATGCCTTGCCTGATCATCCTCTTAAGAAAAATGAAATACTTGATATCTTCTATAATGGACTAACCGATGCTTCTAGGGACTTCCTAGATAGTTGTGCTGGTTGTGTTTTCAGGGAACGAACTATTGCTCAAGCTGAAGAATTATTGAATAACATATTGAAAAATTATGATGATTGGACTCTTCCTGAACCACCGCCTAAACCCACTCCAAAGAAGAGGGGTATATTATATCTCAGTCCCGAGGATATGCAAGAGGCAAAGAAATCTATGAAGGAAAAAGGTATTAAAGCTGAGTATGTTTAAAATTTACCTCCTATTGAATAAATACATGGGCTTAATACACCACCACTACCTAAGGTGGTAGAGGTAAATTCTCTAATGAAATTCAATGACAATGATAATCCTCACAATATGCATCCTAGTCAATGCCTTTATGAGTTTGAAAATTATATTAGAAAACAAGATCACTTCAATACAAATGTTATGAAATAGTTGAAATATAATTCTGATATGATTGCTCGCTTGAGTGACTTGTTATTTAGAATTTCAAATGATGTTAGAGGTGTTGGAAAACATGCTTCTATGGTTCAAACTCAGTTAGAACAAGTTGCTAAATCTCAAAGAGAATTGCTTGATGAAATGAATCATAATATAAATGACTTTGCTGTAAGAGTTGCAACTAGAGGAGGTAAAATGACTCAGGAACCACTTTATCCTGAAGGACATCCAAAAATAATTGAACAAGATTCACAAAGAGCTAATGCTAATGCACCTAGTCCTTCTCAAAATAAAAAGAAGAAAAAGAATTATAGGACTTTGCATGCTTCTAGTGAACCTGAAATAGAAAAACCTCCTGATAATGAAAATGAAACTTCTATCTACGATCTTTGAAACTCAATCTGGTAATGAACATCCACCTAGTGATAATGAAAAAGATAATGCTGATGTTCATGAAGATACTCAATCAAATGATAAAGAACCAGACAATGATGTTGAGATAGAACCACCAGTGGATCTTGATAACCCACAATCTAAAAATAAAAAGTATGATAAAAGAGACTTCATTGCTAGAAAACATGGTAAAGAAAGAGAACCGTGGGTTCAAAAACCTATGCCTTTCCCCCCAAATCAACCAAAAAGAATGATGATGAAGAATTTGAATGCTTTGCTGAAATGCTGAGGCCAGTCTTTTATGCATTTCGCTTGATCGATATCTTGAAAATGCCTCCTTATGCAAAGTATATGAAAGACATCATCACTAATAAAAGAAAAATACCGGAAGCTGAAATCTCCACTATGCTTGATAATTATACTTTCAAAGATGGAGTACCTAAAAAACTTGGAGATCCGGGAATACCAATTATACCTTGCTCTATCAAAAAGAATTATGTGAAAACTTCTTTGTGTGATTTAGGAGCTGGTGTTAGTGTTATGCCTTTCTCTTTATATAAAGGGATTTTTTACATCTGTGCCCCTGGTTCCTTAGCTCTACTCATTCATCCCCGCGCTCTTAACTTCTGCTCAATTTTCCCCACTCCTTTGCCAGAAACCCTCATAACTGGGCACAACGGACGTTGCCGTCGGGTCAAAGGCTTGACCGTTAACTCTGACTAGTGGGGCCATGCTGGACTGTGTCGTCCATTTGACCTGACAAGTGGGGCCGCGTTGGGTGGTGTCGCTGTTCGACCGTTGGGCCATGGTTTCGTTGGGACGTCCCTTGCATTAAACGTCTGCGCGCGCCGCCAGGACAGAACCTGCTATGCAAGCACCCAGCAAACCCTGCCTGCATGCGCTGATGCCACGATCCCACGAAGCGCCGACCGAGCCTGCATGCGCTGATGCGTCCGCCACGATGCACTGACCGAGCAGCTTTCTTGCACGCCAGCCGCCACGGATGCAGCGACGGTCACTGCCACTGGTTCCTCTCTTCTAACTAGGTGGCTACATATTTGTGGCTTGTGTAAAAAAAGATCCACTCCCTTGCTTAGTTGTACTCATTCATCCCTACTAACAAAGCTTGCTTGCATGCACTAGGTGGTTACTAACAAGGGAACCCTACTAACAAGCCGATCTCTCTAATAAAATAACCAACAAATATGTAGTCCCAATATGTAGATAGGGCCAACAAGCCCATAGCACGATCACATAGCTCAAACTAGGAAGAACTTAATAATAGAATAGATAGAAAACTTAATAAGAATTTAAGAAAAACACCAACAAGCCCAAAGCAACTCCAACATAGTTCAATTACAACTTAACATAAAATACACTAAAAAAGATAGAGGGTTTAGAACCCTAGCCGCCGCCTTCTCCACCTTCTCTCCTCCTCCGGGTGCCCTTTTCACTGCTCCTCCGGGGCGTTGTCGATGGGGTACGAAAGAGTGTGCATGCGTGTCGTGGTGGGGAAGATGTTGTTGTACTCCGTGAACCTGTTGTGGGTGGTGAAAGTAATGAACTTGGAGCCACACCAAAACACCCGGCCGAGAAGGTAGAAGGCGTCGAATGTGTTGGTGAAGTGGGCAAGGAGAGCAACCACCACCCGGTTTTGGATGACCTCCTCGATGCGGAACATCGTTGGAGATCCCCTCGGGAGGTGGTGGTAACCGGACGCGAGGAAGAACTCAGTGAAGTTCCTTGCGGTCCTCAGCCTTGATATCGCCCATACACATAGTGTCCGATCAACATACACGACGGTAGGGTAGAGCCTCTCCAGCACGGTGGGTGGGAAGCGGTAGGTTGGTCCGGTGTACTGCATGGCTGAGGGATGTGCAGAAGACGGAGAAGGGGTCGAAGAGCAAGAAGTGCAGATGGATGAGGGATGGCAGAGGCAGAGGGTGGCTTAAATAGCCGTAGTGCTACGTGTTATTTGACCGTGGCAATAACAGGGTCAAATGTGAAGTAACCCGTTTCCAAACCCACCGCAACATCGGGAGTGTACATGCGTGGGAAACGGTGGTTTGAAAAAGAAGAAGAAAAAGAAGCTAATTGCACGCGTGGGAATCCGTGGTCATATATATTATATGAACAAAAAGAGACAATTTTTGAATAGTTTGTGGCCATTTTGCAGGATAAAAATAAATTTGGCCCTAAAAAATTGGTCATTTGCTACGCAATGTCAATTTATTTCAAACGATGCAAAATACAGAGCCAGCACGTTCACAAAAAACAAAGCAAACGATGCAACAAAGGATGCAAAAATACAGAGCCAATACATTCACAAAAAACAGAGCAAACGATGCAAAGAACGACGCAATTCGACGACCCAACCAGAGTTTGGTTTCCTTTTGGGCCCAATAACATTTTTTTCACGGAGTCAGTGGTGGGCGAGCAGCCGAGCACAACGAATAGGATCGCCTCTCGCGGATCGCCCCACAATCCAACAATGCGGAGCCGTCCTTGTGATCCAACCACGCGGAGCCTCCACACAGCCAGCCCACCTAGTTCCTTCTAGAAGGCCAGATCTGAGGGTTGTCGCTTGGCGCGAGGGTATGATCGGACGACTGACGTTGGGAGCTAGGGTTAGGCGAAACCCCGTGGGGTTTAGAGGGGTTTTGAGCTGGTCAAGGGGGTTTCGAAGGCTTTGACTGAGCATAAATAATTTAAAAAAATCAAAAAAATATGAAACCTTCGCCGTTCATCATTTTATAAGACACACTAACGAGGAAACATACTAAACTTGGTCTATGGTCATTTTCATGAAAAAACTCTAGCTGGCACGATCGAGGTCAAATGAGCACCATTAATTTTAAAAAATCAAAAAAATATTAAACCTGCGCACAATGTTGTCTTAAACTTGGTCTATGGTCATTTTCATGAGAAAACCTTCACACATATGAGCTATCACCTACATGATTTCATAGAGTTCAAGGACAGGAGGTGGTGCTACCTTCTATTTTTGAAAAATTAAAAAAATCACTAAACCTTTATTTTAAAGTGAATAAGAAGGATCTGAAGTTAGTTTTCCATTTTCATATTTCAAAACTCGGACTATAGTTTTTATATTAATGTTGCCTTATGTGACATGTTACCAACAAAAAATCATAAACTTGTCCTATGGTCATTTTCATGAGAAAACCTTCACACATATGAGCTATCACCTACAAGATTTCATAGAGTTCAAGGAGACGAGGTAGGGTTACCTTCTGTTTTTGAAAAATTAAAAAAAGCAAAAAAATCACCAAACCTTTATTTCAAAAAATATGAAGATTTATTCAATAGGTGTTAATAAAAAAACATTTGGCTCATTTAGAGTAGGTCCAAAAAAACTTGATTACAAATGGGCTGTTTACCCTAGCCTGGGAGCTTATTTGGAGCACATTTCTCAAATTCAAATTTCTTAGACCTCCTCTAAATCACCTAAAATTTTGCACACATGATCTCCTACACAAACATAGATAGTTGATAATACATCTTCATTAAAATGTTGTTTTTTCTCTAATATTGGAGTATTTGATAAAAGGGAACCCTTGATAAAATGATGGATTGCAACATATTTGCAGCATATGTGTGATCATTGCAACACCTGAACTTTCAAAACACTGAAACAAATCATAGCAGATAAATTTAAAAACACAAAAATACCCAACATAGATAGCCACATGCATATAAAATTCATCCAACCACAAAAAGGTAACCCACATCCTGTTCACAAACATAGTTCACCCACATAGTTCAGCAAACAACCTAAAGTACTTAAAACACATCATAACATCATAACATCAGGAAAGGGGAGACAAGACTTTGGCTAGGGCAGCATGCTGCCCCATGATCTTGTAGTCCTCGCCGTGGATGGCCACATCTTCTGCATGAGCTCGAAGGTGAACGAAGCGGCCAGACTTTGGCTTTGGCTTGGTGGTGCAGTAGGGGCAGCGCCAAGTTTTGGTCTTGCTCTTGTAGTAGTAATCCACTCCCTTGATCCTGATCTTCTCCTCTTCCTTCTCTTTGAAGGAGGCGAAGTTGCCGTGGTCCACATCCACATCTTCCCCAGAGACATACTGCACACACGAATGAGTTACATTAGTACATTATAGATTCATGGGAATACACCATGTCAAACGAACTAAATGAACAATCTAAATTTCAAGTAGTCTTACCTCATACTCTTCGTCGTCACCATACGTCGGATCGTACGGGTCGTCGAAAGTATAGTCTATCTTCCTCCTCCCCCTACCATCATCCTCCTGAATATACAATTACATCCATCACTAGTAAATACATAAGACAATTGAAAATTTAGATATGCACAGATGACACATTGATCATAGGGCTAATATACTATGATCCTATTTGCATTTTCCATTGTCATGCACACAGATTGAACAACAGAGCTAATATAACTGCATATTGAAATTTAGATATGCACACTTGATCATAGGGCTAATATACTATGATCCTATTTGCATTTTCCATTGTCATGCACACACATTGAACAACAGAGCTAATATAACTATATATTATGGACATATTGTGAACAACAGAGCTAATATAACTTGAATCAAATAACTTGAGTAGCATTAAAAAGCCCAATCTGTGAGCACTAAAAACAAATCTAATAAGCATCATAGCATTAAAAACCCCAATCCGTTCACAACATCTAGCATTTTTGCAACGAGTTTATCCAAATCTAAAAACAAATCTAAAAACCCCAATCATTGCAGCACCTAAAATCATAGTTCACAACATCTAGCTAGTATTTTTGCAACGAATTTATCCAACAAACCCTAGTCCAAAAACCCCCACCCCCAACCCATACAAAAAACCCCGGCCCATCCGTCAAACCAAGTACTCTAACCATCTAAACTACTGTATGAATCACAATCAAACTAACTCTACAAGCTAAGAAAGTGCAAATACCTGCTCCTCCACGGCAGGCGGCGCAACGGGGGCATCGGGATGGACTGCGCCACTCGACGCCGTCGCCTTCTACATCGATGAGGCGGAGCCCGCCACATCCGCAGCGGTTGCGAGTTTCCCCGCACCACCATGGACGCCACCGACATCCGCGGTCACCGCGCCCTGACCCTGCAGCTCCACCACATCGCCACGAACATCGGCCATCTGACAGATGGAGGTGATGAAGGTGTGGAAGAGGATGTGTTGGGGGAGAGCAAGACGGTGCGGTCGAGGCAGTGTAGGAGAGCGAGATGACGCCGGTGGGGGAGAGGAAGACGATGCGGCAGCGAGGGGATTTTGGGGGAAAATGGTAGGGGCGATGGTGGTGGTTTCCCTCTTTATATGATGGGACATTTCGGGCATGTCCATGGACACGTGCTACCCCACGACCGCGGTCTTGCATGCGCCCACGTATACGCGGCCCAACTCGTCAGCTAACGGTCAAAGCAATTGACTCGACGACAACGTCCATTATAACCAGTTATGAGGGTTTCGGGGAAGGGAGTGGGGAAAAGTGAGCAAAAGTTAACAGAGTGGGATGATCGAGTAGAGCTAAGGAACCAGGGGCACCGAAATAAAAATACCTTATATAAAAGACTTGACTTGAATAAACTCACACCTACTGAAATATCTCTGCAAATGGCTCACAAATCAACTGCCATACCTATCGGTATCTGTGAGGATGCGCCTGTTGTTGTTTCTAATGTTACTATTTTGACTGACTTTGTTATACTTGAGATGCCCGAGGACGACAACATGTCGATTGTCCTTGGTAGACCCTTCTTGAACATTGTAGGGGCTGTTATTGATTGCAATAAAAGCAAGGTCACTTTTCATATCAATGGTAATGAGCATATGGTGGACTTTTCGAAGAAACAATTCCAGCTGAATGGTATTAATGTTATTGAAAAATCTCCGACAATCACTATTGGAAGTTTTCAAATACCTCTACCTACTGCCAAAAAGAAATATGAAATGCTTATTGTTGGAGACATTCAAATCCCCATTGAGGTAACCTAGTGATTTACGAAAGTTAAATGCCATGTTTAGTCTATTTTTTGAATTTTCCGTGCAATAAAAAATGACCCAAAATAAAAGTTCTCAGAATGCCCTGAAAATTTTATACGATTTTTTTCCGAATATTTATGAATTTCTGGTGCAAATAATATCAGAGGGAGGTGCACGAGGTGGGCACAACCTACCTGGGCGTGCCAGGACCCCCAGGTGCGCCCTGGTGGGTTGTGGTCCCCATGTGGGCCCCCTCACTTACCTCTTCATCCCACATCATCACTTACCTCCAGAAAAAAAATCTCCATTGCTCTCTCTCCCGTGTAATTGAGCTCAAACCCGAGGATTTCGATCTCTTTGCTCGAAGCTCCATTTCCGGAACTGTTTCGGGGGATTGTTGCTTGGTAGGTGACTCCACCGTTTGTCCAATTAGTTTTTGTTTTAGAGGTTTATACATTGAATAATTAGCTACTCTTGGTGCTGCTGTAGATGTGCTTGCATGTTCAATTCTTAGTGTCCTAAGCAGGTTGAATGCTTTCTACAGCCTCTATGTATCCCTATGAGTAGTTGCTATCAATTTTGTGAAGTTTTATTGAGAAAATTTTGTGGACTAAAAATTCAGATTTTTGTTCATAGGAAAAATGTACGCGAACATGAATATCTTTAGGAATTTTGGCTCTAAGAAGAACGCTAAGGGTGTTGGGGAGTCATCTGACAGTGAGCTCCATCCTCGGAGGTTGACAGAAGTACGACCGTGTGAATGGCCGCACACCCCATTCCTGCAAGAGGCTGGGATTCTTCAGGAGTTCATGCAATATATTGCTAATGCCGGTCTCACCGACTTCATCGCAGATGAGTGTGACAATCACCAAATCCTCACAAACATCTTTGTTCAGAGCTTTACTTTCTTGCCTAGAAATAATCCTCCTAAAGTGAGCTTCGATTTATATGTTGAAAACCATCAGATACCGCTTACTGAATTTTGTGACATATGCATGATCCCTTCTGATGGGAGCTTGGCTGAGCCTAGGCCGGCTGGGTTTGAGGACTTTTATCACACTTTGACTGTGGGGGATGAGAGAGGGGTGTCGGCCACCACTGTTGCTGGCTTACATTTTCCTGTTGTTCGTTACTTTGCCCTTTTCATTACCAAATGCTTTCTTGCTAGAGAAAAGGTGGGTGCGCTCAGTTCACCAGACCTTGTTGTTTTACGTCGTGAGGGCAACAAAACTTATAGCTTGGGAGCTATTGTGGCTCATCACCTCCATCTTAATAAATCCCAGGTAAAATACATGGTGAGATTTTTGCTACTCGTTTGGCGGCCCATTTCGATGTTGGGATACGCCCTCATGATTACCCTCTGACTAAGGTTTACCTAGACCATGCAGCCATGGAACACCATCACTTTCTTGCACATGATCATCCTAACATCGCCATTCCTAATAACCTGGTCTTTAGCGTTAAAACTCGTGATGTTATTCCATTGCCTGCACCTGCTTTGTTTGATCCTTTTGCCAGGGGCGGATATAGGATTATGCATGCGGACATCATCGCCTACCGGATGAGGAGGAGCCTCAGCAGTGGGATGAGTGGATGCCTGCTCCTCAGGATCCCTACTACCATCCAGGCTACTGATCGATTACCAACTTAGGCCAAAAGCCTAAGCTTGGGGGAGTACATGTCTCTCACCGACATTTACATTTATGTTCACACTTATCATTCCATTTGTTGGTATTCACACTTTTTCATTCTATCATCCATGCCTAGATTTATTCTCTTGCTTTCTTCTTGTGTGTTTGAAAAACTTTAGAAAAACCAAAATATTAGTGGTAGTAATTACTTTCTATGCATGCTTAATAGTAGTACTAAAAAGAAAAATCCAAAAAGATTCCTTGTTCTTATTTAGCTTGTTGGGAGCTTTCCCGTGTAAATAGTTTTTCTCGTTTTTGCTTTTCTCTTTTATTCTGCCTGTTCAAGAAAACCAAAAGCTCCAAAATTATTTCAGTGCGTTCCTCTGAATTTCTTTTCTTTTTATTTGAGTTGTACCGAGGAGAAGACCACAATGAAAATGTTGAGTGGCTCTCATATGAATAACTGTTGAACTAATAAAGACCACATTTTACCTTGTCTTCTCCTGTTAATTAAAATGTTTGCAGATTCCAGCTTAGTCCATGGCACTCTTGCACTATTATTATTTTCACACCATTCGGTCGTGCAAGTGAAAGGCAATAATGATGATATTCGATGAACTAGCTGTGGCAAAGAGAAACTAGCATGAACTCGACTTGTTCTGTTTGTGTAAATATGTTTAACCTAGTATCAACGCTTCAGCCCATTATGATTAAACATGTTTGCAATAACAATTAGAGATTATAGTTTCTCATGCCATGCATAAGTAGCTAGGAGTGGATAATGATTTATCTTGGATATCAACATAGCGTTAAAATGATTGTGATGTAGTATGATGATATGGTATCCTCCTCTAAATGTTCGAGTGGCTTGACTTGGCACATGTTCATGCATGTAGTTGAATCAAAACCAACATAGCCTCTATGATATTTATGTTCATGGTTGTCACGCCCAATATGCGACCCTGTCCAAAAGGAACTCGACGGTCCCACCAAGGATAGACCCGCATGTTGAAACGCTTTTGCAAGGTGGATATCATTACATCAACATTACATAATACATAGGGATACATACATAAGGCACAAATGCCACAAGAATACATCAACATCATACACAAGAACAACATCCGTCTACGGATGAAACATAAACAGAAGCTCAAACGACATCCACCCTGCTAGCCCAGGCTGCCGACCTGGAACCTATCCCCTGATCGAAGAAGCAGAAGAAGAACTCGAGGCAAGCAAGCATCGCTCTCGCGTCATGATCATCGCAAACCTGTACCTGCAACTGGTGGTGTAGTAATCTGTGAGCCACGAGGACTCAACAATCCTATTACCATGGGTATCAAGACTAGCAAAGCTTAATGGGAAAGGAAGGGGTAAAGTGGTGAGGTTGCAGCAGCAAGCATATATGGTGGCTAACATACGCAAATGAGAGCGAGAAGAGAAACAAAGGAACGGTCGTCAACTAGTAATGATCAAGAAGTGATCCTGAACTCCTACTTACGTCAGACATAACCCAAGAACCGTGTTCTCCTCTCGATCAACACCGAAAAGAGACACTCACGGTTACGCACACGGTTGGTGTATTTTAATTGAGATCAACTTCGGGTTTTCTACAACCGGACATTAACAAATTCCCATGTGCCACATAACCGCGGGCACGGCTTTCGAAAGTTCAAACCCTGCAGGGGTGTCCCAACTTAGCCCATGATAAGCTCTCGCGATCAACGAAGGATATTCCTTCTCCCGGGAAGACCCGATCAGTCTCGGAATCCCGGCTACATGACTTTTCTACAGCAATAAAACAACACCAGCAAGACCTCCCGGCGTGCCGACACCCTGATAGTAGCCGCGCGTATCTCGTCTCAGGCCACGACCGGATGAACACTACGTACGGCAACCGACGATACCCCAAGTTGCCTAGGGGCGGCACCGCAAGTGGCTCTGGTTTGGACCAACACTTAGACAAGCATTGGCCCGGGGGGCTAAAATAAAGATGACCCTTGAGAGCGCGACTCCCAAGGGAAAAAGGTAATAGGTCGTGCAAATGGTAAAACCAATGTTGGGCCTTCTTTGGAAAAGTCTTATTCAAAGCGAATCGTCAAGGGGTCCCATAAATCACCCGACCGCGTTAGGGACGCAAAATCCGGGAACATAATACCGATATGACGGAAACTAGGGCGGCAAGAGTGGAACAAAACACCAGGCATAAGGCCGAGCCTTCCACCCTTTACCAAGTATATAGATGCATTAATTCAATAAGATATATTGTGATATCCCAACAAGTAAACATGTTCCAACAAGGAACAACATCTCCATGTTCCAACAAGGAACAAACCTCATCTTCACCGCAACTAACAACGCTATAAGTGGGGCTGAGCAAAGCGGTAACATAGCCAAACAACGGTTTGCTAGGAAGGGTGAAAAAGGTTAGAGGCTGACATGGCAATTTGGGAGGCTTGAGCGACAAGTGGTAGGTAAAGCAGCATAGCGATAGAACGAAGCAACTAGCATAGCAATGATAGTAGTGAGATCCAGGGTAGCGGTCATCTTGCCTGAAATCCCGCAAGGAAGAAGAGCGAGTCCATGAAGAAGACGAGCGGATGAAGCCGAACCAAGCGTGAGCGAACGAATCCTCACGATCGCAACGAAACAGAACTAACAAGAAGAAGCACACAACATAGTAAACACACCACACATGAACAAGACATGATGCACAACAAGCATGATGCATGACAAAGCGACATGAAGCTACTCATGGCAAGAGATGATGCAAACAAGAGCAACACATCAAGGCAAGTTTAAATGAGGCCGGAAACAACATAGAACAATTCCGGTAAGTCCTCATATGCAAATTTCGAAATTGGTCCAGATCTGGATAACTTTATGTTCAAGTTGTTAAACAACAATTTAAAATGCACCACGATGATCTACACGAAATACTAGTCAAGTTACATATAAAGTTCATTAGATTCGGAGCTACGGCCTAGAAGATATGAGCAAAACAAGATAAGCATGGCATTGATGCAAAATGCACCCAAACATCAAGCGAACACCTCCAAACATGGATGCAACATGATAATGTGAAGCTACATGCAAAATTAAGCAAGTTTCATATAGAGCACACTCAAAACGGAGCAACGGTTCAACACATACACTCTATACAAGTCATAACAACAATCTGTCCAAAACAGCAAGTAGGCATATTGCAAGCATCAAAACAATATGCTACAGCACCTCAACATGAAAACAAAAGGCATGGGCATGATTTACAGATAAAGCATTACAAAACATGAACACTGAGCTATCTCCAGAAACAACAAGAACATGCTCAAAATGACAGGGCAAGATTGCAAATAATAACAGTTCAGACTTTGCAGAAATTAACATCAGGTTAACATGTTTAGAGCTATCAAACAGCATGTTACAGGAACTTATCATGGCAGGAACAACAATAAGTAGGCATGTTGGTGAGCTTGAACCACTCACCACAGAGCAATACATGGCATGGCAAGGCAACCAACGGTAAGAAGACATGGCATAGAAGACATACATGGCAAGAACAACATCATAGCATGCAAGGATCAACTACAACAACCTTGGCAAAATTGAATAACATGTAAACAATCTGCCAGGAAACATTTTATAGCAAAAGTAGAGCTCGATTGACTCAAGCTATGTCACTACATAATTGCAAACAAGGGCATGGATGGATAGAGCAAGACATGTATAACAAAACATCCTTACTGAAGTATCTCAAAATATGCATGGAACTATCTGTAGCATCAAATAAACATGGCATAAAAATATCAGCAGAACAGGGCTGAAATCAGCAACATCATGAGGCCTAGTTTGCATGCTTGTGCTAGTCACCACATTGATCACAAAAATTCATATCAACCACCGCTGGAAAGATGGCATGTCATATTACAAAACACATGTAGGACTCAAGCCAATAGGGTGCACACATCAATCATGGCAAAAATGACAAAAGTGCAAGTTCTGTTAAGAAATAGAAACTAACATCACAGAGTACTCTTCCAACAGCATTTAGGGCATCAAGATGAGCTCAAATGAAAATTATGCAATGAGATGAAATGATGTACTCATCGAGGGGAACATTTTGACATATTACACGCGCAAAACGGAGCAACGATGACAGAGTTATGATGTAATGAAAATGCATGAAAATATGCAAAATCTTGGGGTGGAATTTTGGGGAGGGGAAAGTCAACCGGGACGAGGTGGAGCGGGACGGAGGGATCCGGGCGAGGCAGGGGCGTTTGGATGGAGGAGTGGTGGATCTCGTCCACTCCCCAGATCCGGTGACGGGGCGGCGGCTCGGCGAAGCTCGGCTTGGCCGCAATGAGGAGGATGGCGAGGGGCGGAAGACTCGGCAGGGGCCTGGCGGGCGGCGGATCCATGGCCGGCGCGGCGGATGGCGACTGGTAGGCGCTGCCGGCGAGGAGATGAGCTCCGGTGGGGCGGCGGCGGCGCAGTGGCGACGGGTCAAGCGCGGCGACGGGCGCTTGGGCGGCTGCCCGCGCTCAGGTGGGCTGCCTCGCCCGCGGCCAAGGCGCGCGAAGTGGGCGTGGGGTGGCGGCGAATGGCGGCGTGCCACGTGGCGGCGGCGGGGACGAAAAAATGGCTCGGGTTAGAGGGATTCATCCGCGAATTCGAAGGGGGAGGTGTATTTATAGATAGAGGGAGCTAGGAGAGTCCAAATGAGGTGCGGTTTTGACCACGCGATCGTGATCGAACGACCGAGAGCATGGAGGGAGTTTGGTGGGTTTTGGGCCACTTTGGAAGGGTGTTGGGCTGCAACAAAGAGGGCTTTGCGGTTACCCGGTTAACTGCTGGAGTACCAAACGACCTCCAAATGATCCGAAACTTGACAGGCGGTCTACCGGTGCTATACCAAGGCCGCTTGACAAACCTCGGTCCATTCCAAGACTGTTTAACACCCGCACACGAAAAGAGGTAAAAGGGGGCGCCGGGGACATAGGAGTGCCGGAATGCAAAACGGACAACGGGGAAAATGCTCGGATGCATGAGACGAACACGTATGCCAATGCGATGCACATGATGACATGATATAAAATGCAGATGATGACATGGAAAAATGCAACACGCAAGCACATGACATGGCAACGACGGCGAATAACTGGCGGACACCTGGCGCATCGGATCCGGGGCGTTACAACACTCCTCCACTAACAAGAGATCTCGTCCCGAGATCTTAGGACCGAGACGGAAGGGAAAAAGGGATGAGGTGAAACAAGAACTCAAGAGAAGAAGCAAAGAATCGAGAGCACTCGAGAAGAAGAGAGGAACGACGAGAATGGCGAGAATTGAAAGCTCACGGAAACAGATAGACTATGAAAGCACTCGTTCTAACCGGAGAGGTTAGAATGAGAAAAGGAGCGAATAAGACTGAAACGATTTAGGCAGCACACCGGTTGAACAAGGAAAGAATAGAACATGAGCTTCAGAAGATGGAGTGACACTTGACGAGATAAACAACGCAATGCCTCCGGAAGAATTGAAAGAATTTGAATGAAAAGAACTTAGAAGGAAGGATTGAGTGGATTTGAATATCTGAGAAGAACAAAGAAATGCAAAACTCCAATTCTAAAGAATACGGAGAATTAATTACACTTAGAGACATGAGAAGAAAAGATACTTGAATTCCTCCAAAAGAATCTTGATGAATGCTTGAAGAATGAATTAAATCATGACGAGCCACCATGAAGAACTCCGGTAACAAAAGGATGATGAGATAAAATGAAGGGTGAAAGAATAAAATGAGCATTGCGATGATTCCGATGGAGGTTCCGACAAAATAGTCAATGAAATTGAACTCCGGAAAAGAAAAGATGAAACACTTGGAACTAGAATTTATTCATCAAGAACAAATTCCGAAGAAAAAGATTAATCACTTGGATGAAATAAGAATAAGATTTATTGTATGCTTATCCTTCATCAAATTAAATTGATGACAAGCAATGGACTTTGCATATTACTTATTCTTCTTGAAAAGGATTAAGGGGAAATATAGCACAAAACTTGAGAGAGTCTTCATGAACCACCGGTAGGATTGGAAAGAAACGAATGAATTAATATGATAAACAAGGAAAATAATCTTGAACAAACCAACCGTAAGAATTCAAAACGATCGATTTAAAGAGAGAATGAATCACCGAAGAATTAGAAGAGCCAATAAGCTAGAGGGGATTTAGATGCAAAAGAACAAAGAGATCCTGAGCTGATTAAAGAACACTTGAACTGGGCACCGGGATAAATAGAGAACGATAACTGGAATAATGGCCTCAAGTGAAAAGAAACGGGAAAACAACTCCTGAAATACTCCGGATGGGTGAAAAGAATTACTCGCCTGGAAACAATTAGATAGGATAACATCGAGCTAGCACCATGAATCTTCGAGAGAACAGACAAAATTTAAGAGAAACTCTACTTCGGTCTTTAAAAGACGACGGGAAAGACCACCAAAATTACTGAGGTACTCCGGGAGAATGAAAAGCGAAGAGGTTGAGCCAATAATGAAATGATTTGAAATCGATCTCGAAGAAGGCATGTGACTGATGGAATCCATTCTTACATTACACTTGAAAAGAATTGGGAATAGCTCCGGGGAAATTAGAAGAGTCAGGTAAGATCCTGGGAAAAGACCTGTGGGTTAGGGCCCACTAAAAGAAAACACCATTGGAAAGGGATGTTGAACAGATAGATGATGCACCGGAAGAACTGAAATATTTGAATGAGGTGACAACCTCGAATTAATTGGAACACAGATAAATCTCCTAAGATGACTTGAGCACTCCGGAAGGATAAACTGGCGAGAGGCGAATGAGCAAAGGGAAATATTTGAGCTGAGGGAAAGAATATTATCAGCCCAAAAAACTTGAATTGAGTCCACCGGGGAAGAAAAAGATGAAGAATGTCGTACAAAACGAGAATTCACCGGTTGAAATAATTGAGGGAAGACTGAAGAGGCTCCACACGAATGGAATTGATGGTCGGAAGAAACTCGAACTCCGGGAATAATAGGGTGGGAGGGCGGTAAAACAAAGACAACTTGGAAGGGGAAACGACGAATATCTTGAAGAGAAAAACACCGATTGAAATCATTGAGGAAAGAAAGCAAAGTCTTCGCACGAGTAGGATGGATACTCGATTACGGACTCCGGTTCCGAGAGGAAGAAGCGAGGGCGGGTGGGAAAATAAGACAACTGAGGATTGAATTTGCAAAGATGAAGGGGTTCGAGTCGACTTGACGAGAAATGCACCGGATGAAAAGAGCTCAGGAACACGATCGGAAAACCAACTGCGTGAACCTAAAGAAAAATTTAAAGGGGAAGAGAAGTAATTCAAAACACCTACGTCAAGATTCCTCACCAGAGCGACGAAGGGGCTGAGGAGTAAAAAGAATTCCTACTCTCCGATATAACTAGACTCAAAATAGTTTTCTTCTAGACTCAACAACAACGGCCAAACTACACGATCAATCAAGGGGCTCCTAGGGTCGGTCGAGGCTCGATACCAACTTGTCACGCCCAATATGCGACCCTATCCAAAAGGAACTCGACGGTCCCACCAAGGATAGACCCGCATGTTGAAACGCTTTTGCAAGGTGGATATCATTACATCAACATTACATAATACATAGGGATACATACATAAGGCACAAATGCCACAAGAATACATCAACATCATACACAAGAACAACATCCGTCTACGGATGAAACATAAATGTAAGCTCAAACGACATCCACCACTGCTAGCCCAGTGCCGACCGAACCTATCCCCGATCGAAGAAGCGGAAAGAAGAACTCGAGGCAAGCAAGCATCGCTCTCGCGTCATGATCATCGCAAACCTGTACTGCAATCGGTGGTGTAGTAATCATGAGCCACGAGGACTCAGCTATCCCATTTCGATGGGTTTGAAGACTAGCAAAGCTTAATGGGAAAGGAAGGGGTATAGTGGTGAGGTTGCAGCAGCGACTAAGCATATATGGTGGCTAACATACGCAAATGAGAGCGAGAAGAGAAACAAAGGAACGGTCGTCAACTAGTATTGATCAAGAAGTGATCCTGAACTCCTACTTACGTCAGACATAACCCAAGAACCGTGTTCTCCTCTCGATCAACACCGAAAAGAGACACTCACGGTTACGCACGGGTGGTGTATTTTAATTGAGATCAACTTCGGGTTTTCTACAACCGGACATTAACAAATTCCCATGTGCCACATAACCGCGGGCACGGCTTTCGAAAGTTCAAACCCTGCGAGGTGTCCCAACTTAGCCCATGATAAGCTCTCGCGATCAACGAAGGATATTCCTTCTCCCGGGAAGACCCGATCGGTGTCGGAATCCGGCTACAAGACATTTTGACAAAGAATAAAACAAGACCAAGAAGACCTCCCGGCGTCGCGACACCTCGATAGTAGCCGCGCATATCTCGTCTCGAGCCACGACCGGATGAATAGACGTGACGGCAACCGACGATACCCCAAGTTGCCTAGGGGCGGCACCGCAAGTGGTTTCCTGGTTTGGACCAACACTTAGACAAGCATTGGCCGGGGCTAAAATAAAGATGACCCTTGAGCGCGACTCCCAAGGGAAAAAGGTAATAGGTCGTGCAAATGGTAAAACCAATGTTGGGCCTTCTTTGGAAAAAGTCTTATTCAAAGCGAACTGTCATGGGGTCCCATAAATCACCCGACCGCGTTAGGGACGCAAAATCCGGGAACATAATACCGATATGACGGAAACTAGGGCGGCAAGAGTGGAACAAAACACCAGGCATAAGGCCGAGCCTTCCACCCTTTACCAAGTATATAGATGCATTAATTAAATAAGATATATTGTGATATCCCAACAAGTAAACATGTTCCAACAAGGAACAACATCTCCATGTTCCAACAAGGAACAAACTTCATCTTCACCTGCAACTAACAACGCTATAATGAGGGGCTGAGCAAAGCGGTAACATAGCCAAACAACGGTTTGCTAGGAAGGGTGAAAAAGGTTAGAGGCTGACATGGCAATTTGGGAGGCTTGAGCAGCAAGTGGTAGGTAAAGCAGCATAGCGATAGAACGAAGCAACTAGCATAGCAATGATAGTAGTGAGATCCAGGGTAGCGGTCATCTTGCCTGAAATCCCGCAAGGAAGAAGAGCGAGTCCATGAAGAAGACGAACGGATGAAGCCGAACCAAGCGTAGACGAACGAATCCTCACGATCGCAACGAAACAGGAACTAACAAGAAGAAGCACACAACATAGTAAACACACCACACATGAACAAGACATGATGCACAACAAGCATGATGCATGACAAACGACATGAAGCTACTCATGGCAAGAGATGATGCAAACAAGAGCAACACATCAAGGCAAGTTTAAATGAGGCCGGAAACAACATAGAACAATTCCGGTAAGTCCTCATATGCAAATTTCAAAATTGGTCCAGATCTGGATAACTTTATGTTCAAGTTGTTAAACAGAAATTTAAAATGCACCACGATGATCTACACAAAATACTAGTCAAGTTACATATAAAGTTCATTAGATTCGGAGCTACGGCCTAGAAGATATGAGCAAAATAAGATAAGCATGGCATTGATGCAAAATGCACCCAAACATCAAGAAAATACCTCAAAACATGTCACTACATGCAAAATCAAGCAAGTTTCATATAGAGCACACTCAAAACGGAGCAACGGTTCAACACATACACTCTATACAAGTCATAACAACAATCTGTCCAAAACAGCAAGTAGGCATATTGCAAGCATCAAAACAATATGCTACAGCACCTCAACATGAAAACAAAAGGAATGGGCATGATTTAAAGATAAAGCATTACAAAACATGAACACTGAGCTATCTCCAGAAACAACTAGAACATGCTCAAAATGACAGGGAAAGATTGCAAATAATAACAGTTCAGACTTTGCAGAAATTAACATCAGGTTAACGTATTTAGAGCTATCAAACAACATGTTACAGGAACGTATCATGGAAAACAAGGGCATGGCATGAATCTACTCAAAGCATAAAACAAAAGTCCCTTACTGACAATAAGCCAAAAAGGATCAGAAAATATGATAGCACCCATGTAAACATGGCAAGTTATATTACAGATTCATACATGGCAGGAACAACAATAAGTAGGCATGTTGGTGAGCTTGAACCACTCACCACAGAGCAATACATGGCATGGCAAGGAAAACAACAGTAAGAAGACATGGCATAGAAGACATACATGGCAATAACAACATCATAGCATGCAAGGATCAACTACAACAACGTTGGCAAAATTGAATAACATGTAAACAATCAGCCAGAAAACATTTTATAGCAAAATTAGAGCTTGATTGACTCAAGCTATGGCACTACATAATTGCAAACAAGGGCATGGATCGATAGATCAAGACATGTATAATAAAACATCCTTACTGAAGTATCTCAAAATATGCATGGAACTATCTGTAGCATCAAGTAAACATGGCATAAAAATATCAGCAGAACAGGGCTGAAATCAGCAACATCATGAGGCCTAGTTTGCATGCTTGTGCTAGTCACCAAATTGATCACAAAAATGCATAGAAAGTACCACTTGAAATATGGCATGGCATATTACAAAACACATGTAGGACTTAAGCCCATAGGATGCACACATCAATCATGGCAAAAATGACAAAAGTGCAAGTTCTGTTAAGAAACAGAAACTAACATCACATAGCACTGTTCCAACAGCATTTAGGGCATCAAGATGAGCTCAAATGAAAATTATGCAATGAGACGGAATGATGTACTCATCGGGGCGAACGTTTTGACAGATTACACGCGCAAAACGGAGCAAAGATGGCAGAGTTATGATGCAATGAAAATGCATGAAAATAAGCAAAATCTTGGGGACTTAGTGGAATTTTGGGGAGGGGAAAGTCAACCGGGACGAGGTGGAGCGGGACGGAGGGATCCGGGCGAGGCAGGGGCATTTGGATGGAGGAGTGGTGGATCTCGTCCACTCCCCAGATCCGGCGACGGGGCGGCGGCTGCGGCGAGCGGAGGAGGATGGCGGCGGGAAGACTCGGCGAGGGGCCAGCCGGGATCCATGGGCGGCAGCCGGATGGCGACTGGGTAAGGCGCGGAGGAGATGAGCTCCGTGGGTGGGGGCGTCTTGGCGGCCTTGAGTGGCGACGGGCCGGCGGCGCTTCAAGCGGCGCTCGGGCAGCCGGGCGGCTCGGCAGCCTCGGGCCCCGGCAGCCTTGGCGCGGCGGCGGCGAATGGCGGCGTACACGTGAGCGGGCGACCGGACGTGTCCGCTGCGGCCGGACGTGTCCGTGGCGGGGACGAAAAAATGGCTAGGGTTAGAGGGATTCATCCGCGAATTCGAAGGGGGAGGTGTATTTATAGATAGAGGGAGCTAGGAGAGTCCAAATGAGGTGCGGTTTTCGGCCACGCGATCGTGATCGAACGACCGAGAGCATGGAGGGGGGTTAGGTGGGTTTTGGGCCAGTTGGAGGGGTGTTGGGCTGCAACTCAAAGAGGGCTTTGCGGTTACCCGGTTAACCGTTGGAGTACCAAACGACCTCCAAATGATCCGAAACTTGACAGGCGGTCTACCGGTGCTATACCAAGGCCGCTTGACAAACCTCGGTCCATTCCAAGACCGTTTAACACCCGCACACGAAAAGAGGTAAAAGGGGGCGCCGGGGGACATAGGAGTGCCGGATTGCAAAACGGACAATGGGGAAAATGCTCGGATGCATGAGACGAACATGTATGCCAATGCGATGCACATGACGACATGATATAAAATGCAGATGATGACATGGAAAAATGCAACACGCAAGCACATGACATGGCAACGACGGCGAATAACTGGCGGACACCTGGCGCATCGGATCCAGGGCGTTACAATGGTGTTCATATCCTACTCAAGCTAGTGTCCAATGTTACTTATGCATAATGCATGGTTATGATCGTTATTGCTCTCTAGCTGGCCGCTTCTCAATCTAATTGCTAGCCTTCGCCTGTACTAAGTGGGAACTTTGCTTGTACATCAAAAACCTTGAACCCAAAGTAATTCCAGATGAGTCCACCATACCTACCTATATACGGTATTACCCTGCCATCCTAAGTAAATTTGCATATGCCACGTCTAAAACCTTCTAAAAATTATCATTTTTGTGTGCTTGGATCGTTCATGGAACGACATGAGGTGGTCAGTATCTTCCATGCTAAGCGGGTTGTTCTCAGGTCGAGTGTTTATTCACTTGCCATCGCACGAGAAAAGGGCGGTAATAGGGATGCCTAGTCCCAAACTACAAAAATGAAAAAGAGTTCATCTCTTAAATATTCAAACAAAAACTCCCAATGGAGTCAAAACCTTTACTTTTATCGCTTGGGAACCGCCACTAGCGTGCTTAGCAAGGAAGATGTTGATAACTGATGGTATAAAGTGAATAAGAAGGGTGCATGTCTCAAAATATTATTTATCCCTATTTTAAAATATTGAGCTCTGGCACCTCTGCAAATCACTGCTACCCTCTGCGAACAGACTATCTATTTACTTTTATGTTGTGTCACCACCTTCTCAAACAAGCACCAGAAACTGAGAGAGCACAGTTGTCATGATTTATGCATTGTGTATAGCTAATGTTGGGTGCATCATGACTGGATCTTTTCTACCATGAATTATAATGTCTAGTCGCTGCTTGAACTTTGGAGGTTCTCTGCATTTATGTTTTGCGGTCTCAGAAAGGGCTAGCGAGATACACTATTGTCATATTATATCATGGTTGTTTTGACAATGTGTTGTTGTTTGAGATATCTTATTATTGCTCGCTAGCTGATTATGTCATTGATATGAGTTAATATAATCTTTAAGTGTTATTGTCGACATGGTTAGTTATAATGCTGGCTAAAAACCTGGGTGCTGTTTAAGCCTATTTATACAAGCAAGAGCAAAAGAGTTCGTAAAAGTTTTCCTTTCTCACTTTCAGTTTATCAACTGAATTGCTTGAGGACAAGCAAAGGTTTAGGCTTGGGGGAGTTGATACGTCTCCAATGTATCTACTTCTTCTCACGCTTTTCCTCTTGTTTTGGACTCTAATTTGCATGATTTGAATGAAACTAACCCCAGACTGACGTTGTTTTCAGCAGAACTACCATGGTGTTGTTTTTGTGCAGAAATAAAAGTTCTCGGAATAAAGTGAAACTTTGCGAGGACTTTTATGGAATAAATGAGAATTACTAGAGCCAAGACCCATTGGAGAGGGGCCCCTGGGTGGGCACAACCCACCAGGGCGCGCCCCCCTCTCCTGGCGCGCCCAGGTGGGTTGTACCCACCTGATGGCCCCGCAGACCTCAACCCTGACACTATAAATTCCTATTTTTGGATAAAAATAGGGGAGAAAGAATTATCGCGTTCCACGAGATGGATTCGCCGCCAAGACCTGTTCTTCCTTGGGGGGGGGGGGGGGGTAGATCTGAAGTCCTTTTGGGGCTCCGGAGAGGGGGATCTTCGTTCTTCGTCATCACCAACCCATCTCCATTGCCAATTCCGTGATGCTCCCCACTGGGAGTGAGTAATTTCTTTGTAGGCTCTCTGGTCGGTGAGGACTTGGATGAGATTCATCATGTAATCGAGTTAGTTTTGTTAGGGCTTGATCCCTAGTATCCACTATGTTCTTAGATTGATGTTGCTATGACTTGCTATGCTTAATGCTTGTCACTTTGGGCCCGGGTGACATGATTTCAGATCTGAACCATTTATGAATTCATCATTATATCCATGTGTTAGACCTGATCTTGCAAGTTATAGTCACCTACTACGTGTTATGATCCAGCAACCATGGAGTGACAACAACCGGGCTCACTCCCGGTGATGACCGTGTTAATGATGTGTTCCGGTTCTCTATTAAAAGGAGGCCTTAATATCCCTTACATGAAACTACCTCTCTTCTGTATCCTGCATCAATCACTTACGACGAGACACCTTTATTCATTGCATATTGCATATTATTTCTAGCCTATTGCCATGTATTGCTTCTAATTTGGTCAAATACATTTATTAGGCCACCCTTTTAATTTGGCAGGGTGATATTGGTTTCATCTTTCATATGGTTTCTATCTTGCATTGCTTCTAACTAGTTCAAACACCTTGTGCTTAGTTTACACTTTATACATCATACATGTCAA
The DNA here is from genome assembly GCA_021605145.1 of Aegilops bicornis. Lineage (NCBI taxonomy): Eukaryota > Viridiplantae > Streptophyta > Magnoliopsida > Poales > Poaceae > Aegilops > Aegilops bicornis. The sequence goes on along the minus strand of CM038673.1, from coordinate 126,977,530 downwards.
TATGTCATGCCGTCCTGTTTTTCATACATATTCCATCCTCCTATCATGCGGCTGCCTTACATGAAAGCTGTGTTCGTCAGTATCATGCATCAATGAGTTCTGAGAAGCAAATTTTATTCATTTTTCTTGTGGGTTTGACTCGACAAGGCAAAATCAAAAAAGAGGAAGGAAAAGAGTAAGGAAGGCGATGATGGTGGTCCTCTGCAGCAACATAAACGGAGCATCTGTACGGATTCTCCTTGTACTGCTAGTGCATTACAAGTTCCAAGTCTCCGCTCCCCTACTCCACCATCCAAGGTGCTTGCTCTAACTTGGCAGTGTGATATCTGCTTGCATGTTGCATATGGTGTCTAGCTTGTATTGCTCCTAATTAGTGTAAACTGCATCTTCTTAGCTTACACATGATACGTGTGAATATGACACGCCTTCCTATTTTTGGTACATACTATATCTGTCTATCACACCATGTTCTTACATGAAACTATTCTTCTTGTGTATCCTGCATCAGTCACTTATGATGGGACACCTTTAAGTTGGCAGTGTGATATTGGTTTGCGTCTTGAATATGATTTCTAGCATGTAGTGCTTATAGTTTAATGAACGCCACCTATCACGAGATAGTTTTAACTTGGCAGAGTGATGTTGATTGCACCTTCCATATGGTGTCTAGCTTGGAGTGCTTCTAATTTGTTGAAGTGCCTTCTGCTTAGTTACCACATCATAGGTGTGAATATGTCAAGTCGTCCAGTTTTTTGTACATATTCCATCCTCATTTTCATGACTTTGCCTTTCATCGGAGTAGTGTTCGTCAGTATCCAAATTTTATTCCTTTTTCTTGTCGGTTTGACCTCACAATTCAAAATCAATAAAGCGAAAGGAAATTGGTAAGGCATTGGATGATGGTGGTCCTTCCGAGCAAATAAAATGGAGGGCCTCTACAGATTCTACTCCGCCATCCTCCCAACAAGATTCGTAAAACAACGCAAGGCTAGACAGTCAACGTAGCTGTGTAGATGATGAGCACATCTCCCCTACTGCACCATCACAGGTGCTTGCTCTAACTTGGCACTATTATACGTGGTTGCATGTTGCGTATGATGTCTAGCTTGTATTTCTTCTAACTTTGTTGAGTTGCATCTGCTTACTTTACACATAGTGCCTGTGAATATGACACGTGTTCCTATTTCTAGAACATACTATATCTGATCACACCATGTTCTTACATCAGACTACTGTTCTTGCATATCCCACATAAGTCACTTATGATAAGGCACCTTTAAGTTGCCACTGTGATATTGGTTGTGTCTCTAGCATGTACTGCTTCTAATTTGTTGAAATGCCAGACAGTTTGAACTTGGCAGAGTGATATTGGTTGCATCTTTCATATGGTGTCTAGCTTCCAGTGCTTCTAATTTGTTGAAATGCCTTCTGCTTAGTTACCACATCATAGGTGTGAATATGTCACGCCGTCCTGTTTTTCATACATATTCCATCCTCGTATCATGTGTTTGCCTTTCATCCGAGTAGTGTTCGTCAGTATCATGCATGAATGAGTTCTGAAGAGCGGATTTTATTCCTTTTTCTTATCGATTTGACTTCACAATGCAAAATCAATACAACCAAAGGAAATTAGTTCGGTTGTGGATGATGGTGGTCCTTCGGAGCAACTCAAACAGAGGGCCTCTACAGATTTTACTCCGCCATCCTCCCAACAAGATTCGCAAGACAACACAAGGCTGGACAGTCAACAAAGTTGTGTAGATGATGAGCAAATCTCCCCTACTCCACCATCACAGGTTCTAGCTCTAACTTGGAACTGTTATATGTGCTTGCGTGTTCCGTATGATTTCTAGTTTGTATTGCTTCTGATTTTGTTGAATTGCATCTTCATAGCTTACAACTTATACCTGCAACGACCACTTACCCATAAGACACATTTAACTTGGGAGTGTGATGTAGGTTGCATCTTGCATTGTCTTCTAGCTTGTACTGCTTCTAATTTCTTGAAATGGCACTTGCGATGAGACACTTTTTACCTGATAGAGTGATATTGCTTGCATGTTCTTATGGTGCCTAGCTTTCATTTCTTCTAATTTTGTAGAAATGCCTTCTGCTTACTATTTTTCATACATATTCCATCCTCCGATCGTACGTGTGAATATACAATGCTGTCTTTTTTGTATATATTCCATCCTCCTATCCTGCGCTTGCCTTACATCAAAGTAGTGTTCATCTGTATCATGCATCAACCAGTTATGCAGAGCTAATTTTATTCATCTTCTTGTGGTTTTGACTTCATAAGGCAATATCGTAAAATAGGAAGGAAAAGAGTAAGTTAGATGTTGGTGGTCCTCCTGACCGACGCAAACAGAGACTCTCTAGATTTGCCACCGCTATCGCTAATGAAGTTGAAGTCCCAAGTCTACATCATGAGTTCATCTCCCGTACTCCACCACTGCAGGTGCTTGCTCTAAGTTGACAGTGTGATAATTGGTTTCATGTTGCATATGTTGTCTAGCCTGTATTTCTTCTATTCTGATTAAATTGCACCTGCTGAGTATATACGTTATGCATGTGCATATGACATGCCTTTCTGTGTCTATAATACACTGCATCTATCTATCATACCAGGTTCTAACATCAAAGTACTGTTGTTGTATATCCCGCATCAGTCACTCATGATTGGACGCTTTTAACATGGCAGTTTGATAGTGGTTGCATCTTGCTTTGATTTCTAGGTTGTACTCACTACAAAAAAAATTCACTTCCGTGATGATACGTGTTTGTCACAGTAGGTCGCGATTTTTTCATGCATGTACATCCATGACAAATATATGACAGAATCAAGATAGTCATACATGTGCTGTCGTAGAAGTGTTCCATGACATTACCAAAATTATCATCACGGAAGTGTCCACTTCCATGACGATAAATCGCGCATCACAGAAGTGCTTTCGTCAAGGGTGACCGACACGTGGCATCCATCGTAATGGAACGCCGTTAAGCTATCGGGTCGGGTTTTGGATCCGATAACCCGTTAACAGCCCCGACCAATGGGAAATTTCCACGTGTAAAATTCTTATTGCCGGACGAAACACGTGTCAGCTCGTTAGTGGGTCAGATAGGCGCCTATGATATGTCGACACGTGCCACGGCCACCATCGCCCATTTAGCTAACAAAACCGCCCGTTTGACTTGTTCGAAGTTAACGGGCTAGCCCATGAAAAGCCCATTAATGATCTCTTCGCAAATAGCCCATTTTACGGACCGTTAACTCACGGCCCGTTAGGCCCTAAAGGAAATAGGCCCAACAACATCATGTGGGCCGTCGAATATAACACCAGCCCATTTCACTTTCGGCCCATGTATGGCCCACGACGTCTTTCGGCCCATATGAGGCCTTCATATCTTTTGGCCCTTTATAGGCCCACGGTGACTCTAGCCCATAATGAACAATAATTTTCTTTATACCCGTTAATGGCTCGTGATTTACATGGGCCGTTTCTAGCCCGTGTTAGCTTTCGGCCTATTGACGGCCCATACGTTCTTGGGCTCCTTTTCGGCCCTCGATTACTTCCGGCTCGTTACTGGCCTGTTCCCCTAATGGGCCAAATTCGGCCCATGGCAAGAGTCGGCCCGTTACTGGCCTGTTACCCTAATGGGACAAATTCATCCCATGGCAAGAGTCGGCCCGTTTCTGGTCTATTAACACGTTGCGTTGTTTCCAGCCCGTCCTATATTCTGGCCCATTAACGACCCGTTATGCCTGTGACAGAATTAAGCCTTTGCTGTCCTACGGCCTGTTAATGGCCTGTTACTGTGCTAGGCCGATACCAATTATGCCCGATTACGGCCCATGTAGACCCATTTATCCGACGGCCCGAGGCCCACCGATTACAGGCCCATTTATCGACGGCCCGTAGGAGACCCATGGATCCTACGGCCTGTATATGGCCCATGGTAGTTGCGGCCACTAGCAAACCAGGGAAAAAGAAGACTAGGAAATAAATAAGGCCGAAACTAACGCTAGGCTATTAAGGCGATTGCACAGATTACATCCACTCGGCATCAAAGATCGCCACCAGTTCAAATATAGGGAACACCATACACTATACAAAAATGGCTTCTTTGTTTTCTTGATAGGTGGCTGCACGTTAAGAATAAATTTTGTATCGCACCAAAACAAATTACAACTATATAACAAAAGGAAGGTTGGCATAAAACTTAACAGTCTAGCAGATAAATGCACCACCAGAAGTTCAGAAGCTTAGTTCATTTGACCTGACTGTTACGTTTTCATGCTGTATTGTCCGATGGAGCACCATAACCCTCGCCTTCATTTCCCCTAGGCTCCCGAACAACATAGCAAATGTCTGATAGTCTGGTTTCAAAACCATGCATATCTTGACGACATTGAGCAATGTTTCTCCTTGTTTCACAAAGGCTCTCTGTTAGGGAATGGACTTGTGTCTGGAGTGTAGATACAACATTGCTTTGAGCTTGCATATCTTGATCATGAGGCAGTTTGGACGATATTGCCTTAACAACCAACCCAAAGATACGCAGAACGTGCTTTTGGCACCGTTAGTGGATTGTGCATCGACCCCACCGCAGAAGAGCCGACATTGCGGTTATAGTTGCCTCGCCACCTTCGTAAGGTGGTGGTTCCACCATTTTTCCATAGCTCATTTGAAAAGTTGAGGTTTTACATTAGTAGTACCGTAATGTAAGATATTAAGGAGGCAGCAAAACCAAACAAAATATCTTTTGGTCTATATACGTAACTTATTCGGTGAACCCATGTAAAATATTAGTTGTATTTTATTGCAAAGTACATAATAAAACCAGGTTCCAAACATATGACCATGTACCATCGCTAATGTATTGTCTATTTCTTCACATTGTATTGAGGGCTAAGGATAAAGAGACGAAGTTTATAATACGGTAAGCATAGTATGACATCATTCATATCACAAAACAACCGAGAATAGACAAACAGCAATTGTAACATTGTGTGGGCAAGTCCAAAGACGGAACTAGATTACGGGTCAAGATCAAAGGAACATCACTCCTCTCTTTTAAACCTTGTAAGGTGCAATGATACGCTAAGACAATTGTGTATAAAATTGAAAAGAGTAATAGACATTGGCTGCAAACCATGCAGTTCAAGGCACAAGTCGAGTAAGTAGTAGTTAAAAGGCATGAGGATTAAGGACTTACAACAGCGGCTTTGACTGGTGTAGTCATGCCCTTCTTCTTGCTTGTGTGACAGTCCTTGAAGATTTCCACAACATTTGGTTCAGGCACTTTTTGGTCCTTGCGGGCTTTCCTCTGCATTTCGAACAAGTCAATATGGATCTGATAATATGGTACAGCAAAAAGAGTGAAACAACAGCTAATTACAAGAGCCTCGCAGTGTGCAATATAGCTACAAGATCCTGTCGTATGTTGGAATTTCACTTTCGTACGGTTGGCCTTCTTCTTTGAATAGTTCACCTACAAGAAGATAGATTTGTGTGGCACATGCGTAAATAGGACTTCAACATGTGATCTGGTCACATATATATAATGTACCTGATACTTCGGATCAGAACAGTGTTTAACAAGGCCCCTCCAGTCTTCATCCGATATATTTTCCACTGGAGATGTTTGGGAAAGTTCACTGTTAGCCTTGCCTTCAAAGTGAGTTTTCCTCAAGTTATACCGATACTGTCGCAGAGCAGACTTGAAAACATGGGTGCAAGCTTGTCTGGTTGCATCATCTTGGCTATCCAACTTGAACCTCATCTGTTGAAAATTATGAGAGTCTCATTATCAGCAACCTAGAAAGTATGGGATAGAGCAAGACGATATTACTAGTTTCCATACATAATCATACTTACAGATAAATGGTCGAGGAAGGTGTTGAACTGGGTTTCGTCTTTGTCATTCCTGTACTGAATCCATGTTGGGAGGATATGTACATGACACCTAACGACAACCGCTGCCTCTGATACTAACTTGGTGACTCAGAGCATCACGTGGCCTTTTAAACCTGCCTCAAAACGGATCTCCATTCTTCCTCCTCTAGATTTAGTTAACCTATCGAGCATTATCCTCGATGTTTGTTTCCTCTTGCGCCTAGGTGCTAGTCCAACAACGAACATAGGAAGTGTTAGTGTACATCAAACTGTGAGACTACATATAAAGAAGCATGCAACTGTAATTTGACTCCAACAACTACCTTCTTGCTGTTGAAGCTCACAAGGTTCATCTAATATTTCCAACTCATCTTGTGTCAAGAGTTCTTGGGAAGTAGTGTCAGGTGGCAAGGGAGCTTGGGAACGTCTTTGCTAGCTCGATTGGCCCTTACGAGTAAGTCGTGCGGTAGTAATCTTGTGGTAGGTGTTGCAAGAACTAGGGCTGTCTCTACTTGTTTGGTGGCAGCTATTTGTTTCTGTTTGGCTTTTTTTGCAACTCGTGTAGCATGGGATGTCGTGTTTGTAGAATTTTCCGCTAGACTTTAACCTTCTATTGCACCATCAGTACCAGCAGAATCTGCAGGATTCATCCGCTTCTCATTCCCTGCCATTCTGTGTTTCTTCCTCTTTCTCTATGCCATGTTAAGTCAAGCCGGCAAGAAAAATGAATAACACTTTAGTTCTTCAGAACAAATTGATGCGTGATGCAGATAAACTGAACTTTGATGTCAGACAACCACATGATAGGAGGATGTAATATGTATGAAAAACAGGACGGAAGAGCTAACCAGAACTATGATGTGTAAACTAAGAAGAAGACATTTCACCAAATTAGAAGCAATGCAATAGAAGGTAGACACCATATGAAAGATGCTACAAATATCGCTCTGCCAAGTTAACAGTGTCTCATCATAAATGGCCTTTAAACAAATGTGAAGCAGTACAAGAAATAAATCATATGCAAGATGCAAACAACATCACACTACCATGTTAGAGGTCTCTCGTCATTAGTGCCATTGCATATTCACAGCATTTCATATTCACAGCTTATGATGTGTAAACTAAGGAGAAGGCATTTCAACAAATTAGAAGCAATGAAAGCTAGACACCATATGAAAGATGCAACGAATATCACTCTACCAAGTTAAAAATGTCTCGTCATAGGTGCCATTTCAACAAATTAGTAGTACAAGCTAGAAAACAATGTGAGATGTAACCTATATCACACTCAGAAGTCAAACGTGTCTTATGATAAGTGATTGTTGCAGGTTACACAACAGTAGTAATTTGATGTAAGAACATGGTGTGATAGACAGATATTGTATGTTCTAGAAACAGGAACACGTGTCTTATTCAAGTATAATGTGTAAAGTAAGCAGATGGAATTCAACAAAATTAGAAGCAATACAAGCTAGACATCACACATAACATGCAACCACATATAACGATTGCCAAGTTAGAGGGAGCACCGGTGATGTCTGCACTAGGGGAGACGTCCTCATCATAAACACAGCTTTGTTGAGTGTCTATGCATGTGTTGTCTTGGAAATCATCTTGGGGGTGTGGAGGAGTAGAAATCAGAGAGGCCCTCCTTCTAAGGAGCACCTTTATCCGCTGCCTTGCTAACTTCCTTCCGCTTTATTGATTTTGAATTGTCAAGTAAAACCGACAAGAAAAAGCAATAAAATTCTCTCTTCGTAACTCATTCATGCATGATACCGATAATCACTACTCGATGTAAGGCAAACACATGATACCAGGATGGAATATGTACGAAAAAGCAGGACGGCATGGCATGTTCACAACTGTTTGTGTAAACTAAGCGAAACCATTCCAAAGAATAAGAAGAAATGCAAGCTAGACACCACATGAAAGATGCAACCAATATGACTCTGCCAAGTTAAAAGTGTCCCATCATAAATGTAATTTCAACAAATTAGAAGCAGCGCATGCTATAAATCATATGAAAGATGCAACTAATATCGCACTGCATATACTAAAGTTGTCTCGTCATGTTGATTGATGCGGGATACAAAAAAACAATAGTTTTATGTAAGGACATGCTTAATAGACAGATGTACTATGTACTAAATACAGGAAGGCATGTCACATTAACTGGTATAATGTATAAGCTAAGCAGACTAGCACATGCAGTTTAACCAGATTGGAAGAATTACAATCTAGACACAATATGCAACATGCAACCACATATCATGTCGCCAAGTTAGAGCAAGCACCTGCGATGCTAGTGTAGGGAAATGTTGTAATCAACTATAGAGCTACGCTCACTATCTTCATCTAGTATTTACATTTCTTGAGAATCATGTCGGGAGGCTGACGCTGCATTCTTTAAATGAGGAGTAGTCCCCTTGCCTGCCTGCCTCATCATAAGTGATTGATGAGGGATACACAAGAACATTAGTTTGATGTAAGAACATGGTTAATACACAAATGTACTAGTATGTACCAAAAACAGACAGGCATATCGTATTCAAAGGTATAATGTGTAAGCTAAGCAAATGCAATTTAACCAAATTGGAAGCAATACAAGCTAGACATCCGGCTGGAGTGGTGAGCATGATCATCTAGGACCTGAGAGCCTGGTGGGAGGCGGGCTGCTTCGCCACCATCGCAGCTTTTTAGTTGGATTCCAGGTGATGCCTATCTTTGCTGGGCTTGTCACTGGCTCGGTGTCGGTGCGGGGACGACACCTATGGGATCACAAGAATCCCTACTATGGTTGCGGGGCACAGGGTCGTGAGAAGAGCGGATCAAACAGATAGCACACAGGTTCTTTATCCAGGTTCGGGCCGTGAGATGCGCAAAACCCTACTCCTGCTTTGGTGGCTTGTTTATCTGTGTTCTTGAGCTAGCTACGGGGCGTGAGGAGCTCCAAAAAGCCGAATCCTCCTCCTGATCGCCTCGGGCCTCCTTTTATAGGGAAAGGGGTTGCCACAATGGCACACAGGAGGTGGAAAGGGTACAGTGATACGAGTTTATCCCTCGCATTACATGACAAGGCGCATTTAATGCGTCTTGCTTAGGTGTCCTTGCTTTTATCGGGGAACGGGAGAGCCCAGTCTCGTCCGTCGCCGCTCCCTCTCGATGTCGACACGCCGCCACAGCCAGCGGTGCCCGTGGTGCTATGTAGGCAGGCAGGCAGCTGAGGTGGCGCAGCGGTGGGTCTCCACGAAGATCTGCTTGCCGCCACGCAGGTGCCTGCCCAACTGGTTGGGCCGGCAGCTGCATGCGAACGGTGCTGAAGGCTTGATTGGCGTGGGCCTGATGGTGGCCCCACGGGTGTCCTCGGCGAGGGCCTCGTCGTAGCCCCGGCAAGGGTCTTGCCGGGGCCCAGGCAAGGGTCTTGTCGCGGCGCCTGCTGTTATCCCCGGCAAGGCTCTTGCCGGGGGCCTTGTGGTCCTCCTTGGCTGGGATCCCGCCAAGGGTCATCATCTTCTCTAGTGTGTATCTGATCTTGAATGTCTTCACAAAGATCTGCATGCCACCACGGGGATGTCTCCCGAATCCTTGCCCCATGGGGGCAGTGGACTCAAGGTTGATTCGCTCCGTAGGTGTGGGGCAAGCGGCCACGCTATGGGTCTTACCGGGTTTGCTAAAACCGCCCCCGGCAAGGATCTTGCCAGGGGAGTCCGCTCCGTCCCCCTTTGCTCTTTGTGGCCTTGGTCTTGGCGCTGTTCTGTTCCTCTCGAGCTTCGACCTTACCTTGGCTCACCTCCCTTGCCTTGCTCAGTGCGGTGGTGCCCAGCTCGGACTGCCTGCAGACAGTTATAGGGGTACAAAGAGCGTACCCTCTTTTGTACCGACAGAGCCCCGTGCACAGGCCACACGTAAGCATAATCGCATCGTTGGGCTAGGCCCAAAAACGGTGCGCGTGCAGGCAGGGTGGTTTTTACCGCGGTAAGTTTCTTCGCGCGCTGCGCTTCCCATGCCTCCCGCGCGTGGCTCAGCGTGGGGAGGCGTGCGTGACGTGGGCGGCATGCGTGGGGCTGAGCTCTGCGCGCATGCGTCACGTCGCAGTTAATGTGAAAGGAGGCGGCCCGCGTTTTCCCCCATAAGAAGGAATAACCGCATGCCGCTGCTCACTTTCACCTCTTCTCTCGTACCTTTTCCAATCTCAGAGCCGCCGTTTCCTCTCTTCCTTCCCTCCTAAGCTTTCGCCGTCGCCCGCCGTCGCTGCTTCGCCACCCTCCTTCTTTGCTCCTCTAGACTTCTTGGCCGCCATGGCGCCCAAATCCGCCAAGGGCAAGGGGGTGGCTAAGAGCTATGGGACTGTGGAGCCACCGGAGAGCGCGCTGTCAGGGGACCGGACGAAGTCCGCCTTCTTCATCCCCTCATCAATTGGTGTTCATTATCTCCTGGCCTCCTTCAAGCCCTTATAGGGAGTGAAGACGGGGGGAGAGAATTTGGGGCACCCGGCGACGCGCATCATTCCTGCCGCCTGTGCTGATCCTGCCCCAAAACGGTATCCCTTTTTTGTTGATTACCTTTCTTGTGGGTTATGCCCCCCTTTTTACGATTTCTTCTGCGAGATCATGCACACCTTCGGCTTTCTCCTCTTGGATTTCACTCCGAATTCGGTGGCATGCTTGGCTCTCTTCGTGCATCTTTGCGAAGGCTTTGTCGGAGTGCAGCCCAACACGGCACTCTTTCACCATTATTTCTCCCCTCGAATCCAGCCCGGAGGCGCCGTCTCCAGATGCATCGCCTGGATCTCAAGATCCAAGGGGGCGTACCCGGATGGTGCCATGAAGGAGAAGTGGGATGAATGGCGTGGCCGGTGGTGCTGGATCAAAGACGAAGACCCGCCGGAATTCTGCAAGGTTTGTCGAACACCGCCCGGTCGCGACAATGGCAGGGTGATGTCGATGCTGCCGACAGGAGGCTTACTGTCGCCACCACTAGGATCCTCCGGCTGACACAGGCTGGGCTCACCCTGGAGATGATCGGGGCGGACTTCATTCGCCACCGGATCGCCCTGTTGCATAACAAGGGGAGGCCAGCCTGGCTTTTCACGAACCCGGCTGACATTATGCGGCTCCGCCCTGGCCTTGACCACAACTTCACGGTGATGGGGCATGCCCACTTCTGCCAGCGGCTTTTCCAGCTTGATATGGGTCCCGACGACAAGATTGAACGGACCGGCAAGGCCGCGAGGGCTGCCGCAAAAGTCGGCAAGGCCCTCAAGGGGTCGTTCAAGTTGCCAGCGGGGGTAGTCCCGTTGTGCAATAACTCACGCCGGTCCGAGATCATGCTATGATGCCGGACTGCAACGCGCACGGCCCTGTCCCAAGCTGGGAGGAGCCGACGGAAGCAGACGTGCAACAATTCTTCGACTCCTTGGTCGAGGTGTACGTAAATGCTGACATCGAGCGGTGGCTTGTCATGGACACCACCCAGGCGGAGCTGGACTACATCGCCACTAGGGAGAGGGAGGCACAACTTGCCATGGCGGCCGGCAGCGCCGGGGTGTGGAGGACAAGGCCGCGACGGCTGCGGAGGAGGCACAATTCACCCTGTGGGTGGCGGCCACCGGGGAGGTCAGCAGCGCCGCCGCTGGAGCTCCGCTTGTCGAGGACGCGGCTGACAAGTCGTCGTCGGAGGAGGACGTGGCGGCGGGCTCGATGCCAACCAGGGGAAGAGGGCGACTCCTGCGGCGGGCTGGCTCCGGCGAGCCGGTCCGGCCCGGCAGGGCTACGCGGCCTCAATTGACCCTGGAGGGGTCCGGGCGCCACACGAGGGCCACAACGGCGAAGAGGCTGGCGAAGGCCGCTGAGAAGAAGCAGGCGACGACCCCTTCCTCATCCAGGCGCGCACAAACCCCGCCGCCTTCTTCGCCTCCTCCGGCAGGCGTCGACTCGGATGATGATGCGGAGCTCCCTTTTGATCTCGGGTCTCTCATCCCGGAGAGGAAAAGGAAACTGGTGGAAGAGGAGGAGACGGATGAGGAGTAAGTACTCCGTTCCTTACTGTTATTTCCACTTCCCCGAATCGGGTCGCTTGTCTTGATCCATTTTTGCTTTTGCAGGGAGACGGAGACGTTGGCCCAGAGGGCAAAGAGGGCGAGGACCATGGCGAGCGATCAGCCCCTACTGGGGCTTCAGAGACACCACTGTGGTGGTCTTTGAGCAGCCCGGACAGCAGCCCCTGGTGCAGCCCCCAGCGTAAGTTTGTCACCCTCTTCTTACTCGACATGTGGTATGCGCTTGATGCCATGATGCTGACCTTGCCGGGTTTGCAGGATTGGAGCGGCAACAGGAGGAGCCACGGGGGGCTGCTCCTAACACACCACCCCATCGACTACGCCGCGGCGGGGGGCGTCCCCGGCAAGGGCATCAGGCACGGGGCCTACACCCATGGAGGAAGAGGGGAACTTGGGCGCCGGTGACTCTGCCGCGGTGCCAAATGCTGGCGGAGAGGGGACTTTTGCTTCGCAGCCTGGCACCGGTGAGTAGTCTGTCCTTTGTCTCTGTTTTTTTCTTTATTCTTTTCTTGGTTTCATCGCCCCCATTGCTGCCCAGGCCCTCCTTCAACAGACATGGAGAACGTGGACACTGTTGTTGGAGACATTGCTGAGGAGGCCGCGGTGGAGGCCAGCGGGATTGCCACCGAGGAGGCCGCCAAAGATGCTGACGAGGCCGCCGCTGACGAAGCCGCCAAGGGTGCTGCCGAGGAAGCCGCTGCAGGGGCCGCCAAGGCGTCCGACGAGGCTTCTGCTGAGGGCGCCAGCAGTGGGCCTGCCGGCGAGGCCGGCAAGGCCTCTGCCGGGGAGGAGGTGGCGGGTGACCAGCCTCCCTCTTCCTGAACCTCGGGCCCCGAAAGATATCTGAAGGTGGGCGACGATCTTTTCGTCCATCTTCCGGGGGCGTCAAGCCGAGCACCCGCCGAAGGGGAAGCCTTTGACGGCGAGGTGCTTGCCGCCACCGTGCTTGAGGTAGTTGACGAGCCGGGCGTTGGCGGCGATGGTTCTCCAGAAGAGCAGCTTTTTCGTGCCATGGGGGCCGACTTCCGGAAGCTCCAAGTGCTCTATCGTGCCCGCATGGACAAGGTCAAGTCCAGGATGGCAGCGGTGGACAACACGGAGGTGGACTTCAAGGCGTAGCGTCGGCGAGACGCACCTGGTTCCACCAGACTCGCGAGGAGCAGAGGGCCTTTCAGGAGGAATTGGCCAAGCGCGACGTGGAGCTGACCATGAAGATGGCTGACGTCGAGAAGGCCCAGGAAGAGGCGGCGAACTTGGCCGCCACGGCCGAAACCGCCCGGAACTAGCATCAAGCCGCCTTGGATTCCCAGGAAGAGGACCTCTCCGCGCGTGAAGCGAAGCTTTACGCAACGCTCCGCGGAAAGGATGAGGAGCTCGAGGCCCTTGTCGCGCGACGGGCCCGCGAGCTGGAGCAGAGGCACAAGGAGGCACTCGATGCCTAGGCTCTGGCCCATGCCGGCAAGGCGAAGGAGCTGGAAGCGGAGCGGGACGAGCTGAAGGAGCAGGACCTCAAGCTGTCCGGCGAGAAGAACACGCTCAACCGCGCCTTGATAGAGGCACAAGGAGGCCATCATCGCCAGGATCGGGAGCTCTCCGACGTCAGAACACCATCGAGACCTCAAGCTGAATCGGGAGGGTCTCGAGAAGATGCTGTCGGAGAGCGGGGCTCGGAGGAGACCTTGACCAGGAGCCTCGAGGAGGAGAAGCAGCTGCGGGCAAACGAGGCCGCCTCCCACCAGGAATATGTGGTGGGCGAGAACAGGTGGATCAGCCATCTGGAGGTCATCGCCGGCAGGGTTACCTCGCAATTGGCCACCATGGGGCTGCCAAACATGAGGTACGCCCCCGAGCACAACGGGACCGTCAACACCAAGCTGACCCAGTTCTTCGAGGGCGTCCTCGGAGCCTTGGCCTATCTTCACTCCAACAGGACGGCCACGCCGGCCGAGGAGGCCCGGCGACTTTTCCGGAGGGTTGTGACCAAGGTCCTCACCAAGGTGGCGACCGAATCCCAACCTTGACTTCGCGGCCTCGATGAAGAGCTTGCCGGATATTGTTGACCTCACGGTGCTCAAGGAGCGCATCAAGCCCATCACCAACGGCATCGACGAAATCAAGAGGGTGGAAAGCCAGCGCCAGGATTGAGCATCCCGTTCCTCTTCGCCACTGCGGGTTCTCGACCAAGACAAATTTTATATTTAGTTAGAACCGCAGCTACGATGTGATGTAATATAACTTTGAAGTACTCTTAATTTTCATGCATGTTATTTCCCCGTTCAATTCCTCTTTGTATGTGTGCCCCTCGCCGATCGGGTAGGCTTGCCGGCGCGAAAGCCCCTAGCGGCGTTTTGGGGATGGATCCCCAGGGCCTGCTGATGCAGCGTCTTTGCTGGGCGAGCCACCTTTCCGTTCGACGCGGCCGCCGAAATGTCGAGCTTGACTCGAGTCGTAATCGAGGGTGTTGTCGATCGCGAAGGTTACTCGCCATTCTCGACGCAATCGCTTGAGCTGTTGAGCGGACTCGAAACAGGCAAGGGCGTTGCCGATCTCGGGAGAGCCCCCGGCATGCGTGTTCCTCATACAAAGGCGTGACATCTCCGGGGATAACCTCAAATAAGAAGGGTAGCGCAAATAAGGATTCAGTGCAACTTAGCTTCTGTTGGCGATCGCTCGAGCGTCGATCTTCTGGCCTCATTTCTTCTTCAAGGGTCACGAAGATGAAGGAGTGTTGGGCTAACTGCTAAAGCTGATTCTCACAACTGCGCCCCCTACCTGGCGCGCCAAAGATGTCGGTGCGGGGACGACACCTATGGGATCACAAGAATCCCTACTACGGTTGCGGGGCGCGGGGTCGTGAGAAGAGCGGATCAAACATATAGCACACGGGTTCTTTATCCAGGTTCGGGCTCTACTCCTGCTTTGGTGGCTTGTTTATCTGTGTTCTTGAGCTAGCTATGGGGTGTGAGGAGCTCCAAAAAGCCGAATCCTCCTCCTGGTCGCCTCGGGCCTCCTTTTATAGGGAAAGGGGTTGCCACAGTGGCACACAAGAGGTGGAAAGGGCAGTGATCTGAGTTTATCCCTCGCATTACATGACAAGGCGCATTTAATGCGTCTTGCTTAGGTATCCTTGCTTTATCGGGGATGGGGGAGAGCCCAGTCTCGTCCGTCGCCGCTCCCTCTCGTGTCGACACACGCCCTGGCCAGCGGTGCCCGTGGTGCCATGTAGGCAGGCAGGCAGCTGAGGTGACGCAGTGATGGCTCTCCACGAAGATCTGCTTGCCGCCACGCAGGTGCCTGCCCAACTGGTTGGGTCGGCAGCTGCATGCGAACGGTGGTGAAGGCTTGATTGGCGTGGGCCTGATGGTGGCCCCACGGGTTACCTCGGCGAGGGCCTCGTCGTAGCCCCGGCAAGGGTCTTGCCGGGGCCCCGGCAAGGGTCTTGCGGTGGCGCCTGCTGTTATCCCCGGCAAGGCTCTTGCCGGGGGCCTTGTGGTCCTCCTTGGCTGGGATCCCGCCAAGGGTCATCATCTTCTCTAGTGTGTATCTGATCTTGAATGTCTTCACAAAGATCTGCATGCCACCACGGCGATGTCTCCCGAATCCTTGCCCCATGGGGGCAATGGACTCAAGGGTGATTCGCTCCGTAGGTGTGGGGCGAGCGGCCACGGCAAGGGTCTTGCCAGGTTTGATAAAACCGCGGCAAGGATCTTGCCGGGGGAGTCCGCTCCGTCCCCCTTTGCTCTTTGTGGCCTTGGTCTTGGCGCTGTTCTGTTCCTCTCGAGCTTCGACCTTACCTTGGCTCACCTCCCTTGCCTTGCTCAGTGTGGTGGTGCCCGCGGCTCAGACTGCCCGTGCACAGTTATAGCGGTACAAAGAGCGTACCCCTCTTTTTGTACACCGACACTCGGTCAGTGCCCTGACTAGCTATTTGTCTTCTGGTGCTCACGGGATGTTGGTTCATGTAAAAAAATATCTTTCCTTATCTTACGGATTTCGGCCGTTCGAATACAAGATAGACACCATATGGAACATGCAACCACATATGACACCGCGAAGTTAAAGCAAGCACCTGGGATGGTGGTTCATTGCGAGCGAGGTCATCAACTCCAGAGCTACATTTACCGTCTCCATCTGCTGACACTGCACGCTTTAAAGAACCAAAACGTGTCTTGCCTAAGCACGAAGAAAGCTGGAGCGACTTCTCTCTTTTCTTTTTGGCTTCTCTCATGGCAGCAGAGTCTGAAATACCCTTGCATAAAAACACAATAGTGAGAGTAAGGGTGAAGTGTGTGCAGAACTAGTGCACTGTAAAAGTAGTAGATAGCAGGTGGCTAAAAAATAAATGGCAGGAGACATATGATAGCTCTACAACATTGCATGGCAAACAAAATTAGATTCTACTCCGTATGATTTTGTAATATATGAGCACAGGAAATGCAGGTACTCCTCCAAAGACACCACCACATGTGGTCATATCTAAGATAACGATCATTGAAAATAAATAGGTCGATCGATTTTTAATGAACTGTCCGATCTATAAGGAACGGGCAGATGGCCTTTGTCTACCTCCCGCTTGATCCTTTGTTGTGATCTTTCTCGAACCGCCCGGCGACCACCGGCCCAGACCCTGCCTCCACCGCCCGCCCTCCCATCGACCTCACACCACCACCGTGCTTGGCTTCGCCCAGGCCATCCCTTTAATCCTGGCCGACCTCCGAGGCAGGCGCCACTAGCTCTAGGCCGCACACGCCTAAGATAAACACTATATGCTGCTTCCCGGCGTAATAGGCGTACTAAGCGCTGTTACTGGGAATGCTTCCTTAATTGGGAATCAACTGGCGGAAATTGAAATTGAGGCGATGGACCTCTAGCTAAGGTGAAATAGCATATGAGGAGAAACCATGTGCATCGCGAGTTACTAGGAACATCTAGTATCAAGAAGAAGCGGTCAACTAGTGTCTTCTGTGGGATGAATACCGTGCAAGCAGAGACGTAAGATTTGCATGAATAAGGGAAGAGGAGTACTTTTTTTGGTTGCTGGTGTGGTCACCTCCACATGTCACGCCGAACTTCTTCTTTTTACCGGGGAAACCGATGTTCTGGAGGGTGCAGGCTTGGACAAACCCATGGCCAAATTGTTGACTGTGTTGCCGTGGCCGTATGTCGGCGGAGGGGAAGCAGATCCGAGGCGGCGAAGGATGACGTAGCAGGAACAACTCCGGTGTGGTGGAGGGTGGCGAAGTTGGAGCGGCAGCGGTGAGGCGCAGGACAGCGTGGTTGAACTGGCTCTGGTACGGACGGCTCGGCCTCGGCTTCAACTACTATCCGTGGAGGGCTTTGCGGTTGAGGTTGCGGTGGGCATTTACGTCGGGTATCGGCTCGGCGTGCTGGTGGAGGGCGGCGGTTGATGGGTGGGATGGGGTGGCAGACAGAGGACGCCGGGGTTTCGTGGCTGGTGGAGAGGTAGTTTTGGCGCCCACGGAGTATGAATGGGGAATCGGACGGGTGGGGGGAACCATGTTTTGGTATGGGACACGCTTGTTTTTGGCTTTTTTGAACAGAAGATGGGACGCGCTTGTTTGAAATTTGGGGAAAGTACAAACTTTGCCCCCCTCTTAATTTTGGACCTCTTTGCAGGTCGGGGTAGGGTGGTAATCCTGTGTGTCCCAAATAGTAGTGGGCGGAGCGATTTCAGCCAGCGCATGTGTGCTTAGGCGGCCATTGTGTATGAATGTTTTTCGGATGCGGTTGCGTGGCGTCTAGATGAAGCTACAAACCTACCCCGGTTTAGACCATTGGACGTCGGGCCGGTAGGTTTCACGAGTCGGAGTTATTAGAAAAGTAATTTCCTTGTACTACCAAACATTGGTCTCACGTGGTTTCGGGCGAGTAGAGGCTCTTTTGGCGCTTCGTTCGAAATTTTGAAACACAAGCATTCACGTTTAGAGTACTCTTGAACTATGAGGATTGACCTAAATAGAAAACGTTATTTTTGACCTTTTATGTTTGAAAACCTCATTAAATTATCCGCTTCTTTTTGAAATTTTGACACTTGAAAATCCTATAACTACAATTATTTTGGAATGGAGGAGCTAAATTTGAATCTATTTTGTACACGAGTACATATGCTATTATGTACAAAATCAGAGAAAAGATTGGCGCCCCCATAATTTAGGTATGGTTTACAAATGACATGATATCAAATTCAAATAATTGAATGGACTTCATGTTGAATTCGATTTTTTTAAACCACCTTAAGTTGAATTCAAATGTATGCTAGTTCATAGGTAGCTATGTATAATGTCCATTGTGTAACTTTCATATGTATAATGTGCTTTACACACACAACATGAACTATGCTCACGTTTATATTCGATTGCTAAAGCGGTGCATTGTCTGGAGTTCAAAATACTAACTGTGTGGATCAATTGTGTCGAATAATAACATAGACATGCTCAAATTCGATAGAATCTAGATGTCTGATGGATCAATGACCACTCCTTACGCGAATTGCAAATATCATGATCCCATCCTAATATTTGGATACAATTTATATCTTTAATCAATGTGTAGAGCAATCTTTTACATGTAGTTTCACTCTCCATCGGTGGTCTCTCACACATGCTCACACACTCTCTCTCCCGAGGTGTATTTCTCGCATACATGCTCTAGATATAACCCTCCCTCCCTCTCGTAACCATTTACAACTGTTTTCACTAACCTTTATCATAAGCACTCTTCCTCTCGCAAACATACACACGCAAAATCCTCATCGACCCTTTCTATATACATGGACCTGCCTACGTGTCTCATGTACGCACATTATCTTTACGCCTGTCTCTCACGCATTGTCTCACACCTCTCTTCCTAATCGACGAGTATGATTCTAGCAGAGCATTCTATAGGATGCCCCTTAAAGTTAGGTTGGATGAATAGTAATATCAGAGATAAAGGCGTTACCTTAGTCCGATAACCTAGGGTTACAAATCCTAGCCGGCTTTGTCAGTGGACACAGAGTCCTTCACAATTCTGCTATCTTTGTCTTGTACGACTAGTCATCCATGGGTCTTCCTAAATGTGTCACGGGCCGACCAATGTGGCGCAGGACGGAACCGAACGAAGGGCCTCACCTCGACCTACCGGACCTCACACGGTGACACAACCTCTGCCCCCACGTCTCATTATCTTCTCACACCCACACATACCAACACAAACACCACACACACAGGAAATTTCTCCTGGTGCCTCTATTCCCTCCCCCCTTGCATATACACACTCAAGGGAATGGAATCTCTTGTCGTGATGTCATATTCGCCTCTCTCTCTAGACCACTCTCATTTCTCGTGCTATCTCTCCGACGCCTTGCTGGCCCTCTATCCATGCCTCTCTCGAATACGTAATACACACACATACCTCTCTAGGCCCCGCCAAATGCATCAACTAAACATTCACACTTTTTACATCATGTACCCCATTGATCTAAAAAGCCCTCTCTTCACGTTTATTTCGCATACAACATTCCTTTTGAATAAAGTGTGGCCAAGAAATTATTTTAGAGTTTCTACATATATACAACATTACAAAGTTATAGGGAGGAGTACGAACGCTAATTTGCATTGCATGGTGCCCACAATGATATTTATTCCGCACTGTGAATTTGTATATTTTTATACTATATACAAAGTTAGTCATAATAAAGAGAAACGAAGAGTGTCTCTCTCTCCATCGCATACCCCCTTAATGCGCCCCTTTCACGTATGCACACAAAACTATCTCCAGGTCCTCTAAAAGTAAGGCCCCAGAAAATTCACGCATGTTTCATCTTTCTCTCGCGATATATGCAATGACGATCATTGTATTTAAAGCGAAAGCACGATACATACATTGGACTTCAGAATCCACTCATTACGGTCACCATTTATGTTTAGTGGTTATTATACAGTCATGGGCTCACCGTACAACTCTGTATTTGCTCATGACATGACTAGTTGACCAGTTAAACGCTCCACGTGGCACCTCTAGTGTTGCATCACATTATCTCACTACCAAGGTGCCCACCTGTCAACTTGTATCTACTCTACATCTACACTCTTATAAAATACATAAAATACACTCTTATAAAAACCAGAGTTGGTGATGATGGTGTGCCTGCCATCCTGCAATATAGGCCGTCCAATTTATATCTGACGGATAGGAAAGAAACTATGGCAATTTTGCAAAAAGGTACCCACAAATCTATGCATATTTGCAAATAATGCCTTCCCTCATTCATCCTTTTCTCTCACAAGATAAACAAATCATACAAATGCATCTTGATGTTACGTGCAACGCACGAGCATCTTGCTAGTAAGAATGAAAACAAACAACAACAAAAATATTTGGACGGTCGAAGTCATGACCGCGGGCACATCGGACAAGGTGGCCTTGTATTGCTATGTTGAGCCGTCTGTTTTAACACACAGGAGCTGGTGTGCTGATTATACACACACGCACGCATGCACACGAACTGCATCCACGCAACACTCACACAAACACATGCACCCACGCATGCACGCAACACTCACACGTACACATGCAGCCACGCACGTACGCAACAGTCACAGGCATGCACGCAACACTCACACGCACACACGCACGCATGCATGAACACACCAGTACACCACACAACCAACACACACTCTCACGCTCAAGTGCTCAACCTACACGTGCATGCGCACACATCGTGCCCCGATGCATACATACACAACCAGGTGATTCCCGCGCACAGGTTGGAGCCTTGTCGCGCCTGCGTAAATTTGTGTTTATCTGACCTTTTGCCTATGCAAACTGACATGTGGGACCCACAAGTAACATGGTCAATTTAACTAGTCAACATGGCGCCACGCAAACTATTTGGCCGGTCAACAGAGTGCAATCCGATGCTAAACTGTGAGCAAGTGACCGTATAATCACCGCAAAATGTATATAGTGACCGTAATCAGCTTATTCTGAAGTTCGGTGACCGTATTATGCTTTTCTCTCTGTAGGCCCTCCAAAACTACATATCTACACATTCTCGCATGTTACATCTAACAACTATGCAATACAGCAGTACTACTACACTCTAACACATTAAATCATATGTGTTTTTAGTTTTACTAGATATCATATTGTTACTTATAATTATTCAGTTTGCATACATTAAAATTGCCTTTGAAATGTATGGCCAAGATTATCATCTACCAAGGTGAAAAATCCCGCCCTTTCTGTTTAATCGGGTTTGTATCGATGGATCGTCTTGAAACAACAAAACTATAGTACTATACAAGACAAGTGACGATTCAACTGGGCGTCGTGTAAATCTACTCCTCCGTCATAAGAGTGGAGCGCTCGCTTTCATAAATCTTCTAGTCCCTTTCTCCGACATGTGGGACATCAAGCTACCGGGTCCACGTGCCATACCGGAATACAGTGTAGAGCAGTCGGGGAGAAGCACCCCAGTCATGGCGCCGGCGTAGTAATGAGCAAGGAGGCGTCAAATCACAAAGCTGCACCTTTCCAGTAGTTAAGTTGGAGGGACAAAGCAACCATCATTTCACTCGTTGCTGAATCCGCTTCTCCCTCATCTTCTTCAACTTAACCACGTGTTGCTTCTGCCGTTGTTCTGCCTCATGTGGGACGCGGACCGGCTTGGTAAAGCACTGACACGTGGGACCGCATGTTAGCAAACCGCCAGGACAACGTCCTCCAAAAATAAGAAGCCTAATCCTAGACTTACAAAGGGCTACGTAGCTGCTACGTATACTTTCCATCTAATCTATATATGCCCCCTTGATTTTTAGGTGGGGTGGGCCTAATCCTCTCTTTTAATTAAATCAAATAGTCCCACAACATATCAGTTCGTAACTTTACGTAAACCATCACGTGGATGTAGCATTGCTCAAATAAAAAACTTCCCCCGCCATCCGCGCGGCAAAATCACCTCCTTTTTACTAATCTTGATTCTATAACTTTTTAGATCAATATAATTGAGATTAATGTCTAGCCAAATGTGAAAATAGCTTTTGGCATCGTGGGAACCATTGTGGATGGTGTTGCCAAAGCCAAAAAGATGGAACCGAAGCTCCCTAATTGATTGATTGAAGGAATAGAAAAATGCAACGTCTCTCCTCTTTCTCCCATGCTTGGACACATGTAGTATAGAGCACAGAGTCTACTCCCCTGTCCCTTCTATCACAAATCACAAAGCAGTGAGGCGTCAAATCACAAAAGCAGACGAAGCAACCATCATTTCACTATTCACGACTCCGCTTCTCCATCGTCTTCTTCGAGAAACCATCTCACCGCACTAGTACTCCTAGTAGTACTAGTAAAGGACTTCTGGATGCAAATAAAGGCGGTTGTCTCTCGGCCAGCGCTTACACTTGCAAACGACTTACCGTGGTCTCCCTCAATGGTGTTCTCCGTCGAACGCGCTTCGCCAAACCACCAAAGAAAAGATATAAATCGGCGTCACCGCAATGGGGAAGGAAGTCAAATATAGTTACTACCTCCATTTTTTTTGTACACAAGGCCAGTATATCAAAATTACAATTTGCAAAGGGCCACTAACACTAATCGAGGCAAAATTGATGGGGTTAGCAACCAAGGACATTAATATCCCCTAGATGCATGCGGAAGTGAGAAGGTTGGTTTGCATGGCGCTGCATTAATCAAGCGATGAGGAGTGAGATGGTTAGCTCTTTGGTCTTTGGAGAAAAAAATATGCATTAATTGACACGCGAAACGAGGATTTGTATCGATTAAATCCCGCGAAGGAAAACCCCGCCTTTCTTTTTTAACACTAGTACTCCTAGTACGTGCGTACTTATCCTGTTTGGGTCTAGGCCTTGCATTGCCAAACTTCGCCACACATTTTTGCCAAGCTTGCCTAAAGTTTTCAAAATGAGAAGGAGGTACACTTGCGCACGACTGTCGCGGTCGCACCGCACCCTCACACGGTCGCTCCTGCATGACGCGGTCGCAAGGCACCCTCACATAGTCACTCCTGCACACCGCAAACCCAACCAAGGGAACGCACCCTCACTGACATGTGCTGTCGCACGTGAACAAACCAAAGTCAGCCATCCTATCGCTGACACATAATTTTCGTTCATAGAGTATGTTTATCCAAACATATGTTGGGGAGTATCCGTACGGCCCGTGCGGTGGTCTGTTGGGGAAGAAGAAGAGGTGAGGAAGAAGGAAAGAAGGGTTAGGAGACGTAGGATATTCATCCAACCGCCTGAAATGGTAGACTGGCCCAAGTCAGGCGACTTGCATAACAAATAGATGTTTTACACAACAAAAGATCCATAAAAACAACAACATAAAAAAAACTATCACTGCTCGCGGAAAGAGATGGACTCGTCGTCTTTGGCTGTCGGCGCGAACCAGCCGTCGCTGCCGACGTGTGTCTCCGCACCGTGGTTGTCCTCGGCCTCCAGCTACTCGTTCAAGCGGGCCTTGGCGCTTCGGCCGCGGACGAGAGCACAGCCTGGTTCAAGTCGAGGACGTCCGGTTCCGCCAGAGGGAGGCGTCGATGAGAGCGGCATCCGCGCGCTCTGCGTCGAGTCGAGCCTCTGCCGCCCGGTTCAAGTCTAGGACGTCCGGTTCCGCCTGCAGGAGGGCCTCGATGGCAGCGGGCATCCGCGCGCTCCGTGTTGATTCGAGCCTCCGCCGCCCGGTTCAAGTCTAGGACGTCCGGTTCCGCCTACCGGACGGCGTCGATGAGAGCGGCATCCGCGCGCTCTGCGTCGAGTCGAGCCTCTGCCGCCCGGTTCAAGTCCAGGACGTCCGGTTCCGCCTGCAGGAGGGCCTCGATGGCAGCAGCATCCGCATGCTCCACCTCAAGTTGAGCCTCCGCCGCCCGGTTCACATCCACGACATCTGGTTCCGCCTGCAGGAGAGCCTCGATGGCAGCGGCATGCGCATGCTCCACGTCGAGTTGAGCCTCTACCTCCCGGTCCTCCTATAGTATCGCCATGTTGAACCGCTGGTCCGCCTGCGCCATGGGGGACTCGGACGCCGGCTGTCGACGTCCATCCTCTCATACCCATCGGGGGCCTTTTGCGCCGTGACCTCTGCCATGAACATTGGATCGGCTTCCTCCTCCTCGTAGCTTGGCTCCAGAGAACTCGGGGATTGGCCCTCCGCAAAGCGAGCTTGGGAACGGAGGTCTGTGGCTCCGACCGCCGCCATGATTTCTGCGCGGCGCTCCGGCGTCAGCATCTTGTAGTAAGTGATCTTGTGGTGCACCATGGCTTTCCGGCGAACTAGGGGACGCTTGATGCAGGCTAGGGGATTGAAAGGTGGGGGAATGGACTGGAGATTTCGTGTGGTTTTAGGGCAGTGGCTGGCGTAGGCTGAGAAGCGAAGGTTCTGGTGTGAATAGTGATTGCAGTGACGACCGGTCAATCGGTTTTGACTGTACATCGCTCTTGTCACGTTCGCATTGCAGCCCGGCACACTGGAGCCTCCACGTCGCTCACCGAATGGAACGCGCTTCGTCTTGCTTTTTCGCTCGCTTGTGGGACCGCAGTTGAGAGCAAACCGACGTCCCTCCCCCTCCCCCGCCCGCGTCATTTATTGTACCACAACTCCCTCCATTTAATGCGGAGTAAATAAAAACAAAGGGAGTATACTACGGATGAGGATCCCCTGACGTGGCCGAACCCATTGAGTAACTGACATGCGGGGCCTAGCAAGCATGGGGTCCGCCAGTAAGTGACCGAAAGGAAGGGTAAGGCAGGGATACCTACGTCAGAGGATCGACTTCCACTATACTACTTTGACCAAAGTTAGAGTAATAATATATGACATGCAACTTACACAAATGTTAGAGTAATAATATATGACATGCAACTTACACAAAGCATACAGTGTCTAATGCGTTTTTCGAGGCTAACTTTGACCAAATGTTAGAGTAATAATATATGACATGCAACTTACACAAAGCATACAGTCAAATTAGTATGTGAAAGGAGTTTCCAATGATATAATTTTCACATTATACATTTCATGTATTATTAATCTTGTCAATAGTCAAATTGGAAACCATCTCGAGTACAAATCTAGGAGTACGTACGAATCTAACAATATTTATTGGGCGTTGTTGAATGTTGATACCTTTTTTATCAATGTAGAGATACTTTGACTACACATAAAACTTATATGTAAACTAGAAAGGATAGGAGGGAGTATATTGTATGTTCAAAAGCAGAAAGCGAACATTGAATACCCTTTATATATGATTTGCGGATGCTATGATAACCGGTTCAAAATTTGAATCCACCTTAGGTATCACGTGCCCCACTCGTTCCTCTCGATTTCATCTCGGGGTCCGGAGATCTATTGAAAGAGGACTAGGGTGGGTACATGCGAATGATACTCGGCGGAATGTTTAAATGAGGCATGCGGGAGGATGGACTCGACTAGAGGGCGACATGATCGATGGAGAAGAGGGTTGGAGAGGAATGACAAATAAGCAAACGCCACATGATTATACTTGAACGGCTCAAATAAACAATAAGTTGTCTCGCTTGGCCTACATAGTGAAAGGCCTAATGCGCAACGCGGAGCACTGACGCTCGAATATGGCCAGGAAAACAGGAAAACCGACATGTGGGGCACACCCGTCGGGACAACATAGCGCAGACTAGTCCAATGGAGGAGTTGGCCCACGACCTCCTCGCCACCGACAACCGTTCATGTGGTTCGTTGGGGCCAACAACGGGGCGCAGCTCCAGCACCGCCTCTGGACACGGCGTCCGCGGTGAGCGACACACTCATATCTTCGCTAGACACGGTCGGTTTTAGTGTGCCGAGGGTGGTATTAGTGCTGTGGCAGGACCAATGGTATGTTTGGTTTGTGCCCAAGGTTGCCCCATCAAAAAATTGGGTAGCCAAAATTTTGGTTGAGGTATTGGTTGCCCATGATTTGGCCGACATTGGCAGGAAAAAAGAACTAGAGTTGGCTAGAGTTCATTGGCATGCCAAAGGAATGGCAACCATCCAAACAAAGACCAATCTTTGGGTCATGACCAAAATTTTGGTTGAGGTATTGGTTGCCCATGATTTGGCCGACATTGGCAAGAAAAATGAACTAGAGTTGGCTAGAGTTCATTGGCATGCCAAAAAAATGGCAACCATACAAACAAAGACCAATCTTTGGGTCATGACCAAAATTTTGGTAAGGTGCACTTTGGCCACAATCCAAACACACCCCAACACCCAGCTCGGCGAGGATGCACGGGGCGCCGCGACGCGTCCGTGGAGTGGTGTAGCATTGCCAACTGCATCCTCTGGACCTGAGATCATGCCGGGTCGTCTTGCTTTTTCAATGACATGCGGGGATCGCATGTGAGCAAAGGGCATCTCCAACGTTGCCACGACCGCAGCTGACTACCCTGGCACACCAAAACCCTCGTCCCTCGCGCCGTCGTGCGGTGCGTTCCCAGCCGGCGCCAGCTGCCCGCATTCATGACGCACCCGGACGCTTGGCCTCACCGGAATGCGCTACTTAAAGCGGCAACTCCTAGCTAACCTCCACACCATAGCGCATCGTCCTCCTACAGCACCACATCCGCCATGACCGCCAAGTCACGAACGCCTGCGGAGAGCTTGTCTTCGGGATGAAGCTCGAGGTCGCCGCCCTCGCTCAAGTCGCTTCTCGCGACACAATAGCCAGCGTAGCCGGGACGCAGACGCCACACAAGCTAATAGCCACGCTTAGCGGCCGACGAGCGGAGCACCGTCGACCATGCGTCCTACTTGCCGCCGTCAACATCCGGCACCGCCGAGGTCGGGGACTCCTCCGAGGATGAGTAGGGCATGGGAGGCGGCAGGGCATGGTGTGCCAACTGGCCGGTCCGTATCTCGTGTTCTACTCTTCCTCGCCGGAGACCGCACCTTCACTTCACTGGTCTTGAACCCCGCCCCCGTACATAGAGATCACAGATGGAGGATGTCGGGTTTCTTTTATTTTTTTGTCCTATAAAAGTTCGAAATGTAATGAAAATCTACCGTGTTTGCATTAATCTCGGCCGGTGTATATGAACTTTCACAATAATATACATATTGTAGGAGTACTAGCAAGATGCCCATGCGTTGCACGGAAGATCAAGATCTTGTGGGAGAAAAGGATGAACGAGGGAAAGCCTTATCTGCAAATATGGAGAGGAGTGCGGGTAAATTGTCATAGTTTCCTTCCTATCCGTTAGATATAGATCGGACGGCCTATATTGCAGGATGACAGGCACACCATCATCACCAACTCTTCTTTTTATTGAACCGAGACAAATCTAACATGCGAAGTAAAATAAACACATAGGGTCTATACATACACAAATTATCTTAGGCACTCCAATAGTACATCCACTACACATTCACGCATTTCACATCTTTCTACATCTACGGGAACCTACAAAAGGGTTAACGTAAATTGCCTCTCTCTCTCCTCCCCTGATTTTCTTGGTGGTGGGCTCGTCCCTCCCCCCAATCTACAATCAACAGCTCACATGTTTCACATTACGTTAATTACGTAACTGGGATTACGTGGGTGTAGCATTTCTCGTCCTAAAAAACCCAACTAAGCCAACCTCCCAGCATATCGCGCGGGAAAAGACCCGGCCGCGCCTTTTTAGTCGGGATTACCGGATTACTAGTAGTAGTATCGATGGATCGCACGAAGCAACAATTTTTTTTGAGGGGGTGAAGCACCTAGTTTAAAAGGAAAAAAGGCAGTACACTCAAAACACTCCTGTCGCGGTCGCATTGCACACGACTCACGCAAACGGAACGCGCTTCGGCTTGCCTCTTCACTGACACGTGGGACTACACTTGGAGAAACCGACCATGTGCCAAACTCCCCCCGCCCACCGCGCGAAAATCCTCCCCCCCCCCCCCACCCAAAAATTCCCCCAAATCCGATTCAACCGCCCTTGACCAACTAGCTAATAATATTCCCCAAACCCCTCCCCCTGTCCCCCTCCACTCGATTCGCTCCACCAAAGCCGCCCTCCCCGCCACGCCGATACGTCGGCGCCGCAGTTCGGCGATCCTCTCGCTCCCACAGTACGCTCTGGTAGACTGCCGTCCTCTAGCCCCGCCGCCACCTCTGGCTACGTTCTTGTGGAGGCGCACGACGGTCAGCGCCGCCACCGGGCGGCCTTCGTGTGGACGCATGGCGGTCAGCTTCTCCCACGGCACGCCGCATTCTAGATTGAGGCCCCGTTCATGTCGGTGTAGCGCTGAATGTTAGCCGATAGACGATGTTAATCTCCTTTGTTTGCGAAGTAGTTTATCGTCAATATGCTCTGCTTAAGAAGCTTCCTTGCCTGTTTTGCACTCAATCTGCTTAGCCGATGGCATGCCAAGGCCGATTAGTTGCTAAAATATCCTGCCATATATTTATTGTGACGTAGATTGCCATGGTCTAGTAGCCAATCTGTTAGGTGAAATAGCTCTACACCGCTTTTATACTCGATCTTTGTTGCTGCGATGGCCTTCGATAGTTTGATGGTACTGTGTGCTCGGCCTCATTGACCTTTGAAACAGCCTACCATAATTTGGCACTCAAATCTGTTTGCTGAATTAGCTTTACATATATATCGTTACTTACATCTGCTCGACCAAAAATCTTGCCATAGCTTTAGACATCGACCTAGGTATTTTTTTCTGGACTTCATAAAAAAGCATATATGTTTTTCCTGTAATATCTAGTAGAAGAACTAATTTGTATGTCTTACAGATGCACATGACTTGGATAACTTCTGCTCGAAGATTCTCCGATGCATATGTCGAGGGGGTTGAAAACTTCATGAACTTTATCAGAGCTGAGTACGGCGGTCCGAAATCAGATGTGCTCTGCCCGTGTAGCAGTTGTATGAATTCAGGTACAAGACCCCAGTCAACTGTGCAAAATCATGTACACTTGTATGGGATGTCGGTCACATATAGGTGGGTTCATCATGGTGAAGCTGTGAACGTTAATGTTACTGACTACGTGGAAGCAGCAGATCACCATCTTGATCTGCCTGATGCTTAGGTGGAAGAGGAGGAGGAGGTGGTGGTGGTGTAGCCAGTGAGTTTGACCAACATTGAAACAATGCTACGAAATGCTCGTGCATTCCGTGAACTTTCACCTGCAGAAGAAAAACGGTGGGCCCGCATGTTGGAACAATGCAACATTGCTGTCACCCCAGGAAATAAGCTGTCAGTATTCTCAGCTATGGTCACCTTTCTTCAGGTGAAGACATATGAGCGGATGACCAACAAATCATTGGATGCGATGTTGGCTGCTTTCCGCAAATCTTTCCCATATGCGTCTGAGCTGCCACACACCTATAGTAAAATGAAGAATTTCCTTCGTGCAGTTGGAATTGTATATGATATGATCCATGTTTGTAAGAATAATTGTGTTCTATTCCGGAAGGATTATGCCAACTTAAGTGAATGCCCGAAAGGCAAATCATCAAGATGGGAAGATGGTGATGCTGTGAAGAGGATTCCTCATAATGTTCTGAGACATTTTCCAATTACACCAAGATTGTAGAGGATGTTTCATGATGCTGAAACAAGAGAGGATGTATTGTGGCATTCTAGGAACCAGGAGTACAAAGATCAGAATGAAATGAGCCATCCACCTCATGGTAGTGAGTGGAAAAGCTTCAATGATAAACACAAAGAGTTTGTCAACCGAGAAACATTAGACTTGGCTTAGCTTCAGATGGATTTAACCCATTTGGCCACTAGAGCGCCACATATAGCATGTGGCCAAAGTGCTTGTTATCCTTACAACATGCATCCAAATGTCTGCACCAAAGAATCAAACTACATGATGGCCTTGCTCATCCCAGGTCCAAAAAGTCCTGGAAAGGATTTTGATTAGTTCATGAAGCCTCTTGTGGAGGAACTTCAACAGCTATGGAAGGGTGTTCTCACTCGAGACCTATATAGCAGCCCACCGGCTGATTTCTTTCTGCGTGCTATTATAATTTGGTGCATCCATGATTATCCGGCTTGGGCACTATGTCAGGGCGAACGACACATGGTTACAATGCATGTGTTCGCTATGACAGGAATCCGCTGTCATATGCAATACTTAGCAAGATCTGTTACATTAGACACCACCGTTTCCTTGCAAGGACAAGCCGCATCCTAGAAAATACCGAAGACATGTGTTCAATGCAAAGCATGAAAACTGTGATGCGCCAAAGAGGCTCACCGCCGATGAGTTGCAAGTGGAATTATAGAAGGTCAGGCATATTACACCAGGAAACCATCCTGGTAATGGTAGCGGGAAAAGGAAGCATGGCAGGGTAGAAGAGAGATTATTGTTTACCCGCAGTTCCACTTTGTGGGACTTGGAGTATTGGAAAGATTTGGATCTGTGGCATAATCTTGATGCGATGCACATCGAGAAAAATATATGTGACAGCATTATCGGCACACATCTTAATATTGATGGCAAGACGAAAGATACCTTAAAATCTAGGATTGATTTGACACACCTGGGTATCAGAAAGGATTTGCAGGTGCAAGATGAAGGTAAACCACGGGATATGGCACCAGGTATGTATGCGTCTTGGACAAGGTAAAAGAAAAGAATTCTGCATGAGGTCCATCACGTGTGAGATTCCCACATGGATTTGCTTCCAACCCTGAAAGGAGAGTCAGTATAGATGGAAACAAGGTACAAGGGTTGAAAACTCATGACTGCCATGTCCTACTTCAAAGGGTTTTACCTGTTATCCTTAGAGGATTGGGCCGCCTCGACTTATACTGAGCGATTCTTGAGTTGGGACAATTCTTCAGGGAACTCTGCAGTAGGAATATCAGGATAGATGCTTTGGAGCGTCTTAGAGACAAGATACCAACTATCTTATGCGACCTTGAGAAGATATATCCTCCAGCCTTCTTCGATGTGATGGTGCATTTGGCTGTTCATCTACCTGATGAGGCACTACTTAGAGGTCCAAGACAAGATGGCTGGATGTACCCTATTGAAAGGCGGCTAGACACTTTCAAGGGCTATGTTAGGAAACGAGCTAGACCCGAGGGTTCAATTGCAGAGGCCTACATTGCTACTGAAGCGTTGACATTCTGCTCAAAATACATTGAAACAGCTTATCGACAGCAAAGAGGTGGGTGAAGACAATCCGGGCTCAATGTTTTTGATTATTCTGCTCGAAAGTTACGAGGAAGAGTCGACAAGAGGACAAACCTAAAGATTTGGACAAAATGGTTTGGTATGTGTTGAATAACTGTCACGAGATACTACCTTATATCAAGTAAGTGCGATCTTGCAGCTTATACATCGTAATCTACTAAACTTGCAGCACATTCTTATATATTTAGATGTTCGACACGATCACTATGTTGTGCAGCATCTACAAAGAGGAGTTACTGCCACAAAATCCAAGAAACATGAACAAACTGGTTATGGCAGGATTTGCGAAATGGTTCAAGAACCATGTAAGCTTTTGAAGTGCACTGTAAGTTTTTTTAATATATTGAGTACATAAGATGATCAGCTTGTCTATTTTCTAACCATAGGTTAAGAAGATGCGGGAGGATGGGCAGGCAGTTGGTGATGCCCTTTACTCACTAGCAATGGGTCCTGATACTCAGATAAGACATGATGAATCTTGTGTTGTTGGAGATGTGCGCTACAACACCCTTGCACGATACGAAGGCAGGAATACACAAAACAGTGCCATCATGAGCACGAATACGTATGACAAAGAGAGAACTGAAATGTATGCTAACATAACAAACATTGTTCAGTTGCAGTATATATCCAGTTTCGAGGATCATCGGTGTGTGGTTCTGTTGTGCTGTCGTTGGTATAACCTGTTTTCCAGGATCGCAAAACCTAGAGCTGATGATTATTTCAAATCCATCAATGTCAAGGCGGCCTACCAGACCAACGAGCCGTTTATTTTGGCAAATCAAGCAACACAGATATTTTTCTTGGAAGACACATTTGCACGTAGCGATGACTGGAGAGTATTGCAAAGTTTTGAGCAGGGGAATTCGTTTAATGAAGTTGCACAACAAGATGATGCTTACACTGCTCCTGATGTACAAGATAACACAGATGTTCCTAATATCTTTGATAACCATCACGTCAATGACACCGGCAAAAAGATTGTCCGTCTTTGTGGACATACAAGAGTTGATCAAGAAGAAGCCAACGTTCGAGGGCGTTGAGGACGAAGAAGAAGATGACACCGTGGGGAATTATGATTCGCATCGATACACATGGCGAAGATGTTGACGCTGCTGCTGTGGATGATGATTACATTGCTTTTGTCGTATTTGCCTGTCAGAAGACATTTTTTTATCTACTATGTGAAATTGTGTTTGGTATGACAATTGAAACCTGATGAACATGTTGGTTAGTATTTTGTTGAGAGAACGTCACTTGTTATGTATGATGATTTGTGTTTGGTGATTGTATGACAACTAAAACATGATGACATTGTTGTTTAGTTGTACTCATATTTGGCTGTGAAACTTGAATTTGATGACATAGATTGTTGTTGGACTGCAATTTGCTCGGCGTCTTGAATGAGAACAAAGCTGACCCGACAGGCCTCTGCTATTTATTTATTTATATGAGCAAAGGGATACCCCTGATTTTCGATAATAGAAATCATTAGATGTTCACAACACTATGCCCAGCCTGCTACATGTGTTTCATTCATTACTAGTTTTGACCAAAGTGCCCATGTCGTAGCCACTTGAATACATCACGAGTACTACATACACGCAAATAAAGAGACAATCATCCTCTGAGCACATCGATTTTGCCCATTATCTTCACAAGCTCTTTCATCTCCTCATTGCTTTGTCAAGGCCATTCAGCCTGTTGCTTGGCCATGATCGGAAGGAACTGCATCTTTAACCTTCTGCTCGCATCTTCCTCTTCTGCCGTTCCTTGATTACTTGTCCAACACCCCAACCTGCTGGTATTGGGATTCCTCACTAACCAAATAATCAGCGTGGTTGCATTCCCCACATCGAAACTTCCCGTAAATACAAATCACACGAATCTTCCCTTTTCGCATGAATCAAATTGGAAGATCATCAACCAAACTATTAAAAAAATCAACAACCGAAAGCAGCAGAACAACACTTAAACATATTATTACCTTCGGGCATTTGTAGAAGACTTCGGCGGGGTTGCAGATTGTGGTTGAGACGCGACGAATGACTCTGCGTGATTTGCAGCGGTGGCACCACACCAACGGCCGGGTTGCGATGAGCAATCGGCTGCGGTGCGCGTCTTGGCGGGGTGTGATGAGACCCACAAAGGCGATTATGCGGGTGGCGACTTGGCGCATATCTGGTTGTTGCCCGTCAAGAGCGGTGTGGACGAGCAGCGAGCGGACATGGTTGCTGCGGCCAGAGCTTCTGATGCTAGGCAGAGTAAGTAGAGAAGAGGAGAAGCGAACGTTGTATATGTCAGTTTCATTACTTGCAGAGTAGCATAGCACCATATATAGTCATAGTCTAGGTTTGGACTCGAACCAGCTACAGGAGTACGTATTTCTTTTTTCTAAAACTCGGCAATGTCTCTTTCTTTGGTACACTAGCTTGTTACAGACGCCTTCCCAAGTCTTTGATTTTCTTTCCCTTTTTTTGCGAGGAAGGAAGGAGGACAAAATTGAGAGTTCCTGGGACTCGAACCCAAGACCTCTCGGCTGAAAACCAAGGGTGCTAGTCACTTATGTGGCGAACGTTCCCTGTGAGGAGGACGGCAGACGAATGCATTTTCCTTGCAGTTTTCTTCCTATATATAAAAAGTATGCTACTTGGTGTCCGCTTAGTAAACAAATGATTGTGCCAACCTTGACCGTTGGATTGACATTCAACGTCTGTCGCGTTTCTTCAGTCTCTTCTTCCTCGAGCCGCCAAAGCCAAACCAGCGCCGGTGGGACCACCTGCTCCCGCCTCCCACGGCTGGCTGTGATCTTCCCCGGCTCCTGTTCGTTCCCGTCCGAGGCCTCACCATCGTCCTCCGCCTTGGTTCGCTCGCCGTGGCGCCACCCTCCGGTGTTGTCAACATGGTCAACAACCGAGAGGAATAAGGAGATGACTGTACATGGTGAGGATGACAGTAGGGACCCAAAGAAATGTGATAATTTTGTTTTTTGGGACGGAGAAGGGTATCAAGCTGGGTTGTGGGACCCGTGGCCCGTCTAGTCCGAACTTTATTTCATATGTTTAGCACATGACCAGCCCAGTTTGTTTTTTTCCTTTCTGAAAATGGCTAGCCAGCTATTTTGTTTTTTGCAGAATAACCAACGTAGGCCTACTTGCTTTTCTACGCCTTGCTGGGCCGGAAATCTTTCAAGACGAGGAGGATGCATTTTGCCCAGAAAATGGGCTATAAGTAATAAGAAATGGGCTATAAGTAATAATAAATGGGCTGTAAAATGAAAAAATACAGCAAACAGGCAATTAGTTCCAAAATACGGTTTTATTTCGGGTTTTGATATTTTAAATTTCATTGTTTTTGTGCGGGTAAAATTTCATTGAATTTAAATTAAGGTATATTTAGATTTAAAATTAATTTGAATCTGGCTAGAAATTTCGGGTTGTATGCTGTTTGGGACAGATTTTGGAGGCTGACTTGTGGGTGTACTAGGTTGACGTGTACTTTGGCTTTGTCAACTTAGTCCACAAACGATTCTAGCAGCAGTGACCGTTTGATGTTAATCCAACGGTCGTGCTGCTTCTTCAATATCTAATCTTCTTGCTCCAGCCGCCCAAACCAGCTCCGGTGGGACTGCCTGCTCCCGCATCCCGTGGCGGCTATCTTTGCCGCAGCCGCACCGCCCCACCCTACTTCATTGCTGGCCAGGCCATTCCTCTACTCACCCACACCTCCTATTATTTTCCGGTGACGGCACCCGGACCAGTAAACCCTCGTACTCCCCACCGCGTGGGCAACCATTGCCGAGTCTTCCCCGGCTCCGTGTCATTCCCTTCCTAGGCCTTGCCGCCATGCACCGCCATGGTGCTCTCGGAGCGGCCTAGTCAACATGGTCAACGAACGACATCCATCGGCCATGGACTGTATGCGCAAAATAATGATTCCTCCACTGACAGTTGGGACCCACCGAAAGGGCCTCTGTATTTCACGAAAAAAACGTTCCCCCCGCTGACATGTCAGACCCACCAGCTATATCTTCGCATGCAAGGAAGTGCCTCCTTATTGCGCACAAAAAAATGAATACCCCCTTCTAGCTGGGACCCACCATAGTGGGAGGATGACTTGTGGGCCAACTAAGTTGACGGGGATGGAGGGCTTTGTCAACTTAGTCAATATGAACGATTCTAGCTCCAGTGACTGCACAATGTCCATCCAACGGCTGTAGTGCTTCTTCAACCTCTGGTCTTCTTGCTCGAGCCGCCCAAAGCAGCGCCGGTCGTGCCGCATGCTCCTGCCTCCCGTGGTCGGCTGTGCTGCCGCGGAGGCCTCACCGCCCCCTACTATTCCCGCCGTTGGCCAGGCTCTGCGACGACGGCAGCCTCACACCGCAGGCGAACCAGTGAACCCTCGTACTCCTCTCCGCGCGGGCTTCCACTGCCACGTCTTCCCCGGCTCCGCGTCGTCCCCTTCGTATGTTGGAAATATGCCCTAGTGGCAATAATAAAAGATTATTATTATATTTCCTTGTTCATTATAATCGTCTGTTGTTCATGCTATAATTGTGTTATCTGGAAATCGTAATACATGTGTGAATACATAGACCACAACATGTCCCTAGTAAGCCTCTAGTTGACTAGCTCGTTGATCAACTGATAGTCATGGTTTCCTGACTATGTACATTGGATGTCGTTGATAATGGGATCACATCATTAGGAGAATGATGTGATGGACAAGACCCAATCCTAAGCATAGCACAAGATTGTGTAGTTTGTTTGCTAGAGCTTTTCCAATGTCAAGTATCTTTTCCTTAGACCATGAGATCGTGTAACTCCTGGATACCGTAGGAGTGCTTTGGGTGTACCAAACATCGCAACGTAACTGGGTGACTATAAAGGTATACTATGGGTATCTCCAAAAGTGTCTGTTGGGTTGACACGGATCGAGACTGGGATTTGTCACTCCGTATGACGAGACTGGGATTTGTCACTCCGTATGACGGAGAGGTATCTCTGGGCCCACTCGATAATGCATCATCATAATGAGCTCAAAGTGACCAAGTGTTTGGTCACGGGATCATGCATTACAAGATCTGAGTAAAGTGACTTGCGGTAACAAGATTGAACAAGGTATTGGGATACCGACGATCGAATCTCGGGCAAGTAACGTACCGATTGACAAAGGGAATTGTATACGGGGTTGCTTGAATCCTCGACATCGTGGTTCATCCGGTGAGATCATCGTGGAACATGAGGGAGCCAACATGGGTATCCAGATCCCGCTATTGGTTATTGGCTGGAGAGTTGTCTCGGTCATGTCTGCATGATTCCCGAACCCGTAGGATCTACACACTTAAGGTTCGGTGACGCTAGGGTTATTAGGAAGACTTGTATGTGATTACCGAATGTTGTTCAGAGTCCCGGATAAGATCCTGGACGTCACGAGGAGTTCCGGAATGGTCTGGAGGTGAAGATTTATATATGGGAAGTTGTCATACGGTCACCGGAAAGGTTCGGGGGCATATCGGTATTGTACCGGGGCCACCGGAGGGGTTCCGAGGGTCCACCGGGAGGGGTCACCTCTCTCGGAGGGCCTCACGGGCCGTAGTGGGCAGGGAACCAGCCCCTGGAGGGCTGGGCTTATTCCCCCCTTGGGCCCATGCGCCTAGGGTTGGGGGGGGGGGGAACCCTAGTGGGGGCACCCCCCTTGCTTGGGGGGCAAGCCCCCTCCCCTTGGCCGCCGCCCCCCCTCTAGATCTCATCTAGAGGGGGCCGACCCCCTTCCGTCTTCCCCTATAAATAGAGAGGCGAGGAGAGGGTTGCACACAACATCCAAGGCGCAACCCCTCCCCTCCCCAACACCTCTCCTCCTCCGTTAAGAGCTTGGCGAAGCCCTGCCGGAGCACTGCCTCTCCACCGCCACCACGCCGTCGTGCTGCTGCTGGAGCTCTCTTCCTCAACCTCTACCTCCACCTTGCTGGATCAAGGCGCGGGAGACGTCTCCGCTCCGTACGTGTGTTAAACGCGGAGGTGCCGTCCGTTCGGCGCTAGGATCTCCGGTGATTTGGATCACGACGAGTACGACTCCCTCAACCCCGTTCCCTTGAACGCTTCCGCTCGATCTACAAGGGTATGTATATGCACTCCTCTCTATCGTTGCTAGATGAACTCATAGATTGATCTTGGTGAAACCGTATGAAAAAATTTATTTTCTGCAACGTTCCCCAACATCCTAGGCCTCGCTGTCGTCCACCGCCGTGGTGCTCTAGGTGCGGCCTGGTCAACATGGTCAAGGAACGACTTCCATCGGACGTGGACTATACATGGAGAGGCTGATAGCTTGGTCCACGGCTGCAGCAAGGAATTGCCTCCTTATTACGCGGAAAATAATGATTCCTCCACCTGACAGCTGGGACCCACCGGACGGGCCACTTTATTTCGTGGAAAAGTTGTTTCCCCCTGACTGCTGGGACCCACCAGCTTCATGTTCGCACACAAGGAAGTTCGTCCGGGCAAAAAGAATGATTCGCCCCCCTGACTGCTGGGACCCACCAACTACAACTTCGCACGCAAGGAAGTGCGTCCGAAAAAAAAAACAATTCGCCCCCTGACTGCTGGGACCCACCAGCTACACTTTCGCATGCAAGGAAGTGCGTCCGGGCAAAAAAAATCGATTCGCCCCCTGACTACAGGGACCCACCAGCTACATCTTCGCAGGCAAGGAAGTGCCTGACAGTCGGGACCCACCTGGTCGAAGCGTACATAGCATTGTCATTCTGGTCGTGAACGTGTACGTACATACTGGTCGATGTAGAGGCGCGCATGTGTCGTAGTAGAGGCGCGCACGTAGCATGTACACGTACGTACAACAGCCAGGGTGCAAGAAAGAAAATACGGCCACGTATGTGTACATACGGGCGGGGTCTCGAACGCCTACTCGCGCATACGTACGGCCATGGCTCGTGTACATGGCTGGCTCAGAACGGAGAAACAACGTCATCGTCGTGTTCATGGGGAGGCAATGGAATGCGTCGTGTTCATGGGGAGGCAACGGAATGCGTCGTGTTCATGGGGAGGTAACAAAATGCGTCGTGTTCATCGGGAGGCAACGGAACGCGTGGGAGCCAACCGGCTGGGTCGGAACGGAATGCGTGGTCGTGTTCATCGGGAGGGCTTGGACGGAACAGGCGATGGAAACGAGGCCTGGCATACCCAACACGGAGGAAACATACCTCATATGTTCGGAACGGGGTCCTGTTGATCAGGAGGGGTGTGGCGTACCGCAAAACGGAGGAAACGGACCTCCTACGGTCGAAACAGGGTTCCTGTTGATTGGGAGGGGTGTGGCGTACCGCAAAACGGATGAAACGGACCTCCTGCGGTCAAAACGGAGGTCCTGTTGATCGGGAGGGGTGTGGCATATCGCAAAACGGACGAAACGGACCTCCTATGGTCGAAACGGGGATCCTGTTCATCGGGAGGGGTGTGGCGTACCGCAAAACGGACGAAATGGACCTCCTACGGTCGAAACAGGGGTCCTGTTCATCGGGAGGGGTGTGGTGTACAACAAAACGGGACTCCACGGGATACTGTTCATCTGCACCGTCGACTTCCTCCAGCCTCCATGGGCTACCGTCGACCTCCTCCAGCCTCCACGGGCTCCTATTCATCCAGCCTCCACCGCGCGCTACTCCACCGGCACCACCCCTCCACGGGCACCCCTCCACCGTCTACTATTCATCCAGCCCTCCACACCATGGGGTCCTGTTCAACCACCCCTCCACGGCCATCCCTCCACCGTCTACTGTTCATCCAGCCCTCCACACCATAGGGTCATGTTCATCCATAGGCAACGCCACCGCTCACTGTTCATCCACCCCCCCTCGGAACGCTCACTGTTCATCCAATCGATCGGCTTCAGTTAGCAGCAGTAGCGAAGGAATCGCTCGATCAGGTTCAGTTAACAGCCATCGATCGATCGCTCGGGTTCAGTAACGCGTAGCCTGCAATGGAATCGCTCGGGTTCAGTTAGAGCCCAGCGCCTCGCTCTGGTTCAGTTAAAGCCAACGCCTCGCACACACGCGCGTACGTGTACGAGAGAAACGTGCATCGCTCGGCCCCCGGCCTCCCACCGTAACCGGGAACTCCCCGAAATTTTCCTCGCCCTTGCTTCTACCACGGTTTTTTCCATCATGGACGGCCCAAAGAATGTCATGCAGCTGCGTCTCCTGCCCGCCCAGGACGAAAAGCCCATTTTCTGTCATGATTTTTTGTCATATAAGTAGGAGCCCACCACATCTATGATGATACCGGGTTTTGTCAAAATTATCATCATAGAAGTGTCATATGTATGACAGAAAAAAAAATTCGTTCGGCTCAAAATGTCAGAGATGTGTCTTTTTTTTGTAGTGACTGCTTCTAATTTTTTGAAATGCCACTTATGACAGGACACTTTTAACTTGGCAGAGAGATATTGGTTGCATCTTTCATATGGTGTCTAGCTTGCATTACTTCTATTTTCTTGAAAATCCTTCTGCTTAGTTTACACATCGTAGCTGTGAATATGTCACGCCGTCCTGTTTTTCTTACATATTCCCTCCTCAGACTGTTTTACATCAAAGTATTGTTTGTCTGTATCATGCATCAATGAGTTCCGAAGAGCGATTTTATTCTGTTGTGTTGTGGGTACTGTCGGTGTCAAAACCGGCGGATCTCGGGTTGGGGGTCCCGAATTGTGCATCTAAGGGTGATGGTAATAGGAGACGGGAGACACGATGTTTCCCAGGTTCGGGCCCTCTCGATGGAGGTAATACCCTACTTCCTGCTTTATTGATCTTGATGAATATGAGGGTTACAAGAGTTGATCTACAACAAGATCGTAATAGCTAATGCCTAGAAGTCTAGCCTATTTGATTATGATTGCCTCTACGGACTAAACCCTCCGGTTTATATAGACACCAGAGGGGACTAGGGTTTGTACAGAGTCAGTTTACAGAGGAAAGAATCTTCATATCCGCACGCCAAGCTTGCCATCCACGCAAAGGAGAGTCCCATCCGGACACGGGAGGAAGTCTTCTGTCTTGTATCTTCATGGCTCATCAGTCCAGCCCATATCACATAGGCCGGCCACCCGAGGACCCCTTAATCCAGGACTACCTCAGTAGCCCCCGAACCAGGCTTCAATGACGAGGTGTCCGGCACGCTGATAGTCTTCGGCATTGCAAGGCGGGTTCTTCCTGTGAA
The DNA here is from genome assembly GCA_021605145.1 of Aegilops bicornis. Lineage (NCBI taxonomy): Eukaryota > Viridiplantae > Streptophyta > Magnoliopsida > Poales > Poaceae > Aegilops > Aegilops bicornis. The sequence goes on along the minus strand of CM038673.1, from coordinate 126,937,147 downwards.
TATTTCGATGCATCTGATCCGAAGAGTCATTTCTTGGCTTGTGATTTAATGTCATGCTCCTCGGCTTCTATGCATCCATCGCTTCTGCCTCCACGTATCGAGCGAATATGGAAGGTCAGGGTATCTTTTGCACATAACACCCCGGCCGTGTAGGAAAGGCGTCTATTAAAGGGATTGGATCTTAGACCCCATCCCACACCCAGCGGAAAATCCTTAGAGCCTGCCAAGGGAAACCATTCGAAATGGCTAGCGCCTCTGGTTCTTCCTCCCACCCTCACGTCTCTGAAAAAGGTGATTGGGGGAGATGTTCTGTATCCCATGACCAGCTGGTTAAACTCCAAAAATAGGGATTCCTTCCCCCCATGGATCTAGTCCCTGTTTAGGCAGGATTGACCTCCTTTGCAGGCGAAGCTCTGGCGGAAAATTTCCCCAATCCAACCAGGGGGAACGGGTGTGCTTCATTTCCTACTTGTTAAGAGGCGTCGGGTTTCCAATCCACCCTTTCCTCCGAGGACTCCTGGAGTATTATGGGCTCCAACTCCACAACTTCACGCCAGCCTCTATCCTGCACATCACAGGTTTTATTGACCTTTGTGAGCTTTTCCTGGGCCGTGGGGCCATTTTGATTTATGGAGGAAGCTATTCTGCCTTGTCCCTTGTACCCAAAAGGGATCTATATTCGAGGTGGGCGGTGCCGAGGTATGGCGCATAGCCGGAACCGGATACCTGTCCGGCACACTGAAGAAGGCATCCGAAGAGTGGCCATCAGAGTGGTTCTATATTGAGGACGTCGCTCTCCCCGACCCAACCCGAATGGGTCTTCCCGAGTGTTCCAATGCTCCATTGAAGAAACGCCACAACTGGCATCCTCGGAGCCTCGAGGAGGAAGATAGCGCGGAAGTCTGTCAGTTAATGGGCAAGATAAGGGCACTCCCCAAGTCCGGATTATCAATTATCGAGGTAATGGAGACTTCCATAGTGCGGAGTGTGTAGCCGCTCCAGCTTAGAGGGCTCCTTATGTGGCACTATAATGCGGAAGATGACCCCTCACGCTGCGGTCAGAAGGGTCCGGACACCCCCGCCGCCTTGGCCAAAATATTTGCCGAACTGTACAAAGGGGAAAAAGAGGAGTTCACTCATCTTAGACGCAGAGATGGATTTTCCATGTACAGTCCTCCAAGCTGGGTGAGTTTTAATCCCACCACTTTACTCAATCCTCTCCCTGAGTCACGTTTAATTGACATTAATCCACCCATTTGTAACAGGAGTGGCGGAAGGTTACTACGGGGATCCATAGCCCCGCTCCACAACCAGAGGATCATAACCGGGACCTTGACCCCGGATTCGAAGAGGATAAAGACATATTCGTAGAACTCGAGGAGGGAGTATTCTACCAGGGGAGCTATGACGGCACAGAAGTGGCCATTATGGATGACTATCCTGGCCTCCTTCTTGCCTCGCATGTAAGTAATCAGGAGACATCTCCTTCAAAAGAGCTTCCTCATTGTACCTCACCCATTGCACTGTTTTGTGCTCCAAAGGGGAGGCGCTCGACGCGTCATGCTGCACCAGAGGCATCTCGTAAGAGAGCGGCGCCCGCGCCGGGCACGTATTCAAAGAGGAAGGCAGATGACAACTCGGCAGAGCCCTCATCAAAGAGGTATGGCTTTTTCCAAATATGCCCCCTGGCGGTCACATCAAACTGTGACATTGTCCGTTGTATCTTATCAGGAAGAGCGTTCGCCGAACTATGTCCAGGGGTCCTACCGGTCTTGCCTCCACCAGTCAGGTTCCAGACCCTGCCTCTAGGGAGGAGGCTGACATGGGAGCGGTGCCAGACTGTCCTGCTTCAGAGGATTCGTATAATGTGTCCGTCACGAACTCTGAAGTGGAGAGCGCCATGAATCATCAGCGCCGGAGGGCCTCTCTCCGCGACCCCGGCTTTACAAATGAGGCATTCTATGCCTTCAGCTCGGGTAATGCATACATCCGAGCTGCTCGGGATGGGCTTACCAGAGCCACTGACCAGTATTTGAAAGATGTGTGGGTAAGTACACATTGTACAGACATAGTAATCATGTACCAGTAGCCCCCGAGACTTGAAACAGTTGAAACAACTGATTTAAGGATCGTTGTACAATCAGGTACTCATAGAGAAGAACAACATGTTGTCTCGTGAGCTGGAAAAGTGCCGGGCTCAGCTAGCTGTTGCTACCACTGACCTGGAGAAGTCCAAAGAGGCACCACCTGGTAAATTTCCCCTCCATCCAGAAAGAGTATGATCAGGTACCAGTAATATTAATACTATTGCGTTTCCGATGACAGGATCAGCAGATCAACTGACAGAGGATTTGGAGGTCACACAGGCGGGTAAATGACAGGCCGAAAGGCAATTAGCCAGAGGATAACGTGTGTTGACACGGGTCCGGGAAGAGAAGAACAAGTTGCAGGATTCCAACACCCTGCTAGGCGAAGAGCTGAAAGACGTACGAGCCCAGCTAGCGGACGCTATAAAGGAAAATAAGAGGCTACGAGGTGGCATATTCAGTATGCTTTTGAACTTACCTCCGTGTAATTCGGCAAAGAAGTGAGATGACAGATTTATGTCTGTAGGTAAGATGACTGGCCGTCCCGAAGAGGAAATGTCCGGATCTCAAGGCGATCTGCTGCAAGAGCTGTCCCAACTGCATGAGCGAGCTCGGCAGACAATGCGGAGTATTGCCAAGGATTTATGGCCATCCGCCTCCCCTCCAGGAAGTATGGAGGAGCTTGTGAAGCTATTCCAGGGAGCTCGGCACCGCTTTCGATTATGGAAGATATCGGCCTGCCGAGAAGGTGCGCAAGAGGCCTGGGCCATGGTGAAAACGCGGTACACCAAGCTTGATCCAAATCATATGGCCTGGGTCGGACCTCGGGGGTCAGATGGACAAGAAATTCCAGTGAGTTTGGTATATGACCAAGTAAAGATAGCTGCCAAGTTTTCCCAACAGGATTGTAAGCTAGATAGCCTGTTGGACGACATAGAGGAAGAAGTTTTTGAGTCCAAGTGACTATGTACTTCAATTGACAAATTTGTCCCTAGCCGGATTGTAAAACGATTGTCATGGCAGACCTTTTCGCTTCGACCTCCGGACCCTAAGGTGCGGAGTGTTTCTGAATACCGAAACGGTAATATAGACCGGGGTATGCGTGGAAACCAGGCGTAGGGGTCATAGTTGCTTGAACAGACAAGTTGTATCCGGCTAGCTATGTTATATTACATGTTGATTATAAGAAACATCTTCCAGGGGGAATAGTTCCGTTAAGGGTTCCTTTCCCTGGGTGAACATGCATAGTGTGCATGCCCGAACTGTGATTGAAAAAATCACAGTATATGTAACATCTGGGGGTTCATAGTGTAATGATGGTATAATGTCTTTAGTTTGCCGTCAATCGCAGTATACGTAACATCTGGGGGTTCATAGTGTAATGATGGTATAACATCTTTAGTTTGCCGACCGAATATGCCCTTAAGAAAGCTAGCTTTCGGATTCACCTAGCCTGAGGTACATGTTCGGATGACCCGGCTGTAACAATCACAGAGGTGCTCCCTTTATGCCCTAGCCGAACAAACGGGAAATGTAGGGCATAAGCACAGGAGCCTGGCAACCCAGCTTGGCAAAAACATAAGTCATAACTGTGCATATAATGGTGAAGAAAAGGTACATATGCGGCGAGAACACATATGTGGTGAGCTTGATGCTCGAGAAATAATAATAAGCTTCTTGTAAAAGAAGCCCCCAGGTATTATTGGCGTGTACATTTAAGGATGTGCACGTCATGGGTGTGCGGTCTGGCCACACAAAAAGCTATAGAGCTAAATAAAAAGATAAAGGGAGAAAAAGAAAGAGAAACACGGGGAGGAGAAGACGAACAAAGAGTCCGGCGCTAGGCATAGAATCTTCGGAGTCTGACGGCATTCCACGGGTTCGGCTCTAAGCGATTGTCTGATGCATCACGCAGGCGGTACGCTCCTCCAGTGAGAACTTCATCTATAATGAAGGGACCCTCCCACTTGGGCTTGAGTTTGTCCTTTTTATTCTCTGGCAAGCTAGTTCGCCAACATTATAAGTCTTGGCCCGCACTTCTCTACTTTGGTATCTGCGAGCCTGTTGTTGATAGAATGCAGAACGGGCCTTTACAATGTCGCGCTCTTCCTCCAGGGCATCTAAACTGTCTTGCCAATCAAGCCCAGCCTCTCTCTCTTCATACATGCGCACTCGAGGTGAGTCATGAATAATGTCGCGGGGCAAAACGGCCTCTGCGCCGTACACCATGAAGAATGGCGTGTATCCGGTAGTGCGATTGGGCGTGGTCCGCAGCCCCCAGAGTATGGAGTTGAGCTCATCAACCCAGTGCTTGTCTGATTCTTTCAAAGACCTCACTAGTCTAGGTTTAATGCCGCTCATGATAAGACCATTGGCTCGTTCGACTTGACCGTTTGTTTGTGGGTGATAGACGGAGGCATAGTCGAGCTTAAATGCCTAGGTTAGCGCACCAGGTTTTCACCTCATTGGCTGTAAAATTGGAGCCGTTGTTGGTGATGATGCTGTGTGGGACACCATAACGATGCACAACACCGGATATAAAGTCTATCACTGGTATGGCTTCGGCCGTTTTAACAGGCATGGCCTCTATCCATTTAGTGAATTTATCTACCATGACCAGCAGATATTTTTTCTTATGGCTTCCTCCTTTAAGGGGACCGACCATATCAAGCCCCCAGATCGCGAAAGGCCAGGTAATGGGGATTGTTTGTAGAGCGGTTGGCGGAATATGGCTTTGATTGGCAAAAAGCTGGCATCCAACACATCGTTAGACAAGGACCTGTGCATCTGCTTGGGCCGCCGGTCAAAAAGAAACCTGTACGGAAGGCTTTACTTACAAGGGCCCAAGCTGCGGCGTGGTGGCCGCCGAGACCAGCATGGATTTCGGCCAAAAGCTGCCGTCCCTGTTCTTCGAAGATGCATCTTTCAAGGACTCCGGTAGCGCTTTTCTTGTAGAGCTCTCCTTCATGGACCTTGTAGGCTTTCGAGCGCCGAACAATGCAGCGAGCCTCATTCTGATCCTCAGGGAGCTCTCGCCTATTAAGGTAGGCCAAGAAGGGTTCGGTCCATGGGGCAATTACTGCCATTATTAGATGGGCCGATGGTGTTATTTCGGTGGCTGAGCCCCCGATGATAACGGTATTGTGTTCGGAATCTGGGAGTGTAATCGGATCCGGACTGGTGTTGCCTCTCTCATCCTGCCACACCATGGATGGCTTAAAAAGCCTTTCTAGGAAGATGTTAGGTGGGACGGGGTCACGCTTGGCGCCCATGCGAGCAAGGACATCTGCCGGTTGATTACTTTCTCGAGCCACACGATGAAACTCGAGTCCCTCAAACCGATCTGATATTTTGAGTATGGCGTTACGATAGGCTGCCATTTTTGGATCTTTGGCATCAAAGTCTCTGTTTATTTGGGATATTGCAAGATTTGAATCTCCCCGCACCTCCAGCCGTTGTATGTCCATGGAGGCAGCCATCCGAAGACCGTGCAATAAGGCCTCGTATTTGGCTGCATTGTTGGAGTCCGTGTATAATATTTGTAGGACATACTGGACTGTGTCTCTAGTGGGGGACGTTAATACAATGCCCGCTCCTAAGTCGGCCAGCATTTTAGAGCCATCGAAGTGCATAACCCAGTTGGAATATGTGCCGTACTCTTTAGGGAGTTCGGCCTCTATCCATTCGGCGACGAAGTCGGCCAATACCTGTGATTTAATGGCTCGGCGTGGTTTGTATGTTATGTCGAATGGAAGGAGCTCAATGGCCCACTTGGCAATCCATCCTGTAGCATAGCGGTTGTTGTTTATGTCATTGAGTGGTACTTCAGAAGACACCGTGATCGAGCACTCTTGGAATTAGTGTTGTAGCTTCCGGGATGCCATGAAGACCGCGTAGGCTATCTTTTGGTAATGAGGGTGCCCGGATTTGCATGGTCTGAGGACCGTGGATACGTAGTATACCGGTTTCTGAAGTGGCAATTTGTGTCCATCCTCCTCACGCTCGACGACGAGCACCGCTCTCATCACCTGGTGTGTGGCAGAGATGTATAATAAAATGGGTTCGCTGATGTTCAGCGCGGCCAGGATTGGGTTGCTCGCGAAAAGAGCCTTTGTTTCTTCCAGTCCGGCCATTGCCGCATCCGTCCACTTGAAGTGGTCGGTGTGTTGGAGAAGGCGATAGAGTGGCAATGCTTTTTCTCCTAGTCTGGAGATAAAGCGGCTTAAGGTTGCCATGCATCCGGCTAGTTTTTGGACCTGTTTAAGGTCTGTTGGTGTGGCCAACTGTGACAAAGCTCGGATTTTGGCTGGATTTGCCTCAATTCCTCTAATGGAAACAATGAAGCCCATCAGTTTTCCAGCAGGAACGCCGAAAACACACTTTTCCGGATTGAGCTTGATGTCATATGTACGGAGGTTGTCGAATGTGAGAAGCAGGTCATCTATTAGTGAGTCGACGTGTCTAGTCTTAATGACGACGTCACCCACATATGCTTCAACTCTCTTGCCAATTTGTTTCTCTATGCATATTTGAATCATGCGTTGGTATGTAGCACCAGAGTTTTTAAGCCCAAAGGGCATAGTGTTGAAGCAAAAAGGCCCGTATGGGGTTATGAATGCCGTTGCGCTTGATCGGATTCCTTCATTTTGATTTGATGGTATCCGGAGTATGCGTCGAGGAAACACAGTGAGTCGTGTCCTGAAGTGGCATCTATAATCTGATCAATGCGGGGAAGGGGGAAGGGATCCTTAGGGCAGGCCTTGTTAAGGTCTTTCAAATCTACACATAGGCGCCAAGATTTGTCCTTCTTTGGCACCATCACTAGATTTGCTAGCCAGTCAGGGTGTTTTATTTCTCTGATGAATCCGGCCTCGATTAACTTGGCTAGCTCCTCCCCCATAGCTTGTCATTTAGGTTCGGAAAAGTGCCGCAGTATTTGCTTGACTGGCTTATATCCCTTCAATGTATTGAGGCTGTGTTCGGCCAAACCGCGTGGGATTCCTGGCATATCAGAAGCGTGCCAGGCAAATATGTCCCAATTCTCGCGCAGGAACGCTCATAGTGCAGCGTCGACTGTTGGGTCCAGCTGCGCCCTGATGGAAGCTGTCTTCTTGGGATCCGTCGGGTGGACATGTAATTTGACTGTTTCGTCTGCTGGTTTGAAGGAGGTGGATTTGGGACGTTTATCAAGGATTACGTCGTCCTATTGTCGGGGAGGCTGATCGTACCCGCGAACACCTATGGGGCCGGCGGACCGGGCCCCTTGTGGTTCGGAGGGGGCGGAGATCGCACGAAGAGCGGATCGAGGCGAGGCACACGAGCAGTTTACCCAGCTTCGGAGCTCTCCGGAGAGATAAAACTCCTACTGCTGCTTGTTTGATCTATTGTGTTCTTGCTAGGGAGCAATGCGAGCTTACAAAACCTAGCGTGAGTGTGTCTGGCCTCGAGTGGGTCGAATGACCCAAACGAGCCGAACCTTCAAGTAACCTTGCGAACCGAATCAACCTTTGGAACCTCCTTCACGTTGCACTCGGGCCTCCTTTTATATGCTCAAGGGTCTCCGGCTGTGGCAACATAGGCGGGGTACAAATGTAAAACAGGAGTTGGTACACCTACTTGAACAAAGGTATGCCAAATACCTAACTCTGACGGCCAGGGACAAAGGCAATAAATGCCCGTCATTGTCGCCCAAATAGTGTAACAGAGACCGTCAGGTGCGCCTCCGCTCGCCATGATGGCGAGCCTGTCAGCGCCGCTTATCGCTGCTCTCCGCTGGCTGCACACCGCCGACACGCCGCGCATGGAACGGTCCCATGGCGACACGTCGCTTGGGTGAGCTGGAGCGGAGACGGAGAGAATTTGCATGCCGCGGCAAGCGCCTTGCCGCGGCCGAATCATTGTCACGCCCGGAGGCTTGTGGCGCTCCGGGCCTTCCCGGCAAGCTCCTCTTGCCGGGGCCTTGTCTTCTGCGTGCCTGGAGTGGCCTTCCCGACAAGCTCCTCTTGTCGGGGCCTTGTTCGTGCCTAGAGAGGCCTTCCCGGCAAGCTCCTCTTGTCGGGGACTTGTCTTCTAAAAGGCTGCGGAGGGTCTTGGCGGACGCCCGGCGAGGCTTGCCACGGACGCCGCGATCGTCTGCAGACAAGTTCGGGTACTAGGGTACCCCTACTCTAGTACACCGACAGGAGCCCCCGGGCCTGGGCCGTACACGGTGCCGAGCGCTTGTCGGGCCAGGCCCAGAACAGGGCACGGGCACGCGCGGCCTGGGTCCAAACCAAATCCATTCCGTACCCGCCGCGTTCCCCCGTAACTGCACGCGTCAATTGCGGCGTCGTGGGGGGAGTGGGCGGAGTGCGGGATTGCTTCACCCGTCGCCTCAGTTCTGCATCCCCGCCACGTGGTTCCCATGCTCTTGGGGTCGCGGACGGTGGAAGTGGAAAACTGGGCCGTTACGAGCAGAGGCAGCAGGTCGGCCCCGATTCCCTGCTCTTCCTATGCCCTGATTTGTCGAGCGGGGCGGTCGAGCCCCCACCTTGCTTCCTTAAAAAGAGCGGAAGAGGAGCGCAGAAGCCCGCACTCTCCCATCTCCTCCTTTCCTCAGTTTCTGCTCCCCTTTCTCTCATTCGTCATGGAGAAAAGGAACCTTGGTTCTTCATCGGTGGCGGCGAGGGTCGCCGCTAGACAGCGCCTTCCTCCCAACCCCATGCCCGGGTGGCGAGCCAGCCACATGAGGAAGAGGGAGGGGGCGACGCCGTGGACGAGGTCGAGGCGCCGGGAAGAGGCGGACGGGCGGCGCGCTGCCTCCGCTTCCGCCGGGCGGTTCCCCCCTCGCGGTGGTCCATACAGGGACGACCCTTGCGAAGTTCTTCGTCAGCTGCGCCCGGGCGCCTCGTCGTCGCCTCGGCTTCCAGCTCCGTCATGAAGCCTTGATGGAGTCGGATCCGCCGAGACATCGAGACTGCACATGAGGGGCTGTGGAATCAGCGGCATGCGAGTCCGTGTTGTATTTCCAGCCCCTAATGTGATGTATCTTGATCGTGGGTGGAAGACGTTCACTCGCATCCACAGCACGAGCGGGGTTTACCCTCCATTTTAAGTTAATGGAGGGTGCTCTCCTCTCCGTCAAGGTCTTCGGGATCTCGGTACTCGGGCGAAGTGCTGCGTGGATAGCTCCTCCGACAATAAGATTCCCCCTCGAGCAAGAGTGACGAGGAGGAGAGCGGCAAGCGGCGATGAGGGTAGCGGGCCCGATTAGTTGTCGGGCGCCGCCGTGCGTCACCGGGCGACCCCATCATCCGCGCCGGCTCCTTGAACTCCCAAGGGTCGTCTCCTTGGGCGATCGCGAGGGAAGGCTGCGGAAGGGAAGAGGATGGCGACAAGGCCGTCAAGTCGGAGCACGAGGGCGTAGTGCCCTCGACAGCGGCCGACGCCCCTGCCGCCCGTCTTGAGCCCGCTCACGCTGCCATCTCCGTCAAGCCCTCGGGGAGCTCCCGGGATGTTCCCTTGGTGCCTTCTGGCACCTGTAGCTCGCCTAGGCGTTTCTTTTGCCCTTCTTGCCTCCTTGACCTACCTCCTGAAAAGAGGGACAGGAAAAGGATTACGGGCATCTTATCTTTTTAATTTGTATGCCTTCGGGACTTATCCGCATTTAAAACTTGTAATCTTCCCTTTCATGTTTTTCATTCCCCACGGATTGTATCCGAGTAGAATGTTTTTAATGAAAAAGGGATGCTTGAAAAGGGACGAAGGGCTTATCTGATATCGCAGCCCCCGGCAACTCTGGCTTGTCATGCCCCCCGGCAACTCTGGCTTGCCGCAGCCCCCGGCAACTCTGGCTTGCCGGGGCTTCGGTGCCGACGCGCCCTTCTTCTCCTCTTCGCTGTTATTTCAGTTCTGAGAACGATTTAGCCAGTGCCACAATAAGTTATTTTTGTAATATAACTTTATTCTGGGCAACATTTGCTACATTACTTCCTTTACTCGACTCTTGGCTTTGTATGTTATTGCCCTCGCTTTCAGTGGAAACTTGCGGCAGCACCCTTGCCTTGAGCGCGAAAAGTCGCGGAACTTCAGCAGCCTGTCAAGCGGGTCGCTACCGACAAGCAACCTTGTCGCGGACTAGCCGCAGCTCACTTAAGTTGTTGAGAGGACTCGAAACAAAGTAAGGGCGCGACTAGTCACGATTTGGTTCCTCCGCGCATGGGTTTTTCATACAAAGCGCGGTCGTTCAAGGAAGATAACTTTAAAAATTTATTACTGATCTGAATCGATCAATGCAACGTTATTTCCTCTATTTGATTTCTTCCTTTGTACGTTTCTGCCTTACGCACTTAGGGGACTTGTCGGTGCGGGCACTTTGTCATGAAAGGCCGAGTGCGTAACGTCACACCGGGCAAAGGCCTCCGACAAGCAACCTTGTCGCGACTAGCCGCAGCTCACTTAAGTTGTTGAGCGGACTCGAAACAAAGTAAGGGCGCGACCAGCCCGAAGTTGGTTCCTCTGCGCATAGGTTCTCCATACAAAGTACTATCGTTCGAGGAAGATAACTTGAAAATTTAAAAATTGATTGCTCAAACTTTGGCAACTTAGCTTTTCTGTCTCTTGCTTCGCGATGAGGTGAAGCTTCTTCGAGCGGTGCCTGGTCCATAATATTATCTCCTCCTTCCCCCCTGGTTAACTTGTGCGCGAGGGAGCCTTCCTTTCTTTGGGAAAAGAAAAAGGAGAGGAAATAACGTTATGGAGCCTAGCGGCTCAATTCTGGTTACCGGGTGTGGTTGCTGCACAAAGTGTTAGTCAAAACATGCAACAAAATGATGAAAGCATGAACTTGACGAGTTGTGCGCAACACATGAGCTTCACTGATGCACGGGGTCTGCGCCCGGCTTTGTACAAAGGATTACATGCAACTGCGGCAAGACCTGTACAAAAGGTGGTTGCCGGAACGGGTTCCGACAACCGCGCCCTATGGGTAAAACTTACGAAGATGCTCAATGTTCCAGGAGTTGCTCACCGGAATGCCATCTTCGGTCTCAAGGCGGACAGCGCTAGGCCTAGTGACTCGTTTCACCCGATAAGGGCCTTCCCACTTCAAGCGCCAACTTGTTTGAATTCTTGGCAGATTGAACGCTACCAAGAACAAGGTCGCCTTCCTCGAGACTTGGCATTAACTCAAGGGCTATGGTAGCGACGCAGAGCTTGTTAAGCTAGCGGCTCGCGACGCTTTGAAGATCGATCCTCCTCGAGGAGCAAGCGTCATCTTGTCGCAGCTGCTCTTGCTCAAGCTCATCATAAGCGAGTACTCGAGGCGATCCGTATACGAAGTTCCGTGGGGAGAACTGCCTGCTCCATAGACTAGAGCAAAGGGTGCCTGGCCAGTGGCTCGATTTGGCGTCGTTCTGATCGACCAAAGAACCACCGGCAGCTCCTCGATCCAGTTTCTTCCGCACTTGTGCAGCCTGTCGAAAGTTCTGGTCTTGAGCCCGCCAAGACTTCAGCATTGCCCTCTTCGCTTGACCGTTGCTTCTCGGGTGAGCAATGAAGCAAAGCAGACCTTGGCGCCAAGGTCTTGGGACGTACTGCATGAAGGTGCGACTCGTGAATTGTGTGCCGTTGTCGGTGATGATCCGGTTAGGGATTCCGAAACGACAAACAATTGACCTGAAGAACTTGACTGCTGACTGTGCTGTCACCTTCCTCACTGCTTCCACTTCCGGCCACTTTGTGAACTTGTCGATGGCGACGTACAAGTACTCAAAGCCCCCGACAGCTCGGGGGAAGGGGCCGAGGATGTCGAGCCCCGGATCGAAAATGGCCGGGATAAAGGGATCGTCTCAAGAGCTTGAGCTGGCTGGTGTATCTGTTTGGAATGGAACAGCACGCTTCACACTTGGTTACTTGTGCGCTTGCATCCTGGAGGGCTGTCGGCCGAAGAAACCTTGCCGTAAAGCTTTGCGGCAAGTGCTCTTGCGCCAATGTGGTGACCACATATGCCTCCATGTATCTCTCGCCAACAGCTTCTGTCCATCTTCCCCGAATACACTTCAATTTCACACCGTTGAGTCTTCTTCTCGCAGTATGCTTTGTCGACAAACCGGTACATACTTGACCTGTCGGGCTACTCTTTCCGCTTCTTCTTGCTCTTCGGAAGTTCTCCTATCTCAAGGAAATGGACAATCTGCTGCGCCCATGCCGGAGCTTGCGGCTCGACAACAAGGACTAAAGGCACATCTGCTGCTGCGGGAACATCAGCTTCCACGGCAAGAGCTCGCGGCCTGCCGGAGTTAGATGCTCCCGGCAAGCTTGCCGGAGCAAGACTTGTCGGGAGCGTCTCGCTTCAACGAAACAAACCTCGGGTGCTGCCGGAGCGCATCGCTCCTCAAAGACTGTTGGTGTTGATCTTGGGGACCTTTGCAACGACGGCTCCGAGAAGCTCTGTCGGAAAATAGTCACCGGAGGCCAACTTCCTCTTCGGTGCTCGATGCGAGTTCGAGCGTCCTCTTGTTGTCGCTCATGAAGAACTTGGCGCTGATCGCGGCGAGCTCGCGGATCCGACGATGCAGTGGAGTCGCTGTCGAGGTGGATCCGTGAGTCGGCGATCTTGGCCTTCTTGGCGGAGAGTGCACGGTGGTTGCACCTCCGACAGTCTCGTCGCCACCGGCTCGTGCCTTGTCGTCTCGCCGCGGCAACGATGGCGTTAGTTGCCGCGAGCGTCGCCATTGGCAAAGCCGATGAGGCTCTGGATAGTGGCCCTCCACTAGTCGACCTTGTCGGCCGTTGGAGGGTAGTCGAGGAGCAGCTGAGCTCTCGCCAGAGCTTCTGCTGGGGTAGTAGGTGGCATTGGAGAACGGTGCGAGGAGCGGGACACGCTTGGACTTCTAACTATGTTAGAAGGAGCCGCACCCCGTCCGGGCGACCGTATCTCACTCGTGCCAGCATGTTGGCGCGCATGCTGGTCTTGAGGGTCTCGATCCAACGAACGTATGGCGTTGTGAACGCCATGACGTTGTTGGTCCCGCCTCTCCTGAGATGGGCGCGGGGGATGCGCGGACGCCGAGGTTTGCGGTGCCTTGTCCTTGGACTTGGCAACGTCGCGAGCACCTTCGTCGGCGCCCGTTCCTCCGCCAGCGTCCGCCCCACCACCCGTTTGCTGCGGTGAGGGTGGGTACGACGCGGACGGCTCTGCTGCCGCCGAAGCTTTCTTCTTCGGTGGCATGTTGGGGAAGATGTTGATGACGCTGCTCGTGTGAACGCCGGATCAGATTCACACGGCCTCGACGCTTCTACCGGGCGCGCCAGAGATGTTGGGGAGTCTGATCGTACCCGCGAACACCTATGGGGCCGGCGGACCGGGCCCATTGTGGTTCGGAGGGGGGCGGAGAACGCACGAAGAGCGGATCGAGGCGAGGCACACGAGTAGTTTACCCAGCTTCGGAGCTCTCCGGAGAGATAAAACTCCTACTGCTGCTTGTTTGATCTATTGTGTTCTTGCTAGGGAGCAATGCGAGCTTACAAAACCTAGCGTGAGTGTGTCTGGTCTCGAGTGGGTCGAATGAACCGAACGAGCCGAACCTTGCGAACCTTGCGAACCGAACTGAACCTTTGGAACCTCCTCTACATTGCACTCGGGCCTCCTTTTATATGCTCAAGGGGTCTCCGACAGGTGGCAACATAGGCGGGGGTACAAATGTAAAAACAGGAGTTGGTACACCTACTTGAACAGTGTACAGTGCCAAATACCTAACTCGACGGCCAGGACAAAGGCAATAAATGCCCGTCATTGTCGCCCAAACAAAGTGTAACAGAGACCGTCAGTGCGCCTCCGCTTCGCCACGATGGCGAAGCCTGTCAGCGCCGCTTATCGCTGCTCTCCGGCTGGCTGCACAGCGCTCGACACGCGCTGCGCATGGAACGGTCCCATGGCGACACCTCGCTTGGGTGAGCTGGAGCGGAGACGGAGAGAAGTTGCATGCCGCGGCAAGCGCCTTGCCGCGGCAAGCGCCTTGCCGCGGCAAGCGCCTTGCCGCGGCCGAATCCTTGTCGCGCCCGGAGGCTTGTCGCGCTCCGGGCCTTCCCGGCAAGCTCCTCTTGCCGGGGCCTTGTCTTCTGCGTGCCTGGAGTGGCCTTCCCGACAAGATCCTCTTGTCGGGGCCTTGTTCGTGCCTAGAGAGGCCTTCCCGGCAAGCTCCTCTTGCCGGGGTCTTGTCTTCTGAAAGGTTGCGGAGGGTCTTGGCGGACGCCCGGCGAGGCTTGCCACGGGGACGCTGCGACTGCCCGTGCACAAGTTCGGGGTACTAAGGTACCCCTACTTTAGTACACCGACACCTATCCACTGTGGAGCATAGTGCGGTTAACTCTTCGGCCGCGAGGGCTTCGGATAGTGCCTCGAGGGCCAAGGATGCGGTTTTGTTTTTGGCACGGAGTGTTATGTCCGGATCACTTGCGAGGTATAGCTTGATAGCTCTTAAGTTTCATATACCCGTAGTGAGGTATAGCTTGAAAGCGCATGAGTGCGTCTCGCCCCAACAGGGCGTGATATCTGCTATTGAAAGGGGCCACCTGGAAGGTTATCTATTCAGGCCGATAGTTCTCCGGCGTGCCGAATACCACGTCGAGTGTAATTTTTCCTGCGCATCGAGCCTCCTGGCTAGGAATTATTCCTCGGAAGGTCGTATTGCTTTGTTCGATTCCACTCCTGTCTATTTCCATTTTGTTGGGCGTGTCCTCATAGATGAGGTTTAGCCCACTGCTGCCGTCCATGAGCACTTAAGTGAGCCAAAAGCCATCCACAATTGGATTGAGGACCAAGGTGGCTGGTGCCCGGGCTGACCGGACTCTTGGTTTGTCACTGGCATTGAAAGTTATGGCCGTGTCGTTCCAAGGGTTTATTGCTGCGACTTGGCAGACTTCAGCGAGGTCGCGTAGTGCCCTCTTGCACTGATTGTTTGAGGCGAAAGTCTTGAAGACCATCAACACTCTGAGGTCATCATCCTCCAGGGAACGTTGCTCTGAGGTGTTTTTGGTGAGGATATCCTCACCGCTCTTGGCCACCTGCCGGAGTATCCAACATGCGCTAAGGCTGTGGGTTGGTATGGTATCCGGTGTTGTGTGTATTTTGCATGGCCTATCGAGCCATCCCTCCAGAACGGTTACGCGTCCCGTAATAAGCTTCATTTTCTTCACTATGGGGTCGGGTGCCCCACGAGGGTGCATCCTTTTTGTCCGCCAGCGGGGTTGCGTGAAGGCTGGTGGGTCCCAGCAAGCTGTCTGAGTTTTCCAGGCGCTTTCCATTGCGCAGTACTTCTGTACTATGGTCGCCAAGTCAGTGAAGTGTAATACGCGACAGCGGTTGATGGCGTTGAGGATTCCCTCGCCCGTGCAATTATTGCAGAATACTGAAATCGCGTCTTTAATCCTGTCTTTGACACGGAGGAATCAGGCCCAAAAGTGATGGATTGTTTCCTGAGACTGCCGTCGGACGTACATGAGGTCGCATATATTCGGAGGGCCAGAATTTCTTGGAGAATATTGCTTGTGGTGGGTGTGTGGCTTTAAATCCGAACCTTGACCCGGTGTGGAGTCCGGAGTTTGAAAAACTCCCGAGCTTATTAGTTCGGTGAGGGAGTCCTGGATTAGGGGGTGTCCGGATAGACGAACTATCACCGTTGGCCGGACTCCTGGACTATGAAGATACAAGATTGAAGACTTTGTCCCGTGTCCGGATGGGACTTTCCTTGGCGTGGAAGGCAAGCTTGGCCATACGGATATGTAGATCTCCTACCATTGTAACCGACTCTGTGTAACCCTAACCCTATCCGGTGTCTATATAAACCGAGGGTTTTAGTCCGTAGAAAAAACAACAATCATACCATAGGCTAGCTTCTAGGGTTTAGCCTCTTTGATCTCGTGGTAGATCCACTCTTGTACTACCCATATCATCAATATTAATCAAGCAGGAGTAGGGTTTTACCTCCATTGACAGGGCCCGAACCTGGGTAAAAACATTGTGTCCCTTGTCTCCTGTTACCATCCGCCTAGACGCAGTTCGGGACCCCTACCGAGATCCGCCGGTTTTGACACCGACATTGGTGCTTTCATTGAGGGTTCCTCTGTGCCGTCAGCTGTCAGAAGGATGCCTCATCCCGTCTTTAAAGACGGCACCGTTACTAAAGGAGCTTTGGCCACCGCCAAACTCTCCGGCTAAGCGGTTTTCTTATGACCGCCTGTTAAGCCGCCAGCGCGACGATGACTTCTCGGGTCATCGAAAGCAATCTTCACGTTAACTCGGAACTCGCCGAGCAGTTAGATCCGATGGAGCTCTCTTCCTTAAACGAGCTCTTGGATCACATCGCCGCCCTGGGAGTCGCTACAGACTATGATCAGATTCGGCCTAAAACCGATCTGAGAGAGATCAACTCTCCCCATGCTACCCACCACGTTGCTGTGGTAGAGGAACAATACGGCAACTCTTCTCCTACCTTAAGGACTAGCTATGTTCGGATTCCTGACCCCTCCATGTCGGATTCCTGCGGAGGGGAGGACACAACTCAAGCCCTGAGCTTAAAGTCAGGTAGCGGGCTAGATTCATTGGACAACCGCCAAGAACCCAAGCTTCCATGTTCGGAAACTTCTTGGCCCCTGAGTTTTAGATCGGACGGGGTTTGGAATTTAATTCCACCCGCCCACCCAAACATAAGCGTTCTATCCCAAATCCGGCAAGAGCCCGGTGAAACAGTACATTATTACGGGGCCAGATTCCTCCTCGTTATGGACAGGATAAAGGATTGCCGCGAGGAGGACGCAATCTCATTCTTCTGAAATAATTGCACGGACAAGGGAATCCTAAACGCCATAAGTCGTCATGAAATTACACGCTTGATGGCATCCATAGTAATGCATGCATCAAGCGCGATGAAGAGCGCCTTGAAAACCAAAATCAAATTTTGGGATAATCCGGCCCCGAATACGACCCTAGTCCGAAATAAAAGGGTGCATCATCACCAGGCGCCTGGGTTACATACCAAAAATAAAAAATCCCCTAAAGGGCATGGAACCGTACTGGAGGGATGGCTCAATGGACCCTACAACATTCATAGCACAGAGGGCGCCACTCCAACTCATAGCCTTAGAGCATGTTGGATACTACGGCAGGTGGCCAAAAGTGGCGAAGAGCTCTTAGCTCCAGAGCACCAGCTCAGTAATACCAGTACGGTATCAACAGTCTTCGATACTTTGGCATCAAATAATATGCGGAAACAAACACTCCGCAGCCTTGCCGAAGTCTACCAGATAGCAACAATAAATCCATGGAGTGACACGGCTATTACCTTTAATGCCGCGATTTAACCTAAATTCGAACAGCCCGAGCACCGCCGCATTGGTCCTCGGTCCAATAGTGGACGGCTTTTGCCTTACCAAGGTACTCATGGACGGCGGCAAATGATTAAACCTCATCTACGAGGAAACCCTTCAAAAATGGAAATAGACCGGAGCCGCATTGAGCAAAGCAGCACAACCTTTAGAGGAATAATCCCTACCGGGAAGCATGCTGTCTGAGGAAAGATCACACCGGATGTGGTGTTCGCACGCCGGACAATTATAGGTCCGAGGAGGTCACATTCCAAGTGGCCCCGTTCAGCAGCGGATATCACGCTCTATTAGGGCGAGAGGCATTCACAATTTTTCAAGCTATACCCCGTTACGGGTACATGAAGCTCAAAATGCCCAGACCCAACGGAATTATCACTCTCGCTAGTGACCCGGTCATAACACTCCGCGGCAAAAATAAAACAGCCGCAATTGCCCTTGAGGCACTATCCGAAGCCCTAGCGGCAGAGGAACTCACTGCGTTGCGCTCCACGGTGAACAGGGACGATGTGATACTCGATAAGAGATCCAAGTCCACCTCTTTTAAACCGGCAGACGAAATTCCAAGTCCATCCAACGGACCCTACAAAAACGGCCTCCATTGGGGCACAATTAAACCCTGATGTGGACGTCGCACTACGAGAATTCCTATGCCAAAATTGGGACATTTTTGCCTGGCACCCTTCAGACATGCCAGGAATCCCACGCCGGCTGGCCGAGTACAGCCTAAATATCCTAAAAGGATTCAAGCCAGTCAAACAAGCTCTTCGGTGCTTCTCCAAACCCAAGAGACAGGCTATGGGAGAGGAGCTAGCCAAACTATTGGAGGCCGGATTCATCAGAGATATTAAACATCCGGACTGGCTAGCAAACCTGGTAATGGTACCAAAGAAGGACAAATCCACAGCACCTATGTGTCGATTTTAAGGACCTTAACAAGGCTTGCCCAAAGGATCCCTTCCCTCCCCGCATTGATCAAATTATCGACGCTACCGCAGGACACGATTCATTGTGTTTCCTCGACGCATACTCCGCTATCACCAAATTAAGATGGCAGAGCAGACCAACCCTGCAACGGCATTCATCACCCATACGGCCCATTCTCGCTTCAACACAATGCCCTTTGGGCTCAAAACGCCGCGACATATCAACAAGCATGATTCGTATATGTCCGCAAACCAGATCGGCAAAACAGTGGAAGCATATGTAGACGATGTGATCACAAATCCAAGCATGTCGAAACCCTAGTCGATTTACTTGAGGCTCACATTCGATAATCTCCGAACATATGACATCAAGCTCAACCCGAAAATGCGTTTTCGGCATCAGTCGGAAAGCTCTTGGGCTTCATTATATCCGGTAGAGGAATTGAAGCAAACCCAGCCAAGATCCAAGCTCATCACAATTGGATATCCCCAAAGACCTCAAACAAATACAAAATTGACTGGATGTGTGGCGGCTCTAAGCCACTTTATCTCCCGCTTAGGAGAAAAGGCATTACCCTTTATCGCCTCCTCCGGCCAAGACCAACACTTCGAGTGGACGGATGCAGCCACGGCCGGACTCGAAGAAATCAAAGCCATATTGGCAACAAATCCGGTCTGGCCGCTACCAACATGGGCGAACCAATGCTATTATACATCGCCGCAACCCATCAAGTTGTAGGCGCGGTGCTCGTTGTCGAATGAGAAATGGACGGACACAAGTTCCCTCTCCAAAAACCAGTTTACTACGTGTCCACTGTCCTAACTCCATGCAAATCATGGTACCCGCATTATCAAAAGATAGCATACGCGGTGTTCATGGCATCCCGGAAGCTGCGACTGTGACCTCAGAAGCCTCAGAAGTACCTCTTAATGACATTATAAACAACCGCGACGCAACGGGCCGGATTGCCAAATGGGCCATTGAGCTCCTCCCGTTCGACATAACCTATAAGCCACGGCGAGCTATCAAATCGCAAGTTTTGGCCGACTTAAATCGCCCGAATGGACTGAAGCCGAACTCCCTAAAGAGTACGGGCGATATTCCAACTGGATCATGCATTTTGACGGCTCCAAAATGTTGGCCGCCTGGGGCTGGCGTCGTTCGACGTCCCCAACCGGAGATACAACAACATCGTACTTCAAATAATGTACACGGACTCCAACAACGCAGCCGAATACGAGGCCCTTCTACATGGTCTCCGGATGGTAGTCTCCATGGGCATTCAACGCCTAGAGGTGCGCGGGGATTTGAACCTCGCGATATCCCAAATAAATGGGGACTTTGATGCCAAGGATCCGAAAATGGCAGCTTATCGCAATGCCGTCCTAAAAATGTCAGCTCGGTTTGAGGGGCTCGAATTTCACTATATAGCCGAGGATAACAACCAGGCAGCGGACGTGTTGGCACGCATTGGCGCAAAGCGCGATGCCGTCCCCCCCAACATCTTCCTAGAGAGGCTTTTCAAGCCATCCGTATTATGGGAGGGAGAGTCCGGAAATAACAACCCGGACCCAACCACACCGCCCCACACCGAACATTCCGACATAGTTGGTGGTTCCACCAACGAAATAACACCGTCAGCCCACGCAATAATGGCAGTCATTGCCCCGTGGACAGAACCATTCCTAGCCTACCTAACTAGGCAGGAACTTCCCAAGGACAAAAACGAGGCCCGCTGCATAGTGCGGCGGTCTAAAGCCTACAAGGTCCATGAGGGAGAGCTTTATAAGAAAAGCACAACCGGAGTCCTTCAAAGGTGTATCTCCGAAGAGGAAGGGCGGAATCTCCTGGATGAAATTCAAGCCGGACTCGGTGGGCACCATGTCGCAGCTCGAGCCCTTGTATGCAAGGCCTTCCGTACAGGATTTTATTGGCCGACGGCCCGGGCAGATGCTCAAAACTTAGTCCAACGATGCGTCGGTTGCCAGCTCTTTGCTAATCAAAGCCACATGCCACCCACCGCCCTCAAAACTATACCCATCACCTGGCCCTTTGCGATGCTGGGATTGACATGGTTGGACCCCTTAAAGGAGGAACCCACAAGCAAAAATACCTATTGGTCATGGTGGATAAATTCACCAAATGGATAGAGGCCAAGCACAGCAAAGACGGCGAATCCGGACCGGTGATAGACTTCATATCGGGGTAGTACACCGTTACGGCGTCCCCCATAGCATCATCACTGATAACGGCACGAACTTCACGACCGACGAGGTCAAACTCTAGTGCAAAAACATGGGCATCAAGCATGACTACGCTTCAGTCTACCACCCCCAAACTAACGGTCAAGTCGAGCGAGCAAATGGTCTAATCATGAGCGGCATCAAACCCAGACTAGTGCGGTCCCTCAAGGAATCTAACACGCACTGGGTAGAGGAGCTCGACTCTGTACTCTGGGGGCTGCGGACCACGCCGAATCGCACTACCGGATTCACACCATTTTTTATGGTATACGGAGCAGAGGCAGTTTTGCCCTGCGACATAATTCATGACTCACCGCGCGTGCGCATGTACGAAGAAAGAGAAGCCAAGCTCGATCGGCAGGACAGTTTGGACGCCTTGGAGGAGGAGCGTGACATGGCAAAAGCTCGTTCCACATTCTCTCAACAGCAGGCTCGAAGATATCAAAGCAGGGAAGTACGGGCCAAAGCTTACAATGTTGGCGAACTAGTTCTACGCATGCCGGACAAGAAAAAGGACAAACTCAAGCCCAAATGGGAGGGTCCCTTCATCATCGACCAAGTCCTGACCGGCGGAGCGTACCATCTGCGAAATGCATCAGATAACCGACTCGAGCCGAACCCATGGAATGCAGCCCGTCTCCGAAGATTCTACGCCTAGCGCCGGATTCTGAGTTCGTCTCCTTCCTCCGTCTAAATTTTATACTTTACGCTGTCTTTTATTTCTCTCCTTCTTCCTCCTTTTTCCGAAGTCGTTAAAGGCACGTTTGCGCATTGTTCGCACACACTTGACGCGCTATCCGCACTCATTATACCTGGGGGCTTCTTTAACAGAAGCTTATTTATGCGGGCTTTATGCCCAACACATGTGTCACACTTCCGCATGTACCTTTTATTCACCATTATATGCATCGATATGGCTTAAGTTTTGGCCAAGCTGGGTTGCCTGGCTCCTGTGCTTACCCCTACGTTCCTGATTGTTCGGCTAGGTGGTAAAGGGAGCACCTCTGCGATTGTTACCGCCGGGTCAGCCGGATGCGTACCTCAGACTGAGTGAAGCCGAAAGCTAGCGTTCTTAAGGGAATATTCAGTCGGTGAACTAAAAGACGATTTTTTATTTTTCATTTATCTGCCCCCAGATGCTTTTCTGCTTTTTTCGCAGTCTGGACATGCACTTAGGGCATGCCTCCCAGGGAAAGGAACCCCTAACGGAACTATTCTCCCTGGAAGATGTTTCTTACTAACCATGTAATATAACATAACTAGTTGGGCACTTGTCTGATAAAGCACTCATGACCCCTACGCCTGGTATCCACGCATGCCCCAGTTTTTACATAACCGCGAGGGTATTCGGACACACTCCGGACTATTGGGTCCCGAGGTTGAAGCGAAAAAGTCCACTACGACAAACGATCTACAATCCGGCTAGAAGGCATTTTACATGTCATTTTAAATTACATAGTCAAATTGACTGATTGTATTCCTCTTCAATGTCATCTAATAGGCTGTCTAGTTTACAGTCCTGCTGGGAATACTTTGCGGCCAACTCCACTTGGCCGTACACTAAGCTCACAGGGATCTCCTTCCCGTCGGGCCCCACAGGTCCGACCTCGGCCATGTGGTTTGGGTCCGCCTTCGTGTACCGCGTCTTCATCATGGCCCAGGCCTCCATGGAGCCTTGACGAAAGGCCGATATCTTCCATAGTCGGAAGCGCCGCCGTGCTCCCTAAAGCTTCTCTGCAAGCTCTCCAAGGCCTTCGGGCAGGGAGATAGATGGCCATAAGGCCTGAGCGACGCCTTTCATCACCTCTTTGAAAGCGTTAGATGCGATTGCAATAGCTCGGGAAGAAGGTCACCCGTAGAACCGGGCATTTCCTCTGCAGGACGACCCGTGAGCATACCTACAGACATAACTCTGTTAGCTGACTTCCTCGTCGAACTCTTTTTCAAAGTTCGTTCAAGCACTTACTATAAATGTCGCGACGAAGTCGCCGATTCTCCTTCACGGAGTCAGACAGCTGGGCACGAACATCCTTTAGTTCCTCACCCAGCTTGGTGTAGGCATCTTGGAGATTATTTTTCTCTTGCCTCACCCTTGTAAGCACATTCTCGCCGGCCTTCAACCAGCGCAAGAGCTGTTGCTTGTCCGGATCTAGTCCGGCGCCATCTGCAATATTATTGTCGACGACACACACGCCGCACTTCACAAACTACTTATCTTTTGAAGCATATATTACCAGAGGGGGTCTCTGCGGCTCCCCCTGTAGCGTCTAGTGCGGCCTCAAGTTGGGCCTTGCATTCTTCAAGCTCTTGGGACAGTCGGGTATTCTTTTTTATAAGATCATGCATAACAAATGATCCTTAAATAAGTTATTCTAACTATTTTAAGTCTCGGGGGCTACTGGCATATATAATTGTCAAATTTCCTCACCTGTATGTCCTTTACATACTGCTCCATGGCTATGGCTAGACCATCTTGAGCGGCACGGAGGTGAGCATCTCCCGAATTGAAGGCATTCAATGCCTCTTGGGAGAAACATGCGTCATGAAGAACTGTCTGGCGGCGCCTGTGATTCATGGCACTCTCCACCTCGGAGTTGGTGGCGGACAATCTGTCGGCATCCTCTGTCGGAGGAACATCCGACGCACGCCTCGTGCTCGCCTCCGCTTCTGGACCCGGCTTTGGAGCCTGGCTGGAGGAGGCTCGATTGGCAACCTCTCCGGACACAGTCCGGCGAGCGCTCTTTTTCCTGAAAAGAGCACCAGCGTTAGTACGCCTTCCAGGAATCAATCCTGAAAATATGGTGACGCGTCATACCGTTGCGGCGGCGTTTCAAGCCAAACCACACTTCTTTTTAGCCTGCGGGGCCGTGCTACCCCTTGTTGGCTAGCAGCCGCGGGCTCGGCCTCCTGCCTCGAAGGCACCCCCTGCGAAACACCATTGGTATACGGTGATCACAAATAAGCACGGACGGGTCATTATCAGAGTATTGGGACCTCGGTCTCGGTTACCTATGAGGCTGGAAGTATTCCGGGGTAATCGGCCGTAATGGCAACCAAGGCATTATCGATGCTCAGTTGGTGAAATACCCCATCAATTAGCTCCACCAATATGTCCGGATCCTCTTGGGAGGCCGGATCGAGGAACCGTTCTGGATCCTCGGGTTGTGGAGGCGGGCTGTTTATGTCTTTTACGGCCTGGCGCAGTTCCTGCGTCAAAATCACAAAATGAGATACCTAACCATGGGAATACGGATCGGATGTGCGAAAAAGAAATGTCCGCTTACCCAGCTTCGAGGATTGTTCATAGAAGATCCGTTCAATGGACTGACGCGGAGTAAATCCTCCTCTTCTCCCTTGTACAGAGCGGACAAGATCTTCACCAGATCGGTGACCGATCCCGGCCCCTTACGGCCATGACGGGTGGCATCTTCCTCCCCGTTGAAATCCCACATGGGGTGGCCCCTATATCGAGCGGCTGCACTCCACATAATACATGTGGCTATGACACCGATCATGGTCAGTCCGGAATGAGCTAACAACCTTATTCGGCTCATCGTAAAGGACGCCCCTGCCGCCTTCCCTCCGGGGCTCATGAGGCGCCAACTTAGGCGTTTCTTCAAAGGAGCATTGCTGAACTCCGGGAGACCGATCCGAACAGGATCCGACAGCGGGACGTCTTCTATATAAAACCATTCTGAAGGCCGGTCTTTGGACGCCTTCTTCAGGGTTCCGGATAGATATCCGGTCCCGACGATGCGCCACAGCTCGGCTCCGCCCACTTGATATATTGACACCTCATGAGAACGAGGTACCAGGCAGAATAATCTCTTCCACAGCGCAAAATGAGCCTCGAAGCCCAAGAACAGTTCGCAGAGGGCCACGAAGCCCGCGATGTGCAAAATAGAGGCAGGCGTAAGGTGGTGCAACTGGAGGCCGTAGAACTCCAAGAGCCCCCGGAGAAACGGATGAATTGGAAATCCGAGTCCTCTTACTAGATAAGAGATAAAGCATACCCGCTCTCCTTTGGAGGGATCGAGGACACTCTCCGCTTGCTTGCCGCCCTTATAGGTGGCGAAGTCCGGCTCGAACCTAACCATGAAGGCCGGGGAAGAAATCCCTTGGTTTGGAGTGTCACTAGCTCGCTATGCGGGACTCAAAGATCTCTCCCAATTTCTGTGCTGAGGGCCGGAGCGCGAGAGGAGGAGCTGCGTCGACTGTCCATGATGGAATGGATTTTCGTCAGAGGCGCTCCGATGAAAGCTCGCGGAGGGAGAATGGTGTGACTCGGATCTAGATCCTCTCCCCTTTTATATACGGTTCATTTGCGCAGCTAGGGGGATAAGTGTAAAAGTAGCCTGGCTTTTCGCATTCATTCAACACGTGGAAGATGGCCATTATTGGGCGTGGAAGCCAAGGAGCGCAGCATTTGTCAGAAGCCGGACACTATTCGACAAGTATATGGAATTTGGAGAAGAACCCGCCTCGCAATGCCGAAGACACCCACGCCACGGACTCATCGCCATTGAAGCCTGGTTCGGGGCTACCGAGGAGTCCTGGATTAGGGGTGTCCGGATAGCGAACTATCACCGTTGGCGGACTCTGGACTATGAAGATACAAGATTGAAGACTTCGTCCCATGTCCGGATGGGACTTTCCTTGGCGTGGAAGGCAAGCTTGGCCATACGGATATGTAGATCTCCTACCATTGTAACCGACTCTGTGTAACCCTAACCCTATCCGGTGTCTATATAAACCGAGGGTTTTAGTCCGTAGGAAAAACAACAATCATACCATAGGCTAGCTTCTAGGGTTTAGCCTCTCTGATCTCGTGGTAGATCCACTCTTATACTACCCATATCATCAATATTAATCAAGCAGGACTACGGTTTTACCTCCATCGAGAGGGCCAGAACCTGGGTAAAAACATCGTGTCCCTTGTCTCCTGTTACCATCCGCCTAGACGCACAGTTCGGGACCCCCTACCC
Source organism: Aegilops bicornis (assembly GCA_021605145.1). Taxonomy (NCBI): domain Eukaryota; kingdom Viridiplantae; phylum Streptophyta; class Magnoliopsida; order Poales; family Poaceae; genus Aegilops; species Aegilops bicornis. The sequence continues at coordinate 126,911,545 of CM038673.1, read as the reverse complement.
GAGATCCGCCGGTTTTGAGACCGACATTCGGGCTCCGGGATGTTAGATTATTTTCCAGGCTCGGCGCCCGGTTCGAAGTTCGGAGTGTCATCCCGCAAATAGGTGTCCGACTCATGGGGCTCGGAAATCAGAACATAGTTTGTCTTCAATGTAGGGGAATATTTGTTGTTTTGTTCCTCTACGACCGCTACCTGATGGGTGATCGGCGGAGATTTGGTTGCTCTCTGATCGGGTTTAAGCCCAATCTGATCATAGTCTGTAGCGACTCCCATGGCAGCGATGCGGTCCAAAAGTTCATTTAAATCCGACAACTCTGCGGGATCCATCCGTTTCCAGTATTTGGAGTCAATACAAAGACGATTTTCGATGACCTGAGAAGTCATCATTGGCTTAATGGCCAAACGGGCGGCCATAGTAAAGCTGCCCAGCCGGAGGGTTTAGCCTAAGGCTAGGGTTCCTCCGGCTGTGATATTGTCCTTGATAACAAGGCGAGCCATCGACCCTGTTTTCGACGTTACAGCGAAACTCTCAATGAAAGCACCAATGTCGGTGTCAAAACCGGCGGCTCTCGGGAAGGGGTCCCGAACTATGCGTCTAAGGGTGATGGTAACAGGAGAAGGGGGACACGATGTTTACCCAGGTTCGGGCCCTCTCGATGGAGGTAATACCCTACTTCCTGCTTGATTGATCTTGATGAATATGAGGGTTACAATAGTTGATCTACCACGAGATCGTAATGGCTAAACCCTAGAAGTCTAGCCTATATGATTATGATTGCCTCTACAGACTAAACCCTCCGGTTTATATAGACATCGGAGGGGACTAGGGTTTGTACAGAGTCGGTTTACAAAGGAAAGAATCTTCATATCCGCACGCCAAGCTTGCCATCCACGCAAAGGAGAGTCCCATCCGGACACGGGAGGAAGTCTTCTGTCTTGTATCTTCATGGCCCATCAGTCCGGCCCATATCACATAGGCCGGGCCCTCGAGGACCCCTTAATCCAGGACTCCCTCAGGTACGGCTTGACATGGCAAAGTCAAAAAAGAGCAAGGAAAAGAATATAGTAGGGAATGGTGTTACTCGTCGGGTGCGACGGAAAAGGATCTGCCCTCGAGATTCTGCTGGTACTTATAGTGCAGTAGAAGGTCCAAGTCCACTAGCTAAATCTACAAACACAATATCACCTGCTCCACCAGCTGCAGCATCCACTTCAACTGTACCAGCATCTCAACGAGTTACTCGTTCGTTTGCTCCAGAACTGGCCAGTTCCCAAGCTGCCTTCACACCTAACACTACTTCCGAAGCACTGCTGACACAACAGGACTTGGCAAGATCATATGAACCTCATGAGCATCAACACCAAGACAGTACCTGGCTGAGTCAAGTTGCAGTTGCATGCTCCTTTATATGTACTCTCACAGTTTGATGTGCACTAACACTTTACATATTCGTTGTTGAACTGGCACCACGGCGCAAGCGGAACTAGACATCAGGGATAATGCTTGACAGATTAACAAAATCTAAAGGAGGAAGAATGGAGATCCATTTTGAGGCAGGTTTAAAAAGGCCACGTGATGCTACAGAGTCAGCCAAGTTAGTATCAAAGGCAGCCGTTGCCGTGAGGTGTCATGCACGTATCCTCCCAACGTGGATCTAGTACAGGAATGAGAAAGACAATACCGTGTTTAACACCTTCCTTGACCATTTATCCGTAAGTAATGTTATTCATCGCAATTTGTAATATTGTCTTGCTCTGTCCCATACTTTCTAGCTTCCTCCTAATAAGACTCACATTCTCTTTTCAACAGATGAGGTTCAAGTTGGATCCAAAAGATGATGCAAATAAACAAGCATGCACTTATGTTTTTTAGTCTGCTCTGCGACAGTATGCGTATCACCTTAGAAAAACTCACTTTGAAGGCAAGGCTAACAATGAAATCGCCCGAACATCTCCAGCGGAATATATTACAAATGAAGACTGGACAGCCCTTGTTAAACATTGGTCTGATCCGATCACATTGTCGGGGGTTGGGTGCGACATATGCCAAAGGATGGCTTATCATGGTGGGAGCGAGTAGAACGTCATTTGGTGCACGAAGCGGGATGAGGCGTGACACAAACGCCGCCGGCGATTTTTACCTGTGTTCGGGGCTCTCCTAGGAGATAACACCCCTAGTACTGCTCTACGGGGTCTCCGCATGATCACTAAGGCACAAGTGAATACACAAGTGCTCCTTGAGATGTATGCTAGAGCTAGGAGAAGGCAAGGCTGGCCCTCTCCTTCCTCTATGATCTGGTCTAGTTCTAACTGGTTCGGAACATTTGCATGGGTGCCCTAGGGGGTTTATATAGGCCTACCCCCCAGGGGTACATTGGTAATCCGGCCGGGTGTAGGGCCCGGCCGTCAGCCTCTTCGGCCACCGGCTTCTTCGCCGACTGCTGGGGCCCGCCGCCTGGTGGGCCCCACCAACTGGTTGGGTACGGGGCCGACAAGCCGTACCCGCCGCTCCCGGGTCTTGTCGGCAGCTGATCACTGTTGCCGTGTCTCTAATGACACAGGCTTGGTCGAGGTCATAGCTCTGACTCACTCCGCTGGCGGGCGATTACTGTAGCCACTCCCTGTCTCGTCTGGTTAATGGCGCGTGGGCCCCGAGGAAGGGGCAGGCCGACTCCTAGGGGCCGACCTCCCTCGGGTCCGACTGGTAGGGCTCTCGCCGTCTTCTGGACTCTCGCTGACTAGTGGGGCCCATTGTCCTCGGGCCGTACAGACAGGCCGTCGTGGGAGCACGACTCCGCCTGCTTGTGATGATGTCAGGGATGTCATGGAAACAGTGTCGCGCCGGGCGGAGATCTACGCCGGCACAGCACACTGTGGCCACGCCAGCCCCTGGAAAGGGGAGGAGATGGGCTTCACTGTAGCCATTCCCCATCCCGTCGCTGCCGATGAGGGCATGGGCTTTGTTGTTGTCGCGGGCCGACTCCTCGGGGCCGGCTTCTCTAGAAGCCGCCAGGTAGGAGTCGGCTTGTCTTGACCTCGCCTCTAGGACTCGGCCGTTCATGGGCAGCCGGCTGTTCCTCCAGACGGCCTCCAGAAGACGGCTCTTCATCTTGGCGTCTTGAGGGGCACAGTCAGCCTACCCGTGGCCCATTACTCCGACAGTAGTCCCCGAAGCTGGTGAAGCATCGCGGGTGATTGGTCGAGGAGCCTCAGCAGTTTCCTTCTTCCAGTGTTTGAGATAGAGTTTCTTCCGTCTTTTGCCAGGCCGACTGGTCGGAGTCGGACTCGCCCAATCTGACTTGTCCCAAAAATTTCTGAAGGCCTTGGCGGGATCCAAGTGGCGTGCTGGCTAAGCTTCCAGGCCACCGCCCGTGTCGGGCCTGTCACGTGGCAGCGGGCGGCCGGGCCAGCCTGCCCACCCACGCGCGTGATGGTACGCGCCTGCAGGTGGGGCCCGCCACTATCACGCCTCGGCACGCGAGCGGATCCGCTGCGGCCGAGGTGGGCGGTTGAGGTTCCCGCGGAGTTACTGCGTGCAGTACCTCGCGCGAGAAATGTGGGGGGCATGGGGTAGTGGGCGCAGTAAATCCCATGTTCGCCCCCTCGGTTTCGCAGCCCGTAGGCCTATAAGTAGGCGAGGGAGGGGGAGCGGCAGAGCACGCGTGCCCCTCCTCCTCTCTGCCTCCTCTTTCTTCTTCCTCTCGCCGCTGCGCCCCAAGCTACGCTGAGCGTCGTGGTGATTCGTTTCCGATGAGCTCTTCTTCCACCGTCACGCCCCCCGCGTTGCGCTCCGGAGCGTGGGAAGGCTCCGAAGTTCACGACGACTGTAGGTGTCAAAACCGGCGGATCTCGGGTAGGGGGTCACGAACTGTGCGTCTAGGCGGATGGTAACAGGAGACAAGGGACACGATGTTTTTACCCAGGTTCGGGCCCTCTCGATGGAGGTAAAACCCTACTCCTGCTTGATTAATATTGATGATATGGGTAGTACAAGAGTGGATCTACCACGAGATCGTGAGAGGCTAAACCCTAGAAGCTAGCCTATGGTATGATTGTTGTTCGTCCCCACGGAATAAAACCTTCCGGTTTATATAGACACCGGATAGGGTTAGGGTTACACAGTAGTCGGTTACAATGGTAGGAGATCTACATATCCAGACGCCAAGCTTGCCTTCCACGCCAAGGAAAGTCCCATCCGGACACGGGACGAAGTCTTCAATCTTGTATCTTCATAGTCCAGGAGTCCGGCCAGCGGTGATAGTTCGGCTATCCGGACACCCCCTAATCTAGGACTCCCTCCGTAGCCCCTGAACCAGGATTCAATGACGACGAGTCCGGCACACATATTTTTCTTCGACATTGCAAGGCGGGTTCCTCCTCCGAATACTTCATAGAAGATTTTGAACACAAGGATTGTGTCCGGCTCTGCAAAACAAGTTCCACATACCATCGTAGAGAGAATAACTTTTGCACAGATCTGCTGACGTATTCCGCGGCGTGACATCACACCACGGCCAGGCCTTTATATGAATCGTTTTTACTGTTCCACCTCAGCGCGTTTAGCGAGGCGGTTTCTTCGGCACGTCTTATCAGAGCGGAGATCGTGCCCCCTTATTCTGGGATCCTCATCAATACGGGCGTGGGTAACCCAGTCGTGCCCGTTGGCACGCCTCCTCCATCGAAGGCGAGTCCCGAACCTCTTTATAACGAGACCAAGGCCCGCTCCTTTCTTTCAATCTCAATCGAATCCACCCCTCGCTTCGAGTTCTAACACCCAAAGCTCCAGATTTAGGCGCTTCAGACCTTCAACGATGTCCGGCTCCGACCTGCACGGCCGGTGGATGTCTTCCTCCGTCACGGAAGAAGATGTGCTAAAGCTGAGAGACGCCAGTATCTAACCGGGCGAATTTCGCAGATAGGCTGCCTGCCCAAGGGCAGGTCATTCCCACTCCCGAGCCTGGTGAGAGCGTGGTGTTCGTGTCTCACTTCCTTCGGGGTTTAGGCTTCCCGACGGACCCCTTCGTGAGGGGGCTCATGTTTTATTATGGGCTGGAATTCCACGACTTGGATCCGGACTCAATCCTCCACATCTAAATGCGTTCATTGTCATTATGTGAAGCCTTCCTCCGCATTACCCTCACTTCGGATTGTGGCTCAAGACCTTCAAAGTGGAGCCAAGATGATCAAGGGGTATCGAGGCAGAAAAGTCTTGGAGGGGCTGTTATAAGCAAAAATGCTGATGCTCCATGGCCCGAGGGCTCTTTTCAAGAGGAGCTCAATTTATGGAAACGGGAGTGGTTTTATATCACCACTCCCAGGGGCACCAAATGGGCGGCGCCACCTGCCTTCTGCTCGGGTCCTCCACTACGGCGGGCGTCATGGGTCAATAAAGGGCTCGACTGGGACCGGCCCAAGGACGTACCTACATTGCAGGGGCCGATTCGAGACCTCCTAGAGAGAGAGATCAATCTGGTCGTAGTAGCGCGAGTCATGCTGATTAAATGCTGCACCTTGCCCCGCAAACGCCGCCCCCTAACGCTGTGGGAGTTTAATCCGGAGGGACCACGGGCTCTCCAACATTTTATGGGCGCAACGCCCGTGGAGATGTACCAACTGTTCTCAGATCACAAGCAATGTGTCCAGACTTAACCAAGGACGCAGGTCTGAGCTGCAATCGCCCGGATAGTCAAGTAAGTAGTCCTGTACCCGGACATGCTATCCGCATATTTATCATAAACTTGCCCTTAAAAGAGCTATCCTTTAAACATGAGTGGATAGCAAAAGCAAAACCGATCAGGTGTCCGCCCCCCCTCCCTGAGACCACGATGGATCCTGTATTAACCAAGATGCTAGAGGCTGTTCCTTTTGAAGAAGGAGAAGGGGGGAACAAGGGAACTACTACCTCTGTGAAGGAGGCTATCAAGAAAGGGGGGATCAAGAATCCCTCCCTCCAAAGGGAGAAGAGGACCGCTTCTAAAGATCCGGAGACCAAAGCCTCGAAGCGGGGGAAGAAATCTTCACCAGAGGGTCCTGCGGTGGGAGATGCCCCGGCCGCACTATTTCCCCAAGGAGATCAGCCCTCCAGCGAGCCGTAAGTAAAAAAAAGGGGGGCGTTTTTTATTTAAAAGAAAGACATCCCCGTTTTATTTTCTGAAGGTAACTGAAAGTTTACCTTGTAGTTCGGATCTCAGCCCTTCACAGCAGAGCTCGTCTTCGGGGGATCTTGATCCGGAGATGATGGAGAGCGAAACACCTTCGCCTGCCGTACCGTTATGCGAGGCAGACGACCCTGAGGTGTCGTCGCGGAGGGCTTCTTCGAATCCGGCGGGGCCAGAAGGCAGCCGTATATCCCCTCAAAGCCCTCCTCCGGCCTTCGAAAAAGGCCGCCGGACGAGTCCGGCAGCAATGGGTGTACGGTCGGAGGAACTAAAGGATCTGCTCAGGCGAGCATCTATCTCGGAAGATCACTGTACATTAATGGGTACGGTGATTGAAAGGATTTCGTCCGCTGAGAGCGGATTGCATGAAGCCGTCATAAGTTTACTGACGGGTTTTGAGGTACGTAAAATGATGTACCTTCTGACAGATTTGCATATAAAATGCACCCTATATAGATAGTAGCCCCTGAGTCTTGGTGCGGTGTCAAAAATGACGGCGCGCCGAGGATCATAACCCCAGGTATAATATGCGTTCTTCCTATGTAGGTGGCGGCGTCGGTGGCTAGTCATTTAACTAATTTGCCGAACTAAAGCGGCAACTTGACGTGGCGGATGCGGACATCACGCTTGTTAATAAGCGGCTTGATGAGTCACAAAGGTATGCAACTTCTCCGGACACCTGGTAAGGGAGCTTGACTCCCATGCCTTACTACATGTATGCTTAATGCAGATGGTGCCGCTGCTATGGAGAACCTTCGGGCGGAGCTCGCCCGAGCCAAGGAGCAAGCCAGAAGAAGTGATGCGGCTGCCTTAAAGGCGGCATGAGCTAAAAGTTTAACAGGCTGCTCACTGCTGAAGCAAGAAAGAAATGGCCGAGATGGCCGTGAAATTGAATAATGCTACTGACCGTTGCGAGCTTCTTGAAAAAGAAGATCGAGCGGAACAAGAGGACCTAAAAAAAGGCCGTCACCGAGGCCAAGGACACTCGCTCTGCGATGAGAGCTATGAAGGAGGAGCTACGTCAGGCCGAAGATATTGCGGCTGGAAAGCCCTTTCTGCTGCGGAGGAAATTCACGGATCCTAAGTACGCTCAATTGGACCGGCAATGGGGTGCGGAAGATGCTTATCTGGACTTGGCGACGAGTGCCGCAGACGTGACCGAACACTTCCGAGGTCAAAAGGATCACGGAATGGAAGAGCTTTTTTGGTCGCAGATCCATAGTCCGGAGCGTCCACTTTCATTAACCGATCGTTTGACCGAATGGGCTGAGCTGAATAGGTTGTCCGGACTTGCCATGAAGGTTGTCGTGACTCATTTGTGGCCGGACAGGCCCGGGCCGGAGAGTTATTTTGGCTTGGTGCAACAGTTCCTTGGTGCGGTGCCGCATATCGATGCAATGAAGTGGTCAGCATGCATAGAGGGTGCGGGGATGGCTCTTGCCCGTGTCAAGACATACTGGGCGGAGATGAAGGCCACCGACGTTGCATCCCAGGATTCGGACAGAAGCCGAGTACCTGCCGAGCACTATTTTGAGGAAGTCCTACAGGGCGCTCGTTTAATAGAGACGCAGTGCTCGAAGGATATCATGTTTTAATGACATGTATGATTTTTGAAAACAATGTTTCAATATAATATAAGAGCTTTTTATACTTGTGCATTCAAGTATTAAAACACCTCCTGTCTTGGCCGTTGATGTATATGTGTATATAACCTGAAAGATGGCAGTCTTGACTTCAGCCCCCACGCACATAATGCGGGGTTTTTGCAAAAGGCGCATTTTCACACTTAATCCAACATCTTGGTCCTGTAAAGGAGGTGATAAGCGTAGCAAACTAGGCAACCGGACTATAATGCTTTATCACTTTCACTTAGCCATAGGAGTTCGATGGTGGGGCTACTATATAGCCCCTAGGGGCACCGCGCTCCCGAATTCGGGCGCCATATGTGCCTGACCGGGAAACGGTCCTTCGTTAATGCGGGGAATTCTAAACATTCCGGTGGGTCATCGAGTGGTTGACCAGTCTCACGCTATATCATGACAGTCAGTTTTCGGCTTTCTCTACTGAGGTGCTCACCTGGCCGAACCGGGGCACAATCACAGTAGTTCTCCTGGTGCCGCGTTAGCCGATAGAACGGAACGTAAGGCAGCAAAACATAGGAGCGTGGCAAACCCAACATTTGACCAAAGACATGACTCGGAGCTGATGCATATAAGGCCTAACTCGAGACGCCGAACACTCCCTAAGGTATTAGGTCTTTATGAAAACGGGCAGAATAATGCCCTAAGCCCCTGGTGTCTAGGTACACGCAAAAATTCTGGTGCGGCCAATGCCAAAACGCCAGCCTCCTCCTCGGGTATAGCAAGAAACCGGGGGATGTGTATCAACAAGAGACAGTAAAAAAGGTTTACGCAGGGTCTTAATCTGAAAAGAATCCTTGCAAAACGGGTCCCTACTGCACGTCTGCGCCTGTGTCTCCGTTGTGCCGTATCCTAGACGGGTGTAGCACGGTGTTCATCTATAAAAGAGAAGAACTTTAGTTGAAAAGAAAAAAAAGATTGTGCGAAAAATGTACTTTGTGTTAACTAAACAGAGTACGGTTCGAAAAGTGAATAATTATGAGCTTTATTGTCTCTTGTTGTACATGCGTGCAGCCCCTTGTACGTGGGTATGCCGGTAGTGGGCGTTTATATGTTTACGCTGGACTCGTCTAGCCATGTCCGGGGTCCGAATGACCTATTCGGGTGCTTTGATTAGCGGAGCCGGATTAGTGTGGGGCTGTCAAGGCAGTCTCACGTTCTTCCGTGCTCGAGTAACACTTGATACTCCCTTATAATGAGATGATGCCGCGTGGACCGGGCATTTTAAGTGTAAGAGATGCATAATGCGGTATTGCATTAAAGCGGGCGAAAGCTTCACGCCCCAAAGAGTGCTTGATAGCTACTTTCGAATGGCGCGATATGGAAGGTTAACTTTTCGCGGCGAAAGTTGTCGGATGAGACGAACACAACTTCTAGCAGTAGGGAGCCCGTACAATGGGCATATAGGCCTGGCATTACCCCTTTGAAGAAGGTGTTGCTACGGCGAATTTTGGTTGGGTCTATCCCCATTTTGCGGATTGTGTCATGATATAGCAGATTTAGATCGCTACCTCCGTCCATTAGGACTTGTGTAAATTGGAGTCCGTCGATTATAGGATCTAATATCAAGGCAGTCCATCCTGCGTTCCGAATACTTCCGGAATAGTCCTGATGATCGAAGGTGATTGGTTTTGACAACCAACGTTGGGACTCTGCTGGGATAGACCGTGTGGCCCGTGTTTCTATGGGTGCCGCTCTGTTTTTCCCTTTTGTCACTTGAAGTGAGTTCACTGTTTTGACTGCTTTTGGGAAATTCTTTTGTTTTCCGGTGCTCTGCTTGTGGGGTTCTTCATCGTCCTCGCTTGGTGTGTCGAGCCCCTTGTGTTCGGCATTGAGTTTGCCGCACTGCTTGAAGTCCCAACAATCTCTGTGGGTATGGTTTGCAGGCTTCCCGGGAGTACTGTGGATTTGGCATATTTTGTCCAAGATTTTGTTTTGGTTGGATAACTCGTCGCTGTTATCCTTGAGGGGCAGTTTTTCATGATTCCGCCGGGAGCTTCTGAATCCGGCGATGACTGCCGTGCTCTTCGGGCTATTTCCCTTTGTCCGGTGCTGGCCCTTGCTGCGTCGTGGTTTTCCATTTCCATCCCTGACTTCGGATGTACTTGGGTCGCTGGTACTCCATCTCGCCAGCCAACTATCCTCTCCCGCGCAAAAGCGGGTCATGAGGCTTGTTAATGCGGCCATTGTTCTTGGCTTCTCCTGGCCGAGATGTCTGGCGAGCCATTCGTCTCGAACGTTGTGTTTTAAGGCTGCTAAGGCTTCGGCGTCCGAACAGTCGACTATTTGGTTCTTTTTGGTGAGGAACCTGTTCCAGAATTTGCGGGCCGACTCTCCGGGTTGTTGAGTTATGTGACTTAAATCGTCAGCATCTGGAGGGCGGACATAAGTCCCTTGAAAATTCACCCGAAAAGCATCCTCGAGCTCTTCCCAACTTCCAATGGTATTTTCTAGGAGGCTTTTGAGCCAATGCCAAGCTGGCCCTTTTAGCTTGAGGGGTAAATATTTTATGGCGTGGAGATCATCTCCTCTTGCCATGTGTATGTGAAGGATGTAATCCTCAATCCAGAATCCAGGGTCTGTTGTTCCGTCGTATGCCTCTAGGTTTACGGGTTTGAATCCGTTAGAATTAGGTCCAAAGACCTCATCGGTGAAACCACGAGGTGTGCGGCACCCCTATATTTAGGTGTGCCGTGATGTTCGGATATTTGGCGTGTTGCATTGCTTGGAAGAGCTTGCTTTCTCGGCCCATAGATGGACCTCACTAGGCCATCCTTTTGATGCGAATCCTTATGCGGATCGCGTGCCGGCTTGTGTGCGGCACCGCTTGCCGCTCCATGTTTGCCATGTGGTCGTCTATCCGATCGTGCGGCCTCTTTGTTCTTTGATTACGGGGGCTCTACGGCCTCCTCATCGAATTCGGGCAGTAGTTTGCGCTTCGGGTAGCTCTTTGTTTGGTGACTGTCGCCGCCAGATTTCTCTCGCGGTGTTGAGTACTTTTCTCCATCTGATTCTGAGTGCATCTTCCGCTGCTTTGAGCTTCCGCTTCGCTTTTTTCAGGCTACGCAGCGGGCGGCGAGCCTTTTGTGGAGGTTCTTCGCTCCAACAACTTGTCCCGTGAGATCGTCCGGACTGTTATCTTCTCCGGGACGGGTTGTTTATCCAAGTTGTCCTGTTCGGACGGTTGCTTTCGATAGCATGTTAAGTCTGCCCACCGGTTCGCCCTGCTCTATGGCTGGGTCTGTGTGACTGCCGTCTTTGTCGAGGCGGGACTTGGTGCGGCGTTTACGTTGCCGTTTTAACTGCTTTTCGAGGAATTTATCCTTCGTAGCGTCCCGTTGTTCCTTGTTGTCACTTCCTTTAGGTGTCTCCACCATGTATACATCGTGGGATGCGGTGGCTGTCCAGTATCCTATAGGTGCTGGTTCATGGTTGTCTCCTACATCGTCGTCCATACCATCGATGTCTTCGGAGTTGAAATCGAGCACATCGTTTAAGCTTTCGACAGTGGCTATAAAGTGGGTGGTGGGTGGGCGTTGAATTTCTTCGTCGTCCGCATCCCAACCTTCCTGACCGTAGTCCTGCCAGGGCTCTCCTGATAAAGAGAGAGACTTTAGTCAATTCAGGATGTCGCCAAAGGGCGGGTGTTGAAAGATGTCCGCGGCAGTGAACTCCATAACCGGCACCCAATTGGATTCGATTGGTAGGGGCGCGGAGGGTTCGTAGTCCGGAGAGGAGTCCGACACCTTGGAGTCACGGTCTTCGCAAAGGACAGGGATGGAGTTGACTCAATCGCCGTAGAGATCGTAGCCCAGGCGGTGTCCAGCCACTCGTCCTCGTCCCGGCGTAATCGGCTCCGAGCTAAGGATCGGAGGCGGATGCCTGCGGTCTGACCTCCGGTACTGACCGGCTGACGAGCTAGATCATGCCCATCGAGACAGTGCGGCGCGCTTGGCTGTGGCTCGAATCCGTCGAAGATCAAGTCTCCGTGGATGTCGGCCTTGTAGTTCAAACTCTCAAATCTGACACGATGGCGGGCGTAGCTTCGATCTGCTCCGGATGGCCAAGTGAATTGGCCGCATTGCAAAAGCCGCCGAATCTGAAGATCTGTCCGGGGAGAAAAGTCTCACCACGGACCGCGTCGTTATTGATGATCGAAGGAGCCATCGGGCCTAAGGATGACGACACGGAGGAACTCTCAATGAAAGCACCAATGTCGATTGTCAAAACCGGCGGATCTCGGGTAGGGGTCCCGAACTGTGCGTCTAGGCGGATGGTAACGAGGAGACAAGGGACACGATGTTTTTACCCAGGTTCGGCCCTCTCGATGGAGGTAAAACCCTACTCTGCTTGATTAATATTGATGATATGGGTAGTACAAGAGTGAATCTACCACGAGATCGGAGAGGCTAAACCCTAGAAGCTAGCCTATGGTATGATTGTTGTTCGTCCTCTGAGACTAAAACCCTCCGGTTTATATAGACACGGATAGGGTTAGGGTTACATGCAGTCGGTTACAATGGTAGGAGATCTACATATCCGTATCGCCAAGCTTGCCTTCCACGCCAAGGAAAGTCCCATCCGGACACGGGACGAAGTCTTCAATCTTGTATCTTCAAAGTCCAGGAGTCCGGCCAATGGTGATAGTTCGGCTATCTGGACACCCCCTAATCCAGGACTCCCTCAACGACCACGTCGATTTCCTCCGCAAGACGCGGCGGCTGCCCGACAAGGATTTCGTGAGGGTCCGCCTCACGCCGAAGAGATAAATCTCGCCAGCGCTGGAGGAGGGCGAGCGGGTCGTCTTCCGCTTGCACCGCCTGTGCGGCCTTGGCTTGCCTGCGAGCGGCTTCTTTCGGTCCTTCCTCAAATTCTATGGACTCCAGCCGCACCACCTCACCCCGAACACGGTGGTGCTGCCGTCTGCCTTCGTCACCTTGTGCGAAGGCTTCCTCGGCGTCCTCCCCACCATCGAGCTCTGGGGGGAGTTCTTCTACACCAAGCTCGGCACCCACGTGGCAGGCGTGTCGGCCCAGTGCGGCGCGTTCATCGCGGTGCGGAGGTCGGGGGCCGACAATCCGTTTCCCCCCATCACGCTGATAAAAATCGGTGAAGATGTGGCAGCGGTCGTACTTCTACGTGAAGAGCGTCTTTGCGGAGGGTGAGGGAGTCCCGGACTAGGGGGTGTCCGGATAGCCGGACTATCATCACGGCCGGACTCCAAGACTATGAAGATACAAGATTGAAGACTTCGTCCGTTGTCCGGATGGGACTTTCCTTGGCGTGGAAGGCAAGCTTGGCGATACGGATATGTATATCTCCTACCATTGTAACCGACTCTGTGTAACCCTAACCTATCCGGTGTCTATATAAACCGGAGGGTTTTAGTCCAGAGGATGTAACAACAATCATACCATAGGCTAGCTTCTAGGGTTTAGCCTCCTTGATCTCGTGGTAGATCTACTCTTGTACTACCCATATCATCAATATTAATCAAGCGGAGTAGGGTATTACCTCCATCGAGAGGGCCCCAACCTAGGTAAAAACATCGTGTCCCTTGTCTCCTGTTACCATCCGCTTAGACGCACTGCTCGGGACCCCCTACCGAGATCCGCCGGTTTTGACACCGACATTGGTGCTTTCATTGAGAGTTCCTACGTATGCGTCACCGATAGGCCCGATGCCTCCTTCGATCATCAACAACGACGCGGTCCAGGGTGAGACTTTTCTCCCGGACAGATCTTCGTGATTCGGCGGCTTTGCACTGCAGCCAATTCACTTGGCCATCCGGAAGCAGATCGAAAGCTACGCCTGGCCATCGTGTCAGATTTGGAAGTTTGAACTATACGGCCGATATCCGCGGAGACTTGATCTTCGATGGATTCAAGCCGCGGCCAAGCGTGCCGCACTGTCTCGAGGGGCATGATCTAGCTCTGCAGCCGAGCGATTGCACCGAGGCCGCACCAGCATCCGCTCCGACCCTTAATCCAGAGCCGGATTCCCCGATCGAGGATGAGTGGTTGGACACCGCCTCGGGGGCTACAATCCCTACGGCGATTGAGCCGAACTCCATCCCTATCCTTTGCGAAGACCTCGACTCCAGGGTGCCGGACTCCGAAACCTCCGCGCCCCTGCCAATCGAATCCGATTGGGCGCCCGTTATGGAGTTCATCGCCATGACATCTTTCAGCACTCGCCTCTTTGGCGATATTCTGAATTCACTAAAGTCTCTCTCTTTATCCGGAGAGCCCTGGCCGGATCAAGGATAGGAAGGTTGGGATACGGACGACGAAATTCAACGCCCACCCACCACCCACTTTGTAGCCACTGTCGATGATTTAACCGACATGCTCGACTTCGACTCCGAAGACGTCGACGGCATGGACGACGACGCCGGAGACGACCAAGACCCAGCGCCTACAGGGCACTGGAAGGCCACCTCGTCATATGACATATACATGGTGGACATCCCAAAAGATGGGAACGGCGATGGAACAACGGAGGATGACCCCTCCAAGAAACAACCGAAGCGCCGACGTCAGCGGCACCGCTCTAAATCCCGCCACAACAAAAACAGTGATTCTGGCACGGGAGATAATAATACCCCGGACAGTGCCGAAGAGAACCCCCTCCAGCAGGACTCAGCGCAGGAGGAGGGAGAAGCAAGTCCGCACGACATGACGGTCTTGCGGGCAGAAAAGAGAGGTCGAGGACGATAATTATGCGCCTCCCTCCGAAGATGAGGCAATCCTCGACGACGACGAATTTGTCGTGCCTGAGGATCCCGCCGAACAGGAGCGTTTCAAACGCAGGCTTATAGCCACGGCAAACAGCCTCAAGAAAAAGCAGCAACAGCTTAGAGCTAATCAAGACCTGCTAGGCGGCAGTGGACCAAGTCCTTGCAGCCAAGAGTATGAACTCGAACGCCTCCAAAAGCTACCCCAAACGCAGGCCGTTGCCTCGATCGGAAGAGGAAGCACCCAAGTCACCAGCAAGACGACATGGCAGACCGGCCACCCCGTGGCCGCGACAGAGAAGCCTCTCGGCCCTCCGCTCAAGCCACCCCCCGACGCCGCTCAAAAAGTACCAACGCACGGGAAAACGTGCCGGACTTGCGAGATATATTGGAGGATAAGGCATAACATACAAGATCGATCTACGGATCGCGTGGGCTCCCAACGACGCGGGATGTTTACCGTCGCGCCGGATACGGCAAACCCGGCCGGGCCGAACACAGTAGACAAAGCTCATATGAGCTACGTCGTGATATAGCCCAATACAAAGGCGCCGCACACCCACTATGCTTCACAGATGAAGTAATGGATCATCAAATCCCCGAGGGCTTCAAACCCGTAAACATCGAATCATATGATGGTACCACAGATCCTGCGGTCTGGATAGAGGACTATCTCCTCCATATCCACATGGCCCGCGGTGATGATCTACATGCCATCAAATACCTCCCACTCAAGCTTAAAGGACCAGCTCGGCATTGGCTCAACAGCTTGCCAGCAGAATCAATTGGTTGTTGGGAGGACACGGAAGCCGCATTCCTTGATAACTTCCAGGGCACATATGTGCGACCACCAGACGCCGATGACCTTAGCCACATAATTCAGCAGCCAGAAGAATCGGCCAGACAATTCTGGACACGGTTCCTAACAAAGAAAAATCAAATCATTGACTGTCCGGATGTAGAGGCCCTTGCAGCCTTCAAACATAACATCCGCGACGAGTGGCTTGCCCGGCACCTAGGACAGGAAAAGCAAAAATCCATGGCAGCCCTCACGACACTCATGACCCGCTTTTGTGTGGGAGAGGACAGCTGGCTGGCTCGAAGCAACAACTTGGCCAAACATCCTGATAGTTCGGATACCAAGGACAGCAACGGCAGGTCGCGGCATGCAACAAGAACAAGCGCCGCGTTAACGGCGAGCACATCAAGATACGCCATCAATGCCGGATTCAGAGGCTCTAAACCCGGACAGCGGAAGAAGCCATTCAAAAGAAATACACAGGGCCCATCCAACTTGGACCGAATACTCGATCGCTTGTGCTAGATACATGGCACCCCCGAAAAACCAGCCAATCACACCAACAGGGATTGTCGGGTGTTCAAGCAAGCAGGCAAGTTAAGTGCCGAACTCAATGACAATGGGCTGCATAGCGATGACGAGGAAGAGCCCTGGCCGCCGAACAATAGAGGATAGAAGGGTTTTCCTACACAAGTGCGGACAGTGAACATGATATACGCAACCCACATACCCAAAAGGGAGCGGAAGTGTGCACTAAGGGACGTATATGCGATGGAGCCAGTCGCCCAGTTCAACCCATGGTCTTCCTGCCCGATCACCTTCGATCGAAGGGACCACCCCACTAGCATCCGTCACGGCAGCTTCGCCGCATTGGTTCTTGACCCAATTATCGACGGATTTCACCTC
This sequence comes from Aegilops bicornis, assembly GCA_021605145.1. Classification (NCBI taxonomy): domain Eukaryota; kingdom Viridiplantae; phylum Streptophyta; class Magnoliopsida; order Poales; family Poaceae; genus Aegilops; species Aegilops bicornis. The sequence goes on along the minus strand of CM038673.1, from coordinate 126,895,307 downwards.
ACCAGAGTCATGATGGACGGCGGTAGCAGCCTGAACCCGCTTTACCAGGATACAGTGCACAAAATGGGCATAGACCCTCAGGGATTAAACCTACAAAGACGACCTTTAAAGGCGTCATACCGGGTGTAGAGGCCAGTTGTACGGGCTCAGTTACACTCGAAGTGGTCTTCGGATCCCCGGATAACTTCCGGAGCGAAGAGTTAATCTTCGACATCGTCCCATTCCGCAGCGGCTATCATGCACTGCTCGGACGAACCGCATTTGCAAAGTTCAATGCGGTGCCGCACTACGCATACCTCAAGCTCAAGATGCCAGGCCCTCGAGGAGTAATCACGGTCAATGGAAACACCGAACACTCTCTCCGAACGAAGGAGCACACGGCGGCCCTCGCGGCGGAGGTACAAAGCAGCCTCTCACAGCAATTCTCGAGTCCGGCCACTAAGCGTCCGGACACTGTCAAGCGCGCCCGGAGTAACCTACAACAAGACCGCCTGGCACGATTCAAGCATCGCCAGAGTAATCCGGCCCCAACCCCAGCCCTCGCGAAATTGCAAAGCTAGTATTACGCGTACATAATTACGCTCTGGAGATACCATGGGCATATGGGGAGGGGCACGACCACGGCACGCCAAGAATGCGGCTCGACCGCACCAGGAGCTCCCGATTGTGTCATTCTTTTTCTTTTTTTCTTTTTTCTTACTCTCAGGACTCCGCCTTCCAGAAGTCATGTCCGGCACTAGAATCGCCGAACTCACGATGCAACAGCCAGAGAAGCAGAAAGCCACGTCAAGTGTCCAGATGGTCTCTATTACGAGCATTATACCTGTTTTACATACCATCTCGCAGCTTACCCCTGGAGGGGGACATGTTAGATAGTCCCATCCCTTGCTTATCGCACTATTTGTATCGTTCTGCTTTCATTGCAGTACCTTTTGAATAAACAATGCATAGCTTTTGCCTACTATTGCACTCTTTTTTTTATCTATATATATGTTCATTTCATGACATGTTGCACCCGTACACTTTGGTACGGCCAATACACCAGGGGCTTAAGTACCCCAAAATTATGGTGTGATAAGTCCGAACACTTTCACAAGTGCGGCACCCCGAACTTATAGCATTATATGAATCGGCTCCGAGTCATGTCTTGGGTCAATATTTGGGTTTGCCCGGCTCCCGTGTTTTGGTACCTTACGTTCCGTTATATCGGCTAAGGTAGTACCGGGAGAACCATCACGATTGTGCCCCGCTGAGCTGGGTCGAGCACCTCGATGGAGAAAGCTAAAACTGACCGTCATGATAGGGTGAGAGTCGGTCGCTATTCGAGAGGTTTTTGGGTCCCTAAAGACTTATGCCGCTTAGAGCGAGGAACCGGAATTGTCGGCCAAAGGCGTGGATAAGCGCCTCGAACTCCGTCTTCCGAATACTAGGGGCTTCACGAAATTTAAAATTATAGAATTCTATGGCTAAGTGAGAGTGTTCAAGCATTATAAGTCCGATTGCCTTGTTACGTTGTGTTGAGCGCCTCCCTAGATGGACCCAAGAATGGGAACAAGAGTGCTCAAGTTTATCCCGAACACCCCAAAGACTCGTGGCATGGGGGCTGAAGCCAACGACTTGCCATCTCTCAAATTTGATAAACGGCCGCACAGAAGGTAATATTTTAAATTCACAAGCGTTGCTTAGCGCATATGAACAAGTTTTCAGCGTACAGGATAACAAATGCAAGTCTATTCAAAAATTACATCTCTGGAGCACTCATCCGCTATTCGGCGGGCACCCTTCAAGAGGCCCTCATAGTACATTTCGGGCGTGCGATGCTCCTTGCCCTTCGGTGGCCCGTCCGTTACAAGCTTCTCCGCATCCAGCTTACCCGGTGCACTTTAGCACGGGCAAGGGCCCAACCGGACACCTTCGATGCAGACGGAGAGCTTGATGACTTCAATCCGTGGGACAGGCGTCCACCAGCCGCCACACTAAGCCGAAGTAGCTCCCGGGCATGGCCTCCAATGGCCTGACCCGGCGCTTATAAGGCCCTTCATGGCCTGCTCGGCGACCTTGTGGAGCTCGACCAGCTGCTTCAGCTGGTCGCTCGAGGCACTGGATGTCCGGCCTCGGCATCTTGAGACCCAACACCTTTTCCGTCGAGCTCCCTCCTTGGCGCAGTAGAATGCGGCATCGGACGCACTTTTCACGGGCAAATCTGCGAGCAGCTCTGGAGAGCTCCGAATCCGGGTAATTAATAGGTAATTCACTTTCACATGCTTGCTTTGCATAAAGAATGCCTTACCCGCCGCTATCTTCTTTAATGATTCAATTTCTTGGAGGGCTTTTTGGGCCTCGGCCTTAGCAGCTTTGGCACTCTCAAGAGCCGAGGCGAGCTCAGACTCTCGAGTCTTCGAGTCACGCTCCAAACTCTCGTGTTTTTCCACAAGAGCTTGGAGCTCTTGCCGTACCATGGCCAGCTGCGCCTCCCCCTTCTCTCGCTCGGTGCGTTCCGGAGCCGCTTTGTTTTCGGCCACGGACACCGCTTCCTTCAGGGGCGCCACCTTGTTCGTGGCCCCTGCAGCACCCATGTTATTCCTGTTATTTTGCAACCAAAACCTTTTCTATAAGGTATTTCTTTAATAAGGTATTACTTACCTTCCTTGTCCTCGAGCTGCTTCTTGGCTTGTCCGAGCTCGTTCTCGGACCGCTCAAGGTTCTCCTTCAGTGCATTGACCTCCATGATTAGTGCGGCAGAGGTCAGCAAAGCGCCTTTGCATTCCCATATTGACATACTTATGTTAGACTCCTGCGTATATCTTTTTAGATCCTTAGTCCGGCTTTTCTTTCCGAACACCGAACTAAGCATCAGGGGCTACTGTCTATGTGGTAATCTTTACATATTCTAAACTTACCTCAAAGCCTGTTAGAAGGCTGGTACAGGCTTCGGTCAGTCCGCTCTTGGCGGACTGAACTGTCCAAATCACCGCACTCATAACAGTGCGGTGCTCCTCCTCAATGGAAGCGTTGTTAAGCGCCTCCAGTAAGCTATCCGGTGCCTCCGGTTGGATGGAGGACACCAGCGTCTTACCCTTCTTACGAAGGGGCCGCTTGCCGGACTCCGGAACCGCTGAAGGTTCCGCCATGGAGTCCGGACAATGGTCGGGCTTAGAGCCCCTGGGGGTCTTGCCCCCCATGCGCCTGGAGTCCGGGAGGTTGCCTTGTGGCTCCTCCTGCGCCACCTCCTCTTGACCAGGCCCCCCTTGGGGCGCCACCTCGGCGTCGTCCGCAGCGTGGTGAGGAGGCGGCGGTGAGGCAGTACTCTCCATTTCCGGCGAACCCGAGGGGACCCGCTCGTCGAAGCGGCTAGCTCGCTCTTGGGCGGGCTGCATGATTGTTTGACATTAGAGAACACTATGCAATAATTAAAAAGTAATGGGTATCCGGACACTTACGATCTCGCCAGGGGCTTGGCCCTTGTTGGCCAATCCTCCTCGTCGCTGTCGACATTGGTGGAGAAGTCCGGGGGAAGGGTTCTTCCGTTCTTGGACCCTCCGGCCTCCCCAGTTGGGGCGGCCTTCCTTTTCCTCTCCTCCCCCGCTTGGGGGGGAGCTTCTTCTTCTTCCTCCTCGTCCTCAGGAGAAGATCCTGCTTCAGATTCCGACAGTACCTGGCATCGGGAACTCTTTTGAGATCCCGTAGCCTCCTTCTTGGCCTTCTTCTCCGGCACCACATGGGGTACCGGAGCCAAGAGCCCCACCCAAGGCCCGGCTGGGTCTTCCGGCAAAGGAGCCGGACAGTTAATCTGTCCGGACGTCTTCAGCCAATCCTGTCAAAGATTAGGGAGTTTTAGATCCCATATAGTGTCAATCTATGAAAAAGAGTCCCGTAAATGGTAAAATAACTTACCTTGTCGGCTTGACGCCGCGAGCTGTATCCGCGATCTTTGTTAGCGGATACGGGGGCTTCGGCGCCCTTGAACAGCACCTTCCAGGCATCTTCGTACGTAGTGTCGAAGAGCCGGCTCAGAACCGGTGTTGTGCCGGATCAAACTCCCACAAATTAAAGGCCCGTTGTTGGCATGGGAGAATCCGGCGGATGAGCATCACCTGGATTACGTCGACAAGCTTGAGATTCTTGTCCACCAGGTTTCAGACGCATGTTTGGAGTCCGGATAGCTCTTCCGAATTCCCCCACGTCAGGCCCGTCTATTTCCATGACGATAGCCGTGTGGGGAAGCCAGATCTGAATTCGGGGGTCGCCACCCATTCGGGGTCGCGTGGCTCGGTGATATAGAACCACCCCGATTGCCACCCCTTTATTGTCTCCACCAAGGCGTCCTCGAGCCATAGGACTTTGGCCATCTTGCCAACCATGGCGCCTCCGCACTCCGCTTGACGGCCGCCCACTACCTTCGGCCGGACGTTGAAGATCTTCAGCCATAAGCCGAAGTGGGGCTGGATGCAGAGGAAGGCCTCGCACACGATGATAAACGCCGAGATGTTGAGGATAAAATTCGGGGCCAGGTCGTGGAAGTCCAGGCCGTAGTAGAACATGAGCCCCCGGACAAATGGGTGAAGTGGAAGACCTAGTCCATGGAGGAAGTGGGGGAGAAACACCACCCTCTCATGAGGCCTGGGGGTTGGAATAAGATGCCCCGCATCGGGCAGCCTGTGTGCGATGTCGCCGGACAAATATCCGGCCTCCCGCAGTCTTGTGATGTGCCCCTCCGTGGCGGAGGAGGCCAGCCACCTGCCTCCCACTCCTGACATGGTTGGAGAAGGTTGAGGTGGGGTGTGCGGACTTGGGCGCTGGAGCTCGAAAAGCGGAAATGGATAAGCAAAGGAGGAAGAAGGCGTAGGTGAAAAGGTGGATCCGTATCCCCTTATATGGACGGACGAAGCTATGCGTCCCCCACCAGCCTGGTAAAACTCGCTTATCTCCCAAGCGCCATAATCAATGGCGCGGATGGGTTACCCACGTCCGTATTGATGAGAATCCTGGAGTAAGGGGGCACGATCTATGCTTTGATAAGACGTGCCAAGGAAACCGCCTCGCTAAACGCTACCGAGGTGGAACAGTAAAAACGATTCATATAAAGGCTTGGCGTGGTGTGATGTCACACCACGGAATACGCCACAGATCTGTGCAAAAGTTATTCTCTCTCGGTGGTATGTGGAACTTGTTTTGCAGAGCCGACACTATCCTGGTGTTCAAAACCTTCTATGAAGAATTCGAGGAGGAACCCGCCTTGCAATGTCGAAGACAATATGCGCTTTGACTCGTCGTCATTGAAGCACTGGTTCGAGGGGAGCTCTTGAGGAATCCCGGACTAGGGGTGTCCGGATAGCCGGACTATCATCACGGTCGGACTCCAAGACTATGAAGATACAAGATTGAAGACTTACGTCCCGTGTCCGGATGGGACTTTCCTTGGCGTGGAAGGCAAGCTTGGCGACACGGATATGTAGATCTCCTACCATTGTAACCGACTACGTGTAACCCTAACCTATCCGGTGTCTATATAAACCGGAGGGTTTTAGTCCGTAGGGACGTAACAACAATCATACCATAGGCTAGCTTCTAGCGTTTAGCCTCCTTGATCTCGTGGTAGATCTACTCTTGTACTACCCATATCATCAATATTAATCAAGCAGGAGTAGGGTATTACCTCCATCGAGAGGGCCCGAACCTAGGTAAAAACATCGTGTCCCTTGTCTCCTGTTACCATCTTCCTAGACGCACAGTTCGGGACCCCCTACCCGAGATCCGCCGGTTTTGACACCGACAGAGGGCGACTGGGTCAACTTCTTGCTTCACGCAGCCGGGCCCGGCCACCTGGAAGGCAGCCCAAGGCGTGCTCGGGCGAGACGGCGGCGCTTTCTTGGAGCGCCGCCATCATCGGCTTCGAGTCTTGTGACGCAATGAGGGCCTGACCGGGCCTGATTTGCTGGCCGCCTTCGTGGCGGGCCGAGTGCTCCCGCTCCAGGGCCGCCCTCACATGATCTGCCAGATGAGCGGACATCGGGACCCGAGCCGGCTGTGCACCAAGGAGATGTCTCACGCAGAGGTAACCTACATGGTTAACTATCTTGCGAACTGCGAGCTCTCGGAAGAGTGACGGTTCGGCAAGGAGCCGTATTCACGCGCCAACCCTCCGCCCATGGTGAGTTGTCTCGTTTTCTTTTTCCTCTGACTCTTTGTCGCTGAGTCCGTCTTGTCCAGTCTGACCAAACGGCCTTTGAACAGAGGCCCTCCTCCGGCCCAGAACGGCACCTTGAGGCGGTGTTGTAATTCCTCCCGACGAGGCGGAGAGCGACGTCGACGACCCCGACTTGGGTGCGGCGGCCTTGGAGGACGACGCCGAGGGAGGAGGCAGTGAAGCAGGCGGCTCGAGGCTCAGAGCAAGCCTCGAGGACTGGCCTGATGACGACGCGGGGGAAGTCGCCTCGCGCCACCAGCCGGGAGCCGGCCAGCTAGGCGCGAGCTCTTGTGCTGCACCGGAGGCCCAAGGCGGCGCGAAGAGGCGTAGGGCCGCGCCGAGCATGTTCGGCAGTCGGTGAAGAAGCCCATGGGCTCGGCCGCGACGACCAAGCGGGACGAAGCGGCCGCGAAGGCCAACCGCTTCCGCAGGGAGGTGAAGATCCGCTGCTGGTTTCTGCGTAAGTGCTACCTTCCTTTGCATCTTCATTTTTTCTTCGTTGATCTTGTCTGAGTTCTTTTGCTTGTTTTCCTTGGTCAGGGCTCCCCTCTCTCTTGAGAAGGTGGCTGCCGCCTCCATCATGGGGTCGGCAAAGACTTACGCCACCACTCGGCGGATCGACCCCGCCGCCGACCTCCGGGAGGCGAGGGAGCGGAACGCATGAGAAGTGCGCGAAGAGCAGGCAGCCGCCCTCCTAGAGAAGGCGGCGGCTGAGAAAGTGGAGGCCGTCGCCCTGAAGAAGCTGGCAGATGCCGAGGCCGCCAACGCGGCGCAGAAGCAGGCTGAAGAAGCCGCACACCGCCAATCGGCGGTTTTTGTCATTCCTCTGAACTCTGCGCCGCCACCTCCGGAGTTCACGACGCAGACTGGGGGAGTCGGCGGTGAGAACCCAATCATGGATAGGGACAGCGGCGACACCGCCATGTCGGACGTGATCGTGCCGCCCCCGCCGCCGTCTGGGAGCACGCAAGGCAGGGAGCCGGCGGACCCGCCGGTGCCGCCAACTGAAGACGAGCTGGTGGCAGGCCTGGTTATCGAGGTTGGCACACCGACGCGCCACCGCCTTGCAAAGGTGGCTTCGGCGCCGCGCCCTCTGGAGACTGGCGCCGCGAGCTCCTCAATCCCGGACACCGAGGCGATGAGCGCCGCGCCCACTGGGTGGGTGCGGGGAGGCGGGACGGGCCCGTTGAGCCTGGCACTTTTGGACGTCCAAGCCAAGATCCGAGCCAAGGGCGAGGCCATCAGGAACTGCAACAAGGCGCATCTGGCATCGCGAGAGGCCGTCCGGGTACGTTTCCTTCTTCTTTGTTTCTATTTCTTGTGTTTCTCGGTGGGGGCGCGGCAGCCCACCCACTGGGTGTAATCCCCGAGTTTCGGGCCGGCTGCTGAGTAGGCGGCTCGGAACTCTAATCGGCGAGTTACAAGTACTAACACTTGTCTGAAATTTTTGTCACGGGATTACCACAATCTCCGTGTGATCGCCTTCAACTCCAACATCCAGGAGCTGGCTCAGCGGACCGCCGACTTGTCGGAAAGCTGGAGTAAGTCCTCTTCTTTTTTCTGCGGGGGCGTGCTGACGCACCCGCGGGCTGTAGTCCCCGAGATTCGGGCCAACTGCTGGGCAGTCGGGCCGGATCTCCCGAGACACTATTCTTCTTTCTGTTGATGACTCTTTTTTCGTGGGGGCGCACTGGCGCAACCGCGGGCTGTAGTCCCCGAGATTAGGGCCGACTGCTGAGCAGTCGGGCCGGATCTCCCCGGTAACTATTCTTCTTTGTTGGCGACTAACACCTTGCTTTCTTCTTTCTTCCGCAGAGGCCAACGCAAGCTTGCAGGAGCAGCTGGGCGAAGCCAACACCGCGCTACATGCCAAGGAGGAGGAGTGCAGCAAGCTGGCAGAGGAGTGCGACCGGCTGGTCACGCAACTGGCATAACAGAAGGAGCTCCTCAAGAAGGCCCAGAAGGAGGCGGAGGACAAGGAGACCGGCCTCCTTGCTAAGTTCACGAGCGAACGCTCCTCCTGGAATGACAAGGAGGTGATGCTGACTTCCGGCTTCCACGAGATCGAGGATATAGTCAATGGTGAGCCTCCCAAATTTCCCTTCTTTGCGCTGCCGGTTGTTGGTCAAGCTGGCTTCTGGTCTTTAATTTTGTTCTTCGCTTCTGTCTTGGCAGACTTCTTCCCTGGCCACTCGGATGCTGCCAACCAGGCCATCGAAGCTGATCACGAAGGGCGGAGGGCGGACAGCGCGAAGATCGCCACCGACGCCCCCCGAACCCTTATCGAGCAGATCCTGAGCATCGAGGCCCGTCTTCGGCTGGCCCACCGGATGCTGCGTTGGCTTTAGCGCGTCGGCGCCCAGGCGATCGCCGCCCTGTGGCCGGACATGCCTGCACCGCGCACTCCCAGTCGGACCGCCGACTGGCTGGAGGTAGCGGCCGGCCGTCTTGAGGCCTGGAAGGGCTCTTCAGCTCGGGCTGGAGCACGCCGGACCTTGGAGTTCGTCAAGGCGTGGTACCCTGGGCTGAGTCTAGCCCAGCTGGCCACATTCCAGCTGGAGGCTCAGTAGGAGTTGGCGGTCGTGGAGGACGATCTCGTCAAGCGCGCGGCGTCAATCGCCGAGTACACCGACACCAGCATCTTTGTCCCAGAGCGGGTTAAAAACAGCGACGAGGCATCGCCAGAATGGTTCGGGCTGAACCCGGACAACGACGAGGACTCAGCGGAGGTGATCGACTCTAGCGGCGAGGAAGAAGGAGAGGCGGAGGAGGGAGGCGAAGAGGAGGCGCCAAAGGTCAGAGCGGACGACCAAACTCAGCTCGACCGCGCCTCCCAAAGAACGAAAGGCCGCACCTAATCGAGCCAGCCACCGGAGGCGACCAGCGAGATCGACCAGCCGGCCGCTTCCAAATGATCGACACCGCTGACTCCTCCGATCCTCCAAACCACTCTGACGCTTCCTAAGCTGCCATTTTATCTTTTACTTCACCTGTCTATTAGTCTCGATGAACTTGTTAATTTTGCACAATTCCACCCGCGGGGTGTATCTTGAACTTCTGTTGAAGATCGGCCAATGGCCTTTGCTATGTAAATATTTTTCCGAGTTCTGTCTTTTCTTGCTTCTTCGCTCTTTGGCTTTTTCCTTTGCTGCATTCCCTTGTTGCCGTCTTGCCGGCCAAACAAGCCGCTCTCTTGATCGATGTCTTTGGTCAAGTACTTAGCTACTTTGGGAAGGCAAGTACTTAGTCGCTTAGAGTTCTTTAGCAAGTTAAGTAGAAAACGGCGGACCGCTGCTCTGATCAGGTTGTAAGCAGAAAGAAGTCGGGCTTAAACTATGCACATGCTTTGTGTCCTTAGCTATTTTTCATGTGGGCACTGCTTTCTACCTTACTCCTGCCCATCAGACAGTCGCTTTCATGCGAAACTGCGGCTTCTGGCAGGAGACGGCTTAAGTCCCACACATTACTTGTCCGGCTGCAGGAAGCATTTCATAGTACAAGACGGCAAGTCCCCGGGCTGACTAGTCGGACCCGGTACCAAGTGGCATAACATAAAATAACATACTCATAGGCATAATTCTTATCATATAGATAAAAGAGGGCAGTCCCCGAGCTCTTCTCGGGGGACCCGGAGTCTTCGTACTTTAATACAAAAGGTAGCGTGGTACATACTGCATCAACTGTAAAATCTTCGCAGGAGATTTGCATTCCATGGCCGCTCCGTCTCCTTGCCGGAGTCGTCTCTCTTGCACGCTCGAGGCTTCTGAGCGTCGATCAGGTAGTAGGAGTCGTTGCCCAACACTTTGCTGATGTTGAAGGGGCCTTCCCAAGGCGCTGAGAGTTTGTGCTAGCCGACTGTTCGCTGGATCAGCCGGAGCACAAGGTCTCCTTCTTGGAAAGATCTCGTCTTGACCTTCCCGGCGCAGGCTCTGCTGGTAGATGCTGGACCGGCTGAGTGCCAACAGTCGGCCCTCTTCCAGTAGATCGACATCGTCTTGTCGTGCTTCTTCCGCCTCCTCTTCGGTGTACATGGTGACTCGAGGGGAGTCGAATTCTATGTCTGTTGGGATGACGGCTTCGGCACCATAGACGAGGAAGAAAGGAGTGAAGCCGGTTGACTTGTTTGGAGTTGCGCGCAGGCTCCAGAGGACGGATGGCAGCTCATCGAGCCAGCAGCCGGCCGAACGCTCCAGAGGCTCGACCAGTCGGGGCTTGATGCCGGACAAAATGAGGCCGTTTGCTCGCTCCACCTGGCCGTTTGACTGTGGATGGGCAACGGACGCTAAGTCCAGTCGGATGCCCTGCATCGCGCAGAAACGGGCCAAGGCGCCTTTGGCAAAGTTTGTGCCATTGTCGGTGATAATTCTGTGCGGTATGCCATACCGGATGGTGATGTCGGAGATGAAAGTTACATTTGTTGGACCATTCAGCTTCTTGATTGGTTTTTCCTCTATCCACTTGGTGAACTTGTCCACCACGACAAGCAGATGAGTCATGCCGCCTCACGCTATTTTGAATGGTCCCACCATGTACAAGCCCCAGACGGCAAAGGGCCAGGCAATGGGAATAGTCTTGAGTGCAGAAGGCGGCTGATGTGGCTTGGAATGGAACTTCTGGCACCCTTTGCATTTTTGGACCAAGTCCTTGGCGTCTTCTAGAGCGATCGGCCATAAAAAACCATGGAGAAATGCTTTGGCGACAAGTGCTCTTGAAGCCGCGTGGTGGCCACACTTGCCTTGATGGATATCCTTGAGAATCGCTTGGCCTTGCTCCGGCTCCACGCAGCGCAGGTAGACACTAGTGACATTGCGCCTCACAAGCTCTCTGTTGACTATGGTGTAGGCTCCTGCCCGGCGTTGCACTTGCCGGGCCGAGATCTCATCAGTCGGCAGCTCTTTGTTCACCAGGAAATTGAGGATGGGCTGGGCCAAAGAAGGTGTTGCGACTTCTGCGACTGTCAGGACTGCAACTTGGACGAGGGCGGTTGGGCCGGGAGGCGGCGGGTTGGAGTTGGAAGCCGCTTGCTGGGTCGATGAAGTCCCAGGGCCGATTGGTGCAGTCCCCGGGCCGGGCTCTGAAGTCTCGGGGCTGGCCGCTACAGTCCCCGGGCCGGGTTCTGAAGTCCCCGGGCCGGGTGCGACTGCCGAGGCCCCCAGGCCGCCAGCCAGAATTCTTGTGCCAGCTGCTGGAGCTCTCAAGTCGGATCCGACTGCTTTAGGAGGAACCGGCACGAAGATAGAATCGATTCTGGTGATGTCTTGACAGGCGGATTGAGGAGGCGTTGAAGGGCGACGTCGGTCGGTATTGCTTGACGGGTGGAGCCGATTCTTGCCAAGGCGTCTGCTTGCTCGTTGTCGTTTCTTGGTACATGGAGAAACTCGCACCCTTCAAAATATCCACTGAGTTGCTGTACGAGGAAGCGGTAGCTCGCCATGTTTGCATCTTTGGCGTCGATCGGCGTGACGACCGCCGACCCTCAAGTCGAGTCACCATAACACGTGATCCGGCGGATGCCGAGTTCTTTGGCAAGCCGGAGCCCGTGAATGAGTGCCTCATATTCGGCGATGTTGTTGGAGGTGGCAAAATGGATTTGCAGCACATATTTGAGCTTGTCGCCTTTGGGAGAGGTGAGGACGATGCCGGCTCCCAAACCGGTGCGCATCTTGGAACCATCAAAATGCATCCGCCAATGGGTGGAGCCGGGCGCTGGCGGCAGGTACTGGGTCTCGGCCCAGTCGACGAGGAAGTCGGCCAGCGCTTGTGACTTGATGGTGGTGCGGGGCTGGTAGTAGATGGTGTAGGGAGCCAAATCTATGGCCCATTTTGCCACTCGGCCCAAAGCATCTCGGCTTCCAGTTATCTCTGCCAGTGGAGCTGTGCAGACCATAGTGATTGGGTGCTCTTGAAAGTACGGCTTCAACTTCTTGGTGGCAAAGTGCATGCTGTAGCACATCTTCTGGTAGTGGGGGGTAGTTTTGCTTGGAGGTCGACAGTACTTCACTTAAATAATATACCGGTCTCTGGACTGGTAGTGCCTTGCCTTCCTCCTTGCGCTCTACCACGATGACTGTGTTGACCACTCGGCTGGTGGCTGCAATGTAGAGGAGCATGGGCTCCTTAGGAGTCGGAGCCGCCAGGACAGGTGGAGTAGTCAACATCTTCTTGAGCTGGAGAATAGCTTCGTCCGCCTTGTCGTTCCACTCGAAAAAAGTGGTTTTCTTCATGAGCTGGTACAGGGGAAGGGCCTTCTTGCCCAGCCGACTGATGAATCGGCTGATGGATGCCAAGCAGCCAGTGAACTTCTGCACATCCAGCAGTCGGGTGGGCACTTCCATCCTCTCGATGGCCTTGATCTTTACAGGGTTGCACTCTATGCCGCGTTCTGAAACCAGGAATCCGAGAAGCTGGCCGGCTGGTACTCTGAAGACGCATTTCTCTGGGTTGAGCTTGATTTGAAATTGGTGCAGGTTCTCAAAGGTCTCCTTGAGGTCTTCTAGCAGCATTCCACGCTTCTCCGTCTTCACCACCACATCGTCCACGTAAACATGGGCATTTTTGCCGAGTTTCTTGAGGAGGCACTTCTGCATGCAACGTTGAAACGTGGCGCTGGCATTCCTCAAGCCGAACGTCATGGTCAAGTAGCAGAAGGCTCCAAATGGTGTGATGAAGGCGGTCTTCAGTCTGTTGGCCGGGTTTAGCTTGATCTGGTGATATCCTGAATACGCATCCAAAAAACTCAACAGCTCGCATCCGGCTGTAGAGTCAATCGCTTGGTCGATCCTCGGCAAAGCGGACGGGTCCTTGGGGCATGCTTTGTTGAGGCTGGTGTAATCAATACACATACGCCACTGCTTGTTTTTCTTCAGCACAAGGACCGGGTTGGCCAGCCACTCTGGAAAGAACACCTCCATGATGAAGCCGGCTGCCAGCAGCCGGGCTATCTCTTCTCCAACGACTCTTCTCTTCTCTTCTGACAGACGGTGCAAGGGCTGCCTGACTGGCTTGGCATCCGATCGGACATGTAACTTGTGCTCGGCGTAATCCGTCGGAACACCCGACATGTCTTTGGGGGACCATGCAAAGATGTCCCGATTCTCACGGAGGAAATCGACGAGCTCACCTTCCTATTTGCTATCGAGGTTTGTACCTAAGATAGCGTACCTCTCCGGGTGCTCCGGGTCCAAGGGTATCTTCTTTGTCTCTTTGGCCGGCTTGAACGAGCCCTCAGCTTCCGACTCCTTGGGATCGAGCGACATCTCTGGCCGCTTGCCTTCCATCGCCATGACCCGGTCAAGGAGCCGCTTCTCCGCTGCAATCACGAGGGACTCGGCCAACCGACTGCTCTCAGCAGCGCAAGCGGACGACTTCTTGTAGTTGCCGGCTATGGTCAGAATCCCCTTGGAACTCGACATCTTCATTTTGAGGTAGGCATAGTGGGGGACCGCCATGAACTTGGCCAGAGCAGGCCGGCCAAGTAGTGCATTGTATGGGCTCTCGAGGTCCACCACTTCAAACCAGACTGGCTCTCGGCGGAAGTGATCTTTGTCCCCAAAGAGGACGTCTATCTGGATCTTGCCGATTGGCGAGCAGGAAAGGCCAGGAACTATGCCGTGGAATACAGTCCGGCTGGACTGAAGCTGCCTTTGTTTGATTCCTAACTTCTCCATGGTGTCTTTGTACAGGATGTTGATGCTGCTGCCGCCATCTATTAGGACTCGGGAGAAACGAGCGGCTCGCCTATCTGTTGCAATGGTGGCATCCAAAACCAGGGCATAGGAGCCGGGATTGGGCATCACCTCTGGGTGGTCGGCTCTGCTCCAGCTGATGGGCTTCTCGGACCAATGCATGAACTCTGGGGTCTCTAATGCTACCGCATTCACTTCTTGTTGCTGCGAGCTGCTCACAAGGCTTGGTCATCCGTCACGCTGGTGAACACGACATAAGCTCCGTGCTCTTCTGGATACTCATCTTGTATGGCTCCGACTGGTCTGAGCGCCGGCTGTTGGGGCGGAGGAGGAGGCGGCTGCCCAGCAGGCGGTGGAGGCAAGAGGCCGTCTCCCTTGGCAATCCTGGTGAGCCAATGGCACTTCCAAGTGGTGTGGTTGGACGGCTTCGCACCACTATGGAATTTTCAGGGTGCATCCAGAGTCTTCTCATATGAGAAAGCCGGCAGCCAATTGGGCTTGGCGCCCTTCTGGTGTTTGGAAGGAGGCTGCCCTTCCGGCTGCTGGTCTTCGACCGTCGCCACCTGCCGGCTGGTGGAAGTCGGGTGCGTGGCCTTGCGCTTGTGGTCGCTTTGCTGTTGGCGCCGACTGGTGTCACCAGCCGGGGTTCGGGGAGCTTGAGGGGCCACTTTGCCAGACGCATCTACTTAGATCTCCGCCTTCATGGAGGAGTCGGCCATGGCGTATTTGTCTGCTATGATCAGCAGCTCGTCGAGGGTCGCTGGTTCGTCGCAGAGGAGTCGGTGCTTGAGGAGGGTGCCTTCTCGGCACCCGTCGGTGAAGTACTTGATGGCCTGCACCTCATGCACGCCTTTGCAAGAGTTGCGGAGCTCGGCCCAGCGTGTCAGGTAGTCGCGAGTCGACTCGTTGGGGCCTTGCACGCACAAGGAGAGCTGGCGGGGCTTGGGCGGCCGCTTGTACGTGCTGGTGAAGTTGCGGACGAAGGTGTCGGTGAAGTCGGCCCAGTTGTTGATGCTGCGGGGCTTCAGACTGTTCAGCCACGTCCGGGCTGTGCCTTGGAGCATGAGCGGAACGTACTTCACAGCAACGCGCTTGTTGCCGTTTGCTATGCTGACGGCTGTGGAGTAGTCGACCAGCCAGTCCTCCGGCTTCACGGAGCTGGTGTATTTGGGTGTGTCTCTTGGGAGCATGAACCCTTTGGGGAAGGGCTCGTCTCGAATGCGGGGGCCGAAACACGATGGACCCAACTCGTCTTCTTCTTCTAGCGCCAGGGACCGATGGAGACGGTCGATCCGGTAGCAGGCATCATTCTCTCCGACTCCCTCTCGGCGGCCAAGGCGGTCGCCGAGTGTCGGGTGATCAACAGGCGGCAGGGGAACGCGCCTTTCCCTGCGAGGGGGAGGAGGCGGACAATCATCCCGCTGTTCCATTGCTCTTGGGCGGCCGTCTTGGTCGCGCTCTATGGTGACCTGAGTCCGACTGCGGCTGGTAGCCGGCTCCTTGTCTCTTCTTCCGTGGATGCCACCAGTCGGCGTCCAAGATGTCGCGCCTTGATCACGGCGGGGAGGCAGATCCTCATTTTGCCGGTGTGGCGCCTCGGTGCGGCAGTCGGCCTCGTGCTGCTCGGCAGCCGCCTCGAGGAGCCGCTGGACGCGCTCCGCCATCTGGCGACGTTCTTCACCCTCGAACTTGTCCAGCTCTTCTGTTGCCGCCTGGGCAGCTCGGATGTTTTTCGCAGGCGTGGCGTAGATGGGGCGATTTGCCCCGAACAGGTTGGCGATGGCCACGCGACGCTGCTGGACCATGCTAAGGCGGCTGGGCCCATCTGGTGCCGGCGTGCCACACACAGCGCGGTCCATCTCGTGCTGATAGGCTTCCGACAGGTGTCTCATGCTGGCAAGCCTCTTGGCACCCTCGACGAGCTGGATGCGGCGTGCTTCCAGCATCTCGGCGTCTGCGTCTTCTGGGATAGGTGCCATCAGGTCTTGCAGTGCCGCGTCGAGCGGGTCGCGAGCACCTCCGTCGGAGTGCTCGCCGTGACCGATTACAAGCACCTCCGTGATGGTGCTTCCGTCGTAGACCACCACGTTGGTGGGGAACGCGTCAAGCGACGCAGTGTCGGAGTCGAACAACATCGGGTCGGTGGAGCCTACAGACTCCAGGTCCAGAGCTAGCTCGCTGGTGACGTGAAGTTGGTCGAGAAGGCCCACGAGACGGCTCTCGGGGCCGTCTGTGCCCGCGAAAGGACGCGGGCTCACCAGAGAGGTGGACCTCGCCAATGAGATCAGCGAGGCAACTTGCCGCGCAGGCGACTTCCACGCCATGCAGCGCGTTGGCGCAGACTCCGTCTGGCGTGCCGGGCTGGCAGCGCTCGTCAGGGAGGAAAAGGGTTCCGTCCGAGCGAGGTCTCCGGACGACGGTGCACCTCGCCCCATGGTGGGCGCCAAATGTCGGGTGTTGGGTGCGACATATGCCAAAGGATGGCTTATCATGGTGGGAGCGAGTATAACGTCGCCGCTGCCTGGAAGCGGGATGAGGCGTAGACACAAATGCCGGCGTACTTCACCCAGGTTCGGGGCTCTCCTAGGAGATAACACCCCTAGTCCTGCTCTGCGGGGTCTCTGCATGATCACTAAGGCACAAGTGAATACACAGGTGCTCCTTGAGCTGTATGCTAGAGGTAGGAGAAGGCAAGGCTGGCTCTCTCCTTCCTCTATGATTTGATCTAGTTCTAACTGGTTCGGAACCCTTTGCATGGGTGCCCTGGGGGATTTATATAGGCCTATCCCCCAGGGGTACATTGGTAATCCGGCCGGGTGTAGGGCCCGGCCGTCAGCCTCTTCGGCTGCAGGCTTCTCCGCCGACTGCTGGGGCCCGCCGCCTGGTGGGCCCCGCCGACTGGTTGGGTACGGGGCCGACAAGCCGTACCCGCCGCTCCCGGGTCTTGTCGGCAGCTGATCACTGTTGACGTGTCTCTAATGATGCAGGCTTGGTCAGGGGGTCATGGCTACAGCTCCGCCGCCTGGCGGGCGATTACTGTAGCCACTCCCTGTCTCGTCTGGTTAATGGCGTGTGGGCCCCGAGGGAGGGGTGGCCCGACTCCTAGGGGCCGACCTCCCTCCGGTCCGACTGGTAGGGCTCGCCGTCTTCTGGACTCTCGCTAACTGGTGGGGCCCATCGTCCTCGGGCCGTACAGACAGGCCGTCGTGGGAGCAAGACTCCGCCTGCTTGTGATGATGTCAGGGATGGCATTGCAACAGTACCGCGCCGGGCGGAGATCTCCGCCGGCACAGCGCACTGTGGCCACGCCAGCCCATGGAAAGGGGAGGGGATGGGCTACACTGTAGCCATTCCCCGTCCCGTCCCCGCCGATGAGGGCATGGGCTTTGTTGTTGTCACGGGCCGACTCCTCGGGGCCGGCTTCTCTAGAAGCCGCCATGTAGGAGTCGGCTTGTCTTGACCTCGCCTCTAGGACTCGGCCGTTCATGGGAAGCCGGCTGTTCCTCCAGCCGGCCTCCAGAAGACGGCTCTTCATCTTGGCGTCTAGAGGGGCGCAGTCAGCCCCGATGTTTTGAAAGGATCTGGGATTCGGGTTAGCCTACCCGTGGCCCATTACTCTGACACACATATTGAACTTGTATTTATGTATATGCCTTAAAAGTGTATCTTCTTCTAGGCTAACTGTTTGAAGAACAAGACCAACCATTCTAAAGTGAAATTCCAACAGACAACAGGATCTTGTAGCTATATTGCACACTGTGATGCTCTTGTAAATAGCTGCTACTTCCTTCTTATTTGCGTGCCATATTATCGTATCTATATTGAACTGTTCCAAATATAGAGGAAAGCACGTGCGGACCGAAAAGAACCTGAACCGAATGTAGTGCAAATCTTCAAGGATTGCCACACCAGCAAGATGAAGGGCATGCACACACCAGTTCAAGTCACTATTGTAAGTCCTTACTCCTCCTGCCTTTGAACTGCTTGTTACTTTAACGTGTTCATTTAACTGCTTGGTTTGCAGCCAATGTCAGTTACTCTGTTCACTTTTATACACAGTTGTCTTAACGTATCATTTCACCTTACACGGTTTAAAAGAGATAAAGCACTACAAAAAAATACACTTCCGTGATGATACGTGTTTGTCACAGTAAGTCGCGTTTTTTGTCATGCATGTACATCCATGAGAAATTTATGACAGAATCAAGATAGTCATACACATGCTTTGTCGTCAGAAATGTTCCATGACATTACCAAAATTATCATCACGGAAGTGTCCACTTCCATGACGATAAATCGCGCGTCCGTAAGTGCTTTCATTAAGGGTGACCGACACATGGCATCCACCATAACGAGCGTCGTTAAGCTATCAGGTCGGGTTTTTGATCCGATAACCCGTTAACAGCACCGACCAATGGGGATTTTCCACGTGTAAAATCATCATTTGCTGGAGGAAACACGTGTCGGCTCACCGTTGGGGCAGATGTCATCCGCTCATTGGACCGAAGGCGCCTATGATACGGCGACACGTGGCAGGGCCCAACAGAGGCCCATTCCTGTGAAAAAGCCGGCCCGTTTGACTTGGTCAGAAGGTGGCGGGCCGACCCACAGAAAGCCTCTTAACGGCCTTTTCGCATATAGCCCATTTACAGCCCGCTAACCCAGGGCCCATTACGCCCTATCCGAATTAGGCCCAGTAGCGTCATCTGGGCCGTCCAATATGATTCAGCCCATTTTAACTTCCGGCCCATGTGTGGCCCATGACTTTTTTCGGCCCATATGAGGTCCTTTGTAACTCTTGGCCCATTAACGGCCCGTGGTGAAACTGGCCCTTAATGAACAGTGTGTCACTTTATACCCATTAACGGCCCGTTATTCCATTGGGTCGTTTCCAGCCCAAGTTATCTTCGGCCTTACGAGGGCCCATTGATTCTTAGGCTCATTTGCAACATTCGGTTACATACGGCCCGTTCTTGTCATTTTACGCTTGTGGGCCAAATTCAACTGTCGTTAGATTCTGATCGGCCCATTTCTTGACCGGACCGTTAATCGTTGGGCCGTTTTCATGTCAAAAAACCCGTTGGGCTGTTTTCATAGAGTTATCAATACGGCTTATTAACGGCCCGTTATGGTCCACGAATAGTACGACCCATGATTGGCGAAATGATGATACGCCCCATAGAAGGCCCATGGATCCTATGGCCCATATGAGGCCCACGGATAGTACGGTCCGTAGAAGGCCCATGGATCGTACGGCCCGTAGAAGGCCCATGGACCCTAAGGCCCGTATAGAAGGTCGATGGATCCTACGGCCGGACGAAGGCCCATGGATCATACGGCCTGCAGGAGGCACATGGTTACAACAGTCCGTGTGTTGCCATGATTATTTTGGCTTAGTTACCAAAAATAGGCTATTGTGGCCACTTGAAAAAAACAAAAAAAAAAGAACTGCAGTGACTACAAGCAAACAACTAAACAAGACAATAAGGAAATAAATAAGCAAGCAATTAACGCTAGCCAATTACCGCTATTACACATATTACATCCACTGGGCATCAAAGTTCGCCACCGATTGCAAATATAGGGAACAAAGCAAGACATTACATACACTAGCCGTCAAAATTTGCCACCGGTGCAAATAAACATGGCAAGAAAGCAAGAGCATAAGCGAAACAACTTCGTAAGAGCTCAAGAAAGCGTTATCCTGGGTATCACCATCTTTGGCAATAAGCTTAGCAAGCTGATTAGCTTTGTCCTGTTTGGCGCTAAAATCCTCCAACGCTTCTTTGTTGCACCGTAAAGTATGCATCTGAGATGCTCCAGGACTTCCGCAGTCCTTCCACTTCTTGTCACTGATAGCTGATCGATGTCTTTCACTTGTAGTTGAGACTCAAGAAACCGAACTGATTCGCATGTTGAGTTTGAATAGCTTATTACAAGCGGTAGTGGCGATGCTTCGAACACTAAACCAAGACAGACATTGGGGTTGTCTCATTGTCTTCAAGATTGTCTTCCTTAGCTGTTTTATCAGCTTTGTTGGAGACCAACAAGGATGTGTCACTATCCTGAACCTTATCTCGCATTACTTCCTTTACCATTGCTTAATAAGGCACTCTTCCCCAATATTACATCGGATTCTAAAAAGAAAAACAAGCGGACACATAA
Source organism: Aegilops bicornis (assembly GCA_021605145.1). NCBI lineage: Eukaryota > Viridiplantae > Streptophyta > Magnoliopsida > Poales > Poaceae > Aegilops > Aegilops bicornis. The sequence goes on along the minus strand of CM038673.1, from coordinate 126,875,270 downwards.
CAAGTTTAGCATGTACTAGTATATGAAACTCATTTCGTGAACCATTTCATTAGTAAGGTGGACAGGATTAAACTACCAAGTCTTCTCTTGCCAAGTACTAGAACATAATAAAAGCATCAAACAAACATATATCTATGTCCTATGGTCACTGCACTGTCATGCCAAATCAACAAAGAGACACCGTTCAAATCATATCGATTCAAGACAAAGCAGCAAAGGAAAGAATACAAAGCGTGGGAAACTACACTCACAACAAGATTTCAGATGGGTACCACGAGTCTACATGTACAAGAACACTATTGGCTCTGTTGTGATGCTAGTAATGTGCATGATATGAAAGTCAACTGTATACACAATTGAAATTGAAATCAATGAGCTATTGATAAGAGCAAACCTATTAAAGAAACATGCGTGAACATACCTGCTGTGCCATTGGAGTTTTGATTGGATCCTTCAATTTAAAAATAAGTTTGTATGAGTAAATACAGTGATACAAGAGCAAAGCAATCATAGTTAAAAAAAAGGCGCGCCTAAGTGAGCGCTTAAGCGCGCCTAGGCTCCAGGCGTTGGCAAAACGCATTGCGCATAACTACGCATAATCTGTGCATAACTGCGCATAAGCATGCGCTTTGGTCAGTAAAGCGCAAGGCGATGGCAAAACGCACAATTAACGCCTAGCGCTTTTTTGAACTATGATAGCAATGGACTCTTAAATTAGAACAGTTGTTCTTCGTGTTTAGGCACTTGTTCTACATGAGCAGTATAGTAAGACGTAAGAATATAATACTTAAAATAGAAAATGAGCTCATAGACCTTACCACGTTCTTGGTTCGGGACCAAGATGAGAACAAGGCGTTCCCAGTCATCGTCCAGTAAATGTGTCTCAGGAGAACGTAAGGGAATTTGATGAGTTTCTTTGCCGGTGAAGTACGTTTTCTTCCGATACTGCCACCAAGCATTCTTGAAGATAACAGAGGTATTAGCACAGGTTACCTCATCCTGAGTTTCCAAATCGGTCCTTCTCTATAGAGAAAAATGGGAAAATTTGCTGTATTATAACCATCATGGAGGTTAGATGTATGGGACGAAGCAAAGTAATTGCCATGAATAACATTACTTACACATAACTCCTGGACAAACACATGCCACTGGCATTTTCCTTCATCTTCAGTATAATATTTCCAAGATGGGAAGATACGCACATACAATTTAACAACATCAAATGTGATAGATGCTAAACTACGACTAGCTGGTTGTGCTTCCTTCACAGGAATAGGCGTACTAACTGGTGGAGTTGGGGTTCGCCGTGATAGTAATCGGCCCTTTGGGCACTGGAGCTGCCTTACTAACTGCTCTTGTTTGGGAGCTCTGTAGTGGAGATGGTGATGTGTCAACAGGAACTGGGTTACTATTGGCTGGGGTTGGGGTTAGATTGGGTGAAGCTGGTTCTCTGTCCATCGCAGTAGGGGTACAATCTGCGAGAGTTTGCGTTATGTGTGGTAGGGATGGTTCTTGTACATGTATAACCGGAGTGCTACCTCCACCAAGAGGTAGCACTGTTTTATTTGAAGATCGTATTTTTAGTCTGCTAGATACTGGCATCACCCGCTCCAATTCAAATGGCTGATAAACATGAAACATAGTTGAATGTATAGACAATGTATGAGAGACAGATGCAATAGATAGTGTGGAAAAAAGAGGGCATGAAATAGTTGACATGTATATTGTTTAACTAAAACGGATAGCATGCCATAATTTCACATATATGATGTCTATCTAAACTTGATAGCATGGCATAACATAATTCAAAGATATGATGAATAACTAAATAGGATCGCATGACATAATTCACCTACATGTTATCTAAGTAATCAGGATCGCATCATTTAATTCACATATGTGATTTATATGCTAAACGAGGGCATTCGATATGATGTCCGAACTAAGAACATGGTGTTGAATATTGTGTATATGATGTCTAAACTATGCAATGCAAGACACCGTATGCATGATATGAGCGGTATAACCATGCCAAGTTAGAGCATACACCTCGATGGGGGAATAGGACTGGTCATCTATCTCTGAATCCATCTCTGAGGAGCTATCGGGACCCAACAAGAGATCTGCTTGACTGTAGCACTGCGCCCGCCTTCAAGGCCTTGTTTTCACTCCAGATTTTTTCCATCTCCCACCCAAATGGCTGATTCACGGGAAGAGTAGTTTAATGTACAAACATTGTCGACAAATGGAAATGTAATGAAGAAAAGGATGGGCAAGATATCATTCAAATATATGATGCCTGGTTAAACAGGATGGCATTGCACATTTCACATATATTATGGCTGGCTAAAAGACATGAGACTGCATAATTCCCATATATGATATAGAAACTAAACAGGTGGCATTACAGTAACATCTCTAAACTAAGCGAGATGACATATATGATGTCAAAAGTAGGCATGCATGGCAACATATGCATGATATGACTAACATCATCATGCCAAGGTAGAGCAAACACCTTGGGGTAAATAGGAGTGGTCGTGGCGTCTGAATCCGCCTCGAGCAGATATCTTCCTCTGGATTACGATCACGGAGAGGGGTGGGGAGGGTTTGCCATTGAACCCACCATGGAGCGATGTACGCATGACATTGTATTGCCGTGCAAAACTCTTCACTTTTTCTCTACATGTTCGGCATGACTGTGTACAATATCGACATGCATCTGAAAAAATATGGTGAGATTATGTAAGGAGAGCATGCAGAAATTTAGAGTGATGGTAACAACCAGTGGATCGACGTTTTTCCGTTTAACCAAAATAGCCCTAATGGATCGATGTGAATGTATAGTAATAAGTGATGCAACAAGTGTACAACCTCTTTGCCGTAGCCGTGTCGACCTCAGCATCATTCGGTTGGTCGCCAGCAGCTTGAGGCAGAGGTGGCTGTCGGAGGTGTGGAGGAAGATCTGAGGAATCAGAGACGGTGTCCGAGCACCGCTCTGTTGTGATGGATCGCTTACGTCGTTGGAGCAGCTCCGGTGAGCCATAAGACGTCAAGGCTGAAGCAGCACAAGACAGACACCATCAATCTCAAGTGGGATTCTAATAGCATCTCCAATAGATGATGTAAAATGGATGTAAAATTAACATCACCAAAAACCACCTGACTACAACATATGAGGTACAAACTGTTGACTCTGAACTTAACTGTTGAAACTGAAATTTACTGTGGAATCTGAATGCTACTGTAGAAACTGAACGCAATGGTAGCAGAGAGGCACTTAACATGTAGTTTAGGGAGGGCCTGCAGTTCATCTTCAACCTGCACCCCCCTGAGCCGCCAGCCACCACCGGCCGAACCGCCGGCCCCAGCGCCGCCTCGCCGCCCCGAAACAAGTCGCCACTGCCTCCCCGGCCAGCCCTCTAGGCCCCCCGCCCCCACCCTGAACCCTAAGATAGATAGTGGGGTACCTCTCCGGCGAGCCCCCGTCCCCGCTGTGGGTGGTTCTTCCTTAACTCCGTGAGCCCCCAACCCCTGAAAATTGATCACCCAAAAGTCGATTCGGTCGACGGAAGTGTGGCTTAATCGAGCAGAGCAAAGCAGACGAAGCGAGGGGAGAGCAGTAGCAAAGAGCCGGCGAGCGATTGAGCGAGAGCCGGAGCAGCAGCAGCAGCAGCGTGAGCGAGCGAGCGAGAGTCGGAGCAGCAGCAGCAGATCCGGCTGGTATGGACGCCGCCGCCGAAGGGGCCTCGCACTGTGGGAGAGCCGTCGTGGAGATGCCGCCCGCGGCGCCGGCTTCAAGGTAACCGCTCTATGGGGGTGCGGGATGGAGCACCGTCGGCGCCGGGAGGTCGAGTTAAGGAGAAGGTGCGATGCGATGAGTGTACAACCTCTTTGGTGGCGCCGAGTAGGCCTCGGCTTCGTCCAAGGAGTCGGTGAGGATGATGCGGCTCTGGTGGAGCAGGTTAAGGCAGCGCTGTGGGGATGGAGCAGCCGCGATAGACAAGGTGATCGTTGGAGCAGCTCCTTGGAGGTGGAGGACGGGGCGGCTGAACCGGCGGGACGACGAGATGGACGATGGATCCTCATCCGGGGAGGTCGACGAGGGACGTCGAGTTGTTGCGGTGGACGACATCGTCGGGGAAGAGGCTCCGGCTGGGCAGCGGTGACGTGGCGGACGGAGGAGGGTGGGGTTTCGCGGCTGGAGCGGAGAGGTTATAAGCATACAGGATTTCGAATGGCGAAAAGGGAGCGATGCGAGGGGGTGAAGCATGACTTAGGGACGCGATTGTCCAAAATGTAGGGTGTGTTACAAAAGTACCCCCCACCGATTTGAACTAGCGACCCTTTTGGCTCAGGGTTAAAAGGGGGATTTCGCGTGTCGGGATTTGGTAGCTGGAGGGAGTTTTCGCGCGCGTTTTAATTTCGGGGTAGCAAGGCGCGGGTTGTGAAGGCGCCAGTTTTGGGAGCACGATATCTGAATTTTCGTGATATAACAAGACGCGGGTTGAATTTCGTGATATATACAAATGCTATTCAAAGCTACTCCCTCCTTCCATCTATATAGGGCCTAATGCGTTTTTTGACGCTAACTTTGACCAAATATTAGAGCAATGATATATGACATGCAACTTACACAAAGCACACCGTTAAATTAAATGCATGAAAGGTTCTTTCAATGATATAATTTTCACATTGTGCATGTCATCTACTATTAATCTTGTCAATAGTCAAAGGCGGTCTTAAAAATCTCATTACGCCCTATATAGATGGAAGGAGGGAGTATGAATCCACGTTATGTCCGATTAAATTTTTTCGCTTGCTGTATAATGCATGTAACCTACTCATACCAACATATTAATGCATTCCAAATGTCTATACTACCGCTGCAATTCGAACTAAATTTGAATTCGTTTCTCTATTTCAATAAGAATCTACAATCATGATTGTTGCCAACTTCAACCATCATAGTTTCCTTGCTATCCATGAGATATAAATTGAACGGCCTATAATGCAGGATGGCAGGCACACCATCATCAACAACTCCGCTTTTATAAGAATAGAGATAAAATATATTAAATGTAGTATAACATGTTCATAACCACACCATGTGTATCACCGTTATATATATTCACACATGCGTCGGTTTGAAACACTATGATAAATTCTTCAAATATCCAAATTCGCTTTTTATAATGAAGTATATATGATCTCTATTCGTCTTCTACACCCACACAACCCTCTTATCTTTGTAGCTAGTGCTAACTTTCTCTTGTGCATGCACACGCCCGCATCCCTCTCATCCTCCCTCAGCATTCTCTAGCTCCATCGTGCAAATTCGTCTTTTCACTTTAGGTCGTTCACCCACGGTGTGTGTAGGCCCCCCAGCTCCTTCTTTACGGCACACATCGAACGATATGCCTCTCTAGCCAGGTGTGCCTAGCACAAACACAAGTTTCCTCTTCTCTTGTCACCGTCTGCCTCACTCCCACCACTCTTTTCATCGTTCTCATACTCGCACTCCTCCCCTTGATATAGCATGCCTATCGTACCACCTCCTACATGCATCCCTCTCTCTCTATCCTTCTCCTCGTGCCTCATTTGCTTCTAACACACACATGCATGTATACCGATCGATCTCCCAACATATACCTAGATCGACTTTAACTACCCCCCATCGATCGGCGTACCTCACAAGTTATGTCTCTCCTTTCTCTAACAAAGGGTGATTGATCTTCCTATGTAGTTATGTCTCTTACCACAGCCACATCGTCCCCCCCCTCATCATTTGTGCATGCCTCCTGACCCGTCTCTCTCACACGACGCGTGCACAGACAACATGCAGCCATCTCCTCTCTTATTGTTATTGCGGGCGTGCCCTCTGTTTGTCTAGCAAGCCTAGCCCACCTTTTGTTAGAAGCAACTCCACTACCACCTGTCCAACACTCTAGCTCTGTCTCTCTCCCAACCTTATTCCTCTCCTTCACATATGCATGGATGTCGATCGATCTCCCTTAATACATGAGGCGGATTGATCTCCTTAATACATGAGGTAGGCCTCTCTCCTCCTCCACACATATACCAGCCATTGTACCTCTATAGTTAATTGGGCCTCCCTCTTCCCCCACCACACACCGATAGTCGAGCGCTGCAGGTAGGTATCCATGCCATAGAGACAAACTGCACATGTCCCATCTCACGTTCCAGTAGGCCAGCCACTCTATATCTTTGACGTGGGCACACACAAATTCGATGGCACTCTTTATTGATCGCGCGCGCACACACACACACACATCATCCTTCTCTTCGATTCAATGGACACCTCAAGCCGATGATACCTCCACTCTCTTCTCGTGGATCGCCCCTCTATATATATGTTATATCCAGGACTCTATTTCACACACATCGCATATGTTACATTTTTTGATTGACCCCCCCAAAAACTCTCAAGAACCCACACACTATATCTCTCTAGGTTTGTATCTAGCTCACACAACCCCACGGAGGTGGTGTACTTATACAAGAAAAGAATAGGTGCACCGTGCACGTACTCACGCTTCGTGCTCAGCCACACCCGCGCGGGTACACGGTGGCGCTCATTTCTTTAGGAAATGGCAGCCCACATGCTAATTTGAACGCCTGTAGCGGTTGTTTACCTAGGGAGGTCGTGTACCACGCGTGCACGAAACAAAGTTCGACTTGACGCGTTGTCGCGTTATTTTTAAATAAAGTTATAGTGCTCAATGGCACGTACACAGAATATAAAACGATTTTTATGGAGAAAAAGGTAGTCCAATCACTATATACAATGGAGCCTGCCTGCCTGGTTTGTCGCTCTTCAGAGTATCTCACACAAGGATGCGGTGGCCTCTCTCTCTCTCTCACTGTTGGTCACTGATCCGGCCGCATCCCATCCGCCGGGGGAAAGGGAGTGCGATGGTCTCTCTCTCTCTCACCGTTGGTCACTGATCCGGCCGCATCCCGTCCGCCGGGGGAAAGGGAGGAAGTGCATCGTTCTCCGTTCGACGGCGTCGAGGCAGCATGTCCTGATCTGTGGTACACGCCGTTCTCTCTGACTAAGCTCCGGCGCAGCAGGCCCTCGCCACACCTTTCATGATTCCGCCCGCCGCCGCTCACCTAGTTACATCCTGGCGACCTCCGGTATCCCCTCGGACTTGCTCCACCGCCCGTCTTCCCACGTCGCTGCATGTGGATCTTCCATAGTTCTTTGCCCAAAAGCGTGGCTCGTCCGGGCGTACTTTCCATATTCCATTCTCGTCCTCACACCGTTTTAGACAAACACAACAGTGTTGTTATCTTCCCTTAGGACAAGTATATGCTTCTTTTTTGGTCGTCGAATGTGTCATCAACTGTTATTGGCCAGTAATTGTTTCCTTTCTACCTCTTTTTTGCAAACAGGGCTATCCATTTCACCACGTTGCTATTGCGACCTTTTGGTGAACTGCACAAATCACTTTTTTCTTAAGAGTGTTTTGTGCAGTTGTACTAAAATGTCATGCGGCAACGTCTCTACATTTCAAAGGTCTTGTTGCACAAAGGGAGATTGGTTTTGCTCTATCCTCCACATCCAACTCCGAGCCTAATCTTATCAAGCTACTAAGTCTTAAGAGAGAATGCAAAGGTGACCGGCTTCTATTTGAGTGTTTATTGTTTCATCAGCAGTCCTCTATTATTGTAATCACACTTAATATCTTTGGAACAGGGACGCTCAGCTATATTTTAGTGGAACTGCACAAAATGATCGGAATGTTGCATGCTCCAGACAGCTACTTTTTTCCCGACATGCCTTGTTGATTTAGACAGAGCTGGGCGGACGTTGCTGCCAATGAAAGCATGGATCAATTTTAATTTAACACCTTCTCACAACTCTGTCTTCAGTTGTGATGTAATTATTAGCTCTGATCTGCTAATAATTGACATGCATTAGCAAGGAAGTTAGTTTTTTATTTTTTCCGAAAGAGCATCGATGGCAAGAGACGCGAAACAAAAGATGAAAGCTCACACCATTGTACAATTTCATGTCGCTGGAAAATTATTTGTATAGTATGTCAATTATGTAAACAAATGATGGAAGCTTGATAGCATTGCCAGAAGCCTCTTCATCATCCGGGTCCATGTGCCATGCACAAAATTATACTCCTTCGCTCCTAAATATTTGTCTTTTTACAAATTTCAAATGGGCATATTTTAGAGTGTAGATTCACTCATTTTGCTTCAGATGTCGTACTCCCTCCGTTCCTAAATATTCTATTCGACTTTCTAGAGATTTCAACAAGTGACTACATACGGAGCAAAATGAGTGAATCTACACTCTAATATATGTCTATATACATCCGTATGTGCCAGTCCATTTGAAATCTCTAAAAAGACAAATATTTGAGTAGTCACTCGTTGAAATCTCTAGAAAGACAAATACTCCGGAGTATATTTAAGAACCGAGGGGGTAGTACACAACAGCATGGGAGACTCTGCCCGGTCGTTGCGCCGCATTTATAGTGAGTAACGAGCAGTCAAATCATAAGCCCCACCTTTCCCACTGTAAGTTCCTCTGAAGAAGCAACCTTCAATACGCTCTTCTTTGAATCCGCTCATACTACTCCATCCATCACTGTTTATACAGCGCGCTTCAGAAAAAAGAAAAAAATCTGTGGGACCAAGGCGACTAGCGATCGGTCTGAAAAATAGCATTGGTAGTTATAGCACGGCGTCTATTACTAGAGGGAATAATGCGTACACACATGCATGCAGTGCTTTCACCCCGCGTACACACATGCATGCACTTACTCCACTCCGTAGGAGTAGTACAATACATGGAGAGAAAATTGTGGACTTGATTGCGATTACCACGCCCTAATTAATTGAGCATTAAACCAAATGCGTCTAAAGTCTCTCTGGTGGTGGAAATGCATTGAGAGAAATGCATCATAATGAAGCGCGCCCTGTAAACTGTGATGGAGGAGGAGTAGTATGAAGGTGCAAAACCAAATGCAGCGTATGGCGATCGGTCAACGCACCTCATCTTGGCATATCAGCGACATGTGGGACAGGAGTGTGAGCAAACCGATCTCAATTGACGGCAAAGAGCCAACCCGCCGTTCCTTGAGAGAAACGAGGCGAGAACATTACGCACGGGCTCGCACGGAGGCCAAGATATATTCGAGCATGGTTGGTTGATCGATATCATTCATTACATGTTGGGCTGCCGTTTTCAGCCCTTCTCCGGAATAAACGTGTACTTTATCAGAGATAAAAAAAATAAGAGTACAGATGCTCCACCATGCTGTTCTAGTAGTAGTACTACTCGTACTACTGCGCTTGGCTCTTTTCCTCTCGTGAAGTCGAACAATGATGGTACTCCGCATGTTGGGTACTACAGTGTATGCCTCTGACAATCTGACACCGAATTGACTGATGCATGTCCACCAAGGGTAGGTTGCATTAGTCAAAAGGCGTAAGCGAGCTTCACCTTGTCCTGCAAGCTTCTCCTCGTTCTGCGAGTTGATGGGACACACCAAAAAGTAGTGCTAGTCCATACTCCCTCCTTTCCAAGTTAATATGGCTTAATCTTTTTTGCGGGTAAATGAGAGAGCTTTATTCATATATAAGCATTCTTAGGACGATCAGCCAAGACACTGGTCACTAGGAAGCGAGGTACCCCGCAAAAAAGAAGTAGGAAGCGAGGTGTTTCATCAAGCTAGCTCTCGGCCACATTCAAAGTGCAGCAAGCACGGTTCGCACGAAGATGCGCCGCAAGGTTTGCTGACCTGTTTACATGCTGAATAACAAAAAAAGAGGAAATATTGCCGAGCGCTACTATTTGTAACAGGATATGAGCCAGAGTTAAGCGAGAATTGTGGCGAGTGTTCCAGGCAATATACTTCCATTATCACATGCGAGAACCCTCGAAGAGAACCAAATGTGTTGAAGATTGCTTTATCACATTTTAAAATTATAATAAGAGTGCAGACGCTCCTCCATCCGGTTCCTAGTACTAGTATAGTATGTACCTTTATATACTATAGTAGTAGTACTAGTAAACTTTGCGCTTGGTTGTTCGCCTATTCGGGAAGTCGAACAATAATAGCACTAGTAGTATAGTGTATGCTTCTAGCAATCTGACACCGAATTAATTGTTGCACGTCCACCGCCTGAGCGAGGGAGAGCTTGCATTAGTCAAAAGTTTCTCCTTGTCCTGCGAGCCACCGCGCGCAAGCTTCTCCTGTCATGTAACCTTCTCCTCGTTCGGCAAGTTGACGGGACACAGCAAAGTAATGCTAGTCCATACTGCCTCCTCTCCGGTTAATATGGCTTAATTTCAAACGAGATAAATACACTGCATGCATCCTTTGTATATTTGTAAAAATACGGTCAGTGGACTTCATAATACGCTCATTGCGCTCAATATATATTTTCCGGTGTTTATACGCTCACTAGCTCACCCTGACTGAGTATGTGTGTGCATCACGTGGAAGTTGAGCACTTGAGCATGACTGTGTGTGTTCCGTCGTGTGCTCGGACATGCATGCATTAGGGCGTCGCGCGCATTTTTGCGTCCATGTGTATGTGTGACTGTTGCATACACGTAGAGGGAGTACGTGTAGGGGCCACTAAGGAGCAGTCAAATCACACAGTAAGTTAGTCGGAAGAAGCAACCATCATTTCACTCTTGAATGACACGTACGCAATATAAAATGGTTGATATGGAGAGAAAAAGAAAACCACTATATATACACTAGCAGGAGCCTAAGCTACAAGCCTGCTTGCTTAGGTTGCTCTCTTCACAAGCATAGAACGACGGGCCTGATCCCGCAGCTGGGGGAAGGGAACAATGTTCTGCGTAGACGCGGTCGACATCGGTGAGGGAGAAAACCCACAGTCGGTGCGTCCCAATCGGGGGTCACCGCGGTATGGGCCGATGCCGCGTCCCAACCGCCCTTCTAGCTACATCCCGACGTCCCAGGTAGTCCATCTTCCTTTTGGAGCCGGCTTGCTCCACTGCCGTAGCTCCATTTCCATGTCGATCTTTCTCTACTTCTACCGGCTTCTACTTGTGATGAGTTTATGTCTCATGAACTAGTGCCAGTACTATTATTGTAATCACACTTCTTATATATCTTTACCATCAGGGATGCTCAGGTCGATTTTAGTGGAACTGCACAAAAGCATCATATGATCCGAGGGTGCCAGCCGTCTTTCCTTCGACAGATTCTACCTGGCCAGGAAATTAAATCATGTTTAATGTTTAGGGTTTAAGTCGTAGTGACCCCATCAGTAGTTTTTCTTTCGTACACGCTCTCACAACTTTTTTCTTTAGTTGTGAAGTAAATATTGGCTATGATCTGTGAATCATTGAGATGCATCGGCATGCGTGTTAGTTTTTCTTTGTATTTGATGGAATGTTGTAACGGGGCAACCTTGGAATAGGAATGAAAATGGAGTGGAAAGTTTCCGTTTTCCGGAGAAAAATGGAAACGGAGAGAAACCAACGTTTCGTTTCGTTGGATCGCGCCATCGAGCAAAACCAACATTTAAATCACGTCTGTCGTGTTCGTGTCTCACCCTCCTCCATGGCTCGACCCCACACGATCGCTCGGCATGCCACTCACCGCAAACCGAGTATACGATAACTTTCCTGCCTGCTTGTCGATGGATCGCGCCATGGAGTACTAGCACTACTGGAAGAGATTGACGAGTTGGGGGAGGACAGCTAGCTGTAGCACGGACTCCCAAGAACTTTTTACATGCATCTTGTAGCTGGCTATTGCGACCTTTGAACACGGAGCAGCCGCGTGCACCCAAAAGCGGCGCGGGCGACGCTCTCTCGGTTGGCGCGCCGCTTCAATGCCGGCGCCAGTGAGAGGTCGCGTCCGCTTTGGCCGGGCATGAATGCGACCTTCGACCGCTTTCAAGCGGGAAGCACGCTGGGTGATGAAGAGGGTTCGGTTGGTCGGGACCGGCCGTGGTAGCGGCACGGGCGCGCAAATAAGAGATGTTGTACGTTAATATTGCTGCGTATATAATTAACAACGTGAATAATGTGCCATTTGGACAAATATGATTGGAGATGGAGATGGAAATGGAATTTTACGTAAACACGGATATGCATGTCTATGTCTATGTGTGTGTGCGCGACGACTCTCGCGACCTGGAAGCGGGGGCGTGTTTTTGATCGAGTTTTATTTCTTGGTACGTTAGAAAATCAGTTTGTCTAATTCACATCTAGATGTTATTTAAGGATATCACATCTAAGCTCCCACAAGTATATAATGTAGCAACACGAAACAAAAAAACTAGGAAAAAATAGACCACAAACAGAGTGGACATCAACTTAGATGTGACACAACTATGTCACATCTAGATGTGTCCTAGACAAACCCTTAAAAAATTGTCCGCCAATTTTCGTTTCTTTTTTCTGGGAACGCACGTATTCTATTTAAAACCACTGCTATGGAGAGATTTTTTTACTCCATTATAGCCTCTTGTTTGATAGAGTTTCTCACGTCTCGCTCTCTCACCCTCTCCATATCAAAACAAGATGACAGTGTCCACTCTATCTCTCTCCTCACCGGTGGTCACAGATCCGGTCGAATCCCGTCCACTGTGGGAGGTGAGGAGGTGCAGCGTTGACGTTGTCGCCGTCAGCGATGGAGGAAGCCGATGCGCACCGTCCTCTTGGAGCCGGCGCTAGCGCGGACGAAGATCCTCTGCGCCCTTGTTCGCTGCCGTCGTGTGGGCAGTGTCGGATTTCGGGTTCCGGCAGACCCTTGAGGTTCGAACACTGGGGTGCGCGCGGAGATCCAACCCTCCACCGTCTCGCACCTCGCCGAATCGCTAGGACCTAAACTACTAAACGGAACAGCACAAGAGACATGAGATTTATACTGGTTCGGGCCACCATTGTGGTGTAATACCCTACTCCAGTGTGTGGTGTGGTGGATTGCCTCTTGGGCTGATGAGGAACAATACAAGGAAGAACAGCCTCGCAGGGTCTGTTCTTGGCGGGTGCGATGAACTGCTAGGTGGGGTTCAGTCGCTCTAGCTATTGGTTTCTTGATGAGGATTCGGCTCTCGGTCCCCCCGCCCTGGGGGTGGCTACTCCTATTTATAGGCGAACGCCCTGGGTCTCTTCCCAAATATTGAGCGAGAAGGGCGCCAACAATTGGCCATTTTGAAGGGGAACAGCGGGTACACTTATCCTGACTAAAGTTGGTCCTCGCCTGCCAAAGGCTCTGGTGATGACGCCTGCTTGGGCTCCACGATGACTCCTTCCAGCCGTTGGGCTGGTCTTGGTCTTGTTGCAATCAAACGGATGCCTTTGCTTGATGCTCTCGCTGCGCTTGCTCCCTTTGCACTAAAGAGGAAATGAGGACATCAAGGCTGGCCGGGCGCCTGATCGCGCCCTTGGTCGTCATGGCTTGCATCATGGGCACTTCGCGAGGTACCCTGCCTTGAACTCTCCGCCTCCTCATGAGCCGCCACTGACGAGGCCGTGCACGAGGAAGCTCCTTGTCGTCCGCCCATGAGGCTTGGCCCTCGCGAGGGTCTTGAGCTTGCGTTGATGACGCGATGGGCCGTGTTGGGCCTCCTTCGAGCCACGCCAAGAGCCGCAGTGAGCAAGTCCGGGGACCCCATTCCCGTAACACCGGCAGTAGCCCCGGGCCCACGGCGCCCGAACTTGGCCGGCAGAGAGGCGAAAGGGCAAGTCTTGGCGTCAGCGGGCCTAACGACTGCGGCCTTGGCGCCGCGTGGCGGTTGATTGGATGCGTGCGCCTCTGCAACCGCGTGAGTTGATAACAGAGCGGCATCTTCCTTGCCTCCTTTACTTTCTCCAGTTGCTGCTCAGATCCCCTTTCTTGCGCCTCTCCTCTCTGCTTCCAAGATCTTCAGATCCACTCCACCTGCGTGCCCTAGCAGGTCAAGGCGCCTCGCCAAGCCCCGGCCGGAGCTTGGTACTCTCCTGCCTTGGACCCGCCAAATGTGTCAGGGGCGAGCCTCACCCTGGTGCGCCGGATGGCGGAGGCGCAGGGCGTCAACGGAACGGAGGCGATCAAGGCCGGCTCTGCGCCACGAGGGTCGGGGAGTACCTTCTACCCGTTCTTTGTGAGCGCCATCATTGCTGGTCTGGTGCCTCCCTTTTCTGAGTTCTTCTTCTCCGTCCTCCGTCACTACAACATTCAAGCTCTGCACCTCCATCCCAACTCCGCCCTTCTTCTGGCAATCTTCGCCTACTATTGTGAGGCCCATGTTGGGGTGAAGCCCTCGGTGGCCTTGCTGCGCCACTATTTCTCCCTCCGAACCTCCCGTGGTTCCGCCTCCGCGTGCGCGAGCTTCGTCGCATACGGTGGAGCCATCGCCATTTCAAACCTTGGGAAGCGGATTGAGGGCTTCAGGAGCAAGTGGGTCTTGGTGGATGCTGGGCGCATCCACCCTCGGCTGATCCTGCCCATGGAGCACCCCGCGAGCTCCGACGATTGGTCCCGAGTGGAGCTTCTGGATCCCCGCCAAGCCGGGTCTTTGAGAAGATGGGACGAGATTTGAAGCCGGCCAGCGTGGCGGCGGCGAAGCTGACCGGTGCGTCGCTGCTGAGGGAGTTCCTGGAGCATCAACTGGCTCCGCTTCGTCAGTACTCGCTTCTGATGTGGAGGCCTAACTCGAGCCCCGTGGTTCTAGCCGACGAGGATCTGGCGGCGGTCCTCCAGTCCTTGGTTGGGGGCGATGTGGCGAGGATCGAGGGCGCCTCCAGCCGCCTTGTTCCTTCACGAGGATTGGGAGCAGGTAGTGGGGCCCATGCCTATCTTCAATGGGGATGGGCCCGTGCCCGTGGAGGCTCCAGAGGACCTGGTGGACGTGTCCTCTGCTGACACCAGCGAAGAGGTAGAGGAAAGAGAGCTGGGAGAGGGGGTTGATTCGGGGGCGGAGTCAAGGGCTCCTCCCCTTTGGCGCAGGTCCCGCACTCTCCGCCTCCCCCAGAGTGACGACGACGAGGATGCGGATGGGCAGGGAGGCGGAAGCTTGCCCCCGATCCCGAAGAAGGACCGGACTGGGCTGGTCCGCCATGAGTCCGCCTGCCCCAGGCGATCCGCAGACGCGCCTCTGCTCCGGGCCTTGAAGCTGATCCTCGTAGCCGCCTCGGGCTTCAAGTATGGCCGAGGTTGCTCGAGCTCATGAAATGGCGACCAGTAAGTGCTTGATTCTTGTTTTATTCCTTGCTTTGTCGCTGAGGCTTGATATCTGTATCTCTTGGCTAGGCTGGCGCCTGCGGCGAAGAAGCTGAAGGGATCTCCTGAGGCTTCATCTGGGGCAGCGCCTCTGCCCGCGAAGGAAGGCGATGCCAAGACACGGGCCTCTCCTGCCCGGTCATCCTCGCGAGGCCTGGCGGAGCTGGCTGGGCGAAGCTCACCCCATGGCCCAAGCGACTCCCGAGGCGCCCTTGCTCGATGCCGCCGCCACAGCTGTTGGGCGCAGCAGGTCCCGCCTCACGATCTTGTGGTTACGCCTGCCGTCCTCTCCTCCTACTCCACCAACTGTCTCTCCGACTCCTCCCACCGCCCCGGATCGTCTTGCTACTGAATTGGACCTGCTGCGGCAAGATCTTCTGGGCGCCGACCCTCGCTTGGTGGCCGGGCGCTTGGAGCTGGCCTCTGGCTGGATTCGCTCTGACGCTTCGATTCGAGCGGCGCTGGTTCAGGCCTCGACGGCTTGCGACGAGGAGAAGCAGGCTGTCCGTGAGGCGAAGATTGCCCGCGATGCTGCCCTGGGGGAGGCAGCTAGCATCCAAGGTCGCTGTGAGACGCTGGAGAGCGAGCTGAAGGGCCTGCGGAACCAGCTTGCCGAGGAGGCCCGCCTCCGCCAGGAGCAGGAGGAAAGCATGAAGCCTAGCGAGGCGGCCATCAAGGACCGGGAGGCCAGGCTCAAGAAGCGCCGCGACCGCCTAGGCGCACTGGAGCAGGAACTGGAGGCGAGGAAGGTCGAGCTGGACGACAAGGCGCGGGTTCTTGCAGAAGATCGCGTGGCCTTCATGGATATGGAGGTGAAGGCTCGCTCTTTCTTTGAAAGGCAGCTTTTACGACAGCCCTAGAGAGTCCGCTGGCCGGGCGCCGAGGATGGCCCCGCCAAGCTGCTTCCCTTCCTGGTTCGCGCTCTTGAAGATGTCTCCCTTGGCCTTGGCCCCACGGCCGAGGCCGAGGCGCGTGTCTTATCTTCTGGGGCACTGACGCGGGTCCTCACCCACATCTACATTCGCGATCCCAGCCGACACGGACAACTTTGGAGCCAGCAAGAAGCGGCGAGCATGCAGCTGCCGCTGCCGAGGCTGTGAAGGGTCGCATGGAGGCTCATTGGGCAAGTTCCGGGCCTTCAGCGCCAAGCCGAAGCGAGGCACTGCCGGCCCTGCAGCTCCACGAGGCGAACCCACTCCGCGCTGCTCCACCGCCGACAAGTGACTCCGTTGTGGCTCCTGTCCTGCTTTTAATTCCTGCACATGTATCATGCCTCGGGGAGGCGTTTAAACTTGCATATTGGTATTGCGATAACAGTGTGGACTATAATATTTGCTTTTGAATTCCTTGAAATTTGCGCTTCGTACTTGCTTATGTTCTACGCCGGCAGAGCCCGGCCCCGCGCATACCTCAGCTGCCGTTAGCCCCGACCGGAAACGAGGACGGGACCAAGGAGTGAGGGGCTACGTGACAAGTTAGGCTCCTGAGTCGCGATGCTCATGAGTCCCCCCTTGGCTTACGAACAGCAAGTAGGGAGGTGAGACGCAGGCGGATCTACCGTTTCTCGTCTGCAGAGCCCGCCCCACGCATACCTCAACCGCCGTTAGCCTTTCCGGAACTAAGGGTGAGGGCTACGTGACGATTAGGCTCTGAGTCGCGATGCTCAGGAGTCCCCCTTGACACTCAAACGGCATTCGTACCTTGGCTCCGCTCGGGGAGTGACGTGGCGTGTGTCTGGGCGTGACCCAGGTGCAGCCCCCGTGCCCAGCCCCCTCGCGCGGTGCTCCCGAGGGGAGGCGTTGCGATGAGGACGGACACTGAGCTCTGGGCTCCCTGAGGTTGATGCGACCCGGAGGCCACCCTCAGTTGTTTATCACCAGCGCGGAGCATAAGCGCTTCGCATGCGTGCGGGCATAGCCGCTCCTCGGCGATGTCGTCGGCCAAAGACGGAGCATGGTGCTTCCACTGGTACGTGGGAGGGGGCTCCCCTCCTGGAGGAGCCCCCGGAGCGTATACAGCCCCACCCTGACACGTGGCTGGCACGGTAGGGCTGGATGAGGTGTATCTAGGCACCCGTGAGCCAGCGCGGGACTCACGGGGCCCTACCTCAAGGCGGGTTGCGCCTGCTCAGGCCTTATCTTCGAGTGTGTTCTCGCAAATTTGGCGGATGCGGTGCTCTCACGTCTTGGTCCCGGCTCTCGGGCTGGTCTCAGCCGTCGCTGGCAAGCCAGGTCGCGATGCCATGGACAAGACCAGAGGGTGAGGGCCGGAGAGCCGGTAGGAGCCCTGAGTCGCGATGCTCAGGCACCCCCCCCCTTTAACGCGTAAGCTGGGTTAGATGCAGCAACTCTACGTCCTCGGGTCCCGGCTCTCGGGCTGGTCTTAGCCGTCGGCGGCAAGCCGGTCGCGATGCCATGGACAAGACCAGAGGGTGAGGGCGGAGAGCGGTAGGGAGCCACGAGTCACGATGCTCGGGCACCCCCCTTTAACGCGCAAGGTCGGGTTAGATGCGACAACTCTCGTCCTTGGGTCCCGGCTCTCGGGCTGGTCTCGACCATCGCTGTCAAGCCAGGTCGCGATGCCATGGACAAGACCAGAGGGTGAGGGCGGAGAGCCGGTAGGAGCCACGAGTCGCGATGCTCGGGCACCCCCTTTAACGCCAAGCTGGGTTAGAATCTGACAACTCTCGTCCTCGGGACCCGGCTCTCGGGCTGGTCTCACCCGTCATTGGCAAGCCAGGTCGCGATGCCATGGACAAGACCAGAGGGTGAGGGCGGAGAGCCGGTAGGAGCCACTGAGTCGCCATGCTCGAGCACCCCCCTTTAACGCATAAGCTGGGTTAGATGGCGAAACTCTCGTCCTCGGGTCCGGCTCTCGGGCTGGTCTCGTGCGTCATTTGGCAAGCCGTGTCGCGACGCCATGGACAAGACCAGAGGGTGAGGGCCGGAGAGCCAGTAGGAGCCCTGAGTCGCGATGCTCAGGCACTCCCCCTTTAACGTGCAAGATTCCGTCACCCAGGAAAAGGCACCAAATAACAAGCATGGTGGAGCGAGAGCATAATCCTAAGGAAAAGCGTAAGAAGGATACATGCACCGGGACAGGCCCGAGCAGCTTGGGGATGATGCAAGTCGAGGGCGCCCCCAACAGGATAGGCTAATGACATGAAATAAAAGGGATACATGCCGCGAGACGGACCCACGCGGCACAGGAATAATCTGACCTGAGGCGCTCCCAGGAACAAAACTTAAAGATGTCACTGGTGATGTTGGGGACGAAGGGGTGTTGGTGTAGCAGACTCGGTGGGCTGCGGAGCCGATCCTCCACGAGCCCCAGTGCCCGGGGCCTCGGGAGGATCCGAGGCTGGCGGCTCCTCGGGGTCCCATCTCCATCTCCGCCGAGCTGCGGCGTGCGGACCTCTCGAGCCTCGGGATGGCCCTCATGAGATGCTGGTGCGCAGCAACCCGCGTTTGGCAGGCCGTGAGGCATGCGCAGACGTAAGCTGTGGGGCGGGCCCTGCATACGTCCCACTTTCGCGCGGGCAGGCGCTCTTGAGACGCGGCTCGGTTGAGCCCTGGTATGTCGATGCAGACGCGCAGCCCACCATCCTCGCTGGATGGGGGGCCACAGCGGGTACGCGGCGGCTTCCCCTCATGACCCTTGACTCCTGTAGCTCCTGAATGGCCTTGCAGCCCGAACTCCCGAGGGTTCGGCCCTCCTTGCCTTGCTCCTGCTATGGGAAGCGTGCTTCAAGCACGCCCACGTGGTGCCCAAGCGCCTCCCTCGTGACCTTGGCGAGGTCGGCGGCCCTCCGGGAGAGCCCCGAGCCCGGCTCGAGGAGGCGTCGGCCGCGCTTCCTATGCGATGGAAGGAGGCTCCCCTGGCGGCGCGGGCCCTGAGGGGCCTGCCTCTTGAGGAGCCGGGCCGGTCGATGTCTTCTTCTTCTTGGGTGCGGCCTTGGGAGGCCTCCTGCTGTTGTGGTCTGGGTCTTCTAGCGATGCGGCATGAAAGGCTCGCTCCAGGGAGCACACTGCGTCTCTCTCTTCACAGGGCACCGTGATGACCCCGCCGCTTCCTGGCATCTTGAGGACGCGTTATGGCCGTGGTGGGTTCTGACCATGAATTTGGCCAGCGCCGGGTACCCGAGGATGGCGTTGTCTGGCAGGCGAATGTGGGCGACGTCGAAGTCGATGAGCTCGGTCGGTAGTTGTTGCGAGCCCCGAAAGGTGACAGGAAGGCAGATCTGCCCGGTCCGGGACGGTGGAGCCGTCGATGACTCGGAGAAAGGCTTGGTTGGCTGAAGGCGTAAGGCACTTGAAGATTGTTGAATGTTTCCACGGACAGACGTTGAGTCCTGCCCCGCCCGTCGATGAGGGTCTTGGTGACCAGCACGCGTTGCTAATGATTGGGGAACAAAGCATCGGGAGAACTCCGGGCCGTGGCGCCAAGACTTGAGCTGATCCGCCGAGCTGAGCGTGATGGCGCCGCCAACCACCGAGAGGGCGCGGCCTCGAGCTTGGGAGGACGGCATTCACTTCGCGGGTGAACTGCTTGAAGATGCGCGAGAGGCTGGGGCTTGAGCTCCGCCCAGATGCAGGACGATCGCACGCGGTTCTGAAGCCCCAGCCCCTCGTCTGATGACGGTCCTCATTTCTCCTTAGGCTGCGGCGGCAGCGAGGGAGGCATCGTTCCCCTGCAGGCGATCCTCGCGAGGCTGATCCCTCCAGCCTCCCTCATGGCCGGGTCTTGCCAACAGTCCTCGCGAGGTTGGTCGCGCCACCCTTGGCGCGGGCCGCGGTCTTCCCAGCGTCCTGTATTCCTTCCTCCTCCTCGGCCGTAGCCCCGGTCGCTGCGCTCGGGGCGTCTGCCGACCCTTCCTTCGCGTACGGCCCAGAGCTCTTGGCATTCATTGGTGTTGTGGGTGTGGAGGTCGTGGTACACGCAGTACCGACTGCCCTTGGAGGACTCGGGCTGATCTCTGCCTCGCTTGGTGTCTGGTTGCGTCGCATGATGCGGCAGCCCCTTGCGCTTCACGTCCTTGGCCTTGGACTTCTTTTCTTCGGGATCCGGCGGGCAGCTCGAGGAGGAGAGGCGCCCCTCCTCAGCCCTGGCGCGCACTTGGTCGCCAAGTTGAACAGCTCAAGGAGGTGCACAGATCTTCATGCATCGCCATCTCCTCCTTCATCTTGGCGTCACGCACGCCGCCCGTCGGAGAAGGCGAGATGATGGCCTCCTCCGTTACCACAGGGATCTTGAGGCGTGCGTTGTTGAACGCTGGATGTACTTTTGCGAGGTTTCCCACAGCTGCTGCTTGATTTGGCGCATACTCACGGCGCGGGTGGCGATCGCGAAGTACCACGGAAGTTGGCGATGAAGCGGGCGCATCTCGGCCCAGAAGAGATTGTGCACAGGGCCGATTCGAGAGCCAGGTGCGGGCTCCGTCCTTGAGCGCCATGGGAAACCAGTTCACCATGACCTTTTCATCCCCGTTGGCAGCCTCGATGCCCAGCTCGTAGAGCTGGAGGAACTCCGTAGGGTCAACTGTGCCGTCGTAGCGAGGAGGCAGGTCTGGCTTGAACTTGGCGGGCCACGCGACGCTGCGCAGCCCAGAGGTCAAGGCGCGGCATCCCGCCGTGGCCGCGGGTGGCCTCGGACGACAGAGAGCTTGGTCTTGCGGGCCTCCCTGTGCCACGGCTGGAGGCAGCGCAGCGTCCTGACGTGCTAGAGCGGGGAGCGCTCGGGCAGCTTCTCGTGGGCGAGGAACTTCTTGACAGCTCTGCTCTTGCCGCGCTGGCGCCTGGCGGAGCGGGTTCCGCCCGAGGCCGCGCTTTGGGGCTGTGGCGCCTTCTTGAGGAGGAGGCGGCTGAGGCGCCCGGAGCTTCATCGCCGCTGCGGGTCGAAGTGCGATGCGATGAGACGACAGTGCGGGCGCCTCCTGCAGCGTGGGCGAGCTTCGGCGACTTCGGTCGAGCCATTCTTCGTACGCGTCGTCGGCAGGCGCTTAGCGCAGGAGCTCGTTTACGCGATGAGTGCAGCTCGGGCCTCTATGGCCACCGCGAAGTAGCAGCGTGGCGAAGAAACGGCGGGGGTGAGCGAAAGGCGTGGCGGTGCGGCCGTCCGCCTCATGGACGGGTCTTTGGGGCGATGCTTGCTGCTCGTTCCCCGCCGGGCCGGTGGCGGCGTTGACGGCAGTGACGGGAACGACGAGGGCGCTGCCGGCAGGAGTTGTCTGGCGACATGGGAGGCGAGGCGGCTCGGCGCTTCGGCCTTGACCCGGCAGGCGTCGGAACATGGTTGCGGTGGTCGGGGAAGAACGAGGCGACGAAAGGCAGATTCTGGTGCACCCCTACCTGGCGCGCGAAATGTCGGATTTCGGGTTCCGGCAAACCCTTGAGGTTTGAACACTGGGGTGCACGCGGAGATCCAACTCTCCACCGTCTCGCACCTCGCCGAATCGCTAGGACCTAAACTACTAAACGGAACAGCACAAGAGACACGAGATTTATACTGGTTCGGGCCACCATTGTTGTGTAATACCCTACTCCAGTGTGTGGTGTGGTGGATTGCCTCTTGGGCTGATGAGGAACAATACAAGGAAGAACAGCCTCGCGAGGGTCTGCTCTTGGCGGGTGCGATGAACTGCTAGGTGGGGTTCAGTCGCTCTAGCTACTAGTTTCTTGATGAGGATTCGGCTCTCGGTCCCCCCGCCCTGGGGGTGGCTACTCCTATTTATAGGCGAAGGCCCTGGGCCTCTTCCCAAATATTGAGCGGGAAGGGCGCCAACAATTGGCCATTTGAAGGGGAACAGCGGGTACACTTATCCTGACTAAAGTTGGTCCTCGCCTGCCAAAGGCTCTGGTGATGACGCCTGCTTGGGCTCCACGATGACTCCCTTCCAGTCGTTGGGCTGGTCTTGGTCTTGTTGCACCGAAACGGATGCCTTTGCTTGATGCTCTCGCCTGTGCTTGCTCCCTTTGCACCAAAGAGGAAAGGAGGACACTGCGCGGGCTGGCGCCCAACTGGCGCCCTTGGTCGTCATGGCTTGCGTCATGGGCACTTCGCGAGGTACCCTGCCTTGAACTCTCCGCCTCCTCATGAGCCAGCCTGACGAGGCCGTGCCTGAGGAAGCTCCTTGTCGTCCGCCCCGCGAGGCTTGGCCCCTCGCGAGGGTCTTGAGCTTGTGTTGATGAAGATGGGCGTCTTTGGGCCTCCTTGAAGCCACGCCCACAGTCAGCAGTGCAAGTCTGGGCACCCCCGTTCCCAGAACGCCGACAGGCAGATCCCGCCCGCCCGCATAAACGGCATCTCGCCCACCTGAGGTATAACTTCTTATACTGGTCCAGCTCCCCAGGTCGCTGCGTGCGGGTTTTCTTCTATGCGACTACTCCCCAGCTCCCCATGCATAGTAGCTAGGGTTCGTTGGCTGGTCCAACATCACCTACTAGTACTATTATAGAGGAAATGCCACTCGAAAAGTTGTTCTGATTTATGCCTCGGTGGAGGTATACATGTTGTTTCGACAAAAAGTACATGGTGGTTGTGCGGTCATTGTCCATATGGTGGTAGTACTATCACCGGTTAAATGAAGAAATGCTTTTTCTCGGGTATCCTGGTTTAGTTCCCATCAAGATAATTATGATTCTTACATTTGTTGGTGTACTTTTCATTAATTCTTATTGACAATTGAGATGTCGTTGCTAACCCTTTTTTATATTTTTGGAAATAGCGATGTGTGTCTCCATACCCGGGCATGTCTTCCTCAATTTTAGTGGAACTGCACAAAATTGGATGGCCATTGTTGTTCCGCATCACTGTCCTCTGCCACGTGGTTCTTCCTTCCTCGAGCTTGATTACTGAGAAGAAACAGACCACAGTGAGGATTTGTCGATCTTCGTAGGTGCCTCCCCAAACTTGATCCAAATGGATGATGCATCACCACGATGACCTATCGATGCTCATGGTTGCGCCTCATGGTTGCGTCGGCTGGTGAAGCTGATCGAGTATTCCACATAAGAAATCCATTCAAGAAAAAAATACAATTATATTAGCTCTTCATAGACAAAATTGGGGTTTACGAGCCAAGGTAAGATCGGCTCGGGATCATGGGACCCTTTTCTATCAGATAGGAGGGGCATTTTCAATGAAAAACAAGCTGTCTTCCATCAGTGCTCTTTGCTTGTTACGCACAAAGATGATATCCTTTGTCAGTTCACCTTGGTTTCATTGGAGACGCAGTCGTCTTTCACGTTGGTGCAATTTTATCACACAATTGGCTATGAACCAAATGTTTCCTCGAAGAAGGATCGATGTTGGAACTAAGAGCATAATTTTTGTATTGATTTCTAAGCCTTCTCACAACTTTGTCTCCAGCTCCCCTGTAATTTTATTTGTCCAGCTATTAACTTTGATTTTTAAAAATGGTGTGGACTAAAAACACGGATGGACGTAGTAGCCCTTCATTTTTATTTACTCCGCATATTAGATTTGACTGAAGTCAAACTTTGTAATACTCTAAAACCTTTCTGATAATTGAAATTAAAATTCTTTATTTGTACACACTCTCACACGTTTCCGATAATTTGGCGCGTGTGTGGTTGTTCACTTAAGGGAGGGTAGTGTACCACACGTGAAGGACATGAAGTGCGACCAGGACGCGTGCGCGTGGATCGTTAGTTCATCAGAAGTAGTACTAGTTTTCTTCACTGTACATTAAATAAAGAGTCTTGTTTCGTACTTACACAATTTAAAATGATTGTTATGGAGAGAATAAGAAAACCACTCCACTATATATTAGTCGTATACACGAGAGTACTATATGGACGCAGCTTCATTGACTTAGTGCACCTGCCTTTGGATTTATGACAGGTGGGCCCAAAATGTGGCTGGATCACCTGTCATATAGCCAAAAGCAGGTGCAGTGAAGGCACCATAGCTCAGTCCGTACTACAGTAGTATATATATATATATATATATATATATATATATATATATGTGTGTGTGTGTGTGTGTGTGTGTGTGTGTGTGAGCCTCATCGCTTGTTCGCTAGGGTTTGCACTCTCCACAGCTCACCGCACTACATATATGTTACACGGTCAAGGCTCAGCGTTCATTTGCTAGGGTTTGCCATATTCACAGTCTCTCACCCTCTCTTCACCAGATCTAAACAAGACTGTGTTGGCCTCTTGTCTCTCTCTCCCCCCTCACAGCTGGTGAAGGAGGCGTCTGTATCCCGTGGCACCGAGAAGGGGAGGAGGTGCAACATTCACACTATCGCCTTCGGCGAGGGAGGCAATCCACTGCCGGCTGCATTGTTCTCTTTCAACCAGCGCATGTGCGGGAGGGCCACCGACCCCCTCTTCTCGCTGTCGTACGTAGTGTGGGCAGATCCGGCCTCCCGCCGCACGCCTTGTCACATTCCGATGACCCTAAGGTATAAGTTTCTTTGAAACCGTCGTTGCTCTAGCTGCATGTGGATCTTTTTTGATCTGTAGTCGAATCTAGGTCTTGGTTCAAAGAGGAAAGATGGGTGCGGTGGGATGGAGCAAGAATCTAGGACGTGGTTCAATGAGGAAAGGAGGGGCGGAAAGTGGTATAGACTGGCTATCCAGCCGCTTTGTAGGTCGAAAAGGGAAAAAGGGGGTAACCCTGTACACACATATGTAAGGAACCGATCTCTTTGTTGAAAAGGGAAAGAAACTGGGGGGTCGGGTAGTTTGTGCAGGACTAGATTTGCTGCCCTCACACAGGAAGAAGGTTCAAAGAGAACAAATATGGGACCAGCGCATATATGCTGCTTGGCTACATACTCTGCATCACCCATTTATACGTGTGGACGCACATGGTGCTGGCATGTCCCATATAGCTATTTTGCTGCTGTTAATCTAAGAATGCCGCCGTAAAATTGAAGCAATGCCACTGTTAAAAGTAAATTACATTTTTTAACGAATGTTGTTTCAAGAGAATGTCTATGTTAATATGAATCAATGCAACCGTTTTAGAAATGCTACTGTCCTACTTTGTTTCCCATCAAAGATAAGTTAGATGCTTCTTTCTGTCACCGTTTGTTTCATCCTCCTTTATCAGCAAGTAATTGTTTCCTTTTTCGCCTCTGTTAAAACAGGGGTATCGATTCAACTTGTTGCTATTGCGAAATTTTGATTCGCTACTCGAAACACTTATGTTTTAAGAGTGTTTTGTGCAGTTCAACTTGAATGTCACACCAGTGACTTTGCTTAATTTTGGTGGAACTGCACAAAAGGAGATCGAGATTTGTTTCCAGTCTTCGTGGCGAGTTGTTTGAAATATTGGTCTCAACCACATGATGTGCAGTGTGCTTTGAGATGTTGTGCTACTTGTTTTGGTACTATTTTAAATAAATGTTGAATTGAAGCTATTGTATTGCTGTCTTTTCCCATTAAGTAGTGAACAAAAATGGGACCAACCTAGACATGATGCTTGTTGCTTTGTTACAACAAATTCAGCATCACCCCCTTTATAAGCCAGTAATTGATGCCACTCTCAGAATTAACTAGTGAATCTTATTTCAAAACTGCAACACTTGTTAGGGATTGGTGGGATTACCATTTTTGTGGCCGCATGTTTCATCCTCCTTTATTAGCCAGTAATTGATTCCTTTTTTTGCATCTGTTTAAACAGGGATATCTATTCAACTTGTTGCTATTGCGACATTTTGCTTCGCTACGCGAAACATTTTGCTTGATTTCAGTGCAACTTCACAAAACGAGATTGGATTTCCTATTCGTGTTGGCAAATTCGTATTTTATCTTGGTCGTCTCATGAAAGGTCAGTACAGGCCTTCATCCACATGATTGTGTAGTGTGCTTTGAGATGTTGTGCTACTTGTATTGGTATTGTTTTAAATAAATGTTGAATTGAAGCTATTGTATTGCTGTTTTTCCCATTAAGTAATGAACATAAATGGGACCAACCCAGACATGATGCTTGTTGCTTTGTTACAACAAACTCTGCATCACCCCCTTTATAAGTAGATGGAAGCACATACTGTTGTTGCGCCCACTCTCCCCTGGAACTGTTTATGCTTTTCGTTAATCTAATGTCGCTGGTAAAATTAAGCAATGCCACTCTCAGAATTAATTAACTACTGAATCTTAGTTCAAAACTGCAACACTTGTTAGGAATGGTACTATCCTGCTTTGTAGTTCTTTCTACATGTTTAACCAAGGTAATGTTAAGATAACTAGCAGAATGGCCCGCTCGATGCGCGGGCTAGAAATATTATATACTTTACTAATAACATCGTATTATTTAATTTGTGTAAAGAAAACATGGAAGCATTTTTATTTGTTGCTATTTTTAAAATTGGAGTTTATAGTGCCATATAGTTATTTGGCATTATTTAGTATATGAGTTAATATTGTTATCAAAGAAATTGCATATATCATGCTTCGGGAAATGACTATTATTGAAAAGGGGTACATGATGTAGTTTTCCATTTTCTTAATTTTATACTTTAGTACCAACAAAGGAACACAAAAAAGATCCGCATTGTGCCATAGATGTTATACATAAACTTGAAATCAAATACATAACTTTGTGGTTGGTTGCGAGAGAACTATTTTGCTTTCCCAAGGTTATATGACATTTAATAATACATATGAGTAGCAAGTTGAGTACAAATAGATATGTTAATTCGTAATTCTATTTATCATGGACAATTTGATAAAAAATCCCTCCTTGTATTCTCTAGGATATTAATTACTATAATCCCCATATACACTACCCCTCCATTATGCACACCCTATCATTTATTTCACCTTTTCCTCTAACTGTCATTTGAACCACTCTGTTATGCATAGCCAACTCTTTGTTTTATCTAGCAATGTAGTTGTACACATGGATAATCCGTGCCTAATTCACCAACAACTTCTTTATAAGTCACTCCCACAATGTCACATCCCTGAAAACCTCAATGATGGCTATCTAATTATTTAGGGTCGACCAACTTTCATATAGTAGTCGAAATTCAAAATAGAGAGATGAAAGATGTAAACAAAGTACCATGCAATCTTAATTTCTTCATTTTTAGGTTAATAAAAGTTTCATTTATTGAGTTGGGCATCAGTAAAATATATAATACTAATGTGTGTGGGTGCTCAAATCAGAATTGTCCATATGTGGTTCAAACTTGCTCCTAAAATTTACATCTATTTCAAACGTAAATAATCTATTAACATTTTATTGTTTAATTTTTCCAAACAAAAATGGAACAAAATTTTATAACATAAATATGAGCCTTTTCCATGTTAGATTCTCTCAATAATTTTTAATTGTACAACATATGCATTAATAACCTACTTATTTGTTATCCACAATGTAGAAATTGAATTATTTTATGTCTAAGCCAGTTGCAATATCCATATTTGTTCCATTTCTAGTCCTTTTACCATGATGCTTCAATTTTGATTTTTAATTCAATTTGTTGTAAGAAGTAAGAGTGCATATATAAGAGAAATTCATTAAAATAGAGTATTGAATGTTTCGAGGAGAGCAAGATTTATCATCCCGGGACTTGATGTACGTTGACATATAACAAAGCGAGTACAATGATATGTAGGTGATTTATACTCTATAGTAGAGCAAATACTCCATTTTTTAATCTCCACAAACAATTAAAGGGAACTTAGTAAGGCATGCTCGACGGAGATGATGAGGTTGTCTACTTGCCTGTGTCCTTGGGCATAAGCATGCCGACCTGACCGGTCCTTTCGACGTTGAGCCATCAAGGTCGTGTTTGTCGTCGCAATCACCTCAAAGGAGGGGTTGGCAGCTATCCGAGTTTGATGGCATCTGGTGTGTATGTAATGTCGCCGAGTAGTAGGAGGACAACGGGGTATAGTGTCTGGTGTGGATGTTTCCTAGTCGTACTTCTTGAGGATTTGCGACGTGAAGGTGTTGATGGACGGGACCATGGACTGTGTCTTGATCATTTAAGCATTAATATTCGCTCTAGCATCCCCCAGCGATGTGCAGAGTGTTCTGCGGAGGGACGAAGGCATCCTTGGATTTGCTTTTCTTTTATTCCTTAATTTGATCAGCTCGTAGGCAGCGCATGTCAAACAAACTTATGATACCCATAGAAAACCAACATGTGGTTGGATGGTTAGGAGGACAGTGGTATCCCCAGTCCACCAGGGTTCAAGTCCTGGTGCTTTCATTTATTCCTGGTTTATTACTTTAGGATTTCAGGCGATACGCTTTCAGTGGAAGGAGACCCGTCGAATATGAGACGCCTACGGTGGCTTTGTAAGTCTCTAGATGATACGTCGGCTCAGTCTCTCGGAGGTACTCATAGGGGTAGGGTGTGCGTGTGTTCATATAGATGAATGTATGCACGTATGTATGAGCGATTGCCTTTGTACTGTGTTAAAAAAATATAATACCCATCAAGATGCATACATGAATTCTACTATAAAATGGAAAAAAGATGCGTACAATTAATTTTTTGGGCACATGAAGAGACACAATGCATTACGTGAGATGTAGTTTTCCTAGTTAAGAAGGGATAAGGTCCACCACGTCCTTTGAAAATAAGATGCGTACAATTTTTTTTCTAGGTACATGAAGAGACAGAATGCATCACGTGAGATGTAGTTATTTTAATTAAGAAGGGATAAAATCGATCAGGTCCTTCGAGTCTTTTTTTTAGTCGATAAGGTTCACCAGGTTAGTAACTTACGATGCACCACGTGAGATCTAGTCTTTTTTTAGACAAACGTGACATCAAGCCTATGCGTACAAGTCCACATGAGTAGTTTGATCTAAATAATTTCTAAAAAAATGCATACACGAAGGCCACAATGCACCACGTCATATGTTTTTTTAAAGACAAACATGAGATCTTGCCTTAAAAAATAAGAGGGTTAGGGTCCACCAGGTTACACATATATAACGGTTATAATTTATAAATCTGTCTAATTAATGGCCGGATATTTCTAATTATTGTGAGATTTTCTAGCCTATTTCTCTTCTTTCTAGTTAACCCGTCAATTACTTTTTATATATAAATAGATCTCTTTGTTAAAATGAATCAGTTGCATTGTTTTAGGAATGGTACTTTTCTGCTTTGTCGTTCTTTATACATGTTGAAACAAGGCATTGTTAAGATAATGTCTCAGTCAATATGAATGAATCACACTGATGGAGAATTGCTACTCTCCTGCTTTGTTTCCCATTAAGATAAAGTAGATCAGTAGATGCTTTTCTTCTGGGAGTACAAGTCATCAACCGTTATTTCTCAGTAATTGTTTCCCTTATACCTATTGTTGCTTACAGGGATATCAAAATTAAAGCTCGGTTTTATTCCGACTTTGATTTTAGTTGAACTGCACAAAAGGAGCCAATGTGTCCAAGGCAAACTGCTGCATTACTGGGTCCAGTTGGTCGTTCCACTTTGCAGAAAGAAGCAGTCACTGTTTGCGCTACATTACAGAAGGAATGACCGAGAAGCTTTACAGAGTATTATTAGACACCGGTGACATGACTAGTCTGCAGAGACCATTGGCAATTTAACAACACGTGGAGTGCCCTGGGCAAAAAGTGCCCAAACAAGTACAAGAAGCTACGACAGGACTCCACGATCATAGGCATTACATATTTTGAATGGGAAAAGCTTGTCAAAGTTTAATCATTGATATTAGCAAGAAGACGTTAGTTTAATATATTGGAATTGGAAAACCTTGTCAAAATTTGCTCATTGATGTTAGCCAGAAGACATGCATTTGATATTTTTGAGTGGATCGTCCTTGCTGTGAGTAGCATTGAGTGTTTTTTCCTATTCCTGTGTTCAGTTTAGAAGTAAATAGTTACTCTGTTGAGATATTCCTGTGTTAAGAGTTTGTTCTGAATATTGTCTATGTAATGCCAGGCCTTGTGTTTGACTGCAAAGTTGAGCTTGGAATGTTGTGGCATGCGGCATCACGAGCTGTTCACCGTGCCTCCTGAGAATAATGCTTCGTATTGTTTTGCATGTCGATCTAATGCCAGTGATTTGCTTGTTAAGAAGATCATCATCTTCTGTTGTTTCTGTGCTTAATAAGTTCATCGTCTGATGTTTCATTCATAGCCTATACAAAAAGTCGGGTAGGTTAGACGTGAAACCATATGATCTTCCGACCAACTCATGACATTAGGCCGTGATTGGATTGTCGTTTTCCAACCAAAACCGCTTGTAAAACTGACGCTTGTAAATTAAAGCAGATGGTCTCGGGCGAAGGCGCTTGGTTGGTCAATTTCGACTAGTAAAATATCGGAAGTACTTCACACACGATAAAAACGCTGAACGACACTCGGACGATTGCTAATCCAGCCGTTAGCTGCTGTTTCAGCCTTGCCCATGGATGGCATGATACGCACGTCGTGCATGTATCATCTGGTAATGTCATCCATATAGCAGTGCTCGTAAAATATACACTGGTCTCTCAAATTACACGTGTAACCCGCCGGTTTTACTTACAGACCTCGGGCCCTCGGTTTCATTACGCCTGTATTTTACGCGTTGTTTCCGATGACGAGTAAATTACACTTGTATGTTAATACAGGTTTGAAATAAACCAGAGCTCCCAAGCGCGGCCTTACCGTTTCATGCCATCTCAGTTTCTCGAAGGTGCTCACAGGTGTCCGATGATCCTGGCTTCCTGAATGAGCAGCGGGCGCTGTATCAGACCATCCGTAGGGCCCGCGAGGCCCTCTCCATTGTCCTTCGAGTTGTTGCGCTCGCCGTGGCGCCGAGCATTGTTAACATCGTCAACGAACATGAGGATTCAGGAGATGACTTTATTTTGACTGGATGACACTAGGGACCCACTAGGGCCATAGCCGTACGTACGCAAGTGGCTCCTTATTATGTACAACTATATTTTTTTGCTTTCTCCTGGTTTTCTGACATCACGGTCCCACACCATTGTCAACCTATGTAGTCAATATAAACGAGAGAATTGCACAAGGTGCGGCCGACAGCTGGGACCAAGCAGCTCGAGCAGTATTTGTGTTTTTGAGGTGTGAGCACTGCAGAGTTTTTCTTGGCGATGATTTCGTTGTTGTTCAGAGGAGAGCAGGGTATTAACTGGGCGGGCTGTGGCCCGTCTAGCCCAGGCCAGATATCCAGCCCAGATACTAATTTTTTCAAGATGAAAATGGCTAGCCCAGCTGTACGTCTTTTTGAGGAATACCCAGGCAAGGTCAACTTGTTATTCTCCGCCCCGCTGGGCTGCAAATCTTTCCTAGGAGGGATGCATTAGGCTTAACAGGAAAATGGGCTTTAAAAATAATAAATAGGATGTAATTATAAAAACTGGGCAGCAACTATAAAAAAAATGCACCAAACACGAAATTAGTTTATAAAATATTATTTATGGATGTTGAAAATCTTAAATTTTCATTGTTGCGCGCGCAATGTTTCGTTGGATTTTTACGTAATACAAATTTATATTTAATCTGACTAGAAATTTCGGGATAAAAATATTTCGGGTCCCATCAAAATGTGGGAAATTTTATTGAATTCTGTCTTCAACGGTTGGTTGAAATTATTAATCGTTGTCCTAGCTAGAAAATGGGTTGTACTTTTAACAAACTGTAAATGAGCTGTTGTAAATTCCATTAGAATTCAAAAATGGGTTGTACATTCTTACAAAACGCAAATGGGCTATAAGTTCTCTGCCACACACTTGTGGGCCTACTAAGTGACGCGTCCCCTAAAAAAATAAGTTGACGCGTATGCAAGGCTTTTTCAACTTATTATAGTCAACACACGGTTCTAGCAGCAGTGGCCGTTGGATGTCTATCCAACGGATGTCGTGCTTCTTCTTCAATCTCGGATATTCTTAGCTTCGGCCGCCCAAAAAATGATTCCTCCCCCTGACATCTGGGGCGCACCGTTTTGGAGGCTGACCTGTGGGCCTACTAAGTTGGAGCGTACCAAGGGCTTTGTCAACTTAGTCAATATAAACGATTCTAGCTTCAGTGACCGTACGATGTCCATCGAACGGCCGTAGTGCTTCTTCAACCTCTGGTCTTCTTGGTCCAGCCGTCCAAAGCAGCGCCGGTCGTGCCGCCTGCTCCTGCCTCCCATGGCCGGTTGTGCTGCCGCGGAGGCCTCACCACCCCCATACTACTCCCACCGTTGGCCAGGCCATCCCTCCACTCACCCACACCCCCTGTTATTTTGCGGCGACGGCAACCTCAAACCGCAGCCGAACCAGTGAACCCTCGTACTCCTCTCCGCGCGGGCTTCCATTGCTGCGTCTTCCCTGGCTCCGCGTCGTCCCCTTCCTAGGCCTCGCCGTCATCCACCACCCTGGTGCTCTCGGCACGGCGTGGTCAACGTGGTCAATGACCGACTTCCATCGGAAGAGTACTGTACATGTAGAGGCTGACAGCTGGGTCCACGGCGGCCGCAAGGAAGTGCCTCCTTATTACGCGCAAAATAATTATTCTTCCACCTGACAGCGGGGACCCACCGGACAGGCCGCCTTATTTCGCAAAAAAAATGTTTCCCCCTGACTGCTAGGACCCACAGGATGGGCCACCATATTTCACGAAAAAAATATTCCCCCCGCTGTCAGCTCGGACCCACCGGAAGTGCCTCCTTATTACGCACAAAAAAATGTATACTCCCTGTTGGGGATGTAACTACTGAATATAAACCGCCCTGAAGGGGCCGGGTTACCCTCATCCATAATTAGGGCCCACGAAGGCTCCAAGGGTGGCGATAATCCGTAGAGGCTAGAGGCCCGAGCCTGGCGGATTAGGGCCCATAATGGTAAAACCGCCTTAACCATGTAACTTGTCTTTGTAAGATAAGAGAAAGGAGAGACCGAGCGGACACTTGTATGAGCCGGCCTCGGGACTCAGAGACCGGCAAGGCGTCAACCCGTGTATATAAGGGGACGACCGGCGGCGGTTTAGGGACAACCACAATTCGAGGCTTAGGCGAAGCTATTGCTCCCTAGTCGCCGAGATCACATCAATCCCATCGCAAACTAGACGTAGGCTTTTACCTTCATTGAAGGGGCCGAACTAGTATAAACTCTCGAGTCTTTGCATCCGCTTTAACCCCTCTAAGTTAACTCGTACGATGGCCTCGCGACTAAGTCCTTTCACGAGGACATCTGCCGTGACAATTCCACGACAGTTGGCGCCCACCGTGGGGCTATCGCGCGATGGTTTGATGATCTTAGAGGGCAAGTTCGAAGGACTCGAAGGCTATGCTGTGGGCCGGATGACCAAGAGTCGTCGCGGCAAGCTCTACATCGACGATGCAGGCTGGGGCCCCGAGGCCGGCTCGATTGAGTACGGGTACCGGTCCCCTTTGGGGGTATACACGTGTTCATCGGCAAGATCGGAGAGCGAGGGCCTGGGCCGGACTTCTGGTCCGACCTCGTAGAGACGGCTCTGGGGGAGTATTAGAATCCTGCCCTGGCTAAACCGGCTGTCAAGCGTGCTTTCGTGGGAGTCATCCACGGAGGAGACTGTGAGGGCGGATCAGCGTCTGGTGGCGAAACCGTTGTCTACTCTGATGACGAGTTGTCAACCGGAGAAACTGAGTCTCTGTACCAGCTGCAAGACGGCCAGATCGGGGGCTGTTCCGACGGTGAGAGTATTCCGGACCCCTTTGATCTGCCCAACCGGGTTGGAATATTCATGGCCGGTACACAAGCGACGCTTCACTCTTCGACCGCAGCGCCCATAGTCGCCGGTTCAACAGCGGTGATGGCAGCCGGGGCAGGAGGCCATGTGCGCCCGCCGGCTCAAGCTTTATCAGAACTATTTGACGCATTGGCTGTGCTCATGGCAGAGGCTAATCCGGCAGACCAAGACCTGCATAATGCGGAGATTGCAAAGGTGAAGGAACAAATCACTCAGGCTAAAGCGGATCTGGCGGCCGCGAACCTGAGGATGGCGGCAGAACGGGCCGTTGCGCAGGCTTATAGGCTCATGCTGGATCAGAACGCGTCGCATGAAGTCATGAAAAGGAAGTACAGATCCCGTTTGCCTTCGGTTTTCGAGGGAAGAGACCTCTTCAACACCCCAGGAGCAGGGACCAGTAATCCGCCGCCGGTGGTGAACCGGCCGGAAGCACCTGGAACGGGCGCGCTGGTTCAGCCCCGTGTGATAGATCTGCCCCGCCATCATACCGGCGCGCCCCAGGCTGTGCAAACACCTCCAGGTCACTACTCCAACCCGATGGATAACCTTGTTGCGGCTGCGGCACGGTTGGAGGCAATTCCGATCGAAGGCGATTCACCACAGGCGGTAGAAACACGTCGGGTAAAAGAGCTCCTCCGGACGGCCCTGGCTCAACAGGAAGCGTATTCATACAGCCGTGATCGGATCCACTCCACCCCCCGCCCGAGCCGGAGTTATAGCCGGCACGCAGATGAACCGGCCGTGTCAAGTAATGCGCATCGCGGTCCGCCCCGCGGCAACAACCCGGCGGGTGGCTTCGAAGACGCTCAAGTGGTGGTGGACCGGGCCAGGGCACGAAGGGAGGCTGAGTTAGCAGCACAACATGAGGATCATCAGCTCGCGACGGTTCGACCGTCCATCTTCGAGCCCGGAGTCGCATCTGGCTCTTTGGGGGTGCCTTGCCTCGTCCCCGCTTTACGCAATGTACGTTTGCCCAAGGACTTCAAGGGGCCACGCGAGGTGCCCAATTATACCGCCGATTTAGCTCCAGAAGCGTGGATAGAAAGCTATGAGATGGCTATGGAGATGCTGGATGTGGATGAAGCTGCGTGTGCGAAGTATTTCACCATGATGCTAGAAGGTACGGCCCGTACTTGGTTGAAGAACTTGCCGCCCAACTCCATCAGTTCATGGACCCAGTTGCGGACCCGGTTCATTCAAAATTTCAAAGACACCTGTAAGCAGCCCATGTCTGTGGTGGATTTGGCAGCTTGTGTCCAGGCAGAGGGAGAATCCACAACACATTGGGTCCGCCGCGTTTCGGAAGTTTTACATTCTTCGGACCGGATCAACCCTGATTCCGCGATCTTAACATTAGAAGGCAACTGTCGGTTCAAGCCTTTAAAGTTGAAGCTGGGTCGCATGAAGCATTTTTGCAATGACATGGGCACTCTCATGGGCGTCTTAGTGAAGTATGCTGATTCTGATAGTACCAAGGATCCCGAGTCTGAGGAAGACGATGAAATAGGGAAGGGAAAACAGAACAGCAACCCCAGAGGCCAGCAGCATCAGTCGGCAGGTAATGGAGGAAACAAGCGTAAGGCGAACGGTAACATGGGCTTCGTGGCCAATACCAACGCACAGGACAAGGGTCAGCGGCGCAAGGGTAAACAGCCAAACCGGGGTGGTGCGCCTAATCACAATCCGGACCGTTTGAATTATCTGTTGAATCAACCCTGCCCGAAGCACGGGACGAAGGAGGCGTCGGCCAACCACCTCTGGAAGGATTGTTACATTATGCAGGAATTCAAAAGTTCTAATGCTTTCCGGTATGATCAAGGGCCCGGCGGCGGTTTAGGATCCGGCCCGGGTTACGGTGGAGGAAATTCCAGTCCAGGTTTTAACGGTAATCCGGACGGGCAGAACAACCAGAACAATCAGAACAATCAGAACCAAGGTGGTTACAATCAGCAGCAGCAGCAGTCGGGTTATCAAAGCAATCCGAAGCAGTTGAATGGTGGACAGTACCACGTCTTTACCACCAGCTTGGACAAGCGAGACCGAAACTTCAAGCGGGCGGTCAATGTTGTTGAACCGGCCGCCCGACATTACACGCTGGTCGAGCAGCCTATTGTGTGGAGCAGAGGATCATCCTCCCGGGTTTACAATCCGGGTCAGCTAGCCCTAGTGGTGGCGCCTCAGGTGGGAGGATACAAGTTCACCAAGGTGCTTATGGACAGAGGGAGCAGCATCAACATCCTGTATTATGAGACCTTCCGTCGTATGGGGTTAACAGATAAGCATCTCAGGCCGTCTAGTACAGTGTTTCATGGTGTGGTGCCTGGCAAGTCAGCGTATCCGGTTGGTAAAATAGCTCTGGAGGTGACCTTTGGGGATGAACATGACTCCAGATCGGAAACATTGACATTTGAAGTGGTGAAAATTCAAAGCCCTTACCACGCCCTGTTTGGGCGGCCGGCTTATGCCAAGTTCATGGCGCGGCCTTGTTATGTTTATTTGCAGCTAAAAATGCCGGGTCACAAAGGGACGATAACGGTTCATGGGAGCCGCAGGATCGCTTTGGAATGTGAAGAAGGTGATGCGGCTTATGCAGAGTCGGTTTGTGCCACTGAAGAGCTAAAGTACTATAAGGACAATGTTGATCCGGCGGATATGACCCCGTTGAAGAAGCCAACTACAGAGCACGATCCGGATTTGAAGTTTAAATCGGCGGCTGAGACTAAACTTGT
Organism: Aegilops bicornis; assembly: GCA_021605145.1. Lineage (NCBI taxonomy): Eukaryota > Viridiplantae > Streptophyta > Magnoliopsida > Poales > Poaceae > Aegilops > Aegilops bicornis. The sequence goes on along the minus strand of CM038673.1, from coordinate 126,838,621 downwards.
TGACTTTGTGCCCGGTGATTCGTCCAAGCAGTTCATCATCAGTGCTAACTTGGATCCTAAATAGGAAAGCGCGCTCATCGAGTTCATCCGTGAGAACCGGGACATTTTTGCATGGAAACCTTCTGACATGCCAGGTGTACCGAGGGAACTCGCTGAGCACACTCTTAATGTTGATCCCAAGTACAAACCGGTAAAGCAGTTTCTTCGCCGGTTTAACAAGGAAAGGCGCAAGGCCATTGGAGAGGAGGTGGCCCGGCTTTTAGCAGCAGGTTTTATCGTTGAAGTTTTCCATCCAGAGTGGCTTGCTAATCCGGTATTGGTCCTTAAGAAAAACGGCACTTGGCGTATGTGTGTGGATTACACAGATCTTAACAAGGCTTGTCCAGCAGATCCTTTCGCCCTCCCCCGCATTGACGAGATTATTGATGCTACGGCGGGATGTGAGCGTCTGAGTTTTTTGGATGCGTATTCCGGATATCATCAGATCAAGATGGCAGTTAAGGACCAGGAGAAGACAGCGTTTATCACTCCCTTTGGAGCTTTCTGCTATGTGTCTATGCCTCTTGGGCTCAAGAGCGCCCAAGCAACTTATCAGCGTTGCGTACAGAATTGCCTGCACGAGCAGATCGGCCGTAACGTGCATGCTTATGTGGATGATATTGTGGTTAAATCAAGGAAGAAGGAGACATTGATTGAGGATCTAAAAGAAACTTTTGACAACTTGCGGGTATACAAGATGATGCTTAACCCGGCCAAATGTGTCTTCGGTGTTCCGGCAGGCAAGTTATTGGGTTTTCTTGTGTCCAACAGGGGGATTGAAGCTAATCCGGAGAAAATTACGGCTATCACCTCCTTGGCTAAGCCAAAGTGCATCAATGATGTCCAGCGTTTGGCAGGTCGGATTGCCGCGCTAATCCGGTTTATCAGCCGCCTCGGAGAAAAGGCCATTCCTTTGTACCGAATCTTTGAAGAAGACGGATCGGTTTGTCCGGAGTTCACCGCCCGATGAAGCATTGGAGGATTTAAAGCGGCAATTGGCCATCCCGCCTGTTCTCGCCGCTCCCATTGGCAAGGAGCCGCTTCTGCTATATGTTGCTGCTAATGCCAGGGCAGTTAGCGTAGCCATTGTGGTAGAACGAAAGGAGGCAGGGAAGGAATATCCGGTTCAACGTCCGGTTTATTACATCAGCGAGGTGCTCATTGAGTCCAAGCAGAGATATCCGCATTGGCAGAAGCTGGTATATGGAGTTTTTATGGCAAGCCGGAAGCTAAAGCAATATTTTCAAGGGCATCCCATTACGGTGGTCAGTTCAGCTCCCTTGGGCGATATCATACAGAACCGAGAAGCGACTGGCCGGATTGCTAAGTGGGCCATAGAGCTTGGGCCGCACGGTTTAAGGTATGTACCTCGGACGGCAGTAAAATCCCAGGCACTTGTGGGTTTCATTAATGATTGGACGGAGTTGCAAGCGCCTGAAGAAAAGTCGGATCATACCTATTGGACCGTCCACTTTGACGGGTCCAGGCAATTGGAGGGCTCAGGGGCTGGAGTTGTGTTAACTTCCCCACGAGGTGAAAAGTTTTGTTACGTCCTCCGCTTAATGTTCCCTTGTACTAACAATGCAGCTGAGTATGAAGCCTTGCTCCATGGTCTCCGGATGGCCAAGGAGATGAATCTAAGCTGGGTTAAGTGCTTCGGTGACTCGGACTTGGTGGCCCAACAAGTGTCAGGTACTTGGGATTCCAAAGACCCACTCATGGCTGCATATCGTCGGGAGGTGGATGTTGTCGCAGGTCACTTTAAAGGATATCAGGTGGACCATGTGGATCGTCGGAAGAACGAAGCGGCGGATGCTTTAAGCCGGCTGGGCTCTCAACGCAAACCGGTCCCGCCTAATGTATTCCTTGATGTACTGCACAACCCGTCAGTCAAGCTTCCTGATGAAGTAGATTTGGCTATTCCTAATCCGGAGGCTCAGTTGGTGGCAGCCTTGCATGTCATTCCGGATTGGGCGCTCCCTTATTTGGCATACATGACCCGGGGCGAGTTACCAGAAGATGAGACGTTGGCCCGATAGGTAGTTCGGCGGTCTAAGTCTATGACCATTGTTAATGGCGAGTTGCATCATTGCGGTGTCGTATGCGTTTCAGCGTTGTGTGTCCCCGAGGAAGGCTGTGAGATATGGCGTGAGATCCATGAAGGGACCGTGGTCACCACGCCAGTTCAAAATCCTTGGTAGCCAAAGCGTTCCGCCATGGTTTTTATTGGTTGACTGCCCATGCTGATGCGGAAGATCTGGTCAGGCGATGTGATGGTTGCCAGAAGTTTTCTAGACGTGCTCACATACCGGCCCAAGAATTGAGGATGATTCCAATTACTTGGCCGTTTGCGACTTGGGGGCTGGACATGGTAGGGCCTTTTAAAAGGTCCAAGGACAAGAAGACACACTTGCTGGTAGCAGTTGACAAATTTATAAAGTGGGTCGAGGCAGAGCCTGTTAGCAAGTGTGATGCGGCCACGGCGGTTAAGTTCATAAAAAGGGTGATCTTCCGGTTTGGATTTCCACACAGTATCATCACAGATAATGGTACCAATTTGTCCAAAGGTGCCATGAAGGAGTTTTGTGAACGTGAGCACATCCGGCTTGACGTTTCTTCAGTAGCCCACCCACAGTCCAATGGTCAAGCTGAACGAGCTAATCAGGAGATCTTGAGAGGTATCAAACCCCGGCTTATGGTCCCTTTACAGAGGACGCCGGGCTATTGGGTAGAAGAGCTGCCATCTGTGTTATGGAGTATAAATACTACCCCTAACAGATCCACTGGATACACACCGTTCTTTATGGTCTATGGAGCGGAGGCGGTCCTCCCCAGCGATATCCGTCATGACTCACCTCGCGTGGCAGCCTATGTTGAGGCAGATAACGAGGCTGCACTGGCGGGGCGCTTTGGATCGACCGGATGAAGAGCGAGATATGGCGGCTGCTCGCTCGGCGATTTACCAACAGGATCTTCGTCGGTATCACAAATGACGGGTTAGAACCGTAACCTTTCGGAAGGAGACTTGGTGCTTCGCTCATTCAAGACCGCAGAGATATGCACAAGCTATCCCCGCCTTGGGAAGGGCCTTTTGTGGTCAGCAAGAATTTGCACAACGGGTCATACTATCTGATTGATGTTCGAGAGCGTAAAGACTCACGCACGTCAGAAGAGGAGACCAACAGGTCGTGGAACATAGCTCATCTTCGGCCTTATTATACCTGAGCCATCGGCTCTCCTTATGTACATATTATGACAATGTATATATTATGAATAAAAGCAATAAACCGGAGCCTCGGCTAAAGCGGGGTATCCGTTCTGTAAAAATCCGGCTTGGGTACATGGAGTTGTTGTCTCAAAGCGGCCTCCGGTTTATCCCTTGAGCTTGCTTTTCAGAAGTTTTTTATGTCATCTGGGGGCTTGGTCGTATCCGAACCAATGCCACACCTTTTGATAGGCGAAAGCCACCAGATCACTTGGGGACATGGTCAAGTCTGAACCAGTCATGCCTCTTGGTCGGCCTAAGGTCACAGAGTCACTTGGGGGCTTGGTCAAACCCGAACCATTGCCACGCCACGTGATCGGCATAATGCCACGGTTTCAGTTGGGGGCCTGGCTGACGTGAACCATAGCTACACCTTATTGGGGGCTTGGTCGAGTCCGACCATGGTAACGCCATCTGATCGGCTCAGTAAAGCCTCTGTTTGCAAACGGTTTTATAATTGCCTTTGTTTAGTATTTCTTTATACTTATTCTTAAAATCGGTTTCAACCATTCCATTGACGGAATTTGGTCTATTTTTCTTAATCCGAAGACAACTTTCCCGGTTTGATTTTTTCCTGTTGAACATCCCATTATGGAGCAAACAGGGGGCTTAAACATGACCCGGCATGGTTTACCTGTTAAACCGGCATTCTACACACAGGAGCTATGGTCTCTTTTGATGGTAATGGTTTACACAACCTCCGCTTCAAGGTTGGTTCAGCCAACTGCACGCCCGACGCTGGCAGGTATTTTTGTGTCATAGTTTTGATCATATACCTCAATATTTTCCTTATATACACATATGAGCATCATAGACCGGTTGGCGATACAAGCCACCGTGGCGGTTTAAGAATGTGTGATTGCAGGCAAAATAGATTGAAGGTTTCGATTATTCAAATCAAAAGTATCAGCAACTTTGTGCGAAGGTTGCTGACTGAAGGCATAACGGCATGATCAAAACAAAAGTGCTGGCTATCCTATTACAAAGCCTTCCAAGGCCCGATATTTCGCATGGCGTTATGACTAGCAGCTTCTGATGCATCACCCGGCTTTACGGATTAAGCTTCCTCGCCGGGTTGACGTGAGGAAGAGGGGGCGTCTGGCGTCGGTTCAGCTTCTTCCTCTTCATCACCCAAGGGCCGGAAGTCATTGGTAGACCAGTCAATCCAGTTTAAAGCCTGAAAGACAGCCTCTTCACTTATAAGCTTAGCCGGATCAACGTCAGGGGCATAAGTGTGCTTACGGATTGGAGGAACAAGGCTCTGCACTTCTGGAATGACAAATTCCACCCGCTTGTTGTTCGCATCATAGAAAGAGCGGTGAACCGCCAGGTTGGCTTCTGCTGCCAGTTGACTCGCCAGAGGACGCATCTCTTTTGTTATTCGTTTAAGGGCGTCATTATCAAAGGCTTCGCCGTTCTCTTGGCGCTGGGAAACCCTTGGCTATGTCGGCCGGATCAAGGTCCGCTATCCACGCCTTGGCGCGAGTCGAGCCAATAAAGTGCCAGCCGGGCATGCGGATCGTTTCAACTCTTCAAGCTGTGCGGAATCATGGATAGCCGGTCCAGTGTATCTTTGATCAAGGACGAAGCTGTGTTGTCGTACGATGTGGCACATATGACTCGCTGGGCGCCGGTATACAGCTGCTCAATCAGCGTGTATGGCGCCTTGAGCTTCTTCCGCACATCAGAGCCCAGATGAGTAATACGTTTCCTTGTACCGGTTTAAGACAGTTCAGGTTAAACCGGCGGAAATATCAAAACGGAATGGTAATCAGTGAAAATTCTCTTACCAAAGATGGCAGAGGTCATGGCGTTAATTTGGCGCTTTAGTCTGGTGAGCTCTTCTGTCACCGGTTTAAGAGCCGTTTCAGCATCTTCCGCCCGTTTTTTCAAACCAGCCTTCTCGGTGTCCCAGTTGGCCTGCTCGGATTTATACCACTCCTTGAGCTGTTCCATAGTGGTCAAGGCGGTTTTCAATTCATCCTTGGCCTTGGTGGTTTCTGCTTGTTGAGTATCCAGATTGGCACGGAGGTCCTTGAGTTGTACGGTTTGCTGGTATATCTCACTCTGATAACAAATGGATCACGATTAGTTGTTTCATTATGAAGTCCCAAGCTCAATACAAGTATTCAACTTGGCACTTGGGGGCTAATGGCTAGTTGATCTCAGTTTGCTATGGGGATACAAAATTAAGTCCCGGTTTAACTATGCTAAGTTGAACCGGCCCTTGAGGGCTACGGTACTGAAGTTTAAGGCGGATGAGTTTTATACAAAGTTAAGTCCCAGTTTAACTATGCTAAGTTGAACTGGCCCTTGGGGGATACTACACAACAAAAGTGCAAGAGAGGCATAACTCCTTACCTCATAGCGTTCCTTCATACGATTTAGCAGACCGGCTTCGAAGTCACAACTTGTGTAGAGCCGGTTCAGGAAGCCGGAGTGAAGTTCTTGGGCAGAGAGGTTGTCATAAGCTGACAGATCAGTTTTCCCCTTCTCTTTACTCATGGTGGTAGACTCCTCCTTGGCACTTTGTTTTGCTAAAGCGACCGTTGGCCAGGGTCGGTGTAGCCAGTGCCCGTCACCACAACATCATCATTTTTGGCCGGGCTGGCCAGGTTGGCAATCTTCTTTGGGCTTGGTGTTTTCATACTCCGGCTCGGCGGTTCAACAATTACGACCCGCTCCGTGGCCGGACTCGGTGGAGCAGGATGTGAGGTTTCCACTTGGGCATCCGGTTCAAATTCTGGCGGATCAGCGTTGTCGCCTTGGTTCAACCCGGCAGAGCTATTTTTAGCAACTTCAGGATTTTCGCCATGCTGCTGTGGAGTCTTCTCCGGATCAACATCCACAGTAGGATCAAGGGTTTTTGCTTTTTTACTCAAGCGAGCCTTGGTGCTGCAATGTTCAGAATTAGAATGAGATAAACCGACCAACGTAAATATAAACCGGATTGACCTGGCAGAAGTATGGTGGTTACCCCGCGGCAACTTTAAGCGGAGGCAGTTGAGTGGTTGATGAACCGCCAGATGAGTTGGAAGAGGCCTGATAATTTGGGTCAGACGGATTGAGAGGACATCGGAAGAAACCTTTCAAAGGATAACGCTTTTCGGAGAACAAATCACCTCTGGACGACGCTTCCGGGTTGGTGTATCTGGTAAACCGGACGATGTAATTTGTTGACCACTGTGCCGGGTCGTACGGCGCTCTTCAGCCTGCTGTGTCTTCAAGGAAAGGTTTGGATTCAAATGAGCACAGGAATGAGATTTTTTCACTTTCCGGACCGTGCGCTGAATTCTTTTAACCGGCACGAGATCAGATTCGGAAGAAAGAAGGATTACCTCAACAGGATCGGCATGACTGGCTTCAGCATCATCCTGGGAATTAAAATTGTCAATAGAATGAAGAATAAAAAGGGACAAGATAAATCAAGCTTTACCTCAGCTTCTGAATCTTCGTCTTCTGGCGGATCAGAAGACTCGGCGGTTTTCCTCTTGCCAGCTTTCTTGGTGGTCTTGGACTTTACACGAGGAGCCCGGGCCGGTTTGGTTCGCTTCCAGAAGGAGTTGTTAGCCTAAGAAGTAAAAAGGATTAATATATATCAATAAGGCATTAATGTCAGAAGAGCGGTGAGCGGAGCCTTACCGCAGGCGGTGTGTTGGCAACACATAATGGGGCCAACCCGGTTTGGCTGCAGACAGAGATCGGTTCATCAAGCATCCTCTTCACTGTCTCAGTGACTTCAAGCTCAGTTATTGGTAGCTCGTGACGTCTTTGAGGGTCTTGGACGCTGCCAGTGTACTCGTGCATCAATCCGGGGCGGCGGCTTAATGGCAAGATGCCCCAAGAAACCCAACATCGCACAAGGTCGACACCAGTTAAGCCATTGGCCATTAGAGCCCGGAGTTTGATAATTTGAGGCGCAAAATTCTTCCGTTCTGCGGCGGTCAAGCGTACAGGCAATGGGTGATGGTTGCTAAGCCGGTGAGGGCGGTAACCCGGCAAGGGATTCTCGTTGTTAGGAGCGGTATTTCGGCAGTAGAACCAGGTTTGGTTCCAATCTTTCGGATGGCTATGGTGTTTGGCGTGAGGAAAGTCTACTTCCTTCCTTTTCTGGATTGAAACGCTGCCCAGTTCCGTGTAAGGACCATCCGAAAATTCTGTATGGCGGTTCAAGTGAAAGAAATCCCGGAACAGCTCCACAGATGGTTCTTCTTGAAGATAGACTTCACAGAAAACTTGGAAATTGCATATATTGGACACAGAGTTCGGACCAATATCCTGTGGATGGAGTTGAAAACTTGCAACGACATCCCGAAAGAATTTTGATCCGGGCGGGCTGAATCCCCGGTCTAAGTGCTGCATAAACACAATTACTTCTCCTTCCTGAGGTTCGGGAGGGCATTCGGCATCCGGAACCCGCCAATGGAGGACATTTTTGGAGGCTAAAGCGCCAGTGGTGACGTATCTATTGAGTTGCGTCTCAGTGATCTTAGACCGGACCCAATTGCAAGCTGAGAATTGTTTGGCCATTCCGGAAGAAGAAACTGCGAAAGGAAAAGTAAAAAAACGGTTCACCATTAACGGTTCAGACACATTATACAGTATTAAACCGGCAATTCGGCAGCCAGTTTCCAATTCCGGTTTAAATGAGGACTAATGGAGTATGGCGGGTTAGCTATCAAAAGTCAAACCGCCCAAAGAGACAGAACTGGAAAATCTGCTAAGTGTGGACAGAAACAGGTTTCACATATGAATGGAGGTAATTTGGATCTACCGAAGATTCAGTAAGAAAAAATTCTGCGACCCATGCAAGCCTTGTAAAGGGCAGGAAAGTTCGTGCGTTCTAAACAAGAGGGTCTGAACAAAAAGAAAGATGTACAAAGATCTAAACTGACGGCAGAGCAGTCGCCACACAGGATGTATACTACAGTTGGATTAAACGGCCATGGCAGAGCAGGTATGAAGAAACTAGGATGAACACCTATGAACCACGAGATGAACAGGAGCCTTCAGATGCGGATCTAGGGCTTGTAGAGGAGCCTTACCCGATGCGCAGAACAGCGGAGGAGCGCCGAGAGCCTCTGGTACAACCAGGTTGATGCAGCGGCCTTGCACTGACGCGGCGTTCGGAGGTCGGAGGCGACGGCAGAGCTTCAGAGCTGGAGCGTCGCGAGGAAGAAGAAGCGCGGAAGGAGAGAAGAGAAAAGGCCTGCCGGTCTATTTATAAGGAAACGGAGTAATTGACAGGCGCGAGAATCAAGGAGTTAAAATCGGCGGACGGCGCAGCGGTCGCCTCGATTTCCGGGATACTATTAAATGAAGGGAATCTTACTGTTTGGGCTTCTTTAATAAAGATGACGTCAAGATGCCCTGTTGCTGTGGTCGGGAGGTTTTGAGATGGCGGTTTACGAAATATGAAGGAAGATATTCAGAGTTTCCTAAGATGTTGAAGATTAACATGAACCGGTTCAAGTCAATCTGGGGCCTAATGTTGGGGATGTAACTACTGAATATAAACCGCCCTGAAGGGGCCGGGTTACCCTCATCCATAATTAGGGCCCACGAAGGCTCCAAGGGTGGCGATGACCGTAGAGGCTAGAGGCCCGGAGCCCAGGGGCGGATTAGGGCCCATAATGGTAAACCGCCTTAACCATGTAACTTGTGTTGTAAGATAAGAGAAAGGAGAGACCGAGCCGGACACTTGTATGAGCCGGCCTCGGGACTCTGTAGACCGGCCGGGCGTCAACCCGTGTATATAAGGGGACGACCCGGCGGCGGTCTAGGGACAACCACAATTCGAGGCTTAGGCGAAGCTATTGCTCCCTAGTCGCCGAGATCACATCAATCCCATCGCAAACTAGACGTAGGCTTTTACCTTCATTGAAGGGGCCGAACTAGTATAAACTCTCGAGTCTTTGCGTCCGCTTTAACCCCTCTAAGTTAACCCGTACGATGGCCTCGCGACTAAGTCCTTTCACGAGGACATCTGCCGTGACAATTCCACGACACTCCCCCTGCTAGCTGGGAGCCACCTTGGTGGGAGGCTGACTTGTGGGCCTACTAACTTGACCGGGATGGATGGCTTTGTCATCTTAGTCAGTATTAATGATTCTAGCTCCAGTGACCGTAGGATGTCCATCCAACGGCCGTAGTGCTTTTTCAACCTCTGGGGTTCTTGCTCCAGCCGCCCAAAGCAGCGTCGGTCGTGCCGCCTGCTCCTGCCTCCCATGGCCGGCTGTGCTACCGCGGAGGCCTCACCGCCCCCTACTATTCCCACGGCTGGCCAGGCCCTGCAGCGAAGGCAGCCTCACGCCGCAGCCGAACGAGTGAACCCTCATACTCCTCTCCGCGTGGGCATCCACTGCCGCGTCTTCACCGGCTCCGCGTCGACCCCTTCCTAGGCCTCGCCGTCGTCCACTGCCCTGGTGCACTCAGCGCGGCGTGGTCAACGTGGTCAAGGAACGACTTCCATCGGACGTGGGATCAGACGTGGAGAGGTGACATTTGGGTCCACGCGGCAGCAAGGAAGTGCCTCCTTATTACACGGAAAATAATGATTCCTCCACCGACAAATAGGGACCCACCGGACGGGCCACCGTATTTCGCCAAAGAAATATTTCCATACGGCTGGGACCCACCAGCTACACCTTCGCATGCAAGGAAGTGCGTCCGGCAAAAAACGATTCGCCCCCCTGACTGCTGGAACCCACCAGCTACATCTTCGCACGCAAAGAAGTGCGTCTGGGCAAAAAAACCATTCGCCCCCCTGACTGTTGGGACCCACCAGCTACATCTTCACAGGCAAGGAAGTGCCTGACAGTCGGGACCCACCTGGTCGAAGCGTACGTAGCATTGTCATTCTGGTCACGAACGTGTACATACATATATACTGGTCGATGTAGAGGCGCGCACGTGTCGTAGTAGAGGCGCGCACGTAGCATGTACACGTACGTACAGCGGCCAGGGTACAAGAAAGAAAATACGGCCACGTATGTACATTCGGGCAGGGTCTCGAACGCCTACTCGCGCATTCGTAAGGCGAGGGCTCGTGTACATGGCTGGGTCGGAGCGGAGAAACAGCGTCGTCGTCGTGTTCATGGGGAGGCAATAGAATGCATCATGTTCATGGGGAGGGGTGTGGCGCACCGCAAAACGGAGGAAACGGACCTCCTACAGTCAAAACGGGGGTTCTGTTGATCGGGAGGAGTGTGGCGTACCGCAAAACGGAGGAAACGGACCTCCTACGGTCGAAATGGGGGTCCTGTTGATCGGCAGGGGTGTGGCGTACCGCAAAACGGAGGAAACGGACCTCCTACGGTCGAAACGGGGATCCTGTTGATCGGGAGGGGTGTGGCGTACCGCAAAACAGAAGAAACGGACCTCCTACGGTCGAAACGGGGGTCATGTTGATCGGGAGGGGTGTGGTGTACCGCAAAATGGACGAAACGGACCTGCTACGGTCGAAACGGGGGTCCTGTTCATCGGGAGGGGTGTGGCCTACCGCAAAACGGGACTCCACGGGATATTGTTCATCTCTACCGTCGAACTCCTCCAGCCTCCACGGGCTACCGTCGACCTCCTCCAGCCTCCACGTGCTTCTGTTCATCCAGCCTCCACCGCGCGCTACTCCACCGGCTACTGTTCAACCACCCCTCCATGGGCACCCCTCCACCCCACGGGGTCCTGTTCATCCAGAGGCAACTCCACCGTTCACTGTTCATCCAACCCCCCCCCCCCCCCCGCAACGCTCACTGTTCATCCAATGTATCAGCTTCAGTTAGCAGTAGTAGCGAAGGAATCGCTCGATCGGGTTCAGTTAACAGCCATCGATTGATCGCTCGGGTTCAGCAATGCGTAGCCTGCAGTGCAATCGCTCGGGTTCAGTTAGAGCCCAACGCCTCGCTCGGGTTCGATTAGAAACCAAGCGCCTCAGCGCCGCAGCAGCGTCGTGTCTGAAAAAGCAGCGCATCGCTCGGCCCCCGACCTCCCACCTTAATCGGGAACTCCCCGAAATTTTCCTCCCCCTCGCTTCTACCACGGTTTTTTCCGTCATGGATGGCCCAAAGAATGTCATGCAACTGCGTCTACGGACGCCCAGGACGAAAAGCCCATTTTCTGTCATGATTTTTTGTCATAGAAGTAGGAGCCCATCACATCTATGATGATACCGGGTTTTGTCACAATTATCGTCATAGAAGTGTCATATGTATGACAGAAAAAAAATTCGTTCAGCCCAAAATGTCACGAATGTGTCTTTTTTTTGTAGTGAAGGATATTCTTTTGGTCTTGATCTGTAATCAAGTTGTGATATTCACGTGCCCACACAATGATACAATAGTATGTTTGTTTTATATCTGTTTGCCCATGATATGAATGATGTCATACTATGTTCATCGTACTTTAACCCATGTCTCTTTATCCTTACATGTCAACGAATGTGAGGAAATAGAGAATATAGTAGGCATGCTACATGGAAATATGTTCCGAAAGTGATTTTATTACATAGTTGGCACTACAATACATGCTAATGTATTACAGTAGTTCACCAAAATAAGCTATGTATAAACGTGAAACCTACTTTGTTTGTTTTTATCTCATTAGTAACTTATTTGGTACACTAACCTACAAGTTCAAACTTTCAGCAAGCTATGGAACAAATGATCGAACAGCCACAGCCACCTGAAGGTGACGAGGCTACCACAGGCACAATGTCACCTCTTGCTGCAGTGCGTCAGTATCTCTCCACTAATAGTGCAAAAAGCACCTTCCTGCGTAATTCTGGGTTGGTTGTCAAGGTAACCTCAACCAAATCGCCTACTGAACAAAATATTCCGGCTAGACAGAGTGATATATCGGTGCTCCAGACACAAGTCCAATCCCTAATGGACGTCGTTTCTGAAACAAGAATAGTCGTTGACAAATGTCGTCAAGATATGAATGGTTTTGAAACCAGACTATTAGACATTTGCTTCGTTGTTCAAGAGCAATGGCGGAAAAAAGGGGATGATCATGCTGCTCCATCAGATTCTACAGCCTGACAAATTAGCACTCAGGTCAAATGATCTGTGCTTCTATACATCTGATGGTGCTTTTATCTGCAAGGACTGTAAACTTTATGCCAACAGGCCTTCTGTTGTATGGCTGGAATTTATTTTGTTGTGGTACAACATTTATCGTGCTGCCAAAGGCTATAGAAATTACTACGCTATTTTTGTATAGTGTATGTTTCTCTTAGTAATGTATACGGCCGAAAGCTTTGTAGGAGCCCAACGTGCCAACATTCGTTAGGCCCATTCCAATTGGGCTAAAAACGATTATGGGCTGTAATTTGCATGTAGCCCACTAAGAATATCTGGGCCTAAATCAGCATAAGCTTTCATATTTTTGGTAAGCCTGTGCCCCTAGTGCGCCTTTAACATGCCTAAACATAATTTGGGCCCTCAGTAACAATAGGTCGTTAACATGTGTAAATATCTCGAGCCCATAAATAACTGATACGTCTCCAACGTATCTATATTTTTTTATTGTTCCATGCTATTATATTACCCCTTTTGGATGTTTATGGGCTTTATTTTACACATTTATATCATTTTTAGGACTAACCTACTAACCGGAGGCCCAGCCCATATTGCTGTTTTTTTCCTATTTCAGTATTTCGAAGAAAAGGAATAACAAACGGAGTCCAAACGGAATGAAACCTTCGGGAGCGTGGTTTTTGGAACGAACGTGATCCAGAGGACTTGGAGTGCAAGTCAAGAAGCAGCCGAGGCCTCCACAAGATAGGAGGGCGCCCCCTGTCTCGTGGGCCCCTCGGGCAGCCACCGACGTACTTCTTCCTCCTATATATACCTACGTACCACGAAAACGTCCGAGGCACCACGAAACACAATTTCCACCATCAGAATCCTTCTCAGATCCGCAAGATCCCATCTTGGAGCCTTCGTCGGCACTTTCTGCCGAGGGGGAATCAACCAGGAGGGCCTCTACATCAACAACCTTGCCCCTCCGATGAGTTGTGAGTAGTTTACCACAGACCTCACGGGTCCATAGTTATTAGCTAGATGGCTTCTTCTCTCTTTTTGGATCTCAATACAATGTTCTCCCCCTCTCTTGTGGAGATCTAGTCGATGTAATCTCTTTTTGCGGTGTGTTTGTCGAGATCATATGAATTGTGGGTTTATGATCAAGTTTATCTATGATTAATATTTGAATCTTCTCTGAATTCTTTTATGTATGATTAAGTTATCTTTGCAAGTCTCTTCGAATTATCAGTTTGGTTTGGCCTACTAGATTGATCTTTCTTGCCATGGGAGAAGTGCTTAGCTTTGGGTTCAATCTTGCGGTGTCCTTACCCAGTGACAGAAAGGGTTGCAAGGCACGCATTTTATTGTTGCCATCGAGGATAACAAGATCGGGTTTATATCATATTGCATGAGTTAATCCCTCTACATCATGTCATCTTGCTTAATGCGTTACTCTGTTCTTATGAACTTAATACTCTAGATGCATGCTGGATAGCGGTCGATGTGTGGAGTAATAGTAGTAGATGCAGGCGGGAGTCGGTCTACTTGTTATGGACGTGATGCCTATATACATGATCATGCCTAGATAATCTCATAACTATGCGCTTTTCTATCAATTGCTCGACAGTAATTTGTTCATTCACCGTAATACTTATGCTATCTTGAGAGAAGCCACTAGTGAAACCTATGGCCCTCGGGTCTATCTCTTATCATATTTGCTTTCAATCTACTTTTATTTGCATCTTTACTTTTTGCATCTATACTATAAAATACCAAAAATATATTTATCTTATCATACTATCTTTATTAGATCTCACTTTCGCAAGTGGCCGTGAAGGAATTGACAACCCCTTTATTGCATTGGTTGCGAGTTCTTAGTTTGTTTGTGTAGGTGCGTGGGACTTTTGAAGAGCCTCCTACTGGATTGATACCTTGGTTCTTAAAACTGAGGGAAATACTTACGCTACACTTGCTGCATCACCCTCTCCTCTTCGAGGAAAACCAACGTAAGCTCAAGACGTAGCAAGAAGGATTTCTGGCGCCGTTGCCGGGGAGGTCTTTGCTCAAGTCAAGACATACCAAGTACCCATCTCCCTCTCATTTACATTATTTGCCATTTGCCTCTCGTTTTCCTCTCCCCCACTTCACCCTTGCCATTTTATTCGCCCTCTCTTTCCCAATCTCCTCCTCTCTTTTCGCTTGCCTTCTTTTGTGTGCTTGTTTGCTTGTTTGACCTTATGGCTGCGCCTAAGGGTCCTGACCACCTTCTCAGAAGGATGGATGAGATTGAATCAAATATTAGAAGCTTTATGAATTTGCAATTTGAGCATAATAATTTCTTTAGAAAAGAGCTTAAGGAACAAAAAAGTTTTTTGGGGTTTATGAATAAAGAGCTTGATGATATGAATAAAGAATTCTTTGGTGTTAACGATCAAATTACCCGGCTTGAAAATGCTATAGCCAAAATTTCTGACAAGCAAGCCACCTTAGTCAATAAGATGGCCGCTAAACCAGAAAAATTACATGAAAATAATGATGAGGATCTTAAAGTTATTGATGTGTCTCCGATTAGATCTATGTTTTGCAATATGAACTTTGATGATTATGGGAGTGATGATGAATCAACTTTGCCTAGAAGGCGTCCCAAGAATTCGGAGTCTTTAGATCTTAATGTTAAATTTGGTAAAAGTGAGATTGGAGAATCCTCAACTTCTAATAATGTTGAACCCACTATCTCAGATTTCAAGGAATTTAATTATGATAAATGCTCTATAAAAGGTTGTATTTCCTTGTTGCAATCCGTTGTTAATTCTCCTCATGCTTATAGTCAAAATAAAGTTTTTACCAAACATATTGTTGATGCCTTGATGCAATCTTATGATGAAAAACTTAATTTGGAAGTTTCTATACCTAGAAAACTTAATGATGAGTGGGAACCTACTATAAAGATTAGAATTAAAGATTATGAGTGTTTCGCTTTGTGTGATTTGGGTGCTAGTGTTTCCATGATTCTGGAAACTTTATGTGATATTCTAGGTTTCCATGATCTTTATGATTGTTCTTTAAATTTGCACCTTGCGGATTCCACCATTAAAAAGCCTATGGGAAGGATCAATGATGTTCTTATTGTTGCAAATAGAAATTTGGTGCCCGTAGATTTTATCGTTCTTGATATAGATTGCAATCTTTCTTGCCCTATTATTCTTGGTAGACCTTTCCTTAGAACGATTGGTGCGATTATTGATATGAAGGAAGGGAATATTAGATTCCAATTTCCAATAAAGAAAGGCATGGAGCACTTTCCAAGAAATAAAGTTAAATTACCTTATGAATCTATCATGCGTGCTATTTATGATTTTAGTGCCAAAGATGACACTCGTTAGATCTATCCTCGCTTTTATGCCTAGCTAGGGCGTTAAGCGATAAGCGCTAGTTGGGAGGCAACCCAATTTTCTTTATGTTTTTTGTTTTTGTTTCTGTTTAGGAATAAATAATCCATCTACCTTCTGTTTATATGTGGTTTTATGTTTTAATTAGTGTTTGTTCCAAGTTAAACCTATAGGATCTTCTTGGATGATAGTTATTTGATCTTGCTGTAATTTCCAGAAACTTTCGGCTCACAAAAATAATTGTTAAAAATCACCAGAAAGTGATACAATAGTTATTCCAATTGATGCTGATCAATAAACAAATTGCCTAGGTCTTCATATTTTGGCTGAATTTTTTGAGTTTCAGAAGTTTGCGTTAGTTACAGATTACTACAGACTGTTCTGTTTTTGACAGATTCTGTTTTTCGTGTGTTGTTTGCTTATTTTGATGAATCTCCAATAAAATAGTTTATAATCATAGAGAAGTTGGAATACAGTAGGTTTAACACCAAATTAAATAAATAATGAGTTCATTGCAGTACCTTATGTGGTGGTTTTGTTTCCTTTCACTAACGGAGCTTATAAGATTTCCTGTTGAGTTTTGTGTTGTGAAGTTTTCAAGTTTTGGGTAAAGCTTTTATGGACTATGGAATAAAGGGTGGCAAGAGCCTAAGCTTGGGGATGCCCAAGGCACCCCAAGATATCCAAGAATAGCGAAAAGCCTAAGCTTGGGGATGCCCCGGGAAGGCATCCCCTCTTTCGTCTTCATTCATTGGTAACTTTACTTGGAGCTATATTTTTATTCACCACATGATAAGTGTTTTGCTTGGAGCGTCGTGTATTATATTAGTATTTGCTTTTTAGTTTACCACAATCATCCTTTCTGTACACACCTTTTGGGAGAAGCCTATTTGATTAGAATTTGCTAGAATACTCTTTGTGCTTCACTTATATCTTTTGAGCTTGATAGTTTTTGCTCTAGTGCTTCACCTATATCTTTTAGAGCACGGTGGTGTCTTAATTTTGAAGAAATTGCTAGTCTCTCATGCTTCACTTATATTATTTTGAGAGTCTTTTAGAACAGCATCGTATTTGCTATGGTTATAAAGTTGGTCCTAGAATGGTAGGCATCCAAGTTGGGTATAATAAAAACTATCATAGGAAGTGAATTGGATGCTATGATCAATTTGATACTTGCTAATTGTTTTGAGATATGGAGGTAGTGATATTAAAGTCATGCTAGTTGGGTGATTATGAATTTAAAGAATGCTTGTGTTGAAGTTAGCAAGTCCCGTAGCATGCACGTATGGTTAAAGTTGTGTAACAAATTTGAAACATGAAGTGTACCGGCTTGTGCATCCTTATGAGTGGCGGTCGGGGACGAGCGATGGTCTTTTCCTACCAATCTATCCCCCCAGGAGCATGCGCGTAGTACTTGATTTTTGATGACTTCTAAATTTTTGCAATAAGTATATGAGTTCTTTTGACTAATGTTGAGTCCATGGATTATACGCATGTTTACCTTTCCGCCTTTGCTAGCCTCTTCGGTACCGTGCATTGCCCTTTCTCACCTTGAGAGTTGGTGCAAACTTCGCCGGTGCATCCAAACCCCGTGGTACAATACGCTCTATCACACATAAGCCTCCCTATATCTTCCTCAAAACAGCCACCATACCTACCTATTATGGCATTTCCATAGCCATTCCGAGATATATTTCCATGCAACTTTCCAACGTTCCGTTCATCATCATCATGACATACTTTACTTTTGTCATATTGCCATTGCATGATCATGAAGTTGACATCGTATTTGTGGCAAAGCCACCATGCATTATTTTTCATACATGTCACTCTAGATTAAATGCACCATCACCGTACATGCCGGAGGCATTCATATAGAGTCATATCTTGTTCTAGTTTCGAGTTGTAATCCTTATGTTGTAATCAATAGAAGTGTGATGATATTAGAGCATTGCCCAATCAAAAAAAAGAGAAAGGCCAAGAAAAAAAGAAAGGCCCAAAAAAGGGCAATGTTACTATCTCTTTTTCCACACTTGTGCTTCAAAGTATCACCTTGTTCTTCATGTAGTGAGTCTCATATATTGTGCTTCAAAGTAGCACCATGTTTTTCATATAGTGAGTCTCATAAGTTGTCTTTTTCATACTAGTGGGAATTTTTCATTATAGAACTAGTCTTGTATATTCCTCGATGGGCTTCCTCAAATGCCCTAGGTCTTCGTGAGCAAGCAAGTTGGATGCACACCCACTAGTTTTCTTTTGTTGAGCATTCATTTATAGCTCTAGTGCATCCGTTGCATGGCAATCCCTACTCCTCATGTTGACATCAATTGAAGCCCGTTGACTATCCTCGTCAATGTGAGACTTTCTCCTTTTTTGTCTTCTCCACACAATCCCCATCATCATATTCTATTCCACCCATAGTGCTATATCCATGGCTCACGCTCATGTATTGCGTGAAGGTTGAAAAAGTTTGAGATTATTTAAGTATGAAACAATTGCTTGGCTTGTCATCGGGGGTATAGAAGTTGGGAACATCTTTGTGTGACGAAAAGGAAGCATAGCCTAACTATATGATTTTGTAGGGATGAACTTTCTTTTGCCATGCTATTCTGATAAGACATGATTACTTTGATTAGTATGCTTGAAGTATTACTATTTATTTTATCAATATGAACTTTTATTTTGTATTCATTTGGATCTGAACATTCATGCCACAATAACGAAAATTACATTATGAATTATGCTAGGTAGCATTCCACATAAAAAATTCTCTTTTTATCATTTACCTACTCGAGGACGAGCATGAATTAAGCTTGGGGATGCTTGGTACGTCTTCAACGTATCTATAATTTTTTATTGTTCCATGCTATTATATTACCCCTTTTGGATGTTTATGGGCTTTATTTTACACATTTATACCATTTTTGGGACTAACCTACTAACCGGAGGCCCAGCCCATATTGCTGTTTTTTTTGCCTATTTCAGTATTTCGAAGAAAAGGAATATCAAACGGAGTCCAAACGGAATGAAACCTTTGGGAGCGTGATTTTTGGAACGAACGTGATCCAGAGGACTTGGAGTGCAAGTCAAGAAGCAGCCGAGGCCTCCACGAGATAGGAGGGTGCACCCCCCCCCCCATATAGGGCGCGCCCCTGTCTCGTGGGCCCCTCGGGCGGCCACCGACGTACTTCTTTCTCCTATATATATACCTACGTACCCCGAAAACATCCAGGGGCACCACGAAACACAATTTCCACCGCCGTAACCTTCTGTATCCGCGAGATCCCATCTTGGAGCCTTCGTCGGCACTCTGCCGGAGGGGGAATCGACCACGGAGGGCCTCTACATCAACATCATTGCCCCTCCGATGAGTTGTGAGTAGTTTACCACAGACCTACGGGTCCATAGTTATTAGCTAGATGGCTTCTTCTCTCTTTTTGGATCTCAATACAATGTTCTCCCCCTCTCTTGTGGATATCTATTCGATGTAATCTCTTTTTGCGGTATAATTGTCGAGATCCGATGAATTGTGGGTTTATGATCAAGTTTATCTATGATTAATATTTGAATCTTCTCCGAATTCTTTTATGTATGATTAAGTTATCTTTGCAAGTCTCTTCGAATTATCAGTTTGGTTTGGCCTACTAGATTGATCTTTCTTGCCATGGGAGAAGTGCTTAGCTTTGGGTTCAATCTTGCGGTGTCCTTACCCAAAGGATGTAAAGGGTTGCAAGGCACGTATTGTATTGTTGCCATCGAGGATAACAAGATGGGGTTTATATCATATTGCATGAGTTTATCCCTCTACATCATATCATCTTGCTTAATGCGTTACTCTGTTCTTATGAACTTAATACTCTAGATGCATGCTGGATAGCGGTCGATGTGTAGAGTAATAGTAGTAGATGCAGGGAGTCGGTCTACTTGTTATGGACGTGATGCCTATATACATGATCATGCCTAGATAATCTCATAACTATGCACTTTTCTATCAATTGCTCGACAAGAATTTGTTCACCCACCGTAATACTTATGCTATCTTGAGAGAAGCCACTAGTGAAACCGATGGCCCCCGGGTCTATCTCTTATCATATTTGCTTTCAATCTACTTTTATTTGCATCTTTACTTTTGCATCTATACTATAAAATACCAAAAATATATTTATCTTATCATACTATCTTTATTAGATCTCACTTTCGTAAGTGGCCGTGAAGGGATTGACAACCCCTTTATTGCGTTGGTTGCGAGTTCTCAGTTTGTTTGTGTAGGTGCGTGGGACTTTTGAGGAGCCTCCTACTGGATTGATACCTTGGTTCTCAAAACTGAGGGAAATACTTACGCTACAGTTGTTGCATCACCCTCTCCTCTTCGAGGAAAACCAATGCAAGCTCAAGACATAGCAATAACATGGGCCTTTAATAGGCCGAAAGTGAGATTGGGCCCTGATTGTGCCAAATAACCCACTCGTCATTACTAGGCCGAAATGTATCTGAGCTCGTGGTGGCCCATTTACAATGCGGATCGTTCACAGGCTGAAATTCAGATGGGCCGTAAATGCGCCGACCTACTACACGGGCCTTTAACAGACCGGGAGTTCGGTCGGGCTTGATTAGTATCAAATACATATGGGCCGTTAATAGGCCCGATGTGACGTTGGCCACATATGGCCCATGTATTTAATCCGACGTTAACAGGCCGTAAATCACAACAGGCTGGAAGTGGCCCAAATCTACAATGGGTCTCTAACAGACCGAGTGTCAGACATGGCCGAATATGACCCAAATCCTCCACGGTCATTTATGGGCCGAAAGTTTCAATGACCCAAATTAAGCAGGGCCTTTAACAGGCCGGAAACACACCGGGCCGTAATTCAGCCCAAATACTTAGCGGACTGTTAACGGGCCAGAAGTGACCGTGGGCCGCGATGATGAAAAGTTTAGAACGGGCCATTGACGGGCCAATTTGACAATAGCCGTACGGGCCTTAACTACGAATGGGTCGTCTGCAAGCAGGCCGTTAGTGGGCCAGCCCGCTAATTTTGACTCGGCCAGCCTTTTTAACCTAAATGGGCCGCTGTTAGGCCTTGCCACGTGTTGACGTATCATAGGCGCCTCCTGTCCATTGGGCGGTTCACATCTGTCCTTTTCGGGTGCTGACACGTGCTTCCGTCGGCCAATGAGAATTTTACACATGGAAAATCAGCATTGGTCGTGGCTATTAGCGGGTTATCGGATCCAAAACCGGACCGATAGTTTAACGGCGACCCGTTACGGTGGATGCCACGTGTCAGTCATCCTTGATGAAAGAACTTCTATGACACGCGATTTATCATCATGGAAGTGGACACTTCCGTGATGATAATTTTGGTAATGTCATGGAACACTTCTACGACAGCACATGTATGACTATCTTGATTTTGTCATAAAATTGTCATGGATGAACATGCATGACAAAAAACGTGACATACTATTACAAACACGTATCATCACAAAAGTGTAATTTTTTGTAGTGTATGTTGCGAGTGTTAGCAATCATAGAATATTATGTGATGGTTGAGTATGTGGAGTTGCCAAAAGGCTCCGATATGTGACCCTTCCTGAAAATATGATGAATTATAGTTGCAAAGTTGATTGAGAACATAGTTTGTTGGTTTTCAATAGAGTTTATTCTTTATACTTCAATGTTGTGATGAATTGTTACTTTTTCATGAGAAGTTATATGATAAAAGTGTGTGATAAAGTTTTACGTTAAAGTTTTTTGTTGTTATAATAATAATCATGATGCTTCTATGTCCATATTTTGTTTTTATCGACACCTCTCTCTCTCTCTCTCTAAGCATGAGGACATGTTTTTCGCTTGAGGACAAGCGAGGTCTAAGCTTGGGGGAGTTGATACATGTTGGGTTCTACGGTAGGGTGCGTCGACTGCAAATTAAAAATTTCCTACGTGCAGAACAACCAAGATCATCCTACGGGAGATGGATCACAGATCGTTACCACTAGACGCGCAGTGCCGTGCGGCGGAAGAAGAGTTGGGGCAGCGCGCCAATGTTGATCGTCTCCTCCTTGTCCAATCTCCCTCGAATAGATGGTCGTCTGATCCCACGTACAAGTCCGCTGGAGCGGCACAGGTGCACCGCCTCTAACGTCCGCACATGCAGGAGGAACACCGTGCGGCAGACTGTTAGGTCCGATCACACAGTCGGCGGCGAGTGGAGGTGGCTATTCGCAACACATGCAAACCCTAGTGACAGCGCCGTAGCGATCAACCAAATGAGTGTGCCGCACCTCCATTTTATATAGGCGTCCATCGCGGGCTCAACACTTGGGCTTCGCACGGACCCTAAAGCCCAAAATCTGTTCGGCCGGGATCCGAGTCCGAGTAGGATCACATCTGACTCGTGGAGTCCGATCCGGCCTCATAGGTTCCTTTCCTTAAGCGCGTGACCCTTAGGTTCAAGTCGGCTTGGTCGCAGGTCGGATCACCTCCAACCTGCTCAGCAGGTAGCGGCCTCTAGCAAGGCGTGCTAACCACCAAGTAGACAATGAAGCCGGTTGGCGAACCTGTACATCACACTTCCATTCCTTTTGCCACATGATATATGTTGTCAGGCTCAAGGCGAGTCTGTCATCCTTGTGCTAGACCGACCTCTTTCACGTTCCAGTGATACCGACCACAAACCGAATTATCTCATAATCCTTGTCGCATGGCCATGCTTATCCTGGTCGGATCACACAAGGGGTCCAAAGTATATCTCTCCTAATCGGAGGGGCAAATCCCACCTTTCTCGACCATGTCTCGCAGCATGGGTTTGGACAAGCCCGAAACCTACCTTTGTAACTACCTAGTCACGGAGTAGCGTTTGGTTGGCCCAATGCAGGTCTATCACCATCCCGAGTACATGTGCCAGCTTAGTCTTAGGACATAGAACGCATGTTGTACTAGAGACTCACAGATGACATATCGCTGCGTCTCATAGTTGGGTCTGTCTGACTCGGACCTTATCTCGACTTGGATCTGACTACGTCGAATCCGACCAGATCCTTCCGAGTACATATTATGCGGTTAGCATCCAATGCTCCGTGGCTAGTGAGACCAAGCCATCGACCGTGTCATATGCTAGTCTAGTCGGCTGTGTGTCCACACAACCCATTCGACTATGGAACTTTTAGGACAGTAATCATACAATGCATAGTCCCACAAACAAGTCACGTACTTGTTGATATACATCATTGATAATGTCCAATAACTATCTTTATTCATAAACACATAGGAAATATCGTCATACATGATTTCCTCTAGGGCATATCTCCAACAATACGTCCATTTTGCATCATTATTTCCTAGTATTATTAATAATGCCTTTATGCATAATAATGCTTTTTGGAGTATTTCTAATGCCTTTTCTCTCATAATATGCAAGGTTTGCACAAAGAGGGAGAATGCCGGCAGCTAGAAGTCTAGGCACAAAAAAGCTATATCAGAGTTACCTATTCTGCACATCTCCAAATGAATTGAAACTTCATGGAGAATTATTTTGGGATATTTAAGAAATATTGGAGCAAATAACTACCAGAGGGGGGGCCACCTGGTGAGCACAAGACAAGGGGGCGTGCCAGGCCCCCTAGGCGCGCCCTGGTGGGTTGTGCCCAATACGGCCCACCTCCATCTTTTGGTCTATAGGTCACTTTGACCTAGAAAAAATCGGGGGACTTTTGGGACAAAGAACTGCCGTCTCGAGGCAGAACTTGGGCAGGAGCACTTTTGCCCTTCGACAGAGCGATTCCGCTAGGGGAACTCCCCCCCCCCCCCCGGGGAGGGGGAAATCATCGCCATCGTCATCACTAACAACTCTCTCATCTTTGGGAGGGCCATCTCCATCAACATCTTCAAGAACACAATCTCCTCTCAAACCCTAGGTCATCTCTTGTGTTCAATCTTTGTACCGGAACCTCAGATTGGTACTAGTTGGTGACCAGTAGTGTTGATTACATCTTGTAGTTGATTACTATATGGTTTATTTGGTGGAAGTTTATATGTTCAAATCCATTATGCTATTTAATACCCCTCTGATCTTGAGCATGATTCTCATTTGTGAGTAGTTACTTTTGTTCTTGAGGTCACAGGAGAAGTCATGTTGCAAGTAATCATGTGAACTTGATATGTGTTTGATATTTTGATGATATGTATGTTGTGATTCCCTTAGTGGTGTCATGTGAACATAGACTACATGGCACTTCACCATTTTGGGCCTAAGGGAATGTGTTGTGTAGTAGTTATTAGATGATGGGTTGCTAGAGTGACAGAAGCTTAAACCCTAGTTTATGCTCTACTTCGTAAGGGACCGATTTGGATCCAAAAGTTTAATGCTATGGTTAGATTTTGTCTTAATACTTTTCTGTAGTTGCAGATGCTTGCGAGGGGGTTAATCATAAGTAGGAGGTTGTTCAAGTAAGAACAACACCTAAGCACCGATCCACCCACATATCAAATTATCAAAGTAACGAACATGAATCAAACCAACATGATGAAAGTAGCATGGTGAAATTCCCGTGTACTCTCAAGAACGTTTTGCTTATCATAAGAGACTATTTTGGCCTGTCCTTTGCCACAAAAGGATTGGGATACCATGTTGCACTTTATTTACCGTTACTGTTACTTGCTTGTTACAAATTATCTTGCTATCAAACAACTTGTTACCAACAATTTTATTGCTTGCTTAAAATACCTTGCTGAGAACCACTTGTCATTTCCTTCTGCTCCTCGTTGAGTTCGACACTCTTACTTACCGGAAGGACTATGATTGATCCCCTATACTTGTGGGTCATCACTGCCTGCTTGAGGGACATGCACGCGGCCATCGTCGAAGCAAGGCCTGAGCTTTTCAAGACACCCTGCTTGCTGCTATATGCTCTTGCGATATGCGCTCACCATGATACGGAGGCATACATCATGCCCCTCGACTTTGATTCGACCTCCATCAGCTGAAAGTTCTTTGCAGGTATGTACTGGGTTGCCGTACATCATGCCTCTCGACTTCGATCCAGTCACCATCACAAGAAACTTCTTAGCATTTATGTGATGGGCCGGCCCACTGGATCGCCATCGTCAGAGAAGCCTGGAACGAGTTGGTGCTCGTGAACTTCCACACCTCCCATGAGATTACCCTTCCTCCCTTGCATCATACAGGGTTTTACCGCCACGGTTTAAGTCTGGTGAATTACTACATCAGTTGGATGAACCTTGTTTTGCAGAAGATTGTAATCTGCCGAGTGCCTACACGATCTGCGAATTACGCAGACATCAAGCTAATTGCCTTGTTCGACCACTGACTCGCCTATATTTCTGTCGGTGCCTTCTTTCGGTGGAGAGAACTCACCTCGCAGTGGATCCTCAAAGATGATACACACATCTGTGATGCTATTGAACATAATGGCATCATCTACGTGATTGACAAAGCAGATGGCACCACGTATTGCTGGGACGACGCGTGTAAGTTGTTTTCGTCTAATTTTAATGATAATGTCGTGACATTGTTTGAACTTTTGTGATGATTGGCATATCCCTGTTACAGTTGAATTTGAGTAGAACTATGGCAATGTATTAGAGATGCCGTAAGTCAGCTATATTTGGAATTTGTTAGATCATGTGATTGTGACCATGTCATTACAGCCAATTTGTACACTTGAATAATCAAACGGTTAGGAAGACATGGATATACTACTAAATATGAGTGTGTATCAATAGCCATATTAGGTTCCTCATTTTCATGATGTAGAAACATGCATAAAACTATTGGTTTCATCTAACCATACATTAGGGAAGTAAATGTGCATATGAAAACTCTATATTTGGAAGTAGTGAAATCATGTCATGCTTACCATGTGTACATACCTATATTCGGCCTTCAGCAATCAATGACTAGAATAATATCCTCACAAGAATTTTTCATAAGAACGTGAGTATATAATAATGCATGGTGTGTTAGTTTCCTCTGAAGAATTTATTTGTGAGGACAGAACATGACTACATAACATGTATGGCATGGTAGTTTCCTATGAAGAAATGATTGTGAGATAACATGAGTATAACCATGCATGGCACTGCTATATTTTCGACCCTAGTATACATTTCCCTGTATTTTCCTCTCGATTCCAACAGGGACAACTCAATGTTGTTTATTACATTATCCTACTCATACTCTGAACAATGTTGGTCTTACATTAACAATGCCTATCCTTTTTGTCTCCTTTTTGATATGATGCAGTCTCCCTACAGTTACTGCCCTTTGTAATCACACCACCTTTACCGAAAACTGGGAAGTACAACTGGTTTCCCGCTTGATCAGACGATCGTGAAAGACTGATGATCATTCGCATACATGAGCCAACAAAGTTATATTGCAAAAAAACATTGTGTACAAGCACCATGAAATACATGAGTATGGGTAGACTGGTTGTTACATCTATGAGCAGGATATCAGCTTGTTGGGGCCTTCAGGATTTTTGAGTTGGAGGCGTGTAAACAGGCTTGGTTCACACTCTCTGTTTCTCAGACTCGATTATCCGATTAACTAGGAGATCACCCTTGGCAAGGGTAATGATGGGGGAGAGGTTGTATTTGCTAGGGAAAATTGTGTCTACACGGCTACACGGTGAACCCTCGGACTTAGGGATCACACGCCCCTGATTTTCAATGGTACAGCGTGCAACCAAAACAAGGTGAGAATGAGAAAGGAAGTTGTATTGACTTTGATCCTTGGATGTTTCAACTCCAACAGGCAGCGATGTGGTTAAAGCCTTCAGGTTGATGGGTAATTGGGTTGTTTCATTGAAAAGGTGGAGTCCTGGTGTCTCTGAATCACTGGTGGCTGAAGGCGGCTGCAAATTATGATGGTGCTGGATCATCCCTCTTCAAATGACTTCTTGTCTTTGCTGCTTGTTCTGGATGGGTAGTTTTCTCTTTTGTTAGGCAGACTCCTTCTCATTTGGTCATCCTTGTCTATGTCACTCTTACTATGTAATAGTTGCCTCTCCTTAGAATGTCATTCTTGTCTTGATCACGAGAGTCTGAGCGCTGCAGATGGGTGCGTTTTGTTGGTGTAACAAGACTTCTTATGAACTATCATGTCTCCCTGTTTATGTCAGTAGAAGTCACTAGTCAATGTTTAAATGTTGTATATATCATTGTTTTGAACTGTTCACTGTGTCAAACTGCTGGTGGTCTAAATGAGGGCATCACCATTCTTTGGTGTTGAGTGTATATATCCTTTTTTTGAGTTATAATTTGAGTTCAGTGAATTTTCAATGATGTACACTTGTTTGGGCCAATGTGAGGTGTCGTTGCATATGGGCTGAGTAGGAACACAATGCCAAACATGCCAATTATGAACTCTCGGGACGGGAGCTCAAAAAAAGAAAGAAAAAGGACTCTTAGGCCGACATGTGGGCGCCATCGGTGTTTTCGTGTGCTTGTGCGGCGAGAGCGTATTGGTGTGTCTTCAAAATTCATGCTACCTTTTCATCCCCAATCACCCCCCACCCACCTTTGGAATCTCGATTCCTACTCCAGATCCCTGAAATCCCCCTCCTCTACTCCTTGTACTCAAACGCACTATCATGTCACCGGTCAACGTGGATCTCCGGCTCTGAGGTCCATCCTGCCTCCGGGCGCTATGTGTTGTCGCTCCACAGTGGCATGGCGGTGCTTGATACCAGTTTGCTGGCAAAGTGCTAATGGTAACCATCAACGGTGACCGGCCTCCCGTTTCATGGGACGACCTTGCCAAAGCTCTTGCCATTACGCATGGCATCCAAATAAGTGACTTGCTTGTCGAAGTTTGTCCGCCATCGGCTGATTTCTTCATCAGGTTTCAAAGAACTTTCCACTGCAGTCGTGTGTTCGAATCTTCCTGGCATTTGTTCTGCGATGGCGCGCTAGTGATCTTTGATTGGTGGCATCCAGGATGGGGCTCGGTGCCCTCTGAGCTTGATTTTTTAACAAAGCTTACCTTCCACGGCATGCCTCAAAGTGCTTGGAACAATGAGTCCATGAATGAGCTTATCAACGACCTAGGAGGTGAGCTCGTAAGTATGTTTGTTCCTCTAGACAGTTGGGCTCTAACTGTTATGGCATCGATGAAGAAGTCATCCACCATACCGAAGGTGATTGGTGTTGACATACCGGTGTAGGATCCGAGGTTGTACTATTTGTTGCCACCAAGACCGCCACTGACCACGTTAGGTATGTACCTGTATCGAGTCTTTGTGGATGTCAAAGAAGTGGTCAATCCATCAATCGAAGTCCTGCCGCCGCCGCTGGTGCCAAGGTCCATCAATGATGTCCATTATAGGAGTCAACTTCAGACTTTTCCCGTGGTGCTTGGAACGATGAATGGCATAGGACCTACTCCATCATGCGGTGGAGGCCACTGATTCTTTGGGAGAAGAGGTCGGGCTGACTGCGTGGATGTGCTCTAATTTGAGGTAACAACTGAATCTTCTCATATACTAGTTATATCCGAGCTATAGGTGTGAAGCACTGATGTGCCAAAACATTTTACTATGACCTATCTATTTTAGTACCTGAACTTTTTTGTAGAAAGGGGTGTACGTCAACTAATGTGCTGGCAGAACTTATTATGTTGTCTATCTATTTTCTTTACACAACATTCAAGATATTTCCACATTATTGATAAAAACAATGAACAGTTATGTATGAGTTTGTTCGTTTCAACATAGCCTAACCTAGAGCGATGCAGTGCTTCCACCCCTATTGTGCCGCCTGCATGAAATTTTTGTATTCAAGTTCAATGTGCTATGATATTTTATATGATTGTGTCAACTATATAAGTTCGTACTAAGCATCGGCAATGCATATGGCGGAAAGATGTATTCACGAGCATCGACCGATTGGTTTCTCTCTCCCTCTCTCTCTATAGCAAGTGGGACCCGTTGAATTATTTCTTCGCCCGTGACAGCTTTTAATTAGGTTCCACTGGACTCTACCTTTTTCTTAAGTTATAATTTGAGCCCAGAGACTTCAAAAAGTTGTAGACAAGCCTTGTTTGCGCCTGTCGGCGTTCTGGGAATGGGGGTACCCAGATCTGCCTACCTGCGGCCCACCGCGTGGCACCCTCAACGGCCCAGTACGGCCCAGCAGCGGGACTCGCAAGGCAAGACCCTCATGGGGACCCCACGGCCTCGCGAGGCAGGCGACACCAAGACCTCTAGAGGAGTGGCCTCCCCAAGCCGCCTCCCGAGGAGCAGAGATTCCTATGCAGGTACCCAGCCTCACGAGGCTGCGATGATGTGAGCCATGAAGACCATGGCCAGGTGGGGGCCAGCGGGCGCAGAGGCGGCAGTTTCCTCTTTGGTCCAAAGGGAGCAAGGACAGGCGTAGGTTCCCGAGGAGAGCCTAAAAGCTTTCCATTCTAGTGCAACAAGACCAAGACCACGGGCTTGGCAGGATGGATGTCATCACCGAGCCCATCGGTGCGTCATGGCCAGAAACTTTGCGGAAGAAGACTACCTTTCGTCAGGATAAGATGTAGTATTTGTCCCCTCTCAAAATTGGCCGTTGTGGAATCCCTTACCGCCTAAGCTATAAGGGAAGAGGACCGGGCCTGGTATAAATAGAGGCTAGCCACCCACGCAGAGGGGGAGGGGATACTTTCCGCCCTCATCTCTTGAGCCCTCGCGAGGTCGCTCAAAGCACTTTACTAGTTCTTCCTTAGCCCCATCGTGAGGCCAATCCACCACAACACAGGAGTAGGGTTTTACACCGCAAGGTGGCTCAAACCTGGGTAAACTGCCGCGTTCATATTCTTCCCTGCTTGCGTGCGCTCGACGTAGCTGGGCTGTAGGGTGCTGAGCAAAGACATGGGAGGTTGAGATCTTTGCACACGCCCCAGAGTTCGAACCTACTTGGGTCTGTGGAGCCCTGAATCTGACATTTGGCATGCCAGGTAGGGGCGTGTCAGAGTCCTTCTTCTACCTCCACTTTGTCCCCACTTCACCGCTCCCATCGTTGATGCACGCCGAGCGTCGGGCAGCTCGTGTCACCCAGACGGCACCGGTAGGCCGCGGTGTTCCTCGCTGTTCAGCCTCCCCCGCGGCCAATGCTTCCACTGACCCCGCCGCTCACGAGCAGCAGGATTCATCGATGCGGCCCTCCGTGCGACACGATGGCCGCACAGCTACTCCGTCGCTGACGGTGTCCTGGACAAGGGGGTACTCACCACGTCGTCTCCCGACCAGCTGGATCGGGCCGAGGACCCCCATGGGGGTGCACTCATGGGCCACTTCGGGCAGCCCATGCTGCATACAAGGGAGATCCCACAAGACATGGCACACAAGACAAGGACTCTCCTAAACCCTAGGCCTCTGGTGTGTTATATAAACAGAGGCCAGGCTAGTCAATAGAGGATCTCATATTCATTACTACAATCTCGTGGTAGATACATGTACTCTGTACTACACCCCATATGAATACAATCAAAAGCAGCATGTAGGGTATTATCTCTTCAAGAGAGCCCGAAGCTGGGTAAAATCCCGTGTCCAGGTTACCCATTGCTCCAAGACGTCTAGCTTAGGACCCCTACTACGAGATACGCCGGATATAGAACCGGCGTTGGTGCTTTCGTTGAGAGCCTGCAAGGTGTTGCCACAGTGCGATGGAATCTTCAACCGACGCCAAATCAGGTGTTATGTTTTCAGTTAAATTTATATCACATATGCTGAAATTCTGTGTGAATTGCTGCTACTCGTTCATACTGTTCTGTTCACAGATTTTAGGAGTATCCAAGAGGTGGAGCAAATTTCCTCCGTGGCAGAGCACGACGTCAGGCAACCATGCCGATCCGAGGTTTAGTCTTCGTGATAGCCGTTTTTTGGCCTAGATCGCAACAAACCCCCACGTCAAATCAAGGCTAGCGTGTGCGCACAAGTCACTTCACGTGAGATCGATCGGGAGGACGAGCGTAGACGGAAAGTCCAACGAATGAAAAAACAGTGCAGATGATGCCCCTCAATTCTCATCGGTTGAATTGTCTAATGGAGAGTATTAGTGCAAACCGAACACAACCCACGTGATGGCTGTCAAAGTCAACATGGAGTACTACTTTTGTAGTAGTTGGAGCGCACCTCCCAAGAGTTCACATCAGCACTTCAGATTTTCAACAGATTCGATCCGCGTTGTCTGCCTTTGGTCTTAGTCGTCCTCCAGTATTATTGCCACGTGCTATCTCTTCAAATTACTTTTAATGCATAATATTTTTTCTTGAGAATTATTGATGTTGGATTGCAGCTTTATTCCACAGGCTCGCCCAATATCGATTTTTCTTAGGTCAGATCAGAGAATTCATACGCTGGCCGCCGCTAAGCATCGGGTTCTACCGAATAGGTCGGCTCAGTGTTGGCCTTGCGCCCCTCGCAATCCCGGGTCCCGAGTGACCCGAGCAAAATGAAGCTGCCCTCCTCAGGCAGCGCATGCGCAGGGATGATCATATGCTCTTCTTTTTTATTATTGTTACTATTCAAGTAGCGTCTAATGATCCACCATGCCAGTTTTCCTCATAATTGTAGTGTATAGCTACAAGTCGCAAGGTTGCTTCCGCTCCTGTTCTACCAGACGCCGGGTGTTGTTGAAGCGCCGCAATGACAGGGATCAGTCCGGCCTAGTAGTAAACTAGACTGGTTTTAGTTTCTTTTGAATTAATGTACAATATTGCAATTCACAGGAGAATATTAATCATGCCCGCCAACGAAATCTAGTTTTCTAAAACTAGTATTATTACTCTACATACACATTACTATTGCTTCACGTGAACGTCCAGGCGATATTTTTCCTTGACGGGAGTGCTTTGCTAAATTGCTCTAAAATATTTTTCTGGGGCTTTACTGTGTTGCTTTTCGTAGGAAATTTTCAAGCGGTTACATGAGTGTACGGCATTTGCAGTCTATCTGATCCCAGTGTATTGCAACTTCAAGCCATCCTCTTTGCTCGTAGTACGGCAGACACCGCTCCACACCTCGCGACACTGACATCATCAAGCCGAGCTTGTCGGCCAAGCTATATTTCTAATTTTCTTCTCCGCTAAGTTAATTAAGTAGAATAATTTTATTTTAATATATATTATTATTATTATTATTATTATTATTCCTGGCTTGCACTACATATATGTGCGCAGGAAAACTACTCTGCCTGGCATCGTCGTGCCGTTGTTTCTTCCAGGCCTTCTTTTTCTTTTAATTATTTACTTCACTTAAAAAATAATTAAGTGTAAGATTTTTTTAATATATATTATTACTACTATTATTATTGGCTTGCACTATTTTATGTGTGCAGGGATGTGAGACCGACGACAGACCGACTCAGCTTAGTCACAGGGAGATTTGATCTTTCTTTTTCCTTATTATTTACTTAAGTTTGGAGGACGTCTACACTTTTCATTAATGGTCTCTCTTCCATGTGTTTCCCTGATGCAATTAGCACTGCTAGTTGCTGCACGTCCATCTAGATCGGATTGATGCAACAAAGCTATCTTACGCATTCGACAGCCACGGCGCCGACCGACACCTCCGCGCAATGAGTTCGGATGATGCCAGGCCGATATTTTCGCCCCACGCATGCCGACCTACATCAACATATTTGCGCTGCCACTCCGTCGAACCGACCTCGGCGCCCGGGCCAAGCTTACCTGATTATTCGCTTTGAATATATTAATTATGCATTATATTTTCTTTCTTTCAATTATTGTTGTTTCTTGCTTGCGCTGTTTTGATTGTGCAGGAAATTGATTTTGACTGCAATATATGGTCACCTTGGCGTGCCGACGTTGTCATCCCACTTTTATCGACCGAATTGTGTCGTCGCTTCGTTGCACTGCTCGTGCCAACATTAAGATGATGCTTGATACGATGACCTGCTTCGTCATGTTAGCGGGGCTGGGGGCTCCACCTCGCCACATCAATGATGTTGCGTTGACACTTTGGAGCACCGAGCTCTTCGCCCGTCCACCTTAGGGCCAGCTCGGGGCTTGGACCTAGTCTGGCTGCAGGCTCGACTGCGTCATCTACGCCGAGCATATTAACCAGCTAAGTCGCTTCCATGCTCAGTTTTTTAATTTCTTGTTCGGTTCGACCAGACATTTTATTTGTGTTAAATACTTAGTTTGTCAACAAACGTTGTTTGTTTAAAAAAAACTTCCTTTCCCATGCTGACTGGGGGCTCTTAAATTTATGTGAGTTGTTTTATAATAAGTGTTCTTCTTCTTAGTCGTTGCAAAGTCTTTTTCTATCACTCCTTTTTTGACGCGAGTGTGTGGTCAATAACCTGGGGATCCTAATTTCTCTCTCAAAGCCGCTAGAGTTTAGTTTGCTAAACTGGCCTAACGAGAAGTACTCCGCCTTTGGGATAGGAGGTTGAAGCCGTAGGCTGACTCACTTGAAGTCTTGAGATAAGATGTGTCATGTTAAAGCACGAGAGAAGCACAATTTTTTTAAGACCAATTTTCGGATTGGCACCGAACACTTGATCTAGTTCGGACGTCAAGTTTTTACTGAAGTTTTTTGGTTTTCCAAGCCTATGGCACTTTTAAACTATTTGTGTGTTTCCAGCATAAGTCTCGCAGTGCAACGCCGGACACCTTTAGAGATTCGGCAAAAACATTCTCCGATATTGCTATATATGCATCGGTTTTGAATTGTATCTTTGGTCAATAGTTGGGTTGCCCGGCTCCTGTGCTTGCCTCCTATGTTCCGCTTTGTTCGGCTAGGTGAGCAAAGGGAGAACTACTATGATTGTGCTTCCAGCTCGCATGGTTAAGCGCCTCAGTGGAGAAAGCCGAAAACTGACTGTCACAATAAGCGAAAACTGGTCAGCGATCCGATGACTGTGTTAAACTATAAGATCGATGGAGGTCACCCCATGTTAAGCGACGGGCCGTTCATAATATTGTCCGAAGAGTTAACGACTTGACCTTGGCTGTTGCCGAACATTAACCGGGGGCTAATATTTGGCCTCCCAACTTTAAGCTCCTATGACTAAGTGAAAGATATAAAGCCCGCATATCTGATTGCCTCGTTTCCGCTAACACAACCGCCTTCGGGCACCGAGACGTCAGCTAGGGTTGTTTGTTATTGCGGAAACACCCTGTGTAGCATCTACAAGGGGGTGGAAGCCGACGATGGGCCACTTTCAACTGATAAACGGTTGCAACGGAGTCAAAATAAACATATCATCGGCATTTGTATTTAATATACAAGGGCTGCCTTCCGTAATCATCGTTATAAAGCCATACATATGCATCAATTTGACTTAAGATTTTGGCAAGGTTGGGTTGCCTGGCTCCTGTGCTTACCCCTACATTCCCAATAGTTTGGCTAGGCGGTTGATACGTCTCCAACATATCTATAATTTATGAAGTATTCATGCTATTATATTATCGAACTAGGATGTTTTATATGCATTTATATGCCATTTTATATGATTTTTGGGACTAACCTATTAACCTAGAGCCCAGTGCCAGTTTTTGTTTTTTCCTTGTTTTTTGATTTTTACAGAAAAGGAATACCAAACGGAGTCCAATTGACGTGCCAATTTTTGATGTGTTTTTCTGGACCAAAAGAAGCCCTGGAGTAAACGAGTTGGGCCAGGAGAGTCCCGGGCTGCCCACGAGGGCGGGGGGCGCGCCCACCCCCCTGGGCAAGCGTGAGCCCCTGCCTCGTGAGCAACCCAGAGACCCCCCCCCCCAACGTGAGACCTACGCCAAAAAAATCCTATAAATACTGAAACCTCCAGAAAATAGAATAGATCGGGAGTTCCGCCGCCGCAAGCCTCTGTAGCCACCAAAAACCAATCGAGACCCTATTCCGGCACCCTGCCGAAGGGGGGAACCCTCACCGGTGGCCATTTTCATCATCCCGGTGCTCTCCATGACGAGGAGGGAGTAGTTTACCCTCGGGGCCGAGGGTATGTACCAGTAGCTATGTGTTTGATCTCTCTCTCTCTCGTGTTCTTGATTTGGCACGACCTTGATGTATCGTGAGCTTTGCTATTGTAGTTGGATCTTATGATGTTTCTCCCCCTCTACTCTCTTGTAATGAATTGAGTTTTCCCTTTGAAGTTATCTTATCGGATTGAGTCTTTAATGATTTGAGAACACTTGATGTATGTCTTGCCGTGCGTATCTGTGGTGACAATGGGATATCACGTGACTCACTTGATGTATGTTTTGGTGATCAACTTGCGGGTTCCGCCCATGAACTTATGCATAGGGGTTGGCACACGTTTTCGTCTTGATTATCCGGTAGAAACATTGGGGAACTCTTTGAGGTTCTATGTGTTGGTTGAATAGATGAATCCGAGATTGTGTGATGCATATCGTATAATCATACCCACAGATACTTGAGGTGACATTGGAGTATCTAGGTAACTTTAGGGTTTTGGTTGATTTGTGTCTTAAGGTGTTATTCTAGTATGAACTCTAGGGCTGTTTGTGACACTTATAGGAATAGCCCAACGGATTGATTGGAAAGAATAACTTTGAGGAGGTTTCGTACCCTACCATAATCTCTTCGTTTGTTCTCCACTATTGGTGACTTTGGAGTGACTCTTTGTTGCATGTTGAGGTATAGTTATATGATCTAATTATGTTATTATTGTTGAGAGAACTTGCACTAGTGAAAGTATGAACCCTAGGCCTTGTTTCCTAGCACTGCAATACCGTTTATGCTCACTTTTATCATTAGTTACCTTGCTATTTTTATATTTTCATTTTACAAAAACCTATATCTACCATCCATATTGCACTTGTATCACCATCTCTTCGCCGAACTAGTGCACCTATACAATTTACCATTGTATTGGGTGTGTTGGGGACACAAGAGACTCTTTGTTATTTGGTTGCGGGGTTGTTTGAGAGAGACAATCTTCATCCCTCGCCTCCCACGGATTGACAAACCTTAGGTATCCACTTGAGAGAAATGTGCTACTGTCCTACAAACCTCTGCACTTGGAGGCCCAACAACGTCTACAAGAAGAAGGTTGCGTAGTAGACATTAAGCTCTTTTCTGGCGCCGTTGCCGGGTAGGCTAGGTAAGCGTCACTCACACCCCGTCAACTAAGCTCTTTTCGGGCGCCGTTGCCGGGGAGGTGAGTGCTTGAAGGCATATCTTCAGATCTTGCAAATGAATCTTTTAGGTTCTTGTTTTATCATTAGTTTAGTTTATAAAAGAAAACTACAAAAATGGAATTGAGTTTACCTTATACGCTTCATCTTTTTAATATCTTTCGTGAATATGATGGGAAGGAAAATTGTGCCAAATTGTTAGACGAAGAATGCATTAAAATGTTTGGCACTAAATCTTTGAATGATGAGCATGATTTCAATGTTGTTAGTATGAACTCCTTGAATATCCATAGTACTAATGATGATTGCACTAGTTATGATGAAAATGTCTCCTATAAACATGTCAATTTTTGTGGAGTGCATTGTGTCAGTGTACAAAAAGAGGGGTACACTTTTTGTACCCCTATAACTGTGCACGGGCAGTCTGAGCCATGGGCACCACCAAGACCGAGCAAGGCAAGGGAGGTGAGCCAAGGTAAGGCCGAAGCTCGAAAGGAGCAGAACGACGCCAAGACCAAGACCACAAAGAGCAAAAGGGACGAAGTGGACTCCCCCGGCAAGATCCTTGCCGGGGGGGCGGTTTTAGCAAACCCGGCAAGACCCTTGCCGTGGCCGCTCGCCCCACCTCTGGGCGAGTCACCCTTGAGTCCACCGCCCCCATGGGGCAAGGATTCGGAGACATCCCGTGGTGGTATGCAGATATTTGTGAAGACATTCAAGACCAGATACACACTATAGAAGATGACGACCCTTGGCGGGATCCCAGCCAAGGAGGACCACAAGGCCCCCGGCAAGAGCCTTGTCGGGGATGACAGCAGGCGCCACGGCAAGACCCTTGCTGGGGCCCCGGCAAGACCCTTGCCGTGGCTACAGCGAGGCCCTCGCCAAGAACACCCAAAGGGCCACCATCAGGCCCACACCAATCGAACCTCCACCACCGTTCGCATGCAGCTGCCGACCCAACCAGTTGGGCAGGCACCTGCGTGGCGGCAAGTGGATCTTCGTGGAGACCCACCGCTGCGCCACCTCATTTGCTGCCGCCTACATGGCACCACGGGCACCGCTGGCCGTATGCCGTGTCGACCACGAAAGGGAGCGGCGACGGACGAGACAGGCTCTCCCCGCCGCCAATAAAGCAAGGACACCTAAGCAAGACGCATTAAATGTGCCTTGTCATGTAATGCGAGGGATAAACTCGCATCAACATGCCCTTTCCACCTCCTGTGCCACCGTGGCAACCCCTTTCCCTATAAAAGGAGGCCCAAAGGCGACCAGGAGGGGATTCGCTTTTGGAGCTCCTCACGCCCCATAGCTAGTTGAAGAACACAGATAAACAAACCACCAAAGCAGGAGTAGGGTTTTACGCATCCTCGCGGCCCGAACACAGATAAAGAAACCGTGTGCTATCTATTTGATCCGCTCTTCTCACGACCCCGCGCCCCGCAACCGTAGTAGGGATTCTTGTGATCCCATAGGTGTCGTCCCCGCACCGACATCTTTGGCGCGCCAGGTAGGGGACGCAGTTGTGAGAATCGGCTCTAGCAGTTAGTTCGACGCTTCTTCATCGTCATGGCGCCCAAGAAGAAGATGACGGTGGCGGTTGGCCCGTCGGAGGCCGGACATCCCGTCCCGACGCGGGCGAGCAGCGGCCCGGTCGCAGAAAGGACCCGGGGCGCCGTTCGCGAACACTAAAACCATCCCAGCAGCCGAAGTTTGGGAGGCGGTGATGTTCGTGCGCCTGGTAATGGGCCGCACGCCGCCAAATCCAAAGACGGAGCCAGGCCCTCCGCGGGTGGCGCAGGGCCTTCCAAGATTACTGCCACCCCGCCCGAAGGCGACGCGAGGGCTTCCAAGACTCCCACGCCGGCGCCGACGGCGCGCTCCTCTCAAGCGGCGCGTGACGAATGTCGTAATCACGCCGAGGACCCCGGGCGTCGCCGCGGAAAGAGCCCCGAGCGCCACTCCCGGGATTTAGAAGACATGCCCGCTCGCCGAGGCGCTGGTGAAGATGGCATGCGACCGCGGGGTCGTGATAGAGCTCGCCGACATGGTCGAAGTCGAGCGTCGCGATCCATGCAGGTTTTGCTGCCACCAACGCCAGCAGAAGCCTCGGCGCTGCTGCTGCAGCTGCTCCTCGATTTTCCTCCCACTACGGGGAAACTCGACGAATGGAGAGCCACTATCCGAAGCCTTGTTGCGGTGGCCAACAAAGACGAACCGAGTCTGGTGGAGCCCCCGGGTCGACGCTCCGACGGAGTCCCACGCACCAGTGGCAGGAGAGCTGGCGGCGCCGCAACCACGGTGCACTCGCCTCCTCCTCGCCCGGTACCGCGGACGCCAGCCCGTCGCGACGTTACGGGCGACGAGATCTCCGTAGCATCGTCCGACCTGCGGGCCCACTGTGACCAGCCCCAAGTTCTTCGGGAACAAGAACATGAAGACGCTCGAACCACTATCGAGCGCCAGCGCGGAGCGCGCCACCAATCGTGAGCAAAGGCAGGGCTTCATCAGGAGCCACCCGCACCGAGGAGTTTCGTGGCCTACCTTACGAGGTAGGCTGTCCGGCTTTACCCGTGAGCTGCGGCAGTTCGATGGCCCACTCACCGCACCTTCAAACCCGGCGTGGGCGAAAAAGTACAGCGGGAAGACCCACCGTCCGAGTTCCTCGGCGTCTACACCATCGCGATGCAAGCTGCCGGAGCCCGTGGCGATAAGGTGCTTGCAATTACTTTCCGCTGGCTCTTAAACCCAACGCCATGTCATGGTTGATGCACTTGCCGGTAGACTCTATTTCCTCTGGTCGGATTTGTGCCATGAGTTTGTGGGCGCCTTCTTGGAGGCCACCAAGCCCATGGCCAAGCAAGCGACCTGCACGTCATTCCCGGAAGGGAGGCGAGAGTCTCCGCAAGTATATCTGAGAGGTTCGCCGGTATGCAGTACAATATCCCTGATGTTCACTCTGCCGCCATCATTAGCGCGTTCCATCAGAACGTGCGTAACCGCAAGATGCGCGAAGAGCTGGCAATGAACAAGGTGAGAGATGTAGCAAAACTCTACGTTCTTGCTGACAAATGTGCCCGAGCTGAAGAGGGAAGGAAGTACCCCGGCGAAGATGCCGGCGTGGAAACCGACTCCTCAGATGAGGATATTGCCGCCCCGGAGAAGAAAGGCCGGCGCCGCAACAGGAAGCGTAAAAGAAAAGCCGTGCTTGCCGTCGAGGGATCTGATGACGCCGGCTCCACCAAGAAAACCAAGGCAGATGACCCCGGCAAGGAGGTTGCTGGATGTGTCGCCTGCCGGGCCTTGGTGGCTGCCGACAAGCCAGGAAACTCCGACAAGCGATACTGCAAGATCCATCACACCAAAGGCCATGCTCTCCGGGACTGCCGACAGTTGAGCTCCTCACGAGAAGCGAGGGCTGAGTATGAGAGGAGGGACAAGGAGAAGGGCCCAGACGGTGCTGAGGGTCCGGCAAGAAGCGTGACAGCCAAAGCGGGCCATCGCGGCAAGGATAAGCAACAGAGAGGCCCGCCCGGGCCGTGATGAAAGCCGAAGACGACGATCACGAAGAGGACGGCGAATCCGGCGACCAAGAGTTTCGTAGTTACAGAGGCCATGTGCATCGACGGCGGCGCCTCGCTGCATACTTCTCACCGCCGGCTTAAACAGTGGGCGTGAGAGATTACAGCAGCAGAGCCGTCATTTGATGCCCAAAGGCCGCTGAAGTGGTCCAGCACACCTATCATTTTTTACACTAAGGACCACCCTGATCCAACTACTGCGGTCGGGTGCTTGCCATTGTTGGTTTCACCAACAATACGCAACCTCAAGGTGACGAAGATGCTAGTCGATGGCGGGGCCGGTCTGAACTTGATCTCGCCTGCCGTGGTCGAGAAACTGCAGATTCCTGATGGAGACCTCGAAGAGACGAGCACGTTTTAGGGGGTCAACCCGGGAAGAAGCCAACCCAAGGGAAAGATCACGTTGCCCGTCACTTTTGGAAGCAACTTGAACTTTAGGACGGAGAGGATCGTGTTCGATGTTGCCAAGATCCCCTTGCCCTACAACGGGATCCTTGGCAGCCCAAATAGCCAAGTTCATGGCGGCGTCACACTACGCCTACAACACCTCGAAGATGCGGGACCTATGACGATCATCACCATCCCCTCCGATAAGAAAGATGCACTGATTTGCGCTGACCAACTATACCAGCAAGCAGTTGCAGCAGCTACCGCCACTAGGGCACTTGCTCCTGCCGCTGTGACCCCGGGAGGGAAGAAGAAGAAGAAGACCGGTGAGACCTCGGACACCCACTCCGGCAAGCGCACCTCTTCAGAGTGTAGCGCTACCATCGAGGACGTGCCAGAGAGCTCCACCGGCGGAAAAAAGAAGCCCAGGGCCATACCGCCGGGAACCAAGAAGGTTCCTGTCAATGAGGACGGCACGAGAGGAGCTTTCACCATAAGCTCCACCCTTGACAACAAATAGGAAGACGCGCTCGTCACCTTCCTGCGGGCGAATGTCGATGTGTTTGCATGGCAAGCTTCCGACATCCCCGGCGTTCCCAGGGAGGTGATTGAGCACCACCTTGCTGTCTGCCCTCATGCACGGCCCGTCAAGCAGAAGGTCAGAAAGCAAGCTTTGGAACGACAAGAGTTCATCACAGAAGAGATCCGGAAACCGGAAGTAGCGGGTTTGGTAAGAGGAGTGCTCCATCCAACGTGGTTGGCCGATCCGGTCGTGGTGCGCAAGGCAAATGGGAAGTGGAGACTGTGTATTGATTACACAGATATCAATAAGGCTTGCCCTAAAGACCCCTTCCCGTTGCCGCGCCTCGACCAGATTGTTGACTCCATGGCTGGGTGTAATCTGTTGTCATTCCTCGACGCTTACTCCGGCTACCACCAGATCTTCATGACAGGATAAGACGAAGAGAAAACAGCATTCATCACCCCATGTGGTACGTATTGTTTCATGCGGATGCCTTTCGGGTTGAAGAGTGCTGGTTCGACGTTTGCAAGGGCAGTCCAGATTGGTTTTGAACCCCAGCTCCATAGAAATATGGAAGCTTATATGGACGACATAGTGGTCAAAACCAAGGACAGTGCAACCCTCATACCGGATTTGCAAGAAACATTTGCAAACCTACGCAAGATCAATCTCAAGCTGAATCCTGAGAAGTACGTCTTTAGCGTCCCGTCCGGCAAGCTTCTCGGGTTCTTGGTGTCACAGCGTGGGACAGAGGCCAATCCGGACAAAATCAAAGCTATAGAGCAGATTGAAGCACCCAAGCGAATCAAGGATGTGCGTCGGCTTGCTGGGGAACTTCCTGAGGAGCAGGAAGAAGCGGAAAAAGTAGCCCATCGCTCTACCATGTACCAGTTCGTCGATGACGTCCTGTACACAAAGAGGCCAAACGGTGTGAAATTGAAGTGTATCCCTCGAGAGGAAGGACTGGAGCTGTTGGCAGAGATACACGGAGGCATATGTGGATCCCACATTGGGTCAAGGGCCCTTGCCGGCAAGGCTTCTTCCGCCCACCGCCCTCCAGGATGCGATGACACTAGTCACCGTGTGAAGCGTGTCAGTTCCATTCAAAAAGCTTCATCAGCCAGCTCAAGCCCTTCAAACCATTCCTCTCTCCTGGCCCTTCTCGATGCAGGGGCTCGACATCTGGGCCCTTTCCCCCACCTTTGTCGGGGCTTTGAGTACTTATGCGTTGCAATCGACAAGTTCACGAAGTGGCCGGAGGTGGAGGCAGTGAGGAAGGTCACAGCTCGGTCGGCCGTCAAGTTCTTCAAGGGACTAGTGTGCCGCTTTTGGCGCATACAACAGGGTAATCACCGACAATGGCACACAGTTCACAAGCCGCACCTTCATGCAGTATACCCAAGACCTCGGCAGCAAAGTCTGTTTCGCTTCCGTTGCTCACCCGCGAAGCAATGGTCAAGCTGAGATGGCAAATGCTGGAGTACTGCGAGGCTTAAGGGCCAAGACCTTTGACACGCTACACAAGAGTGGAAGGCGCTGGATTGATGAGTTGCCGGCGGTTCTTTGGTCGATCAGGACGACACCGAATCGAGCCACCGGCCAGACACCTTTTGCCCTGGTATACGGGGCAGAAGCAGTTCTCCTCACTGAACTCATATACGGGTCACCTCGAGTGCTCGCTTATGACGAGCTTGAGCAAGAGCAACTACGGCAAGATGACTCAGTGCTCCTTGAGGAAGATCGTCTTCAGGCGGCTGTGAGAGCAACGCTACCAAAGAAGCCTTGCACCGCTACCATAGCCGCAAGGTTCATGCCCGAAGCCTTGAGGAAGGCGACCTTGTCCTTCGGCGCGTTCAATCGGCCAAGAATTCCAACAAGTTGACGCCAAAGTGGGAAGGCCCTTATCAGGTAATACGAGTCACCAGGCCCGGCGCAGTCCGCCTGGAGACCGAAGATGCTGTTCCGGTGAGTAACTCCTGGAACATTGAGCATCTTCGCAAGTTTTACCCGTAAGGCGCGGCTTGTCGGGCCCCCGGCAAGCCACCTTTTGTACAAGCATTGCTGATGATGCATGTAACCCTTTATGCAGCCAGCGCAGACCCTGAGCATAAGTAAATGAAGCGCTGGCGCCCTAAGTTATAGCATGCATGCTAGATCGAGTCTCGTCCTTGGTTAGGTTTGATAGTGCTTAGCGGCGACTAACCCCTAGCTTAGAGGTCGAGTGTGCGTCTCTTTGCCGTTCTTTTGTCTTCTTTGGTTCGCAGGACTTCAGATATCCTTGCCGGATCACTTGAGGACGAAAAAGAGAAGAGGGGCAGACCGGCATCTAGACCCCGGCAAGCCAGTATTGCCGGGCTGCAAGTGCAAGATTCACCAACGGCAAAACCAGAGTTGCGGGGCTACAACTTCAGATAAGTTCTTCATCCCTTATCATGCATTCCTCTATGGACCGAGGTATGTGAAACCTCGTTTTTTTCCCAAAGCTACCATGCTCCCCTAAAACTCTAGGCCCTAGGGCTCGTTCCTGGGGCCAGGATTGGTCGTAGTCGCGGCAGCAAAAGGATGAAACGAGGAGCCTGAACCCACCTCATCCCTGCCTCCGCCGAAAGTGTGAGAAAGGTCGAGCGGAGTGGGAAGACGGCAGGGCCTGTTGCGGGGCAAGGAAATGTTTATCTTGGGGATATTAAGGATTTACTCCTTGTCGTGGGTTCTACCCGCAAACAAATGGCCAGCAAGCATCCCTTTTTCATTAAAAACATTCCACTCAGGTATAGCCCATGGGGAATGAAAAACATGAGTGATGGGATTACAAGTTTTAAATTCAGCTAAGGCCTAAAGGCTTACAAGCTAAAAAGAGATAAGGTGCCCGTAACCCATTTCTTGTCCCTCTCCTCAAGAGGCAGGTCAAGGAGGAAAAAGGGCAAAAGGAGCGCCTAGGCGAGCTACGGGTGGCAGGAGGCACCAAGAGAACATCTTGGTGGCCGTCCGAAGGCTGGATGGTGATGGCGGCGCCGGAAGCAGATCTCGAAGACGAGGCGGCATGACGTCAGCATGCGTCGAAGGCCTCGGTGCCCGCGTACTCCGGTTTGACGGCCTTGCCGCCCGCCCTCTTCCTCTTCCGCAGCCTCCCAACGCCAGCCGCCCAAGGAGACGGCCCCGAGAAGTTCAGGAAGCCGGCGACACAGATGATGGGGTCGCCGGTGCCGCACGGAACGGCGCCCGACACCTAGTCGGACCCGTCATCCTGCCGCCTGCTACCCTCGTCGTCGCTGCCGCTGTCCTCCTCGCCACTCCCGCTCGAGGAGGAGTCTTCGCTATCAGAAGAGCTCTCCACGCAGCACCTTGCCCGAGTCCCGAAGCACCTGAAGACCTTGACGGAGAGGAGGTCGCCCTCCATCAGCTTGAAATGGAGAGTGAGCCCCGCCGTCAAGCGGTGGATATGAGCGAACGTCTTCCACCCTCGACGAAGATACATCACGTGAGGGGCTGGAAAGTCGATGCGAACTCGCGTACCGCTGATCCAACAGCCCCTCATGTGCAACCGCAATGACTCCAGTGGATCCAGCTCCATCTCGCTCGCGAATGGAGTCGGGAGACGTAGGCGACAGCGTGGCGGCCGGCGCAGCCTGACGAAGAACTCGCAAGGGTCATCCCCAACATGGCCCTCCATGGGGGGAGGAACTACTGGCGGAGGCGAGACCGGCGCGCCGCCCCGTTCTCCTCTTCCCTGAGCGCCT
Source organism: Aegilops bicornis (assembly GCA_021605145.1). Taxonomy (NCBI): domain Eukaryota; kingdom Viridiplantae; phylum Streptophyta; class Magnoliopsida; order Poales; family Poaceae; genus Aegilops; species Aegilops bicornis. The sequence goes on along the minus strand of CM038673.1, from coordinate 126,794,545 downwards.
CGGCCTCGCCCACGGCCTCGCCCCCTCCCCCTTCCCCTCGCGGCTGGCTCTGCCACCGCAGGTGAAGGAGAAGGAAGGACGCGTTGTCGAGCGGCGACCCTTGCCGCCACTGTTGAAGGGCCAGGATTCCCTCTCTCCATGGCTGATGGAGGGGGGGAGCAGAAGCTAAAGGAAGGAGAAGATGGAAGAGTGCGGGACGCCGCCCCGCTCTTTATAAAGGAACAGGGTGGGGGTTCGGCTGTCCCACTCAGCCAATCAAGACGCAGAAGGCGCAGGCAACTGGGACCAACCCGCTGCCCCGGCCCGCGACGGCCCGGTTTCCCGCCTCCACCGTTCGCCACCCCAAGCGCATGAGAGCCACGTGGCAGGCATGCGGGACCGAGGCGACGGGTGAGGCGACCTCTCCCCACCCCGTGATCGTGGGGAGTGGACGCCTTGAAGACCACGCCCCAGCCCCATTCAAGAATGGGTCGCGCCCACGCCTCCCTCTGTTTATGGGGAAGGCGCGAATCGCCCCTTTTACTACGACGTGGCGCATGCGCCAGAGCTCAGCCCCACGCATGCCGCCCACATCACGCACGCCTCCCCACGCCGAGCCACGCTGGAGGCATGGGAAGCGTGCGAAGAGACTTACTGTAAAACCACCACCTGCCTGCCGCGCACCGTTTTGGGCCTAGCCCAACGCAGCGATTGCGCTTACGTGTGGCCCAGACCGGTGCTCCCGTCGGTGTACAAAAAGAGGGGTACACTTTTGTACCCCTATAACTGTGCAGGCAGTCTGAGCCGCTGCACCACCGCCTTGAAAGCAAGGCAAGGGACGTGAACCAAGGTAAGGCCGAAGCTCGAAAGGAGCGAAGCAGACGCCAAGACCAAGACCACAAAGAGCAAAAGGGACGAGCGGACTCCCGGCAAGATCCTTGCCGGGGGCAGTTTTAGCAAACCCGGCAAGACCCTTGCCGTGGCTGCTCGCCCACACCCACGGAGCGAGTCACCCTTGAGTCCACCGCCCCATGTGGCAAGGATTCGGAGACATTCCCGTGGTGGTATACAGATCTTTGTGAAGACATTCAAGATCAGATACACACTATAGAAGATGACGACCCTTGGCGGGATCCCAGCCAAGGAGGACCACAAGGCCCCCGGCAAGAGCCTTGCCGGGGATGACAGCAGGCGCCATGGCAAGACCCTTGCCGGGGCTACGGCAAGGCCCTCGCCAAGAACACCCAAAGGGCCACCATCAGGCCCACACCAATCGAACCTCCACCACCATTCGCATGCAGCTGCCGACCCAACCAGTTGGGCAGGCACCTGCGTGGCGGCAAGCGAATCTTCGTGGAGACCCACCGCTGCGCCACCTCGGTCACTGCCTGCCTACATGGCACCGCTGCACCGTTAGCTGGCGGCGTGTCGACACGAAAGGGAGCGGCGACGGACGAGACAGGGCTCTCCCCCGTCCCTGATAAAGCAAGGACACCTAAGCAAGACACATTAAATGCACCTTGTCATGTAATGCGAGGGATAAACTCGCATCACTGTACCCTTTCCACCTCCTGTGTGCCACTGTGGCAACCCCTTTCCCTATAAAAGGAGGCCCAAGGCGACCAGGGGGGATTCAGCTTTTTGGAGCTCCTCACGCCCCATAGCTAGTTGAAGAACACAGATAAACAAACCACCAAAGCAGGAGTAGGGTTTTACGCATCCTCGCGGCCCGAACCTGGATAAAGAAACCGTGTGCTATCTATTTGATCCGCTCTTCTCACGACCCCGCGCCCCGCAACCGTAGTAGGGATTCTTGTGATCCCATAGGTGTCGTCCCCGCACCGACACATTGGGTTTGCAAGTACACACCAAATAGGGAAGATAGATATTGCAAGAGGCATAAGCATTTAGAAACTAAATGGTTACAAGAAAGGCTAAATGTTAGTGCAGAAAATTTAAAATTTCTTAGCCATACTTGTGAACTTTGCAATGAACATGGTCTTTAAATATCAAATGCAAATTGTTTCATGATTGAATCGTGTCCAAAAATTGTGATGACTTGATTTCCCTTGCACATTATAGTGAACTTAGTTTGCTTTTGGGTTATGAAGAAATGAAACATCAAACTAAGATTATTCCAGAATATAACCTCGAGAAATTCCTCGATGTTGATCTAGAAGAAATTTATATGTATTGCACGGTGAATTGCATTGAAAATCCTTATATTGCCAATTACATAAAGAAAAGAAAACAAATAGAATATGAAGAGAATACTAATGAAAGGGAAGAGACTTCCCAATATCCTCCTATTATTTCTTATGATGAATCAGGTAACGAGGAGGAGCCTTCTATTCAACCAATCTCATTAATAAGGAGCTCCAAAAATAGGATTGAACCCACACGTGATGTGAAGAAGAAAAAGAAAAGACGGAGAAGCAAAGGTAGAAAGGTATCTCCCCCAAATGATGTTGCTCCTATTACTCATCGTGATGATGATAATTGCTATACTATTTGGTGCTATTCATACTATTAATGATGAGAGTGATTATGCTTATGATATGAAAAGGCCCAGGCTTGGGGATGCTATGTTTGATGAAGATGATGTTTTTAAGAATATATTTGTTGCAATTAATGTTTTTCCCAAGCTTGGGGATGCTACGTTTAATGAAGATGATATTTTTAGTCTCCCAAGTTTTGATATGCAAATTTATAATGATGATAGCATGCCTCCTACTTATGATGATTATATTGATGAAAGTGGGTTTGGAAGAGTTTCAACTTTAGGAAGTAGTGATCCCACTATTTTGGAGGATGTTGAACCTTATTGTGATAATTATGAAAGTGGATTTGGAGAGGTCATGACTTTATTTAGTGATGAATCCACTATTTCGGAAGAGGTTTCAATTGATTATGATGAGAACAAAGTTGCTACTAATGATGATTATTGTGATGAAACTTATGCTATAAAGAGTAGTGATGATTATATTTATAAAACTTGTCATGATTATGATTACCCTTTTTCTGAACATAAGTCATTTAATGTGGAAACAATTTATAGTATTCGAGTCTCTTATGATACTCTCACTATTCCGAATGAGAAGAATTTTGCTTATGTGGAGAGTAGTAAATTTTCTATGCAAGTAGATCATGAAAAGAATGCTTTAGGTGCTGGTTATATTGTTGAATTCATTCATGATGCTACTGAAAATTATTATGAGGGAGGAACATATGCTTGTAGGAGTTGCAATAATATCAAGTTTCCTCTCTATGTGCTTAAAGTTTTGAAGTTATGCTTGTTTTGCCTTCCTATGCTAGTTGATTATTGTTCCCATAAGTTGTTTTCTCACAAAATCCCTATGCATAGGAAGTGGGTTAGACTTAAATGTTCTAGTCATATTCTTCATGATGCTCTCTTTATGTTTGAATTCTTATCTTTTTGTGAGCATCATTGAAATCATCATGCCTAGCTAGGGGCGTTAAACGATAGCGCTTGTTGGGAGGCAACCCAATTTTATTTTAGTTTCTTGATTTTTGGTTCTGTTTAGTAGTAAATAAATCATCTAGCCTCTGGTTAGATGTGGTTTTATGTTTTAGTTAGTGTTTGTGCCAAGTAAGACCTATAGGATCTTCTTGGATTATAGTTATTTGATCTTGCTGTAAATTCCAGAAACTTTCTGTTCACGAAAACAATAGTTTAAAATCACCAGAACGTGATAAAATACTGATTCCAATTGCAGTAGATCAATAAAAAAATTATCTAGGTCTTCCTATTTTGGTAGAATTTTTTTGAGTTCCAGAAGTTTGCGTTAGTTACAGATTACTACAGACTGTTCTGTTTTTGACAGATTCTTTTTTTAGTGTGTTGTTTGCTTATTTTGACGAATCTATGGCTAGTAAAAGAGTTTATAAACCATAGAGAAGTTGGAATACTGTAAGTTTAACACCAATATAAATAAAGAATGAGTTCATTACAGTAACATGAAGTGGTGTTTTATTTTCTTTCGCTAACGGAGCTCATGAGATCTTCTGTTAAGTTTTGTGTTGTGAAGTTTTCAAGTCTTGGGTAAAGATTCGATGGACTATGGAATAAGTAGTGGCAAGAGCCTAAGCTTGGGGATGCCCAAGGCACCCCAAGGTAATATTCAAGGACAACCAAGAGCCTAAGCTTAGGGATGCCCCGGATGGCATCTCCTCTTTCGTCTTCGTTCATCGGTAACTTTACCTGGAGCTATATTTTTATTCACCACATGATATGTGTTTTTCTTGGAGCGTCATTTTATTTTCTTTAGCTTTGCTTGCTGTTTGAATAAAACACCAAGATCTGAAATTCTTAAATGATAGAGAGTCTTTACATAGCTACATAATTATTTAACTACTCATTGATCTTCACTTATATCTTTTTGGAGTAGTTTGTCATTTAATCGTGTGCTTCACTTATATCCTATGAGTAAATGGTTGAATGATTTGAATGTCATAAATCTGAAATTATATATGTTTCATATGCCTTTCCCTTGGGGAGTAATGACTTCACATATAAGAAGTAGAGTTGGTAAATTTATTGAAGGTTAGCAAGCATTGTATTGGTCACTTGAACAATTCATGAAAGAATATTGAAGGAAGAGAGATTTCACATATAAATATACTATCTTGGACATCTTCTATGATTGTGAGCCCCATTAATTATTTTCAAAACCTGAGCAAATTAGTTGAAGTTGGACAAGGAAGACAACATAATGAGTTATGCTTGGGTATATTTGTATAAGTTATATTGTTTTGGATCCTCTAACATGTGGTGCTTGCTATTTAGAATCCTTTGCTAGCCAAAATATCTGTACTAAGCGGGAATACTGCTTGTGCATCCAAACTCCTTGAACCAAGTTTCTTCCATGAGTGTCCACCATATCTACCTATATGCGGTATTTACCTGCCGTTCCAAGTAAATTTGCATGTGCCAAACTCTAAACCTTCAAATAATAATTTTTTTTGTATGCCTGAATCGCTCATGTAGCGACTACGGGTTAGCAGTATCTTCCATGCTAGGTGGGTTATTCTCACGATGAGTGGACTCCACTCATCATTGACGAGAAAATGGCTGGTAACTGGGATGCCCAGTCCCATGATCAAAAGATCGAAATCAAATCAAAAATAATTGCAAACAAAACTCCCCCAGGAATGTTGATAGTTGGACGGCACCCATTGTTTTGGACAAGCCGTGGAGTGTGAATGTTGGTGGAGGGGGGGTAAAAACTTTACCTTTCTGCGTGGGAACCGCCTATAATGTATCTAGTATGGAAGATATTGGGAACTCTTGGTCGTTATGTTGACAATGAAAGCATACCTCTCAAAATTATTTTCATCTCTGTTTTTGCTTTGAGCTCTGGCACCTCTGCAAATCCCTGCTTCCCTCTGCGAAGGGCCTATCTTTTACTTTTATGCAAGAGTCAGTAGTATTCCTTCTCATTCCAACCTACTCTTTAGTTGGCAAGCATCATGTGATGGAAAGATCTAAGCATATATGGCCATTCAAATATATTTGAGAATGAATTATTATTGTTGACATTACCCTTGAGGTAAAAGGTTGGGAGGCGAAACATTAAGCCCCTATCTTTCTCTGTGTTCGATGAATACTATTTGTTCTAAAAGTATGAGTTGAGTGATAGCAATCATGGAAGACTATATGATATTTGAGTATGTGGGATTTGTGGAATCAAAGCTCTGACATAGACTCTTCCTGAAAATAAGATGAATTGCAATTGTTTGATGACTGAGAACATAGTCTGTTAGTTTTCAAGAAAGTTTATGATCTATACTTTAACATGTGAATAGCTTGTTACTTGATCATGAGAAGCTTTATGATATGAGCTATGCTATGACATATAATGATGCTAGAAAAGGTGATTGAAATTATCATTGATCAAACTTGTGCACCTGCTAGCATTCACACTTCATAAATTTTTTCTTTTATTATTTACCTACTCGAGGATGAGCAGGAATTAAGCTTGGGGATGCTGATACGTCTCCAACGTATCTATAATTTATGAAGTATTCATGCTACTATATTATCCAACTAAGATGTTTTATATGCATTTATATGCCATTTTATATGATTTTTGGGACTAACCTATTAACCTAGAGCCCAGTGCCAGTTTCTGTTTTTTCCTTGTTTTTGAGTTTTATAGAAAAGGAATACCAAACGGATTCCAATTGACGTGCCAATTTTTGATGTTTTTTTCTGGACCAAAAGAAGCCCCCGGAGTAAAAGAGTTGGGCCAGGAGAGTCCCGGGCTGCCCACGAGGGTGGGGGCGCGCCTACCCCTCTGGACGTGGGCCCCTGCCTCGTGGGAAACCCGGAGACCCCCCCTGACGTGAGACCTACGCCAAAAAATCCTATAAATACTGAATCCTCCAGAAAATAGAATAGATCGGGAGTTCCGCCGCCGCAAGCCTCTGTAGCCACCAAAAACCAATCGGGACCCTGTTCCGGCACCCTGCCGGAGGGGGAACCCTCACCAGTGGCCATCTTCATCATCCCGGCGCTCTCCATGACGAGGAGGGAGTAGTTCACCCTTGGTGCTGAGGGTATGTACCAGTAGTGATACGTCTCCAACGTATCTATAATTTTTGATTGCTCCATGCTATATTATCTACTGTTTTGGACCATATTGGGCTTTATTTTCCACTTTTATATTACTTTTGGGACTAACCTATTAACCGGAGGCCCAGCCCAGATTTGTTGTTTTTTGCCTATTTCAGTGTTTCGAAGAAACTGAATATCAAACGGAGTCCAAACGGAATGAAACCTTCGAGAACCTGATTTTCTCATCAGATATGACCCAGGAGACTTGGACCCTCAGTCAAGAAAGGAGGGAGGCGGCCACGAGGGTGGAGGGCACCCCCCTAGGGCGCGCCCCCTGCCTTGTGGGCCCCCCGAAGCTCCACCGACGTACTCCTTCCTCCTATATATACCTACGTACCCCCAATAGATCAGATACAGAGCTAAAAACCTAATTCCACCGCTGCAACTTTCTGTATCCACGAGATCCCATCTTGGGGCCTGTTCCGAGCTCACCGAAAGGGAATCCACCACAGAGGGCTTCTACATCATCATCATAGCCTCTCCCATGAAGTGTGAGTAGTTTACTTCAGACCTTCGGGTCCATAGTTAGTAGCTAGATGGCTTCTTCTCTCTTTTGGATCTCAATACAATGTTCTCCCCTCTCTCGTGGAGATCTATTCGATGTAATCTTCTTTTTGCGGTGTGTTTGTTGAGATCGATGAATTGTGGGTTTATGATCAAGATTATCTATGAGCAATATTTTAATCTTCTCTGAATTCTTTTATGTATGATTGGTTATCTTTGCAAGTCTCTTCGTATTATCCGTTTGGTTTGGCCAACTAGATTGGTAGTTCTTGCAATGGGAGAATTGCTTAGCTTTGGGTTCAATCTTATGTGTCCTTTCCCGGTGTGATGGGGAAGCAAGGCATGTATTGTATTGTTGCCATCGAGGATAACAAGATGGGGTTTTTATCATATTGAATGAACTTATCCCTCTACATCATGTCATCTTGCTTAAAGCGTTACTCTGTTTTCATTAACTTAATACTCTAGATGCATGCTGGATAGCGGTCGATGAGTGGAGTAATAGTAGTAGATGCAGGCAGGAGTCAGTGTACTTGGCTCAGACGTGATGCCTATATACATGATCATACCTAGATACTCTCATAACTATGCTCAATTCTGTCAATTGCTCAACAGTAATTCGTTCACCCACCGTAAAATACTTATGCTCTTGAGAGAAGCCACTAGTGAAATCTATGGCCCCTGGGTCTATTCTCATCATATTAATCTTCCTACGCTTTATTATTGCTTTGCTTTTTTACTTTGCCTTTTATTTTACTTTGCATCTTCATACCAAAAATACCAAAAATATTATTTATCATCTCTATCAGATCTCACTTTCGTAAGTGACCGTGAAGGGATTGACAACCCCTAATCGCGTTGGTTGCATTGAGCTATTTGTTTTGTGTAGGTACGAGGGACTTGCGCGTGGCCTCCTACTGGATTGATACCTTGGTTCTCAAAAACTGAGGTAAATACTTACGCTACTCCGCTGCATCATCCTCTCCTCTTCGGGGGAAACCAACGCAAGCTCAAGACGTAGCAAGAAGGATTTCTGGCGCCGTTGCCAGGGAGTCTACGCAAAAGTCAACATACCAAGTACCCATCACAATCCCTTATCTCCCGCATTACATTATTTGCCATTTGCCTCTCGTTTTCCTCTCCCCCACTTCACCCTTGCCGTTTTATTCGCCCTCTCTTTTTCCGTTTGCCTTGATGTCTTTCTTGGCTCGTTTTCTCACTTGGTTGAAATAGTTGAGTATTTATTCCTAAACAGAGAAGCTAATATCTATGGATCCTCATCTGCTTGCCAATCTTTTTAAGAGATCCAATTATGATGAACCAATTCCTAGTGATTTGGATGCACTAGATTATCTTTATAAGCTTTTGCCTGAAATCCGTAAATCTGAAAATGGTGATAGATCTTTGAATAAAAAGCATGATTGCAATGATTTTATTATAAATTCTATTGATGTAAATTATGATAATAATATGCAAAACCCTAAGATTGGGGATGCTAGTTTTGCTATGTCCAATAGTCATGATTGGGGAGATTCTTCTTATGATCTTGAAAATTTATTAAAGCCCATTATGAATATAAGATTGATAATAGTGTTTGCAATAATATTGAAAGTGGGCTTGGAGAAATCATGACTTTAGTTAATGATAATCCCACTATTTTGGACGAGTTTCAACTTCGCATGCATGTGGATCATGTTGAGAATATGTTATGTGATAGCTATATTGTTGAATTTTCTTATGATCCTACATGTAATTATTATGAGAGAGGAAAATATGGTTATAGAAATTTTCATGTTACTAAATTACCTCTCGTTATGTTGAGATTGCTATTGTTCCTTTCCGCTTCCTTGCATATGCTAGTTTTTCTTGCTACAATAATTTGTTTGCCTATAATATGCCTATGCATAGGAAGTATGTTATACTTAAGTGTGTTTGTCACATGTTTTATGATGCTCTCTTTGTGCCTCAATTCTTGTCTTTCTTGTGAGCATCATTGAAATCTCAATGCCTAGCTAAAAAGGCTTTAAAGAAAAGCGCTTGTTGGGAGACAACCCAATATTTTTCCTTGCTGCTTAAGAATAAATAATCCATCTACCTTATGTTTAGATGTGGTTTTATGTTTTAATTAGTGTTTGTGCCAAGCTAAACCTATAGGATCTTCTTAGATGATAGTTATTTGATCTTGCTGTAATTTCCAGAAACTTTCAGTTCACGAAAACAATTGTTAAAAATCACCAGAACGTGATAAAATAGTGATTCTAATTGCTTCTGATCAATAAACAAATTGCCTAGGTCGTCCTATTTTTGCTGAATTTTTGGAGTTCATAAGTTTGCGTTAGTTACACATTACTAACGACTATTCTGTTTTATACAGATTATGTTTTTTGTGTGTTGTTTGCTTATTTTGATGAATCTATGGCTAGTAAAATAGTTTATAATCCACAGAGAAGTTGGAATACAGTAGGTTTAACACCAATATAAATAAAGAATGAGTTCATTACAGTACCTTGAAGTGGTCTTTTGTTATCTTTCGCTAACGGAGCTCACGAGATTTCTGTTGAGTTTTGTGTTGTGAAGTTTTCAAGTTTTGGGTGAAATCTTTTGATGGATTATGGAACAAGGAGTGGCAAGAGCCTAAGCTTGTGGATGCCCATGGCACCCCCAAGATAATCTAAGGACACCAAAAAGTCAAAGCTTGGGGATGCCATGGAAGGCATCCCCTCTTTCATCCACTTCCATCGGTAACTTTACTTGGAGCTATATTTTTATTCACCACATAATATGTGTTTTGCTTGGAGCGTCTTGAATTACTTGCGTCTTTGCTTGTTAGTTTACCACAATCATCCTTGCTGTACACACCTTTTGAGAGATCCATACATGAATTGGAATTTGATAGAATACTCTATGTGCTTCACTTATATCTTTTGAGCCATATAGTTTTGCTCTAGTGCTTCAGTTATATCTTTTAGAGCACGGTGGTGGATTTGTTTTATAGAAAACTTTGATCTCTCATGCTTCACTTAGATTATTTTGAGATTCTTAAATAGCATGGTAATTTGCTTAATAATAATAATATGCTTGGTATTCAAGATTTGTAAAACTTTCTTTTGAGTGCGTTGAATACTAAGAAAAGTTTGATGCTTGATAATTGTTTTGAGATATGGAGGTAGTAATATTAGAGTCATGCTAGTTGAGTAGTTGTGAATTTGAGAAATACTTGTGTTAAAGTTTGTGATTCCCGTAGCATTCACGTATGGTGAACCGTTATGTGATGAAGTCGGAGCATGATTTATTTATTGATTGTCTTCCTTATGAGTGGCGGTCGGGGACGACGATGGTCTTTTCCTACCAATCTATCCCCTAGGAGCATGCGCGTAATACTTTGCTTTGATAACTTGTAGATTTTTGCAATAAGTATATGAGTTCTTTATGACTAATGTTGAGTTCATGGATTATACACACTTTTCTCACCCTTCCACCATTGCTAGCCTCTCTAATACCGTGCACTTTTCACCGGTATCATACACCCACCATAAACCTTCCTTAAAACAGCCACCATACCTACCTATCATGGCATTTCCATAGCCATTCCGAGATATATTGCCATGCAACTTTCCACCGTTCCGTTCATTATGACACGCTCCATCATTGTCATATTGCTCAAAGATGATCATGTAGTTGACATCGTATTTGTGGCAAAGCCACCATTCATAATTCTTTCATACATGTCACTCATGAATCATTGCATATCCTGCATACACGGGAGGCATACACATAGAGTCATTCTTTGTTCTAAGTATCGAGTTGTAATTGTTGAGTTGTAAGAAAAATAAAAGTGTGATGATCATCATTTTTAGAGCATTGTCCCAAGTGAGGAAAGGATGATGGAGACTATGATTCCCCCATAAGTCGGGATGAGACTCCGGACGAAAAGAAAAGAGAAAAGAAAAGAGGCCATAAAAATAGAAAAGGCCCAAATAAAAAAATGAGAGAAAAAGAGAGAAGGGACAATGTTACTATCCTTTTACCACACTTGTGCTTCAAAGTAGCACCATGATTTTCATAATAGAGAGTCTCTCGTTTCGTCACTTTCATATACTAGTGGGAATTTTTCATTATAGAACTTGGCTTGTATATTCCAATGATGGGCTTCCTCAAATTGCCCTAGGTCTTCATGAGCAAGCGAGTTGGATGCACACCCACTTCGTTTCTTTTGTTGAGCTTTCATATACTTATAGCTCTAGTGCATCCTTTGCATGGCAATCCCTACTAACTCACATTGATATCTATTGATGGGCATCTCCATAGCCCGTTGATACGCCTAGTTGATGTAAGACTATCTTCTCCCTTTTTGTCTTCTCCACAACCACCATTCTATTCCACATATAGTGCTATATCCATGGCTCACGCTCATGTATTGCGTGAAGATTGAAAAAGTTTTGAGAATATCAAAAGTATGAAACAATTGCTTGGCTTGTCATCGGGGTTGTGCATGATTTAAATACTTTGTGTGGTGAAGGTAGAGCATAGCCAGACTATATGATTTTGTAGGGATAACTTTCTTTGGCCATGTTATTTTGAGAAGACATAATTGCTTTGTTAGTATGCTTGAAGTATTATTATTTTTATGTCAATATTAAACCTTTGTCTTGAATCTTCGAATCTGAATATTCATACCACAATTAAGAAGAGTTACATTGAAATTATGCCAAGTAGCACTCCACATCAAAAATTCTCTTTTATCATTTACCTTCTCGAGGACGAGCAGGAATTAAGCTTGGGGATGCCCGATACGTCTCCAACGTATCTATAATTTTGATTGCTCCATGCTATATTATCTACTGTTTTGGACCATATTGGGCTTTATTTTCCACTTTTATATTACTTTTGGGACTAACCTATTAACCGGAGGCCCAGCCCAGATTTGCTGTTTTTTGCCTATCTCAGTGTTTCGAAGAAACGGAATATCAAACGGAGTCCAAGCGGAATGAAACGTTCGGGAACGTGGTTTTCTCACCGTATATGATCCAGGAGACTTGGACCCCCCGTCAAGAAAGAAGGGAGGCGGCCACGAGGGTGGAGGGCGCCCCCCCTAAGGCGCGCCCCTTGCCTCGTGGGCCCCCCGAAGCTCCACCGACGTACTCCTTACTCCTATATATACCTACGTACCCCCAACAGATCAGATACGGAGCCAAAAACCTAATTCCACAGCCGCAACTTTTTGTATCCACGAGATCCAATCTTGGGCCTGTTCCGGAGCTCCGCCGGAAGGGGAATCCACCATGGAGGGCTTCTACATCATCATCATAACCTCTCCGATGAAGTGTGGGTAGTTTACTTCAGACCTTCGGGTCCATAGTTAGTAGCTACATGGCTTCTTCTCTCTTTTTGGATCTCAATACAATGTTCTCCCCCTCTCTCGTGGAGGTGTATTCGATGTAATCTTATTTTTGCGATGTGTTTGTTGAGACCGATGAATTGTGGGTTTATGATCAAGATTATCTATGAGCAATATTTTAATCTTCTCTGAATTCTTTTATGTATGATTGGTTATCTTTGCAAGTCTCTTCAAATTATCCGTTTGGTTTGGCCAACTAGATTGGTAGTTCTTGCAATGGGAGAAGTGCTTAGCTTTGGGTTCAATCTTGTGGTGTCCTTTCCCAGTGACAGTAGGGGCAGCAAGGCACGTATTGTATTCTTACCATCGAGGATAACAAGATGCGGTTTTTATCATATTGCATGAATTTATCCCTCTACATCATGTCATCTTGCTTAAGGCGTTACTCTGTTTTCATTAACGTAATACTCTAGATGCATGCTTTGGGACAGTGATCGATGAGTGGAGTAATACTAGTAGATGCAGGCGAGTCGGTCTACTTGTCTCGGACGTGATGCCTATATACATGATCATACCTAGATACTCTCATAACTATGCTCAATTCTGTCAATTGCTCAACAGTAATTCGTTCACCCACCGTAAAATACTTATGCTCTTGAGAGAAGTCACTAGTGAACTCTATGGCCCTGGGGTCTATTCTCATCATATTAATCTTCCTACACTTTATTATTACTTTGCTTTTTACTTTGCCTTTTATTTTACTTTGCATCTTTATACCAAAAATACCAAAAATATTATTTATGATCTCTATTAGATCTTACTTTCGTAAGTGACCGTGAAGGGATTGACAACCCCTAATCGCGTTGGTTGCGTTGAGCTATTTGTTTTGTGTAGGTACGAGGGACTTGCGCGTGGCCTCCTATTGGATTGATACCTTGGTTCTCAAAAACTAAGGGAAATACTTACGCTACTCTGCTGCATCATCATCTCCTCTTCGGGGAAAACCAACGCAAGCTCAAGACGTAGCAGTAGCTATGTGTTTGATCTCTCTCTCTCTCTCTCTCTCTCTCTCTCTCTTGTGTTCTTGATTTGGCATGATCTTGATGTATCGCGAGCTTTGCTATTGTAGTTGGATCTTATGATGTTTCTCCCCCTCTACTCTCTTGTAATGGATTGAGTTTTCCCTTTGAAGTTATCTTATAGGATTGAGTCTTTAATGATTTGAGAACACTTGATGTATGTCTTGTCGTGCGTATCTGTGGTGACAATGGGATATCACGTGACTTGCTTGATGTATGTTTTGGTGATCAACTTGCGGGTTCTGCCCATGAACTTATGCATAGGGGTTGGCACACGTTTTCGTCTTGATTCTCCGGTAGAAACTTTGGGGCACTCTTTGAGGTTCTATGTGTTGGTTGAATAGATGAATCTGAGATTGTGTGATGCATATCATATAATCATACCCACGGATACTTGAGGTGACATTGGAGTATCTAGGTGACATTAGGGTTTTGGTTGATTTGTGTCTTAAGGTGTTATTCTAGTACGAACTCTAGGGCTGTTTGTGACACTTATAGGAATAGCCCAACGGATTTATTGGAAAGAATAAATTTGAGGAGGTTTCGTACCCTACCATAATCTCTTCGTTTGTTCTCCACTATTGGTGACTTTGGAGTGACTCTTTGTTGCATGTTGTGGGATAGTTATATGATCCAATTATGTTATTATTGTTGAGAGAACTTGCACTAGTGAAAGTATGAACCCTAGGCCTTGTTTCCTAGCATTGCAATACCGCTTACGCTTAACTTTTATCATTAGTTACCTTGCTGTTTTTATATTTTCAGTTTACAAAAACCTATATCTACCATCCATATTGCACTTGTATCACCATCTCTTTGCCGAACTAGTGCACCTATACAATTTACCATTGTATTGGGTGTGTTGGGGACACAAGAGACTCTCTGTTATTTGGTCGCAGGGTTGTTTGAGAGAGACCATCTTCATCCTACGCCCCCCACGGATTGATAAACCTTAGGTCATCCACTTGAGGGAAATTTGCTACTGTCCTACAAACCTCTGCACTTGGAGGCCCAACAACGTCTATAAGAAGAAGGTTGCGTAGTAGACATCAGTGGTAAAGGGAGCACCTCTGTGATTGTTACTACCGGGTCATCCGAGTTAGTACCTCAGATTGGGTGAAGCCGATACTAGCCATCTTAAAGGATATAATTGGTCGGCAACGACGGAAGTGAAAATTTAGGTTCGCTAAAGAACACATAGTTCGGGAACTTTCCCCAAACTAAATCCTCAATATTTTGCTCCCACACTGATCAGAGCTGAGGTTTCATGATCATGCTTAGCATGACAACCCAAAGAAAGAAACCGATAGTGGGACTATTTTCTTTGGAAGGCATTTCTTATGTTAACAGTAATATAACATATCTCTCTGCGTACCTTTGCTTGTAAAACCATATGGGCGGATTGCCTTTTTTGTCATAAATCTTTTCCCTCATAAAGGCTTTATAAAGTAGGACAAACACTCCTCAGCTACTGGCCGAGGAGGTGGAGGCCGATGGTCAGTCAACAAAGTTTTGTACAATGCGAATCCGAGCATTAATGATGTAAAGTACTTGGATACATAGAATCATTACACATAATTTGTGATTTTACTTCGGATATCGATCCTTAATTCGGCCACCCGTGCCCACATTAAGGCTCGGGGGCTACTGGGCTTCGGGCTTATCATTTACTAATATTAAAGGGGCACAACGATCCCCTGATCTGGTGTTGCCACCCGACCAGTGTCTCCGGGGCTACTGCATTGCATACTCGATGCAGAAAATTCAAAGGGCTCAGTGTTTGGCTTGCTGAACTATGAGCAAACGCGTCTTCGGACAACAAAGACACCATCTGAGACCTATCCGGCATCAAGCATATATTACGGCGACTTCTCAAAACCCTCTCTCAAGGGCTTGTCCGTCGTTCACTATCTCCTCTAATGTGCATCTCGGGTTTTATGCCGACACACACCTTGAGGGATAATGGCTATATACATCTCATCAGCAAATAAATTTCACAGCTTGAAAGCAATCCGGCATAAAGCTTGGATGCAAGTGACTAAATCCATATAGGATGTTTCCGGCATAAAGCTCGGCCGCGAGCAGCTGGCTCCATAGAGAACTTTACAGCGTTAAGCTCGGATAAAGTCCTTCAAACTTTTTCAAACACGAGGTACTCTGTGCCTCCTTAGTTGCATCCGGCGTTGGAGCTCGGCTGCAAAAAGACAGCTCAGCAACAGACTGGCAATATAGCTCGGATGCAGTCCGGCGTTGGAGTTCGGCTGCCAGAGGATACCTCAGATGCAGTCTGGCGTTGGAGCTCGAATGCAAGAGGACACTGCCGCCCGGGAACAACTTCAGACCGGGGGTGTGGCATAAAAATAACAAGGCATTGATAAAGGCCAAAAACTTAAAGGGGCTCCTCGGATACCCGACGCGTAAACTCTTTGGATTCACTTCGGCGATCCTCAAGATCGAAGATGAGAAGATTTGTTGAACCAGTTTTCAAGACCGACGACCGAAGATGAAGAACAGTTCGGAAGAATCGGGGACCGTCCCCAACTTGAAGACCGGTTCAGGGGGCTACTGACGGTGTCCTGGACTAGGCTGTACTCACCACGTCGTCTCCCGACCATCTGGATCGGGCCGAGGACCCCCATGGAGGTTCACTCATGGGCCACTTCGGGCAGCCCATGCCGCATACAAGGGAGATCTCACAAGACTTGGCGCACAAGACGAGGACTCTCCTAAACCCTAGGCCTCTGGTGTGTTATATAAACAGAGACTAGGCTAGTCAATAGAGGATCTGGTATTCATTACTACAATCTCATGGTAGATACATGTACTCTGTACTACACCCCAGATGAATACAATCAAAAGCAGCATGTAGGGTACTATCTCTTCGAGAGAGCCCGAAGCTGGGTAAAATCCCGTGTCCATGTTACCAATCGCTCCAAGACGCCTAGCTTAGGACCCTGCTACCTCTTGAGCACTTCGTTGGTTTTCCCTTGAAGAGGAAAGGGTGATGCAGTAAAGCAGCGTAAGTATTTCCCTCAGTTTTTGAGAACCAATATATCAATCTAGTAGGAGGCCACACACGAGTCCCTCGCACCTACACAAAAAATAAATCCTCGCAACCAACGCAATAAAGGGGTTGTCAATCCCTTCACGGTCACTTACGAGAGTGAGATCTGATAGATATGATAAGATAATATTTTTGGTATTTTTATGATAAATATGTAAAGTAAAGAAAGCAAAATGAAAACGGCGCCAGAAATAGCTTGTTGTCAGGAGATTAAATATGATGGAAAATAGAGCCGGGGGCCATAGGTTTCACTAGTGGCTTCTCTCGAGAGCATAAGTATTACGGTGGGTAAACAAATTACTGTTGAGCAATTGGCAGAATTGAGCATAGTTATGAGAATATCTAGGTATAATCATGTATATAGGCATCATGTCCGAGACAAGTAGACCGACTCCTGCCTGCATCTACTACTATTACTCCACACATCGACCGCTATCCAGCATGCATCTAGAGTATTAAGTTCAAAAGAATAGAGTAACGCTTTAAGTAAGATGGCATGATGTAGAGGGATAAACTCATGCAATATGATATAAACCTTATCTTGTTATCCTCAGTGGCAACAATACAATACGTGCCTTGCTACCCCTACTGTCACTGGGAAAGGACACCGCAAGATTGAACCCAAAGCTAAGCACTTATCCCATTGCAAGAAAGATCAATCTAGTAGGCCAAACCAAACTGATAATTCGAAGAGACTTGCAAAGATAACCAATCATACATAAAAGAATTCAGAGAAGATTCAAATATTGTTCATAGATAAACTTGATCATAAACCCACAATTCATCGGTCTCAACAAACACACCGCAAAAGAAGATTACATCGAATAGATCTCCACAAGAGAGGGGCAGCACATTGTATTAAGATCCAAAAAGAGAGAAGAAGCCATCTAGCTAATAACTATGGACTCGAAGGTCTGAAGTAAACTACTCACACATCATCGGAGAGGCTATGGTGTTGATGTAGAAGCCCTCCATGATCGATGCCCCTCCACCGGAGCTCTAGAAAAGGCCCCAAGATGGGATCTCACGGGTACAGAAGGTTGCGGTGGTGGAATTAGGTTTTTGGTTCCGTATTTGGTAGTTTGGGTACGTAGGTATATATAGGAGGAAGAAGTACGTCGGTGGAGCAACATGGGGCCCACGAGGGTGGAGGGCGTGCCCAGGGGGGTAGGCGTGCCCCCTACCTCGTGCCTTCCTGGTAGCTTTCTTGACGTAGGGTCCAAGTCCTCTGGATCACGTTCGTTCCGAAAATCACGTTCCCGAAGGTTTCATTCCGTTTGGACTCCGTTTGATATTCTTTTTCTGCGAAACTATGAAATAGGGAAAAAACAGCAATTCTGGGCTGGGCCTCCGGTTAATAGGTTAGTCCCAAAAATAATATAAAGGTGTATAATAAAGCCCAATAATGTCCAAAACAGAATATAATATAGCATGGAACAATCTAAAATTATAGATATGTTGGAGACGTATCAAGCATCCCCAAGCTTAATTCATGCTCGTCCTCGAGTGGGTAAATGATAGAAAAAGAATTTTTGATGTGGAATGCTACTTGGCATAATTTCAATGTAATTCTCTTAATTGTGGTATGAATATTCAGATCCGAAAGATTCAAGACAAAAGTTTAATATTGACATAAAAATAATAATACTTCAAGCATACTAACTAAGCAATTATGTCTTCTCAAAATAACATGGTCAAAGAAAGTTATCCCTACAAAATCATATAATCTGGCTATGCTCTATCTTCACCACACAAAGTATTTAAATCATGCACAACCCCGATGACAAGCCAAGCAATTGTTTCATACTTTTGATATTCTCAAACTTTTTCAATCTTCATGCAATACATGAGCGTGAGCCATGTACAGAGCACTATATGTGGAATAGAATGGTGGTTGTGGAGAAGACAAAAAGGGAGAAGATAGTCTCACATCAACTAGGCGTATCAACGGGCTATGGAGATGACCATTAATAGATATCAATGGGAGTGAGTAGGGATTGCCATGCAACGGATGCACTAAAGCTATAAGTCTATGAAAGCTCAACAAAAGGAACTAAGTGGGTGTGCATCCAACTCGCTTGCTCACGAAGACCTAGGGCATTTTGAGGAAGCCCGTCATTGGAATATACAAGCCAAGTTCTATAATGAAACTTTCCCACTAGTATATGAAAGTGATATCATAGTGTAACATCCCAAATTTTCAATTTGGAATGTTATACACTAGATCATCATTTGCATATCATATTTTATTGTGTTTGGCCTGATCCAGAAATTCTACGCAACTCAAGGACCCACGGAGAGAGTTGGGGATTTCGTTATTTTCATATTTGAGTTTTCTCAAATTTTGAAAATAGGATCATTTGATTTTATTTATTTTATCTTCAATCTATTATATACTTAAAACAGAAGTAAAATAAGACACCGCGTTCTTCCACATACGTTAAAATAATATGCACCATTGATCTGTAATAATTACGGCTGAGATTTAAAGATATTACGTTACGTGCCTAAAGCGTGTATTGAACCGACACGTCTAAGGTGTGTTAATAAAAAGCTGGAAAAAATAGATGATTCGAACCGACACGTCTAAGGTGTGTTAATAAAAGCTGGAAAAATAGATGATTCATGAATCGGCAAGTAACTAGCAGGTATGGGTGATTTCTAGAAAAACAAAACACGGATGGTTAATTTCAAGAAAAATATAGCACGTGCGGAACATAGCAAAGCTGTCACGTACATGTATCTTTGTTGAAAAGTGCAACCACCGTCACGTGGATCAGATGGACAGCTAAAGTTTATAATCCCAACTACGTGGAAATAGAGTTGTGCGTGGAAAGAAAGGAACAAGTAATCAACTCTGATTTGGATTCTAATGAGAAGAAAAAAAGAGGCACACACATACCTATACCAATATCATGTACTGTACGTCTGTACATAATTAAAACGAAAGCCGGATAAACAGATAAGCCACCAAATTAAATATTTAAATTAAAATATATACTTTTATATATACTTCTATAATTCATCTGTAGTGCTTAAATATAAATTTTAACTCATAAGGTCGAACATGTATTTAAATTTCGAATAAATCATTATTTGATTCCAGCCAGATTAGAATATAAGTTGACGCAGAACAATACGTAAACAAAAAAACCTACGAAAAGATTCAACAAGATAATAAAAATTAATACAAACTCTTTAAGATACACACTAATAGTGTTAAAGGAATTTTCATTATATAAAATTTATCTATAGAGCTAAAATACAAAAATTACCCATAAATGTGAACATGTAATTTCAAGCAAATCTTATGTGATTCTAGCCCATTCAGACTATAAATTTGTGAAGAATAGACAAAAGAATCTATCACAAGATTCAGGAAGACCAAATATTAAATACTAACTTTTATGATATACACAAATAGTTACTTAGGCTCAGAGTAAGAGGGTAGTGTCATGGGCATTTAGAAGCATGTGTGGAAGATCTACGTGCATGGTATTGTGCCATCTCAAAACAAAGTTGCAAGACAGTGATGAAGATAGAGGAAGATGACATAAAATCTATACATTTAATTATGGATGAGATGATTTCGCTTGGTAGGAGTCTAAGCTATCGAAGTCACCACTTATCACACGCCAATGACTTTAACAATAATAATACATTTACCATAATGATTTCAGCGGAGTTTGATCATGTTTCCCCAAGATAATATATCAATTGTAACGTCTCAATTTGGTTAACACTAGGCTACGTGAGGGGAATTGAAAATTGACATAGAGTAGTCGAAGAGAGAAATCAGAAGATAATTATGGAATTATAAATCTTTTTTATTGTATGGTGCTGACCTTTATCACAGTCCAATATGTCTTCCAAGAATAATACAATTAAATGCAGAGTCCCCGGGTCTTATCTTTTTTGAAGATGCACATTTTATATATTATAATTTTTATAAAAATTAAATATTGCTAGAGAAATACGAATTGGTTAATAGAAAATCAAATATAATAAATAGAGTATAGTGAGCGATAGAGAATACTACGGTAAAAAATGAAGAACTAATTCATGTCAAATGTGAAGTGCCTCATTTTTCTAAAAAAATACAATTACATGCAAAGAAAGTAGGCATCATTAGTTACAAGCTCTTGCTAGGTCCGGTGAAAGAACATTATAGCCAATTTACCCACCATTCATCATTATGTTTGTTCAGACTTGGAATCAGTATACATAATTACATTATGATGAGAAGATGTGGAAGCCCATATGTGGATATGTGGATATATGATATCAAACTAATAAAAGAATACATCCAAAATATGATTGTCAATGACTTAGACAGTGCAACACATAACAAGGTGATTGTTAAGAAAAGCTGGAGCAATGAAAGCTAGCGATTAATTATTACAAAAGCCTATGCTTTGGCATGCCATTG
Organism: Aegilops bicornis; assembly: GCA_021605145.1. Taxonomy (NCBI): domain Eukaryota; kingdom Viridiplantae; phylum Streptophyta; class Magnoliopsida; order Poales; family Poaceae; genus Aegilops; species Aegilops bicornis. Next base: position 126,773,515 of record CM038673.1, on the reverse strand, counting down.
TTTGTTTGATCTTTGTTTTTCACACAACCAAAGATGTACCTATACCTTTATACAAATAATAGAAATATGTGTAGCAGGTTTAACAGTGTTTACTGTAGATACAAATATTACCTACATTTTTAAATAAATAAGCTATAGCGATAGATCAAATGAAATAATGTTGGTAGATAAAACCCGCCAATATATGAAAAACTTTCTGAGACATCTAGCCGCGCAAATGCGCGGGTCACACCGCTAGTTATTTCTATTATAAAAATCTGAGAGGGAATAAAATGACTTTCCCAAAATAAAGAAATATTGAGGATCTAATAAAAAATCAAATAAGATTTTATTTCTGAGTTTTTGGCTATTTTATTTGAATTTAGGAAAAATTGCATGTTTTTCAAAATTGCATTTTAGGGCCAAGAAAATGTTCATCTCATTCTAAATATTTTATTTAGGCGGCGAAAATTTATTTTGGCATTTTTAGAATTTTATTTTATTTTCTAGAATTTTTCTTAATTTCAGCGGAATTTTCTTTTAAAAAAAAGTTCACATACCGATCGGGCCAAAGGCCCAAAGAAACTAGGCCAGGCCGCCCGCCTTTCCCGCCGGAGTCGACCGCCGCCGCCGAGTCCGGCCTGGGCATGCCTCCCAAGGCCGACCCGACCGGCGCCCCTTCCCAAGCCGAACCCCCCCTTAAATATCGCCGATGCCGCCGCCTCACCCGCCACCCGATCCGCCCGCCTCATGACCATGGCCGCGCCGTTGTCGGCGCTGCCCGCCGCCGCCGACGCCACCCCACCCCACCGGAGCCCCGAGTTCCGCCGGTTTCCGACGAGGTAGCCGCCGTTCGCCGTCGGTTTTCTGAAGAAAACCGATCCGTTTTTTTAGAAAACCCTAGTTTTTTAGATCGGTTTTATCGGTTCACTTATTTAGCGAGCGTTCGCTCGTTCGTTCGTTTTAATGGACGCGTTCACCGTTTGATTTCAGTTAACGAACGTTCGTTCGTTAATCTGTTCGTTAGTTTTTCTTTTTCTCGGATTTTCCGCGATTATTCCAGATCGTGATTTCTGGTCCGATTTTCCTTTTAGTTTATCTTTTCGCTCGTTTATCGGAATCAGGCGATTCAAGCGCCTAGAGTTTCGTCTCGAAACCCTCTTTCCATTTAACCAACTCAAACAAGTTTTTGGTTCTGTAAAATTTGACTTAGATCCAGATTAGTAAACGAATCTTGTTTCTTTCGCCGTTTGACTTTCGTTGCTTCGTTTGATTTGATTCTTTTTGCAAACCGGAGTTCTTAAGTTGAACTTTCTGGTTAGTTCTCTTATTTGAGTTCTACCTGTGCATTAGATGAGTGCTTATTGTATGCTTGTTTGTTTATGATAGAGTACGCGGAGATCGTCGCTTGCTACTTTGAATCTCTAGGTTTCACGGATCATCAGCAAGGCAAGTAACACTTTGATCATACCTCTTTACTACCCAGTTTTATTGCATTAGATCAATCTTCAAACAATTGCATTGTCACATCCCTAGTTCTGGTATGACCTAGACTAGCTAGTCATTTGTACATCATGTTTAAATTCCATTTATATTGAAATGAGGATCTGTGAAACCCTCAGAATCTTTTTGGAAATTGATCAAATAAAATTGCTCCAAAAGGTCCAAGAAAATGCTCATGTTGCTCTCTGAAAATATTGGATGTAGATAAAAATCAAACCAATATTTTTAGGAGTCCATAAGTAATTATTTTGGGCATTTGGAATTAATGCAGTAATTATTTGCCTTGGATATATATTGTTATATATATATAATATTGTCCAAAAATTGTGCCTTTTGTTGAGGAGCTCTGGAATAATACCACTACCCCTACAAAAATTGGCATAATAAAATAAAATGGTTTAGTATTTTAATTAAATCAAAACAAATGTCAGAAAATAGAAAAAATAAACAAAAAGGGGAAACCCCTTACCAGACTTACAGGCCACTTGTCGGCCTGGCTCTGTCTTGGCCCAGTAGGCCGGCCCGGCGCCATCATCCCCTCCTTGCGCCCGGAGGGAGGTGCGTGGTGCGCCCGCCACGCTTGGCCATCTGCACCAGCCTGCACACTGCCCTCTCCCCTCTTCGTCCAGGCCTCGCCAGAAGCGCCCAGCGCCGCCCCGCATCTCTCTCTCTCTCTCTCTCCCTCTCTCTCTCTCTCTCTCTCTCTCGCTCTTCCTCCTCCCCTGGATCTCTCCCTCTCCTCGGACCGAACACGCTTTGTCGCCTTCCGCTCATGCTGTCAGCCTTGCCTCGGCCTCGCCCCTCCGACGTGCCCACGAGCTCCGCGCCACCTTCCTCGTCCTCTCCGCCAAGCCGTGCCTCGCCAGACGCCCCGTGGAGCCACCGTCGTCGCCTTCTTCACCTCCGGCCGCCGTGGATCTCCGTCGGCCTTCCGCTTGCCGTCAGCGATCCCGAGCCCCTGAGCTGCTCTTCCGGTCCTCTGTGAGCCCTGCGTCGGTTCCCCTTCTCCCATGTCTCCCGTCGGCTGTGCCAGCGCCCGCTTCAGCCGAGCTCGGCCGCCGCCGTAAGCCTCGCTCCGTGACTCGCCGCCCATGAGCCTTCCTTTGCTCCCCTGGATCTTGGGAGGGCCTGGCGACCACTGTGCCCCCAGCCGCGCTCTCGTGGCCTCCAATGAGGACTCCGCCGAGCCCGTGGTCGCCGTGGCTAAACGCCATGGGGTTGACCGGTCTAACCCCTAGTTGACACAGTGTTTGACCCGTGTGGGTCGATGGCAGTGGGGCCCACTGCTAATGTTTACGGTAGGATTAGTTTAATATCTAATTAACTCATTAACTAACTGATGACAGACGTGTGGACCCCACACGTCAGGTTTGACCCCAGTGAGCCGCAGTTGACTTGCTGACGTCATGCTTACTCAATGCTGATGCAGTAATACAATTTTCTGGATTTATTCTTATTCAGGAATTTCCAGAAAATGCCCAAAACTTCAAAAAATCATAGAAACTCAACCGTAGCTCAGATTGAAATAATTTATATATGAAAAATTATCAAAAAAATGCAATCTATCCATCTGTATCAGTTTCATGCATGACAAAACAACTTATGCTTGCTGCATAGGTGAAAACATATAAATGGCATATATAAGAGCTTAATTTGGAGTTGCATTTTAACCCTTGGTTCAAATGGACTTCATTCAAATTGAATACTAGTTGCATTAGCTCAAACAGCATCACATCTTCATGCCATGTTCATACATCATATTGTTGCATATGCTTGTGTATTGATTGTTGGCACCGTTCCTTCTCGATAGGTCCTGCTCCGGAGACCGTTCTGAGTACTGTCTGTGAAGCGATTGCCTCCCTTGTTGATTTACGGGCAAGCAAATCCCTTGTTCATTCCGATACAATCCTACTCTCTCGCTCCTGCTCTCGGTTATTGCATTAGGACAACAACGATTCATCTGCTACGTTGTGCTTGCGGTAGTTGAACCCATTCCTCTGCATGACTGTCGTTGCCACAAAGAATAGTTGAAACCCACTAGCATGTGTAGGAGTTGATTGAGCCATGTTGTGTTCCTACCATGCTATGCCTGCTATTGCTTAGAGTTGTGTCGGGTCTGATTCATTGGGAATGAATTGGAGTGTTACGATATGTTCTGATGCTGAGAGTGAAGTGTGTGAACACGATTTGGTAAAGGTAGCGGTGAGAGGCCATGTAGGAGTACATGGTGGGTTGTCTCACTAGAACCGTCCTTAAGCACTGAGTTCTATGTATGTTGTCCAATGACTCGATACTACCACACATTGGGTTCCGGTAACTCGGCCCCTCTCGACTTATTAATCAACTTGATCTCTGTCCAGGAGTCGCAACTAGTTTCTGGTGTTTGTAGGTAGTGCTATTTTTCTACCAAGTGGCACCCGGCAGGGTGGGCTTGGGACAGACTAGGCACATGTGGCCTGGTGTACCGAGTGGCACCCGGATGGTGGGCTCGGGAACCCTGCACACATCGTTTGGGGCCGTGGCGACACCCGTCTGGATCTCCTTGCGGATGGAACCCGAATAGGCGATAAACACAGGCTAGAGTCTTGTGTGGTTAGTCAGTCGTGGCCGACACCCTCGCCAAAGCTTCCGCTTGAAGGTTGCCGAGGTACATGACGTGCACATGGTGATAAGTGGTGAGAGCGTGTGTGAAGAAGTACACCCTGCAGGGTTATCATGATCTATTCGAATAGCCGTGTCCTTGGTTATGGACTTCTTGGATGCTTACGTGGTACATAGACAACTTGAAGTGGATACTATAAAATGCTCAAGACAAGTGTGAGTGCTATGGATGGCCTCCTCGTATGGAGACGGGGATGAATCCATAGTAGTGTATTGATGTGGTGATTAGTGGACTCGTGTGCGCTGCTTCACCTCAAAGAAGTTTCTCGTGGTCGTAGAACAGGATAGCCACTAAGTCAAAGCTGGCTTGCTGCAACTAAACCCCACATTACCTTCTTGATACTAATGCATGTATAATAGGATCTGATGTAAGTCTTGCTGAGTACCTTTGTACTCACATTGCTTTAATTATGTTTTTGCAGCGGAGATTTCGGTCTTACTAGTAGTTCCGCTTGGACTTCGACGAGTAGCTTGTTACCTCAGCTATGATCTTGTACCCTTGGGAGGGTCTTGTAGATAGTCAGGCTTCTCAGCCTTTTTCTTTTGTAGTTGCTGTACTTTCGGACATGTAATGCTTCCGCTTGTTGCTTGTATGCTCTGAATGATGGGTCATGTGACCCCTGTTTGTATTTAATGCTATGTGGCTCTTCTGGGCCTTTATCTATTTGAGTTTGCGTTATGTTGTGATGCCTTGTTGTACAACACATACTTGCATGTTATGCGTACGTGTAACGTGTATTGCTATGTGTGGGATCCGACAACCTAGTTGTCTATCCTTGGTAGCCTCTCTTATGGGGAAATGTAGTATAGTGCTTCCACCGAGCCATGGTAGTCCACTATAGCCCGGTTTACCGGAGTCCTGTTAGCCCAGTGCTACAGCCCGGATTCACACGCTGCTGACCAACATGCTCGATGTTGATTCATGTATGCCTTTCCCCGTAAGTTGGTGCCACTTTGGGTTCACGACTAGTCATGTCGGCCCGGGTTCTCTGTCATATGGATGCTAGCGACACTATCATATACGTGAGCCAAAAGGCGCAAACGGTCCCGGGCCATGGTATGGCGACACCCGTGGGAATACCGTGCGTGAGGCCGCAAAGTGATATGATGTGTTACATGCTAGATCGGTGTGACTTAGGATCGGGGTCCTGACAGCTTTGGGATCAGAGCCTGACTGCCTGTAGGATTACCAAGCCAAACTGGTCGAAGTTGAGTCTAGAAATTCTTTAGTTATGTAAGGGAATTGATTGTGGAAGGGAACGTAAGGCTCTTTTTACTCCTTATACTCATGGCCTTCTGATCTGAGTCATCCTACCTTTCCTACGAGGTTAAGGAACTAGGCTCTCTCTTCCGTCTATCAGGATCACGTGTTACTACTCCGTAGTCCCATAGGATTGGTTGATCAGAGTCATATCCCAGTTTTCGAGTACTTCCGGTGTAGTCTGTTTAGTATTATCCCAGAACCTTTGAGTGGTGATGTTGAGTTGTTGTACTACCCCATTTTAGCAGGATGTCTCATTCTGAGCATTTTACTGCCGTTATGCTGCCGGAATTTCCCTAGTAGTTCGAGAGTTACTAATTTCTTTGTCCTAGATTTTACAGTCTGTAGTTGATGTTGATTCCATCCTTGGTTTCGTTTCTCAGGATGTCATCAGTTAAGCGAAGTTCTGTTGCTCGTAGCCAGAACCACGGAGATGGTAGGGATGAGGATCCTCCCAACCAGTCTTCGTTGGCAGAGTTTATGTTAGAGATGGAGAGGAACAAGCGTGAGTCTAACCGCTTGTTGGCACGTATCGAGGAGAACACCGCACAACAGTTCAAAGGGTCTGCAACCATTCATGACTTCATTTTCTTGCACCCACCTACCTTTCATCATTCCATCGAGCCACTCGATGCAGATGACTGGCTCCGTAGTATCACACGCAAGCTCCGTTCTGTGAACGTAGCTGAAAGTGACAAGGTCACCTATGCTGCATACCACCTAGAAGGTCCTGCTAGCCTCTGGTGGCAGAACTATGAGGCTATGCTTCCAGCTGGCCAGATTCCTACCTGGAGAGATTTCATTGAGGCTTTTCGCGAGCATCACATTCCTGAAGCCCTCATCGATCGCAAGAGAGAAGATTTCTATAGTTTCACCCAGGGTAAGATGGCTGTTGATGCTTACAGTAGAGAGTTCGAGAACCTTGCCCGCTATGCTTCAGAAGAGGTGTCCACGGACGCCAAGAAGCGGGCTAGGTTTCGGAAGGGTCTCAACCCCAAGTTGCGTCGTGATCTCCACCTGCATCGTTGTGATACATTCCAGGCTCTTGTGAACAAGGCCATTAATGCAGAGACAGCTCAGCTCACTTACAAGGAGTCTCGTAAGCACACCCGTGTTTTGGGATCTTCTTCTGGATCTGGTTCTCAGAAGCGCCGGATTTGGATTCCGAACTCTGCTCTTCCACCCGGATATTCACCGAGGCCATCCCATGTGATGCCTCCCCCAGCTCAGTCGTATGCTCCACCCAGGCCTACTGGTAGACCGCTTGTTAGTGTGGGTCCACGTCCAACCTCAGGGACTTGCTACACATGCGGGAAGCCAGGACACTATGCACGTGACTGCTCTCAAGCCAGTTATGCTCCACCCCAGCCCGAGAAGTCTGTTGGCCGTGGTAAGCCACCATGCAAGATGATCAGTGTCAAGTCAGCTCCCACTGAACATGGACGCGTGCATCACGTCTCAGCTAAAGACGCTCATGATGATCCGGATGTCGTTCTTGGTACACTCCTTGTCAACTGTCATCCAACATCGGTTCTATTCGATACTGGAGCATCTCACTCCTTCATCTCTGAAGGCTATGCTCGTTTGCATGACATGTCATTTTGTGATATGCCAACTCCGCTTGAAATCCAAACCCCAGGGTCTAGATGGCAAACCACTAGAATCAGCTATGGTAATGAAATCCTTGTTGATAGACTTGTATTTCTTGCATCACTTGTAGCCCTCAAGTCTACAGATATTAACATCATCTTGGGTATGGACTGGATGAAAGCTCATTATGCCAAGATTGATTGTTATACCAGGTCCGTTCAGCTTACACACCCATCTGGCAAGATAGTCACTGTCTCCACTAGAGTTGCAAAGCGTCAACTCTATTCTCTTAATGCCAGCCCTCTTCCAGACCTTGAAGATATCCCGTAGTCCGTGATTTTCCGGATGTCTTTCCAGAGGAACTGCCAGTGTTCCACCCGATGAGATGTATAATTTGTCATAGATCTTATCCGGGAACAACTCCAATCTCTAGGAGACCTTATAAGATGGCACCCTTAGAACTAGCCGAGCTTAAGAAACAACTTGATGAGTACTTGCAAAAGGGTTTCATCCGTCCTAGTTCTTCTCCTTGGCTTGCCCGTCCTCTTCGTCAAGAAGAAGGATGGTACGGACCGGATGGTTGTAGATTATCGTCCCGTTAATTTGGTCACGATAAATAACAAGTATCCGCTTCCCAGGATCAACGACCTGTATGATCAGCTTGCTGGATCCTCAGTCTTCTCCAAGATGGATTTTAGGTTAGGCTACCACCAAATCAAGATCAGAAACGGGAACATCCCCAAGACAGCCTTTGTCACTCGTTATGGCCAGTACGAGTACACCGTCATGTCCTTTGGTCTAACCAACGCCCCAGCCACATTCTCCCGCTTGATGAACTCGATCTTCATGGAGTACTTAGATAAATTTGCCGTGGTTTACCTCGATGATATTCTTATTTACTCGAAGAACGAGGAAGAGCATGCCGAACATCTTAGACTTGTGCTAGAAAAACTCAGAGAGCACCGCCCTTATGCCAAGTTCTCCAAGTGTGAATTTTGGTTGCCAGAAGTGACCTACCTAGGCCACGTAATCTCTGGTAAGGGCATTGTTGTCAATCCCGAGAGCGTTCAGGCCGTTCTTGATTGGACTCCACCTGAATCCGTTAAACAAGTTAGGAGTTTCCTTGGTCTAGCCAGCTATTGTCGCCGCTTTGTTGAAAACTTCTCCAAAGTAGCCAAACCCCTCACGGAACTTCTCAAGAAAGATAAAAAGTTTGAGTGGTCCCCACAATGTCAATACAGTTTTCAGGAACTAAAAAGACGCCTGACTTCTGCTCCCATACTTGTGCCACCGGATTTCACTAAAGACTTTGTTATCTACTGCGACGCCTCACGACAGGGACTAGGTTGCATTCTTATGCAGGATCGTTATGTGATTGCCTATGCATCTCGACGGCTGCATCCACATGAGGAGAATTATCCTACACATGATCTAGAGCTTGCAGCCGTAGTCTATGCACTCAAGACCTGGCGACACTACCTTCTTGGTAAACGCTGCAAGATCTACACCGATCACCAGAGTCTCAAGTATATCTTCACCCAACCAGATTTGAACCTTAGGCAAAGACGTTGGTTGGAGTTGATCTCAGATTATGATCTAGGGATTACCTACACCCTGTGCAAAGCTAATGTCATGGCTGATGCGCTAAGTCGCAAATCCTATTGCAACAATCTCATGTTGCAGCGAGATAACCACTTCTCCATGAGGAATTCTGTAAGCTTAACCTTCACATTGCTCCTCACGGATTCCTTTCTACCTTGGTGGCGAAACCTACTATTGTGGATCGTATCATAGAAGTCCAGAAAACATGATACGGGAATCTCCCGAATTAAGAAAAATATCTCCAAGGGAGTAGCTGGTTGTTTCTCTATGGATGAACGAGGTGTTGTTTACTTTGGGAACCGCTTGGTGGTTCCCAAGAGTCAGCAGATGCAGCAACTGATTCTTAAGGAGGCGCATGAATCCCCTCTCACAATTCATCCCGGTAGTACTAAGATGTATCAGGACCTATGCCAGAGGTTCTGGTGGACTAGGATGAAGAGAGAAATCACTGACTTCGTTGCTAATTGTGAGGTTTGTCGTCGCGTTAAGGCAGAGCATCAAAGGCCTGCTGGCACCCTTCAGCCTTTAGCTATTCCTGAGTGGAAATGGGATAAAGTTGGTATGGATTTCATCACCGGCTTTCCCGGGACCAAGAAAGGGAATAACGCTATCTTCGTAGTCGTTGATCGTCTTTCCAAAGTGGCTCACTTCCTTCCTGTTCGAGAGAGTATCACCGCTAGTCAGCTCGCTGACTTATATATTTCTCGAATAGTGTCACTTCATGGTGTTCCCCTAGAGATCAATTCAGACCGTGGCAGTATTTTCACTTCTCATTTCTGGGAGAGTTTCCAAACTGCCATGGGGACCCATCTTTCCTTCAGTACCGCTTTCCACCCTCAATCAAGTGGTCAGGTGGAACGGGTCAACCAAATTCTCGAAGACATGCTTAGAGCTTGCGTTATCTCATTCGATATGGATTGGGAGAAATGTCTTCCTTTCACGAGTTTGCTTATAACAATAGCTATCAATCCAGTCTCAAGAAAGCTCCTTTTGAGATTCTCTATGGACGAAGATGTCGAACACCTTTGAACTGGTCAGAAACCGGTGAAAGACAATTCTTTGGACCAGACATGATCCAGGAGGCAGAAGAGCAAGTTCGCATCATTCGTGAGAACTTGAAATCAGCCCAGTCTCGTCAAAAGAGCCAGTATGATCGTCATCATAAGGATATGACTTATGAAATTGGCGACAAGGCTTACCTTCGGGTTACTCCTCTGAAGGGTACCCATCGCTTTGATTATCAAGGGCAAGTTGGCTCCTTGTTACATTGGTCCCTTTCGCATTCTCGCTAAACGAGGAGAGGTTGCCTACCAGTTGGAACTACCCCACATCTTTCCCGAGTGCATGATGTCTTCCACGTCTCTCAACTCAGCGTTGCTTCTCGGATCCTATCCATGAGTGGACCACAAACGCTTGATCTCCAAGATAACCTCACCTATCGAGAGTACCCTGTTCGCATTCTTGATCAAGCAGAGCGTGTCACCCGACGTCGGAACATCAAGTTTCTTAAGGTTCAGTGGTCTCATCATTCCGAGAGAGAAGCTACTTGGGAGCGAGAAGATCGTCTTCGACTGGAGTACCCCATTTTTTTTCCATCAACCCCTGAATCTCGGGACGAGATTCTTTCAAGTGGGGGCGAGTTGTCACATCCCTAGTTCTGGTATGACCTAGACTAGCTAGTCATTTGTGCATCATGTTTAAATTCCATTTAAATTGAAATGAGGATCTGTGAAACCCTCAGAATCTTTTTGGAAATTGATCAAATAAAAATTGCTCCAAAAGGTCCAAGAAAATGCTCATGTTGCTCTCTGAAAATATTGGACAGAGATAAAATCAAACCAATATTTTTAGGAGTCCATAAGTAATTATTTTGGGCATTTGGAATTAATGCGATAATTATTTGCCTTGGATATATATTGTTATATATATAAAATATTGTCCAAAAATTGTGCCTTTTGTTGAGGAGCTCTGGAATAATACCACTAGCCCCTACAAAAATTGGCATAAGAAAATAAAATGGTTTAGTATTTTAATTAAATCAAAAAATGTCGAGAAAATAGAAAAAATAAACAAAAGGGAAAACCCCTACACGGACTTACAGGCCACTTGCTTGGCACTGGCTCTATCTTGACCCGGCCCGGCCAGCGCCGATCGTCCCACTCCTCGCGCCACCACGGACAGGCGGCGTGGTGCCACTGCCTTGCCATCGCGCCCACAGCTGCCTGCCTGCCCTCTCCCCTCTTCGTCCTGGCCTCGCCAGAAGCGCCCAGCGCCGCCCCGCATCTCTCTCTCTCTCTCTCTCTCTCGCTCTTCCTCCTCCCCTGGATCTCTCCCTCTCCTCGGACCGAACACGCCTGTCGCCGCTGCTGCCATTGCCGCCCTTGCCCAGCCTCGCCCCTCAAGCGTGCCCACGAAGCCAGCGCCACCTTCCTCGTCCTCTCCGCCAAGTCGTGCCTCGCCCGGATGCCCGTGGAGCCATCGCCGTCGCCTTCTTCACCTCCGGCCAGGATCTCCGTCGGCCTTCGCCGTCGTAGCGTCCCGAGCTCATTGAGCTGCTCTTCCGGTCCTCTGTGAGCCCAGCGTCGGTTCCCCTTCTCCCTGTCTCCCGTGCGTTGTAGCAGCGCGCCCTTCGAGCCGAGCTCCGGCCGCTGTAAGCCTCGCTCGTGAGCTCCGCCCATGACCTTCCTTTGCTCCCACGGATCTTGTGAGGCAGCGACCACTGGTGCCCCAGCCGCCGCTCTCGTGGCCTCCAGCGGGGACTCCGCCGAGCCCCGTGGTCGCCGGCGGCTAAACGCCGGTGGGGTTGACCGGGTCTAACCCCCCCTAGTTGACCTGGTATTTGACCCGTGTGGGTCAGTGACAGGTGGGACCCGGCCATGCTAATGTTTCTGTTAGGATTAGTTTAATATCTAATTAACTCTGTTAACTAACTATGACACTGATGTGTGGACCCCACACGTCAGGTTTGACCCCAGTCAGCCGCAGTTGACTTGCTGATGTCATGCTTACTCAATGCTGACGCAGTAATACAATTTTCTGGATTTATTCTTATTTAGGAATTTCTAGAAAATGTCCAAAACTTCAAAAAATCATAGAAATTCAACCGTAGCTCAGATTGAAATAATTTATATATGAAAAATTATCAAAAAAATGCAATCTATCCATATGTATCAGTTTCATGCATGACAAAACAACTTATACCTGCTGTATAGGTGAAAACATATAGATGGCATATATAAGAGCTTAATTTGGAGTTGCATTTTAACCCTTGGTTCAAATGGACTTCATTCAAATTGAATACTAGTTGCATTAGCTCAAACAACATCACATCTTCATGCCATGTTCATACATCATATTGTTGCATATGCTTGTGTATTGATTGTTGGCACCGTTCCTTCTCGATAGGTCCTACTCCGGAGACCGTTCCAGAGTACCTATCTGTGAAGCAGTGCCTCCCTTGTTGATTTACCAGGCAAGCAAATCCCCTTGTTCATTCTGATACAATCTTACTCTCTCGCTCCTGCTCTCAGTTAGTGCATTAGGACAACAAAGATTCATCTGTTACTTTGTGCCGCGGTAGTTGAACCCATTCCTCTGCATGACCTGTCGTTGCCACCGTAAATAGTTGAAACCCACTAGCATGTGTAGGAGTTGATTGAGCCATGTTGTGTTCCTACCATGCTATGCCTGCTATTGCTTAGAGTTGTGTCAGGTCTGATTCATTGGGAATGAATTGGAATGTTACGATATGTTCTGATGCTGAGAGTGAAGTGTGTGAACACGATTTGGTAAAGGTAGCGGTGAGAGGCCATGTAGGAGTACATGGTGGGTTGTCTCACTAGAACCGTCCTTAAGCACAAAGTTCTATGTATGTTGTCCAATGACTCGATACTACCACACATTGGGTTCCGGTAACTCGGCCCCTCTCGACTTATTAATCAACTTGATCTCTGTCCAGGAGTCGCAACTAGTTTCTGGTGTTTGTAGGTAGTGCTATTTTTCTACCAAGTGGCACCCGACAGGGTGGGCTTGGGACAGACTAGGCACATGTGGCCTGGTGTACCGAGTGGCACCCGGATGGTGTGCTCGGGAACCCTGCACACATCGTTTGGGGCCGTGAGCGACACCCCGGCCGGATCTCCTTACGGATGGAACCCGAATAGGCGATAAACCTGGGCTAGAGTCTTGTGTGGTTAGTCAGGTCGTGGCCGACACCCTCGCCAAAGCTTCCGCTTGAAGGTTGCCGAGGTACATGACGTGTACATGGTGATAAGTGGTGAGAGCATGTGTGAAGAAGTACACCCCTGCAGGGTTATCATGATCTATTCGAATAGCCGTGTCCTCGGTTATGGACTTCTTGGATGCTTACGTGGTACATAGACAACTTGAAGTGGATACTATAAAATGCTCAAGACAAGTGTGAGTGCTATGGATGGCCTCCTCGTATGAAGACGGGGATGAATCCATAGTAGTGTATTGATGTGGTGATTAGTGGACTCGTGTGCGCTGCTTCACCTCAAAGAAGTTTCTCGTGGTCGTAGAACAGGATAGCCACTGAGTCAAAGCTGGCTTGCTGCAACTAAACCCCACATTACCTTCTTGATACTAATGCATGTATAATAGGATCTGATGTAAGTCTTGTTGAGTACCTTTGTACTCACGTTGCTTTATTTATGTTTTTGCAGCGGAGATTTCGGTCTTACTAGTAGTTCCGCTTGGACTTCGACGAGTAGCTTGTTACCTCAGCTACGATCTTGTACCCTTGGGAGGGTCTTGTAGATAGTCGGGCTTCTCAGCCTTTTTATTTTGTAGTTATGCGTACTTTCGGACATGTAATGCTTCCGCTTGTTGCTTGTATGCTCGAATGATGGGTCATGTGACCCCTGTTTGTATTTAATGCTATGTGGCTCTTACAGGCCTTTATCTATTTGAGTTTGCGTTATGTTGTGATGCCATGTTGTACAACACATACTTGCATGTTATGCGTCGTGTAGCGTGTATTGCTATGTGTGGGATCCGACAACCTAGTTGTCTATCCTTGGTAGCCTCTCTTATGGGGAAATGTAGTCTAGTGCTTCCACCGAGCCATGGTAATCCGCCATGACCCGGTTTACTGTAGTCCTGCTAGCCCAAAGACTACCGCTCCGAACACTTGATCTGGCCGGCATGTGATTCACTTCACCTCGTGTTCCGTATCTTCGGGAAATGTCACGCGGTGACATTCGGAGTCCTGCCTAGCCTGCTACAGCCCGGGTTACCGGAGTCCTGTTAGTCCAGTGCTACAGCCCGGATTCACACGTTGCTGACCGACATGCTCGATGTTGATTCATGTATGCCTGTCCCCGTAAGTTGGTGCCACTTTGGGTTCACGACTAGTCATGTCGGCCCGGGTTCTCTGTCATATGGATGCTAGCGACACTATCATATACGTGAGCCAAAAGGCGCAAACGGTCCCGGGCCATGGTAAGGCGACACCCATGGGAATACCGTGCGTGAGGCCGCAAAGTGATATGATGTGTTACATGCTAGATCGGTGTGACTTAGGATCGGGGTCCCGACATGCATGATTAGGATCTGATTAATATGTGGGTTTTGGGAAGTAGATGACGTAGTACCTATTACCTGTTTTATTATCAAACCCTTGGGAGTTACTTCTACGTTTGCTTATTGCCATGCTATGCTAGTAGACGTGGATTGGGTGAGTGTATCCATGACAGATGTGAGATTGTTATTTAATGGTTTATTTAAGGTGGCAACTTTAACACACATCTGGGTGGATTGAGGCACCTGGGTATTCCAGCGATTGCCTGTTTTTCTTTATGGACCGCCACCCAGGCTCAAAGGGATCATGAGATTACTCATGCTAAAAACTTTCGTGTGCAGCCACAAGCTACTATGGGCTCTAGCATAGTTGATTAAGTCGTGCGAACTCTTAAAGTGGTAGACTAGCAGATGTAGGGGAAAGTAGGTGTAACTGTCTACCCGATCGTAAGGTGCTAGCGCTTCTGAAAGACTATGTCTCGGTCATCCGTTTCTCAAACACAATGTAGTGCGAGAAAACCCAACGGAGGAGATCGAGTCTTATGGGGAAAAGTGTGCAAACCTCTGCAGAGTGTATAAAATAATCATGATTAGCCGTGTCCCCGGTTACGGACAACTTGAGTATCTAGTACTTGGATTATCATGTGAATCTCATCATGTTACTTTAATTAATTTTGTTGGGTTTTAATGATGATGCTTAATTGGGATTGAGAGGGTGTCTACACTCTCAATGTTTAACAACCACCATGATAGTTAAATAAAATTTGTTCCTTTGCAGTAGGGAAAAATTGGCTTTACGCAAAACTGTAACCATAGAGCTTTCCACCAGCCATATATGCATGTACTATAGCCTATTTCTATTCATTACTCTCTATGTGTTAAATTGCCAGCATATTCCATGTGCTGACCCGTTTTCGGGCTGCAACGTTCATGTTGCAGACTTTTCAGACGACGAGTAAGGTGCCTTAGGTCGTGGTTCTATACTCAGTGATGCCGTTGGAGTTGATGGACTCACTTATCTTCCAAGCCTTCCGCTGTTATCGTTATTAGATGGCCTTATGCCAAATTTACTATAATAAGTTCTCTTTTGAGACATTCGATGTAATAAGTGTGTGATTGCTACTCTGTTATAAATCCTTCAAGTACTGTGCGTGTCAGCATTACTGATCCAGGGATGACATTGAAGCACAGAGATCAGACTGTTTGAGGTCTGGTTGCTACAAGATGGTATAAGAGCACACGCTGACTGTATGACACGACCACTAAAGCTAAAAGCCCTAGATCACTACTCACTCTTCTCATTTTTGACTCCTCATCTTTTCTACTCTTTTAGGATGGCGGATGCAAGGAACAAGTTCACGCAACCGGATGAAGATACACCCTTTGGACGCCACCTGAAGGAAGTCACTAAGTACCTGAACATCGGAGTACCAAGCTTCACCGGGACCTACAACGCCACTTTACCCGAAGAGGAGCGCTGGATGATTCAAGTGCAAGTTCTAGGAAGGACGTTCGCGCAAGTCACTGAGCCCATAGAGTTTTCCTTTGATGCACCAACCTGGAGTCTAGGAAAGAGTATGGCAGCCCACATCACCATGGGACGCATTGGAGAAGTTTACCACAATGATCTCAAGGACACTATCTACCAGATTTGTGGGCGCCGAGATGAGCAATGGGAGATGATCAACACCAGGAAGGATAGATCAATCGCAGCTTTTATCCAGGAGTTAAACCAGCACATTCGACGCCAGGAGAACCAGATGTGCGCAGGCATGATAGATCTGAAGAAGGTGATGACAAGGATCACGGAGCTGGAGGAAGAACTCAAGGCTACACGCGAAGATTATATGGAGGAAATTGAAGTATTAGTGGAGAAGAATGACGACCTGACCAGGAAGCTAGGAGTTTTCATGGGAGACCCCGCGCCAGGAGGAGAAGATGACGATTCCACTTGCCCGGGGAACTACATCATCATCGACGACACCGACTCGGACCTAGACGACAGCGATGATGACTATGTTGATGAAGGTGGAGCAGATATCATGGAGTCTCCATTGGAGCAGTTTTTCTAGTCAACCACCATAACAGTAGTAGTACCCCCCCCCATGTATCTAGTATAGTCCGAGCACTTTTATAACGATAGTTAGACCGTTGTATGCCCTTGTTTGAATTGAATGAAGTGATTTTGTTTGCATTTGTCTCATGTGCATATGGGTAGTGTTTACTCTCAAGACCTCATTCTATTCTATATTCTCAAATTTTATAAACCCTCAGATGCCTCCGAGACGTGACAATGGATTTTCTTTCCCACCAGAGCTCACTCAGTTGATCCAGCAGCAGAATGCGTTGATGCAGTTGCTAGTCCAGAATCAGAATCAGGGGAACAACAACAACCCACCACCACCACCACCTGTTGATCACTTAACCCGTTTCCTTAGACTAAATCCTCCGGTGTTCTCCAGTAGCACCGAGCCGATAGTTGCAGATGATTGACTCCGCAAGACAGGGAGGGAGTTGACCACTGCAGGATGCACAGATGCGAAAAAGGTGCGTTTTGCCGCACATCAGCTTGAAGGACCCGCAGCATCATGGTGAGAGAATTTCACAGCCACTTATCCTATCGACACTGTCACATGGGATCAGTTTCAATAGGCTTTCCGTACTGCCCATGTTTCAGCAGGAGTTATGGCCATGAAGAAGCGTGAGTTTCGCAACTTGCGCCAAGGAGGATGGACAGTTGGCCAGTATGTGGATGACTTTAGTAAATTAGCATGTTATGCCCCATATGACGTCGCTACGGATGCAGCCAAGCAGGAGAAGTTTCTGGAAGGACAGAATGATGAGCTGAGCATGCAGTTGATGGTAGCAACTTTCAACAACTACCAGTAGTTGGTAGATCGTGCTCTTATGATTGAAGGGAAGCAGCAGCAGATTGAGAGCCACAAGAGCCATGTCAACATAGCCTTGACCGGAGAATTACCAAGGGAGTTAGCCGAGGATCTTCGAGAGCTATGTTTGGAGATAGTTTCGAGAGGCTATGTAGCAGCATTGGATATTCAGTCTACTTTGATGGATAAGATCAGAGAAGCTCAGAAGACTGACAAGGAGGTTGCCTCTATAAAGGAGAAGATGAGCAAGGGAAAAACTAAAGGATTTTGTGAGGATGAACACGATACCTTATGGTTTGAGGACCATGTTTACGTGCCTAATGGTCCGGAGATCAGAAGGTTGATTTTGCAAGAGGCCCATGATTCGTCGTACTCGATTCACCCAGGAAATACCAAGATGTATTTGGATTTGAAGGACACTTTTTGGTGGACCGGAATGAAGAAGGATATTGCGGAGTATGTAGCAGTTTGCGATGTATGTCAGAGAGTGAAGGCAGAGCATCAGAAGCCAGCAGGATTGTTATAGCCATTGCCGATACCTGAATGGAAGTGGGATAAACTAGGCATGGATTTTATCACAGGATTGCCCAGGACCCGTTCACGCTATGACTCAATATGGGTTGTAGTTGATCGCTTGACGAAGGTAGCTCATTTCATCCCAGTGAAGACCACTTACACCAGTGCTAAGTTGGCAAAGATATACATGACCAGGATCGTATGTCTGCATGGAGTTCCGAGGAGCATTGTATCAGATAGAGGAACCCGGTTTACCTCAAAGTTCTGGAATCAGTTGCACGAAACTTTGGGTACCAGACTAGAGTTCAAGATGCCTTTTCATCCATGAGACGGATGGACAGACCGAGAGAGTCAATCAGATTTTGGAGGATATGTTGAGAGCTTGTGCACCAGATTATGGATCTAGTTGGGATGACAACTTGCCATATGCGGAGTTCTCTTACAACAACAGTTATCAATCTAGTTTGAAGATGGCCCCTTTTGAAGCCTTGTACGGAAGAAGGTGCAGAACACCATTGTCGTGGGATGAAGTTGGAGACCGCCAGTTGTTTGGACCAGATTTGATTAAGGAGTCTGAACAGAAGGTGAAGTTGATTAACGATAGGCTCAAGGTAGCCCAGTCCAGGCAGAAGAGCTATGCAGATTCTAAATGCAAGGAGACAGTTTACGAATTCGGAGATAGAGTTTATCTTCGTGTATCTCCATTTCGAGGAGTTAAGCGCTTTGGAGTTAAGGGAAAGTTAGCGCCATGTTTTGTGGGACCATACAAAGTTTTGGAACGCATGGGAGAAGTTGCTTACAAATTGGAATTGCCCGAAGGATTGTCAGGAGTTCACGATGTGTTCCACGTTTCCCAGTTGAAGAAGTGCCATGCAGAGATGGCTGATATACCGCTGAGAGATACAAAGGTCACCGAAGCAATTCGATTAGATAGTGATTTGACCTATGAGGAGAAACCAGTCAAGATTCTCGAGTATGCCAGCCGAGTCACCCGCAGCAAGGTTATCAAGTTCTGTAAAGTTCAGTGGAGCCACCACACCGAGCATGAAGCCACCTGGGAGCGAGAGGAAGATCTGCTGAAGGACCACCCTCACCTATTTTCTAACCAACCCGAATCTCGAGGGCGAGAATCATCTTAAGGGGGGTATGTTTGTAACATCCCAAATTTTCAATTTGGAATGTTATACACTAGATCATCAGTTGCATATCATAATTTATTGCTTTTGGCCTGATCCACAAATTCTACGCAACTCAAGGACCCGCGGAGAGAGTTGGGGATCTCGTTATTTTCATATTTGAGTTTTCTCAAATTTTGAAAATAGGATCATTTGATTTTATTTATTTTATCTTCAATTATTTCTATTATAAAAATCTGAGAGAGGGAATAAAATGACTTTCCCAAAATAAAGAAATATTGAGGATTTAATAAAAAATCAAATAAGATTTTATTTCGGAGTTTTTGGCTATTTTATTTCAATTTAGGAAAATTGCACGTTTTTCAAAATTGCATTTTAGGGCCAAGAAAAAGTTCATCTCGTTCTAAATATTTTATTTAGGTGGTGAAAATTTATTTTGGCATTTTTATAATTTTATTTTATTTTCTAGAATTTTTCTTAATTTCGGCGGAATTTTGAAAAAAAATCCATACCTTTGGTGGGCGAAGGCCAGTAAACGAGCCAAGCCGAGCCGCGCCGCCTTTCCTCAGGCGATCCGACCCGCCCGCCGCCCGGCCGAGGCACGCCTCGAGGCCGACCACGACCGGCGCCCCTTCGCTAAGCCGGATTCCCCCTTAAATACCGCCCACGCCGCCTCACCCCGCCACCCGATCCGCCCGCCTCCCGTTGCGGCCGCCGCCACCGTCGTCGTTGCCGAGCCGCCGCCGCCGCCAGCGTCAGCGCCCGCCGACTACTCCCGCGCCAACCGCCGCCGACGCCACCCCACCCCGCCGGAGCCCCGAGTTCCCCCGGTTTCCGACGAGGTAGCCTCCGTTCGCCGCCGATTTTCTGAAGAAAACCGATCCTTCTTTTTAGAAAACCCTAGTTTTTTTAGATCGGTTTTATCGGTTCACTTATTTAGCGAGCGTTCGCTCATTCGTTCGTTTTAACAGACGAGTTCACCGTGTGGTTTCAGTTAAGAACGTTCGTTCGTTAATCTGTTCGTCAGTTTTTCTTTTTCTCGGATTTTCCGCGATTATTCCAGATCGCGATTTCTGATCCGATTTTCGTTTTAGTTTATCTTTTTGCTTGTTTATCGGAATCAGGCGATTCAAGCACCTAGAGTTTCGTCTCGAAACCCACTTTCCGTTTAACCAACTCAAACAAGTTTTTGGTTCTGTAAAATTTGACTTAGATCCAGATTAGTAAACGAAGCTTGTTTCTTTCGCCGTTTGACTTTCGTTGCTTCGTTTGATTTGATTCTTTTTGCAAACCGGAGTTCTTAAGTTGAACTTTCTGGTTAGTTCTCTTATTTGAGTTTTACCTGTGCATTAGATGAGTGCTTATTGTATGCTTGTTTGTTTGTGATAGAGTACCCGGAGTGCGCCGCTTGCTACTTCGAATCTCTAGGTTTCACGGATCATCAGCAAGGCAAGTAACACTTTGATCATACCTCTTTACTACCCAGTTTTATTGCATTAGATCAATCCTCAAACAATTGCATGATTAGGATCTGATTAATATGTGGGTTTTGGGAAGTAGATGAGGTAGTACCTATTACCTGTTTTATTATCAAACCCTTGGGAGTTACTTCTACGTTTGCTTGTTGCCATGCTATGCTAGTAGACGTGGATTGGGTGAGTGTATCCATGACAGATATGAGATTGTTATTTAATGGTTTATTTAAGGTGGCAACTTTAACACACATCTGGGTGGATTGAGGCACCTGGGTATTCCAGCGATTGCCTGTTTTTCTATATGGACCGCCACCCAGGCTCAAAGGGATCATGAGATTATTCATGCTAGAAAATTTCGTGTGCAGCCACAAGCTACTATGGGCTCTAGCATAGTTGATTAAGTCGTGCGAACTCTTACAGTGGTAGACTAGCTGATGTAGGGGAAAGTAGGTGTAACTGTCTACCCGATCGTAAGGTGTTAGCGCTTCTTAAAGACTATGTCTCGGTCATCAGTTTCTCAAACACAATGTAGTGCGAGAAAACCCAACGGAGGAGATCGAGTCTTGTGGGGAAAAGTGCGCAAACCTCTGCAGAGTGTATAAACTAATCATGATTAGCCGTGTCCCCGGTTACGGACAACTTGAGTATCTAGTACTTGGATTATCATGTGAATCTCATCATGTTACTTTAATTAATTTTGTTGGGTTTTAACGATGATTCTTAATTGGGATTGAGAGGGTGTCTACACTCTCAATGTTAAACAACCACCATGATAGTTAAATAAAATTTATTCCTTTGCAGTAGGGAAAAATTGGCTTTACGCAAAACTGTAACCATAGAGCTTTCCACCAGCCATATATGCATGTAGTATAGCCTATTTCTGTTCATTACTCTCTATGTGTTACATTGCCAGCATATTCCATGTGCTGACCCGTTTTCGGGCTGCAACGTTCATGTTGCAGACTTTTCAGATGACGAGTAAGGTGCCTTAGGTCGTGGTTCTATACTCAGTGATGCCGTTGAAGTTGATGGACTCACTTATCTTCCAAGCCTTCCGCTGTTATCATTGTTAGATGGCCTTATGCCATATTTATTGTAATAAGTTCTCTTTTGAGAAATTCGATGTAATAAGTGTGTGATTGCTACTCTGCTATAAATCCTTCAAGTACTGTGCGTGTCAGCATTACTGATCCAGGGATGACACTGAAGCACAGAGATCAGACGGTTTGAGGTCTGGTCGCTACACATAGGATACTCTCTATCATGAAGATCATGGTGCTACTTTGAAGCACAAGTGTGGTAAAAGGTTAGTAACATTGTCCCTTCTCTCTTTTTCTCTCATTATTTTTCTCTTTTTTCTTATTTGGTCCGTTTCTCTCTTTATTTATGGCCTCTTTTTTTTCGTCCGGAGTCTCATCCCGACTTGTGGGGGAATCATAGTCTCCATCATCCTTTCCTCACTTGGAACAGTGCTCTAAAAATGATGATCATCACACTTTTATTTACTTACAACTCAACAATTACAACTCAATACTTAGAACAAAATATGACTCTACGAGAATGCCTCCGTGATGTACCGATATGCAATTGAATCAAGAGTGACATGTATGAAAGAATTATGAACAGTGGCTTTGCCACAAATATGATGTCAACTACATGATCATGCGAAGCAATATGACAATAATGGAGTGTGTCATAGTAAACGAAACGGTGGTAAGTTGCATGGAAATATATCTCGGAATGGCTATGGAAATGCCATGATAGGTAGGTATGGTGGCTGTTTTGAGGAAGGTATATGGTGGGTGTATGATACCGGTGAAAAGTGCGCGGTATTAGAGAGGCTAGCAATGGTGGAAGGAAGAAAAGTGCGTATAATCCATGGACTCAACATTAGTCATAAAGAACTCATATACTTATTGCAAAAATCTACAAGTTATCAAAGGAAAGTATTACCATGCTCCTAGGGGGATAGATTGGTAGGAAAAGACCATCGCTCGTCCCCGACCGCCACTCATAAGGAAGATGATCAATAAATAAATCATGCTCCGACTTCATTACATAACGGTTCACCATACGTGCATGCTATGGGAATCACAAACTTTAACACAAGTATTTCTCAAATTCACAACTACTCAACCATGACTCTAATATCATCATCTCCATATCTCAAAACAATTATCAAGCATCTAACTTCTCATAGTATTCAACACAGTCATAAGAAATTTTTTACTAATCTTGAATGCCTATCATAATTAAAGCAAATTACCATGTTGTTTTGTAGGACTCTCAAAATAATCTAAGTGAAGCATGAAAGAACAATAGTTTCTATAAAACAAATCCACCACCGTGCTCTAGAAGATGTAAGTGAAGCACTAGAGCAAAAACTATATAACTCAAAAGATATAAGTGAAGCACTTAGAGTATTCTAACAATTTCTGAATCATGTGTGTCTCTCTCAAAATGTGTGTACAGCAAGGATGATTGTGGCAAACTAACAAACAAAGACTCAAATAATACAAGACGCTCCAAGCAAAACACATATCATGTGGTGAATAAAAATATAGCTCCAAGTAAAGTTACCGATGGAAGTAGACGAAAGAGGGGATGCCTTCCGGGGCATCCCCAAGCTTTGGCTTTTAGGTGTCCTTACGTTATCTTGGGGTGCCATGGGCATCCCCAAGCTTAGGCTCTTGCCACTCCTTGTTCCATAATCCATCAAATCTTTTACCCAAAACTTGAAAACTTCACAACACAAAACTCAGCAGAAAATCTCGTGAGCTCCGTT
This sequence comes from Aegilops bicornis, assembly GCA_021605145.1. Classification (NCBI taxonomy): domain Eukaryota; kingdom Viridiplantae; phylum Streptophyta; class Magnoliopsida; order Poales; family Poaceae; genus Aegilops; species Aegilops bicornis. The sequence continues at coordinate 126,750,578 of CM038673.1, read as the reverse complement.
AGCGAAAGAAAACAAAACACCACTTCAAGGTACTGTAATGAACTCATTCTTTATTTATATTGGTGTTAAACATACTGTATTACAAATTCTCTATGGTTTATAAACTATTTTACTAGCCATAGATTCATCAAAATAAGCAAACAACACACGAAAAATAGAATCTGTCAAAAACAGAACAGTCTGTAGTAATCTGTAACTAACGCAAACTTTTGGAACTCCAAAAATTCATCCAAAGTATGATTTTTTTATTGATCAGCAGCGATTGGAATCAATATTTTATCACGTTCTGGTGATTTTTAACAATTATTTTCGTGAACAGAAAGTTTCTGGAATTTTCAGCAAGATCAAATAACTATCATCCAAGGAGATCCTATAGGTTAAAATTGGCACAAACACTAATTAAAACATAAAAAACATATAACAAGAGGCTAGATCAAATATGTATTCCTATACAGAAGAAAAACGCAAAATACTAAAAATAAAATTGGGTTGCCTCCCAACAAGCGCTATCGTTTAACGCCCCTAGCTAGGCATAGAGATTTCAATGATGCTCACATGAAACACAAGAATTGAAGCACAAAGAGAACATCATAAAATACGTGACAAACACATCTAAGTCTAACATACTTCCTATGCATAGGCATCTTATAGGGAAACAAATTATTAAAGCAAGCAAAAACTAGCATATGCAAGGAAGCAGAAAGAAACAATAGCAATCTCAACATAACGAGAGGTAATTTAGTAACATGAAAATTTCTACAACCATATTTTCCTCTCTCATAATAATTACATGTAGGATCATAATAGAATTCAACAATATAGCTATCAGAAAACATATTCTTAACACGATCCACATGTATGCAAAGTTGACACTCTTCCGAAATAGTGGGATTAACATTAACTAAAGTCATGACCTCTCCAAGCCACTTTTATCAAAAATTTCATAAGATTGATCAAAATCCAAATATGTGGGATCTAAAGTTGACACTCTTCCAAACCCACTTTCAATATTATTGCAAACACTATTATCAATCTCATATTCATCATGGGGCTTAAATACATTTTCAAGATCATAAGAAGAATCACCCCAATCATGATCATTGCAACAAGTAGTAGACATAGCAAAACTAGCATCCCCAAGCTTAGGGTTTTGCATATTATTAGCACAATTTACATCAAGATAATTTATAGTAAAATCATTGCGACCATGCTTTTCATCGAAGGAACTATCAAGTATGGGTGCAATAGCAACGATCTCATGTTTAACATAAGGAACTATAGCAAATTCATCTTCATAAATATTGGCATCATGGCCACAAGAATAGCAAGCATCATGTTCATCAAGGTATATTTCAACCAAATAATCGGAATCATCATTATCTATAGATTCATGCATATCATTATTTTCTTCCAAAGCAACGGTCATTCTTTCAATAAATTCTTGGACATAGACATTATGAGCAAAGTTTTCATTGCAATATTTAAGTATGACAGAATTTTCAGATTTGTTGAGAGTAAAATCATACTTTTCAATCAAAGAAGCAACTTCATGAGCACCCTTAAAAACGACAAATTCTTCAATTTGTTCGATATCATAGTAACTATAAACACCCTTTGCATAAGAAGATAAGATTTCATTATCATTGAACTCACATAGGTAGGGAAGGTGTTTTCCAGGGTTCTTAGAGCAACAAATAAAATCACAAATTTCACAAAGATTCCAAGCATAGCATAGCAAACTATTTATATGATACCATAAGAGCTTCCCTTTTTCAGACAAACGATGATGCACAAAATGAGCATGCTCATCTAAAGATTTCCCATCAACTAGGCTAGTTGGTGTTTCAGCACGAGCGCATAAGGATCGAAGATGATCCAAGGAGAACACTTTAAGTGGATCCATATCAATAGATTTTTAGCAAGCGAAGATGCAAGCATATAGAAGGCACATGGCAACACGAGCAAACAAAAGTACGAACGGAAAAGAGATGTCAAATAAGACGGCAAGGGTGAAGTGGGGGAGAGGAAAACATGAGGCAAATGGCAAATAATGTAATGCGGGAGATAAGGGTTTGTGATGCGTACTTGGTATGTTGACTTTTGCGTAGACTCCCCAGCAATGGCGCCAGAAACCCTTCTTGCTACCTCTTGAGCACTGTGTTGGTTTTCCCTTGAAGAGGAAAGGGTGATGCAGTAAAGCAGCGTAAGTATTTCCCTCAGTTTTTTAGAACTAAGGTATCAATCCAATAGGAGGCCACGCACAAGTCCCTCGCACCTACACAAACAAATAAATCCTCGCAACCAACACAATAAAGGGGTTGTCAATCCCTTCACGGTCACTTACGAGAGTGAGATCTGATAGATATGATAAGATAATATTTTTGGTATTTTTATGATAAAGATGCAAAGTAAATAAAGCAAAATAAAAACGGCGCCAGAAATAGCTTGTTGTCGGGAGATTAAATATGATGGAAAATAGACCCGGGGGCCATAGGTTTCACTAGTGGCTTCTCTCGAGAGCATAAGTATTACGTTGGATAAACAAATTACTACTGAGGAATTGACAGAATTGAGCATAGTTATGAGAATATCTAGGTATGATCGTGTATATAGGCATCACGTCTGAGACAAGTAGACCGACTCCTGCCTGCATCTACTACTATTACTCCACACATCGACCGCTATCCAAAGATGCATCTAGAGTATTAAGTTCAAAAGAACAGAGTAACACTTTAAGTAAGATGACATGATGTAGAGGATAAACTCATGCAATATGATATAAACCCCATCTTGTTATCCTCGATGGCAACAATACAATACGTTCCTTGCTGCCCCTCATCACTAGGAAAGGACACCGCAAGATTGAACCCAAAGCTAAGCACTTCTCCCATTGCAAGAAAGATCAATCTAGTAGGCCAAACCAAACTGATAATTCAAGAGACTTGCAAAGATAACCAATCATACATAAAAGAATTCAGAGAAGATTCAAATATTGTTCATAGATAAACTTGATCATAAACCCACAATTCATCGGTCTCAACAAACACACCGCAAAAGAAGATTACATCGAATAGATCTCCACAAGAGAGGGGGAGAACATTGTATTGAGATCCAAAAACAGAGAAGAAACCATCTATCTAATAACTATGGACCCGAAGGTCTGAGCTAAACTACTCACACATCATCGGAGAGGCTATGGTGTTGATGTAGAAGCCCTCCGTGATCGATGCCCCCTCCGGCGGAGCTCCGGAAAAGGCCCCAAGATGGGATCTCACGGGTAAAGAAGGTTGCGGCGGTGGAATTAGGTTTTTGGCTCCGTATCTGGTAGTTTGGGGGTACGTAGGTATATATAGGAGGAAGAAGTACATCGGTGGAGCAACGTGCGGCCCATGAGGGTGGAGGGCGCGCCCAGCGGGGTAGGCGCGCCCACCTACCTCGTGCCTTCCTGGTAGCTTTCTTGACGTAGGGTCCAAGTCCTCTGGACCACGTTCGTTCCGAAAATCACGTTCCCGAAGGTATCATTCCCTTTGGACTCCGTTTGATATTCTTTTTCTGCGAAACTCTGGAATAGGCAAAAAAAAACAGCAATTCTGGGATGGGCCTCCGGTTAATAGGTTAGTCCCAACAATAATATAAAAGTGTACAATAAAGCCCAATAATGTCCAAAACAGAATCTAATATAGCATGGAACAATTAAAAACTATAGATACATTGGAGACGTATCAGACCCCTACTACGAGATACGCTGGATATAGAACCGACAGTCACCTACCCCCACTACAATGTCGTCTTCCCACGCCCACCGCAGGCCAGCGAATGCGCAGGCCGCATTGCTCATGGCACGCGAGCTGCTGCGTTACCGCCCCGCCAACGACCTCTATGACGACTGGTTTGGTCGCATCACTGAGCTCGACAACGCCGCTGGCGAGGTCCCTGCACCACGGCGCACGGCCAAGCTTTATGTCGGAAACATCCTATATGGATTTAGTCACTTGCATCCAAGCTTTATGGAGCCAGCCGCTCGCTCCGGCCCCCGCCATCCTAGGCGGGCGACATGGCCCACGGCGCGCCTCCTCCTCGTCTACGCAGCGCCGACCCCGTGCCCAGGCGCGATGCGCACCCGCACGACCCGCCGTGCAGAGCGCCAGCGCGAGACGAGGCAAGCTGCTAGGTGGTGCAACGGCCGCAAGAAGACACGCACGCTCCCAGCACCACTACGCCAGCACCAGGACCACGTGCTGCCAGAAGTCGCGGCGCACAGACGCAAAGACCGGACACCCCTCGCACGCGCAGCGCCCGTGAGTGTGGTGGGCCACCGCGCCTTCACCCCAAAGCTGCGCCGCATCCTCTGGCCCGGCAAGTTCAAGCCAGACCTGACTCCACGGTAAGACGGCACCCCCGACCCTGCGGAGTTCCTCCAGCTCTACGCAGCATCGAAGCGGCAAACGGTGACGAGAAGGTCATGGCGAGGTGGTTCCCCATGGCCCTCAAGGACGGCGTGCGCTCTTGGCTCCTGAACCTCCCGGAAGGGTCGATCTCCTCCTGGGATGAGCTTCGCGAGCGCTTCATCGCCAACTACCAGGGCACCCGCGACCGCGCACCTGCAGTGGTGACCTACGGTGCATGAAGCAGCAGCCAGGTGAGACCCTGCACAAATACATACAACGCTTCATGAATGTTCGCCTCAAGATTCCGAAGGCGTCGGACAAGGCCATCATCTTGGCGTTCATTCACATCGTCTAGGATGTCAAGATTAAAGAGGAGCTCGCCATCCACTAGGACATGTGCTCAGCCCTGGAGATGTTCAACCTGGTGAACAAGTGCGCAAGGGCCGAGGAAGGCCGCCTCTCCCTCCTTGAGCTTTCAGAGGACGATCCTGAAGACAAGAAGGCCAAGGCTAAGGAGGCGAAGTGCAAGGGCCCCGTCGTGCTGGCAGCTGAGCCTGAGACGAAGCGCGGTCGCGACCACGATGAGCCACCCAGGGGCAACCGCCCATTCTGCATCATCCACAACATCCACAACCACAACACCAACGACTGCCAGGAGCTCAGGGCGCTCCGTGACGGGTGCCTTGGCCACCACCCCGAGCACGGCGACCGCAGCTACGGACGTGGAGGTGGCCGTGGTGGAGGCCACTGGGACAACCGCGAGCCCCGCCAGGACTAGCGCGACTAGCCTCGCGAGGACTGCTGGCAGGGACAGCCTCGCAACGGTCCTTGGTGAGACCAGCCTCGTGAGGACCGCCCTCAGGGCAACGCCGACATCTCTCCGCTGCGGCCCTCGCCAAGAAGAAATGACGACAACCGGCTGGATGATGGGGCTAGGGGCTTTCAGGAGCCTCGAGCGATTGCCTGCATCTTGGGCGGTGCCTAGGCCCCTGCATCTCATCGCATCTTCAAGCAGTTCTCTCATGAGGTGAAAGTGGCCCTCCCGAAGCTTGAGGCCACATGTCCCTTCAGGTGGTCGCAATATGCCGTCACCTTCAACTCCAAGGACCACCTCAAGTGCTCGGCCGCCGCTGGCGCGCTCCCGATGCTCTGCACGTCTACCATCAGCAACGTCCTCGTCGCCAAGACCCTCATCAATGGTTGCGCTGGGCTCAACATCCTTTCTGTTGAGAGGTTCGAGATGCTCCAGGTGCCCTGTGACCAGCTCATGCCAACCAAGCCCTTCTCTAGGGTGACCGAGGGCTCCACCATCCCCCTGGGGCAAGTAGGCCTCCCGGTTAGTTTTGGCAAGCATGACAACTACCACGCCGAGCTCATCGACTTCGACATCGCCCACATCGGTCTCCCTTACAACGCCATCCTCGGGTATCCGGCCCTCGCCAAGTTTATGGCAGCAACCCACCATGGCTACAATGTCCTCAAGATGCCAGGGTGTAGCGGCATCATCACGGTCGCTTGGGATGAGAAGGATGTTGTCTGCTCCCTTGAGCGGGCCTATCAAGTTGTGGCGGCCGAAAACTCTGGCGACGAGGGTGACATCCTGCCTCCCGAGGCCACCCCCAAGAAGAAGAAGCAGCTCCTCCTGAAGAGCCGTCAGGAGGCGGGAACTCCTGCTGGCGGCACTTCAAACCCCGCGCCTCCCACTGGGGCGCCTCTCCCTTCCGCATAGGAAGGCGTGCCCGGTGCCTCCCTCAGGACGGGCTCGAGGGCTTCCACCTAGAGAGCCTCCGACCTGACCAAGGCGACGAGGAAGGTGCTCAGACACCATCTGGAGGCGTGCTTCGACGTGTGCCCCCACAAGCAAGAAGCAAGGCGCGAGGCGCCAAGGATTCATCAACAACGCGACCGAGGAGCATTAGGAGGCGTGCGCCATGCATGGCGAGCGTTGCCCTATATCGCTCAGTGCAGCCGCAACCCTCGGTGCAGGCGACGGGCTGCGCATCTGCGTCAACATCCCGGGCCTCAACAGGGCCGCCTCTCAGGAGCTTTTCTCGCCGTCGCGCGTCGGCCAGAGTGGTGGCCATCCCTGCAACCACATCTGCATGCCCTTCGGCATCGTGAACGCATGTGCCACGTAACAGTGCCTTGCGCTGGTTGTGCACGCGTCTCACGAGGCCCAGCATCGGGCGGTGATGGCTCAGGAGGTTTCAGACCCGTGCGACCCGCCCGTGCCTCGTGAGCCTCCCAGGCCTCCGGAGCTGCCCGGCTCATGAGGAGTGATCTCCACGCCATGCGCCTTTAGCTATCTCGACGCTTCTACGACGCTGGTGCCAGGTGATTTTTTTGGTTGTTTAGTTGAGGGCGCCCCTCGGGTTGCATTATCCTCAAGCTGTCAGGGCCAGCCCCTACACATGTATCGTTTTGCGCATGTATCGGAACTGGCTTTGTCATTTATGAATTTCCTGAGTATTTCAAACCGCGTGCCCGGTGCTTCATCACCATGAGTCATTGCGCCCTCACAATCCCACCCTCGACCGCCTCATGACTAAGGACTGGCACGACGTCGGTGCTCAAGTCCGTCCCTGCAGCTTCGGCAAATCCAAGCGACCGAGCTCTATCTCACGGTCCAGCCCCATGCACGTCACCTCCCCGGGTCCTTGGTGCCTAGTTCTCGCATGAGCTAATCGGGGGTGGGTGAGTCAGGGCGCATGGCACAGTTTGTTCAAATGCAGTTCGGCGTTTCATCTTCGCGGGAGCCGCGGGCCGGTTATTTTTCCTCGAGATTGTTGCATGAGAAGACTGGGCATGGCGTATGTGCTTGGGTCCGTCCCTGTAGCGTCGATAAACCCAACGGCTGAGCTCTGTCTGGCGGGCCGACCCCGTTCACGACACCTCCTGGGGTCGTTGGTGTTTGGCCTTCTCATGCGATGGCCTCCAGAGATCCATTCGGCACAGGTTGCCCCCATCACACAGGTTTTGCATGCGCGCCCCACGCCAGAGAACTCAGGCACAACCCGCCTTGAGGTAGGGCCTCGTGAGTCCTGTGCTGGCTCACGAGTGCCCATATACACCTCCTCCAGTTCTGTCGTGCTAGCCACGTGTACAAACGGGGATCTACACGCCCCAGAGTCTCCCCCGAGGGAACTCCCACTCACGCACCAGTGGAAGCAACATGCTCTGCGCTGGCGAACGACACGGTCGAGGAGCGACTATGCCCCCGCACCAATGGAAGCCCCATGCTCCGCGCTGGCGGACGACACGGTCGAGGAGCGACTATGCCCATGCACCAATGGAATCCCCATGCTCTACGCTGGCAGATGACACGGTCGAGGAGCGACTATGCCCATGCCAAAGTGGAAGCCCCATGCTCCACGCTGGTGGATAAACAACTAAGGGCACCCTAAGGGCTGCACCAACCTTAGGATGGCCTCATGACACTGTCACGCCACGTTCCCCAGGAATGCACGCGCGAGGGGGCTGGATATGGGGGCTACGCTCAGGCCCAGCCTGGCGCACACCACCTTACCAGGTCCCTTGTACATGGTCTTCTCGCGCCCCTCCCAGGCAAAAGCTGGCGGGGAAAGGTGATATGTCTCCAACGTATCTATAATTATTTATTGCTCCCTGCTACTTTATCTATTGTTTTGGACTATAATGGGCTTTATTTTCTACTTTTATATTACTTTTGGGACTAACCTATTAACCGGAGGCCTAGCCCAGAATTGTTGTTTTTTGCCTATTTCAGTGTTTCGGAGAAACGGAATATCAAACGGAGTCCAAACGGAATGAAACCTTCGGGAACGTGATTTTCTCACCGAACGTGATCCAGGAGACTTGGACCCTACTCCAAGAAGTGCCAGAGGAGGTCACGAGGGTGGGGGCGCGCCCTCCCCCCTGGGCACGCCCCCCTGCCTCGTGGGCCCCCTGACGCTCCACCGACGTACTCCTTCCTCCTATATATACCTACGTATCCCCCAACAGATCGGGGACGGAGCCAAAAACCTAATTCCACCGACGTACCTTCCTGTATCCACGAGATCCCATCTTGGGGCCTGTTCTGGAGCTCCGCCGGAGGGGGCATCCACCACGGAGGGCTTCTACATCACCACCATAGCCTCTCTGATGAAGTGTGAGTAGTTTACTTTAGACCTTCGGGTCCATAGCTAGTAGCTAGATAGCTTCTTCTCTCTTTTTGGATCTCAATACAATGTTCTCCCCCTCTCTCGTGGAGATCTATTCGACATAATCTTCTTTTTGCGGTGTGTTTGTTGAGACCGATGAATTGTGGGTTTATGATCCAACTTATCTATGGAAAATATTTGATTCTTCTCTGAATTCTTTTATGTATGATTGAGTTATCTTTGCAAGTCTCTTCGAATTATCCGTTTGGTTTGGCCAACTAGATTGGTAGTTCTTGCAATGGGAGAAGTGCTTAGCTTTGGGTTCAATCTTGCGGTGTCCTTACCTAGTGACAGAAAGGGTTGCAAGGCACGTATTGTATTGTTGCCATCGAGGATAACAAGATGGGATATTTATCATATTGCATGAATTTATTCCGATACATCATGTAATCTTGCTTAAGGCGTTACTCTATTTTTAACTTAATACTCTAGATGCATGCTGGATAGCGGTCGATGAGTGGAGTAATAGTAGTAGATGCAGAATCGTTTCGATCTACTTGTCACGGACGTGATGCCTATATACATGATCATTGCCTGGATAACCTCATAACTATGCTCAATTCTGTCAATTGCTCAACAGTAATTTGTTCACCCACCGTAGAATATCTATGCTCTTGAGAGAAGCCACTAGTGAAACCTATGGCCCCCGGGTCTATTCTCATCATATCAATCTCCATCACTTTATTTACTTGCTTTGCTTTTACTTTTTACTTTGCATCTTTATACCAAAAAATACCAAAAATATTATCTCTATCAGATCTCACCCTCGTAAGTGACCGTGAAGGGATTGACAACCCCTAAGCGTTGGTTGCGAGTAGCTATCGTTTTGTGCAGGTACGAGGGACTTGCGCGTGGTCTCCTACTGGATTGATACCTTGGTTCTCAAAAACTGAGGGAAATACTTACGCTACTGTGCTGCATCATCCTCTCCTCTTCGGGGAAATCCAACGCAGTGCTCAAGAGGTAGCAAGAAGAATTTCTGGCGCCGTTGCCCGGGAGGCTTACGCAAAAGTCAACATACCAAGTACCCATCACAATCCCTATCTCTCGCATTACATTATTTGCCATTTGCCTCTCGTTTTCCTCTCCCCCACTTCACCCTTGCCGTTTTATTCGCCCTCTCTTTCCCAATCTCCTCCTCTTTTTCCCTTTGCCTATTTCCTCGTCCGTTTGTTTGCTCGTGTGTTAGTTCACTTGCTTGCCGTTATGTCGAATTCCTTATCTGCTCCTATGTCTCCCGAGTTTGAAGTTCTTCACTTCAAGCAAAGGCAAGGAGAAAACTTAAAAGATGCTTGGTATAGGATGATGGAACCTTATCGTAAGTGCACCCTATAGGTGAACTTTAGAATTCTTCTTCGCAATTTTTATGTTGGGTTAAACATGACGCATAGACAACTCTTGGATTGCATTGCCAAGGGAAATTTCATTAATATTGATCCCAGTATTGCGCATGAGATTATAGAGGGAATAGTGGGAACACTACCCCAAAAGGGAGGATCTCATCCTACCCAGGAAGAAACCCAAGTGTTTGAGAAGATTTGCGAAGTAACGAAGATTTTACAAAAGTCTCTTGAGCCTCTTCAAAAATATTAGCGGAAATCTTAACCGTATGAATATGTTGATTACTCTTTGCAATAAACGGTTGGATTCTTTAGATCTAAAAATTTCCGAGTATGACGGGAAGAGGGAAGAACCCCCCGGATTTTAGCATGACTCCGCTAAAAAATTGAAAATCAAAGATGGCAATACCTAGATCTATCCTTGCTTTTATGCCTAGCTAGGGGCGTTAAACGATAGCGCTTGTTGGGAGGCAACCCAATTTTATTCTGTGTTTTTTGTTTTTGGTTCTGTTTAGGAATAAATAATCCATCTAGCCTCTGTTTATATGTGGTTTTATCTTTTAGTTAGTGTTTGTGCCAAGTTGAACCTATTGGATCTTCTTGGATGATAGTTATTTGATCTTGCTGTAATTTCCAGAATCTTTGTGCTCAGTGCCCGAATTGTTAAAAATCACCAGAACGTGATAAAATACTGATTCCAATTGCTGCTGATCAATAAACAAATTTTCCAGGTCGTCTAATTTTGGTAGAATTTTTTGGGTTCCAGAAGTTTGCGTTAGTTACAGATTACTACAGACTGTTCTGTTTTTGACAGATTCTGTTTTTGCGTGTGTTGTTTGCTTATTTTGATGAATCTATGGTTAGTAAAATAGTTTACAATACATAGAGAAGTTGGAATACAGTAGGTTTAACACCAATATAAATAAAGAATGAGTTCATTACAGTACCTTAAAGTAGTCTTTTGTTTTCTTTCTCTAACGGAGCTCACGAGATTTCTATTGAGTTTTGTGTTGTGAAGTTTTCAAGTTTTGGGTGAATTCTTTTGATGGATTATGGAACAAAGAGTGGAAAGATCCTAAGCTTGGGGATTCCCATGGCACCCCCAAGATAATCCAAGGACACCAAAAAGTCAAAGCTTGGGGATGCCCCGGAAGGCATCCCCTCTTTAAATCCACTTCCATCGGTAATTTACTTGGAGCTATATTTTTATTCACCAACATGATATGTGTTTTGCTTGGAGCGTCTTGTATTATTTGAGTATTTTGCTTGCTAGTTTACCACAATCATCCTTGCTGTACACACCTTTTGAGAGAGCCATATATGAATTGAAATTTGATAGAATACTCTATGTGCTTCACTTATATCTTTTGAGCTTGATAATTTGCTCATAGTGCTTCACTTATATCTTTTTGAGCGTGATAATTTTTGCTCTAGTGCTTCACTTAGATCTTTTAGAAACGCGGTGGTGGATTTGTTTTAAAGAAACTTTATCTCTCATGCTTCACTTAGATTATTTTGAGAGTCGTTAATAGCATGGTAATTTGCTTAATGTTAATATACTTGGTGTTCAAGATATGTGAAACTTTCTTTTGAGTGTGTTGAATACTAAGATAAGTTTGATGCTTGATAATTGTTTTGAGATATGGAGGTGATAATATCAAAGTCATGCTAGTTGAGTAGTTGTTAATTTGAGAAATGCTTGTGTTGAAGTTTGTAAGTCCCGTAGCATGCACGTATGGTTAAAGTTGTGTAACAAATTTGAAGCATGAAGTGTACCTGGCTTGTGCATCCTTATGAGTGGCGGTCGGGGACGAGCGATGGTCTTTTCCTACCGATCTATCCCCCTAGGAGCATGCGTGTAGTACTTGATTTTTGATGACTTCTAAATTTTTGCAATAAGTATATGAGTTCTTTTGACTAATGTTGAGTCCATGGATTATACGCACTCTTACCTTTCCGCTATTGCTAGCCTCTTCGGTACCGTGCATTGCCCTTTCTCACATTGAGAGTTGGCTCAAACTCCGCCGGTGCATCCAAACCCCGTGATACGATACGCTCTATCACACATAAACCTCCTTATATCCTCCTCAAAACAGCCACCATACCTACCTATTATGGCATTTCCATAGCCATTCCGAGATATATTGCCATGCAACTTCCACCATCATCACCATGACATACTTTACTTTGTCATATTGCCATTGCATGATCATGTAGTTGACATAGTATTTGTGGCAAAGCCACCATGCATTATTTTTCATACATGTCACTCTTGATTCATTGCACCATCCCGATACACACCGGAGGCATTCATATAGAGTCATATCTTGTTCTAGTTTCGAGTTGTAATCCTTATGTTGTAATCAATAGAAGTGTGATGATCATCATTATTAGAGCATTGCCCAAATATAAAAAAAGAGAAAGGCCAAAACAAAAAAAGGCCAAAAAAAGGGCAATGCTACTATCTCTTTTTCCACACTCGTGCTTCAAAGTAGCACCATGTTCTTCATGTAGTGAGTCTCATATATTGTGCTTCAAAGTAGCACCTCGTTCTTCATGTAGTGAGTCTCATATATTGTGCTTCAAAGTAGCACCATGTTTTTCATATAGTGAGTTTCATAAGTTGTCCTTTTTCATACTAGTGGGAATTTTTCATTATAGAACTTGGCTTGTATATTCCTATGATGGGCTTCCTCAAATGCCCTAGGTCTTAATGAGCAAGCAAGTTGGATGCACACCCACTAGTTTTCTTTTGTTGAGCATTCATAGCTCTAGTGCATCCGTTGCATGGCAATCCCTACTCCTCATGTTGACATCAATTGATGGGCATCTCCATAGCCCGTTGATTATCCTCGTCAATGTGAGACTTTCTCCTTTTGTCTTCTCCACACAATCCCCATCATCATACTCTATTCCACCCATAGTGCTATATCCATGGCTCACGCTCATGTATTGCGTGAAGGTTGAAAAAGTTTGAGAGTATTTAAGTATGAAACAATTGATTGGCTTGTCATCGGGGGTATAGAAGTTGGGAACATCTTTGTGTGACGAAAATGAAGCATAGCCTAACTATATGATTTTGTAGGGATGAACTTTCTTTGGCCATGTTATTTTGAGATGACATAATTATTTTGATTAGTATGCTTGAAGTATTATTATTTTTATGTCAATATGAACTTTCGTCTTGAATCTTTCGGATCTGAATATTCATATCACACTTAAGAAGATTTACATCGAAATTATGCCAAAGTATCACTCCGCATCAAAAATTCTTTTTTATCATTTACCTACTCGAGGACGGCGAAATTAAGCTTGGGGATGCTTGATACGTCTCCAACGTATCTATAATTTTTGATTGCTCCATGCTACTTTATCTATTGTTTTGGACTATAATGGGCTTTATTTTCTACTTTTATATTACTTTTGGGACTAACCTATTAACCAGAGGCCCAGCCCAGGAGTGCTGTTTTTTGCCTATTTCGGTGTTTCGGAGAAACGGAATATCAAACGGAGTCCAAACGGAATGAAACCTTAGGGAATGTGATTTTCTCACCGAACGTGATCCAGGAGACTTGGACCCTACTCCAGGAAGTGCCAGAGGCGGTCACGAGGGTGGGGGCGCGCCCCCTGCCTCGTGGGGCCCCTGACGCTCCACCGACATACTCCTTCCTCCTATATATACCTAAGTACCCCCAACAGATCGGGGATGGAGCCAAAAACCTAATTCCACTGCCGTACCTTCCTGTATCCACGAGATCCCATCTTGGGGCCTGTTAGAAGCTCATGGGAGGGGCACCCACCATGGCGGGCTTCTACATCACCACCATAGCCCCCCCCCCCCCCCCCCGATGAAGTGTGAGTAGTTTACTTCAGACCTTGGGTCCATAGCTAGTAGCTAGATGGCTTCTTCTCTCTTTTGGATCTCAATACAATGTTCTCCCCTCTCTCTTGGAGATCTATTGGATGTAATCTTTTTTTTGCGGTGTGTTTGTTGAGACCGATGAATTGTGGGTTTATGATCCAACTTATCTATGGAAAATATTTGATTCTTCTCTGAATTCTTTTATGTATGATTGAGTTATCTTTGCAAGTCTCTTCGAATTATCCGTTTGGTTTGGCCAACTAGATTGGTAGTTCTTGCAATGGGAGAAGTGCTTAGCTTTGGGTTCAATCTTGCGGTGTCCTTACCCAGTGACAGAAAGGGTTGCAAGGCACGTATTGTATTGTTGCCATCAAGGATAACAAGATGGGATATTTATCATATTGCATGAATTTATTCCTCTACATCATGTCATCTTGCTTAAGGCGTTACTCTGTTTTTAACTTAATACTCTAGATGCATCTTTGGATAGCGGTCGATGAGTGCAGTAATAGTAGTAGATGCAGAATCGTTTCGATCTACTTGTCACGGACGTGATGCCTATATACATGATCATTGCCTGGATAACCTCATAACTATGCTCAATTCTGTCAATTGCTCAACAGTAATTTGTTCACCCACCATAGAATATCTATGCTCTTGAGAGAAGCCACTAGTGAAACCTATGGCCCCCGGGTCTATTCTCATCATATCAATCTCCATCACTTTATTTACTTGCTTTGCTTTTACTTTTTACTTTGCATCTTTATACCAAAAATACCAAAATATTATCTCTATCAGATCTCACCCTCGTAAGTGACCGTGAAGGGATTGACAACCCCTAAGCGTTGGTTGCGAGTAGCTATCGCTTTGTGCAGGTACGAGGGACTTGCGCGTGGTCTCCTACTGGATTGATACCTTGGTTCTCAAAAACTGAGGGAAATACTTACGCTACATTGCTGCATCATCCTCTCCTCTTCGGGGAAATCCAACGCAGTGCTCAAGAGGTAGAAAAAGGTATGGAAGACCCCGGATTAACTTTGCCGCTGCCCACGTTCCCTTCATGAGGCTGCTCGTATGTCAAGGGGGGCCCCTGAGCATCGCGACTCAGGGCCCTAACTAGTCACGTAGCCCCTCACCCCTTGATCTCGTCCTGGTGATCCGGACACCCCAACGGCGGTCAAGGTATGCGCGGGGCTGGGCCTTGCCGACGTAGAGCACAATGGCAAACAAGAAGGAAACCAAGCGCAGAAACAAAATCACGGAGTCCTAACAGTTATTACAGGCATCAAATGTAATGTTCTGGGAACCCAAATAGATTCTTATGCCTCCACGAGGCACGATAAATCTTGCAGGATAAAAACTAAGAGGAGGCGCCACTGCCGCCCTGGCCGTCGACGCTGCCTGTCCCAGTCACATGGAGTCTATCGTCGACGTCGCTGCCACCGTCGTTGCCGCCGCTGGCATTGATGCAGAGGAACTTCTCTAGCAGCGCATCCACTCGGTCCTTCGCAGCCCTCGCGGCAGTGGCGTGGGACTCGGGAGCCACCGGGTGGATCACCTTGTCGAAGTTAAAACCTGGGTCCTGGAGGTAGAGCTAGCTAAAGACGTGCCTCGCAGATGCAGTGAAGAGCGAGCGGCACTCCTCCTCCAGTATGGCATCCACCTCAGCGGCAGCACCCTCAAGCGCTTCAGCAAGCTTGAGAGAGAGCCCTGCGAAGCTGTCCTCAGGGGTCGCCGGCAGCTCCTCGTACCCTCCCCTGCAAATGGAGCACAACGCCTCGCAAGACCTGAGCTCGAGGGAGAGGAAGGCTGCGCGTTCCGCGCCCGCCTTCTTCTTGGCGGCAGCAAGGATCTTCTCCCTGGCCTCCAGCTGGGTGGTCGCCTCGGAGACGTGCTGGGCGTGGGACGTCTGAGCTTCGGTCACCTCCTCCTTCAGCTTGACTAGGCATTCGCGCTCCACGGCCTGGTCGCACTACAAAAAAAAGACACATTCGTGACATTTTGGGTCGAACGAATTTTTTTTCTGGCATACATATGACACTTCTATGACGATAATTGTGACAAAACCCGATATCATCATAGATGTGGTGGGCTCCTACTTCTATGACAAAAAATCATGACAGAAAATGGGCTTTTTGTCCTGGGCGGGCCGGAGATGCAGCTACATGACATTCTTTGGGCCGTCCATGGCCAAAAAAACCGTGGTAGAAGCGAGGGCGAGGAAAATTTCGGGAGTTCCCGGTTACGGTGGGAGGTCGGGGCGAAGCGATGCGCGTTCTCTCGTACACGACGCTGCAGCGTGTGTGCGAGGTGTTGGCTCTAATCAACCCGAGCAAGGCGTTGGGCTCTAATCAACCCGGCGATTACCTGCGCAGGCTACGCGTTACTGAACCCGAGCGATCGATCGATGGCTGTTAACTGAACCCGATCGAGCGATTCCTTCGCTACTGCTGCTAACTGAAGCCGATCGATGCTGCCTCTGGGATGAACAGTGAGCGTTGCGGGGGGTTTGGATGAACAGTGAGCGGTGGCGTTGCCTCTGGATGAATAGGACCCCGTGGTGTGGAGGGTCGGATGAACAGTAGGCGATGGAGGGGTGCCCGTGGAGGGGTGGTTGAACAGGACCCCATGGTGTGGAGGGCTGGATGAGCGATGAAGCGGTGGAGGGGTGGTTGAACAGTAGCCGGTGGAGTAGCGCACGGTGGAGGCTGGATGAACAGGAGCCTATGGAGGCTGGAGGAGGTCGACGGTAGCCCGTGGAGGCTAGAGGAGGTCGACGGTGGAGATGAACAGTATCCCGCGGAGTCCCGTTTTGCGGTACGCCACACCCCTCCCGATGAACAGGACCCCCGTTTCGACTGTAGGAGGTCCGTTTCGTCCATTTTGCGGTACGCCACACCCCTCCCAGTCAACAGGAACCCTGTTTCGACCGTAGGAGGTCCGTTTCCTCTGTTTTGCGGTACGCCACACCCCCTCCCGATCAACAGGACCCCGTTTTCGACCATAGGAGGTCAGTTTCCTCCGTTCTGCGGTATGCCAGGCCTTTTTTCCATCGCCTGTTCCATCCAAGCCCTCCCGATGAACACGACCACGCATTCCGTTCCGACCCAACCGGTTGGCTCCCAGCGTTCCGTTGCTTCCCGGTGAACATGACGCATTCCGTTGCCTCCCGATGAACATGACGCATTCGGTTGCCTCCCCATGAACACGAAGCATTCCGTTGCCTCCCCATGAACACGACGACGACGCTGTTTCTCCATTCCGACCCAGCCATGTACACGAGCCCTGGCCGTACTTACGCGCGAGTAGGCGTTCGAGACCCCACCCGTATGTACACATATGTGGTCGTATTTTATTTCTTGCACCCTGGCCGTTGTACGTACGTGTACATGCAACGTGCGCGCCTCTACTACGACACATGCACGCCTCTACTACGACACGTGCGCGCCTCTACATCAACCAATATGTACGTACACGTTCGCGACCAGAATGACAACGCTACATACGCTTCGACCAGGTGGGTCCCAACTGTCAGGCACTTCCTTGCGTGCGAAGATGTAGCTGGTGGGTCCCAGCAGTCAGGGGGGCGAATCGTTTTTTTTTTTGCCCGGACACACTTCCTTGCATGTGAAAGTGTAGCTGGTGGGTCCCAGCAGTCAGGGGGGAAACATTTTTTTCGCGAAATACGGTGGCCCGTCCGGTGGGTCCCCGTTGTCAGGTGGAGGAACAATTATTTTGCACGTAATAAGGAGGCACTTCCTTGCTGCGGACGTGGACCCAGCTGTCAGCCTCTCCACGTACAGTCCACGTCCGATGGAAGTTGTTCCTTGACCATGTTGACCACGCCAAGCCGAGAGCACCACGGCGGTGGACGACAGCGAGGCCTAGGAAGGGGACGACGCGGAGCCGGGGAAGACGCGGCAGTGGATGCCCACGCGTAGAGGAGTATGAGGGTTCACTGGTTCGCTGCGGTGTGAGGCTGCCGTCACCGTAGAATAACAGGGGGTGTGGGTGAGTAGAGGGATGGCCTGGCCAGCGGTGGGAGTAGTAGGGGGCGGTGAGGCCTCCGCCGCATCGCAGCCGGCCACAGGAGGCAGGAGCACGAGGCACGACTGGTGCTGGTTTGGGCGGGTGGAGCAAGAAGACCAGAGGTTGAAGAAGCACCATGACCGTTGGATGGACATCGTACGGTCACTGGAGCTAGAATCGTGCATATTGACAAAGTTGACAAAGCCCTCCGTCCCCGTCAACTTAGTAGGCCCACAAGTCAGCCTGCCACTATACTGGGTCCCAGCTAGCAGGGGGAGTATTCATTTTTTGTGCGTAATAAGGAGGCACTTCCTTGCGTGTGAAGATATAGCTGGTGGGTCCAAGCTGTCAGTGGCGGTAACATTTTTTTCGCGAAATACAGAGGCCCTTTCGGTGGGTCCCAGATGTCAGGTGGAGGAATCATTATTTTGCGCGTAATAAGGAGGCATTTCCTTGCGTGCGGCCGTGGACCCAGCTGTCGGCCTCTGCACGTCTGATCCACTTCAGATGCATGTCGGTCGTTGACCACGTTGTGACAGGCCGCCGAGAGCACACCGAGGGTGGACGACGGCGAGGCCTAGGAAGGGAACGACATGGAGGCGAGGAAGACTTCGGCGGTTGTTTCCCACGCGGAGGGGAGTACGACTGCGAGGGTTTACCGGTTCGCTGCCGTCATTGGAGAATAACAACAGGTGTGGGTGAGTAGAGGGATGGCTAGGCCAGCGATGGGAATCTGATAGTGCGGTGAGGCCTGCTGTGACAGCAGAGCCGGCGTGGGGAGGAGGGAGCGGCAGTCCCCGCCAGCCGCTTGTTTGAGCGGGCCGGAGCAGGAAGAGCAGAGATTGAAGAAGCACGACGGCCGTTGGATGGACATCGTACGGTCACTGGAGCTAGAATCGTTCATATTGACTAAGTTGACAAAGCCCTCCATCCCCGTCAAATTAGTAGGCCCACAAGTCAGCCTCCCACCATGGTGGGTCCCAGCTAGCAGGGGGAGTATTCATTTTCTGTGCGTAATAAGGAGGCACTTCCGGTGGGTCCGAGCTGACAGCGGGGGGAACGTTTTTTTTCACGAAATACGGTGGACCGTCCGGTGGGTCCCAGCAGTCAGGGACAAACGTTTTTTTCGTGAAATACGGTGGCCCGTCCGGTGGGTCCAAGCAGTCAGTGGGAAACGTTTTTTCCGTGAAATACTGGTGGCCTGTCCGTTGGGTCCCTGCTGTCAGGTGGAGGAATAATTATTTTGCGCGTAATAAGGAGGCACTTCCTTGCGGCTGCCGTGGACCCAGCTGTCAGCCTCTCCACATACAGTACTCTTCCGATGGAAGTCGGTCGTTGACCACATTGACCACGCCGCACCGAGAGCACCACGTCGGTGGACGACGGCGAGGCCTAGGAAGGGGACGACGCGGAGCCGTGGAAGACGCGACAATGGATGCCCACGCGGAGAGGAGTATGAGGGTTCACTGGTTCGGCTGCGGTGTGAGGCTGCCGTCGCCGCAGAATAACAGGGGGAGTGGGTGAGTGGAGGGATGGCCTGGCCAGCGGTGGGAGTAGTATGGGGACGGTGAGGCCTCCGCGGCAGCACAGCCGGCCACGGGAGGCAGGAGCATGCGGCACGACCGGCGCTGCTTTGGGCGGCTGGGGCAAGAAGACCAGAGGTTGAAGAAGCACTACGGCCGTTGGATGGACATCGTTGACCACGTCGCGCCGAGAGCACCAGGGTGGTGGACGACGGCGAGGCCTACGAAGGGAACGACACGGAGTCGGGGAAGACACGGTAGTGGCTACCCATGCGGTGGAGAAATCTGAGGGTTATTTGGTTCGGTCGTCGCGGAAAATAACAGGAGGTGTGGGTGAGTAGAGGGATAGACACGCCCGGGGATGCGAGTATGATGGGGCCGTGAGGCCTGCCCTTGCACCGCCACACGGAGACGGAGCAAAGGCGGTTCCGGCGCTGGTTTGGGCGGTGGGGCAGGAAGATCGAGAGGCGAAGAAGCATGATTGTCGTTAGATTGACATCTAACGGTCTGACGGTGGTAGAGTCGATTGTTGACTAAGTTTCTTTTTTGAGAAACCTTGTGTACGCATGAACTTAGTAGGCCCACAAGTCATCCTCCAAATCTGTGGCAGACAACATAAAGCCCATTTGCTATTTTTTATAATTTGCAGCCCATTTGCTAATTCTTAAGTAATTTACAGCCCATTGTCTCCCCAGGATCACGGTCAAAAAGTTCAACCTTATTTTGCATATTTCGGTGGAGTACGAACTGTTGTAATCCCGAAATGATAAACATTTTTTTAAGAACTTATTGATTTGCCAAAAAAATCGTTTTGTTTTTGTAAGCAAATAAGACATGGGACAATTGAGTTGGTTTAAGGGAAAACCAGTGGTAAAAAAATCAGCGCTGGGTGGGAAAAACAACAAAAATAAGCATGTAAATATGAAAAGGGAATTTTATGTGTTTTCAATATAATGATATGTGTATATGAACTAGTAAAACTATAGGTAGAGATTAGAAAACGGATGTAGGACATGCGTTTCAAGAGGAAAATAGAACTAGGTTGTGTGTTTGATTCAGTAAAAAAACTTGCATGCAGATGTTGTAAGACAAAATATAACTAACGCTGGCGGGCCAGAGGCTAGTAGATACCTGCTGGATCTTTGTGCCCCGTTGTCGTCATGGGCTGGGCCTGTTTAAAACAAAACCAACCCTGGGCAGTCTACAACCCAGTTGAAACTTGCTCGACCTGAAAAAACAATATATGTGCTCAATAAACGAGAGAATTCTACAAGTACAGACTGATAACTGGGATGCAGCATGGATATTGTTTTTTTATCAGTAGGAGTACTAGGTAGTTTTTGGCGTGGATTAAGAAATTTTGGGTATGTTTTTGCTATTTTTTGTACAATAGATTCTTCCTAGGGCTGGCTGAAAGTGGTATTTTTTGTTAAATACTCTACATATTGTAAGTAGGAGTGAAAGTTAAGTTTTGGAAGCCAATAAGCAAGGCTAGTTACATAGTGCATATGTGTACATGATTGAAAGTAAATATCAACCATGAGTGACTAATATCTTGATGGAAAACTTGAAACTATGGAATACTAGGAAAAAATGCATGGTTGTAAATACTAGCAATGCTCATGTCCGTTGCAACGAATCATAATTAGAATAATACTTATTCACAAACTTGGTACAAAACACTCTAATTTTGATATACATATGTCACTAGAGATATATTATGCTTCAATTAGAATATATTCCTTGGGCTGTTTTGGTGAGGTCAGAGAGGGATGTGGTTGGTTTTAAGATACTAATTATGGGTTTTTCTGCAAATTGGTAGACAAGTGGGATGTTGGTGAGAAAAGGCAACAACTTACCTCACAATCGTTAGATGTAGATCTAATGGTCAGAAACAACAGATGGTAGACACACCAGCATCACCAACTTAGTCTTGTGTAGGAGTACTAGCAAGATCCGTGCATTGCACGGAACATCAAGATGCATTTTTTATAGAACACTTGTTGTGATTAACCCTCGCGTGAGTAATCCCATGTGTAAAAACTAATGATATCTCGAGAAATATGAGATAAGGTGAAGAGGAGTGGGGTGTGGTGTGGTGGTGGTTGGTGGTCGGACTAAGCGGAGGCATGGGGATTGACGACGCCGGCAGCGGCCACCAGGCCAGTTTGTTCCACAGGCTTCCTTTCTTAATTGCTCAACAATGAGGTTTGTTGGAGATAAGGATGAACGAGGGAAGGCCTTGTCTGCAAATGTGGAGAGGGGTGCGGGTATCTTTTAGTTTAATTTCCATCCGTCAGATATAGATCGGACGGTCTATATTGCAAGATGGCACACGTACCATCATCACCAACTCGTTTTTTTATAAGAGAAGAAATATAAGTATGGAGATACAAAAGTATTATCGATACTTGCTTCCGTAAACTAGCATCTACATTCTATTCAACGCCTCATCATGTGGGACCTTAGCACAATGACTTCTCGACTGTGTAAAACAAAGATTTTCCGTCGCCCGACAAGGAGGGGGTGACGGCGCACTTTTTGGCTTGCTCTAGTCCTAGTAGTCATACTAGGTGGTCTAAGCATGTGTAGATTTATTCTTTTCACGTCTCGTGTTCGCCGTCTTGCCACGACTGTTGATGAATAGGCGGTAAGTTATTCACGGGAAACACTTGTTGAGAGTGTTTGCGAGAGAGAGAGAGATAGTGTGCGTGTGTGATATGTTAGAGACTGAGGCAATGATAACAGATTCTTTGTGTCTATGTGTGTGGAGGATAGAGAGAGACATGTACATGGGGCTTTGTGTTGTGTAACATGGAGACACATATACATAATTAGAGAGTGAGTGTGTGAGATACACATGCGGACATGAGGAGAGATGAGGATCCAGATAAATGGGTGTTTGTGCGTGTCTATGTGTGTTTGTGCACGTGTTTGTGTGTGAGAGGGAGAGAGTGTATGTGGAGTAGAGACCACTGATGATGTAAACCTAGTATAAGGGAAGGGGAATGGTGTGACATGTATAGTAGTAGCGAGATAGCAGGTCTTGGTGAGGGGGCAGACTATTTGGAAGAGACATCGAGTGTGTGTGAGGGAGAGGGTGTGAGGCGAGAGAAAGGGAGAGCTAGCGACAGAGAGAGAGAGAGAGAGAGGAAGAGAGAGAGAGGGGGCGAGAGGGTCGTTTGTGTCCATAAATGGCGTATAGATAGGGAGACAATGTTGATGTTGTCCGAAATTGGCCTATGAATGGAGATGCAAGGGAAGCGAGTCATCGTGTGTGTGATAGGGACTTCATGAGAGGTCTAGAATAGATGGTGTAGAGAACAATGTGCGAAATCGAGAACGATTATACATTAGGTGTCACGCCCAAGATGCGACCCTATCCTAAAGGAACTCGAAGGTCCCACCAAGGATAGAAGCGCATCTTGAAGACGCTTTTGCAAGGTGGATATCATTACATCAACATTACATAATAGTGGGGATACAACCAAGACATACAATGTCACAATAATACAACAATACATCATACATAAGATCAACATCCGACTACGGATGAAACATAAACAGAAACTCAAACGACATCCACCCTGCTAGCCCAGGCTGCCGACCCGGAACCTATCCCCTGATCGAAGAAGCAGAAGAAGAACTCCAAAACAAGTGAACATCGCTCTCGCGTCATGATCATCGCATAACCTGTACCTGCAACTGTTGGTGTAGTAATCTGTGAGCCACGAGGACTCAGCAATCCCATTACCATGGGTAACAAGACTAGCAAAGCTTAATGGGTAAGGAAGGGGTAAAGTGGGGAGGTTGCAGCAGCGACTAAGCATGATATGGTGGCTAACATACGCAAGTGAGAGCGAGAAGAGAAGCAAACGGAAGGCCGTGGACTAGTAATGATCAAGAAGTGATCCTGAACTCCTACTTACGTCAAACATAACCCAGAAACCGTGTTCTCCTCTCGAACAACCCCGAAAAGAGACCATCACGGTTACGCACACGGTTGGTGTATTTTAGAAGAGTTTACTTTAAGTTTACTACAACCGGATATTAACAAATTCCCATCTGCCACATAACCGCGGGCACGGCTCTCGAAAGTTTAAACCCTGCAGGGGTGTCCCAACTTAGCCCATGATAAGCTCTCGCGATCAACGAAGGATATTCCTTCTCCCGGGAAGACCCGATCAGTCTCGGAATCCCGATGACATTTCGACAATGGTAAAACAAGACCAGCAAAGCCGCCCGATCTGTCGACAATCCCGATAGGAGTCGCACGTATCTCATTCTCAGGACACATCGGATAAGCGAAGCGTACAGGTACCGACGTAACCCAAGTTGCCAAGGGATGGTCCCGCACGGTGCTCTAGTTTGGACCAACACTTAGACAAGCATTGGCCCGGGGGGGCTAAAATAAAGATGACCCTCGAGAGAGCGACTCCCAAGGAAAAAGTAGGTGGTGGTGAGGCAAATGGTAAAACCAAGGTTGGGACTTGCTGGAGGAGTTTTATTCAAAGCAAACTGTCAAGGGGGTCCCATAAATCACCCAACCGCGTTAGGGACGCAAAATCCAGGAACATAATACCGATATGACGGAAACTAGGGCAGCAAGAATGGAACAAAACACCAGGCATAAGGCCGAGCCTTCCACCCTTTACCAAGTATATAGATGCATTAATTAAATAAGAGATATTGTGATATCCCAACATAAACATAATCCAACATGGAGCAATCTTCATCTTCACCTGCCACTAGCAATGCTATAAGAGGGGCTGAGAAAAAGCGGTAACATAGCCAAACAACGGTTTGCTAGGAAGGGTGACAAAGGTTAGAGGTTCATGGCAGTTTGGGAGGCTTGAAAAGCAAGTGGTAGGTAAAGCAGCATAGGGATGGAGCGAAGCAACTAGCATAGCAATGATAGTAATGAGGTCCAAGGTGACGGTCATCTTGCCTGAAATCCCGCTAGGAAGAAGAACGAGTCCATGAAGAATACAACCGGACGTAGTCAAACGAATCCTCACAACTCCGGAACGAAACCGAAGCTAACGGGAGAAGCAAACCGGAAAGAAGCAAACAACATGGTAAACACGGAAGCACAATCATGGCATAAAGCACAATCAAGTATGATGCATGTCCGGTTTAATGAGGCATGGCATGGCAAAGTGCAACAAACGATGCTACAAGTTAAGTGGAGCTCGATATGCAACGAGTTGCATATCGACGAAACACCACATGCAATTATTTAGTTTGATCTCGGTTATGTACCCAACAATATTAAATTTTATTAAACATGGCAAGGGGTGAAGCATAAGTAAACTAACTATTTAGGAAAATCTAAATGAGGCCGTAACAACAAACAACAATTCCGGAAAATCCCCATATGCATATTTAGAATTTGGTACTGTTCTGCCCTGAAACATATTTTATTGTTGTTAAACAGAAAAATAAAGTGCACCATGTTAATCTAGGCATTTTTCTACCCCATTTACATATAAAGTTTATTTAAAACCGAGCTACGGTTATTTAGTTATGAAATAAATCATTTTAGCATGGCATTTGACCAAATTTAATCAAACAGCATTTTAACATTTTAAACATGTATGAAAACAGCAGATTATGAAACTAGATGAAAAACTAAGCATTTTTCATATATAAGTTTGTTTAATTTGGATGCACGGTTGTGGAGTTATTAATGCATGAACAAAGAGGGTGCACTCTGAAAACATGCAGTTTCTGGATAAATGCGAAAATCACAGCGCAGGGAAAAAAATACTACGGGCCGAGATAGATGGATCTGGGCTGCTCACATTGGGCTCCAGGGTGCTGGCAGATCTGGGCCCGATGCGGTTAGGGAGTGGCTGGAGCTGGGCCAGTGGCTGGATCTGGCGCGGCTGGGCCTTGGCCAGCAGGCGAAGGCGAGGCAGCCCAGGTGCGTGTGGTTGGTCGTGGGACTTGACGCGGTCAACGCGAGCGAGGCGCTCGTCCACCTCATTACTGAAGAACGGAGACAGCTACAGCAGGTTCAGGGCGCAGAGGAGCGGCGGCGAGGGATTTGGCGACGGGGTCGGCGGGAACCGGCCGGAACGGGCGGAACGGAGCGCGGGGAGGCGCCGGGGTCCAAATCCGGCAAGGGGAGGCGCAGATCGGGGCGTCTTGTCCTCCTGCTCGAAGCAGAGGAGGACGAGGGACTTGGCGGGGCGGCAACTTGGCGTCGGACTCGGCAACGGCGGGGCTCCGGTTGGAGGGACGACGAGGAAGGGGAGCAGCACGGCTGCCGGCAGGGACGAACGGGCGACGACGTGCACGACGAGGACGCGACCATCGATGGGGTTCCTGGTTCAGAGAGAGATGTGAGAGGAGGGACTAGAAAGCACAGGGGAGGGGAAGGAAGGAGCGACGCGGGGCTCATCTGCTGGTTGTCGAGGTCGCCGGAGCGGCGCGGTAGCGAGGCCATGGAGGTGCAGGCGACGGCGAGGAGGCGCTCGAGGTCGGAGGTGCACGGTCGCGGGGATGGATCGAGGAGCTCGGCTCCTGGACGAAAGGAGGTTGGAGAGGAAGGGCACGAGGGACCCTGGTGCTCCGGTGGCTTCTTGATCGAGATGAAGCAGGCAGGGGCTCCTGCCGTGGCCGAAAACACGGGAGGTGGTCGGAGGCCGCAGGTTTAAGGGAGGAGGATCGGAGATGGATGGTGGTTGGCTCGGCGCTGAAACCAAGGGAGAGAGTGGCAGAGGCGTGGGGATTTGGTGGAGATTGGACAGGCTAGGGCTAGGGTTGGACTGTTTAAATAGCAAGAGGGTTTTGGTTAGGGGTAATCGGACCCTCCGATTTACATCGGGCGGTTGAGATAAAAAGGTTAAGAGAGACCAAATAATAAACCGAAGATATTAGGGGGATGTTTGGAGATGATCCGAATCCAACGATGATGATTGAGCGGGTCAGGTTCGGGGAAATTTCGAACACGGGCGAGGGGTCGATGCATTGTACAGAGAGCCTCCGGTTTAGGCAAGAGGGCAAACGAAGAACAATGTTAGTCTCGGAACGGTCAACGAAAGCAAGGAGGGATGTGACAACTACGAGCGGATGCAAGTTTTATGAAAAACATGCAGATGCAATGCGCATGATGCTATGAGATGAGATGCATGACATGAACAAAATGCAAAACAAAAGACAAAAACCCAACCACGGAGGAAATAATATATCACATCTCAGGGAAAAGGCAAGAGTTGGAGTTACGAACATGGAAAGTTGTATCCGGGGTGTTACATTAGGGAGCTATGCAAAGAGTCTCGACATATATGTATACAGGAAAGGAGCTGGGGCGGGTCCGCATGTGAGAGAGATAGAAAGAGGAGAGTGGTGCACAAGGAGACAAAGTTTGCTTGTCTGCAGTGGGGGTGGTGTGTGAGGTGAGTCTTGTGAGAACCAAATAACTAGGGAGATAGACGTTTGGGGCAACATTTTATGTGTATGGGAAATATACACTCTACATAGTGCGTGTGCTTGGGTAAGAGAGATAGCGGGAGACCTAGAGTGTGAGGGAAGAGATGTGTGCATGCCCGAGAGACAAAGTGATAGAGACCTATGTTGGGGTCCGGACTTTACAAGAGAGAGGGGCGTTAATGTGCTCGTGTGTTGGTGTTTGGGGGAAGAACGACTTCTCTATGTGTGTGTGTGTGTGTGGTGGGGGGGGGGGGTTGACTTCAAATAAAGAGTGAGGTGTCTATATTTGAGGAACTTTAGCATTATTGAGATATTGTGCACTCATGGTTGATCAATTTGTTTCACAGTTTGTACTATGAGATAATGATACTTTTGAACATGCGTGATATACCTTGATGTACCAAATTACAAAGCTAAGATTGGAATTTTGGAATTCGACTCCATTATTAGCTTTTGTAATTCATTTAAGCGAGGGTACATTTTTAAGCCGGGATTTCGTGATTTCAAATTCATATATCAAACCTAGAGATATACACATACGGGCATGTTCAAACTTTATAATCATCCACTTTATTCATACACATACACATTTTTGCTTTTGTCATCATATTTAGGATAAACACATTTGGAATTTCATTTGAATTGGACCGTATGATGGTATTTGCTTGTAGTAGCTCAATGATCCATATTTGAATTGAATGGACAATCTAAGTTTCGAGTTGGAGACATTGATTTTCAAAACTTGCACATTTTTTTGCGTGCAAAACAAACAAATTGTCGGCCATGATATCATAGTCGGCCGTCTAAAGCAGAATACTTATAATTTTAGGCGCCAAAAGCTTTCAAACTTCCGCTAACATCGAAATATCACGCTACCGAAAGTTTAGCCTGCGATATTCCTGTTTTACCCTGCCACATGAGCGGAAAAGGGCTGCTTTGGTAACTCCATTGTTTTCCCCTCTTTGCCCCAACATTCTTCCCCGAGCCCTCCCTTCCCCTCCCGACCCCCCCAACCACGGCAAGCCGCCGAATCTAGTCCTCCGCCGCAGCGGTGGACCTCACACCCCGCCGGATCTACCTTCCGCACCTTGGAACCCCCAACTGCCAACTCACCACTTCACCGGAGCCGCTTCAACGACTGGCTTGTCCACCGCTCCAGATCTCCTTGACCGCCATCATGGTCCACCACACCGGATCTGCTTAACCGGCGCCCTCGTCCACCACAACGTAGGCCCTTCACTGACTCCCTCGTCCGCCCCTTCGCTGGCCCTTCATACAAGCCCTTGTCCGCCGCAACAGATCCGCCTCACCGAAAGCACTGTACAACACGCCCGCCGAAGCCTTCGTCCACTACACCGGACCCGCTCCACGGACGCCATATTCAACTCCACCGGCCCTGCTTTACCGACACCGTAGCCTCACCAGGTTATTTTGATTTGTACTCCTTCGGTTTTTCTCTTTATCGTGCAACTGTTCACTTACCACAGATGAGCTTTCTTGTATGTCGACAGGCGCCGCAACCGTAGCACCGGAGCCACTTCAGCGACGGTGACAGCCAGCCCAAACTCAACCGCAACATGAGCACCATCGACGATCCTTAGCTATCAAGTATGACAACGATACCCATACGACGCCGAGAATCAGGTACTATTATCCAACGGCCGGCGCCTCCGTTCACTTTCCTAGCATAAGCACCGCACCTTTGAATTTCTTCAGGGCATCATTCAGTTTTTCATGAGACGCGTTATTACTCTTTGCACTGTAGAGCCATACTTACAGCGATGAACATGTTACATGTGCTAAATTATATACCGGTGCACATATAGTTAATATGCTCTAGTTTTGTTACGATGCCACATTGGTTCCATCGCATCGCTTAATGTTCTCTATGCTTAATTACACATCAGCAAACTAGCATGTGGTTCCGCTGCTTTTGTTCGTTTTACCCTACATTTTACGATGCTAGCTATTACATCACCGCTCCGAGCCTCTGTTCATTACTTGTTTGTGTGTTCTTGATCTTCCCAAGTTGCATGACTAATTTGATGCTTCTATTAATTATGGAGCTGCCAACCCCATCAAGAAAAATATTTGTTCTTTTGGGGCTGGCACCTCGAACAAGCATAAAAATAGAGGGAAGCAGATATATTGTCGTGTATGCACACACCCTTCTTTCATTAGTTTAGATGAACCATTGATGATCAATTTGGACCAATGCATGCGATTAAAATTAATTTTACCTAAATAGATGGTGCAGAATAAACTACAACAACTAGATATGCAACCACGGGATGCTGACGATATCTTCAAAGAACATTGCAATAGCAGCTAGGCTTCACAACAACATATGGTAAAGCCAGTGTGTTTTAGTACATGTGAAATGTAATGCAAGTGGGCTGCTTTCTTGGCTTGTGCCCTCAACGTGTAATCCTACGGAATTACAAATAGTTCAGTTGTCTGCTTTGCTGTATTGCTTGATTCAAATGCTTATTTGTTGTTACGCTATACCTGAGTTGGCCAATATGTTAGCAGTGCATGTTGTACTATCATAAAGAAATGCATGCCTATTTCATTTGAGTCCTTAACTTTTCCTCTCAACTTCATCACAAGACTGTCTTCGTAGTTTATATGAGGCCACACTGTTAAGTGTTTTCTCAGATTATTTCAACTGCTTAGATGCCTTGGCAACTTAAATATAGCGGTTCTACACTCCCTTTCAACTAGGGATGTCAACTGGGTCCCGTTTAATCCCGATTAAAGTCCACTAGTGGTATGATAGTTCAAAAGAGTTTTTGTTTTTTGAGGAAAATGAACTAGGGAGTTAGCAAAAACTAACTAGATGGGACCGGCGAGATGTCGTTTATTTGCCACTTACATCCCTAGTTTCATCTTACCATTTTAATTTCTTTTTAATTTGATGCTGCTTGAACCATTTAAATATAGTTTGGCATGCTCGGCAATAATTCGTCCGTCGTTTACCATGTAAGCTTCTTGCCTGGATCATACGATAACTATCTCTTACTGATGTACAACGGAAACCTTTCGTGATGCCGTTCACACTAGGACACAATGTACAACCCCGAATCTATTTGTGGAAGCAAAGGCGCCATCCATGTTACCAGATGGTAGCAATTCAGAGGCAACACCGCCGGAGAGCGATCTGAGCACGAGATATTATAGTGCTTGAGGCTCTACTAGAGGCGAAAAGAGATGGTGTGGCTGCCATGAATGAGGTAATCTTTATCTTGAGGCTGGAAATTACGGAATTAGCGGCACGCATTATGCAAGCAACCCAAGAATTGGAGGAAGTAAGAATGTTGCATTTGAAGATGGAGGAGGTCCTGCTGTTTCTGCTATCTGAAGCCCAAGGTAATCACGGTTCTTCTTTAGATACCAATTGAAACTGTCATTAGATTATTGTACTTGCATGTTGTGTCATGTCTCTGAATGGATTATGTTGCAAGACCCCCTATGTTGTCCATATGTTGTAATGATCAGAATTTTTTAGGCGAGGTAATCCTCAGTACTTGTATGATTGACATAAGGTGAACTGTTTTTCGTGTGAGCATATTGTATTGGATGAAATAACTGTTTGATTCGGAGTGTATCCAACCTACTGAATTTGAAGATCACGACATTTCTAAATCATAATCATATATAAAGGTGGAATAAATCTTTGTTGTGGTTTTGAAGAAATAAATAACAAAGCGTATAATTATCTGTGGATATTAAATGTCGAATACAAATTGGATTTGAATTTAGTTCGCCAGTCCCGTGGCAAACGTGAATGCTAATGCTCCCAAGTTTTGAGCAAGCGGCTAAACACCCACTATAATTTGTGGGCTGCCCGAAGCAAGTGTTTGCGAGATGGAAATTACTGTCTACCCCTGACACTTGATATCCTTATCGACCGGATTTACACTGCTGTCGATAGGGGTAGACTAGTAACTTTAATCGGACGTGACACGACGGCCTCTGAGCCCATTCAGACACGGTGGGCACCAAACATGGGCGGCAGAACACATTTGATTCAAGCTCGTCCGAAAGACATGTGTCTCTTCCTCCATTTCCCCATTCATACACGATGGGCGGCAAAACAAACTCTCCTCGCCCGAAATCGATGTAGGCTAATATTTTAAATAGGGGCAGATGTGTAACTTCCATCAGACGTGACACAACCGCCCTACCTGTCAGCCCCGTTCATACACCGTGGGCGCCAACCGTGGGCGGAAAAACACCCTCTCCTCGCCCGAAATAGTTATCGGCAAATATTTGGGAGATGCGAGATTACCGTCCTATCCCCAACCGACGCGATGTCCGAAATTTTAAATGGGGGATAAGTTCATAACTTTCCCCCATTTCAGAGAAGCGCGTCCCAAAGTTTGAGACCCCCCCTCCCCTCCATTTCCCCATTCATACACCGTCGGCGGCACGACAACCTCCGCACTGCGGCCAGCCTCCTCGTCCGCCACCCCATCCTCCATCTTGCCGGAGCCGCTACCCCTACCCCGTCGTCCACTGCAAGAGATGGACGTCTCTCATCCACAGCGCTGGACCAGGATCCTTTCATCGCCTCCTCTCGCTTCATCGGCGCCGTCGTCCACCTTTCCGTTGTCGCTCCTACGACCGCCTCGTCCACGACAACAGGATATATCCCCCGACACGGCCGTCTGCCGTCTAAAGTCTTCTTCCCCGCCGCCGACAGCCATCGCACTCGCAGCACCCTCAATGTATCAGCATAGGCCTACACGGCGTCGCAAGAGAGGTGGTACTCTTCCATATGTGCTTAAGTTATTGATCTCACCCGGAAAATAGATCGTAATTTGTTTATTGTACTTTTCTTGTCCGTACCAAATCGTAGTGGCTAGTTGAAAGCAAACATTAGTTGCGAAGTAGCTTTGTCCGGTTTGCACCTTCAGATCCGACATGGCACGGGCACTATACTCGTAAAGCTTATGGTTTCCCCCCTTTGTATTCACTACCATCATCGTAGGTGCTTCGTGTCATGCTAGCACTGCTCCTCAAGACCTCAACCCAAAGCTTACGTGTTGAAATACGAATCTGATATGATGCTCATATCACTAAAACAGAGAATGTTTA
The DNA here is from genome assembly GCA_021605145.1 of Aegilops bicornis. NCBI lineage: Eukaryota > Viridiplantae > Streptophyta > Magnoliopsida > Poales > Poaceae > Aegilops > Aegilops bicornis. The sequence goes on along the minus strand of CM038673.1, from coordinate 126,718,718 downwards.
TTGGTCACCTAATGTTCCTATATTCGTTTCGAAAAGCATGTGCACCACCCACTGGTCCAGCTAGTTCCACTTTCCTGATTTTTCTCTTGATGCTTAGGGTTTCCCCTTTTATCTACTCTACTATGATCTGCGTAGGTGCTTTCTGTCGTACTAGCATTACTCCACCCTTCAAGCTAAACAACACAACACTCAGAATTCGAAAGCTTAGTTGTTCAAATATGATTGTGATATGATAATCGATATTAGTTAACCGACACATTTAATTGGTTAGCTAAAGGTCCCACTTGAGTTTCCAAATGCATGTCGCGACATATAGAGAGACAGCATAATTGCATTTCTTTGTCACTTGTTGACCATACTTTCTTGTCCATACCAAATCTTAGTTGTTATTTCAAAGCAAACATCGGTTGCTAACTACCCTTTGCGCGGTTTGCAGCTTCAGATCTGCCATCCCACTGCTACGGTCAACATTGTACTCATCATGCTTATGTTTTCCCCATTTTATGATGACCATAATCAGCCTACGTGGTTTGTGTCGTAATAGCACTGCTCCACCCATCGAGCTAAAAAGCTTAGTTGTACAAATTCATATCTGATATTATTGCTGATATTAGTAAAACTGAGAGATGTTTAATTGGTTAGCTAAATGTTCCTACTTTAGTTTCGAAATGCATTTGAGCCACATATGGAGAGACCGAAAGAATAGTATTTCTCTGCGCTCACGGTTCATCATGGGTGGCCAACCGACGGTGTATTGAAAGACTTGTAATATCTTCAATCTGCTTGCTCTTCCGCTCTTCTTTAAGATGATACTCTTCTCTTGCGGTCGATTTGGTCAGTCGAGTTATTCTCCTTAGTATATTTTGAATCTATCGTGTCAGTCGACTTGTTCTTCTTTACTATATGTTGAAGCTATCATCTTCAAAGTGTCATCACTTCTGGAGCTCTCATATTTTGAGTAGTAGGCCACATTATATTAATGCACACAACAAATTACAGCATGCATGTCATCTTTTAAAAGAATTGCGGAGATAGCACAAAGGGGTTTACAGGGAGGCAGTATTGGATTAGAATCACTTCTGCATTACAAAGAAAATCTCACTTGTTTTTATGTTTTCATGCATGTCAGATATTGAACATTATGAAAATGAATATGAGAATGGGCGCACGAGAGGAATATTGCGGAACGATCAACTGGCTAACAAACTTGGCATGGTGGAGGATGGCCTATCTTATTCACCCATCAAGGTGCTTGCTCTAACTTTGTAAAGTTGTATTGGTCACACATATTTTGCATCTGACCTCTTGCATTACTTCTACTTTGTTACACCATCTGCTTAGTTTAAGCATCATATATGAGTATATGCCATACCTATCCATTTTCTGTACCTATTCCATGTGTCGTCACACTATGTTTTTCCAGTCAAATGTTGTTCTTTCGTAATAGATGTCCAAAAGGAAGAGGGTGAGTGCAGATCCTCAAGGAGTACAAACTAGGTATTTGGAAAAGGTAGTGATACCTGTTAAATCAGATAGATCAGCAGCCATAGAAAACACAGGCCCAACTGTACCACACTTTACCCCTACTCCAGTGGCCAAACCGCTATTAGAACAGCTGGGAGCCCAGTGTCAGGTACTGTCTATGATATCAATTCAAAATTTGAACTCCTAATTTTCTGCTTGTGCCTTACCTTCTCTCTTGTATGAAAACTAATTTCAGATGAATCTCCTTGCTCAAAGGATCTGTAACGCCCTCGATGCGGCTATATCTCCCACGTGTCGAAGCACGACTTAGAGGCATAACCGCATTGAAAGCAATGTCGCAAGTGAGGTAATCTTCACACAACCCATGTAATACATAAGGGAAAGAGATACATAGTTGGCTTACAATCGCCACTTCATGCAATACATGAGTAAAGCATTACATCATACAGATACAATCAAGGTCCGACTACGAAACCAAAATAAAAGAAGACTACCCCAAATGCTACACAGATCCCCGGTCGTCCCAACTGGGCTCCACTACTGATCAACTGAAACGAACAACACAATGAACAAGATCTTCATCAAGCTCCTCCTTCAGCTCGGATGCGTCACACCTGCAGTTTAAATCGGCACCTGCAAACTGGTTTTGGAAGTATCTGTGAGTCACGGGGACTCAGCAATCTCACACCCGCGAGATCAAGACTATTAAAGCTTATGGGTAGGAGAAGGTAGTGAGGTGGAGCTGCAGCAAGCGACTAGCATATCTGGTGTCTAACATACACAAATGAGAGCGAGAAGAGAAAGCAAAAGCACGGTCGAACAACTATGATCCAGAAGTGATCCTAGAACAACCTACATCAAGCATAACTCCAACACCGTGTTCACTTCCCGGACTCCGCCGAGAAGAGACCATCACGGTTACACCTTGATTGGTGTATTTTAATTAAGATCAACTTCGGGTTTTCTACAACCGGACATTAACAAATTCCCATTTGCCTCATAACCGCGGGCACGGCTTTCGAAAGATAATACCCTTCAGGGGTGTCCCAACTTAGCCCATTATAAGCTCTCACGGTCAACGAAGGATATTCCTTCTACCGGGAAGACCCGATCAGTCTCGGAATCCCGGTTTACAAGACATTTCGACAATGGTAAAACAAGACCAGCAAAGCCGCCCGGATGTGCCGACAAATCCCGATAGGAGCTGCACATATCTCGTTCTCAGGGCACACCGGATGAACACTACGTACGGCAACCGAAGATACCCCAAGTTGCCTAGGGGCGGCACCGCAAGTGGCTCTAGTTTGGACCAGCACTCGGAGGAGCACTGGCCCGGGGGGTAAATAAAGATGACCCTTGAGTCTCTGAGAACCCAAGGGAAAAAGGCTTAGGTGGCAAATGGTAAAACCAAGGTTGGTCCTTCTTTGGAGGAGTTTTATTCAAAGCAAACTGTCAAGGGGTCCCATAAATCACCCAACCGTGTAAGGAATGCAAAATCAAGGAACATAACACCGGTATGGCGGAAACTAGAGGCGGCAAGAGTGGAACAAAACACCAGGCATAAGGCCGAGCCTTCCACCCTTTACCAAGTATATAGGTGCATTAATTACGATAAGAGATATTGTGATATCCCAACATAAACATGTTCCAACATGGAGCAATCTTCAACTTCACCTGCAACTAGCAACGCTATAAGAGGGGCTGAGCAAAGCGGCAACATAGCCAAACAACGGTTTGCTAGGAAAGGTGGGTTAGAGGCTTGACATGGCAACATAGGAGGCATGATATAGCAAGTGGTAGGCATCGTAGCATAGGCATAGCAAAAGAGCGAGCAACTAGCAAGCAAAGATAGAAGTGATTTCGAGGGTATGGTCATCTTGCCTGAAATCCCGCAAGGAAGAAGAACGAGTCCATGAAGAAGACAAACGGACGTAGTCGAACGAATCCTCACAACTCCGGAAGGAAACCGAAGCTAACGAGAGAAGCAACCCGGAAACAAACAAACAACATGGTAAACCAACAAGCACAAACATGGCATGATGCACAACCAAGTATGATGCATGTCCAGTTTAAATAGCATGGCATGGCAATATGCATAAACAAAACTACAAGTTAAATGGAGCCCAATATGCAACGAGTTGCATATTGACGAAACACCACATCAATTATTTAGTTCTCTCTCGGTTATGTAACCAACAACATTAAATGTTATTAAACATGGCAAGAGGTGAAGCATAATTAAACTACCTATTTAGGCAAGTTTAAATGAGGCTGGAACAACTAACAACAATTCCGGAAAATCCCCATATGTTATTTAGCAATTTAATGGAAACAACAAATATAAACATTTTAAATGTTGTAATTATGATGCAGATGACATGTGCAAGTTTTAAGCAATTTTATGAAAATGTTGACATGAGCAAGATACGAGGCATTTGTCACCGTGGCGGAAAGAAAGGGTGCCACGGCGACGAATCCGAAAATGATGCCACGGCAACATATCGGTTCCAGTAGCTCATGGAGATAACGGTGCAAAAGGAAGCGTGCGGGTGTGCGAAACATGCTAGAGATGGTGGGGTGCTCCCGACTACCGGGTTCCCACGGGTTAGTGGCATGGAAACGAGTGACAATTCAGACACGGTGCAAACACAAGCATCTCATACAACATGCATTCGTTCTCGGAAGGTCGTCTCGGGGTTATACCTTCGAAGCGAATCGGTTCGGAGGGGAAGTAGTCGTTCTCGCGATGGTAGATGTTCGAGGTCACGGCGAGGAACTTGACACTTGATGTCCACGGAGTCTTCGAGGGTCGACGGTAGTCGTACACGGCAACCGTTGTTGAACTTGGCAATGGTAGTAGTACACGGGTTGTATAGGAACTTGCCGAAACCCAAGGCGCTGGTTGTGGAAGTAGTGGAACTTGGTGCATCCAAGCTCTTGACGTAGTGGTACACATTACGTGAAGCGAACTTGGGTGTCGCGGTACTTTGGCGAAATCTTCAACGATCGAACTTGGCGCTTACTCCTGTTCGGAGTCGTCCGTCTTGGCGTCAACGGCAACAGCAAGCGGAGGTGCACGGGGACAGCGGAGACCACCGATAGGGGACTCGGGCAGGAGGTGAAGGAGACGCGGCGACGCGATCTGCGGCAAGAAGGCGGAGCAGAGGAGGTCGAGGTCGAGCACGGGGAGGCTGGACGCCGGCGGGGCTCGAGACGGGGGTGACGACGCCATGGAGGTTCGGGCACGGGAAGGAGACCGAGAGATGCGGGCGCGCGAGGACGGATGGCGACTTCGTTGCCGGCGCAAAAGGCGGAGAAGTCGAGGAGGAGACCTCGAGCGTGGAATGCGGGCAGCTGCTCGCTGGTCTTGGCGTGGTCGTGGATGAGGGCTGGAGGACGAGCAGGCGCGCGGGCGGAGGAACGAGGAAGCGGAGATGGCGCGAGCAGCGGCCTCGAGGGTCGCCGGCGCTGATCGCCATGGCCGGGGCCAAGGTAGCGGTCGAGGGATCGGGCGTGGGGCACCGCCTCTCAAGGCGTGCGTGTGGCGTGGCGTGGGAGGACGAGAGGGAGAGGATGAGTGGCTGCAAGGGCGAGGGGATAAGCAGAGGTCCAGGTGGGCTATGGTTAGGAGGGATTGGTGGGGGCGGCTGGGCCTTGGCCTTGGGCCGGCGCGGGAGGTTGGGAGGCCCAGGCTGCTAGGCTCCTTCTCTCTCTCTTTTTCTCCAATTCTCTTTTCAAAACAGAAAATAAAGAGAAAGAAAAAGGGAAGAAAAGAAAGGTTAGAGAAAGAGTTGGGCACGGGGATAATTTCCACGGACTCGTAAAAATGTGCACGGTCCATGAAAAATAGGAGTGGCAAGATTGCAGGAATTAAATTCAAAGTCATTTGAATTTAATTCAAAAGGTTTGAGCAAGGACTAGGAATTAGAGGTTTCCAAAAATGTTGGGATTTTTGGTGGAGCTCGGAAGATGATGAAAGAATAAATGGCAAAGTTGGAGATCAAGAATTAAGATAACAAAGGCATTGGGATTTATTTGCAAGTGTGTTATGATCAATTCCAAATAAATGGAATAATTTTATTATAGCTCCCTAATAATAGTAGGAGACTTAGAATATGTTTGAAAGAGAAATCACCATGTGAATATCCCTCGATTTAAATAGATCAACGATCTATGCAATTTATTAGTTGAGTTGAGATGCAAAGATTAATGACATGATGGCATGATGCAATGCAAAAATAAAAGAGCAAGCACAAAAGAAACACACGGCGAAACTCGGAATACCTGTAAGACTTCTGGAGCGTCGGTCTCGGGGCGTTATAACACTCCACCACTACAAGAGGATCTCGTCCCGAGATCTAGGATGTCACCGGAGAGAAACGGAAGAGAAAGAGGTAAAACAAAGTTGCTTCTACGACAAACGAGTGAAACCATGAACCTTGAGAGGTTGAGCGAATCGAAAGAAAGAATACAATGGAGGTGAACGAGATTGCAAACACTGCGTTAGAAAAGAGGAACAAGGAACATTACTAGAACCTTGTAGGTTAAAAGACATAAGAAAAAGGGTTGCAATGGACAAGAAGTACATGCAAGCACTCCGGTAGAAACAAGGTGTACAAGGAACGATAATGATCAATTACGACAACACTCCGGTTGGAAATGGAAGATAAAGAATATGAGCTTGGCAAAATGAAAGCACTTGGATGAGACTCCGGTTAGAAGAGGAATGATAGATAGAACCCTCCGGTTAAAACAAGATAGAGAAGGAATAAGAATGATATAATTTGGACAGCACTCCGACTGTAAATGGAAGGAATTGAACATGAACTTGAGAAGATGGGATGATACTTGATGAAATCAACAACACACTGCCTCCGGAACTATTGAAAGAATGGCACAAGGGGTAAGAAGGATTTCAGACAGCACTTAGGTTGAAAAGAGAGGCAAAACTTGATATATGAAAGAACTTAGCAGAGGACATAACACTCCTGTTAAACGGATAAGCAAGGAAAAGAACATGATATTTACAAAATGAGATGATGGGTCGAAGAGAGTAACCTCACAATGCCTCCGGAACGAAAGAATAGAAGCTAGATTGTTGGGAAGAAAAGAACGGAGAAGAAAATGCCAACTTCTACCACAAATGAACTTGGAAAGCACCCTTCCAAGAAGGTTAGAACGGAATTGTTGGAAAACCAACAACGAAAAGAACAAGCTTGTAGTGGGCTTATGGAAAACTTCTCAAAATTGAGGCAAAATACTGCCACTATGGAAACAAATAATATAATTGATAACACCAACGAGATGAAAAATTTCTTCCACCAAGATGATGGAGAGATAACCCGGTCATTGATAAGCACCACAATAGCAACATTCCTTAGGGAAGACTTTAGGTGCAATATGACACAAGATAACTCCAACGAAGAGATTGATGGTTGAAAAGATCTCTTGAACAAAGATAAAATGATGGATTTAAATATGTCACTCTTGAAAATCTGTGAATCATGAAACGCGAAGGGAAATTATCAAGAATGACATAACACCATCTCAAAAGATAAGATAGAGAGAATTGCACTTTGGAATGCAAGATGAAGAATGCTTGAACTCCTCAAAACAAAACATGTGTTGAGCACCATGTTTATTTTGAAGTATGGCTTGACGGATCTTAACTCCGAGAGAAATCTTGATGAACAATTGAAGAATGAAAAGAATCCTTGATGAAGCACCATGTAGAGCCTCGATGAAGAACTCCGGTAAGAAAAGGATGATAAAAGAAAGAGAAGTTGAAAACACAAGGTGAAGCCTTGCAGTGATAAGAAGAAGCTTTGAAATGATATAACCGAGAAAACTTTGAACTCCGGAAAGAAAAGATGAAGCATCTCGGACCGAGAATGTGATATGATGAACAAACTCCGGAAAGAAGAGGTGAACAACTTAGAACTAAGAAATTGATACCATTACGAACTCCGGAAGAATGAATCAATCACTTGGATGAAACAAGAACAAGAATTATGTTATGCGTATCCTTCACCAATTTAGATTGATGACAAGCAACGGATTAGGCATACTACTTATTCTCGTTGAAAAAGGATTGAAGAGAGATATTGCTCAACTTGGGAAGGTCTTCAACGATCCATGGCAGGATTTGGGAAGAACGAATGAATCTATATAATAACAAAGGAAGAGAACTCTTGAACGAACCACCGTAAGAATTGAAAATGAAAGTAGCAAAGGCACAATTCACCGTGAAGAATTGCAAAACGAATGAAGATACTTGAGGGAATTTAGATACAAGAGAACGAAGAGATCATGAACTGAGTAGAGGATATTTGAACGATGCACTGGTAAGATTTGGAGAACGAGAGCTGAAAGCTGAGAACGAATAAACTCGAAATGATGGCCTTCGTAGGAATAAAATGGAAAGAACTCATGAAATGCTTCGGGTGGGTGAAAAGAATTCTCACAATCAAAACAATTATGAGAGGATGGCATCAAGCTAGAACCATGAATCTTGAAGAGAATGGAGCAAGATTTAAGAGAAACTCTTCTTTGGTCTTCAAATGTTGAGAATGACGATGAGAAAAACCAGCATGAATTGTTGAGATACTCCGGGATGAAAATTAGAAAGGTTGAACCAACAATGAAAATAATTTGGAAGATCTTGGACAAAGGCATATGACTGATGAAATTCATACTTACGTCAAACTTTGAAAAGAATTTTTAGAAGCTCCGGGAAAATTAGAAGAGTCGGGTAAGATCCTGGGAAAAGACCTATGGGTTAGGGCCCACTCAAAAGAAACACCGTTGAACGATTGTTTGAAAAGAGAGATTGCACCGGTTGAATTAAATGGCTCAAAAGGGATAACAACTTCGAGAAATCTTGCACGGATTAGGAATGAAAACACGAATCTTCAGAGATATCTTCAACACTTGGGAACAAATGAATAGCGAGAGGTGGATGATTAAGAGGTGCACCGGCATGAGAAAACACTTGAAATGAGGAAAAGATATGATCGATAAAGCTTGAATTGAAACCACGGAGAAGAAAAGAATGACGAATGATGAACTTGAAGAACATCTTCATGAGAACCACCGGGTAAGAACATAGATTGAAAAGAATGAAGAGACTTCACACCAATAAGATGGATATCCGATTAGAAATCTGAGTCCTTGAAGAAAAGGATGGGAGGGTGGGAAAACAAAAACAACTTGGGTCGGGTGAAACGAACACCGTTGAGAAAAAAAAACTTAGAATTGATCTTGCGAATGTTGCAATGATCGGATTTACTTGGAGAGAAGCACATGGTTGGAAAGGATTGAAAAGACGACCTTGATGAACAAGAAGGATTAGCATCCACATAGAAATATGATAACACCGTTTAGAATAAGGTATGGAATCAACACTTGGCATTGAAGCAACTTGAATACCACAAAACAGAACAAAAACAAAGGATTTGGCTTGCAGAATAAGCCGGAAACAAACATACGATAGATCCCATATCGTATCATGTGTCTGTTGGAAAGATATCCTACGAGATACTTGAATTCCCACTTATAAACTCCGAAACTTTCTGGTTATGCAATCTGGTGTTGGGGATACAGGGACACAAAATATATCACCCAAACTAACAATACCTAGATCCAAATTGTATCCATCCTTCAACACATAACCAAGAAACCTTCGGAAATCGTTTACCTCAACCTTCAAAAAGCATCCGTTATACGAGTTATGGAAATACTCTCGAGCTCGCCCCAGTACTGGGTTATCGAGGTTATCTCACCAACAACTGCATAAAAGAGATTTTCGATGTCGGCGAAACTCAGGTATTCTGGAACTGCAACGATAAAATTGTGACGACAACACCTCGGAGCTCAACTCCCCGGGACACTGCCACAACCCCTAAATGTCAGGAGGCACCAAGAACAATGTTCTCGTCACAAAACCATCGGAACGATCCCAAGATACCCGCGTGATCCTAAATTTTTTTAGTGAAATTTGAGGAGAGGAAAGACAAAACATCTACGTCAGGAGGCCTCACCAGAGCGACGAAGGGACTGAGGAGTAAAAAGAATCCTACTCTCCGATATATATAATCCTAAGACTCAAAACATTTTTTCTAGACTCAACAACGCATGACAAACAATCAAGCGAGGGGCTCCTAAGTCGGGGATGGCTCGATTACCAACTTGTAGCGCCCTCGATGCGGCTATATCTCCCACGTGTCGAAGCACGACTTAGAGGCATAACCGCATTGAAAGCAATGTCGCAAGTGAGGTAATCTTCACACAACCCATGTAATACATAAGGGAAAGAGATACATAGTTGGCTTACAATCTCCACTTCACGCAATACATGAGTAAAGCATTACATCATACAGATACAATCAAGGTCCGACTACGGAACCAAAATAAAAGAAGACTACCCCAAATGCTACACAGATCCCCGATCGTCCCAACTGGGCTCCACTACTGATCAACTGAAGCGAAACAACACAATGAACAAGATCTTCATCAAGCTCCTCCTTGAGCTCGGATGCGTCACCTGCACGGTTTCGTCGGCACCTGCAAACTGGTTTTGGAAGTATCTATGAGTCACGGGGACTCAGCAATCTCACACCCGCGAGATCAAGACTATTTAAGCTTACGGGTAGGAGAAGGTAGTGAGGTGGAGCTGCAGCAAGCGACTAGCATATCTGGTGTCTAACATACGCAAATGAGAGCGAGAAGAGAAAGCAAAAGCACGGTCGAACAACTATGATCAAGAAGTGATCCTAGAACAACCTACGTCAAGCATAACTCCAACACCATGTTCACTTCCCGGACTCCGCCGAGAAGAGACCATCACAGTTACACACGCGGTTGGTGTATTTTAATTAAGATCAACTTCGGGTTTTCTACAACCGGACATTAACAAATTCCCATCTGCCACATAACCGCGGGCACGGCTTTCGAAAGATTATACCCTGCAGGGGTGTCCCAACTTAGCCCATTATAAGCTCTCACGGTCAACGAAGGATATTCCTTCTACCGAAGACCCGATCGATCTCGGAATCCCGGTTTACAAGACATTTCGACAATGGTAAAACAAGACCAGCAAAGCCGCCCGGATGTGCCGACAAATCCCGATAGGAGCTGCACATATCTCGTTCTCAGGACACACCGGATGAACACTACGTACGGCAACTGAAGATACCCCAAGTTGCCTAGGGGCGGCACCGCAAGTGGCTCTAGTTTGGACCAGCACTCGGAGGAGCACTGGCCCGGGGGGTAAATAAAAATGACCCTTGAGTCTGCAGAACCCAAGGGAAAAAGGCTTAGGTGGCAAATGGTAAAACCAAGGTTGGGCCTTGCTGGAGGAGTTTTATTCAAAGCGAACTGTCTAGGGGGTCCCATAAATCACCCAACCGTGTAAGGAACGCAAAATCAAGGAACATAACACCGGTATGACGGAAACTAGGGCGGCAAGAGTGGAACAAAACACCAGGCATAAGGCCGAGCCTTCCACCCTTTACCAAGTATATAGGTGCATTAATTACGATAAGAGATATTGTGATATCCCAACATAAACATGTTCCAACATGGAGCAATCTTCAACTTCACCTGCAACTAGCAACGCTATAAGAGGGGCTGAGCAAAGCGGAAACATAGTCAAACAACGGTTTGCTAGGAAAGGTGGGTTAGAGGCTTGACATGGCAACATAGGAGGCATGATATAGAAAGTGGTAGGCATCGTAGCATAGGCATAGCAAAAGAGCGAGCAACTAGCAAGCAAAGATAGAAGTGATTTCGAGGGTATGGTCATCTTGCCTGAAATCCTGCAAGGAAGAAGAACGAGTCCATGAAAAAGACAAAAGGACGTAGTAGAACGAATCCTCACAACTCCGGAAGGAAACCGAAGCTAACGAGAGAAGCAACCCGGAAACAAACAAACAACATGGTAAACCAACAAGCACAAACATGGCATGATGCACAACCAAATATGATGCATGTCCGGTTTAAATAGCATGGCATGGCAATATGCACAAACAAAACTACAAGTTAAATGGAGCCCAATATGCAACGAGTTGCATATTGACGAAAGACCACATCAATTATTTAGTTCTCTCTCGGTTATGTACCCAACAACATTAAATGTTATTAAACATGGCAAGATGTGAAGCATAATTAAACTACCTATTTAGGCAAGTTTAAATGAGGCCGGAACAACTAACAACAATTCCGGAAAATCCCCATATGTTATTTAGCAATTTAATGGAAACAACAAATATAAACATTTTAAATGTTGTAATTATGATGCGGATGACATGTGCAAGTTTTAAGCAATTTTATGAAAATGTTGACATGAGCAAGATATGAGGCATTTGTCACCGTGGCGGAAAGAAAGGGTGCCACGGCGACGAATCCGAAAATGATGCCACGGCAACATATCGGTTCCAGTAGCTCATGGAGATAACGGTGCAAAAGGAAGCGTGCGGGTGTGTGAAACATGCTAGAGATGGTGGGGCGCTCCCGACTACCGGGTTCCCACGGGTTAGTGGCATGGAAACGAGTGACAATTCAGACACGATGCAAACACAAGCATCTCATACAACATGCATTCGTTCTCGGAAGGTCGTCTCGGGGTTATACCTTCGAAGCGAATCGGTTCGGAGGGGAAGTAGTCGTTCTCGCGACGGTAGATGTTCGAGGTCACGGCGAGGAACTTGACACTTGACGTCCACGGAGTCTTCGAGGGTCGACGGTAGTCGTACACGGCAACCGTAGTTGAACTTGGCAATGGTAGTAGTACATAGGTCGTATAGGAACTTGCCGAAACCCAAGGCGCTGATTGTGGAAGTAGTGGAACTTGGTGCATCCAAGCTCTTCGGCGTAGTGGTACACATTCTGTAGACGAACTTGGGTGTCGCGGTACTTTGGCGAAATCTTCAACGATCGAACTTGGCGCTACTCCCTGTTCGAAGTCGTCCGCCTTGGCGTCAACGGCAACAGCAAGCAGAGGTGCACGGGGACAGCGGAGACCACCGATAGGGGACTCGGGCAGGAGGTGAAGGAGACGCGGCGACGCGATCTGCGGCAAGAAGGCGGGCGAGAGGAGGTCGAGGTCGAGCACGGGAGGCTGGACGCCTTGGCGAGGGCTCGAGAGAAGCGACGACGCCATGGAGGTTCGGGCACGGGAAGGAGACCGAGAGCTGCGGGCGCGCGAGGACGGATGGCGACGCCGTTGCCGGCGCAAAAGGCGGAGGAGTCGAGGAGGAGACCTCGAGCGTGGAACGCGGGCAGCTGCTCGCTGGTCTTGGCGTGGTCGTGGATGAGGGCTGGAGAACGAACGGCGCACGGGCAGAGGAACGTGGAAGCGGAGATGGCGTGGAGCAGCGGCCTCGAGGGTCGCCGGCGCGGTCGCCATGGCCGGGGGCCAAGGTAGCGGTCGAGGGGATCGGGCGTGGGGCACTGCCCCTCTGCGTTCGTGTGTAGCGGCGGCGTGGGAGGACGAGAGGGAGAGGATGAGTGGCTGCAAGGGTGAGGGGATAAGCAGAGGTCCAGGTGGGCTAGGGTTAGGAGGGATTGGTGGGGGCGGCTGGGCCTTGGCCTTGGGCCGGCGCGGGAGGTTGGGAGGCCCAGGCTGCTGGGCTCCTTCTCTCTCTCTTTTTCTCCAATTCTCTTTTCAAAATAGAAAATAAAGAGAAAGAAAAAGGGAAGAAAAGAAAGGTTAGAGAAAGAGTTGGGCACAGGGATAATTTCCACGAACTCGTAAAAATGTGCACGGTCCATGAAAAATAGGAGTGGCAAGATTGCAGGAATTAAATTCAAAGTCATTTGAATTTAATTCAAAAGGTTTGAGCAAGGACTAGGAATTAGAGGTTTCCAAAAATGTTGGGATTTTTGGTGGAGCTCCGGAAGATGATGAAAGAATAAATGGCAAAGTTGGAGATCAAGAATTAAGATAACAAAGGCATTGGGATTTATTTGCAAGTGTGTTATGATCAATTCCAAATAAATGGAATAATTTTATTATAGCTCCCTAATAATAGTAGGAGACTTAGAATATGTTTTAAAGAGAAATCACCATGTGAATATCCCTCGATTTAAATAGATCAACGATCTATGCAATTTATTAGTTGAGTTGAGCCGCAAAGATTAATGACATGATGGCATGATGACATGATGCAATGCAAAACTAAAAGAGCAAGCACAAAAGAAACACACGGCGAAACTCGGAATAGCTGTAAGTCTTCTGGAGCGTCGGTCTCGGGGCGTTATAGGATCACACGATCTCAAAACAATAATGGGCTCTGCATTGCTCTTGTCAGTACCTCTCTCCCTTTTGCCTTGTAACGCTGTACTTAATTAATTGCTATTTGATTATGTATCATTAGTCTGCACCTGAGCTTCATTATCCTCTGTTTCTTCCAATATTATTTGATCTATATTTACTCTTTGCAAAATGTAGAATAATGGCAACGCTTATAAAGAATTTTCTTTGGGGAATTTATTGAATTATCCTTCCATCAACATGGAGAAGGACTTTTTCCCGCCCGTGTTAACATGTAATGTAAGTTCATCCTTCTCAAGCCTTCAAACTTTGTTGTAGTATAGATTTGGATAGGCCTCATTTCCTCCACTGCTGTTTGCTTTGCTGTTTACATCTGATTGGATGTTTGCAACAACTACCAGTTTCAAATTGTAGTTGTAAAAACATGTTCTTATGCAGAACAGATCCATTTATTTGCTTATATAATTGTGAAACCTGTTATGTGTCTCCTTGTTTCTCTTCAGACTTGTATCTCTTACGCCAGGCAGAACTTTAGGGAAGATAGTGAGCCAAACCATCTTGAGGACAGCGAGATGACCCCAAGGTCCTGTCTTGATGAAGACAGTGAGTTGAAGCTACTCACCGGCAGGTGTGAGACAACCTCTGTCTGCGATGCTGCCTCAATCAGTTCGACTTCTTCAGTCTCAACTTAAAGCGGAAAGGCTTGCTTCAGCTCAGCTCCGACTTGAAGTCAAAGATGCAATGAAGATGTCAGAGGACTGCGCTGTGCACCATTATGCCTTAAATCTAGTGTTGATACATCTATCGTTGACACAACTGAGGTCTACTCATCTTCTTCAGTTGTTTGGGGCGACTGGCCGTGCCTAGTGCCTTCTAAAGTGCTCTCAGTTTTGTATATTCTTTTGTCGGTAGCGTTTATTTGCACTTTGGTGGCGAACTTTGATGCCCAGTGGATGTAATATGTGTGATAGCCGTGATAGCCTAGCGTAAGTTGCTTGCTTATTTATTTCCTTGTTGTCTTGTTTATTTGTTTGCTTGTAGTCATTGCAGTTCTTTTTCCGCGGTTCGCTAGTGGCTCCAATAACCTATTTTTTAAAACTAGGCCACAATAACCATGGGCTAATATTTACTGTAGTGACACTGGGCCTCCTACGGGCCTGATGTCTACTACGCAACCTTCTTCTTGTAGACGTTGTTGGGCCTCCAAGTGCAGAGGTTTGTAGGACAGTAGCAAATTTCCCTCAAGTGGATGACCTAAGGTTTATCAATCCGTGGGAGGCGTGGGATGAAGATGGTCTCTCTCAAACAACCTGCAACCAAATAACAAAGAGTCTCTTGTGTCCCCAACACACCCAATACAATGGTAAATTGTATAGGTGCACTAGTTCGCGAAGAGATGGTGATACAAGTGCAATATGGATGGTAGATATAGGTATTTGTAATCTGAAAATATAAAAACAGCAAGGTAACAAGTGATAAAAGTGAGCGTAAACGGTATTGCAATGATAGGAAACAAGGCCTAGGGTTCATACTTTCACTAGTGCAAGTTCTCTCAACAATAATAACATAATTGGATCATATAACTATCCCTCAACATGCAACAAAGAGTCACTCCAAAGTCACTAATAGCGGAGAACAAACGAAGAGATTATGGTAGGGTACGAAACCACCTCAGGCCATGTTCGGTTAATCCCCTTGCCACAGGGATTGAAGGGGATTGGGGAGGTTTGAGAAAGATTTTGACTTGCAAGGGATTTAATCCCCATCGATCCCTGCCAATCCCCTTCAAAATCCCTGTCAACCGAACAAGGCCTCAAAGTTATTCTTTCCAATCAATCCGTTGGGCTATTCCTATAAGTGTCACAAACAACCCTAGAGTTCGTACTAGAATAACACCTTAAGACACAAATCAACCAAAACCCTAATGTCACCTAGATACTCCAATGTCACCTCAAGTATCCGTGGGTATGATTATACGATATGCATCACACAATCTCAATTCATCTATTCAAACCAACACATAGAACCTCAAAGAGTGCCCCGAAGTTTCTACCGGAGAATCACGACGAAAACGTGTGCCAACCCCTATGCATAGGTTCATGGGCGGAACCCGCAAGTTGATCACCAAAACATACATCAAGTGAATCACGTGATATCCCATTGTCACCACAGATACGCACGGCAAGACATACATCAAGTGTTCTCAAATCTTTAAAGACTCAATCCGATAAGATAACTTCAAAGGGGAAACTCAATCCATTACAAGAGAGTAGAGGGGGAGAAGAAACATAAGATCCAACTATAATAGCAAAGCTCGCGATACATCAAGATTGTGCCAAACCAAGAACACGAGAGAGAGAGAGAGAGAGATCAAACACATAGCTCTTTGGTACATACCCTCAGCCCGAGGGTGAACTACTCCCTCCTCGTCATGGATAGCGCCGGATGATGAAGATTGCCACCGGTGATGGGTTCCCCCTCCGTGAGTGCCGGAATGGGCTCCCGAGAGGTTTTGGTGGCTCTGAGAGGCTTGCGTGGCGGAACTCCTGATCTATCTTCTGTTCTGGAAGTTTTACGATACGTAGGTATATATGGGTGCAGGGGGTACGTCCGTGGAGCTACGGGGGCCCCATGAGGCAGGGGGCGCGCCCTAGGGGGGTGGGCGCGCCCCACCCTCGTGGCCAGCTCCCTTATCTTCTGACGTAGAGTCCAAGTCTATCCGGTGGCTTTCCTTCCAAAAATAACTTCTCGAGTTGATTTCGTTCCGTTTTGACTCCGTTTAATATTCCTTTTCTTCGAAATACTGAAATAGGCAAAAAACAGCAAATCTGGGCTGGGCCTCCGGTTAATAGGTTAGTCCCAAAAGTAATATAAAAGTGGAAAATAAAGCCCAATATTGCCCAAAACAGTAGATAATATAGCATGGAGCAATCAAAAATTATAGATACGTTGGAGACGTATCAAGCATCCCCAAGCTTAATTCACCTTTCGTCCTCGAGTAGGTAAATGATAAAAAAGATAATTTTTGATGTGGAATGCTAGTTGGCATAATTTCAATGTAGTTCTTCTTAATTGAGGTATGAATATTCAGATTCGAAAGATTCAAGACAAAAGTTCATATTGACATAAAAATAATAATACTTCAAGCATACTAACAAAGCAATCATGTCTTCTCAAAATAACATGGCCAAAGAAAGTTATCCCTACAAAATCATATAGTCTGGCTATGCTCTATCTTCACCACACAAAGTATTTAAATCATGCACAACCCCGATGACAAGCCAAGCAATTGTTTCATACTTTTTCAATCTTCACGCAATACATGAGCGTGAGCCATGGATATAGCACTATATGTGGAATAGGATGGTGGTTGTGGAGAAGACAAAAAGGGAGTAGATAGTCTCACATCAACTAGGTGTATCAACGGGCTATGGAGATGCCCATCAATAGATATCAATGTGAGTGAGTAGGGATTGCCATGCAACGGATGCACTAGAGCTATAAGTATATGAAAGCTCAACAAAAGAAACTAAGTGGGTGTGCATCCAACTCGCTTGCTCCACGAATACCTAGGGCATTTTGAGGAAGCCCATCATTGGAATATACAAGCCAAGTTCTATAATGAAAAATTCCCACTAGTACATGAAAGTGATGTAATGAGAGACTCTCTATCATGAAGATCATGGTGCTACTTTGAAGCACAAGTGTGGTAAAAGGATAGTAGCATTGTCCCTTCTCTCTTTTTCTCTCATTTTTTATTTTTTTTATTTGGGCCTTTTTTTATGGCCTCTTTTTTTTCGTCCGGAGTCTCCTCCCGACTTGTGGGGGAATCATAGTCTCCATCATCCTTACCTCACTGGGAAAATGCTCTAATAATGATGATCATCACACTTTTATTTTCTTACAACTCAAAAATTACAACTCAATACTTAGAACAAAATATGACTCTATATGAATGCCTCTGGCGGTGTACCGGGATATGCAATGAATCAAGAGTGACATGTATGAAAGAATTATGAACGGTGGCTTTGCCAAAAATACGATGTCAACTACATGATCATGCTAAGCAATATGACAATGATGGAGCGTGTCATAATAAATGGAACGGTGGAAAGTTGCATGGCAATATATCTTGGAATGGCTATGGAAATGCCATGATAGGTAGGTATGGTGGATGTTTTGAGGAAGGATATGGTGGGTGTATGATACCGTGAAAGGTCTTGCGGTATTAGAGAGGCTAGCAATGGTGGAAGGATGGGGAAAGTGCGTATAATCCATGTACTCAACATTAGTCATGAAGAACTCATATACTTATTGCAAAAATCTACAAGTTATCAAAGCAAAGTATTACGCGCATGCTCCTAGGGGGATAGATTGGTAGGAAAAGACCACCGCTCGTCCCCGACCGCCACTCATAAGGAAGACAATCAAAAAATAAATCGTGCTCCGACTTCATCACATAACGGTTCACCATACGTGCATGCTAATCACAAACTTTAACACAAGTATCTCTCAAATTCACAACTACTCAACTAGCATGACTCTAATATCACCATCTTCAGTATCTCAAAACAATCATCAAGCATCAAACTTCTCTTAGTATTCAACACACTCATAAGAATTCTTACAAATCTTGTATGCTTAGCATATTAGGATTATTTAAGCAAATTACCATGCTATTTAAGACTCTCAAAATAATATAAGTGAAGTATGAGAGTTCATTAATTTCTACAAAATAAATCCACCACCGTGCTCTAAAAGATATAAGTGAAGTACTAGAGCAAATGACAAACTACTCCAAAAGATATAAGTGAAGATCAATGAGTAGTCGGATAATTACGCAACTATGTGAAGACTCTCTAACATTTAAGAAGTTTCACATCTTGGTATTGTATTCAAACAGCAAGAAAAACAAAATAAAATGACAATGCAAGGATAGCACAACTCATGTGAAGAAGCAAAAACTTAGGCTCAACCGATACTAACCGATAGTTGTTGGAGAAGAAAGGTGGGATGCCTAAGGGCATCCCCAAGCTTAGATGCTTGAGACTTCTTGAAATATTATCTTGGGGTGCCTTGGGCATCCCCAAGCTTGAACTTTTGTGTCTCCTTAATTCCTCTCATATCATGGTTTCTCTTTTTATCAAAAGCTTCATTCACAACAAACTCAACAAGAACTCGTAAGGTGTTTAGTATAAACCAATGCAAAACCTTATCATTTCCTACTGTAACAAATCACTAAAATTATTATTCAACATTCCATACTAAATGCCTCTGCATATTTAATACTCCTATCCTCAAATAGAATCATTAAACAAGAAAACATATGCAAACAATGCAAACATAACAGCAATCTGCCAAAACAGTACAGACTGTAAAGAATGCAAGAGTATCAATAATTCCCTAACTCTAAAAATTATGAACTAAAATTCCCACTATAATAAATTTATCAGAACTCAATATGAAAAAAGATTCAACATTATACCACTCTCTGGATTTTCTAGGGAATTGTTGCAATAGCGGTAAACTTTCTGTTTTCAAACAGCAACATGTATAGTAGCAAAATAAGCATGGCAAAGGCTATCCTTGACTTTTTTATTGAAACTAAAGATGAAAAACATTATTCTAAATAACATCAAGCAAATACTAACAAGAGAAAATGACGCTCCAAGCAAAACACATATCATGTGGTGAATAAAAATATAGCTCCAAGTAAAGTTACCGATGAACGAAGACGAAAGAGGTGATGCCTTCCGGGGCATCCCCAAGCTTAGGCTCTTGGTTGTCCTTGAATATTACCTTGGGATGCCTTGGGAATCCACAATCTTAGGCTCTTGCCACTCCTTATTCCATAGTCCATCGAATCTTTACCCAAAACTTGAAAACTTCACAACACAAAACTTAACAGAAAACTCGTGAGCTCCGTTAGCGAAAGAAAACAAAACACCACTTCAAGGTACTGTAATGAAATCATTATTTATTTATATTTGTTTTAAACCTACTGTATTCCAACTTCTCTATGGTAACTATTTTTACTAGCCATAGATTCATCAAAATAAGCAAACAACACAATGAAAACAGAATCTGTAAAAAACAGAACAGTCTGTAGTAATCTATAACTAACGCAAACTTCTGGAACTCCAAAAATTCTAAAATAAATTGGTGGACCTGAGGAATTTGTCTAGTAATCATCTGCAAAAAGAATAAACTAAATAGCACTCTCCAGTAAAAATTTGAAGCTAATCTCGTGAGCGCTAAAGTTTCTGTTTTTTACAGCATGATCATAAAGACTTCACCCTCCCAAAGGTTCTACTTGGCACAAACACTAATTAAAACATGAAATAACATCTAACCAGAAGATAGATGGATTATTTATTCGTAAACAGAACCAAAAATCAAGAAACTAAAATAAAATTGGGTTGCCTCCCAAGAAGCGCTATCGTTTAACGCCCCTAGCTAGGCATGATGATTTCAATGATGCTCACAAAAAGATAAGAATTGAAACATAAAGAGAGCATCATGAAGAATATGACTAGCACATTTAAGCCTAACCCACTTCCTATGCATAGGGATTTTGTGAGCAAACAACTTATGGGAACAATAATCAACTAGCATAGGAAGGCAAAACAAGCATAACTTCAAAACTTTAAGCATATAGAGAGGAAACTTGATATTATTGCAATTCCTACAAGCATATATTCCTCCCTCATAATAATTTTCAGTAGCATCATGAATGAATTCAACAATATAAGCACCACCTAAAGCATTCTTTTCATGATCTACAAGCATAGAATTTTTATTACTCTCCACATAAGCAAATTTCTTCTCATGAATAGTAGTGGGAGCAAACTCAACAAAATAACTACCATATGATTGAAAATTAAGATCAAGATGACAAGTTTCATGGTTATCATTATTCTTTAAGGCATATGTGTCATCACAATAATCATCATAGATAGGAGGCATGCTTTCATCATAATAAATTTGCTCATCAAAGCTTGGGGGACAAAAAATATCATCTTCATCAAACATAGCTTCCCCAAGCTTGTGGCTTTGCATATCATTAGCATCATGGATATTCAAGGAATTCATACTAACAACATTGCAATGATGCTCATCATTCAAATATTTAGTGCCAAATATTTTAATGCATTCTTCTTCTAACACTTTGGCACAATTTTCCTTCCCATCATACTCACGAAAGATATTAAAAAGATGAAGCGTATGAGACAAACTCAATTCCATTTTTTTGTAGTTTTCTTTTATAAACTAAACTAGTGCTAAAACAAGAAACAAAAAGATTCGAATGCAAGATCTAAAGATATACCTTCACTTACTTAGCCTCCCCGGCAACGGCGCCAGAAAAGAGCTTAGTTGACGGGGTGTGAGTGACTGCCCTTTACCTAGCCTCCCCGGCAACGGCGCCAGAAAAGAGCTTGATGTCTACTACGCAACCTTCTTCTTGTAGACGTTGTCGGGCCTCCAAGTGCAGAGGTTTGTAGGACAGTAGCAAATTTCCCTCAAGTGGATGACCTAAGGTTTATCAATCCGTGGGAGGCGTAGGATGAAGATGGTCTCTCTCAAACAACCCTGCAACCAAATAACAAAGAGTCTCTTGTGTCCCCAACACACCCAATACAATGGTAAATTGTATAGGTGCACTAGTTCGGCGAAGAGATGGTGATACAAGTGCAATATGGATGGTAGATATAGGTTTTTGTAATCTGAAAATATAAAAACAGCAAGGTAACAAGTGATAAAAGTGAGCGTAAACGGTATTGCAATGATAGGAAACAAGGCCTAGGGTTCATAATTTCACTAGTGCAAGTTCTCTCAACAATAATAACATAATTGGATCATATAACTATCCCTCAACATGCAACAAAGAGTCACTCCAAAGACTAATAGCGGAGAACAAACGAAGAGATTATTGTAGGGTACGAAACCACCTCAAAGTTATTCTTTCCAATCAATCCGTTGGGCTATTCCTATAAGTGTCACAAACAGCCCTAGAGTTCGTACTAGAATAACACCTTAAGACACAAATCAACAAAAACCCTAATGTCACCTAGATACTCCAATGTCACCTCAAGTATCCGTGGGTATGATTATACGATATGCATCACACAATCTCAAATTCATCTTCAAACCAACACATAGAACCTCAAAGAGTGCCCCAAAGTTTCTACCGAGAATCACGACAAAAGCGTGTACCAACCCCTATGCATAGGTTCATGGGCGGAACCCATGAGTTGATCACCAAAACATACATCAAGTGAATCACGTGATATCCTATTGTCACCACAGAATCATACGGCAAGACATATATCAAGTGTTCTCAAATCTTTAAAGACTCAATCCGATAAGATAACTTCAAAGGGAAACTCAATCCATTACAAGAGAGTAGAGGGGAGAAGAAACATAAGATCCAACTATAATAGCAAAGCTCGCGATACATCAAGATCGTGCCAAATCAAGAACACGAGAGAGAGAGAGATCAAACACATAGCTATCGGGTACATACCCTCATCCCGAGGGTGAACTACTCCCTCCTCGTCATGGATAGCACCGGGATGATGAAGATGGCCACGGTGATGGGTTCCCCCTCCTCGTGGTCTTGAGCAGGCTCCGAGAGGTTTTGGTGGCTCTGAGGAGGCTTGCGGCGGTGGAACTCCCGATCTATCTTCTGTTCTGGAAGTTTTATGATACGTAGGTATATATGGGTGCAAAGTGCGTCGGTGGAGCTACGGGGCCCCACGAGGCAGGCGCGCCCTAGGGGTGGGCGCCCCACCCTCGTGGCCAGCTCCGTATCTTGACGTAGAGTCCAAGTCTATCCGGTGGCTTTCCTTCCAAAAATAACTTCTATAGTTGATTTCGTTCCGTTTTGACTCCGTTTGATATTCCTTTTCTTCGAAATACTGAAATAGGCAAAAAAAATAGCAAATCTGGGTTGGGCCTCCGGTTAATAGGTTAGTCCCAAAAGTAATATAAAATTGGAAAATAAAGCCCAATATTGCCCAAAACAGTAGATAATATAGCATGGAGCAATCAAAAATTATAGATACGTTGGAGACGTATCAGGGCGGTAGAAACAGTGGGCCTTCTACGGGCCGTAGAAACTGTGGGCCTTCTATGGGCCGTAGAAACAATGGGCCTTCTACGGGCCGTAGAAACAATGGGCCTTCTACGGGACGTATCATCAATGGGCCTTATACGGGCAGTATGATCGATGGCCAAACATGGGCCAATAACAGGCCGCATTATGGCCGTAAATGGGCTAGAGTTGGAATCGTCCGTTCATGGGCCGACCATAACGGGCCATCGTTAATAGGTCGTGTTGATGGCGCTTCACAACGCATTAGCGTATTAATGGACCACAAGCGGGCGGCTGTAACCACGGGCTGATTTGGCCTACAAGCGAGAAAATAGCGATGTAGACCGTAAGTAAGCGAATCTTTGGAAATGAGCCCAAGAATAAATGGGCTCTGAGAAGGCCGAAAGATAACATGGGCTGGGCCCAACGGAATAACGGGTCGTTAATGGGTATAAAGTGATACACTATTCATTACGGGCCAGTTTCACCACGGGCCGTTAATGGGTGTAAAGTGATACACTGTTCATTACGGGCCAGTTTCACCACGGGCCGTTAATAGGCCAAGAGTTACATAGGGCCTCATATGGGCCGAAAGGCGTCATGGGCCATACATGGGCCAGAGGTGAAAACGGGCTGGAATCATATTGGATGGCCGGATGACGCTCTTGGCCTAATTCGGATAGGGCGTAACGGGCCTTGGGTTAGCGAAATGTAAATGGGCTATATGTGAACAAGCCGTTAACGGGCTTTACATGGGCGACCCGCCACCTTTGACCAAGTCAAGCGGGCGGCCTTTTCACGAGAATGGGCCTCTGTTGGGCCATGCCACATGTCGACGTATCATAAGCGCCTCTACATCCAATGAGTGGATGACATCTGTCCCAACGATGAGGTGACACGTGTTTCCTCCGACCAATGATGATTTTCACGTGGAAAATCCCCATTGGTCGGGGTTGTTCTGAGTTATCGGATCCAAAACCCGACCCGATAGCCTAACGGCGTTCGATTCACGGTGGATGCCACGTGTCGGTCACCCTTGACGAAAGCACTTCTGTGAGCGGGATTTATCGTCATGGAAGTGGACACTTCCGTGATGATAATTTTGGTAATGTCATGGAACACTTCTACGACAGCACATGTATGGCTATCTTGATTCTGTCATAAAATCATCATGGATGTACATGCATGACATAAAATGCGACCTACTGTGACAAACACGTATCATCACGGAAGTGTATTTTTTTTGTAGTGTCAGTGGCCACCTGGGACAGGTCAGAGTCGCGACTGGCAAGCTTTGTCGCGTGGGCCTTGAGGTCCTCTTCCCGTTGCTGGAGCTATTGGGCATGCGCGGGTTGGTCCTCCTGAAGGGTCTTCAGCCTGGCCTCCGCCTCGTCGTGACGCATCTCGTGATGCCGCCCAGCTGGCGGTCTGCGTCGCAAGCCTCCTTGGCTTCGGCGGCTTCCTTCCTTCCCTCCATGATGGCGGCTTCGGCCGGCCCCAGGCCGTCCTGGCGGATGCGTCAGCCTGGAGCCACCCAGAGACAAGCCCCAGGCGCTCCCTCGCGAGACACCTATCGGTGTCTTGGAGGACGGCCTGGATTCGGCCGAGCACGGTGAAGGCTTCATCCAAGGCCCCAGCCCCGACGAGGGGGCCGCAGTACACCAGCACAAGGGACTGGTGAGGTGGCAGCACTAGCACGTCAACTGGCGCCACGGCCAAGTATGCGGTGTCATGGACGGCTTGGGGCACCGAAGGCTCTGAGCTCCCTTTAGGCATGACAAGGCGGGGCAACCGTAGCCTTTCTGCCATGCGAGGCTAGCTCCTCCTTAGGCTGCATCGGCCGTCCACGAGTGCGCTCCATCACGAGGGACAAGGGATCGCCCCCTCCCCACAGCAGAGGCCGTTGCGGCCGCAACAGGGGGTGCCGTCTCCTGAGCCCCAGCGCCCTTGACGAACATTCCTCCAGGCGGCACCGGCGAGGCACCAGGGGCAGGTGGAGCTCTCGAATGCTCGGGCATGGTGTCGCCCGAGCGCCCCGGAGGCTGCGCCAGGCCGGGCCGGTGTGTTTCCACGCCCGCCACAGCCGCGACCAGAGGCTGACGACACCCTCAGGGCTGGGGCTCCTTCGTCTCTGCGCTCTCCTTCCTCTTCTTCGTCATGATGCCCAGCCTGGGCATCAGGAGGGGAGTACTATGGGCACAGTGGCAATCTATGCTTAACTCAAAGGGCAAGGCAGATCACTTACTCATCAGGGTCGACCCACGTCCTCTTCATCTCCTTCTTGGCCGGAGCAGGGCGACCCCGGCTTTCCTTGACGCGACTTTGGTTGCGCTTTGGGGGTCGGTGGGGTGCTCTTCGGCCAACCTTGGCGCGGTGCTGCCGCCTGGAGAGGCGGAGAGGCCGCCCTGAGGGGCCACAACCTGCTGAACCATGCCTTCCCCAGCAATGGTCGCCCCGTCTTCAGCTTGCAGGCCAGGCGGGGACGGGATCGGTGTCGTATCCGCCTTGTCGGCATGCGTGGAGCCCTCCGGAGCGGGCACAGTCACGCCCTTCTTCGGGGATGCCCGACCAGATGCTTGTGATGACTGGGGGTAGGCCTTGACCTCCTGAGGACACTGGAGGAGCGCGGGGAGTTCACGGCCGGGGGTTCATCAGTGTCGTCGTCGTCTTCGAGCCTGCGGAGGAGTTCACTCTGCGACGGAGGGGACACCTCCTTCACGTTGTCGCCCTCTGTCGCCTCCGAGTCCTCTTCGCCCTCATCGCCAATGTCATCGGAGGAGGACACCGGCACCGGGGAATTGGGGCGCTCAGGCGACACGAGCCCCAGCTTGTTGAAGGCGGGCATGGTGGCGACCGGCGCTTCCATGTCGGCGTGACGGTACAGCGGGGTGTAGGCCTCGGGAAGATCTCCCGGATCGCCGCCAACCAAAAGGGTCATGGCCTTGTCGAGCTCCTCGCCCGTCAGGCCGGCGGGGCAGAGCCTGATATCATCCGCCGCGCCCTGGAGCTCCCACATGGTCCTGGTGTGTGACTGGAGTGGCACCAGGCGCTGCGTGAGGAGCTCTTTCACGAGCATGCCCCCCTTCAGCACCTTGGCCTCCAGGTCTGAGTTCATCCTCGCCAAGATAGGCTCCGCTTGAGGGTCGGTGAGCTTCTCTTGGCTCCACCTCTCGAGCCATTCGGGTAGCTCGGTTAGCAGCACCAGCCGCGCGTTGAGGCCCTTTGTGTCTAGGATGACCCAGCGGTGCCGGGAGCCCTCCACCATCTTCCCGGCCTTCAGGCGCACATTCCCCTTGTGGACCGTGACGAAGGACACGCAAGCAAAGTGTTGCATCGAATCGTGCAGCCGCAAGCAGAAGGAAGTGGCGGAGGAGCGACACGGAGGGCCTCACGCCCATGTAGGCCTCGTAGTAGAAAGCGAAGACATATAGGAGGAGGATGGAGTTGGGTTGGAGGTGAAGGGCCTGGATCTTGTAGTAATCAAGGACGGCGACGGAGAACTCTGAGAGGGGCGGGACGAGCACTGCGAAGACGTTGTGGAGGAAGAAGGGATAGACCGTCCGCGCAAAGGTCCGCTGCTCGGCAGAGCCAGCCCAGATGACGGCCTCGCCCCACTCGTTATCTTCGCCCGCCGTCTGCAGGAGTATGGGGTCGAGGTGCCCCACCTCGGTGACGGAGGACGCACCGAGTGCCAACACAGGACAGGAGGAGGAGCTTGCGTCTTGTGCCGCGGGTTTTGACTTCCCGGG
This sequence comes from Aegilops bicornis, assembly GCA_021605145.1. Classification (NCBI taxonomy): domain Eukaryota; kingdom Viridiplantae; phylum Streptophyta; class Magnoliopsida; order Poales; family Poaceae; genus Aegilops; species Aegilops bicornis. The sequence continues at coordinate 126,692,119 of CM038673.1, read as the reverse complement.
CCCCATTTGCGTGGTCGCCGGCGTCGGAGTAGGAGAAGGAAAGAGGCGAAGTTGCGGTTGGATCTAAAAAAGATTTCGGCTGGGAGAAGGGGATCTAGAGCATGGCAAGGGGAAGCAATGATGGCTTAGCAGCGGACTCTAGTCTTTTGTTGGCCTGGGCAGTTGCCGAGGCGACATGGGGGAGCGGAGGCGTTCACGTCCCGTCAAGCACCATGCATCGCTTGGCCTGCAGGCAATCTGGGGCCTGCGGCGCTTCGCGCTTGCCCCTTGTCTTCTCCTCGAAGCCAGCTAGAGCGTGCCTCGGGCTCGGGGGCTACTATCAGTGTTTTGGGAACGGGGGTACCCAGATCTACCTGCCTGCGGCCAACAACGTGGCACCCTCAACAGCCCCGTACGGCCCAGCAGTGGGACCCGCAAGGCAAGACCCTTGCGGGGGCCCCCGGTCTCGCGAGGAGGGCGACACTAAGACCTCCACAGGAGCGGCCTCCCCAGGCCGCCTCCCGATGAGCGGAGATTCCTATGCAGATACCCAGCCTCACGAGGCTGTGATGATGTGAGCCATGATGACCATGGCCAGGTGGGCGCCATCGGGCGCAGAGGAGGCAGTTTCCTCTTTGGTGCAAAGGGAGCAAGGATAGGCACAGGTTCCCGAGGAGGGCATGAAAGCTTTCCATTCCAGTGCAACAAGACCAAGACCACGGGCTCGGCAGGATGGATGTCATCGCCGAGCCCATCAGTGCGTCATGGCCAGAAGCTTTGCGGGCGAAGACTACCTTTCGTCAGGATAAGATGTACTACTTGTCCCCTCTCAAAATTGGCCGTTGTGGAATCCCTTCCCGCCTAAGCTATAAGGAAAGAGGACCGGGCCTAGTATAAATAGAGGCTAGCCACCCACGCAGATGGGGAGGGGATTCTTTCCACCCTCATCTCTTGAGCCCTCGCGATGCCACTCAAACCACTATACTAGTTCTTCCTCAGCCTCCTCGTGAGGCAAATCCACCACAAAGCAGGAGTAGGGTTTTACACCGCAAGGTGGCCCGAACCTGGGTAAACTGTTGCATTCATCTTCTTCGTTGCTCACATGCGCTCGACGTAGCTGGGTTGTAGGGTGGCGAGCAGAGACTTGGGAGGTTGAGATCTTCGCACACGCCCCAGAGTTCAAACTGTCTTCAGTCTGCGGAGCCCTGAATCCGACAGCGCCATTTCATGCGTCATTGAATGTGGGTTGAGTAGCTATGTAAAGTTGTACAGTACTACACAAGCCTTATTCCTTGAACATCAGCAATGCAACTGGGCCGAAGGTTGTACACAAGATCCTTAAATAGGCGCAACCTATCCTATGTTTCTTTTTGAAGAAATGTACAACTCAGTTCAATTTTTATATAATAAGATTACCAAGCCCAACTTAAGTTTTTTAAATAAAAATCCAAGCTCAGTATTATTTTTTTATAAGAAATGCTCTGTCTAGACCAACATTGTTTTTTCACCCATCCCAGAAAATGGGTCCATTTCTACTAAAATAAAATGGGTTGTAAATTATCAGAAATAATAAATGGGCTGCATGTCATCAATATTATTTTTCACCTAGCCCAATAAATAGGTGTATTCGGATGAATAATAAAATGTGTTTTAAATTCTCATAAATAGTAAATTGACTATTATTCCTTTTACCCAACCCAGGAAATAGATTATTTTTTGATTCAATGCCTAAGACAGATGTATTGGAAAACAAAATGAAACAGTCTGTAAAACCTAAATAAATGGGATGCATGTCTGCCATAGCTTTCGAAGCTGACTTTGTTGTCCCACTAGGACGAAGCCTACACAAGATGTTTTCCATTTTGTCAACAAAATGATTTGATGGTCGATTAAAAAATGATTTAATGGTCAAAAACAAAAGTCAACAAATTATTGTGACAACCGTAGCCATTGGATTGACATTCAACGGCCATCCTGCTTCTTCAATCTATGATCTAGTTGCTCTTGCTCCAACCGCCAACACCATCACAAGTGAGAACGCCAGCATCTGCCTCTCATGGCCGGCTATGCTGTCGCGCAGGTCTCACTGTCTCACCCTATTCCCAACGGTGGCCAAGTCATACCTCTACTCACCCACACCTTCTGTTACTCTCCGATGCTTGGTAGCCTAACCAGCGGCCGAACAGTCACCCATCATACTCCCCTGGGCGAGGGACTCCACTGCCCCTTCTACCACAACCCCAGTTCATTTCAACCCTCGGCCTCGCCGTCGTCCCCCGCCGTCGTGCGCTCGATGATGTGGGGTCAACAACTGAGCCAACATGGAGTACGTGGAGAGGCTGACAGATGGGAACCACCAGCTACATCTTCGCACGCAAGCTAGTGCCTCCTTATTATGCGAGAATATATAGACGATTCCTCCCCCTGACAGGTTGGACCCATCAGCAGCAATCTTTGCATGCAAGGAAGTTCCTTCTTATTACGCGGAAAATAAATTTCCTCCCCATGACAACTGGGACCCACCAGCTACATCTTCGCACGGAAGGAAGTTCCTCCTTGTTACGGGCAAGAAAAATGATTCCTCCTCATGATAGCTGGGACTCACCAGATTCAGAGGGTGACTTGTGGGCCTACTACGTTGACACATAAGCATGGCTTTGTCAACTTAGTCAATAAACAATTCCAGCAGTAGTGACTGTTGGATGTTAATCCAACGGCCGTGATGCTTCTTCAATCTCTAATCTTCTTTCTCCAGCCGCCCAAACTAGCACTAGCGGGACCGCCTGCTCCTGCCTCCCGTGGCCGACTGTGCTGCCACCGTTGGGTATGCCATCCCTCTACTCACCCACACCTGTTATTCTCCGGCAACGGTAGCCTCACACCACAATGGAACCAGTAAACCCTTGTACTTTCTTCCATGTGGGCAACACTGTCGCGTCTTCTCCGGCTCTTGGTTTTTCCCTTCCTAGGCCTCGCTGTTGTCCACTGCCTTGGTGCTCTCGGTACCGTGTCGCCAGCACGGTCAACGAACGATAGCCATCAGAAGAGCCTGTATGTGGAGATGCTGACATCTGGGTGTCGATGTCAAAACTGGCCGGTCTCGGGTAGGGAGACCCGAACTGTGTGTCTGAGGATCAAAGGTAACAGGAGACAAAGGGGACACGGTGTTTACCCAGGTTCGGCCCTCTTAATGGAGGTAAAATCCTACTTCCTGCTTGATTATCTGTGATGAGTATAGGGGTTACAAGAGTTGATCTACCTCGAGATCGTAATGGCTAAACCCTAACGGCCTAGCCTATGTAAATTCTGATAGCCTCTACGGACTAAACCCTCTAGTTTATATACACACCGGAGGGACCTCGGGTTGTACAGAGTCGGTTTGTAGAGGAAGGAAATTACATATCCGGACACCTAATCTTGCCATCCACGCATAGGAGAGTCCTATCCGGACACGGGGGAAGGCCTTCTTCTTTGTATCTTCACGGTCCATTAGTTTGGCCCACATCCGGTAGCCCGGACACCTGAGGACCCCCCTAGTCCAGGACTCCCTCAATAGCCCCTGAACTAGCCTTCAAACGATGATGCAGTATCCGTCTTACGTCTTTGGCTTTTGCAAGGTTTGTTCTTCACTGTATACTGTGCGGATAATAGTTCGGCCCTGGCTTCCTCGTTCTGCCTTTATGATTCCTTCCATGTTGCCTCGATTTACACGTGTCGGGCGAATGCGAATGGTCCACAATTTTTATTAACAAGAAAACACACTGCCATATGGAGGCAACGCCTACATAAAGAGGTCAAATCCTCCAAGTGCCATCCACATCTCGCAGAAACAAACGCCAAGATTAGCTACGAAAAAAGCTTCCAAACATGGCCAGCACCCCGGGCTCTTCTTTGCGCCCCCATGGCCCTCAAGAGGGTGATTGGCAGAGTTGCTCAGTGTCTCATCTTCAGTTGAGTCGACTCCAGATGCAAGGATATCTTCCCCTCGCAAATCTAGTCTCCGTTCGAGCGGGGTTGGCCTCCATCGGCAACGATGTGATGGCTGAAAACTTTGCCAACCCCAATAAGGAGGAGAGGGTGTGCTTCGTTCCATTTCTTTTGCGGGGCTTAGGATTTCCAATCCATCCCTTTCTTAGGGTCTATTAGAATTTTATGGCATCTAGCTACACAACCTCACCCCAGGTTCGATTCTGCACATCTCAGATTTTGTTGCCCTCTGCGAGCTATTCTTGGGCATCGAGGCCCATTTCAAACTATGGAGAAAGTTCTTTTGCCTCGTCCCCCACCATCGAGGAGGCTCTATATTTGAAGTGGGCGGCGCCGAAGTATGGCGTATAGCCGGATCCGGATACCTCGTGGGAACTCCCAAAGAGGTATATCCACAGTGGGCTTCGGAATAGTTTTATATGGATGATCGACGTTCCCTTTGCGGACCCGATTCAGCACGGCCTCCTGAATTTCCAGCGCTCTCCTAAAGAAGCGCCTCAACTGGCATCCCCGAAGCCCCAAGGAGGAGGACAGTGCGGAAATAAAAAGATTGGTCAGCAAGGTCAGATTATTGGCCCATACCGAGCTCTCGATAATCGAGGTTATGACCATCGCAATAAAAAGATGCGTCCAGCCTCTCCAATCCAGAGTAACTCCCTTATGGTGCTACAACGGAGAAGACGACGTGTCTCGCTCTATACACAAGGGTCCGGATACCCCGGCTGAGCAGGCCGTGATCTTGGCCGATCTGTAAAAGGGCAAAAAGGAATACTCCCTCCGCTTAAACTGCTGGGAAGGATACTCCATGTACAACCCCATTGAATGGGTAAGATTTCAATTACCTATGCTGCCTTATTGCTGTCATAGTATGCTAATCAAGTTGTTCTTTTGTTGCTATAAAACAGTCATGGAGGAAGATGATCGAGGACGTTCACTGCCCTGCCCCACAGCCAGAGGATCAACACCGCCACGATGACCCTGGCTTCTTCAAGGATCCAGATATAAACATAGAGTTTGATGATGGGGTATTTTAACAGGCGAGCCTTGATGGCTCGGAAGTGGCTATCACAGCCGACTACCCCCGCCCCTATCCCTTCTCCATCGTAAGTATTCATTGAGCTTTGGAGAAGTACCTATTTGCAACTTTATCTATTGTACTTAAATCATACTTTATAGGACCGGCGCTCGGCGGACCGCACCCCCTCGAGGGCAGCCCCTACGCAGGGCAATCGTTCAAAATAAAAGGAGGCGGGGAGTGCCGCAGAAACTTCACATCCTTCAAAAAGGTATGTCCATATAATACGTGCCTGGGTACGAGTTCCGATTATTGACTTTCCCCTCTACCTTTGATTCAGGAGGAGCACGCGGCAGACAGTGGGAAAGTGCCCTGCTAGCCGAATGTCGGCCAATCCGGCGCTGAACTCGTCAAATAGGACGATGGCTGAAGCAACGCCAGCTCCACCGCCTCATGAGGATTCGGATGATGTATATGTCATTAATTCCGAGGTGGAGAGCGTAATGAATCACCATCGACTCAAAGAGGCCATGCGCGTTCCAGCTTTTTCTGAAAAGGAATTTGCCGCACTCAGCACGGTGGACGCATATATCCGAGCCGCTCAAGACAGACTTGTCTGAGTTACTCAGCTGTTCTCAAAGGATATACAGGTAAGAGTGTAACATCCCAAATTTTCAATTTGGAATGTTATAGATAGGTCATTCATGCATACCATATTTTATTGCATTTTGTGTTGCGATCCTCGAAATTCTAAGCAACTCAAGGACCCACGGTGAGAGTTGGGGATTTCACGATTTTCATATTTGATTTTTTTCAAATATCGAAACAAGGATCATTTTGGTTTTAATTATTTTTCTCTTTGGATATTTCTAATATGAAAAATATATGAGAGGAGATAATATGAATTCTCCAAAATAAATGAAATATTGGAGGATAATATTAAAATCAAATAATTAATTTTATTGGATTTTATTGCAATTTTATTCGAATTAGGAAAAATATGCGTTTTTCAAAATTGCATTAGAAGCCCAAATAAATGTTCACTTTGTCCACAATATTATTAGAGGACCGTGAAAATTTATTTCTGGATTTTTGGACTCCATTTAGTATTTCTTTTGTTAGTTTTTCTGCGTCAGGATTTATTTAAAAAAAGTCAACCGACCTAAACGGGCCGTGACCGACCCGGACTCCTGTCGGGCAGGGCTTTATAAGCCGCCAGCCCGCGACCCCGAGGCCCAAGCCGCCGCACCCCGCGCCCTAACCCTAGCCGCCGCCAGCCCGCGCCGCCGCCGCCTCGCGTCTTGCAGCGCCGCTTACGTCGCCATGGCCATCGAGCCGCCGCTCCGCCGCCACCGCGCCGAATCTTGCCGAGCCGCCGCCGTTGACCGTTGACCGGTTGGTTTTCTTCGGTTAACCATGGTTTTTTATTTTCCGATTTAATGTTTTCGATCGTTTTTTCGTTCGGTTTATTTATTTAGCGGATGTTCGTCCGTACGTTCGTTTTAACGAACGTTGTTCGTTAGTTAGCCGCAGACACCGAACGTTCATTCATTAGCCTGTTCGTCCCGTTTTATTTTCCAGGGTTTTTCCGTGATTATTTTCGATCGCGATTTCTGTCGTGATCTTTGTTTTAGTTTATCCTTTCGCTTGTTTATCCAAATCAGGTGAAACAAACGCCTAGATCTTCATCTCGAAGTCCACTTACTATAAAATTTGACTTTAGTCCAGATCTTGTTTCTTTCGTAGTTTGAGTTTCGTTGCTCCGTTTGATTTGATTCTTTTTGCAAACCGGAGTTCTTCAGTTGAACTTTCTGGTTAGATCTTATTATTTGAGTTATACTCGTGCATCTTTGCTTGATTGCTTATGTATGCTATTGTTTGTTTGCGATAGAATTCCCGGAGTGCGAAGTGTGCTACTACGAGTCACTAGGTTTTGCAGATCGTCAACAAAGCAAGTAACACATTGATCATACTCTTTTCATACCCAGCTTTTATGCATTAGTTACAATCCTCAAACACTGCATGATTAGGATGTGAATAACTTGTGGGTACTGGGAAGTAGATGATGAGGTAGAACCTATTACCTGTTTTATTATCAAACCCTTGGGAGTTACTTCTACGTTATGCTTATATTGCTATGCTATGCTCGTAGACGTGGATTGGGTTTGAGTGTATCCATGACAGATGTGAGATTGTTTATTTAATGGTTCAACTTACGGTGGAAACTTTAATACACATCTGGGTGGATTGTTGGTTTGGGCACCTAGGGTTATACCAGTGTTGTCCTAGGAGATCCCGGGGTTATATCGTGTGATCCTCCTATGGTCCGCCACCCAGGCTCAAAAGGATCATAAGATTATTCATGCTAGAAACTTCCGTGTGCAGCCACAAGCTATTATGGGCTCTAGCATAGTTGAGTAGGTTGCATGACCTCTTCCAGTGGTAGGCTAGCAGATGTAGGGGATGTACGTTGGTACTGTCTACCCGGGGTTAGAGTTAATGCTTCTGAAAGACTATGTCTCGGTCATCCATTTCTCAAACACCATGTAGTGCAAGAAATCCAACGGAGGAGATTGAGTCTTGTGGGGAAAAGTGTGCAAACCTTTGTAGAGTGTATAAACTAATCATGGTTAGCCGTGTCCCCGGTTATGGACATCTTGAGTATCTGGTACTTGAATTATTGATTTGATCTCATCACTCTAAATTAATTTGTTGGGTTGTTAATGATTACTTTTAATTGGGATTGAGATGGGGGTACCATTCTCAATGTTTCAGCCACCATGATACTTAAGTAAAATATATTCCTTTGTTGTAGGGAAAAATTGGCTTTTCGCAAAAACATTATAACCATAGAGCCTCCACCAGCCATATATGCATGTAGTGATAGCTTTTATCTATTCATTTCTCTACTGTGTTATATTGCCAGCATATTCCATGTGTCGGCCCGTTTTCGGGTTGCAACATATCATGTTGCAGACTTTTCAGACGAGGAGTAAGCAGGTCGTTTGTCATGCACTCAGCTATGACGTTGGAGTTGATGGACTCACTTTATCTTCCAAGCCTTTCGCTGTTATCATATTTAGATGGCCTTAAGCCATACTTATTGTAATAAGTTCTCTTTTGAGACATTCGATGTAATAAGTGTGTGATTGCTACTCTGTTATAAATCCTTCGAGTACTGTGTGTGTCAGCATTACCGATCCAGGGATGACACTGAACACAGAGATCTGACCGTCTGAGGTCGGGTAGCTACAAGATGGTATAGAGCACACGCTGAATGTAGGACACGACCAATAAGATGAGCCATATGTCACTCTTCTCTGCTCATTTCTGAATCCTCTCCATTTTCTACTCTTTAGGATGGCGGACTCAAGGAACAAGTTTGCACAACCGGATGAAGACACACCTTTTGGGAGACACTTGAAGGAAGTCACTAGGTACCTGAACATCGGAATAGCAAGCTTCATTGGAACCTACACCGCCATTTTACCAGAAGAGGAGCATTGGATGATTCAAGTTCAAGTTCCAGGAAGGACATTCATGCCAGTCACTGAGCCCATAGAATTTTCCTTCGATGCCCCCACCTGGAGTCTAGGCAAGAGCATGGCAGCCCACATTGCTATGGGACGAATTGGATAAGTCTACAAACAGGAGCTGAAGGACACTATCTATCAGGAGACATGTGCGTGGATGAGTTTAGCAAGTTATCTCGCTATGCCCCTGATGATGTGGCCACAGATGCCGCAAAGCAGGAGAAGTTTATGGAAGGGCTGAATGATTAGATGAGCATGCAGTTGATGGTAGCAACATTCGCTAACTACCAGGAGTTGGTAGACAGGGCTCTTATGATTGAAGGGAAGCAGCAGCAAATTGAGAGTCGCAAGAGGAAGTATGGACAAGGGAAGTACAATTCTGGAACTCAGCAGAAGCCCTGTTTTACCCCGAACTCGGGAGGATATACCCATAACCATGGAGGCCACACCCACAATGGAGGAAGATCTCATAACCACAGTGGCCCCAAGTATGGAAATGGGAATGGAGCAAGTAGCAATCAGAACCGCCCTAACCCAGCCACACCCGCCAAGAAGGATCAAAGTCACATTACCTGTTTCAAGTGCGGGAAGACTGGGCACTACGCCAATGATTGTCCGGAGTTGAAGAACGGAAATGGCAATGGAAGCACGGGGAAGAAGCCCAACCCTTTCAACAAGGGACAAGTGAACCACGTGAACGTGGAGGAGGTTGAAGAAGCGATCGGATCTGCGATTATCGGTAAGTTTTTGGTTAAGTCATTTACCGCTCTCGTTCTTTTCGATACTGGTGCATCGCATTCATACATTTCAAGGGGATTTGTGGACAAGTTTAAGTTACCCACCTTAGCCCTTAGGACACCTTTGCTAGTAAGCTCACCCGGTGCAGAGTATATGGCTAGCCGATGGTGCGACCGGATACCCTTAACCATTGGTAGCCATGTTTTCCCCTCAGGCCTAATAATTTTGGAGTCACAAGGATTGGATGTGATACTGAGAATGGATTGGTTATCAAAGTATGGAGGAAACATTGACTGTGCTAGTAGGTCAATTCTACTCACCACCCCGGAGGGAAAAGGATCAAGTATGTATCCAGGCATGCGCCGAGGAGAACCCAATTAAATTCTCTCTTAGGAGTTGATCAAGAGGAAGTGCCTGTAGTGAAGGATTACCCAGATGTATTTCCAGAGGAGTTACCAGGCATGCCGCCAGATCGAGACATTGAGTTTTTGATAGAATTATTGCCAGGCACCGGACCAATATCGAAGAGACCATACCGGATGCCCGCAAATGACCTGGAAGAGATCAAGAAGCAGATTAAGGAGTTATTGGTGAAAGGCTACATTCGACGAAGTTCATCACCGTGGGGAGCCCCAGTGCTCTTGGTTGAGAAGAAGGATGGATCATTGAGAATGGTTGTTGATTATCGTGCATTGAATAAAGTGATGATCAAGAACAAGTACCCATTGCCGATGATCAATGATCTGTTTGACCAGTTGCAAGGAGACACAATATTCTCCAAGATCGATCTGCGATCAGGTTACCACCAGCTGAAGATCCGAGAAAAGGATATACCTAAGACAGCATTCACCACAAGGTACGGGCTATATGAGTATACAGTTATGTCATTTGGATTGACTAACACCCCTGCCTATTTTATGAGCATGATGAACAAGGTATTCATGGAGTTCTTGGATAAGTTTGCTGTGGTGTTCATTGATGATATTTTGGTATACTCGAAGAATGAAGAGGAACACAAGGAGCATTTGCGTTTGGTTCTTGAGAAGCTCAGGGAACATCAGTTATATGCCAAGTTCAGCAAATGTGAGTTTTGGTTAAAGGAAGTTGGATTTCTTGGACATATTATATCAGGAGAAGGTATAGCAGTGGATCCTACCAAGGTTCAGTCAGTCACTGAGTGGTTGGAACCCACATCAGTTGGACAGATCCGCAGTTTTCTTGGACTCGCGGGATACTGTCGGAGATTCATTGACAATTTTTCCAAGATTGTGAAGCCCGTGACGGCATTGTTGAAGAAGCACACCAAGTTCCATTGGACTGAAGAATGTGAAGCAAGTTTCCAGGAACTGAAGAAATGTTTAACTACAACCCCAGTGATGATTCTGCCAGATATACACAAGTATTTCCAAGTGTATTGCGGAATTTCTCTCTTAGGACTTGGAGGAGTACTTATGCAAGACGGAAGGGTTGTTTCATACGCCTCACATCAGCTTCGACCGCATGAGTTGAATTATGCCACGCATGATTTGGAGTTAGCAGCCGTAGTGCATGCACTCAAGACCTGGAGACATTTTCTTATTAGAAACCGTTGTGATGTGTACACGGATCATAAGAGTTTGAAGTACATTTTCACGCAGAAGGAGCTGAACCTCAGGCAAATCGATTATGATATGAATTTGCACTATCATCCAGGTAAGGCCAATGTCGTAGCAGACGCCTTGAGCCGGAAAGGTTACGCCAATACCCTCGTAAGCGTAGGATTTTCAAAGGAGTTAGCCAAGGATCTCAGGGAGCTTCATTTGGAGATAGTCCCTAGAGGTTTTTTTGCAGCAATGGAGGTTTAGTCAACATTATTGGGAAAGATTCGAGAAGCTCAGAAGGATGGCAAGGAAATTGCCGAGATAAAGGAGAAGATGAGCAAAGGAAAAGCCAAAGGTTTTCGTGAGGATGAGACGACACCCTGTGGTTTGGAGACTGTGTATATGTGCCCAATAATTCAGTGATCAGGAAGTTGATACTTTAGGAAGCTCATGACTCGCCATACTCGATACACCCCGGAAACACCAAGATGTATTTGGATTTGAAGGAGAGTTTCTGGTGGACCGGAATGAAGAAGGATATTGCCGAGTATGTAGCCGTATGTGATGTATGTCAGAGAGTGAAGGAAGAACATCAAAAGCCAGAAGGACTACTGCAGCCTATGCCGATACCCGAATGGAAGTGGGACAAACTTGGCATGGATTTTATCACCAGATTACCCAGGACCCGATCAGGATATGATTCTATCTGGGTAGTGGTGGATCGCTTGACCAAAGTGGCTCACTTTATCCTAGTGAAGACCACCTATACCAGTGCGAAGTTGGCCAAGATATATATGACCAGGATCGTATGTCTGCACGGAGTTCCGAGGACCATCGTATCAGATAGAGGAACACAGTTTACTTCAAAGTTTTGGCACCAGCTACACCAGACTTTGGGTACCAGGCTAGAGTTCAGTACAGCCGTTCATCCACAGACAGATGGACAGACCAGAGAGTCAATCAGATTCTGGAGGACATGTTGAGAGCCTGTGTGCTAGATTATGGATCTAGTTGGGATGAAAATTTTCCTTACGCAGAGTTCTCATACAACAACAGCTACCAGGCCAGTTTGAAGATGGCACCTTTCAAAGCCCTATATGGAAGGAGGTGCAGGACACCGTTGATGTCGGATGAAGTTGGAGACCGTCAGTTGTTTGGACCAGATTTGATTAAGGAGTCTGAAGAGAAGGTTAAGCTGATTCGAGATAGACTGAAGGTAGCTCAGTCCAGGCAAAAGAGTTATGCAGATTCAAAATGCAAGGAGGTAGTCTATGAAATCGGAGACAGAGCATATCTTCGTGTGTCACCTCTGCGAGGAGTTAAATATTTTGGAGTTAAGTGAAAGTTAGCCCCGAGATTTGTAGGACCATACCGACTTTTGGAATGTATGGGAGAGGTAGCCTACAAGTTGGAGTTACCCGAAGGACTATCAGGAATTCATGATGTGTTTCACGTTTCCCAGTTGAAGAAGTGCCATGTTGAAATGGCCGATATCCCTCTGAGAGATACAGTGCCCCTAGAAGCAATTCAGTTGGATAGTGATCTGACCTATGAGGAGAAACCAGTCAAGATTCTCGAGTTTGCCAGCCGAGTTACCCGAATAAAGGTTATCAAGTTTTACAAAGTTCAGCGGAGCCACCATACCAAGGATGAAGCCACTTGGGAACGAGAAGATGATCTACGCAAAGACCACCCACACCTATTTTCTAGCCAACCCGAATCTCGAGGGCGAGATTCATCTTACGGGGGGTTGGTTTGTAACATCCCAAATTTTCAATTTGGAATGTTATACATAGGTCATTCATGCATATCATATTTTATTGCATTTTGTGTTGCGATCCTCGAAATTCTAAGCAACTCAAGGACCCACAGAGAGAGTTGGGGATTTCACGATTTTCATATTTGAATTTTTTTCGAATATCGAAACAAGGATCATTTTGGTTTTAATTATATTTCTCTTTAGATATTTCTAATATGAAAAATATAAGAGAGGAGATAATATGACTTCTCCAAAATAAATTAAATATTAGAGGAAAATATTAAAATCAAATAATTAATTTTATTTGGATTTTATTGCAATTTTATTCGAATTAGGAAAAATATGCCTTTTTCAAATTTGCATTAGAGGCCCAAATAAATGTTCACTTTGTCCACAATATTATTAGAGGACCGTGAAAATTTATTTCAGGATTTTTGGACTCTGTTTGGTATTTCTTTTGTTAGTTATTCTGCGTCAGGATTTATTTAAAAAAAATGTCAACCGACCTAAACAGGCCGTGACCGACCGGACTCACAATAAAATTTGGGCTTTATAAGCCGCCCTTGACCCGCGACCGAGGCCCAAGCCACCGCACCTCGCACACTGGCCGCCGCCTTGGCCCGCGCCGTCGCCGCCATCGTCGCGTCACGCCGCCACCACCAAGCCGCCGCTTATCGCCGTCAACCGCCGCCCGCCGATCTCGCCGAGCCGCCGTCGTTAACCGTTGACCGGTCGGTTTTCTTTGGTTAACCTCGGTTTTTTTATTTTCTGGTTTAATCTTTTAGATCGGTTTTTTGTTTGGTTTATTTATTTAGCGGACGTTCGTCCGTACGTTCGTTTTAACGAACGTTGTTCGTCAGCTAGCCGCAGACAGCGAACGTTTGTTCGTTAGCCTATTCGTCCCGTTTTATTTTCTAGGGTTTTTCCACGATTAATTTCAATCGCGATTTCTGCCCTGATCTTCGTTTTAGTTTATCTTTTCACTCATTTATCCAAATCAGGTGAAACAAGCGCCTAAATCTTCGCCTCGAAGTCCTCTTTCTGTTTAACCAACTTGAACAAGATTTTCGTAATGTAAAATTTGACTTTACTCCAGATTAGTGAACGGATCTTGTTTCTTTCGTAGTTTCAGTTTCGTTGCTCCGTTTGATTTGATTCTTTTTGCAAACCAGAGTTCTTCAGTTGAACTTTCTGGTTAGATCTTCTTATTTGAGTTTTACCCGTGCATCTTTGCTTGATTGCTTATGTATGCTATTTTTGTTTTCCCGGAGTGCGAAGCGTGCTACTACGAGTCACTAGGTTTTGCATATCGTCAACAAGGCAAGTAACACATTGATCATACTCTTTTCATACCCAGTTTGTATGCATTAGTTACAATCCTCGAACACTGCATGATTAGGATGTGAATAACTTGTGGGTATTGGTAAGTAGATGATGAGGTAGAATCTATTACCTGTTGTCGGTGTCAAAACCGGCGGATCTCGGGTAGGGGGTCCCGAACTGTGCGTCTAGGCGGATGGTAACATGAGACAAGGGACACTATGTTTTTACCCAGGTTCGGGCCCTCTCGATGGAGGTAATACCCTACTCCTGCTTGATTAATATTGATGATATGGGTAGTACAAGAGTAGATCTACCACGAGATCAAGGAGGCTAAACCCTAGAAGCTAGCCTATGGTGTGATTGTTGTTAAGTCCTCTGGACTAAAACCCTCCGGTTTATATAGACACCGGATAGGTTAGGGTTACCACAGTCGGTTACAATGGTAGGAGATCTACATATCCGTATCGCCAAGCTTGCCTTCCACGCCAAGGAAAGTCCCATCCCGGACACGGAATGAAGTCTTCAATCTTGTATCTTCATAGTCTTGGAGTCCGGCCGTGACGATAGTCCGGCTATCCGGACACCCCTAGTCAGGACTCCTCGGTAGCCCTGAACCAGGCTTCAATGACGATGAGTCCGGCGCGTTGAATGTCTTCGGCATTGCGAGGCGGGCTCCTCCTCCGAATACTTCATAGAAGGTTTTGAACACAAGGATAGTGCCCGGCTCTACAAAACAAGTTCCACATAACACCGTAGAGAGAATAATTTTTGCACAGATCTGCTGACGTATTCCGCGGCGTGACATCACACCACGGCAAGGCCTTTATATGAATCGTTTTTTACTGTTACCACCTCAGCGTGTTTAGCGAGGCGGTTTCCTTAACGCGTCTTATCAAAGCATAGATCGTGCCCCCTTATTCCGGGATTCTCATCAATACGGACGTGGGTAACCCATCCGGCGCCATTGATTACGGCTCTTGGGAAATAAGCGAGTTTTACCAGGCTGGTGGGGACGCATAGCTTCATGCTGTCTATATAAGGGATAAGGATCCACCTTTTCACCCTCGCCTTCTTCCTCCTTTCCTTATCCATTTCCGCACTTTCGAGCTCCAACGCCCAAGTCCGCACATCCCACCTCAACCTTTCTCCAACCATGTCGAGGCGGGAGGCGGGTGGATGGCCTCCTCCGTCACGGAGGGGCACATCACAAGGCTGTGGGAGGCCGGATAATTGTCCGGCAACATCGCGCCTGAGCTTCCCGACGAGGCAGTTCATTCCGACCACAGGCCCCATGAGAGAGGTGGTGTTTCTCCCCCACTTCCTCCGCGGACTAGGTTTTCCTCTTCACCCATTTGTCCGGGGGCTCATGTTCTACTACGGTCTGGACTTCCATGACCTGGCCCCGAATTTCATCCTCAACATCTCGTCGTTTATCATCGTGTGCGAGGCTTTCCTCTGCATCCAGCCGCACTTCGGCTTATGGCTGAAGATCTTCAACGTCCGGCCGAAGGTAGTGGGCGGTCGTCAGCCAGTCTTGAGGCGCCATGGTTGGCAAGATGGCCAAAGTCCCATGGCTCAAGGCGCCTTCGTGGAGACAATAAAGGGGTGGCAATCGGGGTGGTTCTACATCACCGAGCCCCGCAACACCAAATGGGTGGCGGCCCCAATTCAGATCTGGCTTCCCACACGGCTCTCGTCATGGAAAGAGACGGGCCCGACGTGGGGAATTCGGACGAGACATCCGGACTTCAAACATGCGTCTGAAACCTGGTGGCCAAGAATCTTAGGCTTGTCGACGTAATCCAGGTGATGCTCATCTGCTGGATTCTCCCTTGCCAACAACGGGATTTTAACTTGTGGGAGTTCGATCCGGCACAACACCAAACCTTGAGCCGGCTCTTCGACACTACGTACGAAGACGCCTGGAAGGTGCTGTTCAAGGGCGCCGAAGCCCCCGCATCCGCTACCAAAGATCGCGGATATAGCTCGCAGCGTCCAGCCGCCAAGGTAAGTTATTTTACCCTTTACGGGACTCTTTTTTTCATAGATTGACTCTACATGGGATCTAAAACTCCCTAATCTTTGACAGGACTGGCTGAAGACGTCCGGATAGATTAATTGTCCGGCTCCTTTGCGGAAGACTCCAGCCAGACGCCTTGGGATTGACGGAGGCTGCTGGCTCGGCGTCGTCGTGGTGCGGAGAAGAAGGCTAAGAAGGAGGCCACGGGAACTCGAAGGAGCTCCCTCGCCAGTCTTTGTCCGATTCCAAAGCGGAATCTTCTCCAAGACGAGGAGGAAGAAGAAAGCTCCCAGCGGGGAGGAGAAAAGGAAGGCCGCCCACCGGGAGGCCGGAGGGTCCAAGAAGGAAGAACCCTTCCCGGACTTCTCCACCAATGTCGGCACGACGAGGAGGATCGGCCTACAAGGGCCAAGCCCCTGGCGAGATCGTAAGTGTCCGGATACCCATGGTTTTTTATTATTGCGGAGTGTTCTCTAATGTTGAACAACCGTGCAGCCCGCCCAAGGGCGAGTTCGCCGATTCATCGAGCGGGTCCCTAGGCTCGTCGGAATGGAGAGTACCTTGCTTCCGACCGCCTGCTCGCCTCACGCTGCGGGCGACGCCGCGGCGGGGCCCCAAGGGGGCTTGGTCAAGAGGAGGTAGCGCAGGAGGTGCCACAAGGCGACCTCCCGGACTCCAGCCTTGAGGCAAGATCCCCAGGGGCTCTAAGCCCAACCCTCGTCCGGACTCCATGCCAGAACCATCAGCGGTTCCGGAGTCCGGACAGCGGATCCTTCACAAGAAGGGTAAGACGCCGGTATCCTCCGTCCAACCGGAGGCACCGGATAGCTTCTGAGGCGCTAACAAGCGCTTCCATCGAGGAGGAACACCGCCGCCATGAGTGCGGTGATCCGACAGTTCAGATCCGCCAAGAGCGGGCCGAAAGCCTGCATCAGCCTTCTAACAGGCTTTGAGGTAAGTTTTAGAATATGTAAAAATATAACCGCATAGACAGTAGCCCCTGATACTTAGTTCGGTGTTCGGAAAGAAAAACCGGACTAAGGATCTAAAAAGATATACGCAGGAGTCTAACGTAAGTATGTCAATATGGGAATGTAGGCTGCACTGCTGACCTCTGCCACACTGACTGCGGAGGTCAATGTATTGAAGCAGAACCTCGAGCGGTCCGAGAACGAGCTCGGACAAGCCAAGAAGGAGCTCGAGGACAAGGAAGGTAAGTAATACCTTATTAAAGAAATACCTTATAGAAAAGGTTTTGGTTGCGAAAAATAATAGGAATAACATGGGTACTGCAGGGGCCACGAACGAGGTGGCGACCCTGAGGGAAGCGGTGTCCGTGGCCGAAAACAAAGCGGCTGCGGAACGCACCGAGCGAGAGAAAGGGGAGGCGCAGCTAGCGGAGGTGCGGCAAGAGCTCCAGATTCTCGTGAAAAAACACGAGGGTTTGGAGCGTGACTCGAAGACCCGAGAGTCCGAGCTTGCCTCGGCTCTTGAGAGTGCCAAAGCTGCTAAGGCCGAGGCCCAAAAAGCCCTCCAAGAAATTGAATCAATAAAGAAGATAGCGGCGGGTAAGGCATTCTTTATGCAAAGCAAGAATATACAAGTCAATTACCTGTTACTTACCCAGATTCAGAGCTCTCCAGGAGCATTCGCAGATTTGCCCCGTAGTGCGTTTGATGCTGCCGCATTCTACCACGCCCAGGAGGGGAGCTCCACGGAGAAGGTGTTACGGTCTCGATATCTGAGGCCGACCATCCGGTGCCTGAGCGACCAGTGAAACAGCTGGTCGAGCTCCATAAGGTCGCCGAACAGGCCATGAAGGGCCTTATAAGCGCGGTATGGCCATTGGAGGCCATGCCCGGGAGCTACTTGACTTGGTGCAGCGGTGGTGGATGCTTGTCCGCGGCTTGAACTCATCAAGCGCTCCGTCTGTATTGAGGGTGTCCGTCGGGCCCTTGCCCGTGCTAAAGTGCTGCTGGGGCAAGCTGGATGCGGAGAGGCTTGTGACAGACGGGCCACCGAAGGGCCATGAGCATCGCCGCCCGAAATGTACTATGAGGGCCTCTGAAGGGTGCCCGCCAAATAGCGGATAAGTGCTCCAAAGATGTAATTTTGAATAAACTCGCATTTGTTATCCTGTCGCTGAAAACTTGTTCATATGCGCTAAGCAACGCTTATTAATTTAAAATATTACCTTACAGGCGGCCGTTTATCAAATTTGAGAGATGGCAAGTCATTGGCTTCACCCCATGCCACGAGTGTTGGGGTGTTCGATAAACTTGAGCACTCTTGTTCCCATTCTTGGGTCCATCTAGGAGGCGCTCAACACAACGAACAAGGCAACCGGACTTATAATGCTTGAACACTCTCACTTAGCCATAGAATTCTATAATTTTAAATTTCGCGAAGCCCCTAGTATTCGAAGACCGAGTTCGGGGCGCTATCCACGCCTTGGCCGGACAATTCCGGTTCCTTGCTCTAAGCGGCATAAGTCTTTAGGGACCCGAAAAAACCTCTCGAACAGCGATCGGCTCTCGCCCTATCATGACGGTCAGTGTTAGCTTTCTCCTTTGAGGTGCTCGACCCGGATAACTGAGGCACAATCGCGATGGTTCTCCGTGCTACCTTAGCCGATATAGCGAGCGTAAGGTACCAAAACACGGGAGCCGGGCAAACCCAACTATTGACCCAAGACATGATTTGGAGCCAATTCATATAATGCTATAAGTTCGGGGTGCCGCACTTGTGAAAGTGTTCGGACTTATCACACCATAATTTTGTGATACTTAAGCCCCTGGTGTATTGGCCGTACCAAAGTGTACGGTTGCAACATGTCATGGAATGAACACATGTATATATAAAGGAAGTAGAGCAATAATAAGCAAAAGTTGTGTATTGTTTATTCAAAAAGGTACTGCAATGGAAGCGAAGCGATACAAAGCAGTCACGATAAGCAAGGGATGGGACTATCTAACATGTCCCCTCCAGGTAAGTCATTGGATGATATGTAAAACAGGTATAATGCTCGTAATAGAGACCACCTGAACACTCGACGTGGCTTTCCGCTTCCCTGGCTGTTTCATCGTGAGTTCGGCGATTCGAGTGCCGGACAGGACTTCTCAAAGGCGGAGTCCTGAAAGTAAAAAAAAGGAAGAAAAGGAAAAAAGAAAAAGGAAGTGACACAAGCGGGAGCCCCTGGTGCGGTCGAGCCGCATTCTTGGTGTGCCGTTGTCATGCCCCTCCCCATGATAGCCGCTGCGGAATGGGATGATGTCGAAGATTAACTCTTCACTTCGGAAGTTATCCGGAGATCCGAAGACCACTTCGAGTGTAACTGAGCATGTACAATTGGCCTCTACACCCGGTATGACGCCTTTAAAGGTCGTCTTTGTAGGTTTAATCCTTGAGGGGTCTATGCCCATTTTGCGCACTGTATCCTGATAAAGCAGGTTCAGGCTGCTACCGCCGTCCATCGGGACTCGGATGAGGTGAAATCCGTCAATAATTGGGTCAAGAACCAATGCGGCGAAACCGCCGTGACGAATGCTAGTGGGGTGGTCCCTTTGATCGAAGGTGATCGGGCAGGAAGACCATGGGTTGAACTTTGGGGCGATGGCTCCATCGCATATACGTCCCGTAGTGCACGCTTCCGCTCCCTTTTGGGTATGTGGGTTGCGTATATCATGTTCACCGTCCGCACTTGTGTGGGAAAACCTTTATGTCCTCTATTGTTCGGCGGCCGGGGCTCTTCCTCGTCATCGCTATGCACCCTCTTGTCATTGAGTTCGGCACTTAACTTGCCTGCTTGCTTGAACACCCAACAATCCCTGTTGGTGTGGTTGGCTGGTTTTTCGGGGGTGCCATGTATCTGGCACAAGCGATCGAGTATTCGGTCCAAGTTGGACGGGCCCTGGGTATTTCTTTTGAATGGCTTCTTCCGCTGACCAGGTTTAGAGCCTCTGAATCCGGCATTGACGGTCGTATCTTCAGTATTATCGCCGTTAATGTGGCGCTTGTTCTTGTTGCCACGCGACCTGCCATTGCTGTCCTTGGTATCCGGACTATCAGGATGTTTGGCCAAGTTGTTGCTTCGAGCTAGCCAGCTGTCCTCTCCCGCACAAAAGCGAGTCATAAGGGTTGTGAGGGCTGCCATAGATTTCTGCTTTTCCTGTCCTAGGTGCCGGGCAAGCCACTCATCGCGGATGTTATGTTTGAAGGCTGCAAGGGCCTCTGCATCCGGACAGTCAACGATTTGATTTTTCTTTGTTAGGGAACGAGTCCGTAATTGTCCGCCGATTCTTCCGGCTGCTAAATTATGTGGCTAAGGTCATCGGGCGTGCGGTGGTCGTATATGTGCCCTGGAAGTTATCAAGGAATGCGGCTTCCGTGTCCTCCCAACAACCAATTGATTCTGGCGGTAAGCTATTGAGCCGATGTCGAGCTGGTCCTTTAAGCTTGAGTGGGAGGTATTTGATGGCATGTAGATCATCACCGTGGGCCATGTGGGTATGGAGGAGATAATCCTCGATCCGCATCATGGATCTGTGGTACCATCATATGATTCGATGTTTACGGGCTTGAAGCCCTCGGGGATTTGATGATCCATTACTTCATCTGTGAAGCATAGTAGGTGTGCGGCACCTCTGTATTGGGCTATATCACGACGTAGCTCATATGAGCTTTGTCTCATCGTGTTCGCCCGGCCAGCTTTTCTTTGTATCCGCGCGACGGTAATCGTCCCCGCATTGCTGGGCGCCCACGCCGATCCGTAGATTGATCTTGTATGTTTTGCCTTATCCTCCAATATATCTCGCAAGTCCGGGCGCGTTTCCGTGCCTTGGTACTTTTGAGCAGCGTCGGGGTGTGGCTTGAGCGGAGTGCCGAGAGGCTTCTCTGTCAGCGCCACGAGGTGGCAGTCTGCCATGTCGTGTGCCGTGACTTGGGTGCTTCCTCCTCTAATCGAGGCAACGGCCTGCGTTTGGGGTAGCTTTTGAGGGGCGTTCGAGTTCATACTCTTCACCGCAAGGACTTCACCATCCGCTGCCTAGCGTGTCTTGATCAGCTCTAAACCGTTGTTGCTTTTTCTTGCGGCTGCTTGCCGTGGCTATAAGCCTGCGCTTGAAACGCCTCTGTTCGGCGGGATCCTCGAGCACGACAAACTCGTCGTCGCCGAGGCTTGCCTCATCTTCGAGGGAGGCGCATAATTATCGCCCTCAACCTCTTTTTCTCGCCGCATTGTCATGCGGGCTTGCTTCTCCCTCCTCTGTGCCGAGTCCTGCCGGAGGGGGTTCTCTTCGCACTATCCGGTGTTATTATCTCCGTGCGGAATCACCGCTTTTATTGTGGCGGGATTTAGAGCGGGCGCCCGACGCGTCGGCGCTTGCTGTTTCTTGAGGGGTCATCCTCTGTTGTTCCATCGCTGCTCCCATCTTTTGGGATGTCCACCATATATATGTCATATGACGAGGTGGCCTTCCAAAGGCCTCAGAGGCGCTGGGTCTTGGTCGCCTTGACATCGTCGTCCCATACCGTCGATGTCTTGGAGTCGTAGTCTAGCATGTCGGTTAAATCATCGATAGTGGCTACAAAGTGGGTGGTGGGTGGGTGTTGAATTTCTTCGTCGTCAGCATCCCAACCTTCCGTCTGTAGTCCGCCAGGCTCTCCGGATAAAGAGAGAGACTTTAGTGAATTCAGGATGTCGCCAAAGGGCGAGTGCGAAGATGTCCGCCAAGTGAACTCCATGACCGCGCCCAATCGGATTTGATTGGCAGGGCGCGAGGGTTGAGTCCGGAGAGGAGTCCGCACCACAGAGTCGAGGTCTTCGCAAAAGACAGGGATGGAGTTCGGCTCAATCGCCGTAGAGATTGTAGCCCTCGAGGCGGTGTCCAACCACTCATCCTCGATCGGGGAATCCGGCTCCGGATTAAGGGTCGGAGCGGATACTGGTGCGGCCTCTAGGGCACTGTTCGGCTGCAGAGCTAGATCATGCCCATCGAGACAAAGGCGGCGCTTGGCTGCGGCTCGAATCCGTGAAAGATCAAGTCTCCGCGGATGTCGGCCATATAGTTTAAACTTCCAAATCTGACTCGATGGCCAGGGGCGTAGCTTTGATCTGCTCCAGATGGCTGCCAAGCGATTGGCCGCAGCAAAGCCGCCCGAACATGAAGATCTGTCCGGGAGAAAAGTCTCACCCTGGACCGCGTAGTTGTTGATGATCGTAGGAGCCATCGGCCTATCGGCGACGACACGGAGGAACTCTCAATGAAAGCACCAATGTCGGTGTCAAAACCGCGGAACTCGGGTAGGGGGTCCCGAACTGCGCGTCTAGGCGGATGGTAACAGGAGACAAGGGACACGATGTTTTTACCTGTGTTCGGGCCCTCTCGATGGAGGTAATACCCTACTCCTGCTTGATTAATATTGATGATATGGGTAGTACAAGAGTAGATCTACCACGAGATCAAGGAGGCTAAACCCTAGAAGCTAGCCTATGGTATGATTGTTGTTCGTCCTACGGACTAAAACCCTCCGGTTTATATAGACACCGGATAGGTTAGGGATACACAGAGTCGGTTACAATGGTAAGAGATCTACATATCCTTATCGCCAAGCTTGCCTTCCACGCCAAGGAAAGTCCCATCTGGACACGGGTCGAAGTCTTCAATCTTGTATCTTCATAGTCTTGGAGTCCGGCCGTGACGATAGTCCGGCTATCCGGACACCCCCTAGTCCGGGACTCCCTCACCTGTTTTATTATCAAACCCTTGGGAGTTACTTCTATGTTATGCTTATATTGCTATGCTATGCTCGTAGACGTGGATTGGCTTTGAGTGGATCCATGACAGATGTGAGATTGTTATTTAATGGTTCAACTTAAGGTGGCAAGTTTAATACACATCTGGGTGGATTGTTGGTTTGGGCACGTGGGGTTATACCAGTGTTGTCCTAGGAGATCCCGGGGTTATACCATGTGATCCTCCTATGGTCCGCCACCCAGGCTCAAAGGGATCATAAGATTATTCATGCTAGAAACTTCCGTGTGCAGCCACAAGCTATTATGGGCTCTAGCATAGTTGAGTAGGTTGCATGACCCCTTCCAAAGGGTAGGCTAGCGTATGTAGGGGATGTAGGTTGGTACTGTCTACCCGGGGTTAGAGTTAATGCTTCTAAAAGACTGTGTCTCGGTCATTCGTTTCTCAAACACCATGTAGTGCGAGAAATCCAACGGAGGAGATCGAGTCTTGTGGGGAAAAGTGCGCAAACCTTTGCAGAGTGTATAAACTAATCATGGTTAGCCGTGTCCCCGGTTATGGACATCTTGAGTATCTGGTACTTGAATTATTGATTTGATCTCATCACTCTAAATTAATTTGTTGGGTTGTTAATGATTACTTTTAATTGGGATTGAGATGGGGGTACCATTCTCAATGTTTCCACCACCATGATAGTTAGGTAAAATATATTCCTTTGTTGTAGGGAAAAAATTGGCTTTTCGCAAAAACATTATAACCATAGAGCCTCCACCAGCCACATATGCATGTAGTGATAGCGTTTATCTGTTCATTGCTCTAAGGTGTTATATTGCCAGCATATTCCATGTGCTGACCCATTTTCGGGCTGCAACATATCATGTTGCAGACTTTTCAGACGAGGAGTAAGGTGCGCTAGGTCTTTTGTCATGCACTCAGCTATGCAGTTGGAGTTGATGGACTCACTTTATCTTCCAAGCCTTCCGTTGTTATCGTATTTAGATGGCCTTAAGCCATATTTATTGTAATAAGTTCTCTTTTGAGACATTCGATGTAATAAGTGTGTGATTGCTACTCTGTTATAAATCCTTCGAGTACTTTGTGTGTCAGCATTACCGATCCAGGGATGACACTGAACACAGAGATCTGACCATCTGAGGTCGGGTCGCTACAAAGTGTTTGAGCAATCTTGATAGACATATGTCAGTAGCCCCCGACACTTGAAGCGGTGAAGCCAACCGATTTAAGGATCGATATGACCTGCAGGTTCTTAAAGAGAAGAATTTTGCGCTATCCCAGGAGCTGAAAACAAACCAAATACAGCTGAATGCCGTCACCGCCGAACTGGCGGAAATGAAAAAGGCCGAAATGAGTACATCCAAGAAGAGAAAACACGAGGAGGAAAAAGACAGTAATCCGGAGAGATAAAGAGCTTAAAGGCTCAGTTATCGGCCGCCCAAAAATAAAATGAGGATTTGAAAGGCGGCATGTTCGATATGACTTGTAAGACCACCATAGAGATTTATGTTTAATCCACAATTCAGAATGTCATAACTCTGTTTTTGCAGGTCTATTAACTGGTCGGCCCGAAGAAGAAGTATCCGGATTTCAAGGTGACATGTTGAAGGAGCTATCCATGGTGCATGAGTGGGTAGGGCATAAACACAAGAGCGAGGCAACCCAGCCTGGCAAAAACTTAAGTCAGAGAGGTGCATATAATGGCCAAAGAGTGTATACGAACAAACGACATATAAATTATGAGCTCAAGGCTCTGAATAATAATAAGCTTCAGTTTAAAGAAGCCCCCATTCATGGTGGGGTGTATACATTTTAAGATGTGTACCCCTTAAGAGTTCGGCCTACCGAACATATCTTGGGAAATGTATAAGAACGAGAAAACAAAAACAAATGAAGAGGGAAGGAAAAAGTATGAAAAAGAAACAGGCCGAACTTATGCATAGAATCTTCGGAGCAGAGCAGCATTCCATGGATTCGGCTCTAGGTGATTATCCGATGCATTATGAAGGCGATAGGATCCTCCTATGAGAACTTCATCTTGTTGGGGAACATAGTAATTCAAAAAAATTCCTACGATCATGCAAGATCTATCTAGGAGATGCATAGCAACGAGCACGGAGAGTGTGTCCATGTAAACTCGTACACCGAAAGTGGAAGCGTTTAGTAACGTAGTTGATGTAGTCGAATGTCTTCGTGATCCAACCGATCCAAGTATTGAACGTACGGCACCTCCGCGTTCTGCACACATTCAGCTCGATGACGTCCCTCAAGCTCTTGATCCAATTGAGGCTGGGGGCGAATTCCGTCAGCACGATGGCGTGGCGACGGTGATGATGAAGTTACCGGCGCAGGGCTTCGCCTAAGCACTACGACGATATGACCGAGGTGTGTAACTGTGGAGGGGGGCACCGCACACGGCTAAGAGAAACTTTTTGTGTGTCTTTAGGGTGCCCCCCTCCCACGTATATAAAGGAGGGGGGAAGAGAGGGAGCGCGCAAAAGCAGGGAGTCCTACTTGGACTCCCGGTCCAAGTAGGATCCCCCCCCTTTCCTATTCCAACTAGGAGAAGGAGCGAAGGGAGAAGAGGGGAGAAGGAAAGGAGGGCCGCCCTCCAACCCTAGTCCAATTTGGTTTGGGCTTGGGGGCGCGCGCCTCCACCTGGCCGATGCCTCCTCTCTCCACTAGGGCCCATGAAGGCCCATTAACTCCCCGGGGGGTTCCGGTAACCTCCCGGTACTCCGAAAAAATGCCCGGACATCCCGGAACCATTCCGATGTCCAAATGCAACCTTCCAATATATGAATCTTTACCTCTCAGCCATTTCGAGACTCCTCGTCATTTCCGCGATATCATCCAGGACTCCGAACAAACTTCGGTCATCAAATCACATAACTCATAATACAAATCGTCATCGAACGTTAAGCGTGCAGACCCTACGGGTTCAAGAACTATGTAGACATGACCGAGACACATCTCCGGTCAATAACCAATAGCGGAACCTGGAAGCACATATTTTCTCCTACATATTCTACGAAGATCTTTATCGGTCAAACCGCATAACAACATACGTTGTTCCCTTTGTCATCGATATGTTACTTGCTCAAGATTCGATCGTCGGTATCATCATACCTAGTTCAATCTCGTTACCGGCAAGTCTCTTTAATCGTTTCGTAATGCATCATCCCATAACTAACTCATTAGTTACATTGCTTGCAAGGCTTATAGTGATGTGCATTACCGAGAGGGCCCAAAGATACCTCTCCGATACACGGAGTGACAAATCCTAATATTGATCTATGCCAACCCAACAAACACCTTCGGAGACACCTGTAGAGCACCTTTATAATCACCCAATTACGTTGTGACCTTTGATAGCACACAAGGTGTTCCTGCGGTATTAGGGAGTTGCATAATCTCATAGTCAGAGGAACATGTATAAGTCATGAAGAAAGCAATAGCAATAAAACTGAACGATCAACATGCTAAGCTAACGGATGGGTCTTGTCCATCACATCATTCTCCTAATGATGTGATCCCGTTCATCAAATGACAACACATGTCTATGGTCAGGAAACTTAACCATCTATGATTAACGAGCTAGTCAAGTAGAGGCATACTAGGGACACTTTGTTTTGTCTATGTATTCACACATGTGTCATGTTTCCGGTTAATACAATTCTAGCATGAATAATAAACATTTATCATGATATAAGGAAATATAAATAACATCTTTATTATTGCCTCTAGGGCATATTCCCTTCAGTCTCCCACTTGCACTAGAGTCAATAATCTAGTTCACATCGCCATGTGATTTAACACCAATAGTTCACATTGTCATGTGATTTAACACTCTATAGTTCACATCACCATGTGACCAATACCCAAAGGGTTTACTAGAGTCAATAATCTAGTTCACATCGCCATGTGATTAACACCCAAAGAGTACTAAGGTGTGATCATGTTTTGCTTGTGAGAGAAGTTTAGTCAACGGGTCTGCCACATTCAGATCTGTATTTATTTTGCAAATTTCTATGTCTACAATGCTCTGCACGGAGCTACTCTAGCTAATTGGTCCCACTTTCAATATGTATCCAGATTGAGACTTAGAGTCATCTGGATCAGTGTCCAAGCTTGCATCTGCGTAACCCTTTACGACGAACTTTTTGTCACCTCCATAACCGAGAAACATATCCTTATTCCACTAAGGATAATTTTGACCGTTGTCCAATGATCCACTCCTGGATCACTATTGTACCTTCTTGCCAAACTCATGGTGAGGTACACAATAGGTCTGGTACATAGCATAGCATATTTTATAGAACCTATGACTGAGGCATAGGGAATGACTTTCATTATCTTTCTATTTTCTGCCGAGGTTGGGTTTTTGAGTCTTACTCAACTTCACACCTTGCAACACGGGCAAGAACTCCTCCTTTGACTGATCCATTTTGAACTACTTCAAAATCTTGTCAAGGTATGTACTCATTGAAAAAACTTATCAAGCGTCTTGATCTATCTCTATAGATCTTTATGCTCAATATGTAAGCAGCTTCACCGAGGTATTTCTTTAAAAAACTCCTTTCAAACACTCCTTTATGCTTTCCAGAAAATTCTACATCATTTCCGATCAACAATATGTCATTTACATATACTTATCAGAAAGGTTGTAGTGCTCCCACTCACTTTCTTGTAAATACAGGCTTCTCCAAAAGTCTGTATAAAACCATATGCTTTGATCATCTTATCAAAGCGTATATTCCAACTCCGAGATGCTTGCACCACTCCATAGATGGATCGCTGGAGTTCGCACACTTTGTTAGCACCTTTAGGATTGAGAAAACCTTCTGGTTGCATCATATACAACTCTTCTTTAATAATTCCATTAAGGAATGCAGTTTTGACATCCATTTGCCAGATTTCATAAAATGCGGCAATTGCTAACTTGATTC
The DNA here is from genome assembly GCA_021605145.1 of Aegilops bicornis. Taxonomy (NCBI): domain Eukaryota; kingdom Viridiplantae; phylum Streptophyta; class Magnoliopsida; order Poales; family Poaceae; genus Aegilops; species Aegilops bicornis. The sequence continues at coordinate 126,664,469 of CM038673.1, read as the reverse complement.
GGACAGACTTTAAGCATCGATACGAGTGAGAAAATCTCATCGTAGTCAACACCTTGAACTTGTCAAAAACCTTTTGCGACAATTCTAGCTTTGTAGATAGTAACACTACTATCAGCATCCGCCTTCCTCTTGAAGATCCATTTATTCTCAATTGCTTGCTGATCATCAGGCAAGTCAATCAAAGTTCATACTTTGTTTTCATACATGGATCCTATCTCAGATTTCATGGCCTCAAGCCATTTATCAGAATCTGGCCTCATCATCGCTTCCTCATAGTCCATAGGTTTGTCATGGTCTAGTAACATGACTTCCAGAAAAGCATTACCGTACCACTCTGGTGCGGACCGTACTCTTGTTGACCTACGAGGTTTGGTAGTAACTTCATCTGAAGTTTCATGATCATCATCATTAGCTTCCTCACTAATTGGTGTAGGCATCACTGGAACTGATTTCTGTGATGAACTACTCTCCAACTCGAGAGAAGGTACAACTAACTCATCAAGTTCTACTTTCCTCCCACTCACTTCTTTTGAGAGAAACTCCTTCTCTAGAAAGGATCCATTCTTAGCAACAAATATCTTGCCTTCGGATCTGTGATAGAAGGTGTACCCAACAGTCTCCTTTGGGTATCCTATGAAGACGCATTTCTCCGATTTGGGTTCGAGCTTATAAGGCTGAAGCTTTTTCACATAAGCATCGCAACCCCAAACTTTAAGAAACGACAGCTTAGGTTTCTTGCCAAACCACAGTTCATACGGTGTCGTCTCAACGGATTTAGACAGTGCCCTATTAAAGTGAATGCAGCTGTCTCTAATGCATAACCCCAAAAGGTTAGTGATAAATCGGTAAGAGACAACATAGATCGCACCATATCTAATAAAGTAAGGTTATGGCGTTCGGACACACCATTACGCTATGGTGTTCCAGGTGGCGTGAGCTGTGAAACTATTCCACATTGTTTTAAATGAAGGCCAAAGTCATAACTCAAATATTCGCCTCTGCGATTTGATCGTAGAAGCTTTAGTTTCTTGTTATGATGATTCTCCACTTCACTCTGAAATTCTTTGAACTTTTTCAAATGTTTGAGACTTGTGTTTCATTAAGTAGATATACCCATATCTGCTCAAATCATCTGTGAAGGTTAGAAAATAACGATAGCCGCCGCGAGCCTCAACACTCATCGGACTGCATACATCGGTATGTATTATTTCCAATAAGTTAGTGGCTCGCTCCATTGTTCCGCAGAACAGAGTTTTAGTCATCTTACCCATGAGGCATGGTTCGCAAGCATCAAATGATTCATAATCAAGTGATTCCAAAAGTCCATCCGCATGGAGTTTCTTCATGCGCTTTACACCAATATGACCTAAATGGCAGTGCTACAAATATGTTGTACAATCATTATCAACTTTGCATCTTTTGGCGTCAATATTATAAATATGTGTATCACTACGATCGAGATTCAATAAACCATTTACATTGGGTGTATGACTTAGAAGGTTTTATTCATGTAAACAGAACAACAATTATTCTCTGACTTAAATGAATAACCGTATTGTAATAAACATGATCAACTCATATTCATGCTCAACGCAAACACCAAATAACATTTATTTAGGTTCAACACTAATCCCGAAAGTATAGGGACTGTGCGATGATGATCATATCAATCTTGGAACCACTTCCAACACACATCGTCACTTCTTCCTTAACTAGTCTCTGTTCATTCTGCAACTCCTGTTTCGAGTTATTAATCTTAGCAACTGAACCGGTATCAAATACCCAGGGGTTGCTACGAACACTAGTAAAGTACACATCAATAATCTGTATATAAAATATACCTTGTTCACTTTTCCATCCTTCTTATCCGCCAAATACTTGGGGCAGTTCCACTTCCAGTGACCAATCCCTTTGAAGTAGAAGCACTCAGTTTTAGGCTTAGGTCAAGACTTGGGCTTCTTCCCGGGAGCGGCAACTTGCTTGCCATTCTTCTTGAAGTTCCATTTCTTTCCCTTGCCCTTTTCTTGAAACTAGTGGTCTTGTTAACCATCAGCACTTGATGCTCTTTCTTGATTTCTACCTTTGCGATTTTAGCATCGCGAAGAGCTGAGGAATCGTTTTCATCATCCCTTGCATATTACAGTTCATCATGAAGTTCCAGTAACTTGGTGATAGTGACTAGAGAACTCTCTCAATTACTATGTTATCTGGAAGATAAACTCCCACTTGATTCAAGCGATTGTAGTACTCAGACATTCTGAGCACATGCTCACCGGTTGAGCTATTCTCCTCCATCGTGTAGGCAAAGTACTTGTCAGAGGTCTCATACCTCTCGACTCGGGCATGAGTCTGAAATACCAATTTCAGCTCTTGGAACATCCTATATGCTCTGTGGCGTTCAAAACGTTTTTGAAGCCCCGGTTCTAAGCCGTAAAGCATGGTGCACTAAACTATCAAGTAGTCATCATACCGAGCTTGCCAAACGTTCATAACGTCTACATCTACTCCTGCAATAGGTCCGTCACCTAGCGGTGCATCAAGGACATAATTCTTCTGTGCAGCAATGAGGATAATCCTCAGATCACGGACTCAGACCGCATCATTGCTAATATCATCTTTCAACTTATTTTCTCTAGGAACATATCAAAAATAAACTGGGAGCTACATCGCAAGCTATTGATCTACAACATAGATATGCAAATACTACCAAGACTAAGTTCATGATAAATTAAAGTTCAATTAATCATATTACTTAAGAACTCTCACTTAGATAGACATCCCTCGAGTCATCTAAATGATCACGTCATCCATATCAACTAAACCATGTCCGATCATCACGTGAGATGGAGTAGTTTTCAATCTGAACATCTCTATGTTGATCATATCTATTATGCTCGACCTTTCAGTCTCAGTGTTCCGAGGCCATATCTGCATATGCTAGGCCCGTCAAGTTTAACCCGAGTATTCTGCGTGTGCAAAACTGGCTTGCACCCGTTGTATGTGAACGTAGAGCTTATCACACCCGATTATCACGTGGTGTCTCGGCACGACGAACTATAGCAACGGTGCATACTCAGGGAGAACACTTATACCTTGAAATTTACTGAGGGGTCATCTTATAATGCTACCGCCGTACTAAGCAAAATAAGATGCATAAAGGATAAACATCACATGCAATCAAAATAAGTGATATGATATGGCCGTCATCATCTTATGCCTTTGATCTCCATCTCCAAAGCACTGTCATGATCACCATCGTCACCGGCTTGACACCTTGACCTCCATCATAGCATCGTTGTCCTCTCGCCAACTATCGCTTCTACGACTATCACTACCGCTTAGTGATAAAGTAAAGCAATTACATGGCGATTGCATTTCATACAATAAAGCGACAACCGTAAGGCTCCTGCCAGTTGCCGATAACTTTTACAAGACATGATCATCTCATACAACAATTTATATCTCATCACTTCTTGACAATAGCACATCACAACATTCCCTACAAAAACAAGTTAGACATCCTCTACTTTATTGTTGCAAGTTTTACGTGGCTGCTATGGGCTTCTAGCAAGAACCGTTCTTACCTACGCATCAAGACCACAACAATTTTCGTCAAGTGTGCTGTTTTAACCTTCAACAAGGACCGGGCGTACTCAAACTCGATTCAACTAAAGTTGGAGAAACAGACACCCGCTAGCCACCTGTGTGCGAAGCACGTCGGTAGAACCAATCTCATGAACGCGGTCATGTAATGTCGGTCCGGGTGGCTTCATCCAACAATACCACCGAATCAAAGTAAGACGTTGCTGGTAAGCAGTATGACTATTATCGTCCACAACTCTTTGTGTTCCACTCATGCATATAACATCTACGCATAGACCTGGCTCGGATGCCACTGTTGGGGAACGTAGTAATTCAAAAAAATTCCTATGATCATGCAAGATCTATCTAGAAGATGCATAGCAATGAGCAGGGAGAGTGTGTCCACGTACCCTCATAGACTGAAAGCGGAAGCATTTAGTAACGCGGTTGATGTAGTCGAACGTCTTCGCGATCCAACCGATCCAAGTACCGAACGTACGTCACCTCCGCGTTCAGCACACATTCATCTCAATGACGTCCCTCGAGCTCTTGATCTAGTTGAGGCCGAGGGAGAGTTCCGTCAGCACGACGGTGTGGCAACGGTGATGAAGTTACCAGCGCAGGGCCCCGCCTAAGCACTACGAAGATACGACCGAGGTGTGTAACTGTGGAGGGGGCACCGCACACGGCTAAGAGAAACTTTTTGTGTGTCTTTAGTGTCCCCCCTCCCACGTATATAAAGGAGGGGGGGAAGAGGAGGCCGGCCCTAGAGGGGGCGCGCCAAAGGGGGAAGTCCTACTTGGACTCCCGGTCCAAGTAGGACTCGCCCCCCCACCCCCCACCCCCCACCCCCCCACTTTCCTATTCCAACTAGGAGAAGGAGGGAAGGGAGGAGAGGGGAGAAGGAAAGGGTGCCCCCCCCCCCGCCCCCCCCAACCCTAGTCCAATTCGGTTTGGGCTTGGGGGGCGCGTGCCTCCACCTGGCTACTGCCTCCTCTCTCCACTAGGGCACATGAAGGCCCATTAACACCCCTGGGGGTTCGGGTAACCTACCGGTACTCCGGAAAAATGTCCGAACATCCCGGAACCATTCCGATGTCCGAATGCAACCTTCCAATATATGAATCTTTACCCCTTGACCATTTCGAGACTCCTCGTCATGTTCGTGATCTCATCCAGGACTCCAAACAAACTTCGGTCATAAAATCACATAACTCATAATACAAATCGTCACCGAACGTTAAGCGTGCGGACCCTATGGGTTCAAGAACTATGTAGACATGACCGAGACACATCTCCGATCAACAACCAATAGCGGAACCTGGATGCTCATATTGGCTCCTACATATTCTATGAAGATCTTTATCTGTCAAACCGCATAACAACATACGTTGTTCCCTTTGTCATCGATATGTTACTTGCCTGAGATTCGATCGTCGGTGTCATCATACCTAGTTCAATATCGTTACCGACAAGTCTCTTTACTCGTTCTGTAATGCATCATCCCATAATTAACACATTAGTTACATTGCTTGCAAGGCTTATAGTGATGATCATTACCGAGAGGGCCCAGAGATACCTCTCCGATACACGAAGTGACAAATCGTAATCTCGATCTATGCCAACCCAACAAACACCTTCGGAGACACCTGTAGAGCATCTTTATAATCACCCGATTCGTTGTGACGTTTGATAGCACACAAGGTGTTCCTCCGGTATTAGGGAGTTGCATAATCTCATAGTCAGAGGAACATGTATAAGTCATGAAGAAAGCAATAGCAATAAAACTGAACGATCAACATGCTAAGCTAACGGATGGGTCTTGTCCATCACATCATTCTCCTAATGATGTGGTCCCGTTCATCAAATGACAACACATGTCTATGGTCAGGAAACTTAACCATCTTTGATTAACGAGCTAGTCAAGTAGAGGCATACTAGGGACACTTTGTTTTGTCTATGTATTCACACATGTATCAAGTTTCCGATTAATACAATTCTAGCATGAATAATAAACATTTATCATGATATAAGGAAATATAAATAACATCTTTATTATTGCCTCTAGGGCATATTTCCTTCACATCTATAATGAAGGGACCCTCCCATTTTGGTTTGAGCATGTCCTTCTTCTTCTCTGGGAGACGTAAAACGAGTTTGCCGACATTATAAGTCTTGGCCCGCACTTCTCTGCTTTGGTATCTCCAAGCCTGTTGTTGATAGAATGCGGAACGGGCTCTTGCAATATCGCGCTCCCCCTCCAGGCCATCTAGGTCGTCCTGCCGATCAATCTCGGCTTCTCTCTCTTCATACATGCGCACTTGAGGTGAGTCATGAATAATGTCGCAGGGCAAGACAACCTCTGCGCCATACACCATAAAAAAAGGTGTGTTTCCGGTCGTGCGATTGGGCGTGGTCCGCAATCCCCAGAGTACGGAATCGAGTCCCTCGACCCAGTGTTTATCTGACTCCCGTAGGGATCGCACTAGTCTGGGTTTAATGCCGCTCATTATCAGGCCATTAGCATGTTCGACTTAACCGTTTGTTTGAGGGTGGTATACGGAGGCATAATCGAGCTTAATGCCCAAGTTAGCACACCAATTTTTCACCTCATCGGCTATGAAATTGGAGCCATTATCAGTGATGATGTTGTGCGGGACACCATAACGGTGTACTATGCCAGATATAAAATCAATCACTGGCCCAGCTTCGGCCGTTTTGACCGGTTTGTCCTCTATCCACTTAGTGAATTTATCCACCATAACCAGCAAATATTTCTTCTTGTGGCTTCCCCCTTTAAGGGGTCCAACCATGTCTAGCCCCCAGACCACAAAAGGCCAAGTGATGGGGATTGTTCTTAAGGCAGTGGCCGGCATATGGCTTTGATTGGCGAAAACCTGACATCCCACACAACATTGCACCAAGGCATGTGTGTTTGCTCGGGCCGTTGGCCAAAACAAACATGTACGAAAGGCCTTGCTTACGAGGGCCTAAGCTGCGGTGTGATGGCCACCAAGACCAGCATGTATTTCAGCCGAGAGTTGTCGTCCCTCCTCTTTGGAGATGCACCTTTGAAGGACTCCAGTAGTACTTTTCTTGTAGAGTTCACCTTCGTGAACTTTGTAGGCTTTAGAGCATCGAACTATGCGACGGGCCTCATTCTGGTCATTAGGGAGCTCCTACTTATTAAGGTAGGCCAGGAAGGATTCGGTCCATGGAGCAATGACGGCCATGATTTCCTGGACGGAAAGTGTCATTTCGGTGTCCGAGCCCCTGATGATATCGAAATTGTGTTCGGCTGCGGGGGGTATGATCGGCTCCGGACTAGTGTTTCCGCTCTCGTCCTGCCATACCACGGATGGCTTAAAGAGCCTTTCCACAAAGGTGTTAGGCGGGACGGGGTCGCGCTTAGCGCCCATTCGAGCAAGGATGTCCACTGCCTAATTACTGTCTCGAGCAACGTGACGGAACTTGAGCCCCTCGAACCGAGCTGATATTTTGAGTACGGTGTTTTGATATGCCGCCATTTTCGGGTCTTTTGCATCGAATTCTTCATTTATTTGGGATATTGCGAGGTTCAAATCCCCACGCACCTCTAGGCGTTGTATGCCCATAGAGACAGCCATTCGAAGACCATGTAGTAGTGCCTCGTATTCGGCTGCATTGTTGGAGTCCGTATACATGATTTGTAACACGTAGCGGACTGTGTCCCCCGTAGGGGATATCAAGATGACACCAGCCCCAGTCTGGCTAACATTTTAGAGTTGTCAAAGTACATGATCCAGTTGGAGTATGTGGTGTACACTTTAGGGAGCTCGGCTTCCGTCCACTCGGCGACAAAGTCGGCCAGCACCTGAGATTTAATAGCTCGGTGTGGCTTGTATGTTATTTAAAATGGTAAGAGCTCGATGGTCCATTTGGCAAGGCGGCCAGTGGCATCCCGATTATTTATGATGTCATTGAGTGGTACTTCGGATGCCACTGTGATCGAACACTCTTGAAAGTAGTGACGCGGCTTCCGGGATGCCATAAAGACCGCATAAGCTATCTTCTGATAGTGAGGGTATCGAGATTTACATGGTGTAAGGACCGCCAATACATAGTACACCGGTTTCTGGATGGGGAACATATGTCCCTCTTCCTCTCGTTTAACGACGGGCATGGCGCTCACTACCTGGTGAGTCGCGAGTATGTAGAGCAACATAGGCTCGCCAACACTTGGTGCGGCTAGGATTGGGTTACCTGCCAACAGGGTTTTTATTTCTTCCAATCCGGCTATAGACGCGTCCATCCATTTGAAGTGGTCGGTGTGCCGGAGTAGTCGATAAAGTGGTAGTGCTTTTTCTCCCAATCTGGACATAAAGCGGCTTAAGGCTACCATGCACCTAGCTAGTTTTTGGACCTGCTTTAAGTCTGTTGGCGTCGCCAATTGTGATAGGAATCGGATTTTGGCTAGGTTCGCTTCGATTCCTCTATTGGAAACAATGAACCCAAGCAGTTTCCCGGCTGGAACGCGAAAGACACATTTTTTCGGATTGAGCCGTATGTCATATGTTCCGAGGTTGTCGAATGTGAGGTGCAGATCATCCACCAATGATTCGAAGTGTTTAGTCTTGATGACCACGTCGTCCATGTATGCCTCCATTGTTTTGCCAATTTGTTTTTCTAGACATGTTTGAATCATGCGTTGGTAAGTGGCGCCAGCGTTTTTGAGCCCGAAGGGCATAGTGTTGAAGCAGAAAGGCCTGTACGGGGTAATAAATGTTGTTGCGGCCTGGTCGGACTCCTTCATCTTAATCTGATGGTATCCGGAGTAGGCGTTGAGGAAACATAATGGATTGTGTCCTGTAGTCATGTCAATAATTTGGTCAATGCGGGGCAACGGGAAGGGGTCCTTAGGGCAAGCCTTATTGAGGTCTTCGAAATCAACACAAAGGCGCCAGGATTTATCCTTCTTCGGCACCATGACCAGGTTGGCTAGCCAGTCCGGGTGTTTAATTTCTCTAATGAACCCAGCCTCGAGTAGTTTGGCTAGCTCCTCCCCCATAGCTTGTGGTTTGGGTTCGAAAAATCGCAGTAGCGTTTGCTTGACTAGTTTGAACCCCTTTATTATGTTGAGGCTATGTTCGGCCAGTCTGCATGGGATTCCAGGCATGTCCGATGGGTGCCAGGCAAAGATGTCCCAATTTTCACGCAGGAATGCTCGTAGGGAGACATCGACCATCGGATCCAGCTGTGCTCCAATGGATGTTGTCTTGTTAGGATCCGTTGGGTGCACTTGAAATTTGACTATTTCGTCTGCTGGTTTGAAAGAGGTGGATTTGGACCTCTTGTCAAGGATTCGTCGTCTTTGTCCACTGTGGAACGCAAAGTGGTTAAATCCTCGGCCGCGAGGGCCTTGGATAGTGCGTCGAGGGCCAATGACGCGGTTTTGTTTTTGGCACGGAGTGCTATATCCGGATCGCTGGTGATAGTGATTACTCCGTTGGGCCCTGGCATTTTAAGCTTCATGTACCCGTAATGGGGTATGGCTTGGAAGCGTGCGAAGGCGTCCCTCCCCAAAAGGGCGTGATATCCACTGTTGAAAGGGGCCACGTGGAAGTGCAACTCTTCGTACATGTAGTTATCAGGCGTGCCGAATACTACATCAAGTTTAATTTCCCCAAGCATCGTGATTCTTGACTAGGATAATACCTCAAAAGGTGGTACTGCTTTGCTCGATGCGACTCTTGTCCATTTGAATTTTGTCGAGCGTATCTTCGTAGATGAGGTTAAGTCTGCTACCGCCGTCCATGAGCACTTTGGTGAGTCGAAAGCCATCCACAATTGGGTTTAAGACCAAGGCGGCTGGTGCTCGGACTGATCGGGCCCTTGGTTCGTCATCGGCGGTGAAAGTTATGGCCGTATCGCTCCAAGGGTTCCTTGCGGCTACTTGGTTGGCTTTGGCGAGATCGCGGAGCGCCTGTTTGCACCGATTATTTCAAGAAAAGGTCTCAAAGATCGTAAAGACATTGAAATCGTCATCCTCCAAAGAATGCTTCTCTGGAGTAGTACTGGCGAGGATGGCCTCACCGCTCTTAGCCACTTGCTGGAGTACCCAACATGCCCGAAGGCTATGCGTTGGTTTGGTGTTTGGCGTTGTATGTATCTGACAGGGCTTGTCGAGCAGTTCATCCAGGACGGTTCTATATCCCGTGAAGGGTTTGTTTTTCTTGTCAATGGACTTGTGGTTAGATGCCTCATAAGGGTGCATCCGTTTTGCCCGTACGGTGGGTTGCTTAAAGGCAGGGGGTTCCCACCGGGCTGTCTAGGCTTTCCAGGCGCTTTCCATCATGCAGTACTTTTGTACTATGTGTGCCAGATCTGTAAAGTGCTATATGCGGCGGTGGTTCAGGCCATTGAGAATTCCCTCGTCCGTACAGTTTTGGCAAAAACCTGAAACCATGTCGTCGTCGCAGCAATCTTTAATCTTGTTTTTAACAAGGAGGAATCTGGCCCAGAAGTGGTGGACCGTTTCTCGAGGTTGCTGCCGTACATACATTAGGTCACATATGTCTGGAGGGCCTGAATTGATTGGTGAGTATTTATTGTGGTGTGTGGGCGGGCTGAAATCCAAATCCCGACCCACGATTGGATCGGATTTCGAAGAATCTCGGAGGTCACCAGCTCAGGATCAGGAAGGTCCTGGTGACTTCTGGGCTTAATGCCTGATCCTATGTTCGGAGGACACGAGGTCTCTTCCCGAGGATGGGCATCCGGCTCGATGGGCTCGAAAATCCAAACATAGCTGGTTCTTAACTTAGGGGAAGAAGATTCCTCAGCTCGTTCCTCAATGACTGCTACCAGATGGATGATCGGTGGGGACTTGATCTCCCTCTGATTAGGTTTAAGCCCAATCCGATCGTAGTCTGTTGCGACCCCCAGGGCGGCGATGTGATCTAGCAGCTCGTTCAAAGATGAGACATCTGTCCGATCCATCTTTTTGGAGTGTTCGAGATTGATGCAGAGATGATGTTTTGCGATTGTGGGTGGCTTAACGGACGAGCGAGCGCTCATGGTAAAACCGCCGAGATGGAGGACCTGTCCTGGAGTTAGGGTCCTTCCAGAAGTAATATCGTCATTAATGACAAGGCGAGCCATCGGTCCTTCTATCGACAACACAAAGGAACTCTAAATGAAAGCACCAATGTCGGCGTCAAAACCGGCCGATCTCGGGTAGGGGGTCCCGAACTGTGCATCTGAGGATCGAAGGTAACAGGAGACAAAGGGGACACGGTGTTTACCCAGGTTCGGTCCCTCTTAATGGAGGTAAAACCCTACTTCCTGCTTGATTGTCTTTGATGAGTATAGGGGTTACAGGAGTTGATCTACCTCGAGATCGTAATGGCTAAACCCTAACGGCCTAGCCTATGTAAATTCTGATCGCCTCTACGGACTAAACCCTCCGGTTTATATACACACCAGAGGGACCTAGGGTTGTACAGAGTCGATTTGTAGAGGAAGTAAATTACATATCCGGACACCTAATCTTGCCATCCACGCATAGGAGAGTCCTATCCGGACACGGGGGAAGGCCTTCCGCTTTGTATCTTCACGGTCCATTAGTCCGGCCCACATCCAGTAGCCCGGACACCTGAGGACCCCCTAGTCCAGGATTCCCTCACTGGGTCCACGGTCACACGCAAGGAAGTGCATCCTTATTACGTGGAGAGGCTAACAGCTGGGACCCACCTAGTCGAACCGTACGTAGGTGATGTCGCTTGAAACTACATCGGTAATTCCCCAAAGAGGAAGGGATGATGCGGTACAGCTACTGTATGTATTTCCCTCAGTTATGAAACCAAGGTATCAATCCAGTAGGAGAACCAAGCAACACTATGTAAATGATGCCTGCACACAAAGAACAATTGCAACCGACGCTTATGAGGGATTGTCAATCCCTCTTCGGGTAACAGCGCCAGAAATTGTCAAGTTGATGGGATAAAAATTGTGATAGATTGGATAAATAGATCTCGATAAAACACAGAATAAAATAAGTAATAAAAAAGTGCAACAAGGTATTTTTGGGTTTTTGGAATACTAGATCTGGAAACAAAAGCAAATAAAAATAGAGCTCAAAAAAATATGATAAAGAATAGACCCGGGGGGCGTAAATTTCATTAGTGGCTTCTCTCGAGAAAATAGCATACGGTGGGTAAACAAATTACTGTTGGGCAATTGATAGAAGATCGAATAATTATGACGATATCAAAGGCAATGATCCTTATATAGGCATCATGTCCAAGATTAGTAGACTGACTCATGCCTGCATCTACTACTATTACTCCACACATCGACCGCTATCCAGCATGCATCTAGTGTATTAAGTTCATGGAGAAACTGAGTAATGCAATAAGAACGATGACATGATGTAGATGAGATCTATTCATGTAGGAATAGCCCCCATCTTGGTATCCTTAATAGCAATGATACATGTGTGTCTTGCTGCCCCATCTGTCACTGGGAAAGAACACCGCACGATCTAACCCATCACAAAGCACCTCTTCCCATGGCAAGAAAAATCGATCTAGTTGGCCTAATTAAACCAAAGATTCGAAGAAGAAATACGAGGCTATAAGTAATCATGCATATAAGAGATCAAAGAAGACTAAAATAATATTCATGGATATAGATCTAATCATAAAATCAAAGTTCATTGGATCCCAACAAACACACCGCAAAAAGAGTTACATCAAATAGATCTCCAAGAGACCATTGTATTAAGAATCAAAAAGAGAGAAGAAGCCATCTAGCTACTGCCTACGGACCCGTAGGTCTATGATGAACTACTCATGCATCATCGGAGAGGCACCAATGAGGATGATGAACCCCTCTGTGATGGTGTCTAGATTGGATCTCATGGTTCTGGAACTTGCGGCGGCTGGAATTGTTTTTCGTCGACTCCCCTAGGGTTTCTGGAATATTTGGGTATTTATAGGGCGAAGAGGCGGTGCGGGAGGTCACCGAGGTGGACACAACCCATCAGGGCGCGCCTAGGCCTCCTGGCGCGCCCTGGTGTCTTGTTCTCACCTTGGGCCTCCCCTCTGGTACTTCTTTAGCCCACTGGATGTCTTATGGTCCAAAAAAATCTCCAAAAAATTTCGCTGCTTTTGGACTCCGTTTGGTACTGATATTATGCGAAGTAAAAAACAAGCAAAAAACAGCAACTGGCACTGGGCACTATGTCAATAGGTTAGTCCCGAAAAATGATATAAAGTTGCTATAAAATGATTGTAAAACATCCAAGAATGATAATATAGCAACATGGAACAATCAAGATTTGTAGATACGTTGGGGATGTATCTATAGGGTTGTATGTCTGGTCACGAACGTGTACGTATGGTCGATCGGTCTCTCTGCAAGGATGTACCGGACCGGGTAAGGAGTGGTAGCAGTTCACGTAGTCCCGTCTAAATCGTGTACACATGTGTACAACCACGCTGCAAAAAAGACGGCAACGTAGGTACATATGGGCGTGGTCTGGAACGCATACAGCGACGACCTCCTGTTCACCGGTAGCCAACCGGCTGGACCGAAACGGAGGAAACAACGTCGTGTTCATCGGGAGCCAAGAGGTTGGGTCAGAATGCGTCCTATTCGTCGGGGCCAACCAGGTTGGACGGAACAGCCAAAGCGGGGTCCTGTTCATCGACTCGGGGTCTCGCGTACCGCAAAACGGAGGAAACAGAGTTCTCTTTGACCGCCTACGGTCAAAACGGGGTCCTATTCAGGTCTGGCATATCGCAAAATGGAGGAAACAGACTTCTATTCAACCACCTATGGTCGAAACAGGGTCCTGATGATCGGGAGGGGTCGGCGTACCACAAAACAGAGGAAACGGACTTCTCTTCGAGCGCCTGCGGTCAAAACGGGGTCCTGCTCATTGGGAGGGGTGTTGCTACCGCAAAATGGGACTCCATGGGCTACTGTTCATCCACTGCCGACTTCCTCTAGCATCCACCTACTACAGTTCATCCACCGCGAGTTCCTCCAGCCACTGTTCATCCACGGCTACTGTTCATCCAGCCTCCACCGGCTACTGTTCATCGAGCCTCCACGGGGTCCTGTTCATCCACCCCCAACCGGCTGGGTGTGTCGTACCGCGGCACGACCTTCTCATGGTCCTGTTCATCCAGCGCAACCACCTAGTACCATAGGGTTTGTTCATCCAGTGGCAACTGCCTACTACCACGGGGTCTTGTTCATCCAGCGACAACCACCTACACACGGCCGGGGTCCTGTTCATCTAACCCCCACCGATACTCTTCATCCACAGCCAACCAACCGGCTGGACTCACCACACGTCTCAACTTGTTCTACATATCGCGCGTGCGACAGCAACAGGCACTGTTCATCAAGAGGTGATAACCCACAAGTATAGGGGATTGCAAAAGTTTTCGAGGGTAGAGTATTCAACCCAAATTTATTGATTTGACACAAGGGGAGCCAAAGAATATTCATGGGTATTAGCAGTTGAGTTGTCAATTCAGTCACACCTGATAGACTTAATATCTGCATCAAAGTTTTTAGTAGCAACGTAGTATGTAAGACGGTAACGGTGGTAATAGTAGCAATAGCAATTTTTTAGTAATTGTAACAGCAGTATAGTGAAAGTAACTTAGCAAAGATCAATATGTGAAAAGCTCGTAGGCATTGGATCAGTGATGGATAATTCTGTCGGATGGCATTCATCATGCAACAGTTATAACCTAGGCCGACACAGAACTAGCTCCAATTCATCAATGTAATGTAGGCATGTATTCCGTATATAGTCATACGTGCTTATGGAAAAGAACTTGCATGACATCTTTCGTCCTACCCTCCCGTGGCAGCGGGGTCCATATGGAAACAAAGGGATATTAATGCCTACTTTTAATAGAGAACAAGAACAAAGCATTAGCACTTAGTGAATAAATGAACTCCTCAAACTCCGGTAATCACCGAAAAGAATCCCAATTATTGTCACCTTGGCGTATGCGGATCATAACTCGTAATAGGTGTCTATAACTTGCAAGATCAAATCAAGAACACACATATATTCATGAAAACATAATAGGTTCAGATATAAAATCATGGCACTCGAGCCCTAGTGACAAGCATTAAGCATAGCAAAGTCATAGCAACGTCAATCTCAGAACACACTGGATACTAGGGATCAAGCCCTAACAAAACTAACTCAATTACATGATAAATCTCATCCAAACCATCACCGTCCAGCAAGCCTATGAAAGAATTACTCACTCCCGGCGGTGAGCATCATGAAATTGGTGATGGAGGAAGGTTGATGATGACGACGGCGTCGATTTCCCCTCTCCGGAGCCCCGAACGGACTCCAGATCAACCCTCCCGATGAAGAACAGGAGGTGGTGGTGGCTCCGTATTGTGAAACGCGATGAATCCTTCTCCCTGATTTTTTTACGCAAATAGGAATATATGGAGTTGGAATTAGGGTTACCGGAGTTCCAGGGGGCCCACAAGCCTGCAGGGCGCTCCCAGGGGGTAGGCGCGCCCCCAGGGCTTGTGGCTCCTGGGTGGCCCCCCTTTGGTATCTTTTTCCGCCAGTATTTTTATTTATTCAACAAAAATTCTCCGTAAATTTCCTGGTCAATCCGAGAACTTTGATTTTTGCACAAAAATAACACCATGGCAATTCTGCTGAAAACAGCGTTAGTCCGGGTTAGTTCCATTCAAATCATGCAAATTAGAGTCCACAACAAGGGCAAAAATTTGAAAAGGTAGATATGATGGAGATGTATCAAGAGGCAACCCAACACCCTAGCTGGCTACGTCTCGCACGGGGGCTCGATCGGCTTCAGTGAGCAGTGAGAAGGATCGATCAGGTTCGGTTACAGGAGCGAAGGAATCGGTCGTGTTCGGTTAGCAGAATTGAATAGCTCGGTTTTAGTTAGCAGTGAAGGGATCGATCGATTGGCTTCACTACGTAGTAGTGGGACCGATCGCTCATGATCAGTATGTAGCTAGTGCAATCGCTCGGGTTCAGTAAGTGAATGCCTCGCTCGGGTTCAGTTAGCGAGCGCCTCGCACACACGCACGTACAAGAGAAACGCGCAAACCACACCGCATCGCTTGGCCCCGACCACCCACCGTAACCGGGAACTCCCCAAAATTTTCCTCGCCCTCATTTCTACCATGATTTTTTACGTCATGGACGGCCGAAAGAATGTCATGCAGGTGCGTCTCTGGTCGGCCTAGGACAAAAAGCCCATTTTCTGTCATGATTTTTTTCATAGAAGTAGGAGCCCACCACATATATGATGATACGTGTTTTTGTCACAATTATCATCATAGAAGTGTCATAACCATGATAGTAAAAGTTTTCGTTTGGGCCATATTGTCATGGATGTGTCCATTTTTTGTAGTGTGTAGGCATGTGTTCCCTATATAGTCATACGTGCTTATAATAAGAACTTGGATGACATCTTTTGTCCTACCCACCCGTGGTAGCGGGGTCCATAAGGAAATCTAAGGGATATTAAGGCCTCCTTTTAATAGAGAACCGGAACAAAGCATTAGCACATAGTGAATACATGAATTCCTCAAACTACAGTGATCACCAAAAAGAATCCCAATTATTGTCACCTTGGAGTATGCAGATCATAACACGTAGTAGGTGCATACAACTTGCAAGATAGGATCAAGAACTCAAATATATTCATGAAAACGTAAAGGGTTCCAATCAGAAATCATGGCACTCGGGCCCTAGTGACAAGCATTAAGCATAGCAAAGTCATAGCAACATCAGTCTCAGAACATAGTGGATACTAGGGAACTAACTTGATTAAATGACAAATCTCATCCAACCCATCACCGTCCAGCAAGCCTATGAATAAATTACTCACTCCCAGTGGTGGGCATCAAGGAATTGTTGATGGAGGATCGTTGATGACAACGGCGACGGCGAATCCCCCTCTCCGGAGCCCCAAACAGACTACAGATCAGCCCTCCCGATGAACAATAGGAGGTATCGGCAGCTCCATATCGTAAAATATGATGATTCTTCCTCTATGATTTTTCTCTCTGAAAATAGGTACTTATGGAGTTGGAGTTAGGGTTGCCGGAGCTACAAGGGTCCCACAAGCCTACCAAGCGCGCCCTGGGGCTGGACGCACCCCCTGGGCTTGTGGCGCCTGGGTGCCCCCCTCTGGTAATTCTCTTTGCAAGTATTTTTTTTAATATATTCTAAAAATAATCTCCGTAAAGTTTCAGCCCAATCCGAGAACTTTTATTTCTCCACAAAAATAACACCATGGCAATTCTACTGAAAACAGCGTCAGTTCGGGTTAGTTCCATTCAAATCATGCAAATTAGAGTCCAAAACAAGAGCAAAGGTGTTTGGAAAAGTAGATACGTTTAGGACGTATCACTTGGTCAATATGTCTAGTATTACTATCCCTCCTTTGTCCCCGAACTTTGAAGTTATATACTTTAAACAGAAACAAGGAGAAAATTTGAAAGATGCTTGGTATAGGATAATGAAATCTTATCGTATTTGCAATATGAAAGGAGATATGAAAATTTTGCTTCGAAATTTCTATGTAGGGATAACCATGCCTAATAAACAACTTTTGGACTTTGCCACTAAAGAGATTTTTGTTGAAAGCGATGCTAATGTTGCCTACGAAATAATAGAAGGAATAGTGGGAACTCCACCCCACAAAAACATACAATTATACTCAAGAGGGAATCCAAATTTTGGAGATATTGTGTGATATGCAGAAAAAATTGCTGAATTGCAAAAGCCTAGTGAGCCTCTTAAAAATGTTAGCGGAAACCTCAACCACATGAATAACCTTATCACCATTTGCAATAAGTGGCTACACTTTGGATAATAGAATTGCTTTATTTTCCGAGAATAGTGGGAAGCATAAAGAACCTTCCAGCTTTGAGAAAATCCCCACTAGGGTGGTGAAAACTAAGGATGACAACACTTGACACTATGCATTACGCCCAGCTAGGGGCGTAAAACAATAGTGCTTGTTGGGAGGCAACCCAATAGTTATCTTTATTTTTTCTTGTTCCTTTTCTGTTTTTTTGTGTTCACACAATTATGCTACTATTATGGTTGTGTTATTGTGGTTTAATTAGTGTTTGTGCCAAGTAAAGCCTTTGGGATGATTTGGTTGATAGTTGATTTGATTCTGTAAAAGACAGAAACTTTTGCCCTCGGTCCAGAAAAATCCAAAAATCACTAGAACATGCTTTTGATCTGAATTTTTTACACATGATTGATATACAAATTTCCCATATTTTCCTAATTTTCTGAATTTTAAGAGTTACATAAGTATAGTCATTATTCAGATTACCATAGACTATTCTTGTTTAGACAGATTCTATGTTTGTTGCATAGTTTACCTGTTTTGATGAATCTATGGATTGTATCGGGAGGTATAAGTCATGGAGAAGTTGGAATACAGTAGGTATTATGCAATAATAAAATATGAATGGGTTCATAAAATTACCTAAAGTTTGTGATCTGGTTGTTATACTAACGGAACTCACGAAGATTTGTGTTGAGTTTTGTGTGCTGAAGTTTTCAAGTTTTAAGTGAGATCGCGATGGATGAAGGAATAGAGAGTGTCAATGCCCTAAGCTTGGGGATGCCCGGTATCGAAGGGCAATGCACGCTATCGAAGAGGCTAGCAAATTGCGGAAAGGTGAGAGTGCGTATAATCCATGGACTCACATTAGTCATAAAGAACTCATATACTTATTGTCAAAGTTTATTAACCCTCAAAGCAAAGTACTACTACGCATGCCCCTAGGGGTAGATGGTAGGAAAAGACCATCGCTCGTCCCCGATCGCCACTCATAAGGAAGACAATCGATAACAAATCATGCCCCAATTTCTTAGCATAACGGGAGACTATACGTGCATGCTTCGGGAATCACAAACCTTAACACCAATATTCTTACTAAACCACAATCATTCACTAGTACCTCCCACATATTACCATCTTAATATCACAAAACTATTGCAAGGAATCAAATTTATCATATTCAGTGATCTACATGAAAGTTTTTATTATATCCTTCTTGAATACCTATCATATTAGGACCAATTTCATAATCCATGCATATTTCCATTACTATTTATCAAACTCTCAAAATTATATAAGTGAAGCATGAGATTGCAACTATTTCTTTAAAATATAACCACTGACGTGCTCTAAAAAATGTAAGTGAAGCACTAGAGCAACTGCCTAGCCCAAAAGATAAAAGTGAAGCCCAAAGAGTATTCTAAAAAATCACGTGTGAGTGTGTGTCCCTCTCAGAAGGTGTGTCCAGCAAAATATGATTGTGGCAAACTAAAAATCAAACAAAACAAAGACTCGTATAATACACGATGCTCCAAGGAAAACTCATACCATGTGATGAATAAAAATATAGCTCCAAGTAATTTACTGATGGTTGGTAGACGAAAGAGGGGATGCCATCCCGGGCATCCCCAAGCTTAGGGTCTTGCCACTCTCTATTCCTTCATCCATTGCGATCTCATTTAAAACTTGAAAACTTCATGATACAAAACTCAACAGAAACCTTCGTCAGATCCGTTAGTATAACAACCAAATCACAAACTTTACGTGTTGTTATGAACCCATTAATATTTTATTATTGCACAATACCTAATGCATTCCAACTTATCCATGACTTATACCCCCCAATACAATCCATAGATTCATCAAAACAGGCAAACTATGCACTAAAACAGAATTTGTCTAAAACACAACAGTCTGTAGTAATCTGAATAATGACTATACTTCTGTAACTCTAAAACTTCTGAACAATTAGGACAACGTGGGAAATTTGTATACCAATCATGTGTAACAATTCATATCAAAAGCACATTCCAGTGATTTTTAGATTTTTTTTGGACTGAGCGCAAAAGTTTCTGTTTTTTCATAGAATCAAATCAACTATCAACCAAATCATCCCAAAGGCTTTACTTGGCACAAACACTAATTAAACCACAAAAACACAACCATAACAATAGCATAATTGTGTGAACAGAAAAAAAATAGAAAATAAACAAGAAAAATAAAGCTAACTATTGGGTTGCCTCCCAACAAGCACTATTGTTTTACACCCCTAGCTAGGCGTAAGGCAATGTTTCAAGTGTTGTCATCCTTAGTTTTCACCTCTTGACATGTGTCTCCATTAGGAGGTTTTTAAAAGAAAATAGGGAACACATCATCAATCAAAATTTTAGCATTGCTAAGGCAACTTTCCTCAAATCCTTGTTGGTTCCCCTTTTCCAACAAGGTAACAAGTAACAAAAGCGAGCACAAACGGTATTGCAATGCTTGAAAACAAGGCCTAGAGTGTCGGTGCACTAAAGTAGGGGTACCTTAGTACCCCGAACTTGTGCACGGCAACAGCTGGCCCCCATGGCAAGCCTCAAGCGTCCGCCAAGACCCTCCGCTGACCTTTCAGAAGACAAGACCCCGGCAAGAGGAGCTTGCGGGAAGGCCTCTCTAGGCACGAAGAAGGCCCCGCAAGAGGAGCTTGCCGGGAAGGCCACCTCGAGCACGCAGAAGACAAGGCCCCGCAAGAGGAGCTTGCCGGAAGGCTCGAGCGACAAGCCTCCGGGCGCGACAAGGATTCGACCGCCATGCAACTTCTCTCCGCTCTCGCTCCAGCTCACCCAGCGACGTGTCGCCATGGGACCGTTCCATGCGCCACAGACGAGCGGCTGTAGCCAGCGGAGAGCAGCGATAAGCGGCGCCGACAAAGCTCACCATCGTGGCGAGCGGAGGCGCACCTGACGGTCTCTGTTACACTGTTTGGGCGACAATGACGGGCATTTATTGCCTTTGTCCCTTGCCGTCAGAGTTAGGTATTTTGCACTGTACACTGTTCAAGTAGGTGTACCAACCCCTGTTTTTACATTTGTACCCTCATCTATGTTGCCACCTGTCGGAGACCCCTTGAGCATATAAAAGGAGGCCCGAGTGCAACGTAGGAAGGGGTTCTGCAGGTTCGGCTCGTTCGGTTCATTCGATCCACTCGAGACCAGAGACACTCACGCTAGGTTTTGTAGCCTGCATTGCTCCCTAGCAAGAACACAATAGATCAAACAAGCAGCAGTAGGAGTTTTATCTCTCCGAGAGCTCCGGCTGGGTAAAACTGCTCGTGTGCATCGCCTCGATCCGCTCTTCGTGCGATCTCCGCCCCCTCCGAACCACAAGGGCCAGCTCACCGCCCCATAGGTGTCCGCTGGTACGATCAGCCTCCCGACATCTTTGGCGCGCCGGGTAGGGGCGTCGAGGCCGTCTTGAACCTGATCCGGCGTTCACACGAGCAGCGTCATCAACATCTTCCTCAACATGCCACCAAAGAAGAAGGCTTCGCGGCAGCAGAGAGCCGTCGCTGCCGCATTCCACCCTCACCGCAGCAAACGGGTGGTGGGGCAGACGCTAGCGGAGGGACGGGCGCCGACGAAGGTGCTCGCGACGTTGCCAAGTCCAAGGACAAGGCACCGCAAACCTCGGCGTCCGCGCATCCCCCGCGCCCATCTCAGGAGACGCGGGACCAACAACGTCATGGCATTCACAACGCCATACGTTCGTTGGATCGAGACCCTCAAGACCAGCATGCGCGCCAACATGCTGGCACGAGTGAGATACGATCGCCGGACGGGTGCTGCTCCTTCTAACGTGGTTAGAAGTCCGGCGTGTCCCGCCTCGCACCGCTTCTCCAATGCCGCCCACTACTCCAGCAGAAGCTCTGGCGAGAGCTCACCGCTCTCGACTACCCTCCAACGGCCGACAAAGTCGACGCAGTGGAGGGCCACTATCCAGAGCCTCATCGGCTTTGCCAACGGCGACGCTCATGGCAACCAACGCCGTCATTGCCGCGGCGAGACGACAAGGCACGAGCCGGTGGCGACGAGACTGTCGGAGGTGCAACCACCGTGCACTCTCCGCCAAGAAGGCCAAGATCGCTGACTCACCGGATCCACCTCGACGGCGACTCCACTGCATCGTCGAATCCGCGAGCTCGCCGCGATCAGCGCCAAGTTCTTCATAAGCGACAACAAGAGGACGCTCGAACTCGCATCGAGCACCGAAGAGAAGCGCGACGTCAGTCCGACAAGCGCGCTGGGCCTTCTGTTGACATGCGCGCGCCAGAGGAGCCAGGCGACTTGTCAGACGCGGTAGGTTGCCCTGCGTTCACTCGTGAGCTGCGGCAAGTCCGGTGGCCCAGCCGTAAAAACTTCAAACCAGACGTGCCGGAGAAGTATGATGGCAGGACGCACCCGTCGGAGTTCCTCAGCATCTACACCATCGCGGTACAGGCTGCGGGGGGACGGGACGACAAGATCCTCGCCAACTACTTCCCGCTCATGCTCAAGCCCAACGTCAGATCTTGGCTCATGCACTTGCCGGACAGCTCCAAATCCTCTTGGGAAGATCTGTGCCATCAGTTTGTTGGCGCCTTCACAGGTGGCCACAAACCTCATGGCCAAGAGAGTGACCTTCGCTTGCTCGCCCAGAAGGAAGGAGAGTCACTGTGCAAGTTCATTCAGAGATTCAGCCGTGTGCACTACAACATCCCAGACGTCCACCCTACCGTGGTGATCAGCGCATTTCATCAGAATGTGCGGAACCGCAGGATGAGGGAGGAGATGGCGATGTGCAAAGTCAAGGACGCCGCTGAGCTGTACGCCTTGGCCGACAAGTGTGCTACCGAGGAAGGGAGGAGGCTCCACGGAGAGAATGCGTACAGGATCTCGACAAGGATGACACCGCCCCGGCAAAGAAGGGCCGCGGCGAGGCAACAGAAGAAGAAAGCCGTAGAAGTGCTAGCAATCGAGCAGTCCGGCAATGGAGGTGGCGACAAGAACGCCAAGGCTGGTGGCTCCGGCAAGGAGGTTGCCGCCGACGCCAACCACCCGGTCGGTGGCGGCCGCCGACAAGCAGGACAGCTCCGGCAAGCAGTATTGCAAGATCCACCGCACCAAGGGCCACGATCTCCAGAGCTGCAAGAAGGTCGAGCAGCTCGTCGAACAGCAGAGAGCTGAGTACGAGCGACGCGACAAGGAGAAGGCCCAGGAAGGTGCTGGAGGAGCAAGCAAGAAACGTCCCGGCCGGGGAGGACGCCGCGGCAAGGCCAAGCGGCGACAAGGAGATCGACCTCCCCGCGGCCGCGACAAAGATGAAGATGATGACGACGACGAAGATATGGAAGACGACGACACCGACGAGCAGGAGTTTCAGAAAGCCACAGAGGTTCTCTGCGTTGATGGAGGTGCTTCCCTGCACACCTCCCACCGCCAACTCAAGCAATGGATGCGGGAGGTCAATGCAGCGGAGCCATCCGTAGAGTCATGCAAGCCTCTGAAGTGGTCCAAGACGCCTATCATTTTTGATATTGAGGACCACCCTGACCGTGTGATCATGCGGTCGGGTGCTTGCCGATGTTGGTCTCACCAACCATCCGCAACCTCAAGGTCACAAAATGTTAGTTGACGGCGGGCCGCTTGAATCTGATCTCCTCCGCGGTGCTCCGAAGCTTCAAATCCTCGACAATGAGCTCGAAGAGACCGTACCTTCCAAGGAATCAATCCGGGAAGGAGCAAGCGAAGGGAAGATTACGTTGTCGGTCACATTTGGCAGCAAGCTGAACTTCAGGATCGAGAGGGTTACATTCGACGTTGCCGATTTCCGTTGCCTTACAATGGGATACTTGGCCGCCCGGACTCGCCAAGTTCATGGCAGCCTCTCACTACGCCTACAACCTACTCAAGATGCCAGGCCCGATAAGCGTCATCTCTGTCCATGGCGACAAGAAGGATGCCCTTATCTGTGCCGACAAGATCTACCGGGATGCAGCAGCCACGACAGATTGCCAAACACTTGCCGCTGAAGCTCCCGGGGAAGAAGACCAAGTCCAAGTCCGGCAAGGGCTCGATGCTCACTCCGCAAGCGCACCTCTTCGAGTGCTGCGCTACCGTCGAGGACGCACCATCGAGCTCCACCGGCAAGTGCAAGAAGATGGTGGCTCTACCAAGACCAAGAAGGTGCCCGCCAAGGAGGACGGCACCGGTGGTACCTTCACCATCGGTGCCTCTCTCGACCCTAAATAGGAAGGCGCGCCGTTGCTTTTCCGCTGGCGAATGTCGACGTGTTTGCATGGCAACCATCGACATCCCGGTGTTCCTGTGGAAGTGATTGAGCACCGCCGCCATTTGTCCTCATCTTGTGCCCGTCAAGCAAAAAGTCAAGCAAGCGGTGGAGCGCCAAGAATTCATAGCGAAGAGATCAAGAAACCGGAAGCAGGCCTTGTCGAGGAGTGCTCCATCCCACGTGGTTGGCCAATCCAGTAGTCATGCAAGAAGCAAATGGGAAATGGAGACTTTGTATTGACTTCACGGATGTTAATAAAGCTTGTCCCAAAGATCCATTTCCCTTGCCGCGCATTGACCAGATTGTTGACTCCACTACCGGATGTGATTTGCTTTCGTTTCTTGATGCATACTCAGATACCATCAGATCTTCATGGCTGAAGAAGATGAAGAGAAGACCGCATTCATCACACCATGTGGCACATACTGTTTCATACGGATGCCTTTCGGTTTGAAGAATGCTGGTTCGACATTTGCAAGGGTAGTCCATGACGCTTTTGAGCCGCAGATGCACAGAAATGTAGAAGCCTACATGGATGACATAGTGGTCAAAAGCAAGGACAAAGCAACTCGTTCAAGATTTGGACGAGACCTTTGCAAATCTGCGCAAAATCA
Organism: Aegilops bicornis; assembly: GCA_021605145.1. NCBI lineage: Eukaryota > Viridiplantae > Streptophyta > Magnoliopsida > Poales > Poaceae > Aegilops > Aegilops bicornis. The sequence goes on along the minus strand of CM038673.1, from coordinate 126,640,087 downwards.
ACCTCAAGCTCAACCCCGAGAAGTGCGTGTTTGGAGTCCCTTCCGCAAGCTTCTCGTGTTCTTCGTGGTCTCAACGAGGGATTGAAGCTAATCCCGACAAGATCAAGGCCATTGAGCAGATTGAAGCACCAAAGCACGCCAAGGATGTCACGAAGACTTGCCGGTTGCGTGGCGGCTCTCGGCAGGTTTATTTCTAGGTTCTGTTGAAGGCCGCCGCCATTTTCAAGATTTTGAAAAAGGCAGGTGCGAGAAATGGACTCTGAAGCGGAGGCTGCGCCGCAGACTTGAAGAGATACCTGTCCTCCACTCCAACACTTGTCGCACCTAAGCCACAAGAGAAGTTGCTGCTATACATAGCGGCAACCAATCAAGTGGTTAGTGTTGCGTTAGTAGCGGAGAGGGAGGCGGATGACGAGCCAGCAACCACGGCAAGCACATCCAACGACAAGCAGGGGGCTCCGCCGATAAGCTCTGGTCCCGACAAGGATGAGTCCGCGAAGACGCATGACCAGACATGTAAAAGGATGGTGCAAAGGCCCAGTCTTCGGGCCTCCTCCCGCAAGGGGCTAGGTCAAGGTATTCGGTGTGCGTAAATTGCTTTTCGGCCTCCTCATGGCCTCGAGAAAGATGCGCCATTACTTCCAAGTACATGAGATCACAGTTGTCACTCGCTTTCCGCTGAAGAGGATACTGCAGAATCCAGAAGCGACAGGCAGGATTGTCGAGTGGGCACTGGAGCTGTCAAGCTTTGGTCTCAAGTTCGAAAGCACATCAACTATCCAAAGCAGGGCCTTGGCAGAATTCACAGCAGAATGGACGCCAACGCCAGATGAAGAGATTCCGGAGACGAGCATTCCCGTCAATGAAGCAAGCAAAGAGTGGCTGATGTATTTTGATGGTGCCTTCTCGCTGCGAGGCGCCGGTGCCGGCGTGCTGCTTATCGCACCCACCGGAGAGCACCTCAAGTACGTCGTCCAGATGCACTTTCCCAAGGAACAAGCGACAAACAATAATGCAGAGTATGAAGGTTTGCTTGCCGGTCTCAGGATCGCGGTGGACCTTGGGATCAAGAACCTCATTGTCAGGGGTGACTCACAACTTGTCGTCCGGCAAGTCAACAAAGATTACCAGAGTCGGTTGATGGAAGCCTACGTTGATGAAGTGAGGAAGCTGGAAGAGCACTTTGACGGCCTGCAAATGGAACATGTTCCAAGAGCTCAGAATGATATTGCTGATGGCCTGTCAAAGTGCGCCGCACTCAAGCTACCTGTGGAACCAGGGATCTTTGTGCTCAAGCTGACTCAACCGACTGTAACACCATCAACAGGACAGAATAAGAAGAGGAAGTTGATCTCTGGCGACTACTTTCCGGCAGAGCTTCCCGAAGCCGCCGCCAAGAAGATCTCCAAGGTCAACGCCAAGAGTGCTGAGGAGCAGTCTGCTCCGACAAGCCCTAGGGTTTGTTTCGTTGAAGCAAACGCTCCCGACAAGTTTTGCTCCGGCAAGCTTGCCGGGGAATGTCAAGCTCCGGCAGAAACTCAGGTTTTCGCCATAGAATCTGATGTTCCCGCAGCGATAGATGTGCCTTTAGTCCTTGTTGTCGAGCTGCAGGCTCCAGCATGGGCGCAGCAGATTGTTCATTTCCTTCAGACAGGGTCGCCTGAGGAACTGTCGCCTTGCCGGAAAATGGGCAATAGAGAAGCTAAGTTGCTAAGTTTTAACGATCAGTAATAAATTTTTAAAGTTATCTTCCTTGAACGACCGCGCTTTGTATGAAAACCCCATGCGCGGAGGAACCAAATCGTGACTGGTCGCGCCCTTACTTTGTTTCGAGTCCGCTCAACAACTTAAGTGAGCTGCGGCTAGTCCGCGACAAGGTTGCTTGTCAAGATGGCGACCCCGCCAAATAGTCATTGAAGTTCCGCACTCGGCGCTATGCAAGGGTGCCTGCACCGCAAGTTTCCTGAAAAGCGAGGGCAATAACACACAAAGCCAAGAGTCGAGTAAAGGAAGTAACGTAGCAAATGTTGCCTGTAATAAAGTTATATTACAAAAATAACTTATTGCGGCATCAAGCTAAATCGTTTTAACTGAAATAACAGCGAAGAGGAGAAGAAGGCGGCCGGCACCCAAGCCCGGCAAGCCGTAGTTGCCGGGCTGCGGCAAGCCGTAGTTCTTTGGGGCTGCGGCAAGCGAAGTTGCCGGGGGCGCGGCAAGCCAGAGTTGCCGGGCTGCGATATCGAGATAAGCCCCACGTCCCTTTTCAAGCATCCCTTTTTCATTAAAAACATTCTACTCGGATACAATCCGTGGGGAATGAAAAACATGAAAGAGAAGATTACAAGTTTTAAATGCGGATAAGGCCCGAAGGCTTACAAATTAAAAAGATAAGATGCCCGTAATCCTTTTTCTCCCTCTCTTCGTGAGGTAGGTCAAGGAGGCGAGAAGGGCAAAAGAAATGCCTAAGCGAGCTACAGGTGCGAAGGCACCAAGGGAACATCCCGGAGCTCCCCGAGGGCTTGACGGAGATGGCAGCGCCGAAGGTGGCTCAAGACGGGCGGCAGGACGTCAAGACGCTGTCGAGGGCACTACGCCCTCGTACTCCGACAGCGGCCTTGTCGCCATCCCTCTTCCCTTCCGCAGCCTCCCTACGCCATCGCCCAAGGAGACGACCCGGGAGTTCAAGGAGCCGCGACACGGATGATGGGGTCGCCGGTGGCCTTGCAAGCGGCGCCCGACAACTAATCGGGCCCGCTACCCTCATTGTCGCTGTCGCTCTCCTCCTCGTCACTCTCGCTCGAGGGGAATCTTCGGGTCGGAGGAGCTATCCACGCAGCACTTCGCCCGAGTACCGAAGTTCCCAAGGCCTTGACGGAGAGGAGATCACCCTCCATTAACTTAAAATGGAGGGTAAACCCCGCCATCGTGCCGTGGATGCGTGTGAACGTCTTCCACCCACGATCGAGATACATCACATTAGGGGCTGGGAATACAACACGGACTCGCATGCCGCTGATTCCACAGCCCCTCATGTGCAGTCTTAGTGTCTCGGACGGATCCGACTCCATCGCGCTCGCGAACGGAGCTAGAAGCCGGAGGCGACGACGAGGCGCCAGCGCAGCTCGGGACGAAGAACTTCGCAAGGGTCGCCCTCAGATGGACCGGCCGCAGGAGGGGAACCGCCACCGAAGCGGAGACGGCGCGCCGCCTGGCCCGCCTCTTCCCCAGCGCCTCGACCTCGTCCACGACCTCGCCCCTCCCTCTTCCCCTTGTGGCGGTTACGCCACCCCGGCGTGGGGTTGGGAGGAGCGCTGTCTAGCGGCGACCCTCGCCGCCACCGATGAAGAACCAAGGTTCCTTTTCTCCATGACGAATGAGAGAAAGGGGAGCAGAAACCGAGGAAAGGAGGAGGTAGGAGAGTGCGGCTTCGCGCCCTTCCGCTTTTTAAGGAAGCAAGGTGGGGCTCGACCGCCCGCCGCAAATCAGGGCATAGGAAGAGCAGGGAATCGGGCCGACCTGCTGCCTCTGCTCGTAACGGCCCAGTTTTTTTTACTTCCACCGTCCGCGACCCCAAAAGCATGGGAACCACGTGGCGGGGATGCAGAACTGAGGCGACGGGTGAAGCGACCCCGCACGCCGCCCACTTCCCCCACGACGCCGCAATTGACGCGTCTTGAATTCTGAGGGAACGCGGCGGATCTGAGGTGAGTTTGGTTTGGACCCAGGCCGCTGCGTGCGTTCTCTGTTTTGGGCCCGCCCAACAGCGCCGGCACCGTGTATGGCCTGACACGGGGCTCCCTGCCGGTGCACTAAAGTAGGGGTACCTTAGTACCCCGAACTTGTGCACGGGCAGTCGCGGCCCCTGGCAAGCCTCGCCGGGCGTCCGCCAAGACCCTCCGCAGCCTTTCGTAAGACAAGACCCCGCAAGAGGAGCTTGCCGGGAAGGCCTCTAGGCACGAAGAAGGCCCGGCAAGAGGAGCTTGCCGGAAGGCCACCTCGAGCACGCAGAAGACAAGGCCCCGCAAGAGGAGCTTGCCGGGAAGGCTCGAGCGACAAGCCTCCGGGCGCGACAAGGATTCGCCGGCAAGGCGCTTGCCGCGACATGCAACTTCTCTCCGCCTCCGCTCCAGCTCACCCAAAGGACGTGTCGCCATGGGACTGTTCCATGCGCTGCGTGTCGGCGGCTGTGCAGCCAGCGGAGAGCAGCGATAAGCGGCGCCGACAAAGCTCGCCATCGTGGCGAAGCGGAGGCGCACTGACGGTCTGTTACCTTTGTTTGGGCGACAATGACGGGCATTTATTGCCTTTGTCCCTTGCCGTCGAGTTAGGTATTTTGCACCGCATAATCGCTCAAGTAGGTGTACCAACCCCTATTTTTACATTTGTACCCTCATCTATGTTGCCACCTGTCGGAGACCCCTTGAGCATATAAAAGGAGGCCCGAGTGCAACGTAGAAAGGGGTTCCGCAGGTTCGGCTCGTTCGGTTCATTCGATCCACTCGAGACCAGAGACACTCACGCTAGGTTTTGTAGCCTGCATTGCTCCCTAGCAAGAACACAATAGATCAAACAAGCAGCAGTAGGAGTTTTATCTCTCCGGAGAGCTCCGAAGCTGGGTAAAACTGCTCGTGTGCATCGCCTCGATCCTCTCTTCGTGCGATCTCCGCCCCCCTCCGAACCACAAGGGGCCAGCTCCGCCGGCCCCATAGGTGTCCGCGGGTACGATCAGCCTCCCCGGCATAGAGTCTGTACTTTTGCTAGTGCAATCTCTCAACAATGCTAATCTAATTGGATCACATAACCATCCCTCAACATGCAATGAAGAATCGTTCCAAAGTTCTTATCTAGCGGAGAACATAAGAAGAAAAAAAATTTAGCTATTCTTTCCAATCGATCTATTCAAGAGTTCATACTAAAATAACACCAAGTTATTCTTTCCGATCGATCTATCAAGAGTTCGTACTAAAATAACACTAAGTTATTCTTTCCGATCGATCTATCAAGAGTTCGTACTAAAATAACACCAAAGAAAATTCACATTCATAATACTCAATCCGACACAAAGAACCTCAAAGAGTGCCCAAGATTTCTACCGGAGAAACAAGGACAAAAACGTGCATCGACCCCTATGCATAGATTACCCCAATGTCACCTCGGGAATCCGCGAGTTGAGTGCCAAAACATATATCAAGTGAATCAATATAATACCCCATTGTCACCACGGGTATTCATATGCAAGATATATATCAAGTGATCTCAAATCCATAAAAGTGTTCAATCCGATAAGACGAAATCTCAAAGGGAAAACTCAATTCATCACAACAAGATAGAGAGGGAGAAACACCATATGATCCAACTATATTAACAAAGCCCGCGATACATCAAGATCGTGCCATCTCAAGAACATGATATATATATATATATATATATATATAGAGAGAGAGAGAGAGAGAGAGATTAAACACATAGCTACTGGTACAAACCCTCAGCCCCGAGGGTGGACTACTCCCTCCTCATCATGGAGACCATAGGGATGATGAAGATGGACTCTGGTGATGATCTCCCCCTCCGGAAGGGTGCCGAAATGGGGTCTAGATTGGTTTTTTGTGGCTACAGAGGCTTCCAGCGGCGGAACTTCCGATCTAGGGTTATTTCTGATGGTTCTCTATTTATAGGATTTTTCAGGGTTGGAATCACACGAAGATGGGCCTCGAGGTGAGCACAACCCACCTGGGCACGCTTGGGCCTCCTGGCGCGCCCAGGTGTCTTGTGTCCACCTCCCACGAAGCTTCTAGTGCCTCTTTTGTTCCAAAAAAATCATCAAAAAGTTTCGTTGAGAACTTTTATTTCTGCACAAAAAACAACACGACGGTAGTTCTGCTGAAAACAGCGTCAGTCCGGGTTAGTTCCATGCAAATCATACCAAAAACCATGCAAAATTGTTGTAAACATGGCATGAATACCTCATAAACTATAGATACATTGGATACGTATCAAAGCATTATAGTAAAGATAAGTATTTCCCTTAGTTAAGAACCAAGGTTATCAATCTAGTAGGAGAACCACGTACAACCTCGTTAGCAGCACCTACACACACAAAAGCTGGTAGAGGCGAGTGTCACAACCCTAGTTTAGTAATGCACTTGGACTAGTCTTGGTTGTTGCATCATGCCTAAAATTTATTTAAACTTGAAATGGGGATAAAAAAACCTAGCACCCCCTTTGAAAATACTAGGATCAATTGAAAAAGATTTCAATGAACCCAAAATGCCTGTCACAAAAGTTCATCATTTTTGAATTGGTTGAACACCCGTGCCAAAAATGGTGCACATTTTTCTAGGTCATCCTTGATTTTTGAATTAATTCATAAAGTACTTGAATTTGAGTATTTAAATGCCCAAATAATTCTGAAAACAGTTGAGGGTTGTTGGAAATAATTCTAAAAGGGCCCACAATTATTTTCAATATTTTATATTATGGTTTAGTATTTTTACTAAATCAAAAACAGAAAAACAAAATAGAAAATGGAAAATAGAAAAACTAAAAGAGAGAGAGAAGGAACCTTACCTGGGCTCACCTGGCCTGGTGCCATACATCCCCTACCTCTACGAGTAGGTAGAGGAGGGACAGCGAACGCGCGCCTAAGCACGCCACGCCACCTACTCGCCTGCCTGCGTCCTCTAGACAGCGGGACGCTATGGATCTTCTCCTCGGCGTCGTCCCAATCGCCCCAACTCGCAAACTCGTCCCCCTGCTCTTTCCCTCACCTCTGGAAGCCATGGCCGAAGCCGCCGCTCGCTCGCCATTGTCGCATGCGTAGCCACCGCCTTCCCCTCGACCCATCGCCGTGTCTACAAACACCGCCTCGGCACCCTCGACCTCCTCGTCGAGCCACTTGACGTCAGACGCCCTCGAACGCCGCCACCATCATCTTCTTCTTCGTTTGGTCACCGAGATCGCCTCCGCCGTTCCGCTCGCTTTGACGCCTCCCCGAGCTCGTCGAGTCCATCGCTGCAACCGCCGTGAGCTCCTCTTCCTCCCTCCCCCCCCCCTCCCACTAGCCATGCCGCTCGAGTTTCCCTCTAAGCCCGATGGCCATCACGGCCGAGAGCTCAGCTCCGACGCCCATGTCATCGTCGTGGCCATGTCCACGGGAGCTCGAAACCGAGCGCGTCACCGTGCTCAGCACATCACCAGGAGGCCGTAGCACCCGGTTGTTTTCTCCGTCGTGCCCCACAGCACCAACCCCAACCTTGCCCGAATGCCAGCCGCAGCGGGAGTGGACGCCGCCGTCATTCTAGGACACCTCCGATGAAACCGCTTGCACCAGTCGATGCGGCTGAGCCTCCTCGTCACGTAGATGGCCTCGGTCGCTTATTTGGTCGCCGGAGCACGAGGCCCGCATCCCTCCACCGTGTTTGTTGTCGCCGGCATCGAGCCGCCAGCTGTTTTGACCCAGTTGACCAAGGGTATGACCTCCCCTGCGTCAATGAAATGTGGGCCCCAGCCCCTGACTAATTAGAGTTAGGATTAATTAATGTTAACTAATTTAGTTAATTAGATGTGAGACTGATAGATGGATTTCACTGGCCAGTTTGACCTGGGCCGCCCTGTTGACTTCTGACATCATCCTAACATCATGCTGATGCAGCAAATCATTTACTGGATTTAGTTTAAATTAGAATAACCAGAAAAATCTAGAAAATGATTTGAAAAATTCATAGTAAATCAACCATAACTCAGATGGAAAAGATTTATATATGAAAAATGATGAGAAAAATCCAATCTATCCGATGGAACTGGTTTCATGCATGACAAAGCAAGTTGAGCCTACTGTTTAGTTCAAATCAACTAAATGGACTTTGAAAATTCATATGTAGAGTTTGAATTTGAACCCTTGGTTCAAATCAACTCAAACCATTTTGTTGTTAGATGCATTAGCTCAAACACACACACACATTTTGCCATGTCATGATCATGCATCATAATGTTGCATATTGCCATGTATTGGTTGTATCTTTGATAGGTTCTGCTCCCGAGGATATTCACGAGTATCCAACTGAAGGGCAGTACCCTTCTACCACTCTGTCAGGCAAGCAACCCCCATTGAACGTTCTGATACAAACCCATCCTCTCGCTCCTGCTCTCTTTTACTGCATTAAGACAACATCGTTTCAACTGCTATTTGCTATGGTAGTTGAACCCCTTTCCTCTGCATGACCTGTCATTGCCACAGTAAACAGTTGGAACCCACTAGCAGGTGTAGGAGTGGATTGAGCCATGTTGTGTTCCTACCATGTTATGCCTGCTATGCTTAGAGTTGTGTCAGGTCTAGTTCATCTGGGTGATGGATTGGAGTGAAATGGTTGTGTTTGGTAATGAGAGTGAAGTGTTGAACCTATTTTGGTAAAGGTATCAATGAGAGGCCAAGTAGGAGTATATGGTGGGTTGTTTAATTGGAACCGTCCTTAAGAACTGAATTCCGTGTATCTAATCCAAGATCAGCTACTACCACACATTGGGCCCTAAAATATGACCCTGCTTGAATTATTGACCACCCTATCCTATGTTCAGGAGTTGTAAGTAGTTTCTGGTGTCTTAGTATGTTGGAGGCCGTGCGCAGCGCTGACCTTAGGGGTGGGTTGTGATGCGGCAGACAAGTGGCATGGTGTACCGAGGCACCTGTTTGGTCTGCTTGGGAACCCTGCACACATCATTTGGGGTCGTAGTGGAAACCTCGTCCGGACTTCCTCGCGGATGGAACCCAAATAGGCGATAAACCTGGACTAGAGACTTGTGTGGTTGGTTAGGTCATGGTCTACACCCCCTCCCGCTTTCGCTTGAAGTATGTCGAGCACATGACGTGTGCAGGCGCTAAGTGGTGGACATGTGTGAACAAGTACACCCCTGCAGGGTTATCAAACTATTCGAATAGCCGCATCCTCGGATATGGACTACTTGGGAACTTTGATGTTCATAGACAACTCAAATGATTACTCATAAAAGTGTCAAGACAAGTGTGAGTGCCGTGGATGGCCTCTCGTAGGAAGACGGGAGAGAATCTGCGATAGTGTATTATCGTGGCGGTTAGTGGACTCGTGTATGCTATATCATCTTATTCAAACTAGTAATAGACGTAGTACAGGATAGCCAAGAGTCAAAGCTAGCTTGCTGCAATAAACACCATTACCCTTTGTTGATATTGTTGCATAAGTAGTTAGATATGATGTAAGACTTGATGAGTACCTTTGTACTCAGGTTTGCTTGATAAACTGCTGCAGAGGAGAACTCCGACAATTCAGGTGGTTTCTATGTAGACCTCGACGTTGGCAAGTGACTTGCTAGCCAGGTGGCAATCTCGTGCCTGTGAAGGGTCACTGTAGATAGGCAGGCTTCATCAAGCCTTCTTTCTTTCTAGTTGTGTGTACTCGAACAAGTTTAGCTTCTGCATGTGCTTGTATGTTTGTATGACTTGAGTGTTGGGTCATGTGACCCCTACCTGTATGGATATCTTATGTATGGCTCTCCGGAGCCTTTTAAATAAATACTTTGAGTCGTAGAGTTTTGTTGTGATGCCATGTTGTATTTACACATATCGATCATATTGTGTGTATGTTATTGAAATGCTTGTTATGTGTGGGATTCGACACCTAGTTGTTTATTCTTGGTAGCCTTTCTTATGGGAAAATGTCTCCTGGTGCTTCCACTGAGCCATGGTAGCTTGCTACTACTTCGGAACACATGGATTGACCGGCATGTCTCCTTCTTTTCTCTTGTGTCTGTCCCTATGGGGAAATGCCATGCGGTGTTTACCGGAGTCCTAATAGCTTGCTACAGCCATTTACACTCGCTGCTAACCTCCACATGCATTGTTGGGTCATGTATGACCATCCCTGTAAGTTTGTGCCACCTTGGGTTTATGACTAGTCATGTCGACCCGGGTTCTCGGTCATATGGATGCTAGCGATACTATTATATACCTGAGCCAAAAGGCGCAAAAAGGCCCAGCCCAGGTAAAGGAGGCAGCCGTGGGTTACTGTGCGTGAGGCCGCAAAGTGATATGATGTGTTACATGCTAGATCAGTGTGACTTAAGATCGGGGTCCTGACAGCGAGGGTCCCGATCTTTCAATGAGATGATAACTATTGATTTGGTGGAGTCGACTTTGACGATCCTACTACAAACGTGCAACAACGTTGTGCCTTAGAAATCGCTAAAACAATCTCCTACGGTTACTAACGATGCCGGAAGCACGATCATCCTGACCACGAAGGTCTATTCTTGCATGCAATCGAAGAACAAGCAAGAATATGATAAAGCAATCTGACTATTGCGGATATATATATATGAAGTATTGATAAAGTGGGGATCCAAAAGCAGTCTTGGCCTGGTCGTTGGACATAAACGAAGTACACGATGTTGCAATGGCTAACTTTTAACTACACAAATCCCAAGGAAAAGGCTACTAGATTGATCTACTTATATAGGAGCAAGGGGTGGCGGCCAAGGAGGCGGGAGGACGTCCCAAGGCAGCCTAAAACTAACCCTAGGTCATACAAGGCACATGTACCCAAGTGGAGGTGATGCAACACCTTTGGACTTATAGTTTGAATCGTATTCTACTACAGCGTCGGATTGTTTCGTCAATATCTCCACACTCCGGACGAATTTGAAGGTGAATCTAATTGGGTTCGAAAGTGCACGAAATAAGCTTCCAACAAAAAAAACACCCAATTCGGAGTCCGGATGAAAAAAAATGGCATTTTGAGTTAGTTGTGTCTGTGCAGTCCGAATCTGAGTCTGGGACATGGGGGACTTGGTCTCTATCTTCTCTTGGGCTGAAACTGACGTGAGAGGACTTTCTTGAACAGCACCTAAGCATCTCGTTTTCCCTTATCTTCATATGTGGATTGTACAAGTGTCTGGTAGTTCTGCAATTAGGCATGAAACAAGAGGTGAAGTACTTTGTTCTATATAGCATAAATAAATTATTGCATAACTTTTATTAGAAATCACCTCAAATAAATACGATTTGCAATATTTGTGATCATATCTAAGGTAGCCATGTCCTCATCATCCTCCCCTTCTTGGAAACAAAGTCGTCCACGGCGTTGCTTAATCTGAAATGTGGCTAACAAAAGCGACAATGTATACATATTGTATATGTATATGTCATCCATTTTTACTTCCCTTGGTTTTTGCACATATGACACATGTATACATGAGTAACTTTCATATGTTATGAAATATAAAGCCAAATATTATCACAAGAAGTAGAAGACATGAAAATATTGCAACTCAGTTTGCACATATAAGTAAAGCCCTTATTCATATCAAAAGATTGACAGTGTTCATCATTAAACCATCCCAACATTAGTAAATAAACTTTAATTGTTTCAAATTTACATGCTACAACATGCTTAAATAAGCAAACATGCAACAAGTCATTTGACACAAAATCATCACCAAGATTAGAGGTCATATAAAAATGATTAAACATTAGCATGAATTTTTTCAAACGTATTTGATCCAAATCTGATTTATAACCCGATTCACATGGTTCTTTCGCATCAACAGTTAATTCAAGGGTGCACTCAAAGTTGTTGATATTGAAGTTGTAGATCACATGTCAAAGTCAAATCATCAACATAGTCCTCTAAAATAGGTGGTGTGGTCAAAGTAGTGGGTAGCTCATTACATGGTGCACTTAAATTGACAAGGCATTCATTATACTCATGTGGAGGTGGAAGATCGGTACCTTTGTCATTACCTCTTATGATCAACTCAAGTGATGTAGTCACTCTCAGTGGTGACGTGTCACATGGTGGAGGTGATATAGTCCTCACAACACTGAATGTGGTTGTCATACTACACCTAGTAGTTGAAGGAACAACCATATCAACTCTTGGAATGTGCACCTTGCACGTGTTCTCCTTATGGGCAACACGTTGTTTTATTCCCTGTTTAGCTTTGCAAGCAAGACAAAACAAACGGTCCATAAGATAACACTCTTCATGAATTAGTATCTCCTGAATATCACGGTTTAATCCTCCCCAAAATATATCCATGAAATCTTAGTCACTTCCTTCTAGAAAGGAGTGCAACAAGATAGTTTGTAAGTCATCATAATATTTTGTTACGGTGTCACTACCTTGTTTTAAATGTTGTAATTTTCTAATCATGCCATGAGTATAATAAACATCGATGAATCTATCTCTCATGAAAAGTTTTAAATCATCCCAAGTAGTAGGTACATAATCAGGGTATAACCAACAATGTTTGCTCCACAAAACTAAAGCAAAGCTACTGAAAGTACTAACCGCAGCTTTAAGTTTTCTACACTCATCAAAATTATGGGAAGAAAATATAGAATTTATTTCGTACTTCCATTCAATATATAATTCAGGCCTAAAACGACCTATAAATGGTGGCATGGAAACATTAACCTAATTAAGCACATTCTGATGTCGTTGCTCTTCTCGTGATCGTTGTTGTGTTTTCTTAGGTGATGGTAAGTCTCCCGCGATCGATGAAGCCCAAGAACTAATAACTCTAGAACCTGCCATAATTAGTAGAAAACAAGAAACAAAATATGCGAATAATGTTCCTATGAACTACTAGGATGTGGTGGTAAAACACTCATAGTATAGCAAATACCAATGTCTTACAAGTTCTTACCATGCAGCAGGTGGTGACCGGCAACCAACTGTGTCAAATAACTTTGAAGATTGAGTAAAGAGATTACCAGGTGAACGTATGTATACACGGTGTAGAAATATGTGGAGCTTGGAAGGCTTAAATATATGGTAGCAAAAGATTAGCAATAATCAATTCAGAGATGCAATGTTGAAAAAACGCTCAACGATGGTACTGTGTTGGTCCTAGACTAGACCGGACTACAGACAAGAGGCTAGAACACTATGAGATCATGGCATAGCACAACTAGAAGCAACAAAGGATATGAAGTAGCTCTGGACAACAAGATATAAGTGAAGATCACAATGGCAGTGAAGATAATAATGAGAAACAACTACCAAGCAGGATATACCGGGAAAAAAATTATCTCCAAATTTCCTCTGGAAAAGTTTGTGCCAATTTCTAATAATTTTTCTCAGGAATGCTACCGACTCAAGCTTTCCAACGCAAATGGAATCATGCAATTCCCAGTTGGTATGAGGTGGCAAAAAAATCGGGAACTAGCTTGAAAATTAGTGAAAACTATGTTCAGGAACTTGGGAGGGCAAGACGACCTACTTAGAAGCTGATTTAGAGGTGCAAAATATTGAACTAGCTTTTGCAACTATTCATATCGGCTCGTGCTAGCTTTAATTTGAGTACTCGTGGAGGAAAACGGACTTCATATGAGAAAGATATGTCTGTTTTATTGAGGAGTGTGCAAAACAGATTCCAATCCAAATTCAGATACGAGATTGAGTCTAGATAGATACGAAATTTGTCTCTTTTTTCTCCCTTTAATTTTCTCACACTTTTTTTTACATTTGTCTTCTCTTTTTTTCTCACTTTTTTTACTTTCTTCTCTCTCTTTTTTTCTCTCTTTCCGAAACAAACCAGAGAAGATGCACATTGGATCAAGTGAATATGCGAACAATATCAAGTATGATTATGACAATGAACGATGGGGAGCACGTGATGGAAACTTATGGATGGTGGTGGTCGACAGTGGAAGAAATGATGATGAAGCGGCGGCATGACTAATATGAACAGAACTCGAAACTCTAAAGGAACTAGACATTGAGACCAACAACTTGACACGACGATGCAACTGATAATCCAACTATGCACGTACTGAAAAGAAAATTGCAAAGCTTCACACTGGCTTGGACAAAGGACGAACATATCTAACTTTTTTGTGGCTTTTTCTTAGACAATAGGTAAGAAGATAAATACTCCCTCTGTTCCTAAATATCTGTCTTTCTAGATATTTTAACAAGTGACTACATACGGAGCAAAATGAGTGAATCTACACTCCAAAATATGTCTATATACATCCGTATATGGTAGTCCATTTGAAATATCTAGAAAGACATATATTTAGGAACGGAGGGAGTATAATCTATGGATAACCAAAAATTCTCACCGAGCAACCTGAAAACTGATATCACTTGATAGAGGGGAGGGTCCTGATCTTTTGATGGGATGATAATTATCGATTTGCTAGAGCCGACTTTGACGATCAGACTACAAATGTGCAACGATGTTGCGCCTTAGTGATCGCTAAATCAATCTCCTGGGGTTACTGACGATGCCGGAAGCACGATCATCCTGACCACGAAGGTCTATTCCTGTATGCAATCAAAGAACAAGCAAGAATATGATAAAGCAATCTGAATATTGTGAATATATATATGAAGTATTGATAAAGTGGGGATCCGAAAGCGGTCTTGGCCTCGTCGTTGGACACAAACGAAGTACACGATGTTGCAATGGCTAACTTTTAACTAAACAAACCCAAGGAAAAAGCTACTAGATTGATCTACTTATATAGGATCAAGGGGTGGCGGTCAAGGAGGTGGGAGGACTTCCCAGGGAAGCCTAAAACTAACCCTAGGTCGTACAAGGCCCATGGGCCCAAGTGAAGGTGATGCAACACCTTTGGACTTGTAGTTTGACTCGGATTCTACTGCAACGTCACATTGTTTTGTCAATATCTCCACGCTCCAGAAGAATTTGAAGGTGAAACCAATTGGGTTTGAAAGTGCACGAAATAAGCTTTCCAACAAAAAAGAATCACCCAATTTGGAGTCTGGATGTAAAAGTTCTTAGCGTTTTGAGACAGGTATGTCTGTGCACTCCGAATCTAAGTCCAGAATGTGGGGGACTTGGTATCTATCTCTCTTGGGCCAAAAGTGACGTGAGAGGACTTCTTGAAAAGCAGCTGAACATCTCTTTTTCCCTTATCTTCATATGTGGATTGTACAAGTGTCCGGTAGTTCTGCAATTAGGCATGGAACAACAAGAGGTGAAGTATTTTTGTTCTATATAGCATAAATAAATTATTGCATAACTTTTATCAAAATTACCTCAAATAAATACGCATATGCAATATTTGTGATCATATCTAAGGTAGTCATGTCCTCATCAAAAGCAAATACTTGCACCCAACGCGATCCAGGGGGTTGTCAATGTTGGTAGATCAGTTGTCATTATTAGTAACAATAACCAATATTAGTAACAATAACCAATAGTGTGATCTTGTCAATAAATTTGTCTATGTTCTAAGGTCGTCAATATTATTTTCTGACAACTTTATTTCGAACGTAGCATGCAATTTCAAAAAAATTCCTACGATCACGCAAGATCTATCTAGGAGATACATAGCAACAAGAGGGGGAGAGTGTGTCTACGTGCCCTCGTAGACCGAAAGCGGAAGCGTTAGATTAACGCAGTTGATGTAGTCGAACGTCTTCACGATCCAACCGATCTTAGTACCGAACATACGGCACCTCCGTGTTCAGCACACGTTCAGCTCGATGACGTCCCTCGAACTCTTGATCCATCAGAGGGTCGAGGGGGAGTTCTGTCAGCACGACGGCGTGGTGACGGTGATGGTGATGTGATCCGCGCAGGGCTTCGCCTAAGCACTACGACGCTATGACCGGAGGCGTAAACTGTGGAGGGGGCACCGCACACGGCTAAGAGAATAATTGTTGTGTCTTTGGGGTGCCCCCCGCCCCCGTATATAAAGGAGGGGAGGAGGAGGCGACCGGCCTAGAGGGGGCGCGCCAAGGGGGGAGTCCTACTAGGACTCCACTCCTAGTAGGATTCGCCCCCCCCCCCTTCCTTCCAACGGAGAGGGGAAAAGGAAAAGAGGGGAGATGGAGAAGGAAAGCGGGGGCCGCGCCCCTACCCCTTGTCCAATTCGGATTGGACAGGGGGGAGGCGCGCGCCACCTCCTGTGGCCTTCCTCCCTCTCTCCAATATGGCCCATGAGGCCCATTAACTTTCCCGGGGGGGTCCGGTAACCTCCCGGTACTCCAAAAATTCCCCGAACCTCTTCGGAACCATTCCGGTGTTGGTATATAACCTTCCAATATATGAATCTTTACCTCTCGACCATTTCGAGACTCCTCGTCATGTCCGTGATCTCATCCGGGACTCCGAACAAACTTCAGTCACCAAAACAAATAACTCATAATACAAATCGTCATCGAACGTTAAGTGTGCGGACCCTACGGGTTCGAGAACTATGTAGACATGACCGAGACACATTTCCGATCAATAACCAATAGCGGAACCTGGATGCTCATATTGGTTCCTACATAATCTACGAAGATCTTTATCGGTCAAACCGCATAACAACAACGTCATTCCCTTTGTCATCGGTATGTTACTTGCCCGAGATTCGACAGTCGGTATCCTCATACCTAGTTCAATCTCGTTACCGGCAAGTCTCTTTACTCGTTTCGTAATGCATCATCCCGCAACTAACTCATTAGTGACATTGCTTGCAAGGCTTATAGTGATGTGCATTACCGAGAGGGCCCAAAGATACCTCTCCGATACACGGAGTGACAAGTCCTAATCTCGATCTATGCCAACCCAACAAACACCTTCGGAGACACCTGTAGAGCATCTTTATAATCACCCAGTTACGTGTGACGTTTGATAGCACACAAGGTGTTCCTCCGGTATTCGGGAGTTGCATAATCTCATAGTCAGAGGAATATGTATAAGTCATGAAGAAAGCAATAGCAATAAAACTTAACGATCATTATGCTAAGCTAACGGATGGGTCTTGTCCATCACGTCATTCTCTAATGATGTGATCACGTTCATCAAATGACAACACATGTCTATGGTCAGGAAACTTAACCATCTTTGATTAACGAGCTAGTCAAGTAGAGGCATACTAGGGACACTCTGTTTTGTCTATGTATTCACACATGTACTAAGTTTTCGGTTAATACAATTCTAGCATGAATAATAAACATTTATCATGATATAAGGAAATATAAATAACATCTTTATTATTGCCTCTAGGGCATATTTCCTTCAGTCTCTCACTTGCACTAGAGTCAATAATCAAGATTACATAGTAATGATTCTAACACCCATGGAGTCTTGGTGTTGATCATGTTTTGCTCGTGGAAGAGGCTTAGCCAACGGGTCTGCAACGTTCAGATCCGTATGTATCTTGCAAATCTCTATGTCTCCCTCCTTGACTTGATCGCGGATGGAATTGAAGCGTCTCTTGATGTGTTTGTTTCTCTTATGAAATCTGGATTCCTTCGCCAAGTCAATTGCTCCTTTATTGTCACGAAAGATTTTCATTGGACCCGATGCACTAGGTATTACACCTAGATCGGATATGAACTCCTTCGTCCAGACTCCTTCATTTGTTGCTTCCGAAGCAGGTATGTACTCCGCTTCACACGTAGATCCCGCCACGACGCTCTGCTTGGAACTGCACCAACTAACAGCTCCACCATTCAATCTAAATACGTATTTGGTTTGTGACTTAGAGTCATCCGGGTCAGCGTCATAGCTTGCATCGACGTAACCATTTACGACAAGCTCTTTGTCACCTCCATAAACGAGAAACATATCCTTAGTCCTTTTCAGGTATTTCAGGATGTTCTTGACCGTTGTCCAGTGATCCACTCCTGGATTACTTTGGTACCTCCCTGCTAAACTTATAGCAAGGCACACATCAGGTCTGGTACACAGCATTGCATACATGATAGACCTATGGCTGAGGCATAGGGAATGACTTTCATTTTCTCTCTATCTTCTGCAGTGGTCGGGCATTGAGTCTGACTCAACTTCACACCTTGTAACACATGCAAGAACCCTTTCTTTGACTGATCCATTTTGATCTTCTTCAAAACTTTATCAAGGTATGTGCTTTGTGAAAGTTCAATTAAGCGTCTTGATCTATCTCTATAGATCTTGATGCCCAATATATAAGCAGTTTCACCGAGGTCTTTCATTGAAAAATTCTTATTCAAGTATCCTTTTATGCTATCCAGAAATTCTGTATTATTTCCAATCAACAATATGTCATCCACATATAATATTAGAAATGTTACAGAGCTCCCACTCACTTTCTTGTAAATACATGCTTCTCCAAAAGTCTGTATAAAACCATATGCTTTGATCACACTATCAAAGCGTATATTCCAACTCCGAGATGCTTGCACCAGTCCATAAATGGATCGCTGGAGCTTGCACACTTTGTTAGCACCTTTAGGATCGACAAAATATTCTGGTTGCATCATATACAACTCTTATTTAAGATATCCATTAAGGAATGCAGTTTTGACATCCATTTGTCAAATTTTATAATCATAAAATGCGGCAATTGCTAACATGATTCCGACAGACTTAAGCATCGCTACGGGTGAGAAGGTCTCATTGTAGTCAACTCCTTGAACTTGTCGAAAACCTTTTGCAACAAGTCGAGCTTTGTAGACAGTAACATTACCGTCAGCGTCAGTCTTATTCTTGAAGATCCATTTATTCTCTATGACTTGCCGATCATTGGGCAAGTCAACCAAAGTCCACACTTTGTTTTCATACACGGATCTCATCTCGGATTTCATGGCCTCAAGCCATTTGGCGGAACCTGGGCTCATCATCGCGTAGGTTCATCATGGTCTAGTAACATGACTTCCAGAACAGGATTACCGTACCACTCTGGTGCGGACCGTACTCTGGTTGACCTACGAGGTTCAGTAGTAACTTGATCTGAAGTTTCATGATCATCATCATTAGCGTGTTGTCGCGTCCGACGTGGCAGGCGTGTCCGGGCGCCCCCATATCCGCCCCATATTTGGGCTGGATATGAGGGGTGTTTGTCAGCCCGGCCGTTTGAGGCTCCCATCTGGGTCAAATTTTCATGACCGGACAGTGACCGGGCGGCCCGCCCGGGCATATGAGGCGGGTTTGAGACGACCGGCTGTAGATGCTCTTAGATTTACATAAAGAGATCATGGATGAAGAGGTGAGAATGACGTTTTGGATCTCAGCCTCTATGGAGGCCAAATATTTGAAAAAGATAAAAATTAAAAAAAATCTGAGAAAATTTGCACAAGTGAAGGATGTGGGTGTATGCATAAAATTTTAGGGTGAAGTACGTTGAAATGCGACCTCTATAAAAAAGACAAATTCATGGTTTGGGAGGATGAACAGTATCATGTGTTAAAAAGTTCAAGTTTTTTTACAGATCCCTCATTTCAATGTATTTTGTCCTAAAAATTTACACACTTTTGCATTACGCCTTCATCTATATCTGTATTTTTTCCAAAAATAAATAAATTGTAAATATGAATTTCACGAATTTTGAATTTTGCTTTTGAAGGCCTCCATGAAGCTCAGCCTCCAAAAGCAATTTCTAATGAAGAGGTGCAGCTGGTTAGCAGGTCTTGAATATATGAGACACATGTGACGTTGGATGGAGCGCTAGCAAAATACTGACACATGTGACGTCTGACGAGAATTCAAGGATCGATAGGAAGTGTTTACCTAACTTAATGTAAGTTCCATTAATACCGTGTAGGCCAATATTTCCGTGATCGGGAGGGGAGCAAAATTGACTCCTTCACTGCACTGGTAGTGGAATCAGTCAATCAGACATGTTCCCTCCAGTTCATTGGCAAACACATACTCGAAGGTCCAAAATACCCAGAGTTCTTACATATAAATCTTAAAGGTTTCTAACCACAAGAAGTAAATCTAAGGCTCTATGATTTGATCTCAGTTGCAGTTACATAGACAAAAATATATAAATTAATTATACAGATGAACATGGATGTGCAACTCAACAAGGACTGTCTCCACAGGTGTGGATATAATTACTAGCATGCCGAAGGCTCTCGAGGGGGTATTTTGGTACATTATTATTCAACGGTCCACTATAGGATCATGGGATACTTATCAGGCTCTAAAAAGAACTGGTGAAATAAAACTCCCTTGGATGTTCATTAAACTCTCAAGGATGAAGGAGCTGATGCAGCTACGAGGCATTGGCCATCTGGGGAATCAAGGAACTAATGAAATGACCTGCATAGGAATAGCTGTTAACTGGATGAATAAAGACTGGAAACTGAATTTGCATCTCGACGAGGAAAAGATAAAGGTTTACCTCTGACAAATGCTTGATGAATTCAAGGAGCTGGCAAGGTGGTCTTGGTATCCGCGTTATTTACATCACCACCGAGAGAAGGGAATGAAGGGATGGATTTCAGGATCAACTTCCTGCCACTCTTGCAAATTGGAGACAACCCAGTACCAATGCGCGGGGGAGATACCCTCTTTTATTCGGTGACACGACCTTGACAGAAGTTTGAGGAGATAACCCTCCTTTTAGGCTATCTGATGTACCCACCCCAAACATAATTTCTGCATAGTTTTCAAATGGGGAGAGCAGAGTGTCCGTCTTCAGAGGAGCTTGAGAGTTGCATAGTCGAGAAGGATGTCCGAGGACCTTTGTCGTAGACCGTGGCCTCTTAGAGCTTGAAGGTGGACGAGAAGCCAAGGGTCTGAAGAATAGAAAATCGCCTCAAAGTTCAGTATTTTACCTAACAGTAGGTTCACATTTCATGGTAACATATGTACAAAGCCACAAAGGTGTGACTCACAAACCTGACATCCATAGCTGAAGGTGTTGTCAGTACATTCTCAGCAGGAACTGGATTAGCAGCTGGGCAGATAACGAGCTGATTATTATCATCTTCCTTCTTTTCTTCCTTCACACAAGCACTATTTTCCTCATTTCCCTGCTTAGCTTCCTCAATGCTTAACGGTCCGAGTCCTTCAATGGATAAAAGGACCATCAAAAGCTGGTAGATACTGATGGCTAGTAACAAAATTTCAAGACTTAAACCTCCCAACCTTCTACTTAACAGTAATGGCTAGCACCAAAATTTCAGTGAACTATACAAGAAAGATATGTGACAGTCACATAAGTACCAAAACTTTGGTTCCACCAAGATGATTATCCCTTTTCTTTTCTCATTGGCCTATTTGGTGCTATTGCATTTAAAAAGAAGGAAATGACATCTTACTTTACACAAATTAAGATCACCCATTCACGAGCTAATCATCACATGTCTTGCCTGTATATTTTCATTTCGAAAATTTGCAGAAGCACACCAATAATGATGCGGTAGTATGGGTGTGATTGTGGTTACTGGTTAGAAGGAAATGATGGCTGGCATAGCCTCTAACAGAAACAGGTTATATTTACAGCAGGCAATGGTCCAAACTTAAACTAAAGCAGCGTAGCCAGGTCTACTAAACTTAATACATGATTCGGAAAAAAAAAACTACACTCATCACATCATTCCTACAAAACATTGTCGATAGAGCACATTTCAAAGAGAGTAACATGTACTAACAAATCAAAGAACACTTGTTGGGTATGTTTTGCAATTTGGTTTATCTGAAGCAAGTGCTGTCAACCTAAAGGCTAAAGATGAAACTATGCACTGTGATGCATGCAGAAGTTTGCAGATTTATAAGATAAGTGTATATAAAAACAGATAAAAGGAGCTCACCCTCCCTTCTACCAAAAGCATTCTTGCATCCCTCGCATCTGCAACTTATGGAGCATCCCACGCCACCCTTGATGAAGAGTACAGTAAGACAAATTCAGGTAGGCTAACCAGCTAGGTAAAAAATATTAAACCATATAAGAGTATGTACCTGATAGCATTACGCAGTACTTTTTAGACACGATGACTTCTTACAGTTGCAGCCCTTTTGTGACGAGCCGAGGCAGGAGTTTTGTTAGAGTACTCCTACAATGTTGGACAAATGGTATGAGTGATGGTGAAGGGAAAGAAAGTTAAATATGAAAGAATGGTTCTTACCCTAATTCCTGACCAGGCTCAGATGTGCGAATCACTTTAGGAGCAAATGCTAGTGGATTACGAGATTCAATCTGCTCTCGAGTAGATAGAACTATCTCCATGTTGCTAGGCTTATTAAGACAGCCTTGACATGAACAGGGTTCTGAACAGAAGACTCCAGCATGAAAACACTCACAGTAACTGCACGAGAATTAGCCAAGTCATCAATACATCAGATAGAATGCATCATCTAAATTTTTCTGCGTTTTCAGCAACTTTTGGCAACAAAAATAATTAAAAAATCAAACTGATTTGTTAACAAAAGAAGTATAGTTTAATCAGTCAAACCAAATTTATTTCAAATAATAATATCTGCAGTTGTTGATGTGCATATCTAAAAGAAGAAAAAAGAGTCTCACACAGGCATGGACATTTCAAGTACTATTTCTATCTATACTTAAGTATATTCTAGCATTCCCCCTTTATGGCCGTATTCTTGGGAGGCATACTTTGCTACCTCACTAGCTGTGTGGTGCTATGGCAGCGAGTTCATTATACATATGACCGCAGTAGCTGATAGCTAAACTAACAACCCATACTGGATATCTTCATTTAAATTCCTCTAAATCCTAAGTCAATTGCACTGTACCCTTAGAACGTTTTACACCACTAGTTTAAGTCTTACACAGTGATGAAAGACCAAAATGGTCTTCATTAAAGTATATAGGGGTGACTAGAAGACCAGATGTGGTGATACAGTGAGTGTGGCTCTGTATTAGCCAAGTGCACCACAGCTTTCTGTTTTAGGCTTTGCTCATATTGAGTTATGCCGATTATTATGTCATCAGAAAGGATAGAAGCCTTACAACACGACTAATTATCATGTCAGTATACCACCATCAGTTGCTGTGTAGAACAGGTGAAGGACAGTGAGGCTCAGTCTGTGGTTAATGTGCTGTGCTGTGCTTAACTTTAAGCTGTTGTGGATAAGTCTATACTCTGCAGTAGAGCAGATTATAGAGTTGAAAATTATGTTATCCAACAACTGTTATCGTATCCTCGTCTCATATGTTCTAAAGTACAATAATGTATCCATTTGCAACTGGCTTCTTATGAAAAAAGCCGTTAACTAAACACCCAAATATCTAAAAGCAGTTCAACCATATTGCGTCATGCCAAATAGAACCTTAGATGATGCTGGGACTCAAACCACATGGAGCGCTGGAGACTGAGTCTTCACCAATTTTTGCCATAAATGCTACAGTAGTAATTGTGGGTGTTCCAGGCTGAGTCTTCTATTGGTTTGGAAACTAAAACACCCTCCAATATGGTTTTTTTCTGTGGGAAACCTTCTGTATAAATTGGCAAAACTCCTGACCATATTTCAATTTTGCAAGATGAAGAGAGGCCAGCAAGGTGGATATGGAGAGATTTGGATATTGTAGGTATAATGTATTGGTATTTTTTAATAAACTAAACTAAATTTTTTCAGCAATAAGATATTTAAAATTATATGACATCTCAAACAATCTGTAGAGATCCAAAATATAGGTCAGGAGTATTTTCCTTTATCAGTATCGCAAAGGTCAAAATGTGCAACAATTACAGGAAAACAATGTCAGTACAATTTTGACAATAATTCAGTCAAAACAAGCATCACTAATGTGACCAAACTGGTACACAGAAAAACTGAAAAATTGAAGAGCTGGAGGACCCGCAAGTTCTAACTATTCAGCCACCTGCCCAGCAGAAAGAAAAAAAGAACAAACTTATGTGGCCAACTAACAAGGCTATGTTTATCTTTGTGGTACATTATTCTAAATTGGATGATGTAACTACAGGAGATTCAAAAACAACTTTGTTCAAGGCATAACAGGAAAATCTTGCTAAAACCTGTAAAGATTACCATAACTAGACTCCGCAGTCCTCTCTACCAACCCCCCCCCCCCCCACTCCCTATGTAAATCCCCTAGACACTGTAACCCCATACTGATTTAATTTAAGGACTGTAAGAAACTCTCCTACAGTCATTTAACGTTCAAAAAATAACTAGACTCCGCAGCAAATCACAATAAGCACAGAACCTAAAGAAAATGTTGAATATTAACCAGCTCCGAAATGCAGTGATAAATGAGGTA
Organism: Aegilops bicornis; assembly: GCA_021605145.1. Lineage (NCBI taxonomy): Eukaryota > Viridiplantae > Streptophyta > Magnoliopsida > Poales > Poaceae > Aegilops > Aegilops bicornis. Next base: position 126,616,137 of record CM038673.1, on the reverse strand, counting down.
ATCATAAGAGGGAGATGACTACAAAAGGAAGCCTAGAGAATCATGTAGAGGCTACAGTAATTTATCTACTACAAAACTTGGAGCAGCTGATACAGCATGATAACCCTGCACACCTGCATTTCGACCTCAAGTGCATAAACAGCACCAGTACATTTAGAGAACCAATATTCAAACTTGTTCATGTTTGGATTAATATTGTGGCATCCAGTAGATTGAAATCAAAGAGAAGGTACAAGAGACCTTACAGTTTCAAGCATTTTGACTTCTTACAGCTACAACGCTTGCATGAAGTCCCATCACCATCATCAAACTTGTGTCTGCATGGTAATATTGCATTTCCATGATTTGTCCAATAAAATGGTGCTGGTGACATATAATGACGGGCATAGACATTGTACCTTTTCTTCTTGGGACTGCCCTGACCAGACTCATCAGCATTTGCAACCACGATTGCCTGAGAGGAATCTTCATTTACAATATTTGGTTCAGATGTTGAAGAACTGACAGCACAGGGGAAGTTGCTGGCTTGATTTATGGAAGATTGAGCAGCTTGGGGGACTATTTTGTCTGTTGATATTGGGGCAAGGGCATTCAGATGCAAGCCAATACCAGGCAATGCACATGGAGGGGTTCTCACAGGCTTATCACCAGAATTGGTTTTGCATCTGGGGGTAGTTGTATTTGCAGAATGGCGATCCGAGGTCTTCTTGGCAGCTTTGTTAACAGCCCCAGCCTTTTCATTAAAAAGGCAACGCCTGCGCATACCACGCATATTCTGTGACAAGGCCTGCCAGAACAGTAAGAGAAGTTATTCTGCTGTGATAACTGATAAGAACATTGACTCTTCAGCCAGATTAGTGACAGGTAGTAAAAGAACCAGCAATATGCAATGTATGCAAGATTAGATTTATTTAAAAAAATAAAGAGTGCAGAGAGCTAAACCTTAATGCTAAGGTTGTTAAGATATCAACAACAAATTGTCAAAGTGGAAGCAGGATCCGAATAAACTTTCGGTATTGTTACATTTAATTGTCAATCTTGTAAGATGTAACATCCAGTGTAAATAACCATATTCTCATCCAGTTAGAAAACTAAACACCTATTCATCTGTAAGCCAATATGAGGACCATGTCCAAAAAAAATCATAGCAGCAAAGAAGATATAAGTATACATACACTTTGGTCGATTGGTATGTGATCACTGGGCTCTTCAACTGCATTACAGATTTGATCATTTGACACTGACTGACTTTGACAAGCACTAGGGAGCAATTGGGGGGTATAATCTGTCGTGGGCCCTTCAACCGTTCCATCCCAGTAAAGATTTGGATCATGTGCAGCATTGTTGATGTAAGAGCCACTTGGCCCATCGGTCAGCAAGGAATTGCCAGAGAACACATTATCAGCGTTTAGTGTCTCATTCACTAACTGTGTATCTGCCTCACATGGTGGGGCTAATCTCAGCATATCCATACTTGATTCGTGTGTAATCAAGTAATCCCCATCATATGCTGTAAATCCATCCTTTTGTTGTTCACATTGTTGGTTTTCATGAACGGTTCTTCCAGGTTGTGATGAGTCGATTTTATCTGGGCCAGTGTGATCAAGGAGGACGCCTTCTAGTTCTATGCTCTCCTGATCTCTAGCAAGATCTTTTTTACCATCAGCATTTTGATTCTTACCACATTCTGAACTGTCACCAACAAACTGGATGGTTTGAGGCAATTTACTTGTAGAGTTTGATCTATTGGCAGAAGAATCCATAGGTCCCTGATTTAGGTGGCAGGTGAAACTGCAATTCTCCGAAACAATGTTTTTGCATTTGATCAACCTAATAGCACTCCCTAATCGAGTTCTGACACTATTAGGAGAGTTTGAATCTTGAGAAAGTTGAACAGAATCATCCCTGGTTAATATGAAAAGACATAGTAAACCTTAAGCCTAAATGGATGAAACTACACACAGGTTACAAAATAATACAAATTTACCTTATCAGAAGTTTAGATTCCTTTGGTGGATTGACATGGGGTGAGGCAAAGATTGAAGAAACAGGAGCCAAGTCAGACGACTTGAATAGGTGCACATTATGTGATGAGTCTTGAGGTTTAGGAGGTGGTATAGGAGATAGATTATTGATAAAATTGAAGACGGGGGAGTCCTGCAGGTAGGAAAAATCTTATTAGAAAACAAACTACTGGATTATCTTTTGGAGGATTTGAAAGTGCATATATTCATCTCCTCACAGGTACTAAAGTGAGCTCAGATGCACGAAAATGTACATGTTATCCAACTTCGTAAGGTTACAAAATCAACAAATGCAGAGGGTAGGCGAATCCTAAATGTACCAATTATGGATCAACCATAGATTACACTAGCAAACAAACAACTCTCCTTGACATACAGATTATAGACTAGTGTAAAAATGCAAAATAACCCAATGCTGCCGAAGAAAATTAGCATGGAGCACTGGCACAATCAAATCCAAAATTTGTAGACCACTAGCACATCATTATTTAATAGAATTAGGAAAGGCCTGGTGAACAGAGTTCTCGATCACAATCAAATGAAATGAAGGATGAAGAATGTGACAGACATCAGGGCTACAAGTTTCTAGCACCAGGCCAACCGTACACTGGTATCATCATTTCTTATTGGCACAACCATGTATGCAACTATGCATGATCAAGTAGTATGTCTAATAAAACTCTGTCCAAGCTGAAGGCAGAAGATCCCTAGTCGGAAGTATGAATAGCCAGCAAGAACTTCAATTTCCCATGGATATGCCACCAACAATGGAACTAAATCAGCAGGCATTGCTGCAAGGCACGGATCTGAACACCAATTCCCATACTAAACCTCTATTTCTTAACAATGCACCCATCAGAGCATCTAATACTTGAGGAAAATGAAGAGGATAATCAAAGCAAACAATTAAACCCCCGTATCGACAATCAAATATGTTCATTTGATAAGAATGGGCAAAATCCCCAGGGAGGACGCCCATAACATCATGGGAGACCGCGTGATTGTTCAGAAATGAAGTCAAACCCCAGCCCCTATACCGCCAGGAAAGGCCCCTAAATCTCACCAATCCAGCATCCGCAGAGTGCTAACTACATGCCAGAATGAAAACCCTAATCGCACACCAAATGCATCCCCTTGGACCTAACCCACCCAACGAATCCAAGCACCCGGAACCCCCCGGAAACAAGGGGGGAGCCCACCGCGCTACCAAATCCACACATGCGCGTCTCCGGACCGGAGGAGCGAACCGGCCGCCGACCCCCAGCCCGCGAGCCCGATCCCCCACGAATCGCTCCCCCACCCCTAAATCCCCCAGAAATAATCAGGGCCCGGGCCGAGACGCGGACCTCGAATCCGGCGGCGGCGCCGGCGCGGGGCCTATCGGGCGTGTCCATCGCTTCTTCCTCCTCCTCCTCCTCCTCCTCCGGCTGCGGCGACCCCCCGTGGGATCTCCCGCATCTGCCTCCCCGCCGCCCCCTCTCTCGCTCTCTCTCTCTCTCTCTGCCCTACTCTACCGCCTCCTGCTAGTGACGAGGGGTGATGAGTGGCATGAGCAGCAGCACTCCGCTGATGATGAAGAATTTTTACTGGGCCTTCGCGTTTCCTTCGACCTAGCTAGATATACTAGTGCTGTACCGCGGGTGGGTACTAGTGCCACTGGTCCGTCCGCGTGGTCGGGTGGGTTGCGTTTTGAGCGGGGGGCGCCCATGGGCGGGAACCCCATTTTTTCGCACTGACCGGTGGGGCGCCGCTGTCGGTGGGTCAAGATGAATGTGTTTCGGCAAGGAATCGGACGGGAACGGGGAACTGGGAGTGTGGCCGTGTGGGGCACACGACACCTGGCCAACTCGCAAAACAAAATTATTTACATGCAGTCCGTTTATTTACTCTATTACTAATATATAATGTCACTAACATAGTTAATTTTGGTTTGGCTAAAACCTACCAAGTCAGTTATATTGCCCAAAAGTAAATTTGCTGGCTTTTGAAACATACGGCACCAGCTGGCACCTGCGGATACGAGGTGGACTCCAGCTGGGACGCACCTGCGGGTGCAAAGTGGACTCCAGCTGGGACGCACTTGTGAATGCAAGGTGGATTCCAGCTGGAGATTGAGGGAGGCTTCGATCTAGACCATGATGGCGAGGGTAGGTGGTTCTAACTTCTAATTCTAAGCGAAGTGTGCTCTTATTACCTTTACGGCGGCCACTTGTCGCTTTTTGTAATGAACTCGTCTGATGTGTTGGCCTATGTAGGTGATGACTAGGGTGGATGTTTCAAGAAGTCATGTAGAGCGTGGGAGACCTAAGCCCCCACCACCACCACCACCCCACCACCACCACCCCCCCCCCCCCCCGGCGATCAAGAGGGGGCGCCTCTCCCTCTTGGGCCTTGGTGACCCAATTCTTCCTCCATCTCTTGGCATTTTAAGGCCCATTGATACTTAAATTAATATAAAAGCCTTCTAATGATTATTAGACACTTTTATATATAATTTAACATTACCGGAAATATTTTCCACCTATATATTAATGGGAGATTTACATTTTTTTCCCTAATTTTGTCCCGACCTTATCTTTAGCCCTAAATAAAAACAATGCTCAACTTTGCCCCTCTTCCGTTAAGTGCGCTGATGCGGCTTGAACTACGTCGGTATTTCCCCAAAGAGGAAGGGATGATGCAACACAGCTACGGTAGGTATTTCCCATAGTGATGAGACAAAGGTTATCGAACCAGTAGGAGAACCACGCAACACTATGTAAACGGTACCTGCACACAAAGAACAAATACTTGCAACCCTACGTAAAAGAGGGGTTGTCAATCCCTCCCGGGTAAAAAGATAGATAAAATTGTAGTAGATTGGATAAATAGATATCGCGGGATCGCAAGATAAAATAAATAACAAAAAATTGCAGCAAGATATTTTTGGGTTTTTGGATTAATAGATCTGAAAATAAGAGCGAACAAAAAAATCTCGAAGGCAAATATGATAAAGAAGAGACCCGGGGGCCGTAGATTTCACTAGTGGCTTCTCTCGAGAAAAATAACATACGGTGGGTAAACAAATTACTGTTGGGCAACTAATAGAACTTCACATAATTATGATGATATCTAGGCAATGGTCATTATATAGGCATCACGTCCAAGATTAGTAGACCGACTCCTGCCTGCATCTACTACTATTACTCCACACATCGACCGCTATCCAGCATGCATCTAGTGTATTAAGTTCATGGAGAAACGGAGTAATGCAATAAGAACGATGACATGATATAGACAAGATATATTCATGTAGGAATAGACCCCATCTTGTTATCCTTAATAGCAACGATGCATACGTGTCATGTCCCCTTCTATCACTGGGATTGAGCACCGTAAGATCGAACCTATCACAAAGCACCTCTTCCCATGGCAAGAAAAATCGATCTAGTCGGCATAACTAAACCAAAGTTTCGAAGAAGAAATACGAGGCTATAAGCAATCATGCATATAAGATATCAAAACTCAAATAACTTTCATGGGTAAAATAGATCTGATCATAAACTCAAAGTTCATCAGATCCCAACAAACACCTGGCAAAAAGAGTTACATCAAATAGATCTCCAAGAGACCATTGTATTGAGAATCAAAAAGGAGAGAGGAAGCCATCTAGCTACTAATTACGGATCCATAGGTCTACAATGAACTACTCATGCATCATCCGAGAGCCACCAACGAGGAAGATGAACCCCTCCGCAATGGTGTGTAGATTGGATATGTAGTTTCCGGAATTTGCGGCGGCTGGAATTGTGTTTCGTCGACTCCCCTAGGGTTTTTGGATTTTCGGGGTATTTATAGAGAAAAGAGGCGGTGCGGGAGGCGACCGAGGTGGGCACAACTCACCGAGTGCGCTGGGCCCCCATCTATGAGCCCAGTGGGTTGTGCCCCTCAGGCACCCTCCGTACTTCTTCGGCCCATCTTGTGTCTTTTGGTCCAAAAAATCTCCAAAAAGTTTCGTTGTGTTTGGACTCCATTTGGTATTGATTTTCTGCGAAGTAAAAAATAAGCAAAAAAACAACAATTGGCACTGGGCACTAAGTCAATAGGTTAGTCCCAAAAAAAGATATAAAGTTGCTATCAAATGATTATAAAACATTCAAGAATGATAATATAACAGCATGAAACAATAAAAAATTATAGATACGTTGGAGACGTATCAGCATCCCCAAGCCTAATTCCTGCTCGTCCTCGAGTAAGTAAATGATAAAAACAGAATTTTTGATGTGGAATGCTGCCTATCATGTTCATCATATATTGTTTTCTTTGTAGCATGGACATTTGGACTTTTATATGATTCAAAGCAATAGTCTAGTTTTGACATGAAGATTTCAATACTTAAGCACTAACAAGCAACCATGTATTTCAAAATATCAACACTAAAGCCAGTTATCCCTAGCCCGTTATGCTCAATCATTGATCCATTCATGAAACACACTCGCATATTAGCTACACCCAATGCTCAAGTACGATCATAGTGCCCCTTGATTGGTGCTTTATAAGAGAAGATGGAGACTCAAATAAAAATAAAAATTGCATAAAGTAAAAAAAGAAAGACCCTTCGCAGAGGAAAGTAGGGATTTGTAGAGGTGCCGGAGCTCAAAAAAAAGATAAAGATAAAACATTTTGGGTGGCATGCCTTTCCTGTCAACGAAAATGATTGAGTAGTTCCCGATACTTTCCATGCTAGATATATCATAGGCGGTTCCCAAACAGAAAATAAAGTTCATTCCTTTTTCCACCATACTTTCACATTCCACGGCTAACAGAATCCACAGATACCGTCCATACCAACACTTTCCAAGGAATTTATTATTTGACAACATAAAGTAAATTCATTTTTCATTCCGGGACTGGGCATCCCTAATACCTTTGTCGTACTCTCGTGCAATGACAAGTGAATAAACACCCATCTTGAGAATAACACATCTAGCATGAAAAAATATCAGCCACCCCCTACCGTTTCATGAGCGGTACAAGCACACAAAAAGGAAATTTATTTTGAAATTAGAGATGACACATACAAATTTTCTTAGAACGGCACTAAAATACCGCATATAGGTAGGTATACTGGACTCATATGGCAAAACTAGTTTTAAGGATTTTGGATGCACAAGTAGTAATCATACTTAGTGTTGGGGAACGTTGGATAAAATAAAAAAATTTCCTACGTTCACCAAGATCCATCTATGAGTTCATCTAGCAACGAGTGAGAGAGATGCATCTACATACCCTTTGTAGATCGCGTGCGGAAGCGTTCAAGAGAACGGGGTTGAGGGAGTCGTTCTCGTCGTGATCCAAATCACCGGAGATCCTAGCGCCGAACGGACGGCACCTCCGCGTTCAACACACGTACGGTCAGCGTGACATCTCCTCCGTCTTGATCCAGCAAGGGGGAAGGAGAGGTTGATGAAGATCCAAAGACGACGGGCGTGGTGGTGGATGCAGAAGATTCTCGGCAGGCTTCGCCAAGCAACTGGGGAGGAGGAAGAGGTGTAGCAGGGGGAGGGAGGCGCCAAGTGCAAGGGTGCCGCTGCCCTCTCTCCCCCCATCTATATATAGGGTCCCAGGGCGCTGCCCTAGGAGATGGGATCTCCTAGGGGCGGCGGCCAAGGGGGTGGAGTGCCCCAAGGCAGAGTGGGCGCCCCTCCCTAGGGTTCCCAACCCCTAGGCGCAGAGGGGGCCTGTGGGGCGCACCAGCCCACCAGGCTAGTTCCTCCGAATTCAGCCCATGGGGCCCTCCGGATAGGTGGCCCCACCCGGTGGACCCCAGGACCCTTCCGGTGGTCCCAGACAATACGGTGACCTCAAACTTTCCCGATGGCCGAAACAACACTTCCTATATATAATTCTTTACCTCCGGACCATTTGAACTCCTCGTGACATCCGGATCTCATCCGGACTCAACAACTTTCGGTTTGCTGCATACTCATATTCATACAACCCTAGCGTCACCGAACCTTAAGTGTGTAGACCCTACGGGTTCGGGAGACATCTGCGACATGACCGAGACGGCTCTCCGGTCAATAACCAATAGCGGGATCTGGATACCCATGTTGGCTCCCACATACTCCTCGATGATCTCATCGGATGAATCACGATGTCGAGGATTCAAGCAACCCCGTATACTATTCCCTTTGTCAGACGGTATGTTACTTGCCCGAGATTCGATCATCGGTATCCCAATACCTCATTTAATCTCGTTACCGGCAAGTCACTTTACTCGCATCAGTAATGCATGATCCCGTGACTGCACACTTGGTCACTTTGAGCTCATTATGATGATGCACTACCGAAAGTGGGCCCGATGATACCTCTCCGTAATACTGAGTGACAAATCCAGTCTCGATCCGTGTCAACCCAATGTACACTTTCGAAGATACCGTAGTGCACCTTTACAATACCCGCCATTCGTTGTGACGTTTGGTACACCCAAAGCACTCCTACGGTATCCGGGAGTTACACGATCTCATGGTCTAAGGAAAAGATACTTGACATTGGAAAAGCTCTAGCAAAACGAACTACACGATCTTGTGCTATGCTTAGGATTGGATCTTGTCCATCACATCATTCTCCTAATGATGTGATCCCGTTATCAATGACATCCAATGTCCATAGTCAGGAAACCTTGACTATTCTATTGATCAACGAGCTAGTCAACTAGAGGCTCACTAAGGACATGTTGTGGTCTATGTATTCACACGTGTATTACGATTTCCGGATAATACAATTATAGCATGAATAAAAGACAATTATCACGAACAAGGAAATATAATAATAATCCTTTTATTATTGCCTCTAGGGCATATTTCCAACAGTCTCCCACTTGCACTAGAGTCAATATCTAGTTACACTGTGATGAATCGAACACCCATAGAGTTCTGGTGTTGATCATGTTTTGCACGCGGAAGAGGTTTAGTCAACGGATCTGCGACATTCAGATCTGTATGCACTTTGCAAATTTCTATATCTCCATCTTGAACATTTTCACGAATGGAGTTGAAACGACGCTTGATGTGCCTGGTCTTCTTGTGAAACCTGGGCTCCTTGGCAAGTGCAATAGCTCCAGTGTTGTCACATAAGAGTTTGATCGGCCCCGACGCATTGGGTATGACTCCTAGGTCGGTGATGAACTCCTTCACCCATATTGCTTCATCTTGGCGCCTCGAGGCTGCCATGTACTCCGCTTCACACGTAGGTCCCGCCACAACGCTTCGCTTGCACCGCACCAGCTTTGCTCCACCATTCGACATATACACGTATCTGGTTTGTGACTTAGAGTCATCCGGATGCGTGTCGAAGCTAGCGTCGACGTAACCCTTTACGACGAGCTCTTCGTCACCTCCATAAACGAGAAACATGTCCTTAGTCCTTTTCGTGTACTTCAGATATTCTTGACATTGTCCGGTGTTCCTTGCGGGATTACTTTGGTACCTTCCTACCAAACTTACGGCAAGGTTTACATCGGGTCAGTACACAAAGATGGCATACATAATAGAACCTATGGCTGATGCATAGCGGATGACACTCATCTCTTCTATATCTTCTGTCGTGGTGGGACATTGAGTCGAGCTCAATTTCACACCTTATGTAATACAGCAAGAACCCTTTCTTGGACTGATCCATTTTGAACTTCTTCAATATCTTTTCAAGGTATGTGCTTTGTGAAAGACCTATGAGGCGTCTCGATCTATCTCTATAGATCTTGATGCCTAATATATAAGCCTTCTTCAAGGTCCTTCTTTGAAAAACTCTTATTCAAGTAGTCCTTTATTCTGTCCAAAAGTTCTATATCATTTCCCATCAAAAGTATGTCATCTACATATAATATGAGAAATGCTACAGAGCTCCCACTCACTTTCTTGTAAACGCAGGCTTCTCCATAAGTCTGCATAAACCCAAACGCTTTGATCATCTCATCAAAGCGAATGTTCCAACTCCGAGATGCTTGCACCAGCCCATAAATGGATCATTTGGAGCTTGCATACCTTGTTAGCATTCTTAGGGTCGACAAAACCTTCCGCTGCATCATATACAGTTCTTCCTTAAGATAGCCGTTAAGGAATGCCATTTTGACGTCCATTTGCCATATCTCATAATCATAGTATGCGGCTATTGCTAACATGATTCGGACGGACTTCACCTTCGCTACGGGAGAGAAAGTCTCATCGTAGTCAACCCCTTGAACTTGTCGATAACCTTTAGCAACAAGTCGAGCTTTATAGATGGTAACATTACCATCCGCGTCCGTCTTCTTCTTAAAGATCCATTTGTTTTCTATCGCTCGTCGATCATCAGGCAAGTCTGTCAAAGTCCGTACTTTGTTTTCATACATGGACCCTATCTCAGATTGCATGGCTTCAAGCCATTTGTTGGAATCTGGGCTCGCCATTGCTTCTTCATAGTTCGAAGGTTCACCGTTGTCTAACAACATGATTTCCGGAGACAGGTTGCCATACCACTCTGGTGTGGAACATGTCCTTGTGGACCTACGAAGTTCAAGAGCAACTTGATCCAAGTACCTTGATCATCATCATTAATTTCCTCTCCGATCGGTGTAGGCACCACAGAACATTTCCTGAGCTGCACTACTTTCCGGTTCAAGAGGTAGTACTTCATCGAGTTCTACTTTCCTCCCACTTACTCCTTTCGAGAGAAACACTTTTTCCAGAAAGGATCCGTTCTTGGCAACAAAGATCTTGCCTTAAGATCTAAGGTAGAAGGTATACCCAATGGTTTCCTTAGGGTATCCTATGAAGACGCATTTTCCCGACTTGGGTTCGAGCTTTTCAGGTTGAAGTTTCTTGACATAAGCATCGCATCCCCAAACTTTTAGAAACGACAGCTTAGGTTTCTTCCCAAACCATAATCCATATGGTGTCGTCTCAACGGATTTAGACGGTGCCCTATTTAAAGTGAATGTAGCTGTCTCTAGAGCGTATCCCCAAAATGATAGCGGCAAATCTATAAGAGACATCATAGATCGCACCATATCCAATAGAGTGCGACACGACGTTCGGACACACCGTTACCTTTGAGGTGTTCCAGCGGCGTGAGTTGTGAAACGATTCCACATTTCCTTAAGTGTGTACCAAATTCGTGACTTAAATATTCTCCTCCACGATCCGATCGTAAGAACTTTATTTTCGCTCACGTTGATTCTCTACCTCATTCTGAAATTCCTTGAACTTTTCAAAGGTCTCGGACTTGTGTTTCATCAAGTAGACATACCCATATCTACTCAAGTCATCGGTGAGAGTGAGAACATAACGATATCCTCCATGAGCCTCAACGCTCATTGGACCGCACACATCGGTATGTTTGATTTCCAATAAGTTGGTTGCTCGCTCCATTGTTCCGGAGAACGGAGTCTTGGTCATTTTGCCCATAAGGCATGGTTCGCATGTGTCAAACGATTCATAATCGAGAGACTCTAAAAGTCCATCGACATGGAGCTTCTTCATGCGTTTGACACCAATGTGACCAAAGGCGGTAGTGCCACAAGTATGTGGGACTATCGTTATCAACTTTACATCTTTTGGTATTCACACTATGAATATGTGTAATATTACGTTCGAGATTCATTAAGAATAAACCATTGACCATCGGAGCATGACCATAAAACATATCTCTCATATAAATAGAACAACCATTATTCTCGGATTTAAATGAGTAACCATCTCGCATTAAACAAGATCCTGATACAATGTTCATGCTCAAACTTGGCACTAAATAACAATTATTGAGGTTTAAAACTAATCCCGTAGGTAAATGTAGAGGCAGCGTGCCGACGGCGATCACATCGACCTTGGAACCATTCCCGACGCGCATCGTCACCTCGTCCTTCGCCAGCCTCCGCTTATTCCGCAGCTCCTGCATGAGTTACATATATGAGCAACGGCACCGGTATCAAATATCCGGGAGTTACTACGAGTAATGGTAAGGTACACATCAATTACATGTATATCAAATATACCTTTAGTGTTGCCGGCCTTCTTATGCGCTAAGTATTTGGGGCGTTCCGCTTCTAGTGACCCTTCCCTTTGCAATAAAAGCACTCGATCTCGTGCTTGGGTCCATTCTTTGACTTCTTCCCAAGAATCGGCTTACCGGGCGCGGCAACATCCTTGCCGTCCTTCTTGAAGTTCTTCTTACCCTTGCCCTTCTTGAACTTAGTGGTTTTATTGACCATCAACACTTGATGTTCTTTCTTGATTTCTACCTCTGCTAACTTCGGCATTGAAAATACTTCAGAATAGTTTTCACCATCCCCGCATATTGTAGTTCATCACAAAGCTCTTGTAGCTCGGTGGGAGCGATCAAGGATTCTGTCGATGACCGCCTCGTCCGGGAGGTTAATGTCCAATTTGGGACAAGCGGTTGTGCAACCCAGACATTTTGAGTATGTGCTCACCGATGTAACTATTTTCCTCCATCTTACAACTATAGAACTTGTCGGAGACTTCATATCTCGACCGGGCATGAGCTTGGAAAACCATTTTCAGCTCCTCGAACATCTCATATGCTCCGTGTTGCTCAAAAGCGCTTTTGGAGCCCCGATTCTAATTTGTAAAGCATGCTGCCTTTGAACGAGGGAGTAATCATCGACGAGGCGCCAAGCGTTCATAATGTCTTGGTTCTCTCGATGGGTGCTTCACCTAGCGGTGCTTCTAGGACATATTGTTTCTTGGCTGCTATGAGGATGATCCTCGGGTTAGGACCCAGTCCGAATAGTTACCGCCATCGTCTTTCAGCTTGGTTTTCTCTAGGAACGCGTTGAAGTTCATGGTGACATGAGCGTTGGCCATTTGATCTACAAGACATTTTGCAAAGATTTTAGACTAATGTTCATGATAATTAAGTTCATCTAATCAAATTATATAATGAACTCCCACTCAGATTTGACATCCCTCTAGTCATCTAAGTGTTACATGATCCAAGTCGACTAGGCCGTGTCCGATCATCACGTGAGACGGACTAGTCATCGTCGGTGAACATCTCCATGTTGATCGTATCTTCCATACGACTCATGTTCGACCTTTCGGTCTCTTGTGTTCCGAGGCCATGTCCGTACATGCTAGGCTCGTCAAGTTAACCTAAGTGTTTTGCATGTGTAAAACTTTCTTACACCCGTTGTATGTGAACGTAAGAATCTACCACACCCGATCATCACGTGGTGCTTGAAGCTTGACGAACTTTAGCAACGGCGCCTGATTAGGGAGAACACTTTCTTGAAATTATTATAAGGGATCATCTTATTTACTACCGCTGTTCTAAGTAAACAAGATGCATAAACATAATAAACATCACATGCAATTATATAGTAGTGACATGATATGGCCAATATCATATAGCTCCTTTGATCTTCATCTTCGGGGCTTCATGATCATCTTGTCACTGGCATGACACCATGATCTCCATCATCGTGTCTCCATGAAGTTGCTCGCCAACTATTACTTCTACTACTATGGCTAACACGTTTAGCAATAAAGTAAGTAATTTACATGGCGTTTCTCAATGACACGCAGGTCATACAAAAAATAAAGACAACTCCTATAGCTCCTGCCGGTTGTCATACTCATCGACATGCAAGTCGTGATTCCTATTACAAGAACATGATCTCATACATCACATATATATCATCCATCATTCATCACAACTTTGGCCATATCACATCACAAAATACTTGCTGCAAAAACAAGTTAGACGTCCTCTAATTGTTGTTGCAGGTTTTTCTGATGGCTGCAATAGGGTTCTAGCAAGAACGTTTTCTTACCTACGTGAAAGCCACAACGTGATTTGTCAACTTCTATTTACCCTTCATAAGGACCCTTTTCATCGAATCCGCTCCAACTAAAGTGGGAGAGACAGACACCCGCTAGCCACCTTATGCAACTAGTGCATGTCAGTCGGTGGAACCTGTCTCACGTAAGCGTACGTGTAAGGTCGGTCCGGGCCGTTTCATCCCACAATACCGCTGAAGAAAAATAAGACTAGTAGCGGCAAGAAAGTTGACAACATCTACACCCACAACAAATTGTGTTATACTCGTGCAATAGAGAACTACACATAAACCTGGCTCTGATACCACTGTTGGGGAACGTTGCATAAAATAGAAAATTTCCTGCGTTCACCAAGATCCATCTATGAGTTCATCTAGCAACGAGTGAGAGAGATGCATCTACATACCCTTTGTAGATCGCGTGCGGAAGCGTTCAAGAGAACGGGGTTGAGGGAGTCGTTCTCGTCGTGATCCAAATCACCGGAGATCCTAGCGCCGAACGGACGGCACCTCCGTGTTCAACACACGTACGGTCAGCGTGATGTCTCCTCCGTCTTGATCCAGCAAGGGGAAGGAGAGGTTGATGAAGATCCAGCATTACGACGGCGTGGTGGTGGATGCAGCAGTACTCCGGCAGGGCTTCGCCAAGCAACTGGGGAGGAGGAAGAGGTGTAGCAGGGGGAGGGAGGCGCCAAGTGCAAGGGTGTCGCTGCCCTCTCTCCCCCCTCTATATATAGGGTCCCCAGGGGGGGCGCCGGCCCTAGGAGATGTGATCTCCTAGGGGGGGCGGCAGCCAAGGGGGGTGGAGTGCCCCCCAAGGCAAGTGGGGCGCCCCCTCCCCTAGGGTTCCCAACCCTAGGCGCAGAGGGGGGCCCAGGGGGGCGCACCAGCCCACCAGGGGCTGGTTCCTCTCCCACTTCAGCCCATGGGGCCCTCCGGGATAGGTGGCCCCACCGGTGGACCCAGGACCCTTCCGGTGGTCCCGATACAATACCGGGTGACCCCGAAACTTTCCCGATGGCCGAAACAGCACTTCCTATATATAGTTCTTTACCTCCGGACCATTCCGGAACTCCTCTTGACGTCCGGGATCTCATCCGGGACTCCGAACAACTTTCAGTTTGCTGCATACTCATATTCATACAACCCTAAGCGTCCACCGAACCTTAAGTGTGTAGACCCTACGGTTCGGGAGACATCTGAGACATGACCGAGACGGCTCTCCGGTCAATAACCAACAATGGATCTGGATACCCATGTTGGCTCCCACATACTCCTCGATGATCTCATCGGATGAACCACGATGTCGAGGATTCAAGCAACCCGTATACTATTCCCTTTGTCGACGATATGTTACTTGCCGAGATTCGATCGTCGGTATCCCAATACCTCGTTCAATCTCGTTACCGGCAAGTCACTTTACTGCATCAGTAATGCATGATCCCGTGACCGGACACTTGGTCACTTTGAGCTCATTATGATGATGCACTACCGAGTGGGCCCAGTGATACCTCTCCGTAATACGGAGTGACAAATCCAGTCTTGATCCGTGTCAACCCAACAAACACTTTCGGAGATACATGTAGTGCACCTTTATAGTCACCCGATTACGTTGTGACGTTTGGTACACCCAAAGCACTCCCTACGGTATCCGGAGTTACACGATCTCATGGTCTAAGGAAAAGATACTTGACATTGGAAAAGCTCTAGCAAAACGAACTACACGATCTTGTGCTATGCTTAGGATTGGGTCTTGTCCATCACATCATTCTCCTAATGATGTGATCCCGTTATCAATGGCATCCAATGTCCATAGTCAGGAAACCTTGACTATTCTATTGATCAACGAGCTAGTCAACTAGAGGCTCACTAGGGACATGTTGTGGTCTATGTATTCACACGTGTATTACGATTTCCGGATAATACAATTATAGCATGAATAAAAGACAATTATCACGAACAAGGAAATATAATAATAATCCTTTTATTATTGCCTCTAGGGCATATTTCCAACACTTAGTACAAGTGAAGGCTAGCAAAATATTGAGAAGCATCCAACCAAGAAACGAAAAATCTCATAAGCGGGCATTAAGCATAACTAACACCGAATAATGCACCACAAGTAGGATGTAATTTCATTGCATAACTATTGACTTTCATGCTTGCACAGGGAATCATAAACCTTAACACCAATATTCTCACTAAACCATAATTACTCATCAACATGACTCACATATCACTATCATCATATCGCAAAACTATTACAAAGAATCAAGTTTATTTTGTCCAATGGTCTTCATGAAAGTTTTTATTATATCCCTCTTTAATATCTATCACTTTGGGACTAGTTTCATATGTTGCTTTTGATAGCTCAAACAAATCTAAGTGAAGAACATGAGCATAAAAATTTTCTTTTCTCAAAATAATATAAGTGAAGCATGAGTGAATTTCTTCTAAAATATTAAAGCACACCATGCTCAAAAAGATATAAGTGAAGCACTAGAGTAATTCTGTAGCTCAAAAAGATTTTAAGTGAAGCACATAGAGCAATTCTAACAAATCATAGCATAATTTTGGCTCTCTCAAATAAGTGTGTTCAGCAAGGATACTTGACTTAAACTAACAAGCAAAGACTCATATAATACAAGATGCTCCACGCAAAATTCATGATATGTGATGAATAAAAATATAGTTCCAAGTAAAATACCGATGAACGTTAGAAGAAAGAGGGGATGGCACTCGGGGGCATCCCCAAGCTTAGTTACCTGCTTCTCTTTTAGATAATGGCTTGGATGCCATGGGGCATCCCCAAGCTTAGGCTCTTCTTTCTCCTTATTCCTTCATCTATCTTGATCTCACCAAAAACTTGAAAACTTCAATCACACAAAACTCAACAAAACCTTCGTGAGATCCGTTAGTATAACAAAGCAAATAACTACTCTAAGTATTGTTGCAAACCCATTCATATTTTATTCTTGCATTAATCTATTGTATTCCAACTTTACCGTGGCTTATACCTTCCAATACAAACCATAGATTCATCAATATAAGCACACAACACAAAGAAAACAGAATCTATCAAAAACAGAACAATCTGTAGCGATCTGAAAACTTCGAATACTTCTGTAACTCCAAAAATTCTGAAAAAATAGGACAACGTGGGCAATTTGTATATCAATCTTGTGTACAAAAATCAGGATTTTATCACACTTATGTTAAAAATTAAATTCTTTTATTGGTCACAAAAGTTTATGTTTTCAATAAGATCAAATCAACTATCACCCAACATGATCCCAAAGGCTTTGCTTGGCACAAACACTAATTAAAACATAAAACCCACAATCATAACAGTAGCATAATTGTGCAAACACTCAAGAACAGAAAGAAAAAAGACAAAAATAAATTTTATTCATTGGGTTGTCTCCCAACAAGTGTTATCATTTTATGCCCCTAGCTAGGCATAATGCATAGATCTAAGTATTGTCATTCGCGGTTTTGGCAATTTTTGCAAGGGCTTTCTCAAACCCGGGAGGCTCTTTACGCTTCCCTAAATTCTCGGGAAGGGAAACCATTTTGAGATCAAAAATATCCAACTGCTTATTACAAAGAGAAATCAAATTATTCATGTGATTGAGGTTTCCACTAATGTGTTTGAGAGGTTCATTACATTTTTGCAACTCGACCATATGTTTATGCAAATCACTCAACTTGTCGAAAATCTGAACCCCTTCTAGAGTAAAAGATATCCCCTTCTTGGTTGGTGGAATTCCCAAGATCCCCTCTAAAATCTCATAAGCAACATTAGCGTCAAGTTCAATAAAATTCCCTTTAGCGGCAAAATCCCAAAGCTGCCAATGATGCAAAGCTAACCCAATATAAAAATTTCGAAGCAAAATCCTTGCATCTCCTTTAAGATGGCTAATACGATAAGATTCCATTAATCTATACCGAGTATCTTTCAAATTCTCCCCTCCCCTCTGTTTGAAGTTAAGAACCTCGTTCTTGGGGTGGACGCAATAGAGGGAGAACTATCCATAATGACAAAAAGTGACAAACAAAATTGCGCACAAAAAACAGATCTGACGAGAAAACGGTGAACGGAAAAGAGCGCGAATAACACAACAATTTTTTGTGTGAAATGGGGGAGATTAAAACGAGAGGCAAATGACAAATAATGTAAATTGCAAAGAGATGATATTTGTGATTAGGAACCTGATAGATGTTGATGTCTCCCCGGCAACGGCGCCAGAAATTCCTTTTGATGCGGCTTGAACTACGTCGGTATTTCCCCAAAGAGGAAGGGATGATGCAGCACAACTACGGTAGGTATTTCCCTCAGTGATGAGACCAAGGTTATCGAACCAGTAGGAGAACCACGCAACACTATGTAAATGGTACCTGCACATAAAGAACAAATACTTGCAACCCGACGTAAAAGAGGGGTTGTCAATCCCTCCCGGGTAAAAAGATAGATAAAATCGTAGTAGATTGGATAAATAGATCTCGCGAGAACGCGAGATAAAATAAATAACAAAAACTTGCAGCAAGGTATTTTGGGTTTCTGGATTAATAGATCTGAAAATAAAAGCGAATTAAATAGATCTCAAAGGCAAATATGATAGAGAAAAGAAGAGACCTGGGGGCCGTAGATTTCACTAGTGGCTTCTCTCGAGAAAAATAGCATACGGTGGGTAAACAAATTACTGTTGGGAAATTGATAGGACTTCAAATAAGTATGACGATATCCAGGCAATGATCATTAGATAGACATCACGTCCAAAATTAGTAGACCGACTCTTGCCTGCATCTACTACTATTACTCCACACATCAACCGCTATCCAGCATGCATCTAGTGTATTAAGTTCATGGAGAAATGGAGTAATGCAATAAGAACAATGGCATGGTATAGACAAGATCTATTCATGTAGGAATAGACCCCATCTTATTATCCTTAATAGCAACGATACATACATGTCATGTCCCCTTCTATCACTGGGATTGAGCACCGTAAATCGAACCCATCACAAAGCACCTCTTCCCATGGCAAGAAAAATCGATCTAGTCGTCCTAACTAAACCAAAGACTCAAAGAATAAATACGAGTCTATAAGCAATCATGCATATAAGAGATCAAACTCAAATAACTTTCATGGATAAAATAGATCTGATCATAAACTCAAAGTTCATTGGATCCCAACAAACACTGCACAAAAAGAGTTACATCAAATAGATCTCCAAGAGACCATTATATTGAGAATCAAAAGAGAGAGAGGAAGCCATCTAGCTACTAACTATGGACCCGTAGGTCTACAATGAACTACTCACGCATCATCGAAGAGGCACCAATGAGGATGATGAACCCCTCCATGATGGTGTCTAGATTGGATCTGTGGTTTCTGGAACTTGCGGAGGCTGGAATTGTGTTTCGTCGACTCTCATAGGGTTTTTGGATTTTCAGAGTATTTGTAGAGCATAGAGGCAGTGCGGGAGGTGGTCGAGGTGGGCAAAACCCACCAGGGCACGCTTGGGCCCCAGGCGCACCCAGGTGGGTTGTGCCTGTTGGGGAATGTAGTATTTCAAAAAAAAATCCTACGATCACGCAAGATATATCTAGGAGAAGCATAGCAATGAGCGGGGAGAGTGTGTCCACATACCCTCGTAGACCGAAAGCGGAAGCGCGAAGTAACGCGGTTAATGTAGTCGAACGTCTTCACGATCCAAGCACCGAACGTACGGCACCTCCGTGTTCAAAGACATCGTTCAAAGACGATGACGTCCCTCGAGCTCTTGATCCAGTTGAGTCAGAGGGAGAGTTCTGTCAGCACAGTAGTGTGGCGGCAGTGATGATGAAGTTACCGGCGCAGGGCTTCGCCTAGGCACTACGACAATATGACCGAGGTGTGTAACTGTGGAGGGGGCACCGCACACGGCTAAAAGATTGTCTGTAGTGCTATTGGGGTACCCCCTGGCCACGTATATAAAGGAGGGATGGAGAGAGGAGGCCGGCCAGGTTGGGCGCGCCAAGGGGGAGTCCTACTTGGACTCCTAGTCCAAGTAGGATTCGCCCCCCCCCCCTTTTCCTTTCTTCCACCGGAGGGAAAGGGAAGGGAGAGAGAGGGGGAAGGAAAGAGGGGGGCCGGCCACCTCCCCTAGTCCAATTCGGTTTGGCAAGGGGGGCGCCCCTCTCACGTGGCCCTTTCTCCTCTCCTCCAATAAGGCGCAATAGGCCCAATACTTCTCTCGGGGGGGTTCAGTTAACCTCCCGGTACTCCGTAAAAATGCCCGAACCACTCGGAACCATTCCGATGTCCAAATGCAACCTTCCAGTATATGAATCTTTACCTCTCGACCATTTCGAGACTCCTCGTCATGTCCGTGATCTCAACTGGGACTCTGAACAAACTTCGGTCATCAAATCACATAACTCATAATACAAATCGTCATCGAACGTTAAGCGTGCAGATCCTATACGGGTTCGAGAACTATGTAGACATGACCGAGACACATCTCCGGTCAATAACCAATAGAGGAACCTGGATGCTCATATTGGTTCCTACATATTCTATGAAGATCTTTATCGGTCAAACCGCATAACAACATACGTTGTTCCCTTTGTCATCGGTATGTTACTTGCCCGAGATTCGATCATCGGTATCATCATACCTAGTTCAATCTCGTTACCGGCAAGTCTATTTACTCGTTCCGTAATGCATCATCCCGCAACGAACTCATTAGTCACAATGCTTGCAAGGATTATAGTTATGTGCATTACCGAGATGGCCCAGAGATACCTCTCCAATACACAGAGTGATAAATTCTAATCTCGATCTATGCCAACTCAACAAACACCTTCGGAGACACATGTAGAGCATTTTTATAGTCACCCAGTTACGTTGTGACGTTTGATAGCACACAAGGTGTTCCTCCGGTATTCAGGAGTTGCATAATCTCATAGTCAGAGGAACATGTATAAGTCATGAAGAAAGCAATAGCAATAGAACTTAATGATCGTTATTATGCTAAGCTAATGGATGGGTCTTGTCCATCACATCATTCTCCTAATGATGTGATCCTATTCATCAAATGACAACACATGTCTATGGTAAGGAAACATAACCATCTTTGATTAACGAGCTAGTCAAGTAGAGGCATACTAGGAACACTCTGTTTTGTCTATGTATTCAAACATGTACTAAGTTTCCGGTGTCAGGACCCCGATTCCAAGTCACATCGATCTAGCCGGTAACACCTCATATCACTGCGGCCTCACGCACGGTATTCCCACGGGTGTCTCCTTACCATGGCCCGGGACCATTTGCGCCTTTTGGCTCACGTATATGATAGTGTCGCTAGCATCCATATGACAGAGAACCCGGGCCGACATGACTAGTCGTGAACCCAAAGCGGCACTAACCCATGGGGACAGGCATACATGAATCACATCGAGCATGTCGATTGACGGCGTGTGAATCCGGGCTGTAACCTTTGGGCTAACAGGACTCAGGAACCCGGGCTGTGCCAGCTAAGCGAGGACTCGGATGTCACCGCGTGACATTTCTCCGAAGGACGGAACCACGAGGAGCGAAGTGAAACACATGCCGCGGCATCAAGTGTCACGGCAGTAGTGCTGGGCTAGCAGGACTCCGATGAACCGGGCTGTAGCGGACTACTATGGCTCAAGGAAGCACTAGACTACATTTCCCCATAAGAGAGGCTGCCAAGGATAAACAACTAGATTGTCGGATCCCACACATACCAAGCATTTCAAACATACACACAATATGCTCGATATGTGTAAATACAACATGGCATCACAACATAACTCTCGACTCAAAGTATTTATTCATTAGGCTCCGAGGAGCGAGATATTACAAACATGGGTCTCATGACCCAACATTGAAACATACAAATCAAAACACAAGCGGAAGCTAAACATGTCTGAGTACAGACATCTACAAATGAAAAAGGCTTAGAAGCCTGACTATCTACCAGATCCTGTCGAGGGCACAAGATCGTAGCTGAGGTATCAAGCTAAATGTCGAAGTCCACGCGAAACTACTAGCGAGACTGACGTCTCTCTGCAAAACATAAAATAAGCAAACGTGAGTACAAATGTACTCAGCAAGACTTACATCGTAACTAACTACATATGCATCATTATCAACGAAGGGGTGGTGGAGTTTGACTGACAAGCCAGCTTTGACTCGGTGGCTATCCTAACTATGACCGCAAGTAACTCTTTTAGGTGGCGCACGAGTCCACATATTCACCATATCAATACACCACTATGGATCCGCTCCCGTCTCCCTACGAGAACGCCATCCATAGCACTCACGCTTATCTTGCGCATTTTAGAGTATCCACTTTCACTTGTCTATGAACTGTTATAGGCAACCCGAAGTCCTTTACATGGACACGGCTATTCGAATAGATAATGTTAACCTGCGGTGTACTTCTTCACACACGCTCTCGCCACTTACCACCATGTACACGTCGTGTATCTCGGCAACCTTCAAGCGGAAGCTTTGGCGAAAGTCGGCCACGACCTGTCTAACCACACAAGTCCCTAGTCCGGGTTTATCGCCTATTCGGGTTCCATCCGCAAGGAGATCCGGCCGGGTGTCGCTCACGGCCCCAAGCGATGTGTGCAGGTTCCCGAGACACCAAGCAGGCGCTCGGTACACCGGCCACGGTGTATCTACCGCAACATAGCCCACCCCTAGGGTCAGTACGCATACGACCCCCAACACATATCCTACAAACACCATAAACTAGTTGCAACTCCGGGACAGAGATCGATCACGATTAATAAGCCGAGAGGGTCGAGTTACGGAACCCAATGTGTGGTAGTAACTATTTCATGGATCACAAACACAGAACTCAGTTCCTAAAGACGGCTGCAATGAGACAACCCACCATGTACTCCTACATGGCCTCTCACCGCTACCTTTACCAAATCGTGTTCACACACTTAGCTCTCAACAGTAGGACATGTTCACACACCTCCGATTCATTCCCGATGAATCGGACTTGACTCAACTCTAAGCGAGCAGGCATGACAAACAAGCATGAATGAGTAGGCTGTGAGGCTCAAACAACTCCTACTCATGCTAGTGGGTTTCATCTATTTACTGTGGAATGACAGGTCATGCAGAGGATAAAGGGTTCAACTACCGCAACAAGTAACAGATGAATCGCTGTTGTCCTAATGCAGTAAAAGAGAGCAGGAGTGAGAGAGTGGGATTGTATCGGAATGAACAAGGGGTTTTGCTTGCCTGGCACGTCTGAAGATAGCATTGAGTCTTCATCATTGTCAACGATCACAACGTTGGTACAACGTCTACCGAGGGGGAACAACACCGACAAACAGAGAAGAAACACGGTCAATGCAATGCACAATATGATGCATGCTATGACATGGCAATATGAATGTGTTTTGAGCTAATGCAACTACAACCAGATGGGTTTGAGCTATTTTTGAACCAAAGATTCAAAGTTCAAACTCATCATGGTCATTATTAGTGATTTATCTTGTTCTGCACTAAACAGCAGGTTAGCTTGTTTAAACATGCATGAAACCAGTACAGATGGATAGATTGAATTTTTATGATAATTTTTCATATGTAATTTGTTTGATTTGGAGCTACTGATTAATTTCTATGATTTTTAGAAGTTTAGAGCATTTTCTGAAATTTATAAACCTTTCTGATTTATTTTAATTCCAGAAAATACTTACTACTTCAGCATGACGTCATGCTGACCTTAGCAGGTCAATAGACCCGGTCCAGGTCAAACCTGACGCGTGGGGCCCGCCGGTCGATGAGCGATCTTGCCTACGGTCCTGAGATAGGTGGGCACAGTCAACGCCCACGTCAGCGTAGTCAACACTGACGCGTGGGCCCACTGGGGTTAGTTAAAACTAAGCAGAAAATGTAATCTATGTTAATTAGGGCGTGGGGGCCCATGAGTCAGTGGCCTAGGGGGTTGGTTAGTGTGGGGAGGTTAGCCGCTAACGACGGCCACGTCGGATTCGCCGGCGGTTAGATGACGGCGACGACCAGGCGGGGTGGCTCACCGGAGTGGCGCGAGGGCCGATTAGGGTGCGCCGAGGGCACTGGAGGTATGCACGCTCCCGCGCATCCAGCAGGGGCAGCGACAGGTCACGGGGTGGTCGGAGCTCGCCGGAAGTGAGCTCGCGGCGACGCCGGAGTTCGGGCGATGATGCAACCGTCGCTATGGTGCACGGCAGGAGCAACGGGTGGCCTCTACGCGATGTGACAAGCACAATGAACGCACACACGGGGACGCTGGTCACCGGGGCCACGCCGGCGACGAGCTCGTGCGGCGGAGCGTCTCGGCTCCGGTGGAGGAGACGGCTAGAGGGAGGGGTTGATCGCGGGGAGAGGGGGAAAATGCTCGGGGGCTCACTGCGGTGCCGTAGGGATGGCCAACGTGCTCGGGGAAGCTCGGACGGCGGCGGAATCACGGCGGCGATCGTCGGGACCCGAGGATGAAGATGACGGCGGGGATGGCGATTGAGGCTTCGGCGTCGCTTGGATCGGTCTGAAAGGCGTGAAGCGGCAATGGCGAGAGCCGATGGATCGTCGGGGAGGCGAGGAGGTGGCTCAGGGCGTGGCATCGATGAGCAGCGGCGACATCGGCGCTCGGGCGCGAGAGGGAGAGAGAGCAGAGGAGGGGGCGGGGGGAGCACGGGAGAGAGTGAGAGCGGTCCAGCGAAGTGCGTGGCGTCGTCCGTAAGATTCGGGAGGCGTAGGCGGGAAGGAGGCTGGCGCGGCTACTTTGCCGCCGAAACGCCTTGCTTCTCCTCCCAGCAAGAGGAAGAAAAGGCAGTGCCCACAGTGGGCAGCTGGCTTTGCCCGGGCTGCTTCTGATGGTGAAATTTTGGGCTGCCAGGTAGGTCCTTTCTCTCTCTCTTCCTGTTTTCTATTTATTCTGTTTTGTTTTGATTTAGTAAAATACTAAACCATTTTATAAAATCCTGGAAATAATTAGGGGTGCTGTCTGAATTATTCCAATGACCCATAACAACTTCCAACATTTTAGGAGCATCTAATATATATATAGCATTTAAATAGCTCCAATTCAAATATGTTTGAATTAATTCAAAGCCCAAATATGTCCTGCAAAAATGTAAACCATTTTGGGTAGATGCTTCCACCTAAAACCAGAAATGTTGAACATTTTCGAGGGCATTTTGGGTTCAATGAAAAGATTTTATTTTGACCCTAGTTGAATTCATTTGGTGCTAGGGTTTAGACAATCCCCATTTCAAGTTTCTGAGAAATGTAAACATGATGCACACATGAAGGGCTAGCCTAGAGCATACCAGAACTAGGGATGTGACAGCTCACCCCTACTAAACAAGAATCTCGTCCCGAGATTCAAGCGTAGGGTAAGATGAAGGGGGAACGCAAACTAACACAATCTTCACGATCCGGACGTCTTTTCTCGAGGATGTTGATTTGATAACTCCAGTCGATCTTGACATCTTTGCTTTCGAGATCTTCATCCATCACGAGGACAAAAGAGCGAGACATGTCTACATGGATGGATCATCCTAATGATCACAGGATCAACTCACGGAATGAGATGTTGAAACATCTCGAGTTGAGACACAAAACACATCGAGAGGAATGGAAGAACAAACGACGGTGTTTGATTGATAGGCAGCAATTCACGCTTTAGAAAGATGGTGGATGGTGTCAAGGTGGCGAGGAAATAATTGCCATGATCCCGTAACGGTGCACCTTGGGAAAAGGTGACTCGTAGAATTATTCCCTCAAGTGGCAAAAAGGAATTACTTTTGATACATAGATCATTGGAACTCTTTTCACCAGCCTGAGGCAATTGATAATTGATCGTTTGAAATATCTCGAAGAAATGGCATACTCAGACTAGGATGGATGATGTGGACCACCTTGTTGAAGACAACGCAATGGATGACTTTTTCTTATCACCGGAAATTAATGGGACCCATGAGACCACTTTTGAAGATGATCTTGGACAGCAACTGCTGAGAAGGGCATCCCATGGAAATTTGGCACAATGGGGTGCAAGCTGGGAACAAAATGCAAATGTTGGGAATGTTCCAACCATCATATCTGCCTGAGATTCAGATCCGATTGGTAATAGGATACTTCAGACTCAGCATGTCTGAAAGAAAGTTTGCAACACGATTCGACGAGATGGCGTTGCGTGATTCTCGAGGAATGAACCAAGATAGCAAGCTCCAAAACATGAGCTGGTTCTGCTACAACATTTGAACGTGTTGTCCGAGACAAGCATGAACACATAGTAGTCTTATAATAAAACACTACCGAGTTCAGAAGGGGAACCATCATCGAGGATATCAAAGTCTTGTGCACTTAAATTAGACTTCTTTACCTAGAACAAGTCAATCACTGGCTTGGTGTGCTAAGGATACGTATGGAATGAAGATGATCAGTCTATCAGACCATAGAATACTTCGCACGCGCATGACTGACTTGGGATGATTCCAAAGGAAGCAAAAACAAGCTTTCCTGAATCCACGACGGCAACTTGCATCAAATGCACGTGAATTCGAGGAAGTCACTTCTTCCATCCAAGCATAAGCTTTATGAACGGAACACGAAGGCATTGCTTATGAAATTTTCAACACTAGGTTGATGTTCAGCATGAATCATGGGGGAGACAAAATGCTACTGATGGGCTCAACAGCAACTCATCGGAATTTCCATATCACTGGACTTCCACCATTATGTGAACAATGTGTTAGTATTGGTCAGACCAAAAGATGTGATGGTGTATGCTCGAGGGATCAACCACGAGTAAGACAACATTACAAACATCGTTAATCTTGATTTGATTTGACGATAGCCCACACTCAAATCAAAGGATTGATAAGACAATAGGTCCAACAACTGATCACAGGGACCAATTGATGAAGATATCATCTTTCTTCAACACACACTACACAAAAATATCCCTTTGGAACGAACTAAGTTAGGCAAGCTTTTATCTTCCAACTCTCCAAGTTGTTGTTTAGCTTAACCAACTAGCTCAGGGTATCCGCAGATTCTTGGAGAAAGGGTGGTTACAAGAAAACCAACTTGATCACGAACTCAACATAGCGGTCAGGTGACAACCTGGTAATACTTCCGAGAAGATATTCGGAAAATCATGAACCACCAATGTGCTACTAAGCTCGAGAAAAATCTTGCTTGCGAGGCAAGATGATATGATCCAAAGAGCGAGGGATTGACACAATCCTAACTCATTGGTTGCAAAGTGCACTGGGAATAAGGACTAGGTAGCACGATCAACCTTAGGATGATGATTCAATAACCAACATGCTAAGGATGAAATTATTGTCCTTTAACTACCAAGCAATGGAGTTGCTAGGAGTATAGATTTCACACATCACGATTCACTTGTCGGCATTCCGGTTGCGACAACACGAAACCGAGGAATGAATAATGATGGCGAGAAGTATCACTATGTCAAGAGTTCATAGGATGGTGTGCAATTCCATGATATTCTTGATATAAAGATAGTAATACTCCAAGGTAGAACAGAGCAAAAGCTAGATTGGTATTTTGATCTACGGAGTACAATTGCTTTGACCCAATCCTAGATATGGATGAGGTGTTGGAGTTTGTTTCTCCTAGTCATTCCGGAATAGAATGGCTTGACGGACCACAAGAATAATGAGCATCGATAAACACGATCGCACACATACCCTTGACTATCAGTTGATAGATGAAGGTCGGAATATAACTAAAGAGGGACAACTCGAAGGGACATATAACTTTCTGAGTTGTGGATGCATAGATCACTATGTCGAACCAAGTTCAACATGTTTCTTCCGAATAACCCATGCAGAGAGGTAGGACTGGCAGAGTCACAATTATGAATGGAATACTCCTCAAGAGCACCCTGGTTGTGATCTTTTGGTTCAAAGGAACTTCTGCCATAAGCAGTTCATGGTATTTGGAAGGAGGAAATACCACGGACCTCGAGGACTTTCGCAAAGGTTACTAATATCCTAAAGGAACTAGCAACACTATCAACAGGAGGTAAGTAGGGTGAATCTCGGGTTCAAGAACCCAGGAATAGAATACCTACTACTAAATGGCATCACATGATGCTTTCAAGAATAATGGCCAGAATCATCACACCGGGAACACAAAATATGGCTAGATTACTAGGTGACTCCCTAAAACACCTAGGTTCATAATAATAGCTCCAACATATATGTCGAGGCAGCGGAGTACCTCAACACACTAATTTGTGTGATTAATCTGACCCAGATGAACATTAGAAACAGAGAGAGAAGGATTTGCAATCGCATCGGACTATTTAGAAATGCAGGATGACTCGGACAACATAACGGCTGTAAATGCTCAAAATGATTTGAGACATCCTGCAAAATAGTGGCATGACCACTCAACATCACAATATCAAGGTTCTGAGACCAACTATGAACACGCGAAAGTAGTAGAAACTAAACTGGGGCTTAAAACCAACAATCTTAAAAGTCTATAGATTAGTAACACGTCATCCTGATAGATAGATGAGAAGCCTAGTTCTTAAACCCCGTAGAAGAGAAGAGGATGACTCGGATCAGAAGGCCATGAGGTATAAGGAGTAAAAAGAGCCTTACGTTCCCTTCCACAATCAATTCCCTTACATAACTAAAGCATTTCTAGACACAACCCGACTAGTTTGGCTTGGTAAACCTCTGAGCGGTCGGGGCTCACTGATACCAAAGGCTGTCGGGACCCGATTCCAAGTCACATCGATCTAGCCGGTAACACCTCATATCACTTTGCGGCCTCACGCACGGTATTCCCACAGTGTCGCCTTACCATGGCCCGAGACCGTTTAGCCTTTTGGCTCACGTATATGATAGTGTCGCTAGCATCCATATGACAGAGAACCCGGGCCGACATGGCTAGTCGTGAACCCAAAGCGGCGCTAACCCATGGGGACAGGCATACATGAATCACATCGAGCATGTCGGTCATCAACGTATGAATCCGGGCTGTAACCTTTGGGCTATGAGGACTCCGGTAACCGGGCTGTAGCGAGCTAAGCAGGACTCGGATATCACCGTGTGACATTTCCCGAGGGGACGGAACATAGGAACAGTGAAACACATGTCGGCCGATCAAGTGTCCAAAGCGGTAGTCTTTGGGCTAGCGAGGACTCCGGTGAACCGGTACATGTGCAGACTACTATTGCTCAGAGACACTAGACTACATTTCCCCATATGAGAGGCTGCCAAGGATAAACAACTAGATTGTCGGATCCCACACATACCAAGCATTTCAAACATACACACAATATGCTCGATATGTGTAAATACAACATGGCATCACAACATAACTCTCGACTCAAAGTATTTATTCATTAGGCTCCGAGGAGCGAGATATTACAAACATGGGTCTCATGACCCAACATTGAAACATACAAATAAAAACACAAGCGGAAGCTAAACATATGCAATCTGAGACATCTACAAATGAAAAAGGCTTAGAAGCGACTATCTACCGAGATCCCGTCGAGGCACAAGATCGTAGTCGAGGTATCAAGCTAAGCGTCAAGTCCACGCTGAAACTACTAGCGAGGACCGATGTCTCTCTGCAAAACATAAAATAAGCAAGCGTGAGTACAAATGTACTCAAGAAGACTTACATCGTAACTAACTACATATGCATCATTATCAACGAAGGGGTGGTGGAGTTTGACTATGACAAGCCAGCTTTGACTCGGTGGCTATCCTAACTACGACGACAAGTAACTCTTTTGAGGTGGGCGCTGCGAGTCCACATATTCACCATATCAATACACCACTATGGATCCGCTCCGTCTCCCTACGAGAACGCCATCCATAGCACTCACGCTTATCTTGCACATTTAGAGTATCCACTTTCACTTGTCTATGAACTGTTATAGGCAACCCAGAAGTCCTTTACCGCGGACACGGCTATTCGAATAGATAATGTTAACCCTGCAGGGGTGTAGTTATTCACACACGCTCTCACCACTTACCACCATGTACACGTCCTGTATCTCGGCAACCTTCAAGCGGAAGCCTGGCGAGGGAGTCGGCCACGACCTGACTAACCACACAAGTCTGTAGTCCAGGTTTATCGCCTATTCGGGTTCCATCCGCAAGGAGATCCGGCCGGGGTGTCGCTCACGGCCCCAAACGATGTGCGCAGGGTTCCCGAGACACCAAACGGGCGCTCGGTACACCGGCCAGTGTATCTACCGCAACATAGCCCACCCCTAGGGTCAGGCCTTCATACGACCCCAACACATATCCTACAAACACCATAAACTAGTTGCAACTCCTGGACAGAGATCGAGGCGATTAATAAGCCGAGAGGGGTCGAGTTACCGGAACCCAATGTGTGATAGTAACTGTTTCATGGATCACAAACACAGAACTCAGTTCCTAAGGACGGCTGCAATGAGACAACCCACCATGTACTCCTACATGGCCTCTCACCGCTACCTTTACCAAATCATGTTCACACACTTAGCTCTCAACAGTTGGACATGTTCACACACCTCCGATTCATTCCTGATGAATCAGACTTGACTCAACTCTAAGCAGTAGCAGGCATGACAAACAAGCATGAATGAGTAGGCACAACAGGCTCAAACAACTCCTACTCATGCTTGTGGGTTTCATCTATTCTTGTGGAATGACAGGTCATGCAGAGGATAAAGGGTTCAACTACCGCAACAAGTAATGTATGAATCGTTGTTGTCCTAATGCGATAAAAAGAGAGCAGGAGTGAGAGAGTGGGATTGTATCGGAATGAACAAGGGTTTTTGCTTGCACAGCACTTACGAAGATAGCATTGAGTCTTCATCGGTGTCAGCGATCACAACGCTTGTCGGTACAACGTCTACCGAGGGGGAACAACACCGACAAACAGAGAAGAAACACGGTCAATGCAATGCACAATATGATGCATGCTATGACATGGCAATATGAATGTGTTTTGAGCTAATGCAACTACAACCAGATGGGTTTGAGCTATTTTTGAACCAAAAATTCAAAGTTCAAACTCATCATGGTCATTATTAGTGCTTTATCTTGTTCTGCACTAAACAGGAAGTTAACTTGTTTAAACATGCATGAAACCAGCACAGATGGATAGATTGAATTTTTCTAATAATTTTACATATATAATTTGTTTGATTTGGAGCTACAGATTAATTTCTATGATTTTTAGAAGTTTAGAACATTTTCTGAAATTTATAAACCTTTCTGATTTATTTTAATTCCAGAAAATACTTACTGCGTCAGCATGACGTCATGCTAACCTCAGCAGGTCAACAGACCCGGTCCAGGTCAAACCTGACGCGTGGGGCCCGCCGGTCAGTGAGCTGATCTTGCCCTACGGTCCTGAGCAGTGGGCACAGTCAATGGCCACGTCAGCGTAGTCAACACTGACGCGTGGGCCCATTGGGGTTAGTTAAAACTAAGCAGAAAATGTAATCTATGTTAATTAGGGTGTGGGGGCCCATGAGTCAGTGGCCTAGGGGGTTGGATAGTGTGGGGAGGTTAGCCGCTAACGACGACCACGTCGGATTCGCCGGCGGTTAGATGACGGCGACGACCCAGGCGGTGGCTCGCCGAGTGGCGCAGGGCCTTGATTAGGTGCGCTGAGGGCACTGGAGGTATGCACGCTCCAGCGCATCCAGCGAGTGCAGCGAGTCACGGGTGGTCGGAGCTCGTCGGAAGTGAGCTCATGGCGGCGCCGGAGTTTGGGCGATGATGCAACCGTCGCTATGGTGCCTGGCAGAGCAGCAGGTGGCCTCTGGCGATGTGACAAGCACTGTGACGCACACAGAGACGCTGGTCACCGGGGCCATGCCGGCAACGAGCTGGTGCGGCGGAGCGTCTCGGCTCCGGTGGAGGAGGCGGCTAGAGGGAGGGGTTGATCGCGGGGAGAGGGGATGGCGATTCGGGGCTTCCGGCGTCGCTTGGATCGGTGCAAAAGGCGTAGACGACGGCGGCGAGGCCGATGGATGCGTCGGGGAGGCGAGGAGGTGGCTCAGGGCGCGGCATCGATGAGCAGCGGTGACAGCGGCGCTCGGGTGCGAGAGGGAGAGAGAGCAGAGGAGGGGGGGTGGGGAAGCACGGGAGAGAGTGAGAGCGGTCCAGCGGGGGTGCGTGGCGTCGTCCAGAAGATTCGGGGAGGCCAGGTAGGCAGGAAGGAGCTGGCGCGGCTCGCCTGCCGCCGAGCACGCAGCTGCTTCTCCTCCTGGCAAGAGGAAGAAGACAGTGCCGCCCCTGGTGGGCCGGGCTGGCTTTGCCGACCGGCTGCTGATGGTGGGCTGACTGGGCTGCCAGGTAGGTCCTTTCTCTCTCTCTTCCTGTTTTCTATTTATTCTGTATTGTTTTGATTTAGTAAAATACTAAACCATTTTATAAAATCCTGGAAATAATTAGGGTCTTTATCTGAATTATTCCAGTGACCCATAACAACTTCCAACATTTTTGGAGCATCTAAAATATATATAGCATTTAAATAGCTCCAATTCAAATATGTTTGAATTAATTCAAAGCCCAAATATGTCCTGCAAAAATGTAAACCATTTTGGGTAGATGCTTCCACCTCAAACCAGAAATGTTGAACATTTTCAGAGGGCATTTTGGGTTCAATGAAAAAGATTTTATTTTGACCCTAGTTGAATTCATTTGGTGCTAGGGTTTAGACAATCCCCATTTCAAGTTTCTGAGAAATGTAAACATGATGCACACATGAAGGGCTAGCCTAGAGCATACCAGAACTAGGGATGTGACATCCGGTTAATACAATTCTAGCATGAATAATAAACATTTGTCATGATATAAGGAAATATAAATAACAACTTTATTATTGCCTCTAGGGCATATTTCCTTCAGTGCCCCCCTCGGGGCACCCCTCTGGTACTTCTTCGGCCCATCTTGTGTCTTCTGGTTCAAAAAAAATTCTCCAAAAAGTTTTGGTGTGTTTGGACTCCGTTTGGTATTGATTTTCTGTGAAGTAAAAAACAAGCAAAAAAACAGCAGTTGGCACTGGGCACTATGTCAATAGGTTAGTCCCAAAAAATGATATAAAGTTGCTATGAAATGATTGTAAAACATCTAAGAATGATAATGTAACATCATGGAACAATCAAAAATTATAGATACGTTGGAGACGTATCATGCGCTTATAGAAATTCCCTTCCGTATATTTTCCGTCAATTCAAAGGCATTTCTATAAGTGCACTTAACGGAAGAGGGGCAAAGTTGAGCAGTGTTTTTATGTAGGGGTAAAGATGAGATCTGGACAAAATTTGGGGGGGAAATGGAATTGGAATTTGTGTCTAAAATTCATGAATTAATTCCCGGGGAAGAAAATACATGCGCGATAGAAGTGGCATAGTTTGCATGGATAGATTGATGCAAGAAATGTAACCTACGAGTAAATGCATAACTTTTAAGGTAACATATTTTGATCAGATGGCTACAAATAATTAAGACGACGTGGAAGCACGTATGTTGAAAGAAATCTAGTAATAGGGCTAGCTATTTAGATATAGTAGATAGAGTGTGCGCCCTGAGAAGTTGATAATGCCCGAGCACTATCAATCACTTCGATAACTACCCCTAAACAAAGCCCTTGTATCAGTTCAATGGAATCATACCATACAACATTAAACTTAGAGCAAATGCTCACATCACCAAAAAGAAGTAGAAGCTTCAATTCAAGGATAATAATAGTGAGGAAAAGGATTGGAGCCAATAATACAATGGAGCCAGTAGAAATTCCAACGTAGGGGTTTGTTGTCCTGTACCCCCAACAAGACTTCTTTATTTTCCTTGTCGCATTCGGCTCTTGAGCTTGGGATCTTGAACTTTGGATGATGTTTGTTGTGGGTGTTGTGGCTTTATAATATAAAGCGGGGGGAAACAGTTGAAAGGGTTGCATCCTTCACACGGTTATCAAACTAACAATCTTTTAAATATCAAAATTATGTTTTTATCGAGAAAATGCATAAACATGCATATCATTAATGGATTTACTAGGTACAAGTAGACTGAAAAACATATATTTGGTAAGTCAATTTTGCCAGGACCAATCTGAAGTGTTAGACAAAAAACAAATGGACAGATTACGTTTTCTTCCTGAAAAATTGATCGCGTTCTTCGTCCTTCCCTAAGGCCGGGCCGCCTGCTGCCACCACCCACAACCAGCGGCGTGCTACTTCTTGACCTTGCGTTGATTTTTCCCTTGAAGAGGAAAGGGTGATGCAGCAAAGTAGAGATAAGTATTTCCCTCAGTTAAGAACCAAGGTATCAATCCAGTAGGAGGCACAAGCAAGTCTCCAATCTATGCACCTGCACAAACTAACAAATATTTGCACTCAATGCGAAAAAGGGGTTGTCAATCCCTTCATGGTCACAAACAAGAGTGAGATCTAATAGGAATAAGTATAAAAGATAAATAAAAGAGCAAAGTAAAGTAAATCTAAATAAATTGCAGCAAGATATTTTTGGGTTTTTTGGTTTATAGATATGAAAATATATGATAGAAAATAGACCGGGGGCCATAGGTTTCACTAGAGGCTTCTCTCTTGAAAGAAAACATACGATGGGTAAACAAATTACCACCAAGCAATTGATAGAAAAGCGCAAAGTTATGACGATATCCAAGGCAATGATCATGAATATAGGCATCACGTCCGTGTCAAGTAGACCGAAACGATTCTACATCTACTACTATTACTCCACACATCAACCGCTATCCAGCATGCATCTAGAGTATTAAGTTCATAAGAATGGAGTAACGCCTTAAGTAAGATGACATGATGTAGAGGGATAAACTCCAGCAACACGATGAAAACCCAATCTTTCACTACAAAAAAATACACTTCCGTGATGATACGTGTTTGTCATGGTAGGTCACGTTTTCTGTCATACAGAATCAAGATAGGCATAACTATGCTATCGTAGAAGTGTTCCATGACATTACCAAAATTATCATCACGGAAGTGTCCACTTCCATGACGATAAATCGCGCGTCATAGAAGTGCTTTCGTCAAGGGTGACCAACACGTGGCATCCACCGTAACAGGACGCCGTTAAGCTATCGGGTCCGGTTTTGGATCCGATAACCCGTTAACAGCCCCGACCAATGGGAATTTTCCATGTGTAAAATTCTCATTGGCCGGAGGAAACACGTGTCAGCTCAACGTTCGGACAGATGTTATCCACTCATTGGACATGAGGCGCCTATGATACGTCGACATGTGGCACGGCCCAACAGAGGCCCATTCCAGTGAAAAGGCCGGCCCAGCTAAAGGCCTACCCTGTTTTTTCAAACACTAGTGGGCTGACCCATTAACGACCTGTCATGTTTTGGGCCAAATTGAGGCCCATACCAGATCAGGCCCGTTCACAGCCTGCCTAGTTTTGGGCCAAATTACGGCCCATGTCGGATCAAGCCCGTTAACAGGCCACTGTTTGGGCCCATTCTAAGATAGGTTTGTATTTCAGCATGTTAAATGCCCGTTAACCAGTTCGGCCCGATAATAGTTTCGGCCTGTTAGCGGCCCGTGGTGCATCTGAGATGTTGTGGGCCCAGTTTAACTTTAGGCCCTTTTAACGGCCCATGCCGAAACTGGGCTATTTCTTGTCCGAAGTAACTTTAGGCCTCTTAACGGCCCGTAGTCTTCGTAGATAAATTTCAGCCCAACAGGCCTATCGGCCCGTTAATGGCCCGTGGAACAGTTGGGCCTAATTACAGCCCGCGTTGAATCCGGCCTACTTACAGCCCATCTGATAATGGCCTGTGACACTTTTAGGCCTATGGCCCGCGTAGATACCGGCCTGCTTAAAGCCCATAATTTTATTGGACCAAACAAGCCCGAGATATATTTTGGCCTGTTAACTGCTCGTCCTATTTGGGCCAAACATGGGCCTTAGGCAATTTCGCCTGTATTGGCCCGTGATTGTTTTCACCTCAACGCTATCTCAATCTAGGTTTTAGCCTGTTAAAAGCCCATGATATTCTCTGGCCCAACTGGACAGAACTTTACTTGTCCTGTTAAAGGCGGGAAACAACTATAGGTTTAGACCTGCTAATGGCCCAAGATGATTATAGGCCCAGGTTTTGTCCCATATGAGTAACGGGTCGGCCTGAAGACCGACAACACTGAGATCCACTAAACCTTCCGGCCTAAATTACAACATACCGACCAAGAATAAATCTAGACTATACAACAAAGAAATTATAGCATATTACATCCCCTCGGCATCAAAGTTCGACGCCAGTGATAATAAAGGCCAACCAGACAGCAGATTACATAAACTGGGCAGGGCGCCACCAGTGGAAGTTAACAGGCGGACAAAATAATAGACAGAACCGACAGTACACAGTTCAAGAAAGGTTAGCCTGGCCCAGGAGCTGCAGCACAAGCAGCTTAGCAACCTGACGAGACTGCGCTTCTTTGGCGCTCAAGTCCACCAACTTAAGCTGCATAGCATCAATAAACGTCATGTACTTACGGTTAATTTTGCATAGATATTGGAGTTCCAGTCGTATTTGAGCGGAAGCATGTATTTCTGCTTGAATTTTAGACTGAAGAAGTCGAACAGATTCAAAGGCGACTTCATCGAGCTTGTGTCATCGAGTAAGTTTGACACTACATCAAGATGTGACTTCGTGGTTGTATCCCTACCCTCAATATGTGTTGCCTTCTCCTCTCGAATATGTGTTAGAGGGACAAACAATGGGTTTGTCTCACTATCATTGTGGCGATTCTTCCTAGCAGCAAGTGTTGTCACCCTAAAAGAGAAACAAGTAGGTAGATAACAGGTTTTGCACGTATAAGCATCAATATTTGTCAATTTATCTCATTTCTTTGTCGAAATAAAGAGACATGGTTTAAAATAGCATTAACATAATAGGCATTGTTCATAGTTAAGATGACAGGAAATGGCATTGTGCAGAGCGCCAACTTCACGGACCAATCGGATTACGGATCAAGAACACAAGCATAGATGTAGTTCTAAACAACGTATAAGCATGAATGGTGAGTGCACTGTCAATTTATACCATTTCAGATTGGTAAGTAAAGAGACACGATTTAAATAACATTAATATAATATGGCATTGTTCATAGTTGAGACATAGCAGGATATGACATTGTGCTGTTGTTGGTAGTCTCACCACACCACTGGATTATAAATCAAGAACACAAGCATACACATAGTGCTAAAGAAGATAACTTGCTATGTTTAGTTTAATTTACATGGTACGAATAAAGAACTAGATTGTACAACTAAAGACTGAAATTGAGAAGGACAAACTTATGTTTATGTACTTCTACTTTATAAACTTTGAACAAGCAATTTGATGCGATTTACAAAAATAAATAGCATTTGCACTCATAGCTATCCAAATATAAACAACAAAGTTTGAAGGCTCGAGGAGGACAAACTTACATTAGTAGTGAAGACATGCTCTATAAAGGCCTTGTCCATATTGATGGGGGGCAATTCAAGAAGTTTGCCGCACACTCTTCTTCAAGAGTATTGCCTTTATTCTACATTTTGTCAAGAGTAAATATAAATGTGAAAATATAGAGACAAATGGCGATTATTTAACTTAAGATGCAGAGTACAAATGTAAATACAGCACACATGCAGAAGGCACTGACAAGAGCAATGCGGAGCTAAACTTCTTCAGTAACATTGGTTTTATTCAATATTTTGGCAAGAGTAAATGTAGATCTGATGTGTAGAAAAATGGAGGACAAGGGAAAATAAGCTGCAAAGTGTACATGAAGAAGCAACTGACAAATATAAATACAGTGATGAAGGACAATGATACTTACAAGAACGATGCATAACTAAATTTCTTCATAGGCATTGGGTTTATTCTACATTAATTTAAGCATTAATATAGATCTGATAATTTGGAGCGAACAGTGGATAAGCAAGCTATAATGCACAATGATGTCACATAATCCACCAGGTATGAATGTAAGGATAGCGATAGGACAATAGGTACTCACAAGAGCAAAGCAATGACCAAAGATAGTTGCGATATCCTAGGTTTTATGTTGGTTCGATCGCCAATATATGTCGGGTGCTATGTGATTTCTCCGGTAGCACCACCTTTTTCAAGGACTTTGCTTGTACTCCTTCAGGTTCTGCAATCACCCTCTTCCTTTTGGATGTCTGAAACACAAGAACAACATTTGAATGGAAAAACATGGTATGACGACAAATGGAATAGGTGTTGATAATGGATGGGCATGGCATCTTCACATATATCATGAGTAAACTAAGCAGATGGCGCTGCAATGAAGAAAAAAAATGCAAGACACCTTATGCAAGATATGTACAACCAATAAAACCTTGCCAAATTAGAACATGCACCTTATTGGGTGAACAGGATAGGCCATCTGCCTTTGACTCCTTGAGCTCGGAATAGTCATTAGGATCATATTCTGAATACGAATCTATAGGTCGGGAGCATGTGGGTTTCATTGCATCCACAATGGACCTCAATCCCTTGATGGCAAGTTTGTTACCCATTGAACTGTTCCGTAATATTCTTCTGATGTGCGCATTCTTATATTCATTGTGATTACGTACAACATCTGTAAAGCATGAAAACACAAATAGTAGTGAGATTATCTTTGTAATGCAGAGGATATTGTAATATAATAGAGGTTCCCTGTAAACCCTTGTGTGCTATCACTGGATTCTGATGAGAGAGTCCATTTGTGCTGTAATATGGTGAGTAGATTAATATAATCTGGCACAACTACACACAAAAATAAGCTCCCTGTTGGGGCCCCCAGATGTAAGGATAGTTGGCAGACGATAGGTTCATAATATACCGTATAGAAAGTTTATTGCCAAACCATGATAACGAGAGCGCAGAGCAAGTAGGCAGATCGTAGTGTAGATAATAGGGGTACACCATAACCACCATAAATAAATCGGGAAAGCGGAACTCGCTGGAAAACATAGGGTTTTGCCGCTACTAATATGCAGCCTATCGATCACCTGCAGGCCAACTCTATTCATCTGAAGGTGCACAACTGTTACTATCAGTTTAGTCTATCAAAGACCGCGCGGCTCCCACCATTTCCGGGGTATTATGGCAGACCAACTCGATGTGCGAAATCATTTAGCAAAACCGGCCCAATAGAGGTGTCGACTGCAGATGTCCTTGCTCCCCTTCCTGACAAGGAACATATTGTGCTTACTAAAGAAGAACAGAAGAGGAACATGTTAAAGAACAGAAGAGGAAGCATATTCTGCATGTCTGCATGCAAGTCGTGTGACTTTTGTCATATGGGTCAGCCGACCATTTCAGGCTGTTGGATGAAGATCCTACGTCTCCTAACCCTTCTTCTTCCTCGTCTCTGATTCTTCCCATATTGCACACCGCATCGGGTCACGGCCGAACCACCGGCCCCCACCGCATGTGTTCCTCCGCCACCCCACCCCCACCCCCACCCGCGTTGAGTTTTCTTTGTTCGGCGAGGCCCCACCACCACGCCCACAATCACCATCCCCACCCGAGCCCCTTCGTACCGGCGAACTCCGGCGAGCTCTCAAAAATCGACTGACCCAATTTTGAAATTTAGTCTACTGTCATTTAACTAGTGTGGAATATAAAAGGGGAAAACCATAAGCATTGTGAGTATAGTGTTGAGCGTGCCATGGCGGATCTGAAGGTGCAAACCGGACGAAGGCAACTTCGCAACCAATGTTTGCTTTCAACTAGCAAGTAAGTGATGGACAAGAAATCAGAGTAAAGCAGTGGGGATCTATTTTCTTCTTTGTGATAAATAAGTTGAGCAGAATCTGAAGAGTACCGCCTTTGGTGCGGCGCCCGTGTATGCATCTCACGAGAATAGACAAGTCTTCTTGATAGAGATGGCTGTCGGCGGCGTGGAAGCAGATCTAGGAGGGTAGACGGTGGCGGCAGGGCGCGGTGGACGAGACGGTCGTAGGAGCGGCGCCGACAAGGTGGACGACGGCGGGGATGAAGCGAGAGGATGGGATGCAAGGATCCCGGTCCGAAGTAGTGGATGAGAGAGGTCGATCTCTTATAATGGCCGACGACGTCGAGGTATCAGCTCCGGCATGGTGGAGGAGGACGGCGGTGGATGGGGTGGCGGACGGAGGAGGCTGGGGTGGA
Source organism: Aegilops bicornis (assembly GCA_021605145.1). NCBI lineage: Eukaryota > Viridiplantae > Streptophyta > Magnoliopsida > Poales > Poaceae > Aegilops > Aegilops bicornis. The sequence continues at coordinate 126,576,073 of CM038673.1, read as the reverse complement.
GAGGGTGTTTTGGCGCCCACAAAGTACGAATGGGGAAATGGAGAGAGAGAGAGGAAGGGGGAACCATGTCTTTAGGGCGTGCTTGTCTCAAATGCGAGGAAAATTACAAACTTAGCCCCCGTTTGAAAGTTCCTACATCACAACTGAAAGTGCAACTATCCCTAGGTGGTTTTGGTAATTCATAACAACATATAGCTCATTGAGCTAATGCTATTCCAAGATGAACATTTCAGGAAAGCTCAATGAATGGCATGGCATGGATGATGAAAGTGGATCCTCAAAATGCTAAGGACAAAGGATTGGCTCAAGCTCAAAAGCTCAAGACTCTTCATTTTATATTTTAGTGATTCAAGATCACATTGAGTCTATAGGAAAAGCCAATACTATCAAGGAGGGATGAGATGTTGCTTAATGAGCCTCTTGCTTCATGTGCTTAGTGATATGCTCCAAAACCCTCAGCTACTTTCTCACATCCACATATGACCTAAACCTAAAGCCAAAATAGGTCTCACCGATTCTTCCAATCTGGCACCACCGATTCCATATGTCATAGCCACTGCCACAAACCCTAAGCAAATCGGTTCTACCGATAGGGATCTCGGTCTCACCGAGATGGGATTGTAATCTCTCTGTTTCCTTTTCGTAACTTTTCAGTCTCACCGAAAGAGCGGATCGGTCCCACCGAGATTGCAATGTAAACTCTCTGTTTCCCTTTTGTAACATTTCGGTCTCACCGAAAAGAGCAAATCGGTCCCACCGAGTTTACCTGACCAACTCTCTGGTTAGCTAATTACCAAAATTGGTCTCACCGAGATTACGTTATGCCCTAACCCTAACCATATCGGTCCTACCGAGATGCAAGTCGATCCAAGAAAATCCTAACGGGTCACTAGGTTTACTAAAATCGGTCTGACCGAGTTTGTTGATTCGGTCCCACCAAGATTGGTAAATTGTGTGTAACGGTTAGATTTTTTGTGGAGGCTATATATACCCCTCCACCTCCTCTTCATTCAAAAAGAGAGCCATCAGAATAAACCTACACTTCCAACTTACCATTTCTGAGAGAGAACCACCTACTCATGTGTTGAGACCAAGATATTCCATTCCTACCATATGAATCTTGATCTCTAGCCTTCCCCAAGTTGCTTTCCACTCAAATCTTCTTTCCACCAGATCCAAATCCTATGAGAGAGAGTTGAGTGTTGGGGAGACTATCATTTGAAGCACAAGAGCAAGGAGTTCATCATCAACACGCCATTTGTTACTTCTTGGAGAGTGGTGTCTCCTAGATTGGCTAGGTGTCACTTGGGAGCCTCCGACAAGATTGTGGAGTTGAACCAAGGAGTTTGTAAGGGCAAGGAGATCGCGTGCCGTGAAGATCTACCGCTAGTGAGGCAAGTCCTTCGTGGGCGACGGCCATGGTGGGATAGACAAGGTTGCTACTTCATTGGACCCTTCGTGGGTGGAGCCCTCCGTGGACTAGCGCAACTGCTACCCTTCGTGGGTTGAAGTCTCCATCAACGTGGAGGTACGATAGCACCACCTATCGGAACCACGCCAAAAACATCCGTGTCTCCAATTGCATTTGAATCCTCCAAACCCTTCCCTTTACTTTCTTGCAAGTTGCATGTTTTAATTTCCGCTGCTCATACACTCTTTGCATGCTTGCTTGAATTGTGTGATGATTGCTTGACTTGTCCTAAGATAGCTAAAATCTGGCAAACTCTAAAATTGGGAAAAGGCTAAGTTTTTAATTGGTCAAGTAGTCTAATCACCCCCCCTCTAGACATACCTCAAGGTCCTACAAGTGGTATCAGAGCCTTGGTCTCCATTTGCTTTGATTTCCATAGCTTTTGGTGGTCATAGCCTTGTTTTCACAACCTAGGAGAGTATGGCGTCTAGCGAGGGAAATTATCACCGTAGAGGTCCTTACTTTGATGGTACTAATTTTGCTAGTTGGAAGCATAAGATGAAAATGCATATTCTCGGACATAACCCCCCCGTTTGGGCAATTATTTGTATTGGCTTGCAAGGTGAATTCTTTTATGGGAGAGAGCCGAACCGTGAAGCTAATGCGGAAGAATTGAAGATGTTGCAATACAACGCTCAAGCTTGTGATATCATCTTCAACGGATTGTGCCCCGAAGAATTCAACAAAATCAGCCGTCTTGAGAATGCAAAGGAAATTTGGGATACTTTGATTGATATGCATGAAGGTACCAAATCCGTCAAGGAATCCAAGTTGGATGTGCTCCAAAGTCAGCTTGACAAGTTCAAAATGAAGGATGGTGAAGTTGTCATTTGAAATGTACTCTAGGCTTGCACTTATCACAAATGAGATTGCCGCTTAGGGAGTGAAGAGATGGTAGCAGATTCATCATCAAGAAGATCCTAAGAGCATTGGATGGAAAGTATGATACCGTGTGCACATTGATTCAAATGATGCCAAACTACAAAGATCTCAAGCCAACGGAAGTCATTGGAAGAATTGTTGCTCATGAGATGTCACTTAAGGATAAGGAGGAACTTCACAACAAGTCAAGTGGTGCTTACAAAGCCTCATGTGAAGCCCCCACATCTTCAAGTGAGAAACAAATCTTCAATGAAGAATTGAGCTTAATGGTGAAGAACTTCAACAAATTCTACAAGAGTAGAAGCAAAGAAAGAAGCTCCAAGTCAAGGTCTTACAATGACAAAAGATCTTCTAGTCGAGAGCGAAATTGCTACGATTGTGGGAGACCGGACACTATTCCAATGAGTGTACGGCACCCTACAAAAGAAGAGAAGACTCTCCAAAAAGAAGAAGTAGAAGAGAAGAATCACCACCAAGAGAGAGGAGGAGTAGAGATGATCGTTATGAACGAAGACCCTCACGGAGAAGCAAGGATTAGGAAAGGAAGGACAAGTCATCAAAGAGCTACACAAAACGAAGACATCAAGCTCATGTTTGTGAATGGGTATCTGGCTCGACTCCACCATCACTCCGAGAGAAGCTATCACTCGACTCGAACATACTCAAGATGAAGGTGTTGCGGTCTAGCACTTGTGTCAACCAACTCCTACGACATATTTGAATCACCAAATGAAGGAACCGGAAGATGCTTCATGGCCAAAGGTCCTAAGGTAACACACCCCGAGTATGTTGATTTTGATGTTGATGAAGATGACTTGCTAGGTGATGATGATTTACTTGTTGACAACTCTAGTGATGAATACTATGATGAAACGTCAATTAATCATGCTAATCAAGTTGAAACGAATGACAATGATAAGGAGAAAATTGAGCGTCTAACTAAAGGACTAAACGCTCTTAATAGCTCATGAAACTATCTTTGAAGATCATCGAGAACTTTTGAGGGCTCATGAGAAGTTACGCTTTGAAAAGCTCAATCTTGAGCAAGAGCATGAGTTCTTAAAAGCAATCAATGATGATCTCCGTAAGAAAAGTTCTTCTTACATTGCCAAGCGTTTACTCTTATCTACTTACATGCCTCAAGTCAAGTCTAGTAACAAGAACAAGAAAGATTTTTCCTCTAGTAGTAACAATAATAATGTCAAACCCAATATTGTTGCCTCTAGTAGTTCTCTTGATTCCACTAACAATTCTCTTAGCCAAGTTACACTTGAGCAAGAAAATAGCTTATTGAAGGGAATTATAGAGAAAGGTGTATACAAGAGCCTTGCCGGGAGTAAGCAATTCGAGGAAATTGTACGCAATCAAGGAAGGCACCGGAAGAATCAAGGTGTTGGTTTTGAACGAAAGTTCAATGCCAATGGAGTTGAGTGGGAAGAAGATCAATACCCCAAGACGAAGTTTCTTCCTCAACAAGAGAAGTATGATTCTACTTCCTTCAAGGGAACACAAGCACAAGATGATCTTCCACCACAAGACCACAAGAACAAAGGCAAGGACAAGCTTCAAGAAGAGATTGATGCATTTGAAGAAGCACCTAAGGTCTCGATCAAGTGGATTCCCAAGACTACGTCAAGTTCTACCTCATCAAGTACAACTACAACTCCAAGGGTTCCCATCAAGATGATGTGGATCCAGAAGAAGAAGAACTAGAGAGTTCTTTAGGGTGACTCCGCCAACATATTTCACTCATATCATTATGGCAAGGACAAGTGCAATCAACTTCCATATCTTGCGCTAGTTCAAGGAGTCAAAAACCCTCATGTTGGTAAGGAAAGGGACAAGGTAACCTAAAGATTTCATGGACATAATTTTATATGTGCATCACTCTATGTCTATGGATATACTTGTTTGTTCCTTGTGGGACTAACCCATGTAGGTATTGAAAGTGCAACTCACTTCAAAGGATTGCTCCAAAAAGATCTACATCAACACTGAGCATCCACATCTTCGACACCTACATGAAGTCATCATCGACAAAACCCAAGGTTAGTTCATCCCTCTTAAGGGGGGATCTCACATCTAGGGGGAGCTTAACTCTAAGAATTGAGTCAAAGCAACTCTAATGATGTGAGCACATAAATGCTTTATGTAAAAGTGGTAACCCCACTTGAGCTTAAACGATGAGTATGACCTATGATCAAATGTCTATCAATTGAATCCTAAGTCAATATACTCATATATAGATGACCTAGTCATCGCCAATTGTTTGATAGATGCTAGAATTGGTTGTGCATGCTTTGCCACATATTTCATTTGCCATCTTATTGTGTGAGCATGTTGGTTGCATACTTTACTCATTCGAGGACATCCACTTGTTGTTTTGATTGATTGACTTCTTTTCTTTGGCCAAGTGGATGGACAAGAATGCCTAAGAACCTTCTCTAGCTATCTATGCTTTTCTCGTCTCAAACTCTATTCATGCTACATCACAAAATTTGATCAAGTCAGATTCGAACCACTGCATGTGAGGAGCACTCGAGTCCCCGATTCGTCATAGACTTAAACTTCCAAAACTTCTTTGTGATTCTCGGTCTGACCGATTCCTCCATTTCGGTCTTACCGAGATCACTAAGTCGATCTAGATTTTCAATCTCGGTGCAACCGATTTGAACTCTTCGGTCACACCGAGTTGCAATAACTGTACAATCCTCTTCGCCCGCGCAATAGCTCGCTCTGCCTCCGTGGTCTCCGGATCGTCTCCTCGTCGCCAGCCGCCTCCTGTCGCTGGTCTCCGGCGCCGTCAACGGAAATCAACCCCGCCGTTGCCGCCGTAGTGAGTCTCCGCCGAACTAGGGTATGGACTCGATCACAGTGCTTTCCTCGTCCGATTCTCAGCACATTGTGTTCTTATTGATTCTTGCCATGGTTGAAACACTCCTATCCAGTCAATACAATCCTTAGAATAGTTTTGATTCGAAAATTTAGGGTTAGGTTTCCGCCGAAACCATCTCGGACCCACCGAGTTGAAAAACTCGGTCCCATCGATTTGGCTTAAGCCATTGCACTAGTAAGACTCGGTCTGACCGAGAATTGCTAATCGGTGAGACCGATTTTAGGACTTTGTGAAACCCTAGCAGTCTCGGTGCCACCGAACTGTGACTCGGTCCAACCGAGTTCATCAGTTTAGGTTCCAAAACTGCTTCGGTATCACCGAGTTTGAAAAATCGGTTGATCCGAAATGCTTTCTGTGGAAAACTAAAACTAAATTTTTTGAGTCATTCTCTTGCAAAAATCTCTGCATTTTGTGATGCTCATCCACTCTACCTCATCTATAACTCTTCACAGGGTCAGCAGTCAGAGTTTGCAGCATGTCAGACCAGAGTGACAATGTAACAGGTCGAGGAGCAGTGAACATGAGTGAGGGCACTAGTCCCTCCAGCTCTTCAGATGAAGGCAGCAGGAGCACCCCAAGCAATTTGCCTAAAGCTGCCACCAGGCAAAGGAAGAAGAAAACCTCAAATTCTGAAGATGAGGATTATAGGGCAGAAGAGGATGAAGCAACCTCCAAGAAGGCAATGCTCAAAAAGGAGTATGGCTCAGCACATAGCACAAAGCCTGGACGCAATAAGAAGGTTCCTGCCAAGAGGACACCTATGCCAAAGGTCAGAGCATCAACTCAAATTCCTGAAAAGGCTGATCCCAAAGAGCCAGCTGCTGCTGAAGGGAAGAAAAGGAAAGAAAGGGTCAAGAAGACCACAGTTAGAGTTATTGGGAAGCCTTCCATGATGGAAGAGGAAGAAGAGATTGCTGCACCAGCACCAAAGGCACCCAAGCTTATGGGTGATGCTATAAGATCAGGGGCTGCCACATCTAAGCCCAAGGAAGCACCCAAAGCTGCCCCCAAGGCCAAGGCTGCACCAAAGAGGAATACTAGAAGTATTCCAAATTCCGAGAAGAACAAGGCCCCAAAGTGCACGAGGTTGCCGATGAAGAAGATGAAGAAGGACAAGTTTTGAGGAAGCTCAAGCCCAAGATACCAGACCACAATGATGCCCATCCCTGTACGAGGACATGAAGATCGAGAAGAGACAATGGGTTGAGGCTATGGAGGATGACATATCCATATGCCTCAAGGAGAAGAACTGTCGTGGACTACAGGTGTTCCACACCAAGGAACAAAGCATGATTTTTATGAGACTGCTTTGGATAAGAAGCCCATAGTGTGTGATATGAGGTGGGTCGACTGGACCTACATGAAAGAAAATGTAGAGCACTATCCTGGAGTGCAAGACAATTTTGTTGCTGTTGGAGTTGCAGACTTCGTTGGGCAAAATCTCCCCAACTGGAACGATGAACTAATCATGCAGTTCTACTCCACAGCACACTTTTATCCAGATGGTAGGATAGTGTGGATGTCTGAAGGTACAAGGTACCAGTCAACTGTTGAGGAGTGGGCAAAGCTGATAAATGCCCCAAAGGAGAACGAAGATGACCTTGATGTATATGCCAAGAAGAAAATGGACCACAATTCCATGGCACACATGTACAAGGAGATCCCAGACACAACCATTGAGACACATAAGTTTGGATCAGTCCACTTCCTTCTGTCAGGGCTGCCAACTATCAACTGCATCTTAAGGCATACTCAACTGCCTAAGTCTGGTGACCACAACATGATTAGAGGGCATGCAATCAACATGTTGCATTTGTTTGATGTGCCACAGAAATTCAAAGTCATGGGCCTTATGGTTGAAACCATTAAGAGGACTGCAATGACCAGAAAAGAAGTTGTGGATATGCCCCTCGGATCCGTGGAGTTGATTAACTCAAAGATGGGCACAGCAAATATCTATTGGATAAAGAACATTTTCCAATATATCCAGACTTTGAGGACAATGAGGTTGTCATGAATGAGAATGATCCATCGTCAGTTCAAGCACAAGAGAAGAAGGAGAAGGCAAGGAAGGAGAAGGCTGCCAGGATGCCAACTCAAGAGGAGGCATCTGAGTATTTCTTGAAGAACAAGCAGGAGCAGCTTGGATACTTAATAGCATCAACACTGAGGATTGAGAAGGGATTGGCCACCCTCACTCAAAATCAGGAGAGCTTGAGAGAATCATGGAACAAAAGTTCTATGACTTAGATGTGAAAGTAATCGAGATTCAATCTGCTGTGGAGCAACTACAGATGACATGCAGGAGAGGAAGGGCAAAACAACAACAGATGCATTTGCCAGAGTGCCTAGAGCCCAGAGGTCATCTCATGCCTCCTCGACACTGAGCCACTTTGTCTGCACCAGCTACAGCCTCAGTGCCACCAGCTCCAGCACCTACATCAGCTCCAGCTCCATCTACTTCAACTGAAGCCTTCGTCCTCGGCGCTATCCGGAATCCACCACCTGAAGATCAAGCCTGAGAGTCGATCTAGCACTATGCATTTCGATGAACTTTTTGGTAACTTGTTGCCAAAGGGGGAGAAAAATGTATAGATCATATGCTTCGAGAGAGAGAGAGTGTTGCTTTTGTTCTCTCTTGATTTGGTGTTTTTTTAAACTTGTTTGCTTTTGATTGCTTGAGTTACTATGTTTGTGAGACATTGATGATCATGTGTTTGATCATAAGCTACACTTATGCATGTTTGATGATATTATCTTATCTATCCTATGTGATCATTCAACGTGCTTGGTGATGAGTGCATGTATTCATTCCAGATCATTTTGAGCGCTCCACCAAGATGTATGTGACATGGAAGAGTAACCCATGAGCCTAATTCCTTGTGCATTTGCAGTCCAAAGCAAATCGTAAACTATGCAAAAATTTAGGGGAGCTCTTGCTTATCACATACTTCTCAAAGCGACGATGTTTTTCAATCTTATTATCATTTGTCGAAGCTTTGATCTATATGTTGTCATCAATTACCAAAAAGGGGGAGACTGAAAGTGCAACGATCCCTAGGTGGTTTTGGTAATTCATAACAACATATAGCTCATTGAGCTAATGATATTCCAAGATGAACATTTCAGGAAAGCTCAATGAATGGCCTGGCATGGATGATGAAAGTGGATCCCTCAAAATGCTAAGGACAAAGGATTGGCTCAAGCTCAAAAGCTCAAGACTCTTCACTTTATATTTTAGTGATTCAAGATCACATTGAGTCTATAGGAAAAGCCAATACTATCAAGGAGGGATGAGGTGTTGCTCAATGAGCCTCTTGCTTCATGTGCTTAGTGATATGCTCCAAAACCCTCGGCTACTCTCTCACATCCACATATGACCTAAACCTAAAGCCAAAATCGGTCTCACCGATTCTTCCAATCCGGCGCCACCGATTCCATATGTCATAGCCACTGCCACAAACCCTAAGCAAATCGGTTCTACCGATAGGGATCTCGGTCTCACCGAGATGGGATTGCAATCTCTCTGTTTCCTTTTCGTAACTTTTCGGTCTCACCGAAAGAGCGGATCGGTCCCACCGAGATTGCAATGTAAACTCTCTGTTTCCCTTTTGTAACATTTCGGTCTCACCGAAAAGAGCAAATCGGTCCCACCGAGTTTACCTGACCAACTCTCTGGTTACCTAATTACCAAAATCGGTCTCACCGAGTTTGTGTAATCGGTCTCAACGAGATTAAGTTATGCCCTAACCCTAACCATATCGATCCTACCGAGATGCAAGTCAGTCCCACCAAAAATCCTAACGGTCACTAGGTTTACTAAAATCGGTCTGACCGAGTTTGTTGATTCGGTCCCACCAAGATTGGTAAATTGTGTGTAACGGTTAGATTTTGTGTGGAGGCTATATATACCCCTCCACCTCCTCTTCATTCAAAAAGAGAGCCATCAGAATAAACCTACACTTCCAACTTACCATTTCTGAGAAAGAACCACCTACTCATGTGTTGAGACCAAGATATTCCATTCCTACCATATGAATCTTGATCTCTAGCCTTCCCCAAGTTGCTTTCCACTCAAATCTTCTTTCCACCAGATCCAAATCCTATGAGAGAGAGTTGAGTGTTGGGGAGACTATCATTTGAAGCACAAGAGCAAGGAGTTCATCATCAACACACCATTTGTTACTTCTTGGAGAGTGGTGTCTCCTAGATTGGCTAGGTGTCACTTGGGAGCCTCCGACAAGATTGTGGAGTTGAACCAAGGAGTTTGTAAGGGCAAGGAGCTCGCCTACTTCGTGAAGATCTACCGCTAATGAGGCAAGTCCTTCATGGGCGACGACCATGGTGGGATAGACAAGGTTGCTACTTCGTGGACCCTTCGTGGGTGGAGCCCTCCGTGGACTCGCTCAACCGTTACCCTTCGTGGGTTGAAGTCTCCATCAACGTGGAGGTACGATAGCACCACCTATCGGAACCACGCCAAAAACATCCGTGTCTCCAATTGCGTTTGAATCCTCCAAACCCTTCCCTTTACTTTCTTGCAAGTTGCATGTTTTAATTTCCGCTGCTCATACACTCTCTGCATGCTTGCTTGAATTGTGTGATGATTGCTTGACTTGTCCTAAGATAGCTAAAATCTGCCAAACTCTAAAACTGGGAAAAGGCTAAGTTTTTAATTGGTCAAGTAGTCTAATCACCCCCCTCTAGACATACTTCAAGGTCCTACAACAACAATATTAGTCGGTTGGGGATAGGACAGTAATCTCGCATACACCGAATATTTGCCGATGAGAGTTTGTTTTTGGCGCCCATCGTGTATGAATCGGGGAGGGAGTCGATTTCGACCGAGGAGACACTATTTTTTGGCGCCACCGTGTATGAATCCGGGTGAGAGGTGGTTATGTCATGTTTGAGTGAAATTACAAACCTACCCCTATCGAAACCTATAGAAATCAAGCCGATCGATAGGCTTTGCGTGTCAGGGATAGGCAGTAATTTCCAGCTCGTAGATTTTGATTTCGGGCGGTTACTGCGACTTTCCCCGCTTCATTCAAGTTTTTGCAAAGCAAGAGTGCACGTTTACCATGCCAACTCAATTCGAATCCAGTTTGTATTCTATTTTTGTTCGAGCAGGATCCATTTGCGATTGGAATACAATTCTATATACATCATTTTTTATATATACTTTCAAAAGCACAACATCCTTTATACATAAATATGGTTTACAAATGGCATGATCTCAGATTCATAAGGCTGTATCCAGCTTAATTTGGATTTCCAAATATTTGAAACCACTTTATGTTGAAATCCAATGTATGCATTCCTCGCTAACTGTCTCCAATTAATGTGTGTTTCATGCGGTTTTTTTTACTTCTCAAACATGTATAATGTGTTTCACACACGCAACATATAGTGTAATCCCGTTTAGACATTAATTGCATATAAATCATGCATTGTCTCTAATTAAAGAATCTATGGATCACTAATATTGATAAACTGTATAGCATTACACGTGTCCCCAAATTTAAATGAATATGCATGTTTCATACACCAATTTGCGTTATGATATTATCGATGTCGTGAACTCCAGTTTAAATATTTGAATTCCCTTTAATCCAGATATTTGTCTCATATAGCTATAACTCATGCTTATATAGGAGTATCACTCTAGACCTATACGTGTTCATCGTCTCTCGGGTATCTCTCGTGCTACCTGTATGTCGACAATGATCTTTTATCTTCGCAACACACAGCCGGTACTCTCTCCCTCGACCTTCATCACTCTCTCTCTCTCTCTCTAAGTATATCTCGCTCCCTGCTATGTGTCTCTAACTATGATTCTCCATGTGAAATCTCTTTCTCTCACACAAACACAAACTTCTTCTCCCGGGGTCTCATTTCTCTCTACTATTCCCATGTGTGCCACTCGCACACCCCCTCTCACACAAAGATGTTTTTCGCTTCTTAGATATGAGAAGCTACGACTCTTCCTCTTAAATATCTCTTTATCACACACAAACACAAACTCTGTCTCCCAGGGTCTCATATCTCTCCACCATTCTCTTGTATGTCGCTCACACACACTCTCTCTCCCTAGATATCTTGCGTTCCCTCATATGTCTCTCTAGCTATCACTCTCGTTGTGAAATAACTTTCTCTCTCGCAGACACAAAACTCTGTCTCTCGGGATCTCATTTCTCTATGATATTTGTTTGTATGTGATTCACATGAACACTCTCTCTATCTCTCTCACACCCACACACACATAACTCAGCCTTATGATCAAATCGACTCTTATCTCTAACACACACTAGCTAGCTAGCATCTTTATCTTTCTATTTATCTGTTTCTCCATCAACCTTCTTTCTCGCCCTCACTCTTGCTTCCTATCACGCACACTATATATGTTTCTCTCTACATGCAGTTAAGTGCCCTCTTTTTATCTTTCTTTCACACACACATAACTTCACCCTCTGAACCACCCCGGTCATCTCCAACACTCAAACTAGCCGATGTCCCTCTATCTCTGTATCTATCTGTAGTTTCTCCATCAACATTTCTTTCTCGCACGCACTCTTGCTTCCTATCACCCACACTATATATGTCTCTCCATACATGCATTTATAGGTTGATCTCTTTTGCACAATCGTTGTGTCTTGCTCCTCTGATCGCCATAGATGCATGCTCCAGCCCACACCACTATCTCTTAAAGACAAAAACGCACGCTCAATTATCGAGCCTTCTTCCCTACACTCTCACATGCATGCATATTGTCACACCGATCTCTCCCATATCGTTGATCTTATGAATTATGTCTTGTTTCTTTTATCTTGATCATGCTCGCGCGCACACACACACATCCCACGTATACATGTATACCTCTCGCACAGGCACATTCAAGGTCTCCTATGTCTCCATACATAGTTAATTACCCTCAACCCTAACGTCACATCGAATCGTTCTCTTCTTGTGTGCACATAACTTCCGCCTGGATGGGTAAAACACACACTCACACTTAACAATCTTCTTCTAGCTACCCCCCTCTCTCACTCTTCCCCTATATCCCCGAAACCACTAAGACCATCCCTTCGTTTAATTCCCGCCTACATGCACCATTGATATATAGTAGTCTTCCTCGGTGTCTCTCGAACAAACATGTTCTCTCGATGTCGACTCCTCTCACGCGCACACACCTTCTCTTCCCTCTCTACGGGCCTTTTCTCTCTCGCACCCCCTCGTTGGTGGCCCCTGTCATACACTATGATGAAGCCTACCACCCTTCGTCCAACCTTACCCGTATGATAAGCAATCACCTTCATTTACTTGTATAGCATGGAAAAATTCCACTTTACTTTAGTAGTTAGCAAACTTATCATCTCTACTCTTATAGAAAAATGAGTTGGTGATGATGGTGTGCCTGCCATCTTGTAATATAGACCGTCCGATCTATATCTGATGGATAGAAAGTAAACTATGACAATTTTCCAAAAGATACCCGCACCTCTCTCCACATTTACAGGCAAGGCCTTGCCTCATTCATCGTCCTTATCTCCCACAACCTCATTGCTGAGCAATTAAAAAAGGAAGTCTCTGGAACAATCTAGCATGGTAGCCGCCATGCCACGCCTGGCCCATCCCCATGCCTCCGCCCACCGACCACTAGTCACCACCACGCTCCACTCCTCCTCACCTTATCTCTCATCTTTCATTTTTTCGATGAAATTGTCGAGATACCAGTTTTCCGATTGTCTAGATACCAGTTTTCCGATAAAATTATCGAGATATCATTAGTTTTTACACATGGGATTACTCCTGCATGGGTCAATCACAACAGGTGTTTTATGAAAAATGCATATTGATGTTCCGTGCAATGCACGAGCATCTTGCTAGTAATTATATAACGCAAATCACGAGCAGGAAGTGACATTTTTTTACACAACCACGTTAACATGGCCACGTAAATCACTAGCTAAAGTGTAATACCACTATACTTATATCCCGATGCAAAAGGTTGAGTACATGTCCGAAGAGTAGAGTCATACACACGCACTCTATCTCTCAGAATCTCTCTCACACACCAGTTACGTGACGCCCACTTAAGCAGACACGTATGTTATAATTTGTACACCCGCGGGTACACGTGATGGTGCACATTTATTTAAGCCGGACGGCGAACCCAAACAGTAGTTGCATTCATTCCCCTCCCGCCGCCTCTTCTCCGTCGCCAGAGTCTGCAGCCATGGCCCGTCCGAAGGTAACGACATACGCCATACTCCCACCGGAGCGGCGCTTTAATCTGGAAATTTTAGTTGTCATGCATGCATTTTTTGTGCTAGCACTCCTATAGAAGGGTTGATCGGTCGCTTCCCGCGGACGTGCGCGTGCGGTGGAAGAGGAAGTAGAAGGGAAGCGGGCTGTGGAGTAACATTTTTTACCACATTTTCTTAGGAAACTGAGTGCAATAATTGGGTAGTTTTGCAAACTACCAGTACTACACCTGAAACGGTTCAAAACCAATACCACCACCATGCCCGTGTCTGACAGCCCTGGCCGACCCAACCCCCTCCCTTGCCGGCGCGTGCTTCTCGCGTGAAACGGTCAGCGTCGCCCCGGAACGTCAGTGCCGCATTAATGCCCGGCCAGAGCGGAGGCGACCTCTCACTGGCGCCGGCTTTGAAGCAGCGCGACGACCGAGAGAGCGCCGCTTCCCGGTGCACGCGACTGCTCTGCATCGAGGCTGGCCATAGTTTGGATGAGTCTCCATCGTGGGGAGCAACACTAACTGCGATGATATGGACTCCCGTTGCCCACAGTTATGGATCATTCCATCTATGAAGAACACGTGGGACTGGAACTACGAGATGCATATGTACCGTGGAGTGGACGTACGAACCTGAGTAATGTAGCACAGTAAGTGAAGTAGAAAGGCACAAATAGTCTGAACATGCGTGGCATATAGGAATTTGTCTCTTACTACCACTAAATGTTGTACGTGCAATGCCCGGTGATGTTGTGGAGAACGTGCCTAAGTACTCTACTACTACTATATTAATTGGAGACACATATTAGGTTTTATGTTTGTTTACGTGTATGCCCCGAGACCTTCCAACTAGAGGTGTCTTTCTCTCCGGGTCGCACTTTGTATCGTTCATACCACTAGTACAGTAGTACTACTACGCAGGTCTCCGATCCGTAAGTGGAGACGCTCTACCATCGCTATTCATGTCCCACTCCTTTCACCGACGCAGGGACATCCAAGACGCGTCGTGTTGGGCACTCTTCGTCGTAAGAGTTGAAACCCTAGCATTCATCAGAAATAAAAAATAAATATAAATCACCAGTAATACTATACCACGCGGTTTCCTTGCTCCTCGATATCGGAAAGAATACTTCCGTTCGCCGACATGTGGGACGTCGACCATCCTGGTCCACTTGCCATGCCCACAGAACTCCAAGGGAGAGTCACCCCGGTCGTCGCGCCATAGTAATTACTAATGAGTCATCAAATCACAGGCCCAACCTTTCCCACTATGAAGTTGCTCGGACGAAGGAAACATCATGACTTCGTTGAATTCCGCTTCTTGAAGAAAACTACTGTACCAGCAGTACTGCTAGCTACAGTAGTTACTCCAGCAGAGGCCTCCTTTGGTTCATAGGATAGGAATTTTATAGAAATATGAAAATCATAGGAAGTGAGATGACATGCATCTCAATTCCTATAGAGAAAGAGATGCCATTTGATGCATAGGATAGGAATTTTTCCATTGAGTCTAGGCTAATGTACTAGTAATTTGCTCTAAAAACTACAGTAATAGCTAGTAGTACTGGTACATGCTCGTAATTAATTAAACAAACGTATGGGCGAAACAGACACACACACTAAATACTAGTACTACTACTTCTCACATGCTGGCCAGACGCCGTCGTTCTCCCTCCCGGCTTTGTCGGCGACACACCACCGTGCTTGGATCTTTGCCGACCTCTCCGCAGCAGTGCATGCGTCCTCTTCTTTCTTGCGGCGGCGGGCCTCTCTTTTCTTGAGTGCTTTCTGACTTTTCCGCTCCCTCTATGCGGCTTTGGCCGCCTCTTGCTCTACCACCCATTCGGCCTTGGCAGCTTCAAATTCCGCCCACATAGGTGTGAGGTTGCGAGCGGCGATGAACTCGGCACGGCGAGATGCCAGCGCTTCCCTACCATTCTATAAAGGGTCATGGGCGGCGAGGAACTCGGCGCGGCGGGATGCCATCGCTTCCTTACCGGTTAGTGTGCGGCGCGGTGGCATGGTGACAGCTCTGGGTGGAGTGGCCGGACAACCGTAAAGTGCATTGGTTTGTCAAGATCTCAAGGACAGAAGACGAAGGAAATTTGGATTCCCCTTCAATCCTGGTCATTTATTACCGAGTAAAATGAATTACGGTCATCGAACTTGTCTTGATAGCTCACTTTGATAATTGTATACGAGATATGGTGATTATACGGTCACCGCTCAACAGATAGCTCCGTTTTGTCTCGATCGACAAGTCGATAGTCCGCATCGCCTCATCTGCTCGTGTTCTTTATCTATCTATCTATGCGGGCCTACACACTGCTGGAGAAAGAAATAAAAACCAAAATTATGCGTATGTGACATTACTGTCTAGATGTTTGCTGGAGGTCTCCGCGAACACCGAGCATGTATTCACCTGGCTCAACACCAACGGTCATACTCGTGACTCGGCACCTTGCTCATGTATATCGTCCATCACAACGACAATCTATAAAACAGCCTAGCTAGAGAGGGTACTATGGTACGGAGTATGTACTATCGTGAGCAACCGATCATAGTGCCACTGCACACGAGTGTGTGTCTGATCGATTCGTCCATTATTCATAAATTATGCATGGTTGTGTGGTGTCTAATGGTGGTCGTAGAAGGCTAGCTGGTAACAAGAGCGGTTGCATGGACACATGGTTGTCAATACGTGCCGCGTGCGCTTCAAAGGCTCGTCATCCATGAGTTCACATTTTACCACCACGCCAGCGTCTGATCGCCGTGGCCTACCGAAACCCCTTCCATCGCTAGCACGCGCTTCCCGCCTGAAACGGTCACCATCTCTCCAAAATGTCAATGCCGCATTCACAGACCTTAACTGCAGGTGCAGTTGGTGTGTCACTGACATGCGGGCCACATGCCCGTTGGGCCCACATGTCAGTGATACAACGCACCTGCGGTTAAGTCAATGAAGAAGCGTCCGCATTCACGCCCGACGCGACCTCTCACTGGCGCCGGCATTGCAGCAGCGCGATGGCCGAGAGAGCGCCACCCGCGCAGCATCGCGGTGCAAGCGACTGTTCCACGTTAACGACACCATGGAAATCCTTCTGTCCGCCGCCCACATTAATGACACGCGGCTGCCAACGAACCTACTTCGGCGCAAGCCGTCCATCCGTCTGTCGCGGCTCATTGCCATTCATCCGCTATATTAACTTGAGCCCCAGCTCCCAGCCATAGCCAAAGACCCACACTCATTCTCCTCCGGTCCCTTCCTTCTGTCGGCACCACTCCAACCATGGCCTCCTGGAGCTCAGAAGCTCTCTTGGACGTACTGTCGCAGGAGCAGATGAAGGACATCGGCGGCTCCGCTCCGGGCGCGCTCCAAAGCTCTCTTGGACGTACTGTCGCATGAGAAGACAAAGGAGATCGCCGCCTCCCTCCCATCTGCCGTCCGCCGCCACGACCACGAAGCCGGCGCGGGTGCACGGGCGCAGCCGGCAGCGAGGAAGAGTAGTACACGGTAGGTCACCGCCGCTCTAGTCCCAGGAAGGCCACCGCTCCTCCACTTAGTCGACGCCAAGCTTGGTGGGATAAACATCGGCGGCCGATTAGCCACTTGACGGCGACGTGGAGGCGGAAATCTTCAGAACCTTGTGCTCCGGAGGATGAGGTTATCGAGGCGGATGAGGAGGAGGCAAAGGAAATGGCCGGCTTTCTTGGGTTCATGGCCGGACATGGTGGTCGGGCGCCGGCGATCGTTTATATTAGGTTTACAGTAGGTTTTAATATGGTTTGTGCGAAATATGTAATGAATTTCGTCCAGTTTATAGGAAATGCTTTTGAAATGTAATGAGTTTCATCCGGTTAATTTGAAATTTGCTTTGTTTGCACGAATTTCGTCCGGTTAGTTCATATAGTTGTTGAAAGGTATGCGGGCAGCATTGGATAGCATCCATCAGTGTCCTCGGACAGATGCCGGTGTAAATTTGAGGGCCAGCGCTGGAGATGCCCTAACTATCATGCTATAATCGCATCTCTTAGTTGTTATGTTGACAATGAAAGTATGCCGCTCAAAATATAATTTATCTCTATTTCAAAACCAAGCTCTGGCATCTCTTTGTGAAGGGCCTATCTATTTACTTTTATGTTGAGTCATCACCCTCTTATTAAAAAGCACTAGCTGGAGAGCACAACTATCATTTGCATTCATTACTATTAATTTATATCGGGTATGACTATGATTGGATCTCTTTTACCATGAATTACAATGTCTAGTCAGTCCTTGATCTTTAAAGGTGCTCTACATTTATGTTTTGCGATCTCAGAAAGGGCTAGCGAGATACCATCTTTTTATATCATATTATGATTGTTTTGAGAAAGTGTTGTCATCCGAGATTTATTATTATGGCTCGCTAGCTGATTATGTTATTGATATGAGCAAACATGAGACCTGAGAATTATTGCAAATGTGGTTAGTTATGATCTTTGCTTTGAAAACCTGAATGTCGGGCTTGACATAGTTACAACAACAAGAGCAAACAGAGTTTGTAAAAGTTTTTCTTTTCTCTTTCAGTTTGTCAACCGAATTGCTTGAGGACAAGCAAGGGTTTAAGCTTGGGGGAGTTGATACGTCTCCGTCGGATCTACTTTTCCAAACACTTTTTCCCTTGTTTTGGACTCTAACTTGTATGATTTGAATGGAACTAACCCGGACTGACGCTGTTTTCAGCAGAATTGCCATGATGTTGTTTTATGTGCAGAAAACAAAAGTTCTCGGAATGACCTGAAACTCCACGGTATATCTTAGAATAAATAATAAAAAATCCTCGCCAAAGATGAAGACCATGGGGCCCACACCCTGTCCACGAGGTTGGGGGCGCGCCTCCCGGGTGCGCCTCACCCCGTGGCCCCTAGACACCCTCCGGCGCCAACTCCAACTCTATTTATTGGCTTTGGGGAGAAAAAATCAGAGAGAAGAAATCATCGCGTTTTACGACACGGAGCCGCCGCCAAGCCCTAATCTCTCTCGGGAGGGCTGATCTGGAGTCCGCTCGGGCTCCGGAGAGGGGATTCATCGCCGTCGTCATCATCAACCATCCTCCATCACCAATTTCATGATGCTCACCGTCGGGCGTGAGTAATTCCATCGTAGGCTTGCTGGACGGTGATGGGTTGGATGAGATTTATCATGTAATCGAGTTAGCTTTGTTAGGGTTTGATCCCTAGTATCCACTATGTTCTGAGATTGATGTTGCTATGACTTTGCTATGCTTAATGCTTGTCACTAGGGCCCGAGTGCCATGAATTCAGATCTGAACCTATTATGTTTTCATGAATATATGTGTGTTCTTGATCCTATCTTGCAAGTCTATAGTCACCTATTATGTGTTATGATCCGACAACCCCAAGTGACAATAATCGGGATACTTCTCGGTGATGACCATAGTTTGAGGAGTTCATGTATTCACTATGTGCTAATGCTTTGTTCTGGTTCTCCATTAAAAGGAGGCCTTAATATCCCTTAGTTTCCAATAGGACCCCGCTGCCACGGGAGGGTAGGACAAAAGATGTCATGCAAGTTCTTTTCCATAAGCACGTATGACTATTTACGGAATACATGCCTACATTACATTGATGAATTGGAGCTAGTTCTGTGTCACCCTATGTTATAAGTGTTACATGACGAACCGCATCCGGCATAATTATCCATCACTGATCCAGTGCGTACGAGCTTTCCATATACTGGTTTACGCTTATTTAATTTTCCTTTGCTACTGTTACAATCACTACAAAATACCAAAAACATTACTTTTGCTGTCTTTACTTTTGTTACCGTTACCACCACTATCATATTACTTTGCTACTAAACACTTTGCTACAGATACTAAGTTTCCGGGTGTGGTTGAATTGACAACTCAGCTGCTAATACTTGAGAATATTCTTTGGCTCCCCTTGTGTCGAATCAATAAATTTGGGTTGAATACTCTACCTTCGAAAACTGTTGCGATCCCCTGTACTTGTGGGTTATCAAGAACTTATTCTCGCGACTTTGCCAGGGAGCATAGCTCTATTCTTTGAGTCACAAGGGATTTATATCTGCTGGACACTATGACGAACTTGAAAGACGCAAAGACAACAATTTATCCCTCAACTACGAGGGAGGTAAGGAACTGCCATCTAGCTCTACACTTGATTCACCTTCAGTTATGAGTAAGCTAGCGACACCTAAACCTGCTTCTGCTATTCGTTCCGATATGTCGCATGTTATTGATGATGCCACTTCTGCTATGCATGATACTTATGATGAAACTACTTATATGCTTGACACTACTATGCCCCTTGGTGAATTTCTTGATGAACAAATTTCTAGGTCTAGAGAGAGAGAAATTATTGAAACTGATAATATTGATGAAAGTGATGAAGATATGCCTGCTATTCCTGAGGGTTACCTTTTTTATATGGAATCTTCTGAAGATTTTTTTGATTTGCAGGATAGTTTCGAACTTAAGAGTCTTATAGTTAAATGGAGTATAGAATCTCTTAGAGACTGAATGAAACCTCATCCTGCTTTTGCTACTTCACCTATTTGTGTTCCCGATAAGGATTATGAATTTTCTGTTGATCCAGATATAATTACTTTGGTCGAATCTGATCCTTTTTATGGCTATGAATCTGAAACTGTTATGGCACATCTTGTTGGAAATATGCCCTAGAGGCAATAATAAAAGGATTATTATTATATTTCCTTGTTCGTGATAATTGTCTTTTATTCATGCTATAATTGTATTATCCGGAAATCGTAATACACGTGTGAATACATAGACTACTATATGTCCCTAGTGAGCCTCTAGTTGACTAGCTCGTTGATCAACAGATAGTCATGGTTTCTGACTATGGACATTGGATGTCATTGATAACGGGATCACATCATTAGGAGAATGATGTGATGGACAAGACCCAATCCTAAACATAGCACAAGATCGTGTAGTTCGCTTTTGCTAGAGCTTTTCCAATGTCAAGTATCTTTTCCTTAGACCATGAGATCGTGTAACTCCCGGATACCGTAGGAGTGCTTTGGGTGTACCAAACGTCACAACGTAATCGGGTGACTATAAAGGTGCACTACGGTATCTCCGAAAGTGTCATTGGGTTGACACGGATCGAGGCCAGGATTTGTCACTCCAGACACGGAGAGGTATCACTAGGGCCACTCGGTAATGCATCATCATAATGAGCTCAAAGTGACCAAGTGTTTGGTCACGGGATCATGCATTACTGATGCGAGTAAAGTGACTTGCAGATAACGAGATTGAATGAGGTATTGGGATACCGACGATCGAATCTCGGCAAGTAACATACCGATTGACAAAGGGAATTGTATACGGGTTGCTTGAATCCTCGACATCGTGGTTCATCCGATGAGATCATCGAGGAGCATGTGGGAGCCAACATGGGTATCCAGATTCATTGTTGGTTATTGACCGGAGAGCCGTCTCGGTCATGTCTACGTGTCTCCGAACCCGTAGGGTCTACACACTTAAGGTTCGGTGACGCTAGGGTTGTATGAATATGAGTATGCAGCAAACCGAAAGTTGTTCGGAGTCTCGGATGAGATCCCGGACGTCACGACGAGTTCCGGAATGGTCCGGAGGTAAATAATTATATATGGGAAGTCGAGTTTCGGCCATCGGGAAAGTTTTGGGGTCCACCGGTATTCTAGCGGGACCACCGGAAGGGTCCCGGGGGTCCATCGGGTGGGGCCACCTATCCCGGAGGGCCCCATGGGCTGAAGTGGGAGGGGAACCAGCCCCTGGTGGGCTGGTGCGCTTCGGCCCCTCACGCCTAGGGTTGGGAACCCTAGGGAGGGGGCGCCCACTTGCCTTGGGGCACTCCACCCCTTGGCGCCGCCCCTAGGAGATCCCATCTCCTAGGGTCGGCGCCTGGGACCCTATATATAGAGGGGAGGAGGGCAGCCGCACCTTGCACTTGGCGCCTCCCTTCCCCTTGCTACACCTCCTCCTCCCGTGAGTCGCCTTGGCGAAGCCCCTTAACTTCTGCTGCATCCACCACCACGCCTGGCTTGCTGAATCTTCATCAACCTCTCCCTCCTCCTTGCTGGATCAAGGCGTGGGAGACGTCATCCGCTCCGTACGTGTGTTGAATGCGGAGGTGATGTCCGTTCGGCACTTGGTCATCGGTGATTTGGATCACGACGAGTACGACTCCCTCAACCCCGTTCTCTTGAACGCTTCCGCTCGCGATCTACAAAGGTATGTAGATGAACTCCTATCACTCGTTGCTAGATGAACTCATAGATGGATCTTGGTGAAACCGTAGGAAATTTTTATTTTCTGCAACGTTCCCCAACAATGGCATCATGAGCTAGGTCTATGCGTAGTTCTCTATTGCACGAGTAGATCACAAATCTGTTGTGGGCGTAGATGTTGTCAACTTTCTTGCCGTTACTAGTCTTATTTTGCTTCAGCGGTATTGTGGGATGAAGCGGCACGGACCGACCTTACACGTGCGCTTTACGTGAGACAAGGTTCCACCGACTGACATGCACTAGTTGCATAAGGTGGCTAGCGGGTGTCTGTCTCTCCCACTTTAGTTGGAGCGGATTCGACGAAAAGGGTCCTTATGAAGGGTAAATATAAGTTGACAAATCACGTTGTGGTTTTTCGTAGGTAAGAAAACGTTCTTGCTAGAACCCTATTGCAGCCACGTAAAAGATGCAACAACAATTAGAGGACGTCTAACTTGTTTTTGCAGCAATTGCCTTGTGATGTGATATGGCCAAAAGTGGTGATGAATGATGAATGATATATTGTGATGTATGAGATCATGTTCTTGTAATAGGAATCACGACTTGCATGTCGATGAGTATGACAACCGGCAGGAGCCATAGGAGTTGTCTTAATTATTGTATGACCTGCGTGTCATTGATTCAACGCCATGTAATTACTTTGCTTTATTGCCAAACCGTTAGCTATAGTAGTAGAAGTAATAGTTGGTGAGCAACTTCATGGAGACACGATGATGGAGATCATGATGATGGAGATCATGGTGTCATGCCGGTGACAAGATGATCATGGAGCCCCAAGATGGAGATCAAAGGAGCTATATGATATTGGCCATATCATGTCACTACTATTTAATTGCATGTGTTGTTTATTATGTTTATGGATCTTGTTTACTTAGAATGAAAGTAGTAAATAAGATGATCCCTCATAATAATTTCAAGAAGGTGTTCCCCCTAACTGTGCGCCGTTGCTAAAGTTCGTCGTTTTGAAGCACCACGTGATGATCGGGTGTGATAGATTCCTACGTTCACATACAACAGGTGTAAGACAGTTTTACACATGCAAAACACTTAGGTTAACTTGACGAGCCTAGCATGTACAGACATGGCCTCGGAACACAAGAGACCGAAAGGTCAAACATGAGTCGTATGGAAGATACGATCAACATGGAGATGTTCACCGACGATGACTAGTCCATCTCACGTGATGATCGGACACGCCTAGTCGACTCGGATCATGTAACACTTAGATGACTAGAGGGATGTCAAATCTGAGTGGGAGTTCATTATATAATTTGATTAGATGAACTTAATTATCATGAACATTAGTCTAAAATCTTGCAAAAATGTCTTGTAGATCAAATGGCCAACACTCATGTCAACATGAACTTCAACGCATTCCTAGAGAAAACCGAGCTGAAAGATGATGGCAGCAACTATTCGGAATGGGTCCGAAACCTGAGGATCATCGTCATAGCTGCCAAGAAACAATATGTCCTAGAAGCACCGCTAGGTGAAGCACCCATCCCAGAGAACCAAGACGTTATGAATGTTTGGCGATCACGCGTCGATGATTACTCCCTCGTTCAAGGCGGCATGCTTTACAGCTTAGAACCGGGGCTCCAAAAGCGTGTTGAGCAACACAGAGCATATGAGATGTTCGAGGAGCTGAAAATGGTTTTCCAAGCTCATGCCCGGGTCGAGAGATATGAAGTCTCCGACAAGTTCTATAGTTGTAAGATGGAGGAAAATAGTTACATCGGTGAGCACATACTCAAAATGTCTGGGTTGCACAACCTCCTGTCCCAGCTGGACATTAACCTCCCGGACGAGGCGGTCATTGACAGAATCCTTCAGTCGCTCCCACCGAGCTACAAGAGCTTTGTGATGAGCTACAATATGCAGGGGATGGTGAAAACTATTCCTGAAGTATTTTCAATGCCGAAGTCAGCAGAGGTAGAAATCAAGAAAGAACATCAAGTGTTGATGGTCAATAAAACCACTAAGTTCAAGAAGGGCAAGGGTAAGAAGGACGGCAAGGATGTTGCCGCCCGATAAAGCCGATTCTTGGGGAAGAAGTCAAAGAATGGACCCAAGCACGAGATCGAGTGCTTTTATTGCAAAGGGAAGGGTCACTAGAAGCGGAACTGCCCCAAATACTTAGCGCATAAGAAGGCCGGCAACACTAAAGGTATATTTGATATACATGTGATTGATGTGTACCTTACCAAGACTCGTAGTAACTCCCGGGTATTTGATACCGCGCCGTTGCTCATATTTGTAACTCACAGCAGGAGCTGCGGAATAAGCGGAGATCGGGCGAAGGCGACGAGGTGACGGCGCGCGTCGGGAATGGTTCCAAGGTCGATGTGATCGCCGTCGACGCTACCTCTACATTTACCTACGGGATTAGTTTTAAACCTCAATAATTGTTATTTAGTGCCAAGTTTGAGCATGAACATTGTATCAGGATGTCGTTTAATACGAGATGGCTACTCATTTAAATCCGAGAATAATGGTTGTTCTATTTATATGAGAGATATGTTTTATGGTCATGCTCCGATGGTCAATGGTTTATTCTTAATGAATCTCGAACGTAATGTTACACATATTCATAGTGTGAATACCAAAACATGTAAAGTTCATAACGATAGTCCCACATACTTGTGGCACTGCCGCCTTGGTCACATTGGTGTCAAGCGCATGACGAAGCTCCATACTGATGGGCTTTTAGAGTCTCTCGATTATGAATCATTTGACACATGCGAACCATGCCTTATGGGCAAAATGACCAAGACTCCGTTCTCCGGAACAATGGAGCGAGCAACCAACTTATTGGAAATCATACATACCGATGTGTGCGGTCCAATGAGCGTTGAGGCTCATGGAGGATATCGTTATGTTCTCACTCTCACCGATGACTTGAGTAGATATGGGTATGTCTACTTGATGAAACACAAGTCCGAGACCTTTGAAAAGTTCAAGGAATTTCAGAATGAGGTAGAGAATCAACGTGACCGAAAAATAAAGTTCTTACGATCAGATCGTGGAGGAGAATATTTAAGTCACAAATTTGGTACACACTTAAGGAAATGTGGAATCGTTTCACAACTCATGCCGCCTAGAACACCTCGGTAAATAGATTAAAGGTGTCCGAACGTCGTAATCGCACTCTATTGGATATGGTGCGATCTATGATGTCTCTTACTGATTTACCGCTATCATTTTGGGGATACGCTTTAGAGACAACCACATTACTTTAAATAGGGCACCGTCTAAATCTGTTGAGACGACACTGTATGAATTATGGTTTGGGAAGAAACCTAAGTTGTCGTTTCTAAAAGTTTGGGGATGCGATGCTTATGTCAAGAAACTTCAACCTGAAAAGCTCGAACCCAAGTCGAAAAATGCGTCTTCATAGGATACCCTAAGGAAACTATTGGGTATACCTTCTACCTTAGATCCGAAGGCAAGATCTTTGTTGCCAAGAACGGATCCTTTCTTGAAAAAGAGTTTCTCTCGAAAGGAGTAAGTGGGAGGAAAGTAGAACTCGATGAAGTACTACCTCTTGAACAGGAAAGTAGTGCAGCTCAGGAAAATGTTCCTGTGGTGCCTACACCGACTGGAGAGG
This sequence comes from Aegilops bicornis, assembly GCA_021605145.1. NCBI lineage: Eukaryota > Viridiplantae > Streptophyta > Magnoliopsida > Poales > Poaceae > Aegilops > Aegilops bicornis. Next base: position 126,550,637 of record CM038673.1, on the reverse strand, counting down.
AAATTAATGATGATGATCAAGGTACTTCGGATCAAGTTGCTACCGAACTTGAGGGTCCACAAGAACACGTTCCACACCAGAGTGGTACGGCAACCCTATCCTGGAAATCATGTTGTTGGACAACGGTGAACCTTCGAACTATGAAGAAGCGATGGCGGGCCCAGATTCCAACAAATGGCTTCAAACCATGCAATCCGAGATAGGATCCATGTATGAAAACAAAGTATGGACTTTGACAGACTTGCCCGATGATCGGCGAGCGATAGAAAGCAAATGGATCTTTAAGAAAGACGGACGCGGATGGTAATGTTACCATCTATAAAGCTCGACTTGTCGCTAAAGGTTATCGGCAAGTTCAAGGGGTTGACTACGATGAGACTTTCTCTCCCGTAGCAAAGGTGAAGTCCGTCCGAATCATGTTAGCAATTGCCGCATACTATGATTATGAGATATGGCAAATGGACGTCAAAATGGCATTCCTTAACGGCTATCTTAAGGAAGAACTGTATATGATGCAGCCGGAAGGTTTTGTTTAACCCTAAGAATGCTAACAAGGTATGCAAGCTCCAATGATCCATTTATGGGCTGGTGCAAGCATCTCCGAGTTGGAACATTTGCTTTGATGAGATGATCAAAGGCGTTTGGGTTTATGCAGACTTATGGAGAAGCCTGCGTTTACAAGAAAGTGAGTGGGAGCTCAGTAGCATTTCTCATATTATATGTAGATGACATACTTTTGATGGGAAATGATATAGAACTTTTGGACACCATTAAGGCCTACTTGAATAAGAGTTTTTCAATGAAGGACCTTGGAGAAGCTGCTTATATATTAGGCATCAAGATCTATAGAGATAGATCGAGACGCCTCATAGGTCTTTCACAAAGCACATACCTTGATAAGATATTGAAGAAGTTCAAAATGGATCAGTCCAAGAAAGGGTTCTTGCCTCAGACATAAGGTGTGAAATTGAGCTCGGCTCAATGCCCCACCACGCAGAAGATAAAGAAGAGATGAGTGTCATCCCCTATGCTTCAGCCTTAGGGTCTATTATGTATGCCATGTTGTGTACTCACTGATGTAAACCTTGCCGTAAGTTTGGTAGGAAGGTACCAAAGTAATCCCGGCAAGGAACACTGGACAACGGTCAAGAATATCCTGAAGTGCCTCAAAAGGACTAAGGACACGTTTCTCGTTTATGGAGGTGACGAAGAGCTCATCGTAAAGGGTTACGTCGACGCTAGCTTCGACACAGATTTGGATGACTCTAAGTCACAAACCGGATACGTGTATATGTTGAATGGTGGATCAGTAAGCAGGTGCAGCTGCAAGCAGAGCGTCGTGGCGGGATCTACATGTGAAGCAGAGTACATGGCAGCCTCGGAGGCAGCGCATGAAGCAATTTGGGTGAAGGAGTTCATCACCGACCTAGGAGTGATACCCAATGCGTCGGGGCCGGTCAAACTCTTCTGTGACAACACCGAGCTATTGCACTTGCCAAGGAGCCTGTGTTTCACAAGAAGACCAGCACATCAAGCGTCGCTTCAACTCCATTCATGAAAATGTTCAAGATGGAGACATAGAAATTTGCAAAGTGCATACGGATCTGAATGTCGCAGATCCGCTGACTAAACCTCTTCCATGAAAGCAAAACATGATCAACACCGAACTCTATGGGTGTTCGATTCATCACAATGTAACTAGATTATTGACTCTAGTTCAAGTGGGAGATCATGGAAATATGCCCTAGAGGCAATAATAAAAGGATTATTATTATATTTCCTTGTTCGTGATAATTGTCTTTTATTCATGCTATAATTGTATTATCCAGAAATCTTAATACACATGTGAATACATAGACTACTATATGTCCCTAGTGAGCCTCTAGTTTCTAGCTCGTTGATCAACAGATAGTCATGGTTTCCTGACTATGGACATTGGATGTCATTGATAACGGGATCACATCATTAGGAGAATGATGTGATGGACAAGACCCAATCCTAAGCACAAGATCGTGTAGTTCGTTTTGCTAGAGCTTTTCCAATGTCAAGTATCTTTTCCTTAGACCATGAGATCGTGTAACTCCCGGATACCGTAGGAGTGCTTTGGGTGTACCAGACGTCACAACGAATCGGGTGACTATAAAGGTGCACTACAGGTATCTCCGAAAGTGTCTCATTGGGTTGACACGGATCGAGACTGGATTTGTCACTCCGTATTACGGAGAGGTATCATCGGGCCCACTCGGTAATGCATCATCATAATGAGCTCAAAGTGACCAAGTGTTTGGTCACGGGATCATGCATTACGATCTGAGTAAAGTGACTTGCCGATAACGAGATTGAACGAGGTATTGGGATACCGACAATCGAATCTCGGGCAAGTAACATACTGATTGACAAAGGGAATTGTATACGGGGTTGCTTGAATCCTCGACATCGTGGTTCATCCGATGAGATCATCGAGGAGCATGTGGGAGCCAACATGGGTATCCAGATCCCGCTGTTGGTTATTGACCGGAGAGCCGTCTTGGTCATGTCTACGTGTCTCCCGAACCCGTAGGGTCTACATACTTAAGGTTCGGTGACGCTAGGGTTGTATGAATATGAGTATGCATCAAACTGAAAGTTGTTCGGAGTCCCGGATGAGATCCCGGACGTCACGAGGAGTTCCAGAATGGTCTGGAGGTGAAGAATTATATATGGGAAGTCGAGTTTCGGCCATCGGGAAAGTTTCGGGGTCCACCGGTATTGTACCGGGACCACCGGAAGGATCCCGGGGTCCACCGGGTGGGGCCACCTATCCCGGAGGGCCCCATGGGCTGAAGTGGGAGGGGAACCAGCCCCTGGTGGGCTGGTGCGCCCCCCCTGGGCCCCCCTCTGCGCCTAGGGTTGGGAACCCTAGGGGAGGGGGCGCCCCACTTGCCTTGGGGGGCACTCCACCCCCTTGGCGGCGCCCCTAGGAGATCCCATCTCCTAGGGGCCGGCGCCTCGGGACCCTATATAGAGGGGGAGGAGGGCAGCCGCACCCTTGCACTTGGCGCCTCCTTCCCCTTGCTACACCTCCTCCTCCCGTAGTCGCTTGGCGAAGCCTGGGAACTCTGCTGCATCCACCACCACGCCGTCGTCTTTGAATCTTCATAAACCTCTCCCTCCTCCTTGCTGGATCAAGGCGTGGGAGACGTCATCCGCTCCGTCGTGTGTTGAACGCGGAGGTGCTGTCCGTTCGGCACTTGGTCATCGGTGATTTGGATCACGGCAGTACGACTCCTCAACCCCATTCTCTTGAACGCTTCCGCTCGTGATCTACAAAGGTATGTAGATGCACTCCTATCACTCGTTGCTAGATGAACTCATAGATGGATCTTGGTGAAACCGTAGGAAAATTTTTATTTTCTGTAACGTTCCCCAACACATCTTACTAAGCTAAATGATATAGCCGCCCTGTTTACTAATGATGAGAGATCGCGCTACTTTTATATACTCAAAATATTTCCGTTCTCATTAAAGGGTGATGCTAAGATATGGTTTAATTCTCTTGTTCCTGGTTGTGTGCGTAGTCCCCAAGATATGATTTATTACTTCTCTGCTAAATATTTCCCTGCTCATAAGAAACAAGCTGCTTTGAGGGAAATATACAACTTCGTGCAAATTAAAGAAGAGAGTCTCCCACAAGCTTGGGGAGGCTTCTCAAGTTACTTAATGATTTGCCTGATCATCCGCTTAAGAAACCTGAAATACTTGATATCTTTTATAATGGACTAACCGATGCTTCCAGAGATTACCTGGATAGTTGTGCTGGTTCTCTTTTCGTGGAAAGAACACGGATGAAGCTGAAATTCTATTGAATAATATGTTGACAAATGAAAATAATTGGGCACCTCCTGAGCCAACTCCCGAGCCAGCTCTAGAGCCAATTACTGAGCCTATTCCTAAACCAACTCCGAAGAAGAGAGGTGTTCTATTTCTCAGTCCTGAAGATATGCAAGAGGCAAAGAAATCTATGAAAGAAAAAGGTATTAAAGCTGAAGATATTAAGAATTTACCTCCTATTGAAGAAATACATGGTCTTAATCTACACTTTGTTGAAGAAGTATATGATCTCAATTCTTTATTCATCAAGAACCTCCCGATCCCGATATCCCGGCACGGGTAGTAAAGGTAAATTCTCTCTATAGATATGATAAAGCCAAAGTCCCTCCTACTAAAATTGCTAGTCAGTGCTTGGATGAGTTTGATAACTTTATGTTTAAGCAAGATGACTTTAATGCTTATTTTGGTAGACAATTAAAACAAAGTACCTTTATGATTAAACGCTTGGGGTGATTATATGGCTAATATTAGAGGTGAACTTAAACTTGTTAGCAAACATGCTTCTATGGTTACTACTCAAGTAGAACAAGTACTTAAGGCTCAGAAAGAAGTGCTTGATGAAATGAATAGTAAAAAAAATGATTATGATGTTAGAGTGGCTACTAGAACTGGTAGAATGACTCAGGAACCTTTGTATCCTTAAGGCCACCCTAAGAGAATCGAGCAAGATTCTCAGAGAAATAATATTGATGTACCTAGTTCTTCTAAAAGGAAGAAAAAGAAAATGATAGGACTTTGCAAACTTCTAGTGAACCTATTGCTGAACCATCCGATAATCCAAATGATATCTCTATGTCCGATCTTTGAAACACATTCTGGTAATGAACATTAACCTAGTTAAAATTTTAATGATAATTTTCATGATGATGCTCAACCTAGTAATGACAATGATGTAGAAGTTGAACCTGTTATTGATCTTGATAACCCACAATCAAAGAATCAACGTTATGATAAAAGAGACTTTGTTGCTAGGAAACATGGTAAAGAAAGGGAACCATGGGTTCAGAAACCCATGCCTTTTCCTCCGAAACCATCCAAGAAAAAGGATGACGAGGATTTTGAGCGCTTTGCTGAAATGATTAGACCCATCTTTTTGCGTATGCGATTGACTGATATGCTCAAAATGAATCCTTATGCTAAATATATGAAAGATATTGTTACAAATAAAAGAAAGATACCGGAAGCTGAAATTTCCACCATGCTTGCTAATTATACTTTTAAGGGTGGAATACCAAAGAAACTTGGAGATCTAGGGGTACCTAATATACCATGCTCCATTAAGAGAAATTATGTCAAAATTGCTTTATGTGATCTTGGAGCCGGTGTTAGTGTTATGCCTCTCTCTTTATATCGTAGACTTGACTTGAATAAGTTGACACCTGCTGAAATATCTTTGCAAATGGCTGATAAATCAACTGCTATACATTGCCGGTATTTGTGAGGATGTGCCTGTTGTGGTTGCAAACGTTACTATTTTAACGGACTTTGTTATTCTTGATATTCCCGAGGATGATAGTATGTCTATTATTCTTGGAAGACCTTTCCTTAATACTGCAGGGGCTGTTATTGATTGCAACAAAGGCAATGTCATTTTTCATGTTAATGGTAATGAGCACACGGTACACTTCCCGAGGAAACAACCTCAAGTTCATAGTATCAACTCTATTGGAAAAATTCCATCGATTATATTTGGAGGTTTTGAATTTCCTCTCCCTACTGTCAAGAAGAAATATGATATACTTATTATTGGGGATGTCCATATCCTCGTTGAGGTAACATAGTGTTATTCAAAATTTCTCCGGTTCCATGTTAATCGGAATGAGTTTGTTAACAAGACTTGATCAACCTTGTTAGTGGATTCCTTTTGATGAGCATGAGATGGATGAAACTAGAAGCACAACCTTCTGTACCCTCTTTATATTTTCTGTTATTTAGTAGAAATAAAGTAAAATAGTATTTTTTTTCTATCTGTCTCCTGACTTATCCGTGCAATATAAAAATATCCCAAAAATAAAAGTCCTCAGAATGCCATGCCAATTTAATATGATTTTTCGGGAATATTTGAGGATTTATAGTGCAAAAATTACCGCTGGGGCTGCCACTGCCACGAGGGTGGAGGGCGCGCCTACCCCTGGCGCGCCTGCCTCGTGGGCCCATGGTGGCCTCCTCCACTTATCCCTGCACCCATCTTCTTCCTCTGCCTCACACAAACCCGAAAAACCAACTCAAGCTCGAGTTCCAGCCACTTTTGCTGTGATTTTCGATCTCCTTGCACAAAGCACCTCTCGCAAAACTGCTTGGGGAGATTGTTCCTTGGTATGTGACTCCTCCATTGGTCCAATTAGTTTTTGTTCTAGTGCTTTATTCTTTGCAAATTTGTGCTGCATAGGTGACCATGTTCTTGAGCTTGCATGTCAAACTTATATGGTTCCAAGTAGTTCTAATGCTTGATATAGGCTCTAGGCACTTGTAGGAGTAGTTGCTATCAATTTTATTGAAGTTAGATCACTTTTGTTTGAAGTTACTAAAAATTTCAGATTATTTCAGAAATAATGAAGAGACTTTTGAGGGGCTCATCGAGCTGAAGCTCGAAGGAAAAACAAAAGGAAGAAGAGCAGAAGCCCAAATTTAATTTGCCTCGTACCGCGGAGGTCCGGCCGTGTGAATGGCCTTCCGATGACTTCTTGAGGAGAGTCGGGATTTATGAGGATTTCTATTTATTGATTGAGAATGATGGCCTCACCGACTTCCTCCGCGACCAACGTCATCAGTATCTCTTACTCACAAATACTTTTGTGCAGAACTTATACTTTTTCCTAAGAAATCACCTCCAACAGTAGAGTTTCATTTATATGACGTTGTTAAGGAGATGCCATTAGCTGAATTTTGCGAGGTTTGCAAAATACCCTTTGAGGTTACCTTAGATGAACCACACTGTAATGAAGTGGAAGCTTTTATTAACACTATCATCGTGGGAGAAACCAGAAGGTTTACGATGCAAGAATTACTAGCATACATTTTCCTGTTTACGCTACTTTTCCTTATTTGCTAGTCGTTGCTTGATTGGTCGCGGGAACTGTGGAAACCTTAGTGTTCCTGATATTATCATTTTGTTCCATGGTTTATACCGCAATAACTCTGTTAGTATGGGTGGAATTGTTGCTAGACGGTTAAGTCTGAACCATACTAAGGGCCCCATCTTTGGAGGCATTTATGCTTCACGCCTAGCTGAATATTTTGAAATACCTATTAGGCATGAGGAGAAAGAAGAAAAATCGTTGCCCCGTGATTATTTAGATTATAAGAGTATGCTAGCGCATGACTTTCTTGTTAAGGGCAAGGAAGGGGAGCTTAAATATAAATTGTACTTTGATAAACATCACCCTGAGACTATTACTTTGCCTGCTCCCTCTTTGTTTAACTTGTCTGCAGGTCCTCAGATTGTTCCGTGGGCGGTCATTCAAGCCTATCGGAATCCTGCACCAGCCCCGGAACCGGAACCACAAAATGAGCCTCCATGACAGTCTGTTTATTCTTGGGATCCAGAGGCGGTTGCCAGCCAGTGGCAGTCAGAGTCTTCTTCATCGCAGTATGACCCCAGCTACACCTACGGGTATCCGCCAGGCTATCCCTGGCAATAGACCAACTTAGGCCAAAAGCCTAAGCTTGGGGGAGTACGTATTTCTCACCGACATTACATTTATGTTCGCACACACTCATTGCTAGATGTCGGTGCTCATACTCTTTCATTGTAATATCCATGGTAGTTTATTTTGTTTTTCCTGCTTTCTTCTTGTGTGTTTAATAAACCTTAAGAAAAACCAAAAAAATAGTAGTAGTTTATTTTTCCTGCTGTAGTAGTAATAATTAAAAATAAAACCCAAAAATATTTCCCGTTCTTCTTTAGCTTGTCGGGAGCTTTCCCGTGTAAATAGTTTTATTTTCCTTTCTTTTCTTTGGGGGTCAGTAGGAGAAGACCATGATTAAATTGTTGAAGTGGCTCTTATATGCATCATTGTTGATTTAACCAAGAGCCCATATTGCCTTGTCTTCTCCTGTTTATTGAATGCTCGCAGATTCCAGCTTAGTCCAATGCACGTACACTCTTATTATTATTCACACCGCTCGTCGCAAGTGAAAGGCAATTATGATGACATATGATGGACTGACTGAGATGGGAAAAGATGGTATGAACTCGACCTCTTTTGTTTTTGTAAATATGATGAGTTCATCGTTCTTGATTCAGCTGACTATGAATAAACATGTTTGCAATGACAATTAGAGATCATAGTTGCTCGTGCCATACTTGATTAGCTATGAGTTATAATGGTTTACCTTGCGTGCCAACATGCTATTAAAATGATTGTGATGTGGTATGATGGGGTGGTATCCTCCTTTGAATGATTTAAGTGACTTGACTTGGCACATGTTCACGCATGTAGTTGAAACAAATCAACATAGCCTTCACGATATTTATGTTCATGGTGAATTATATCCTACTCATGCTTGTATTCAATGTTTACTAACTTTAATGCATGTTCATGACTGTTGTCGCTCTCTAGTTGGTCGCTTCCTGCCTTTTGCTAGCCTTCACTTGTACTAAGCGGGAATACCGCTTGTGCATCCAATCCCATAAACCCCAAAGTTATTCCATATGAGTCCACTATGCCTTCCTATATACGGTATCTACATGCCGCTCCAAGTAAATTTGTATGTGCCAAACTCTAAACCTTCAAATAAACATTCATGCTTTGCATGCTCGAATAGCTCATATATCAACTAGGGCTGCCCTTATCTTCCGTGTTAGGCAGGTTATTCTCAAGAGGAGTGGACTCATCCTCACTCACGAGAAAATGGCTGGTCATCGGGATGCCCAGTCCCATGCTTTGTGCAAACTAAATCAAAATAATTGCAAACAAAACTCCCCACAGGACCCGTTGAATGTTGGAGGCACTTTACGTTGTTTCGAGCAAGCCATGGATTGATGCTTGTGGAGGAGGGGAGTATAAACTTTACCATTCTGTTTGGGAACCGCCTATAATTTGTTTAGCATGGAAGATATCGTCATCTCTTAGTTGTTATGTTGACAATGAAAGTATGCCGCTCAAAATATAATTTATCTCTATTTCAAAACCGAGCTCTGGCACCTCTACAAATCCCTGCTTCCCTCTACGAAGGGCCTATCTATTTAATTTTATATTGAGTCATCACCCTCTTATTAAAAAGCACTAGCTAGAGAGCACAACTATCATTTGCATTCATTACTATAAATTTATATCGGGTATGACTATCATTGGATCTCTTTTACCATGAATTACAATGTCTAGTCAGTCCTTGATCTTTAAAGGTGCTTTGCATTTATGTTTCTTTGTCTCGTAAAGGGCTAGCGAGATACCATCTTGTTATATCATATTATGATTGTTTTGAGAAAGTGTTGTCATCCGAGATTTATTATTATGGCTCGCTAGCTGATTATGTTATTGATATGAGCAAACATGAGACCCGAGAATTATTGCAAATGTGGTTAGTTATGATCTTTGCTGAAAACCTGAATGCTGGCTTGACATAGTTACAACAACAAGAGCAAACAGAGTTTGTAAAAGTTTTTCTTTTTCTCTTTCAGTTTGTCAACTGAATTGCTTGAGGACAAGCAAGGGTTTAAGCTTGGGGTGTTGATACGTCTCCGTCGTATCTACTTTTCCAAACACTTTTGCCCTTGTTTTGGACTCTAACTTGTATGATTTGAATGGAACTAACCCGGATCGACGCTGTTTTCAGCAGAATTGCCATGATGTTGTTTTATGTGCGTAAAACAAAAGTTCTCGGAATGACCTGAAACTCCACGGAATATCTTAGAATAAATAATAAAAAATCCTCGCCAAAGATGAAGACCAGGGGGGCCACACCCTGTCCACGAGGGTGGGGGGCGCGCCCCCCTCCTGGGCGCGCCCCCCTACCTCGTGGGCCCCCTAGACACCCTCCGACGCCAACTCCAACTCTATTTATTGGCTTTGGGGGAGAAAAAAATCAGAGAGAAGAAATCATCGCGTTTTATGATACGGAGCCGCCGCCAAGCCCTAATCTCTCTCGGGAGGGCTGATCTGGAGTCCGTTCGGGGCTCCGGAGAGGGGGATTCGTCGCCGTCGTCATCATCAACCATCCTCCATCACCAATTTGATGATGCTCACCGCTGGGCGTGAGTAATTCCATCGTAGGCTTGCTGGACGGTGATGGGTTGGATGAGATTTATCATGCAATCGAGTTAGCTTTGTTAGGGTTTGATCCCTAGTATCCACTATGTTCTGAGATTGATGTTGCTATGACTTTGCTATGTTTAATGCTTGTCACTAGGGCCCGAGTGCCATGAATTCAGATCTGAACCTATTATGTTTTCATGAATATATGTGTGTTCTTGATCCTATCTTGCAAGTCTATAGTCACCTATTATGTGTTATGATCCGACAACACTGAAGTGACAATAATCAGGATACTTCTCGATGATGACCATAGTTTGAGTAGTTAATGTATTCACTATGTGATAATGCTTTGTTCCGGTTCTCTATTAAAAGGAGGCCTTAATATCCCTTAGTTTCCAATAGGACCCGCTGCCACGGAGGGTAGGACAAAAGATGTCATGCAAGTTCTTTTCCATAAGCACGTATGACTATTTACTAATACATGCCTACATTACATTGATGAATTGGAGCTAGTTCCGTGTCACCCTATGTTATAATCATTACATGACGAACCGCATCCCAAGATAATTATCCATCACCGATTCGGTGCCTCACGAGCTTTCCATATACCGGTTTACGCTTATTTACTTTTTTCGTTGGTATCATACAATCACTACAAAATACCAAAACATTACTTTTGATGTCTTTACTTTTGTTACCGTTACCACCACTATCATATTACTTTGCTACTAAACACTTTGCTGCAGATACTAAGTTTCCGTGTGGTTGAATTGACAACTCAACTGCTAATACTTGAGAATATTCTTTGGCTCCCCTTGTGTCGAATCAATAAATTTGGGTTGAATACTCTACCCTCGAAAACTGTTGCGATCCCCTATACTTGTGGGTTATCAACGTCATATCACTCAAACTAGCCCGCCTAACGCGCGGGAAAGCACCGCCCTCGTCATTTTGTTCTGGGTTTCTATGTTCGATCGCACGAAAATGTTACGCTTTGTAAGTTCAAAAGGAAAAGGCGGCACACTTGCGACTCGTACGCGTCGCACCCCCGATAGTCCAGCTCGCACGCCGCTCACCAGAGGGGACACGCGTTGTCTCACATTTTCACTGACATCTGGGAGTGCAATTGAATAAACCGTCGATAACCGAAATCTAATTGCTTAGCGGGCGTCGGCTGAGAAGCGAGAGATGAGGGAGGGAGAAGAGATCGCCCGCCCGTCGCGCACGGACTCCAAGAAATATATATGGTGATAATGTGAGGTGGGACAAAGGGAGTTTGGACCGCTTCAAGCCCGCTTCGACCGCCTGCCCACCGTAACCCCACCCCACCACCTCCCCCCGCGCACTCCCCCCTCAGGGCATATGTAACGCAATATATAGTGTGTTAAAAGAAACGCAATGCATAGTTATGGCATGCAGCCTCTAAGGTGGAGCCCATATATAACATAGAATATTTACTCTCTCCAACCATCTCAGGCCAAATCTAAACAAATATATGTGCTACAGGGATTGTAAGTAGGGCCAGGGAATTATTTTAGTGCAAAGAAATAGCTTAGATGCAGCCTCTTGTGTTAGACGCGACGCTAGAGAATTTTCCCTATAGGCTTGGTCCAGCAGTGTATAGCGACAACCTCTAAGGGCTTAGAGGCAGGTCTAGAGGCAGTAGAATGATACATTGTGGATGCTCTCAGATGCCAGCTGCCCGCATTCATAGCAAGTAGTACCATGGTTGATAACTATACCATGGTTGATAAGATAGTCTTATCATAAGTCTTGCATGTAATTTAGAGATGAACAAAAAAACATGTGTACAATGGATCATCTCTTAGCTTTATCTTCAATAACTAGTTATTCCTAAAAACACGGTGAAACATATTGTGCTAAGAAATCATCTCTTGTCTTATCTTAAACAAGAGAAGACAAGGCTTTTCTTATGATTTCTCTTTCCTCCACCTCAACATTTATCTTATGTGGCATCCCTACAATAGAACCATTGTACATGCCCTAAGCCCGCTTATGTGGAGGAGAGAGAGGCATTGACAATGTCAAGGAGTGGGGATCTGCAGGAGCCCGTCTCTACACGTGCTCCTAGGTATAAAAAAACTAATTCTATAAAAAAGAGGCATAAAAAACAATTGTGTCTAAAAAAGAAAGGTGAAAAACATTTGAGATGAAATAGATAGAGAGAAAGTGAGAAAAAGTTGTAACCTTATAGCCAACCTTATAGTCAACACTATGGTAGTATTACATGAGGAAGGAGGGAGTGGTGCACATGCCAAGTTCACTGGGCTGCTGTGTTTCACACTCCTCCATCGTAACAGTGGAGACAATAGCTTTCATAAAAAATAAACAATGAATACTCATTGCTCGTCCACTATATCGGAAAGAATACTTTCATTCGCCGACATGTGGGACGTCGACCATCCTGGTCCACCTACCATGCACAAAATTATCCTGGTCCACCGCGGTCGTAGCGCAGGCCCAACCTTTCCCACTGTAAGTTGGTCGGACGAAGGAACCATCATGACTTCATTGAATTCTGCTTCTTCAAGAAAACTTACTGTACCCGTAGTACTGCTACCACACGCGAAGACTTGACAACATTGTACCACGTCATATCACTGAAACCCACTAGGCCAAACTAGCCCGCCTAGGATTTGTACTCCCTCCGTTAGGCCTCCTTTGGTTCATAGGATAGACATTTTATAGGAATAGAAAAATCATAGGAAGTGAGATGACATGCATCTCAATTCCTGTAGAGGAAGAGATGTCATTTGGTGCATAGGATAGGAATATTTTCATTGAGTCTAGGCTAATGTTTTTTCCCTCCAAAATGTGAAGGATTGATTCCTATCCTACATAGGAATAGGAATCCATTCCTACAAACCAAAGGGGTTCAAAAGAATTTTTCCTTTGCAAATCCTATCCTATAGAATTCCTATAAAATTCCTACAAACGAAAGGAGGCCGAATGTATCCGTGTCGACTATTGTTTGATCAATCGCTAAGCCTACAATTTTAGGAGCTTGGGCTATTGGCCGATCGACAACGGATCAGTATAAGCGTACCACGAGCTCATCAGCCCCAACATTTATCTTTGCTGAGTGTTTTGCAAGTACTATAGCTCGCACAGTAGCTAGCCTACTAACACCAAGAATCATCAAACCAGCCCTGCTGATATGATAAACAGTTCAAACTTATATCTAAGCATGCCATATATTACATCAAAAGCTGGTGAGGATACATCTGTTTCCACAACTCGGAGAGGGTTCGCATGATTCACTACCAAACAAAAGTAGCAAGTACCGCCCACACAAGACAGTGCACTAGCCCTAAGTTGGTTTGATAACACACATCGTTCTGGTAATTAAACACAATGCAAACTAACCCGAAGGATTAGTGCGACCAACTATTTCTTGTCATAGATCTCTCGGGCAATGAGCACAGCACGGACAGCGGCATGGGAATCGATCTCTGGGGCGATGTCCACCGCGACATCGGAATCGATCTCCAGAGCGATGTCCACAGGATGGACAGTGGCACCGGAATCGATCTCTGAGGCGATGTCAATCGGACGGACCGCGACATCGAAAGCGATCTCTGGGGCGTTGTCCACAGGACGGGCCGCGACATTGGAATCATCAAGGACATCCACCGGCACCTGCACAACCCTAACATATTAGCAAGCACATTGCAAATAATCAAAAACCACAATTATGGTAAGCCATTATTTTTTACCTTGTGCAGCTCAGTGGGGAATCCCATCCCTCCGAGGGCCATCTCCTCGTCCTCAATGGGGGCCATCACCTTGCCAGGGGAATACTGCTTATCAACGGCGACTATCTCCTCAAACTCAGCCTTGAGCCTCGCATAGGTGGCCATTAGAGTTTTTGGGGTAGGCACGGTGTGGCCCTTGCTGTTCTTCCAACTTTCTTTGAGGAGTTCGTCCGCCAACACCGTCAACTCTTTGGCCAGTGCTTGTTTCTTGGAGTTCTTCGTCTCCATGGGTTGGCCCGCCAACATGGTCAACTCGTTGGTCGGTGCTCGCTTCCGGAGATCGGCTGTCTCCGTGGGTTGTCCGCCGCAACTCTTTGCCTAGTGCTCCGTGATCCATCAATGAACCGACAAACAAAAAGCAATCGAAATGAAACCACAATCGCAATGAAAACGGGAAAAGAATAGGCTGTGAGAATCGGTCGATTGCTTCATAAAAAACAAGATTCTTGGAATGAAAATATAGTAGCCTCATCGATTCGCCCACCTTTCCTTCCCCAAAGACAGAAGAAAAATGGCGTAAGTGAGTAGCCTGGAGTGAGGTTTTCTTCAAGAAAGGGGAGAAAGGGCTTCAACGAGCGTTCCAGTGAAATGATGGTTGCTTTGTCCAGTCCAACTTCGAGGCCACTTCGAGGCCACTTTACCACTACTGGTAAAGATGTGGGTTTTGTGATATGATGGGTCATGACGGCCACACCGGAGTGACCGGTGAGTCTCGACTGTAGCACCTCGCTGTGATTTGGTGGATGGCACGCGGGCCCGGATGCTTTGTGATATGCTTTGATGCTTTGATGTTTGGTAGGGTGTATGAAGGGTGCATGAGTCCACACTAGCTTAACACAAATACACTAGGAGCATGCATGAGAAGAGCATGCATGAAGATGGGTGCTGGGATGAGCATGCACGAAGAGGGAACAACTATTGTGAGATGAGAATGCAACCAAACACACTGTGGCGAGCGTTCGCAACTGCCACATTCGGGTTGCGCATGGCTCTTCGCATCTTCGAGAAGATGAACAATGATGTTACTACTACTTCTACAATATCGAATCCACTGCTGCATGTCCGTCCACCGCGTGCGGGAGGGATAGCTTATTGTATACTCTATATTTGCTGCAACCTCTAACATTTACCCCACCAGAAATTAAAACATATATTCCTGTCTTGACCAGATGAGCATGCAAACTACAATCACCAAGATGACAGGTAGGGCCATAAGATTATTTTAATAGAAAAAGCATGGAGCCGACCCCAACGATTTTAAGCTTACAGGCACGGTACATGCTATCCTAGACTACTCTACACATGAAACTGCCACATGAGCGTTCGGGCTGCGCTTGGCTCTTCGCCTCTTCGGGAAGTCGAACAATGATGGAGTACTACTGCACTGGAGAAGTACTACAGTATGCTTCTGGCCATCTGACGCCGATTGAACTGTTGCATGTCCACCGCATGCGGGAGGGAGAGCGTGTAGCGAACAAAAGCTTCTCCTAGTCGTGCCAGCCACCACGCTCATGGGCGAGGGAGGGACGTAGCTTCATTGACTTACTGCTCCTGCCTATGCGTGGATGACAGGTGGGCCCAACAGGCGGGTGGCCCACCTATCATGCAGCCAAAGGCAGGTGTAGCCACCGGAGCTCAGTCTGCGAGGGAGAGGGCATTGTGGTAATCAAACTTCTCGGTCTTGTATGAGTTGAAGCGACACATCAAAGCACTGCACTCGATATATTTCAATAATTTGCATTTACCAATGCATGTCATGACTCTCCTTTTGATACTTGCATGTGTTGATTTAATGCACCTTACCAAATTTTGGCTATAAATTTAATTAACCAAATGTTCATGCATGTCACAAAAAATTACATAATTGAAAACTATGTTCAAATACTAATCAAACGATATAATTTTTGTTAACATGCACTAAAATTTTGTCAGTTAAATCTTTGGTCAAAATTTAGCACCAATTACAAAGGGGCCCAATAAATATTGTACTCTCACATGTTGTTTTGAGGATACTCCCACATAGTAAATATAAATAATAATGCATGTTAGGGCAGCCCACGTTTTTGATAATTTTAGCCGTGGGCTTGTTCACAAATTTTACAAGGGGGTGGTTGTTCATTTAATGGAGGGTCTTGTACCAGACTTTAATGATACAAAGTGTGACCTGATACACCGTAACACCACTTGGAATAAGCGGGTAGCTATCTCAAAAAAGAATCAGCAACTCAAAAAAAAGGCGACTTGACACGTACACAATTTTAAACGATTGTTTTGATGGAGTGAAAAAGGAAAACTACCCCACTACGTATATATAGGCCGGAGCCTCCGCGCTTGCTTGCTAGGGTTGCTCTATTCACACACTCTCATCCTCTCCATATCTAAACAAGATAGCGGTGGTAACACTGTCTTTCTCCCTTTCAAAAAACACTGTCTTTCTATCCTCACCGCTGGTTACAGATCCAGACGTATCCCCCTCCGCTGATGAAGGGGAGGAGGGGCAGCGTTTAGGCCGTAGTCGACAGCGAGGGAGGAGACCCACTGCCGGCCGCACCGTTATCTCTGGCCGAGCGCCGGCGTGGGAGGTCCCTTCGTTGTTGCCCTAGTGTGGGCGGATCCGGCCTCCCGCCGCCCACCTATCCACATCCCGATGACCTTCAGGTATATCTTCCTTCGCAACTGCCCTAGCTCTACTTCCCCTGCTCGCTACGTCGCTGCATGTACATCATTTTCTACCTCTCAGCCCCTCTCGGTCGGATGGTCAAACGACACATATTTTTTTCTTCTATTATTAGAGGTAAAGCTACTTCATGGAGTCGAATCTTGTACTTGGTTCAAACAAGAAATAAAGTGGGGGTGGGGGAATTTAGTACGTGCATCGAACTTGGTAGAAACAGGAAGGATAGGGGGTGAAAGTAGTACAGACTGGTCATCCAACCGGTCTCTTGGTCGAAAAGGAAAATATGGGGGAAACGCTGTACACAGTGGTATGACCAGGACTAGATTTGCTATCCACACATAAGATGGCTGCATGCATCATTATGATGCAGAGGCCGGGGGCACGCCTCCATTTCAAAAAAAACATAGGAGTAGGTGGCTAGAGTGAACAAAAATGGGACCAACCCAGATATGTTTCTTGGATGTTTGTTTCTCGGGGCAACAAACTCTGAATCACCACTTTATGCCCCGGTTTAGGTACATGGTGCTGGACTGCTGGTGCAGCCACTGTCCCATGCCCTTATACCAAATATTTAGCTGTTTTTAATCTAATGCCCCTGGTAAAATGAATCCATGCCACTGTTATAAGCCATGACAAGTTTAGACAAATGTTTTTGCCTGTAATTGTTTGAGACTCTGACTATTTCCTCTGTAGCTATTTGTGCAAACAGGGATATCCATTTCACATGGTTACTGCTGTGACCTTTTGGTGCACTGCACAAAACACTTCTTAAAAGAAATGACTTTTGTGCTGTTTAACTGGAATGTTAGAATGGAACAGTTGGTTCATTTCGGTGGAACTGGACAAAGGGAGATGTGTGTTCCAATCCTCATCATCCATATTGGCACCATAACCTTCCTTTAGGTAAGAATGATATTTAATGCATGTGTTCGTCTCTATTTTGCGACTGCCATGAGAAAATAATGCTATTGTGTACTAGTACACTTGTACTCCCTCACTTACAAAACCAATTCTGAAATAGAAGGCCAATCATGTACTTGGTTTCACCAACTGGTGAGGATAAAGAGAAACAGAGCATGAAGAGGAAGAAGAAGAAGAATAAACAATGCCAAGGTGATATTGCTGAAGCCGAGGCCTCAGTTGAGGCCATTCAAGGGCCCCGACAACGTATACCTTACATGTGAGACGATCCTCCAGGGATCCCTTCCACTTCTGTGTACTGTCCATGATGAATTTGATGCTACTGTTAGATTAATATGCTAATGTCTTTCTATCCTTTCTCACTAAGCTAATGAAGGTTTCACCTTGTTCCTACTTGTGCAAGCAGGGATCATGTTGTGCCAATCATACATTTTAGTGGAACTACACAAGACAATACAATGAACTGTATCCCAGCCAATGCTTTAACTATGCTGGAAGTTCTTGCTAATCTTTCAATATAATCTCAGCACTAGTAAACAAGACTGATTTCAACCATACATTTGAAGTGCACAAAAAATATATACTATTGAGTGATTCCAGTGAGTGCTTTATCATCTCTTGTGGGACTACATGAATAAGATTTTTTCCTCAGGTTGGTACCGGCCTAAGGCCTTCATCCATATTAGTTTGCTGTCATCTCTATTTGTATCGTACTCGTCATGAGAAACTCCTTTATCTTTGCACGTTAAAGTTTTGCAACCTATGATACATGGCAATGCTTTGAGTGTTGAGCTAATTGGCACTGATTAAATAAACTAATACTTCTCTTTAAGCAAGACTACTATGTTGCTAACTTTACCAATTAAGATAATGAGGGTGCTTCTATTTGTTAGTGTATGTTTCATCAACTAGTCCCATTATTACAGTAATCTCACTCTCTCAATATATGTGCCAACAGGGATGCTCGATTTTGGTGGAACTGCACAAAAACTTTGGGTGCTTCATTGCCTCAACAGCCTCCTTCCTTTCCTGTCAGTTGCTAATCTCGGCCTGCTTCCTTCCTTTGCTATTAGTCGCCTGGCTTATCTCGGCTACCAGTCAAATGAAATAGTAATTGATATGCTACCTCACACAGGTTGGTACTGGTCTTTATCCTGATTATTGTGCTTGTCATATGTATTGGTAATTTGGTATTGTGCTACTGTTTGCCAATTTCATAAAGGTGTAACTTGGAGCCTGAACTCGCAGGCAAATCATTACATTGGGTGATTTCAGTAGAACTGCACAAAAAGATCAGATGGACAGGTACTTATGCTGTTGCTATGTACTCCAAAGTTCACTCGGCATAAGCATCGATGTTGACAAGAAGAAGTGCCTATATTCATTCGAGTATCAACCGCGTCAACCAGTTGTCAAACTCCAAGTATTAGGAGAGTGAACGCCAAAATATTGCTTGGTGATAGCCCGTAAAAACGTAGCTCAGTCTTTGGTCCCAACTTGTGCCTTTTGGTTATCGGCACATATGGTAGCGAATCAGTATGGCATGGAGTCTAAAGATTCCAGACAAGTTGGTTGACACGTATATTCATCTGGCACTTAATCAGTCTACACGCCAGGGATGCTCCATTTCAGTTGAACTGCACAAAAAATTTGGGTGGTTCATTTTCTCAACCTCCTCCTTTCTTGTCTGCAATGTAGAATTTTGGCGAGCTACAGAACCAAGATGAGCCAGTAAACTAGTTGGATGAAAGTAGTGGCCAAGTTGCTCAAACCTCCCTCGGCACGAGGCCACTATTTGAGGATAAACCTACAAGCACAATTCAGATTGTCTGTGCTGCCTCTTATGTACTCGAAAGTTTACTCGTACAAGCATTAATTTTAGCAAGAAGTACCTCCGACTGAACACCATTTACCAGTCTATACCCTAGGTAATTAAAGTTCATCCATGGATTATATTGGCTATGATCTCAATCATTTGGTGGCATAAACATACTGAACATGTGTTTATCTGAATCTTTTGTGAATTATCTATGAATATTGTCATGTGATCTATCAATCATTTGGATGCATAGACATGATGAACTTGTGTATATATGAATCTTTTGACTTGTTGATTGTGAATGTTGGCTATGAATATGAACGTGTCCTGTGAACCTGAGTTTGATACGAATGTTTACCTATTCTGTTGTACTTGTGTGTGAACTTGTTAGTATGTCTACTGTGGGATTTGTGACATGTGGGTGTCAATGGCACACCTTCTTCCCGAGAAGAATTGCACCTGCTTTGTTATGGTAGCAACGGCGCATCAGCTCTTCTTAATATTTTTTGCTCTGTCTTCCCCCCTCCCCCGCTCAACCCCGGCCGTAATGTTTTCGGCCTCAAAACAAGCATAATGGGCTGCGTTGTTTTGGGGGCTTGATGAAAAATTGAGTGATGGTTTCTGTAGGTTGGCCCGCCCAGCAAATGGGCGGCTGGTCCACCACGGACTGGGAGGCTAAAAATACAAGTTGTATAGTGCAGAGGCAAGTAAAAAAACGCCATCGAGAGCCATCCAGTGAAGAAAAAAATCGCGTCTGATGTGCTTCTTCAGTCGGGCTGCCGGCCCCCTCTTTAATCCAGTTCGCTCGGGGATCTAGCTGGTACTATAATTTTTTTTCCAGAGGGCGAACAAGTATGAGCTAGGCCTAGGTATGCGTAGCCCACGACATACGGAGACAGTGGTTTCAACTTATTTTTTTAGGTCCATACAAGCCTATGGGCCTCCCAGCGTAGGTTTTATTTTTTCTTAAAGATCGGCAGCCCAATGTAGTTTCTTAATAAAACGTAGATCTCTGTTCTATTTATCTATATATAAGAATAATAATGTTGTGTCCAATTTATGTTTTCCCTTCTAACAACATTATATATATTTATATTATTACTATTATTGTAAATTTATAGAGACTTATATATACATTATAAAAACATCCCACATGTTATTAACTTATAAAAGTAAATGTTTAACAGAAGTTGGCAAGGAAAATCCTGGTTGTTTTTGACTCACAGGTAGGAAAATCCTGATGAATGCGTACAAAAGCTTGCGAAGATTTTAAGGACCAATGTAATAATAACGCGCTAATTTTTATTTTGAGCAATAACTCGCTAATTTGTTAATTTTATATATATAAAATGTGTCGCAATGGTTTATTTTTTGATATTAATTGCTCCTTCTAACCTAACATTATATATAGAACGAGCCCAACTAATTCGTGTATTTCAAGAAAGTGCAAATGGCTGGGATTTCTTAGAAAACATTAAATGGGCCGCATTGACGCAAAATTATTTGTTCACCCAGCCCAGCAAATGGACTGTACATTCTAGAAAACATGGGTTAAATATATACCACATTTTGCAGGCTGACATGTGGGACAATAGGTCGAAGCCTATGCAGGGCGTTGTCAACTTGGTCAACAAATTTTTATGACATCCACAGCCATTGGATTTATATCCAACGGCCAACATGCACCTTCAATCTCTCGTCTTCTTCCTCCAGCATCGCCGGGACCGCCTGGTCCAGCCTCCAGCGGCTAGCGGCTCTGCTTAGCACGCATCGCTGTGAAGCGCTAACCCACCGCCTACCAGGCTATCCCTCCACCCCTCCACACCTCTTGTTATTCTCCACCGACTGCAGCCCCACGCTGCACCAGAACCAGTTATAACCCTTGTACTCCTCTCAATCTGCGACTCCACTGCCGCGTCTTCCCATCTCTGGGTCGTTCCCGTCCGAGGCCTCGCCATCGTCCATCGCCTCGCTGCGCTCGGCGCGACATGGTCAACAAACGAGAGTCATCAGAAGAGGACTGGAGATCCTGACGGCTGGGACCCACGAGGTCCATGGTCGCACGCAAGGAAAGTTCCTCCTTATTAAGCTGAAAAAAATGTTTCCTCCCCCTGACAGCTGGGACCCACATGCTGTATCTCCGCATGGAAGGAAGTGCCTCCTTGTTATGCGAAAAACTATTCCTCCGTTGATAGCCGGGACCCGTCGATTTAGTGGCTGACTTGTGGGCCTACTAAGGGACGTGTCTGTGAGGGCTTTGTCAACTTATAATCAACAAATGATTCTAGCAATGGACCGTTGGATGTTAATCCAACAGCCGTGCTCCTTCTTCAACCTCTGTTCTTGCTCCTCGTTCTCCCGTGGGCGGCAGTGCTGCCGCGCACCCGAACCAGTCAAGTTTCCCACTCCTCTTCATCTGCGACTCCACTGCCGCGTCTTCCCCATCTCTGGGTCGTTCCAGTCTGGGGCCTCGGCGTCGTCCACCGGCCTTGGTGCGCTCGGCACGGTGTGGTCAACATGATCAATAAACGAGAGTCATCGGAAGATGACTGTACGTGAGAGGCTGACAGTGGGGCGCACCACGCCCATGGACGCATGCATGCAACTGCATCCTTTTTACCCTGAAAAATAATGTTTTCTCCCCCTGACTGCTGGGACCCACCAGCTACATCTTCGCACGCAAGGAAGTGCGTCCTTATTACGCCAAAAAGAATGAATACTACCGCTGACAGCTCGGACCCACCAGCTATATCCTCGCGCGCAAGGAAGTGCCTCCTTGTTACGCACAAAAAATGAATACTCCCCCTGCTAGCTGGGACCCACCATAGTGGGAGGCTGACTTGTGGGCCTACTAAGTTGACGCGGACGGAGGGCTTTGTCAACTTAGTCAATATGAACGATTCAAGCTCAAGTGACCGTACGATGTCCATCCAACGACCGTAGTGCTTCTTCAACCTCTGTTCTTCTTGCTCCAGCCACCCAAACAAGTGTCGGCCGTGCCGCCTGCTCCTGCCTCCCGTGTCCGGCTATGCTTGAGGGAGTCCTGGATTAAGGTGTCCTTGGGTGTCCGGGCTATGTGACGTGGGCCGGACTGATGGCCCATGAAGATACAAGATAGAAGACTTCCTCACGTGTCCGGATGGGACTCTCCTTTGCGTGGATGGCAAGCTTGGCGTTCGGATATGAAGATTCCTTCCTCTCAGAACTGACTCAGCACAACCCTAGGCCTCTCCGTGTCTATATAAACCGGAGGGTTTAGTCTGTAGAGGCAATCACAATCATACAAAGCTAGACATCTAGGGTTTAGCCATTACGATCTCGTGGTAGATCAACTCTTGTAATCCTCATATTCATCAAGATCAATCAAGCAGGAAGTAGGGTATTACCTCCATCAAGAGGGCTCGAACCTGGGTAAACATCGTGTCCCCCGTCTCCTGTTACCATCGACCTTAGACGCACAATTCGGGACCCCCTACCCGAGATCCGCCAGTTTTGACACCGACATTGGTGCTTTCATTGAGAGTTTCGCTGTGTCGTCATTAGAAGGTTTGATGGCTCCATCAGTCTTCTACAACAATGCCGCCCTGGGGGAGGTTTTTCTCCCCTACCAGATCTTCGTATTCGGCGGCTTCGCTCTGCGGGCCAACTCGCTTGGACATCTAGAGCAGATCGACAGCTATGCCCCAGGTCACCAGATTAGTTTTGGGAATCTGGACTATGTCGCTGATATCCGAGGAGACTTGATCTTCCAAGGGTTCACGATGAAAGGATCGATATGGTTGACTAGAGGGGGGTGAATAGGCAACTAACAATTTTAAGCTTTTCTTTACCAATTTAAACTTTGCAATAATAAAGGTTGTCTAGATGTGCAACTAGGTGGACAACCTATATGATGCAACAACACACGCACACGAGCAAGCAAGGATAGGAACACAAATAAGCTTGCACAAGTAAAGGGATAAGATAACCAAGGTGGAGCCGGTGGAGACAAGGATGTGTTACCGAAGTTCCTTCCTTTTGAGGGGAAGTACGTCTCATTAGAGCGGTGTGGAGGCACAATGCTCCCCAAGAAGCCACTAGGGCCACCGTAATCTCCTCACACCCTCGCACAATGCAAGAGCCGTGATTCCACTATTGGTGCCCTTGAAGGCGGCGACCGAACCTTTAGAAACAAGGTTGGGGCAATCTCCACAACTTAATTGGAGGCTCCCAACAACACCACGAAGCTTCACCACAATGGAATATGGCTCCACGGTGACCTCAACCGTCTAGGATGCTCAAACACCCAAGAGTAACAAGATCCGCAAGGGATAAGTGGGGGGAATCAAATATCTTGTGGTGGAAGTGTAGATTGGGCCCTTGTCACCCAATCCCGAGCAAATCAACAAGTTTGATTGGCTAGGGAGAGAGATCGGGCCAAAATGGAGCTTGGAGCAACAATGGAGCTTAGAGAGAGAAGAGGTAGTCAACTAGAGGTTGAAGAAGCCCCTTATATAGTCGTGGAAAAATCCAACCGTTATCCACTTAGTCAGCCAGCGACGCTGCGGTACTACCGCTCGGTAGCGGTACTGCGAGGTCAAGCACGGTACTACCGTGGTGGACCACGGTACTACCGCAGCAGCAGCACAGGCCGGGACTAGCCTGACTAGGGGCAGTACTACCGCTCGTGCGGTACTACCGCTCCCCCTTACGGTACTACCGCAAGGCAGGGGAGTCACGACCTGAGAAGGGCGCGGATGAAATAAATTACATCCGTGCCAACTTCCGCTGAAAAGGGTAGTGCGAAAATCCGACGCGGTACTACCGCTCCTCAGGAGCGGTACTACCATAGCGCGTGCCTACTACCGTGATTCTACGGTACTTGGTAGGAGGGCCACGGTACTACGGCTCAGGGGAGCAGTACTACCGTGGGCCCCCGCGGTACTACCACGCTGGAGGAGCGGTACTACCGTGGTGGGCGTGGATGTAAAAAATTACATCCGCCCCTACTACCGCACCGGAGCGGCACTAGGCCTGGGAGCCGCGGTACTACCGCGTGTACCTGCGGTACTACCGCAAGTACAGTGGCAAATGTCAGAATTCCGCACAACCAAGATAACGAAGGGAAGCTCCGAAGTGCAGGGAAAGGAGGGACAAGTGTACGTGTTGATTCCGCCCTAACCTTTCCGTCATGACCCCTCTTAATAGTACGGCTCTCCTACGACTCAAATCCACCAAAAAGAAAGCGTGGGACGACGCCGCCTTCAATAGTCTCCGAGGGGCACCGAATCGCCTCGAGCCTAGAGATGAACCATCCGAGGAACTCAAAGCATACGATTAGTCCGCAAAAGTATCGTCATCAATCACCAAAACACTTACGGGATAAATATGCCCTTACAATCTCCCCTTTTTTGGTGGATTGATGACAATACGGGATTTGCACAAAGATACAATAATATAGAGCAAGAGCAAACCCTCCTCTCCAAAATATAGACGGGCTCCCCTAGATGTGGGCACTCGGATGAATGCTTTGGACTGCATAGCACACGATCTAGGATCACCACTCCCCCTATATTTTAGAGACAAAGGTCTGAAGAATAACATCTAAGCAACATATAGCACGATATAACATAAGCTTGCTAAGATAGATAGAGTGCATATGTCTTACACCATAAGAAGAAAAAGCAACCAACTAAAAACGAGGTTCAAACGATTCAAACGAGGTTCAACCGGAAACGTAATAAACACACCAAACACGAACACAAGACTCAAGAATCTCACGCTCTCCCCTTTGGCATCGAGACGCCAAAAGGTAGAGAGGACACCTACACACAAGCGGTGGCTCAGGTAGAGGGAACTCGTCCCAACCCTCTCCGTCGGACTCCTCGGCAGCGAGGATGGACTCCTCGGCGTCCTCCTCGTAATCATTCCACTTGTAGCCTTGCTTCGCCATCCACTCGGTCTCTGGGGTGATGTGCTCCTCAGATCCTCCGCACACATCCTCACCATAGAGCTTCAAGATCTTCCTTTCCCGGCATTTACTCTCCTTGGATGCCACATGAGTCCTGTACTGCCCCTTGGCTTGCATGCAGGAAAGAGTCTTCATCTTGTCCTTCAGCTTCGTGGCCCAAGAAGGCATAGAGGAGCTCTGGGAAGGCCTAGCAGCATGGCCTTCATCAACATGCTCGGCGCCAGCATCCTCCTCTCCAACAGCAGCCCTAGCTGCAGACGCCTCAGCACGAGTAGTAGTGTTGGCCCAATTGGGTTTGACACGCAGACAGATGGGGTCATGGCGAATCCAACGAGGGCAAGGAACTCCTCACTGTGGAACATCTTGTCCCAAGTCCTCGAGATCAGCAGAAACAGATATGGACCGTATATAGGCACCTTGCGGTTGAACACGGCAAACCGAAGCTCATACCACATGATGTGTGAGATATCAAGTCGCTGAGTCTGAGACACACGAGCCTCCTCGCAGATGAGCATCATATCCACCATATAGGCATGAACCTTGTCCTTGTCACCAATGCGGGGAACAAGGAGTTGCGGAAGATGCGGTACATGATATCCAAAAGGAGTTGAGCACCAAACCTATCTTGCCACTTGGAAGTGTCTTCTCAACATAGAACGGTGCAAGCCTGTCCTTGTTGGCAGAGTCAGGGTTGGCATGGGGACGAACACCTACGGGGGAGTCAAGCCCGTCATCAGGAACTTGGAGCATATCCATGAACTCCTTCCAGGTAGCAGTCAGCTTATGGCCATTTGTCATCCAGGTCATTCTCCTTTCCTCATTGGGGTGAAAGTAGACAAAAGCAAATAACTGACCAATGAGCTCAGGATCATAGTCAAGGTGAAAGGAGATGATATGCTCAATGCCAAACTGCTCCACCAAGTCCAGAGCCTCTCCAAAGTAGGCACGGAACTTCTCCTTCCTCAAGTGATGCATGTCAATCCACTTCACATCCACATAGGTATTCTCGCTTGTTCTTAATGACGTCCGGATAGATGTTGGTTTGATGCTTGTTCCAGAACAGCTCACATCCCCGACCGAGGAACGAGGGGTCACGACGGATCCATGTTCCGAGGCGGACGTAGTCGTAATGGGGCATCTCATCCATGCTCTGGAGGGCTCCTTGACCTTGGTGGCGCTTGTCTTGACATGGCGCTTGGGGGCGTAAGAGGAGCCCTCCAGTGCGTCACCGGGTTCTTGTGACGCTTGGAGCCGGTGTCACAGCTGGGATTGGACCGGCGAGAGCCACCACCTGAACCACACACGCAAAGCACCAAAAACGCAAGAAGATCAATGCAAAGGCCACAAAAAAGCACACGAAAAACATAGGAGACATATGAGAAAGTTGGCATGCGATAGGTGTGAGGCATGGTAGGATGGCCACTGCCTGCGGTACTAAAGCGATAATCTTTGCTCCAGACGCAGTAGTGCGTCTTGAGGTCACGGTAGTACCGTGGCTGAGCGGAAGTAAACAGTGCCGCACAGTATGATGTAGTACCGCACCCGAGGGCGGTAGTACTGCGTCTTGATAAGTACCAGCGCCATAGAAGCGATAGTACCGCTGCAGCGGTCCAACTATCGATTTGAATCTGAAAAGAACCATGAAACAATGGCGGTGCTACAAAGCGATCAGATCTAGCGCATGACAATACAAATATAAATCCTCTGCAATACTACACTCCATCATCCTATTCTTGCAGAGAATATGCCTATCAATCTCAAGAACACACAAGCCTCCCCAAAGCCTAGAAACGCCAAACACCAACAACAAGGAGAGGGAATTGGGGAAAACACAGGTCCACAAAGAAGAGCACGCGGTGGAGAACGATCCCACCGGTCGGAATCACGGGAGGGCAGCGGTGAAGGAGATCCGGCGAGACGCCCGGCTCCGTTCTTGAGCAAGGGAGAGAAGGAGGCGATGTGGGGAGAAGGTAGCGAATGGGTATGGGGGAGTTAGAACTCCCCTGCCCGCCATAACCCCTCGCCTGCGAACCGTCCATGATAATCACAGTGTCTCATCATGTAGTACCGCTCGGGCGGAAGTTCCGCACCGAGGCGGTAGTACCGCTTCGACCGGGCGGCAGTAAAAATTACTGTCGTGAGGTTGCGGTAGTACCGTGCTCCATAAGCGGTAGTAATCTTGTGGCTGGCTGCGGTAGTACCGCAGCTGGCAGCGCTTAGTACCGTGAATCTCAAGTCACCGCATGATTCAAAAAGCGAAAAAGGGCCTTTGCAATGATTTTTTTTCACACACAAGAAACCACAAACTCAACCACAACCTAGAGGCAAAAAGACAACAAGAAACCACCAAACGACAAGGCCTCTCAAGGAGAGAGAGGCGGTGGCGTCAAGCCACCTATGTTTGAGTAGGATGGTATGGCACCAAGAATTATCCTTGGGCCCATGACCAAAACTCGTCTTTGGAACACAAGTACCATCAAAAATGGCTAATGTGAAAGAGGTGATCAATTTACGCATAATGGGGGGAGGAAGAGTTCATTGAGAGAACAATATTCCCCCTATGTCCATGCCTACACCTAAACTAGACAGCAAGTTGAGTGTGGTGGGGAGTGCACGGGCTCAAGTCACATTGCTCAAATCAATGATATTTAGCTCATGCCTTAACTCTTGAAATCTTGCTTCATCTAAGGGCTTCGTGAATATATCTGCAAGGTTATCCTGAGTGTTGACATACTTGAGCTCGATCTCTCCTCGCCTAATGTGATCCCGGATGAAGTGATACCGAATCTCGATGTGCTTCGTCTTGAAGTGTTGCACCGGGTTGAGAGAAATCTTGATGGCACTTTCATTATCACACCAAAGAGGCACTTTGTCACAAATGACACCGTACTCCTTTAAAGTTTGCCTCATCCATAGGAGTTGAGCACAACAACTACCGGCCGCCACATCTTCCACTTCGTGGACGAGAGACACACAACTTTGCTTCTTGGAAGACCAACTTACCAAGGAGCAACCAAGAAATTGGCACCCTCCTAAGTGGACTTCCTATCCACTTTGTCTCCCGCCCAATCGGAATCATAAATCCTTCAAGCTTGAAGTTTGCTCCTCTTGGGTACCATAAGCCAAAGTTTGGGGTATGAGCGAAATATCGAAGATTCGCCGACCGCCACAAAATGACTTTCCTTTGGTGCGGCTTGAAACCGTGCACACATTCCCACACTCAACATGATATCCGGTCTAGATGCACAAAGGTAAAGCAAGGATCCAATCATGGAGCGATATACCTTTTGATCCACCGCTTTACCATTGGGATCAATGTCAAGTTGGCACTTGGTGGGCATTGGTGTAGTAGCCGGCTTGACATCACTTAGCTTGAATCTTTTGAGCATGTCTTGAGTGTATTTGGCTTGGTTGATGAAGGTTCCTTCTCTTCTTTGTTTGATATCGAAACCAAGAAAGAACTTCAACTCTCCCATCGAAGACATCTTGAACTTGGAGGTCACGAGGCGGCAAATTCCTCATTGAAAGCTTTGTTAGGAGAACCAAAGATAATATCATCAACATATAGTTGGCATACAAACAACTCCCCATTGACCTTCTTAGTAAAAGAGTGGGATCGATTTGCCCCACTTCAAAACCACGATCTTGTAACAACTCGGTAAGGTGGTCATACCAAGCACGTGGGGCTTGTTTAAGTCCATAGAGTGCCTTATCGAGTTGATATACATGATCCAGAAGTAGGGGTCCTCGAACCGGGGGTTGCTTGACATAGACCAACTCATTAATGGGACCATTAAGAAAAGCACTTTTACATCCATTTGTTGCAACTTAAAGTTGTGATGGGAAGCATAAAAAATCAACAAACAAATGGATACAAGACGAGCAACGGGAGCAAAGGTTTCACCGTAGTCGATACCCTCGACTTGGGAGTAGCCTTGTGCTACCAATCTTGCCTTGTTGCGTAATGATGTTCCCATGAGCATCTTGCTTGTTCTTGAAAATCCACTTGGTTCCAATGACGTTGTGGTTCTCCGATGGCCTTGGCACCAATCTCCACACCTTGTTGTACTCAAAGTTGTTGAGTTCTTCATGCATGGCATTGAGCCAATCCGGGTCTTGCGCCTCATAGACCTTTTGAGGTTCAACACAAGAGACAAACGCGTGATGTTCACAATAGTTTGCCAATTGTCTCTGAGTGCTTACCCTTTTCTTAGGCTTCCAACCACATTCTCCATGAGATGGCCTTTGGTAGTGAGTTTGGAAGCAATCTTGGCGGCACGATGCTCTAAATCCTCCTCGGAGGTGCGATGAGGAGAGGTCACTTGATCATCTTGAGCGCCGTCTTGAGCATGACCTTCATCTAGAGCATGCTCGGGTAAGAGAACTTCGACCTTGGGCATCATTTAAGGTGATATCATCACCTTGAGCACGATCTTGCCCTTGGTTTTGTTCTTGAGGTTGAGGGCCTTCACTTTGTTCTTGAGCGTGTGGGCCTTGGGTTGGTGATGGCTCCACTTGAGTGGAGCATTGTCCTTCTCCTTCGCCACAAGGGGTTCCTCAATGGGTAGGATAAAGCCAACTCCCATTCTTCTTATGGCTTGGGGAGGAATTTCATCACCTACATCACAAGTGCCACTTTGCTCCACTTGGAAGCCGTTATTCTCATCAAACTCCACGTTACACGTCTCCTCAATAAGTCCCGTGGATTTATTGAGGACACGGTAAGCATGAGAGTTTGTAGCATAACCAACAAATATGCCCTCATGAGCTCTAGCTTCAAATTTAGACAAACGAACACCTTTCTTGAGAATGAAACACTTACACCCGAACACCGGAAGTACTTGAGGTTGGGCTTGTTGCGGTGAGTATCTCATAAGGAGTCTTGTTCAAGCCTTTGCGGAGATAAAGCCGATTGGATGCATGACAAGCGGTGTTGATGGCTTCGCCCAAAAGTTGTATGGAGACTTGAACTCCGCCATCATGGTCCTTGCCGCATCCATCAACGTCCGGTTCTTTCTCTCCGCCACACCATTTTGTTGAGGGGTATATGGTGCGAATATTGATGCTTGATTCCCTCATCACTAAGAAACTCATCCAAGGTGTAGTTCTTGAACTCGGTGCCGTTGTCACTTCTTATAGTCAAGATCTTTGCATTATGTTGACGTTGAGCTTCATTTGCAAAGTCGATGACGGTTTGTTGGGTCTCACTCTTCCTCTTGAAGAAATATACCCAAGTGTATCTCGAATAGTCATCCACGATCACCAAGCAATACTTTCTTCCTCCAAGACTATCAAATGATGGTGGCCCAAAGAGATCCATGTGAAGGAGCTCCAAGGGTCTCTTTGAGTATATGATAGTCGTGGGAGGGTGAGCTTTCTCATGAAGCTTTCCTTCAATAGAAGCACTGCAAGCACGGTCTTTGGCAAAACTAACATTTGTTAGTCCACGGACATGGTCCCCCTTGAGAAGATTTGGCAAAGATATCATATTTACATGGGCTAAACGGCGATGCCAAAGCCATCCCACGTCAACTTTAGCCATTAGGCATGTCGCGGTCTTAGTGGGTCGCTCCGAAAAGTTAATCACATAGAGACCGTTTTCGACATGCCCGACAAAACTACTTTAAGAGTCTTGCTCCACAAGAGGGCCACAGTATCAATGTCAAAGAAAGTAGCATAACCCATGACTGCAAGTTGACGAACGGAAAGCAAATTGTATGCAAGGGACTTAACAAGCATGACTTTCTCAATCGTAAGATCATGAGAAATGACAACCTTGCCGAGACCCAATACCTTAGAATGTGATGCATCACCCCACTCGACATCGGTGGGCATAGATGGAATCTCTTGCACGTCCACCACCATGTCCTTGCTCCCGGTCATATGATTTGTTGCTCCACTATCGAGCAACCATGATCCCCACCGAAGCAAACCCCTACAAGAGATCAATGCTTGGTTTTAGGTACCCATTTGGTAATGGGTCCTTTAATGTTAGTAACGAGGGTCTTAGGAACCCAAATAGACCATTCAATGTACTCATAAGAAGAACCAACAAATTTAGCATAAACATGCCCATCACTAGCACGGCACAACACATAAGAGGGGTTAAAGTCGCCGGCTATGTTCATGGGGATGACGTTGTCCTTCTTGACATTGCCACCCTTTGCACGGTTCTTCTTCTTCTTGGAAGCACCCTCTCCTTCCCTCACAAAAGTTTGCTTGAGAGGGGAGGTTGCTTGGTCTTGTCATTCTTCTTCTTGCTCTAGGGCTTGGGCGCGAACCCAATCCCTTCCTTGGCCACAACTTCCTTTTGATTACTCAAAAGGTCGTTAAGGTTCTTCTCACCTTGAATGCATATGACAAGGCCCTTTTCAAGTTGCTCCTTCAACTTAGCATTCTCCTCAACAAGATGCACATGCTCACAACAAGGGTTAGTAGCATTTGCATTATCAATCAATATCATATGAGGAAAGGTGGCTTTCTCCTTGGTTAGCTTCACTTGGAGTTGATCATGAGACTCTTTGATACTAGCATGAGCACCCTTCAAGACTTTGTGAGCCTTGTCGAGAGTGTCAAAGTCCTCGTTGAGTCTAGCAAGATCAACTCCAAGCTTTGCCTTCTCGGAACTAAGCACACGAGACACAACAAGAGCATGATCAAGGTCTTTCTTTAATTTAGCGTGATCATCGTTGTGTGACTCCTCAAGAGCCAAACGAAGACCACGCTCTTCCTCAAAAGCATTGGAAAGATCCGAAATCTCATCGGCATAGTCACGACTATGCCCTTCCATCTTAGAAATGGTTTCTTCATGAGTCTCGATCATGACATTGGCTTCACCAAGTTGTTCCAAGAGAGCAACGAAGTGCATCTTGGATTTCCCTTTGAGTTTACTCATAAAGATCTCAAATTCATTTTCCTCTACACTAGTCCCCTCATGTTCATCAATACAATCCGTCAAAGAAGAATGATTGATGATGGTAGTTTTGATGTTGGGGTTACCTTATTGGTGGCTTTAGCCATGAGGCACTTAGCGGTGATGCTTTCATTGGGTGAACCAAGAGAGACACCGAGGAGTCATTGCAATGGCCACGGAGGCCATGGCAACCGGTTCACCATCCTCATCATCATCATCATCCTCATTGTACTCTTCTTGAACCACCAAAGCTTTGTGAGGAGTCTTCTTTGGGAAGTTGCTCTTGTTGGGAAAAGACTTGGCCTTGTCCTTACGGATGAGCTTGCCACCATTGTCTTCCCTCTTCTCATATGGACACTCCGCAACAAAGTGACTCACATTTCCACAATTGAAACACGTCCTCACTCGTTGCTTGCCCTTAGAGCCACTTGAATTGCTCTTGTTGAAGTTGGGCCTTGAGTTCTTCTTGCTCCAAAATTGTCTTGAAGCAAGGGCCATGTGTTCATGATAATCATACTTAGTATCTTCGAGGTTGCTCTCTTCTTATTCCTCCTCTCCATCTTCTTCGACACAAATCTTGGCCTTCAAAGCGAGGTTGGGCTTCTTTGCTCTTTGAGAGCGAAGCACTGCATTGTCGGCGGTCTTGTCCAATATGCTCATAGCCACAAACTCATCCAACACATCACTTGAGGACAAGGTGTGGAAGTCCGGTCGTTGACGGATGACGGAGGACATGGCTTTGTGGTAGGGCATCATTGCCTTGAGAAATTTGTGGTTGGTCCGGGTGTCCTATGTGTCCTTACTTCCATGATCCCGGAGGAGACGGCAAGCTTGGTTACTCTCCGATAGAGCTCACGAGGTTCTTCTTCTTCCTTCATTGCAAACTCATCGGCTTCATCTTGGACCACTTCATAATTGGAACGTTGAATGCTTGCGCTTCCTCGATACATGGAAACCACCTTGAGCCAAGCATCTTTGGCACGGGTGTAAGGCGGAGATGAGGGAGGTCTTCGAGAAGGATTGCTTCTTGGATGATGAAGAGAGCATTCTCATTGAATTGATGGTCCACGACCTCTCTAGGAGAGAAATTGCTCGGATCATGCGGATAGAAACCTTCTTCAATGATTCTCCAAAGGTTAGTGTTCACATGATTTAAATGACGCTTAAAACGATAAACCCAAGAATCAAAATCCTCCCTTTTATCAATCTTAGGTGGTGGACCGGCATGATTCAAATGAGTGGAAGGAATCGGTCCACCATAAACGGGAGGTTGCTCATGGGCGAAGATGCCGGTGCCATTCTTACCACTAGACGAGGGGCTTTCTCACTAGTAGCTTCCCCTTATCGGAGTTAGCATCCGCTCCCGTGTTGGCGGGATCACCCACTTTCACGGGTGCGGTGGAAAGTTTAAGCCCTTCTAGGAATTCCTTAAACATGTCCTTGACCTCGCTTCGTCATGGAATTTTTCAATGTGTCCAACGCCACATTGAATTCCTCACGAAGATCGAGGTATTCCATCTCCGTAGATGATGTCGGATTCAAGCACCGGAGTGCTCCCCACATCATCTCTGACGTCAACTCATACTCTACAGACGGTGAAGTCCTTAAAAAGAGACGAGGCTCGATACCAATTGAAAGGATCGATATGGTTGACTAGAGGGGGTGAATAGGCAACTAACAATTTTAAGCTTTTCTTTACCAATTTAAACTTTGCAATAATAAAGGTTGTCTAGATGTGCAACTAGGTGGACAACCTATATGATGCAACAACACACGCATTACGAGCAAGCAAGGATAGGAACACAAATAAGCTTGCACAAGTAAAGGGATAAGATAACCAAGAGTGGAGCCGGTGGAGACAAGGATGTGTTACGAAGTTCCTTCCTTTTGAGGGAAGTACGTCTCCGTTAGAGCGGTGTGGAGGCACAATGCTCCCCAAGAAGCCACTAGGGCCACCGTAATCTCCTCACGCCCTCGCACAATGCAAGAGCCGTGATTCCACTATTGGTGCTCTTGAAGGCGGCGACCGAATCTTTACAAACAAGGTTGGGGCAATCTCCACAACTTAATTGGAGGCTCCCAACAACACCACGAAGCTTCACCACAATGGAATATGGCTCCACGGTGACCTCAACCGTCTAGGATGCTCAAACACCCAAGAGTAACAAGATCCGCAAGGGATAAGTGGGGGGGAATCAAATATCTTGTGGTGGAAGTGTAGATCGGGCCCTTGTCACCCAATCCCGAGCAAATCAACAAGTTTGATTGGCTAGGGAGAGAGATCAGGTCAAAATGGAGCTTGGAGCAACAATGGAGCTTAGAGAGAGAAGAGGTAGTCAACTAGAGGTTGAAGAAGCCCCTTATATAGTCGTGGAAAAAATCCAACCGTTATCCACTTAGTCAGCCCGCGACGCGCGGTACTACCGCTCCAGGGGCGCGGTACTACCGCGAGGCCGCACGGTACTACCGTGATGGACCATGGTACTACCGCAGCAGCAGCACAGGCCGGGACTAGCCTGACTAGGGGCAGTACTACCGCTCATGCGGTACTACCGCTCCCCCTTACGGTACTACCGCAAGGCGGAGTCACGACACGAGAAGGGCGCGGATGAAATAAATTACATCTGTGCCAACCTGCTGAAACTGCGGTAGTCACGAAAATCCGACGCGGTACTACCGCTCCTCGGAGCGGTACTACCGTGGCGCGTGCCTACTACCGTGATTCTCTACGGTACTTGGTAGGAGGGCCACGGTACTACGGCTCGGGGAGCGATTACTACCGTGGGCCCCAGCAGTACTACCGCTACCGGACGCGGTACTACCGTGGTGGGCGCGGATGTAAAAAATTACATCCGCCCCTACTACCGCACCGGAGCGGCACTAGGCCTGGGAGCCGCGGTACTACCGCTCCTAGGGAGCGGTACTACCGTGGCACCCCGCGGTACTACCGCGTGTACCTGTGATACTACCGCAAGTACATTGGCAAATGTCGTAATTCCGCACAACCAAGATAACGAAGGAAGCTCCAAAGTGCAGGGAAAGGAGGGACAAGTGTACGTGTTGATTCCGCTTAACCTTTCCGACGCGGACCCCTCTTAATAGTACGGCTCTCCTACGACTCAAATCCACCAAAAAGAAAGCGTGGGGCGGCCGCGTCTTCAATAGTCTCCGAGGGGCACCGAATCGTCTCGAGCCTAGAGATGAACCATCTGAGGAACTCAAAGCATACGATTAGTCCGCAAAAGTATCGTGATCAATCACCAAAACACTTACGGGATAAATATGCCTTTACACACGACCCCAACCTCCACTCTGGCCTTAGAGTCAAGCGCATCGCCATGTCCGAAGACGAGATTCCTGAGCCCGCCGGACAATCTGCGGTCACTAAGCCCAGTACGGGAGAGCCGGAGGAAGTAGTGTCGCTGGCAACCATCATGAAGCCGGACTCTTCTCCGGACACTGGCTCCGAACCCTCGGAGTCAGCATCGTGTGAGCTCGGTCAAGGAGTCCCCTTCCCGCTGTACTCCACAGACTCTCTTCTCCCTGGCAAAACCTCGCCCTTAAGCGAGGCTCTGGACTTGATGCGATCCCTCGTCATTATAGAGGAGCAACGTCCGAACTACGCTCAACCCGGACTAGGGGCTGAGAGCGGGGAATTTTACATCCCACCCACCACCCACTTCATAGCCACTGTCAAGGACTTAACTGACATGCTCGATTACGGCTCCGAAGACATCGACGGTATGGACGACGATGCCGGAGAAGAGCAGGCCCAAAACCCGCCGTTTACCGGACGCTGGACGGCCACCTCTTCATATGACGTGTACATGGTGGATACACCCAAAGAGGGTAACGGCGATAACGAGAAGAATCCAGTCGAGGATAAACCTCCTGAGATACAACCAAAGCGCCGACGTCAGCGGCGCCGCTCTAAATCACGCCGTGGAAAAGACAGCAATACCGGCACGAGAGACAACAATACTCTGGACGATGCCGAAGACGAAGAAGAACCCGTCGAGCCAACCTCCGAATAGGACGATCGGGAAGATGAGCAAGTTAGCTTTGATGAACAGGTCGTAAACGAAGACTCGGAGGACAACAATTATCTTCCACTCTCCATGGATGAGGTGAGCCTCGGCAACGAAGACTTTACCGTGCCTGAGGAACCTCTTGAGTAGGAGCGCTTTAAGCGCCGGCTAATAGCCACTGCAAGGAGCCTAAAAAAGAAGCAGCAAAAGCTTCAAGCTGATCAAGATCTACTCAACGACAGATGGACTAATGTCCTCCCAGCCGAGGAATACGGCCTCGAGCGCCCAACCAAAAGTTACCCGAAGCGTAAACTTCTACCTCAATTCGACGACGAGGCACTGGACCCCGTACCATCAGCGCGTAACGCGGCTGACCGACCACCACATGGCCGGGACGAAACGGCAACACAAGCCAAACACCAGCCCATACCACCTCGCCGTAAAGGCAGAGACACAACAGCTCGGGGATATACATATGACCTGTGGCAGGACCTCGAAAATAGAGCAGGTCAGACCAGATCGATCTATGGATCACGGGGGCGTGCCCCGATGCGCGACGACGGCTATCTAGCCGGACGTGACAAGCATAACCACGTCCATGCCGAAAACCGCAGACGGACTCCATCCGAGCTACGTCGCAACTTGGCCCGATATAGAGGCGCCGCACACCCCCTCTGCTTCACTCATGAAGTAATGGAGCACGAATTCCCAGAAGGGTTTAAACCCGCGAATATCGAATCATATGATGGAACAGCAGATCCCGCGGTATGGATTGAGGACTTTCTTCCCCATATTCATATGGCCCGCGGTGATGATCTTCATACCATCAAATACCTCCCGCTAAAACTCAAGGGACCAGCTCGGCACTGGTTAAACAGCCTGCCAGAAAACTCTATTGGCAGCTAGGAGGACTTGGAAAACGCCTTCCGCGACAACTTCCAAGGTACATACGTCCGACCTCCGGATGCCGGTGACTTAAGTCACATAGTTCAACAGCCCGGAGAGTCAGCCAGAAAATTCTGGACTAGGTTCCTAACTAAAAAGAACCAGATCATTGACTATCCGGATGCCGAAGCCCTAGCGGCCTTTAAGCATAGCATCTGCGGCGAATGGCTCGCCCGACACCTCGGCCAAGAAAAGCCGAAGCCCATGGCAGCCCTCACGACACTTATGACCCGCTTTTGCGTGGGCAAAGATAGCTGGCCAGCCCGTAACAATAATAAAGCAAGCGAACCTGGCACCTCTGAAGCCAGAAATAGCAACGGCAAACCCCGACTCAACAGGCACAAGCATCGAAGTAATGGTGACAATACCAATGACACGGCGGTCAACGCCGGATTCAGTGGCTCCAAGTCCGGCCAGCAGAAGAAGCCATTTAAAAGAAACAATCCGGGCTCATCCAGCTTGGACCGCATACTCGATCGTCCATGTCAGATCCACGGCACCCCCGATAAACCAGCCAATCATACCAACAGAAGCTGTTGGGTCTTTAAACAAGCCGGTAAGTTAAATACCGAGAACAAGGAGAAGGGGTCGCAAAGTGAGGACGACGACGAGGAGCCCCGTTCGCAGAACACAGGGGGACAGAAGAAGTCCCCCCCCCCCCCAGGTCAAAATGGTGAGCATGATATACGTTACCCATATCCCCAAGAGGGAGCGCAAACGCGCGCTCAGGGACGTCTACGCGATAGAGCCAGTCGGCCCAAAATTCAACCCATGGTCGTCTAATACGTCTCCAACGTATCTATAACTTTTTATTGCTTCATGCTATATTATATTCTGTTTTGGATGATTAATGGGCTTTGTTATACACTTTTATATTATTTTTGGGACTAACCTATTAACCGGAGGCCCAACCCAGAATTGCTGTTTTTTTACCTATTTTAGTGGTTCGCAGAAAAAGAATATCAAATAGAGTCCAAACGGAATGAAACCTTCGGGAACGTGATTTTCGGAACAAACGTGATCCAGAGGACTTGGACCCTACGTCAAGAAAGCAACCAGTAGGGCACGAGGTAGGGGGGCGCCCCCCCCCCGAGGCGCGCCCTCCACCCTCGTGGGGCCCATGTTGCTCCACCGACGTACTTCTTCCTCCTATATATACCTACGTACCCCCAAACCAACAGAAGCATCCACGAAAACCTAATTCCACCACCGCAACCTTCCTGCATTCGTGAGATCCCATCTTGGGGCCTTTTCCACGTCTGCCGGAGGGGGCATTGATCACGGAGGGCTTCTACATCAACACCATATCCTCTCCGATGATGTGTGAGTAGTTTACCTCAGACCTTCGGGTCCATAGTTATTAGCTAGATGGCTTCTTCTCTCTCTTTGGATTTCATACAAAGTTCTCCACGATTCTCGTGGAGATCTATTCGATGTAATCTTCTTTTGCGGTGTGTTTGTTGAGACCGATGAATTGTGGGTTTATGATGTAGTTTATCTATGAACAATATTGGAATCTTCTCTAAATTCTTTTATGTATGATTGGTTATCTTTGCAAGTCTCTTCGAATTATCAGTTTGGTTTGGCCTACTAGATTGATCTTTCTTGCAATGGGAGAAGTGCTTAGCTTTGGGTTCAATCTTGCGTTGTCCTTTCCCGATGTGATGAGGGGCAACAAGGCACGTATTGTATTGTTGCCATCGAGGATAACAAGATGGGGTTTATATCATATTGCATGAGTTTATCCCTCTACATCATGTCATCTTGCTTAAGGTGTTACTCTGTTCTTATGAACTTAATACTCTAGATGCATGCTGGATAGTGGTCGATGTGTGGAGTAATAGTAGTAGATGCAGGCAGGAGTCGGTCTACTTGTCACTGATGTGATGCCTATATACATTATCATACCTAGATATTCTCATAACTATGCTCAATTCTATCAATTGCTCAATAGTATTTTTTTCACCCACCATAATACTTATGCTATTGAGAGAAGCCACTAGTGAAACCTATGGCCCCCGGGTCTATTTTCCATCATATTAATCTTCCAACACTTAGCTATTTTTATTGCCTTTTATTTTACTTCGCATTTTTATTATAAAAATACCAAAAACATTATCTTATCATATCTATCAGATCTCACTTTCGTAAGTGACCGTGAAGGGATTGACAACCCCTTTATTGCATTGGTTGCGAGGTTTTTATTTCTTTGTGTAGGTGCGAGGGACTCGTGCGTGGCCTCCTACTGGATTGATACCTTGGTTCTCAAAAACTGAGGGAAATACTTACGCTGCTTTACTGCATCACCCTTTCCTCTTCAAGGGAAAATCAACGCAGTGCTCAAGAGGTAGCAAGAAGGATTTTTGGCGCCGTTGCCGAGGAGGCTTACGCAAGGTCAAGTCAAGATTTGGACTCCCGACAACGAGCCATTTCTGGTGCCGTTGCCGGGGAGTCTACGCAAAAGTCAACATACCAAGTACGCATCACAAACTCTTATCTCCCGCATTACATTATTTGCCATTTGCCTCTCGTTTTCCTCTCCCCCACTTCACCCTTGCCGTTTTATTCGCCCTCTCTTTTCCGTTCGCCACTTTTCCGCTTGTTTCGTCGTTATGGCTAGTCCTTTATCTACTCCTTTATCTCCCGAGAATGAAGTTCTTAATTTTAACAAAGGGAGGGAGAAATCTAAAACATGCTTGGTACAGAATTTGCAATGTGCAAAATAGATCTACTAGGAACCAATCCACTTCCGTTCTTCTTCTCAATTTTTATGTAGGCATCACTCCTTGGAATAGATACATTCTTGATACCATTACCGGAGGAAATTTCTTGGGTAGCCATACTTTTGATTCTTATAATGCTATGATAGATTTGTTTGGCCCACCACATCTTTTGGTTAATGGAACCATGTTAACTTTGGAGCATGTGATGCAAAGACTTGAAATTATTGAAAATAAAGTTGCTACTGTAGAGTGATACGTCTCCAACGTATCTATAATTTTTTATTGCTCCATGCTACTTTATCTACTATTTTGGACTATATTGGGCTTTATTTTCCACTTCTATATTATTTTTGGGACAAACCTATTAACCGGAGGCCCAGCCCAGAATTGCTGTTTTTTTGCCTATTTCAGTGTTTCGAAGAAACAAAATATCAAACAGAGTCCAAACGGAATGAAACCTTCGGAAACGTGATTTTCTCACCGAACGTGATCCAGGAGACTTGGACCCTACTCCAAGAAGTAACAGAGGCGGTCACGAGGGTGGGAGTGCCCCCCTAGGGCGCGCCCTCTGACTCATGGGCCCCCTGTTGCTCCACCGACGTACTCCTTCCTCCTATATATACCTACGCACTTCAAACGATCGTAACAGAGCCAAAAACCTACCACCGCAACTTCCTCAGATCCATGAGATCCCATCTTGGGGCCTGTTAGGAGCTCACGGGAGGGCATCCACCACGGAGGGCTTCTACATCAACACCATAGCCCCTCCGATGAAGTGTGAGTAGTTTACTTCAGACCTTCGGGTCCATAGCTAGTAGCTAGATGGCTTCTTCTCTCTTTTGGATCTCAATACAATGTTCTCCCCTCTCTTGTGGAGATCTATTCGATGTAATCTTCTTTTTGCGGTGTGTTTGTTGAGACCGATGAATTGTGGGTTTATGATCCAGCTTATCTATGAATAATATTTGAATCTTCTCTGAATTCTTTTATGTATGATCGGTTATCTTTGCAAGTCTCTTCGAATTATCCGTTTAGTTTGGCCAACTAGATTGGTAGTTCTTGCAATGGGAGAAGTGTTTAGCTTTGGGTTCAATCTTGCGGTGTCCTTACCCGGATGTAAAGGGTTGCAAGGCACGTATTGTATTGTTGCCATCGAGGATAACAAGATGGGGTATTTATCATATTGCATGAATTTATTCCTCTACATCATGTCATCTTGCTTAAGGCGTTACTCTGTTTTTAACTTAATACTCTAGATGCATCTTTGGATAGCGGTCGATGAGTGGAGTAATAGTAGTAGATGCAGAATTGTTTCGGTCTACTTGTCTCGGACGTGATGCCTATATACATGATCATACCTAGATATACTCATAACTATGCTCAATTCTGTCAATTGCTCAATAGTAATTTGTTCACCCACCGTAGAATACTTATGCTCTTGAGAGAAGCCACTACCTATCACCCCCGGGTCTATTCTCATCATATCAATCTCCATCATTTTAATACTTGCTTTGTTTTTTACTTTGCCTTTTACTTTTTGCTTTGCATCTCTATATCAAAAATACCAAAAATATTATTTATCATCTCTATCAGATCTCACTCTCGTAAGTGACCGTGAAGGGATTGACAACCCCTAATCGCGTTGGTTGCGAGGAGCTATCATTTTGTGCAGGTACGAGGGACTTGTGCGTGGCCTCCTATTGGATTGATACCTAGGTTCTCAAAAACTGAGGGAAATACTTACGCTACTTTGCTGCATCATCCTCTCCTCTTCGGGGAAATCCAACGCAGTGCTCAAGAGGTAGCAAGAAGAATTTTTGGCGCCGTTGCCGGGGAGTCTACGCAAAAGTCAACATACCAAGTACCCATCACAAATCCTTATCTCTCGCATTACATTATTTGCCATTTGCCTCTCGTTTTCCTCCCCCCCACTTCACCCTTGCCGTTTTATTCGCCCCCTCTTTTCTGTTCGCCTTTATGTATTTCTTGGCTCGTTTTCTTGCTTGATTGAAATAGTTGAGTACTTATTCCTAAACAGAGAAGCTAATATCTATGGATCCTCAACCGCTTGCCAATCTTTTTAAGAGATCCAATTATGATGAACCAATTCCTAGTGATTTGGATGCACTAGATTATCTTTATAAGCTTTTGCCTGAGATTCGTAAATCTGAAAATTGTGATGAAGTGCCTCACGATAGATCTTTGAATAAAAAGCATGATTGAAATGATTTTATTATAAATTATATTGATTTAAATTACGCTAATAATATGCAAAACCCTAAGCTTGGGGATGCTAGTTTTGCTATGTCCAATAGTCATGATTGGGGAGATTCTTCTTATCATCTTGAAAATTTATTTAAGCCCCATGATGAATATAAGATTGATAATAGTGTTTGCAATAATATTGAAAGTGGGTTTGGAAGAGTGTCAACTTTAGATCCCACATATTTGGATAACATTCAATCTTATGAAATTTTTTGATAAAAGTGGGCTTGGAGAAATCATGACTTTAGTTAATGATAATCCCACTATTTTGGAAGAGTGTCAACTTCGCATGCATGTGGATCGTGTTGAGAATATGTTATGTGATAGCTATATTGTTGAACTTTCTTATGATCCTACATGTAATTATTATGAGAGAGGAAAATATGGTTATAGAAATTTTCATGTTACTAAATTACCTCTCGTTATGTTGAGATTGCTATTGTTCCTTTCCGCTTCCTTGCATATGCTAGTTTTTGCTTGCTACGATAATTTGTTTGCCTATAATATGCCTATGCATAGGAAGTATGTTATACTTGAGTGTGTTTCTCACATGTTTTATGATGCTCTCTTTGTGCCTCAATTCTTGTCTTTCCTGTGAGCATCATTGAAATCTCAATGCCTAGCTAAAAAGGCTTTAAAGAAAAGCGCTTGTTGGGAGACAACCCAATATTTTTACTTGCTGCTTAGTAATAATCCATCTAGCCTCTGTTTGGATGTGGTTTTATGTTTTAATTAGTGTTTGTGCCAAGCTAGACCTATTGGATCTTCTTGGATGATAGTTATTTGATCTTGCTGTAATTTCCAGAAACTTTGCGCTCAGTGCCCGAATTATTAAAAATCACCAGAACGTGATAAAATACT
Source organism: Aegilops bicornis (assembly GCA_021605145.1). NCBI lineage: Eukaryota > Viridiplantae > Streptophyta > Magnoliopsida > Poales > Poaceae > Aegilops > Aegilops bicornis. Next base: position 126,507,692 of record CM038673.1, on the reverse strand, counting down.
GATCCAAATTGCTGCTGATCAATCAAAAAAATTTCTAGGTCTTATAATTTTGGTAGATTTTTTGGAGTTCCAGAAGTTTGTGTTAGTTACAGATTACTACAGACTGTTCTGTTTTTGACAGATTCTGTTTTGCGTGTGTTGTTTGCTTATTTTGATGAATCTATGGCTAGTAAAATAGTTTAAAATCCACATAGAAGTTGGAATACAGTAGGTTTAACACCAATATAAATAAAGAATGACTTCATTACAGTACCTTAAAGTAGTCTTTTGTTTTCTTTCTCTAACGGAGCTCACGAGATTTCTATTGAGTTTTGTGTTGTGAAGTTTTCAAGTTTTGGGTAAATTCTTTTGATGGATTATGGAACAAGGAGTGGCAAGAGCCTAAGCTTGGGGATGCCCATGGCACCCCAAGATAATCCAAGGACACCAAAAGTCAAATCTTGGGGATGCCCGGAAGGTATCCCTCTTTAAATCTACTTCCATCGGTAATTTACTTGGAGCTATATTTTTATTCACCACATGATATGTGTTTTGCTTGGAGCGTCTTGTATTATTTGCGTATTTGCTTGTTAGTTTACCACAATCATCCTTGCTGCACACACCTTTTGAGAGAGCCATACATAAATTGAAATTTGCTAGAATACTCTATGTGCTTCACTTATATCTTTTGAGCTTGATAGTTTTGCTCATAGTGCTTCACTTATATCTTTTGAGTGTGATAATTTTTGCTCTAGTGCTTCACTTAGATCTTTTAGAGCACGGTGGTGGATTTGTTTTAAAGAAACTATTGATCTCTCATGCTTCACTTAGATTATTTTGAGAGTCATTAATAGCATGGTAATTTGCTTAATATTAATATACTTGGTATTCAAGATATGTGAAACTTTCTTTTGAGTGCGTTGAATACTAAGAAAAATTTGATGCTTGATAATTGTTTTGAGATATGAAGATGTTGATATTAGAGTCACGCTAGTTGAGTAGTTGTGAATATAAATAATACTTGTGTTGAAGTTTGTGATTCCCGTAGCATGCACGTATGGTGAACCGTTATGTGATGAACTCGGAACATGATTTATTTATTGATTGTCTTCCTTATGTGTGGCGGTCGGGGACGAGCGATGGTCTTTTCCTACCAATATATCCCCCTAGGAGCATGCGCGTAATACTTAGCTTTGATAACTTCTAGATTTTTGCAATAAGTATATGAGTTCTTTATGACTAATGTTGAGTCCACGGATTATACGCACTTTTTCCCATCCTTCCACCATTGCTAGCCTCTCTAATACCGCGCACTTTTCACCAGTATCATACACCCACCATATATCTTCCTCAAAACAGCCACCATACCTACCTATTATGGCATTTCCATAGCCACTCCGAGATATATTGCCATGCAACTTTCCACCGTTCCGTTTATTATGACACGCTCCATCATTGTCATATTGCTAGCATGATCATGTAGTTGACATCGTATTTGTGGCAAAGCCACCTTTCATAATTCTTTCATACATGTCACTCTTGAATAATTGCATATCCCGGTACACCGCCGGAGGCATTCATATAGAGTCATATTTTGTTCTAAGAATCGAGTTGTAATTGTTGAGTTGTAAGTAAATAAAAGTTTGATGATCATCATTATTAGAGCATTGTCCCAGTGAGGAAAGGATGATGGAGACTATGATTCCCCCACAAGTCGGGATGAGACTCCGGACGAAAAATAAAAAAAAAGAAAAATGAAAAAAAGAGGCCATAAAAAAGGAAAGGACCAAATAAAAAAAGAAAAAAATGAGAGAAAAAGAGAGAAGGGACAATGTTACTATCCATTTACCACACTTGTGCTTCAAAGTAGCACCAAGATCTTCATGATAGAGAGTCTCTCATTTTGTCACTTTCATATACTAGTGGGAATTTTTCATTATAGAACTTGGCTTGTATATTCCAATGATGGGCTTCCTCAAATGCCCTAGGTCTTCGTGAGCAAGCGAGTTGGATGCACACCCACTTAGTTTCTTTTGTTGAGCTTTCATATACTTATAGCTCTAGTGCATCCGTTGCATGGCAATCCCTACTCACTCACATTGATATCTATTGATGGGCATCTCCATAGCTCGTTAGTGCGCCTAGTTGATGTGAGACTATCTTCTCCCTTTTTGTCTTCTCCACAACCACCATTCTATTCCACATATAGTGCTATATCCATGGCTCACGCTCATGTATTGCGTGAAGATTGAAAAAGTTTTGAAAATGTTAAAGTATGAAACAATTGCTTGGCTTGTCATCGTGGTTGTGCATGATTTAAATATTTTATGTGGGGAAGATGGAGCATAGCCATACTATATGATTTTGTAGGGATAACTTTCTTTGGCCATGTTATTTTGAGAAGACATAATTGCTTAGTTAGTATGCTTGAAGTATTATTATTTTTATGTCAATATGAACTTTTGTCTTGAATCTTTCGGATCTGAATATTCATACCATGATTAAGAAGATTTACATTGAAATTATGCCAAAGTATCACTCCGCATCAAAATTCTCTTTTTATCATTTACCTACTCGAGGATGAGCAGGAATTAAGCTTGGGGATGCCTGATACGTCTCCAACGTATCTATAATTTTTGATTGCTCCATCCTACTTTATCTACTGTTTTGGACTATATTGGGCTTTATTTTCCACTTTTATATTATTTTTGGGACTAACCTATTAACCGGAGGCCCAGCCCAGAATTGCTGTTTTTTGCCTATTTCAGTGTTTCGAAGAAACAGAATATCAAACGGAGTCCAAACGGAATGAAACCTTAGGGAACGTGATTTTCTCACCGAATGTGATCAAGGAGACTTGGACCCTACTCCAAGAAGTAACAGAGGCGGTCACGAGGGTGGGGGGCGCGCCCCCTGCCTCGTGGGCCCCCTGTTGCTCCACCGACGTACTCCTTCCTCCTATATATACCTCGCACTTCAAACAATCGAACAGGAGCCAAAAACCTAATTCCACCGCCACAACTTCTTGTATCCACGAGATCCCATCTTGGGGCCTGTTCGAGCTCACGAGGGGGCATCCACCACGGAGCGCTTCTACATCAACACCATAGCCCCTCCGATGAAGTGTGAGTAGTTTACTTCAGACCTTCGGGTCCATAGCTAGTAGTTAGATGGATTCTTCTCTCTTTTTGGATCTCAATACAACGTTCTCCCCCTCTCTCGTGGAGATCTATTCGATGTAATCTTATTTTTGCGGTGTGTTTGTTGAGACCGATGAATTGTGGGTTTATGATCCAGCTTATCTATGAATAATATTTGAATCTTCTCTGAATTCTTTTATGTATGATTGGTTATCTTTGCAAGTCTCTTCGAATTATCTGTTTGGTTTGGCCAACTAGATTGGTAGTTCTTGCAATAGGAGAAGTGTTTAGCTTTGGGTTCAATCTTGCGGTGTCCTTACCCAAAGGATGTAAAGGGTTGCAAGGCACGTATTGTATTGTTGCCATCGAGGATAACAAGATGGGGTATTTATCATATTGCATGAATTTATTCCTCTACATCATGTCATCTTGCTTAAGGCGTTACTCTGTTTTTAACTTAATACTCTAGATGCATGCTGGATAGTGGTCGATGAGTGGAGTAATAGTAGTAGATGCATAATCGTTTGGTCTACTTGTCTCGGACGTGATGCCTATATACATGATCATACCTAGATATACTCATAACTATGCTCAATTCATCAATTGCTCAACAATAATTTGTTCACCCACCGTAGAATACTTATGCTCTTGAGAGAAGCCACTAGTGAAACCTATGGCCCCCGGGTCTATTCTCATCATATCAATCTCCATCATTTTAATACTTGCTTTGTTTTTACTTTGCCTTTTACTTTTTTGCTTTGCATCTCTATATAAAAAATACCAAAAATATTATGTATCATCTCTATCAGATCTCACTCTCGTAAGTGATCGTGAAGGGATTGCCAACCCCTAATCGCGTTGGTTGCGAGGAGCTATCGTTTTGTGCAGTCACGAGGGACTTGTGCGTGGCCTCCTCTTTGGATTGATACCTTGGTTCTCAAAAACTGAGGGAAATACTTACGCTACTTTGCTGCATCATCCTCTCCTCTTCGGGGAAATCCAACGCAGTGCTCAAGAGGTAGCATAGAGTTAATTGAAAATTTGGATAAAAAGATCCACAACCAAATCACCCAATATGGATCTAAGGTAGGAGTCACTTTGAAATTTTTTAAAGAGAAGGAACCCATGGTTAATGAAAGAATAGATCAAGATTCCACTAGAATCGATAAACTTGAGGGTATCATTACCAACTTGGGAACCGCTTTTTCTTCTGTAAAGAACACTTCAAATCCTCCTACTAAAATTGCCAAGCTTATGTATGTTCCTAAAAATAAGGGTGAATCCTCTAATAAGGAAACTGCGGATCTCAAATCAATAACTGTTCATCCCAATCTTTTTGCTACCATTAAGGAACCATTTGCTGCCAATGATTTTTTCGATTTTGTGCCTAGAAGTTTGATAATTAATAGAAAGAAAGAAACTCCTAAGGGTGATAGGTGTCTTATTGAAGAATTTCCTTCCAAAGATGGCAATACCTAGATCTATCCTTGCGTTTATGCCTAGCTAGGGGCGTTAAGCGATAGCGCTTGTTGGGAGGCAACCCAATTTTATTTTTAGTTTTTGCTTTTTGCTTCTATTTAGGAATAAATATTTGATCTAGCCTGTGGTTAGGTTTGTTTTTATGTTTTAATAAGTGTTTGTGCCAAGTTAAACCTATAGGATCTTCTTGGATGATAGTTATTTGATCTTGCTGAAAATTCCAGAAACTTACTGTTCACAAAAATAATTGTTAAAAATTATCAGAACGTGATATGATATTGATTACAATTTCTGCTGATCAATAAACAAATTTTCTAGGTCGTCCTATTTTGGCTGAATTTTTGGATTTCCAGAAGTTTGCGTTAGTTACAGATTACTACAGACTGTTCTGTTTTTGACAGATTCTGTTTTTCGTGTGTTGTTTGCTTATTTTGATGAATCTATGGCTAGTAAAATAGTTTATAAACCATAGAGAAGTTGGAATACAGTAGGTTTAACACCAATATAAATAAAGAATGAGTTCATTACAGTACCTTGAAGTGGTGTTTTGTTTTCTTTTGCTAACGCAGCTCACGAGATTTTCTGCTAAGTTTTGTGTTGTGAAGTTTTCAAGTTTTGGGTAACAGATTTGATGGATTATGGAACAAGAATTGGCAAGAGCCTAAGATTGGGGATGCCCATGGCACCCCAAGATAATCTAAGGACACCAAAAAGCCAAAGCTTGGGGATGCCCCGGAAGGTATCCCCTCTTTCGTCTACTTCCATCGGTAACTTTACTTGGAGCTATATTTTTATTCACCACATGATATGTGTTTTGCTTGGAGCGTCTTGTATGATTTGAGTCTTTATTTGTTAGTTTTCCACAATCATATTTTCTGTACACACCTTTTGAGAGAGACACACATGATTCAAAATTTATTAGAATACTCTATGCGCTTTGCTTATATCTTTTGAGCTATATAGTTTTTGCTCTAGTGCTTCACTTATATATTTTAGAGCATGGTGGTGGTTTTGTTTTAAAGAAACTATTATTATCTCATGCTTCACTTATATTATTTTGAGAGTCTTAAACAACATGGTAATTTTCTTAAAATTGGGGAATTAATCCTAATATGTTAGGTATGCAAAACTAGTAAAAAACTTTCTTATGAGTGTGTTGAATACTATGTTGGGGAACGTAGTAATTTCAAAAAAATTCCTACGCACACGCAAGATCTTGGTGATGCATAGCAACGAGAGGGAAGAGTGTTGTCCACGTACCCTCGTGAACCCGAAAGCGGAAGCGTTAGAACAACGCGGTTGATGTAGTCGTACGTCTTCACGGCCCGACCGATCAAGCACCGAAACTATGGCACCTCCGAGTTCTAGCACACGTACAGCTCGATGACGTTCCCTGGACTCCGATCAAGCAAAGTGTCGGGGAAGAGTTCCGTCAGCACGACGGCATGGTGACGATCTTGATGTTCTACCGTCGCAGGGCTTCGCCTAAGCACCGCTACAATAATATCGAGGACTATGGTGGAGGGGGGCACCGCACACGGCAAAGAGATCTCGAGGATCAATTGTTGTGTCTCTAGGGTGCCCCCTGCCCCCGTATATAACGGAGCAAGGGGGGAGGCCGGCCGGCCCTTGCTAGGCGCGCCAGGAGGAGGAGTCCTCCTCCTAGTAGGAGTAGGACTCCCCTCTTTCCTACTCCTACTAGGAGGGGAAAGGAAGGGAGAGGAGAAGGAAGAGGCGCCGCCCCTCTCTAGTCCAATTTGGACCAGAGGGGAGGCGCGGCCCACCCTGGCTGCCCTCTCTCTCTCCACTAAGGCCCATAAGGCCCATTACTTCTCCCGGGGTTCCGTAACCCTCCGGCACTCCGGTTTTCTCCGAAATCACCCCGAACACTTCCGGTGTCCGAATATAGTCGTCCAATATATCAATCTTTATGTCTCGACCATTTCGAGACTCCTATTCATGTCCGTGATCATATCCGGGACTCCGGACGAACTTCGGTACATCAAAACTCATAAACTCATAATATAACTGTCATCGAAACCTTAAGCGTGCGGACCCTACGGGTTCGAGAACTATGTAGACATGACCTATGACTGTTTCCGGTCAATAACCAATAGCATAACCTGGATGCTCATATTGGCTCCTACAAATTCTACGAAGATCTTTATTGGTCAAACCGCATAACAACATACGTTGTTCCCTTTGTCATCGGTATGTTACTTGCCCGAGATTCGATCATCGGTATCCCAATACCTAGTTCAATCTCGTTACCGGCAAGTCTCTTTACTCGTTATGTAATGCATCATTCTGTAACTAACTCATTAGCTACATTGCTTGCAAGGCTTATAGTGATGTGCATTACCGAGAGGGCCCAGAGATACCTCTCCGACCATCGGAGTGACGAATCCTAATCTCGAAATACGCCAACTCAACAAGTACCTTCGGAGACACTTGTAGAGCTACTTTATAATCACCCAGTTACGTTGTGATGTTTGGTAGCACGCAAAGTGTTCCTCCGGTAAACGGGAGTTGCATAATCTCATAGTCATTGGAACATGTATAAGTCATGAAGAAAGCAATAGCAACATACTAAACGATCAAGTGCTAAGCTAACGGAATGGGTCAAGTCAATCACATCATTCTCCTAATGATGTGAGACCGTTAATCAAATGACAACTCATGTCCATGGCTAGGAAACTTAACCATCTTTGATTCACGAGCTAGTCAAGTAGAGGCATACTAGTGACACTATGTTTGTCTATGTATTCACACATGTATCAAGTTTCCGGTTAATACAATTATAACATGAATAATAAACATTTATCATGAAATAAGGAAATAAATAATAACTTTATTATTGCCTCTAGGGCATATTTCCTTCATACTAAGAGAAGTTTGATGCTTGATGATTGTTTTGAGATATGGAGGTAGTGATATTAAAGTTGTGCTAGTTGAGTAGTTGTAGAATTGAGAAATACTTGTGTTGAAGTTTGCAGGTCCCATAGCATGCACGTATGGTAAACGTTATGTAACAAATTTGAAACATGAGGTGTTCTTTGATTGTCTTCCTTATGAGTGGCGGTCGGGGACGAGCGATGGTCTTTTCCTACCAATCTATCCCTCTAGGAGCATGCGCGTAATGCTTGGTTTTTGATGACTTGTAGATTTTTGCAATAAGTATGTGAGTTCTTTATGACTAATGTTGAGTCCATGGATTATACGCACTCTTACTCTTCCATCATTGCTAGCCTCTTCGGTACCGTGCATTGCCCTTTCTCGCATTGGGAGTTGGTGCAAACTTCGCCGGTGCATCCAAACCCCGTGATATGATACACTCTGTCACACATAAACCTCCTTATATCTTCCTCAAAACAGCCACCATACCTACCTATTATGGCATTTCCATAGCCATTCCGAGATATATTGCCATGCAACTTTCCACCGTTCCGTTTATCATAGCACGTTCATCATTGTCATATTGCTTTGCATGATCATGTAGTGGACATCGTATTTGTGGCAAAGCCACCATTCATAATTTTTCAAACATGTCACTCTTGATTCATTGCCCATCCCGCATATCACGGAGGCATTCATATAGAGTCATACTTTGTTCTAGTATCGAGTTGTAATCATTGAGTTGCAAATAAATAGAAGTGTGATGATCATCATTCATAGAGCATTGTCCCAATAAAAAAAGAGAAAGGGCGAAAAAAAGGCCCAAAAAATTATAAATAAAAAGGGACAATGCTACTATCCTTTTTCCACACTTGTGCTTCAAAGTAGCACCATGATCTTCATGATAGAGAGTCTCTTGTTTTGTCACTTTCATATACTAGTGGGAATTTTTCAATATAAAACTTGGCTTGTACATTCCAACAATGGGCTTCCTCAAATGCCCTAGGTCTTCGTGAGCAAGCAAGTTGGATGTGCACCCACTTAGTTTCTTTTGTTGAGCTTTCATGCATTTATAGCTCTAGTGCATCCGTTGCATGGCAATCCCTACTCCTCGCATTAACATCAATCGATGGGCATCTCCATAGCCCGTTGATTAGCCGCATTGATGTGAGACTTTCTCCTTTTTTGTCTTCTCCACATAACCCCCATCATTATATTCTATTTCACCCATAGTTCTATATCCATGGCTCACGCTCATGTATTGCGTGAAGGTTGAAAAAGTTTGAGATTACTAAAGTATAAAACAATTGCTTGGCTTGTCATCAGGGTTGTGCATGATGAGAGCATTCTTGTGTGACAAAAATGAAGCTTGACTAAACTATATGATTTTGTAGGGATGAACTTTCTTTGGCCATGTTATTTTCAGAAGACATAATTGCTTAGTTAGTATGCTTGAAGTATTATTACTTTTATGTCAATATTAAACTTTTATCTTGATTCCTTCGGACATGAATATTCATACCACAATTAAGAGGGTTACATTAAAAAAATTATGCCAAGTAGCATTCCGCATAAAAAATTCTGTTTTTATCATTTACCTACTCGAGAACGAGCAGGAATTAAGCTTGGGGATGCTTGATACGTCTCCAACGTATCTATAATTTTTGATTGCTTCATGCTATATTATATTCTGTTTTGGATGATTAATGGGCTTTGTTATACACTTTTATATTATTTTTGGGACTAACCTATTAACCGGAGGCCCAGCCCAGAATTGCTCCTTTTTTTGCCTATTTTAGTGTTTCGCAGAAAAAGAATATCAAACGGAGTCCAAACGGAATGAAACCTTTGGGACAAACGTGATCCAGAGGACTTGGACCCTACGTCAAGAAAGCAACCAGGAGGGCATGAGGTAGGGGGGGCGCGCCCTCCACCCTGGTGGGGCCACGTTGCTCCACCGACGTACTTCTTCCTCCTATATATACCTCGTGCCCCAAACCAATGTAAGCATCCACGAAAACCTAATTCCACCGCCGCAACCTTCTGTACCCGTGAGATCCCATGTTGGGGCCTTTTCCGACGTCCTGCCGGAGGGGGCATTGATCATGGAGGGCTTCTACATCAACACCATAGCCTCTCCGATGATGTGTGAGTAGTTTACCTCAAACCTTCGGGTCCATAGTTATTAGCTAGATGGCTTCTTCTCTCTCTTTGGATCTCAATACAAAGTTCTCCACGATTCTCGTGGAGATCTATTCGATGTAATCTTCTTTTTGCGGTGTGTTTGTTGAGACCGATGAATTGTGGGTTTATGATCAAGTTTATCTATGAACAATATTTGAATCTTCTCTGAATTCTTTTATGTATGATTGGTTATCTTTGCAAGTCTCTTCGAATTATCAGTTTGGTTTGGCCTACTAGATTGATCTTTCTTGCAATGGGAGAAGTGCTTAGCTTCGGGTTATCTTGCGGTGTCCTTTCCCAGTGACAGCAGGGGCAGCAAGGCACATATTGTATTCTTGCCATCGAGGATAACAAGATGGGGTTTATTTCATATTGCATGAGTTTATCCCTCTACATCATGTCATCTTGCTTAAAGCGTTACTCTGTTCTTATGAACTTAATACTCTAGATGCATGCTGGATAGCGGTCGATGTGTGGAGTAATAGTAGTAGATGCAGGCAGGAGTCGGTCTACTTGGCACGGACGTGATGCCTATATACATGATCATACCTAGATATTCTCATAATTATGCTCAATTCTATCAATTGCTCAACAGTAATTTGTTCACCCACCGTAATACTTATGCTCTTGAGAGAAGCCACTAGTGAAACCTATGGGCCCCAGGTCTATTTTCCATCATATTAATCTTCCAACACTTAGCTCTTTTTATTGCCTTTTATTTTACTTTGCATCTTTATTATAAAAATACCAAAAACATTATCTTATCATATCTATCAGATCTCACTTTCGTAAGTGACCGTGAAGGGATTGACAACCCCTTTATTGCGTTGGTTGCGAGGTTTTTATTTGTTTGTGCAGGTGCGAGGGACTCGTGCGTGGCCTCCTACTGGATTGATATCTTGGTTCTCAAAAACCAAGGGAAATACTTATGCTGCTTTACTGCATCGCCCTTTCCTCTTCAAGGGAAAACCAACGCAGTGCTCAAGAGGTAGCATCGTCCTGCCTGATCGCCTCCGATTGCAGGGACCATCCAACCAGTATCCGTCATGGTGGTTCAGCCGCACTGGTCCTCGACCCAATCATTGATGGATTCCACCTCATGCGAGTCCTCATGGACGGTGGCAGCAGCCTCAACCTGCTCTATCAGGATATAGTCCGCAAGATGGGCATCAATCCATCAAGGATCAAGCCCACAAAAACTACCTTTAAAGGAGTAATACCGGGTGTAGAGGCCAACACGGGCTCAATCACATTGGAAGTCGTCTTCGGATCCCCGGACAACTTCCGAAGCGAACACTTGATCTTCGATATCGTCCCCTTCCGCAGTGGCTATCACGCACTGCTCGGACGAACTGCATTTGCTCGATTCAATGCGGTGCCACACTATGCCTTTCTCAAACTCAAGATGCCCGGACCACGCGGTGTCATAACAGTCAATGGAAACACGAAACGCTCCCTCCATACTGAGGAGCACACCGCGGCCCTGGCTGCGGAAGTACAGAGCGGCCTTATCAAGCAGAACAGTAATTCAGCGCCCAAGTTCCCGGACACTGTTAAACGAGTCCGGACTACTGCGCAGCATGACAGTCCAGCTCGTCAGGAGCTCGACTAGCAATTCAGCCTCCGTCTCAGTCCCGACCAAATGGCGGCGTACGTACCGCGCGTACATAACTATGCACTCAAAATACCATGGGCAAAGACGGAGGCACAACTCGATTGGGGTCCATAATACGGCTCGACCTCCCCCGGGCACACATACTTTTCCTTTTCTTTTTATCCTTTTTTGGTTTCTTTTCCACAGGTCCCTCACGACGGCCTGATCATCGATCCTTTCGAAGGATGGATATACCAAGGTGGCAAGCAGCATAGACGTATGGGGGAATCTCTAGGTGGTCTTCTTGACGACCAGTCTACTTGTTTTCAGGACTCGCACGCAGCTCCCCCTTGGTCTCGACATGTTAAATAGCCTTGTTGCTTATCGCATTATTTGTACAAATACGCTTTGATGTATTAATCAAATTATAATGAAAATAGTTTGTGGGCCAACTTATGTGGCACTGGCTTACTACTTCATTTTATTTCGCTATTCTTATCGATTGCACCCGTACACTTTGGTACGCTTTAATTCACCAGGGGCTTCATTGCGCTCCATACTATGACAACAAAGTCCGAACACTTTTTGCTGTATAGTTCGGCACCCCGAATTTAGCATTATATGCATCGGCTCCGAATCATGTCTTTTGTCAATAGTTGGGTTGCCCGGCTCCTGTCCTTGCTACCTTACGTTCCGTCCTATTGGCTAGGGTAGTAAAGGGAGAACTACTGCAATTGTGTTTCTGGTTTATCCGGGTAAACACCTCAGTAGAGAAAGCCGAAAACTGCGTGTCATGATGCGGCGAGAGCTGGTCAGCTATTCGGAGGTTAAAATCTCTTGCGATTTTTTCCCGCATCATGCGACAGATCGGCCTCCACCCGATCAGGTGTCTACAACACCCTAGTCTGGATTAACAAATACTAACTAGGGGCTGCGCCTACATTTCTATTGTCAAACTCCTATGGCTAAGTGAGGGTGATAAAGCCACATAGTCCGATTACCTTGTTCGCTGCGCTAAACACCTCCTTCAAGGACCAAACTCTTGGATCAAGAGTGTCTAGGTTTCAACCCGAACACCCCCGTACTACCTACGTGGGGGCTGAAGTCGACGACTGGCCAACTCTCAGATTTAATAAAACAGCCGCACATGAGGCAAAAATTTAAATAAACAACAAGCATTATATTACATATTGGCTTTTTTTTCATAATACAGGATGGGGTATCATGAATGTCTTCATTTAAAGATAATGTCTTTTGCACACTGGCCCTCTACAATGCGAGATCCCTTCAGGAGATCATCAAAATACCGCTCGGGCATGCGGTGCTCCTTGCCCGCGGGCGGTCCCTCGGTCGCGAGCTTGACGGCGTCCATCTTCGCCCACTGCACCTTGACACGGGCGAAGGCCATCCGCGCACCTTCGATATAGACCGACCGCTTGATGGCACCAAGCCGAGGGCAGGCATCGACCAGCCGCTTCACGAGCCCGAAGTAGCTGCTGGGTATGGCTTCGGCAGGCCATAGATGGATTATCAGATCCTTCATGGCCAATTCGGCCACCCTATGCAGTTCGGTCAGCTGTTTTAGCTGATCGCTAAAGGGCACCAGATGCTCTGGCACAAGGTACTGTGACCAGAACAACTTCTCTGTTGAGCTCCCCTCTTCGGCTCGGAAGAACTCCGCATGACATCGGCAACAACTGCTGGCAGATCCATAAGCGCTCTGGAGAACTCCAAATCCGGGTCTGTAAGAGGTACCTTTTCTTCACAAATTTGCTCTACATAATAAAGGCCTTACCCGCCGTGATTTTCCTGGCCTCCTGGATTTCCTGGAGGACGCCCTGGGCTTCAACCCGGGCTTCTTTTGCGCTTTGGCGGGCCTTAGCAAGTTCAGACTCTTGGTCCGCATTCTTGCACTCCAAGGACTCGCATTTCTTCACGGTGTCGTGGAGCTCCTGCTGGACCTCCCCGACCCTGGCCTCGTGTTTTTCGCGGGCGGCTTGTTCCTTTGGCACTCTCTTCTGGGCCTCGGCCAGCGCATTCTTGAGGGTCTCCACCTCGGTCGCAGCTCCTACAAAATATCATGATACCATGATCAACACAAACAATTCATATCTTTCTAGATCTAAATAGGCCATTGCATACCTTGCTTATCCTCTAGCTGTTTTTTCACACGATCGAGCTCTTCCTCTGCCCGCTCCAGACTCTGCTTCAGTTTAGAGACTTCGGCAGAATGGGAAGTCGCAGGCAGCATAGACGCCTGCTTATTCACATAGACACATATGCTAAGTCTCATGCGAAAATTATTCGATCCTCAGTCCGGCCTTTCTTTTTGAACACGGGACAGAGTCTCAGGGGCTACTGTCTACACTACGACATTCTTTTTGCATAAATACGTAGCATACCTCAAAACCTGTTAGAAGGCTGGAGTAGGGGCGCGAATTGGATATGGCCCCCATCGCCAGTCTCCGGGGGGATTTGCTCCCCCATGTGTCTGGTGGCCGAGGTATCACCCTCTAGCGCCACCCTCATGGCCTCCTGTATCTCTCCCTAGCCTGGGGAGGTCCTTCGGGACAATACCTCGGTGTCATCCATGGCCTTGGGAGAGGAGGTCGCCGTAAGTGACCCGCTGTCCATCACCTTCGGATCCAGCGAATTCCCTAAAGATGAGGATCGCTGGGGGCGGGCGTGGGCCGGACTGCAGTGCATGATTCGACATATTAAAACCACGAAGTAAAGAATTTGTATATATGTGTGTATAAGTGCCTTTGATTACTTACGATTCGGCTAGGGGCTTCTCCCTGGGGCACCACTCGGAGCTGCTATTGGTGTCCAACACGGAGTTGTCCGCGAGGGAGACCTTCCCCTTCTTGGACGCCTCTGCCTCCAGATCCATGGAGGCCGCCCTTTTCTTCCCTCCCCCTCAGGGGGAGAGTTGATTTATTCCTCCTCCTCCTCCTCGTCCTCGGCAACGAATGAGGAGTGGGTTTCGGCGTCTTTGGACATCACGTCCGAAGTGCCTTTACGGCAGAGGCCACTTCTGGTCTCCTTGGCCTTCTTCTCCGGCGCCTGGTAGGGTGCCGGAACCAGCATCTTCGTCATAAGTGGGATTGCTGGGTTTTCGGGCAGCGGAGCCGGACAGTGGATCCGCTCCGCCTTCTTTGTCCAGCCCTGAAAAGACAGATAGGGAAGCTCAGACATCTTCCTTGAATGTACATGAAGGAAATATGCCATAGAGGCAATAATAAAGTTATTATTTATTTCCTTATTTCATGATAAATGTTTATTATTCATGCTAGAATTGTATTAACCGGAAACATAATACTTGTGTGAATACATAGACAAACAAAGTGTCACTAGTATGCCTCTACTTGACTAGCTCATTGATCAAAGATGGTTCTGTCTCCTAGCCATAAACATGAGTTGTCATTTGATTAACGGGATCACATCATTAGGAGAATGATGTGATTGACTTGACCCATTTCGTAAGCTTAGCACACGATCGTTTAGTATTCTGCTATTGCTTTCTTCATGACTTATACATGTTCCTATGACTATGAGATTATGCAACTCCGTTCTGGGAGGAACACTTTGTGTGCTACCAAACGTCACAACGTAACTGGGTGATTATAAAGGTGCTCTACAGGTGTCTCCGAAGGTACTTGTTGGGTTGGCGTATTTCGAGATTAGGATTTGTCACTCCTATTGTCGGAGAGGTATCTCTGGGCCCACTCGGTAATGCACATCACTTAAGCCTTGCAAGCATTGCAACTAATGAGTTAGTTGCGGGATGATGTATTACGGAACGAGTAAGGAGACTTGCCGGGAACGAGATTGAACTAGGTATTGAGATACCGACGATCGAATCTCGGGCAAGTAACATACCGATGACAAAGGGAACAACGTATGTTGTTATGCGGTCTGACCGATAAAGATCTTTGTAGAATATGTGGGAGCCAATATGAGCATCCAGGTTCCGCTATTGGTTATTGACCAGAGACGTGTCTCGGTCATGTCTACATAGTTCTCGAACCCGTAGGGTCCGCATGCTTAAAGTTTCGATGATGGTTATATTATGAGTTTATGAGTTTTGATGTACCGAAGGTTGTTCGGAGTCCCGGATGTGATCACGGACATGACGAGGAGTCTCGAAATGGTCGAGACATGAAGATTGATATATTGGAAGCCTATATTTGGATATCGGAAATGTTCCGGGTGAAATCGGGATTTTACCGGAGCACCGAGGGATTACCGGAACCCCCCGGGGGCTTAATGGGCCATAGTGGGCCTTAGTGGAGAAGAGGAGAGGTGGCTAGCGCAGGACCGCGCCCCTCCCCCTCTAGTTCGAATAGGACAAGGAGAGGGGGGTGTCGGTGTCAAAACCGCCGGATCTCGGGTAGGGGGTCCCGATGTGTGCGTCTAGGCTGATGGTAACAGGAAGCAAGGGACACAATGTTTACCCAGGTTCGGGCCCTCCCGATGGAGGTAAAACACTACTTCCTGCTTGATTAATATTGACGATATGAGTAGTACAAGAGTAGATCTACCACGAGATCGTAGAGGCTAAACCCTAAGAGCTAGCCTATGATGGTATGATTGTAATTGTGATCGGCCTTCTAAGGACCAACCTCTCCGGTTTATATAGACACCAAAGAGGGCTAGGGTTTACATGGAGTCGGTTACAAGGAAGGAGATACAATATCCGGATCGCCAAGCTTGTCTTCCACGCCAAGGAGAGTCCCATCCGGACACGGGACGAAGTCTTGAGTCTTGTATCTTCACGCTTCAATAGTCCGGACGATGTATATAGTCCGGCTGTCCGGATACCCCCTAATCCAGGACTCCCTCAGTAGCCCCTGAACCAGGCCTCAATGCCGATGAGTCCGGCGCGCAGTCTTGTCTTCGGCATTGTAAGGCGGGTTCCTTCTCCGAATACTCCATAGTAATTATTGAACACTTAAACTGTGTCCGGATCTGCAAAATGATCTTCATATACCACCGTAGAGAGAATGATATTTCACAAATGCAATCTGCTGACAACTTTTTAGACAACGTGACATGTCATTACGGTCGGGTCATTATTCGAACCGTTTTCCCACAACCGGCCACAGCGCATATTGCGGCGGTTTCCTTGACACGTCTTGTCAAAGCGGAGATCGTGTCCCATTATCACGGGATTCTCATCAATACGGGTATGGGTAATCCCACCGCGCCATCAATCGTGGCGCTTGGGAAGCAAGCGATCCTCAACGGGTAAGTGGGGAGGCGCACTGCTTTCGTCGCCTCTATAAAGGGATAAGAGTTCCCCATGTTTACCCACGCCTTCTTCCTCCCTTGCTCACCCCTGCCCCCTCGAGCTCCAGCGCCCTAGCCCAAGTTTTCTCCGCACAGCTAAACATGTCCAGAGCAGGACGCAAGTGGGTGGCTTCCACTGTGAAGGAGAAGCATATCGCGAATCTTCGGGCGGCCGGATACTTGGCCGCAAACATAGCGCACCGGCTACCGGACGACGGGTAGGTCATGTTGGGGAACGCAGTAATTTCAAAAATTTTCCTACGATCACGCAAGATCATGGTGATGCTTAGCAACGAGATGAGAGTGTTGTCTACGTACCCTCGTAGACCAGCAACGGAAGCGTTGACGCAACGTAGAGGAAGTAGTCGTACTTCTTCACGATCCAACCGATCCAAGTACCGAGCGTCGGCACCTCCGAGTTCTGCACACGTTCAGCTCGATGACGATCCCGGACTCCGATCCAGCAAAGTGTCGGGGATGAGTTCCGTCGACGACGACGGCGTGGTAGCGATGTTGATGCTCCACCGACGCGGGGCTTCGCGCATAAGCTCCGCGACGATATGACTTCTCCGGTAGCGAGGCTTCGCCTAAGCTCCATAGCGATATGACCGAGGTGGAATATGGTGGAAGGGGCACCGCTGCGGCTAAGGAAAGATCCGTAGATCAACTTGTGTGTCTTGGGGTGCTCCTGCCCCGTATATAAAGGAGCCAAGGGGAGGTGGCCGCCCAAGGGGGGCGCGCAAGGAGTCCTACTCCCTCCGGGAGTAGGATTCCCCTCCAATCCTAGTTGGATTAGGATTCCGGAGGGGAAAGAGAGAGAGGGCGGCCCACCTTTCCTAGTCCTAATAGGACTAGGGGAAGGGGGGGGCGCGCAGCCACCTAGGGCTGGCCCTTTCTCCTTTCCACTAAGGCCCACTATGGCCCATGTAGTTCCCGGGGGGTTCCGGTAACCTCCCGGTACTCCGGTAAATTCCCGATTTCACTCGGAACCCTTCCGATGTCCAAATGTAGGCTTCCAATATATCAATCTTTATGTCTCGACCATTTCGAGACTCCTCGTCATGTCCGTGATCACATCCGGGACTTCGAACAACCTTGATTGCATCAATACTTTTAAACTCATTATGAACTGTCATCGAAGCGTTAAGCGTGCGGACCCTACGGGTTCGAGAACTATGTAGACATGACCTAGAACTATTCTCGGTCAATAACCAATAGCGGGACCTGGATGCCCATATTGGCTCCTACATATTCTCTGAAGATCTTTATCGGTCGGACCGCATAACAACATACGTTGTTCCCTTTGTCATCGGTATGTTACTTGCCGAGATTCGATCGTCGGTATCCAATACCTAGTTCAATCTCGTTACGGCAAGTCTCTTTACTCGCTTCGTAATACATCATCTCACAACTAACACATTAGTTGCAATGCTTGCAAGGCTTATGTGATGTGCATTACCGAGAGGGCCAGAGATACCTCTCCGACAATCGGAGTGACAAATCCTAATCTCGAAATATGCCAACCCAACATGTACCTTCGGAGACACCCTGTAATGTACCTTTATAATCACCCGATTACGTTGTGACGTTTGGTAGCACCCAAAGTGTTCCTCGTGCAAACGGGAGTTGCATAATCTCATAGTCATAGGAACATGTATAAGTCATGAAGAAAAGCACTAGCAACAAACTATACGATCAGGTGCTATGCTAATGGAATGGGTCA
Source organism: Aegilops bicornis (assembly GCA_021605145.1). Lineage (NCBI taxonomy): Eukaryota > Viridiplantae > Streptophyta > Magnoliopsida > Poales > Poaceae > Aegilops > Aegilops bicornis. The sequence continues at coordinate 126,489,406 of CM038673.1, read as the reverse complement.
TGTCAATCAGATCATTCAACCAATGATGTGATCCCGTTAATCAAATAACAACTCCTTGTTCATGGTTAGGAAACATAACCATCTTTTGATTTAACGAGCTAGTCAAGTAGAGGCATACTAGTGACACTCTGTAGGTTTATGTATTCACACATGTATTATGTTTCCGGTTAATACAATTCTAGCATGAATAATAAACATTTATCATGATATAAGGAAATAAATAATAACTTTATTATTGCCTCTAGGGCATATTTCCTTCAGTCTCCCACTTGCACTAGAGTCAATAATCTAGATTACACATCATCATGTGATTCAACACTAATTTTCACATTTGTATGTGATTAACACCCATAGTTCACATCGTCATGTGACCAACACCCAAAGGGTTTACTAGAGTCAATAATCTAGTTCACATCGCTATGTGATTAACACCCAAAGAGTACTAAGGTATGATCATGTTTTGCTCGTGAGAGTAGCTTAGTCAACGGGTCCACATTCAGAGCCGTATGTATTTTGCAAATATTCTATGTCTACAATGCTCGCACGGAGCTACTCTAGCTAATTGCTCCCACTTTCAATATGTATCCAGATTGAGATTTAGAGTCATCTGGATCAGTGTAAAAGCTTGCACCGATGTAACTCTTTACGACGGGCTCTTTTATCACCTCCATAATCGAGAAATATTTCCTTAGTCCTCACTAAGGATGTTCTTTGACCAATGTCCGATGATCTACTCCTAGATCACTATTGTACTCCTTGCCAAATTCAGAGCAAGGTATACAATAGGTCTGGTACATAGCATAGCATACTTTATAGAACCTATGACTGATGCATAGGGAATGACTTTCATTCTCTTTCTATCTTCTGCCGTGGTCGGGTTTTGAGTCTTACTCTATCTCACACCTTGTAACACATGCAAGAACTCTTTCTTTGACTGTTCCATTTTGAACTACTTCAAAATCTTGTCAAGGTATGTATTCATTGAAAAACATATCAAGCGTCTTGATCTATCTCAATAGATCTTGATGCTCAATATGTAAGCAGCTTCACCGAGGTCCTTCTTTGAAAAACTCCTTTCAAATACTCCTTTATGCTTTGCGAATAATTCTACATTATTTCCGATCAACAATATGTCATTCACATATACTTATCGAAATCTTTGTAGTGCTCCCACTCACTTTCTTGTAAATACAGGCTTCTCCAAAAGTGCAGATAAAACCATATGCTTTGATCAATCTTATCAAAGCGTATATTCCAACTCCGAGATGCTTGCACCAGTCCATAGATGGATCGATGGAGCTTGCACATTTTGTTAGCTCCTTTAGGATTGACAAAACCTTCTGGTTGCATCATATACAACTCTTCTTTAATAAATCCATTAAAGAATGTTGTTTTTGACATCCATTTGCCAGATTTCATAAAATGTGGCAATTGCTAACATGATTCGGACAGACTTAAGCATCGCTACGGGTGAGAAAGTCTCATCGTAGTCAACCCCTTGAACTTGTCGAAAACCTTTTGCAACAAGTCGAGCTTTGTAGATAGTAACACTACTATCAGTGTCCGTCTTCCTCTTGAAGATCCATTTATTTAACATGGCTTGCTGATCATAGAGCAAGTCAATCAAAGTCCATACTTTGTTTCTCATACATGGATCCTATCTCAGATTTCATGGCCTCAAGCCATTTCATGAATCTGGGCTCATCATCGCTTCCTCATAGTCCGTAGGTTCATCATGGTCTAGTAACATGACTTCCGAACACGATAACCATACCACTGCAGTGCGGATTTTGCTCTGGAAGACCTACGAGGTTTGGTAGCAACTTGATCTGAAGTTTCATGATCATCATCATTAACTTCCTCACTTATTGGTGTAGGAATCACTTTGGGAACTGATTTACATGATGAACTACTTTCCAATAAGGGAGAAGGTACAATTACCTCATCAAGTTCTACTTTCCTCCCACTCACTTCTTTCGAGAGAAACTTCTTCTCTAGAAAGGATCCATCTTAGCAATGAAAAACTTGCCTTCGGATCTGTGATAGAAGGTGTACCCAATAGTTACCTTTGGGTATTCTATGAAGACGCACTTCTCCGATTTGGGTTCGAGCTTATCGGTGAAAACTTTTTCACATAAGTATCAAAACTCCAAACTTTTAAGAAAGCGACAGCTTAGGTTTCTTTGTTAAACCATAGTTCATATGGTGTCGTCTCAACGGATTTAGATGGTGCCCCATTAAACGTGAATGCAGCTGTCTCTAATGCATAACCCCAAAACGATATTGGTAAATCGGTAAGAGACATCATTGATCGTACCATATCAAAGTAAAGTACGGTTACGACGTTCGGACACACCATAACGCTGTGGTGTTCCAGGTGGCGTGAGCTGTGAAACTATTCCACTTTGTTTTAATTGAAGACCAAACTCGTAACTCAAATATTCATCTCCACGATCAGATCGCAGAAACTTTATTTTCTTGTTACGATGATTTTCTACTTCACTCTGAAATTCTTTGAACTTTTCAACTATTTCAGACTTATGTTTCATCAAGAAGATATACGCATATCTGCTCAAATCATCTGTGAAGGTCGGAAAATAATGATACTTGCCACGAGCATCAACACTCATTGAATTGTATACATCGGTATGTATTATTTCCAATAAGTCATTAGCTTGTTCCATTGTTCCGGAGAACGGAGTTTTAGTCATCTTGCCCAAAAGGCACGGTTCGCAAGCATCAAATGATTCATAATCAAGTGATTCCAAAAGTCCATCGGCATGGAGTTTTCTTCATGCGCTTTACACCAATATGACCTAAACGGCGATTGCCACAAATAAGTTGCACTATCATTATTAACTTTGCATCTTTTGGTTTCAATATTATGAATATGTGTATCACTATGATCGAGATCCAATGAACCATTTTCATTGGGTGTGTAACCATATAAGGTTTTATTCATGTAAACAGAACAACAATTTATTCTCTTACTTAAATGAATAACCGTATTGCAATAAACATGATCAAATCATATTTATGCTCAACACCAAATAACACTTATTTAGGTTCCACACTAATCTCGAAAGTATAGGGAGTGTGCGATGATGATCATATCAATCTTGGAACTACTTCCAACACTCATCGTTACTTCCCTTCAACTAGTTTACATTTTATTCTGTAACTCCTGTTTGAGTTACTAATCTTAGCAACCGAACAAGTATCAAATACTCGGGGCTACTATAAACACTAGTAAAGCACACATCAATAACCTGTATATCAAATATACTCTTGTTCACTTTGCCATCCTTCTTATCCACCAAATAATTGGGGTAGTTCCGCTTCCGTTGACTAGTTCCATTGCGGAAAAAGCACTTAGTCTCGTGCTTAGGTCTAGACTTGGGCTTCTTCACTTGAACAACAACTTGCTTGCCGTTCTTCTTGAAGTTCCTTCTTCCCTTTGCCCTTTTCCTTGAAACTAGTGGTCTTGTCAATCATCAACACTTGATGCTCTTTTCTTGATTTCTACCTTCGTCGATTTCAGCATCACGAAGAGCTTGGGAATCGTTTTCGTCATCCCTTGCATACTATAGTTCATCACGAAGTTCTAGTAACTTAGTGATGGTGACTAGAGAATTCTGTCAATCACTATCTTATCTGGAAGATTAACTCCCACTTGATTCAAGCGATTGAAGTACCCGGACAATCTGAGCACATGCTCACTAGTTGAGCGATTCTCCTCCATCTTTTAGCTATAGAACTTGTTGGAGACTTTATATCTCTCAACTCGGGTATTTGCTTGAAATATTAACTTCAATTCCTGGAACATCTCATATGGTCCATGACGTTCAAAACGTCTTTGAATTCCCGATTCTAAGCCTTTAAGTATGGTGCACTAAACTATCAAGTAGTCATCATATTGAGCTAGCCAAACGTTCATAACGTCTGCATCTGCTCCTGCAATAGTTTTGTCACCTAGCGGTGCATTAAGGACATAATTTCTTCAGGCAGCAATGAGGATAAACCTCGGATCACGGATCCAATCCGCATCATTGCTACTAACATTTTTCAATACAAATTTCTCTAGGAACACATATAAAAACATAGGGAAGCAACAACGCGAGCTATTGATCTACAACATAATTTGCAAAATACTACCGGGACTAAGTTCATGATAAATTAAAGTTCAATTAATCATATTACTTAAGAACTCCCATTTAGATAGACATCTCTCTAGTCATCTAAGTGATTACGTGATCCAAATCAACTAAACCATGTCCGATCATCACGTGAGATGGAGTAGTTTCAATGGTGAACATCACTATGTTGATCATATCTACTATATGATTCATGCTCGACCTTTCGGTCTCTGTGTTCCGAGGCCATATCTGTTATATGCTAGGCTCGTCAAGTTTAACTCGAGTATTCTGCGTGTGCAACTGTTTTGCACCCGTTGTATTTGAACGTAGAGCCTATCACACCCGATCATCACGTGGTGTCTCAAAGACGAAGAACTTTCGCAACGGTGCATACTCGGGGAGAACACTTCTTGATAATTTTTAGTGAGAGATCATCTTATAATGCTACCGTCAATCAAAGCAAGATAAGATGCATAAAGGATAAACATCACATGCAATCAATATAAGTGATATGATATGGTCATCATCGTCTTGTGCTTGTGATCTCCATCGCCAAGCACCGTCATGATCACCATCGTCACCGGCGCCGACACCTTGATCTCCATCATAGCATCGTTGTCGCCTCGCCAATCTTATGCTTCCACGACTATCACTACCGCTTAGTAATAAAGTAAAGCATTACATCGCGATTGCATTGCATACAATAAAGCGACAACCATATGGTTCTCGCCATTGCCGATAACTCGGTTACAAAACATGATCATCTCATACAATAAAATATAGCATCACGTCTTGACCATATCACATCACAACATGCCCTGCAAAAACAAGTTAGACGTCCTCTACTTTGTTGTTGCAAGTTTTACGTGGCTGCTACGGGCTGAGCAAGAACCGTTCTTACCTACGCATCAAAACCACAACGATAGTTTGTCAAATAGACTCCGTTTAACCTTCTCAAGGACCGGGCGTAGCCACACTCGGTTCAACTAAAGTTGGAGAGACAGTCTTCCGCAAGCCATCTATGTGCAAAGCACGTCGAGGAACCGGTCTCGCGTAGCGTCACGCTGTAAGGTTGGTCCGGATCGTCTCGTCCAACAATACCGCTGAACCAAAGTATGACATGCTGGTAGGCAGTATGACTTGTATCGTCCACAACTCACTTGTGTTCTACTCGTGCATATGACATCTACGCATAAAACCAGGCTCGGATGCCACCGTTGGGGAACGCAGTAATTTCAAAAATTTTCCTACGATCACGCCAAGATCATGGTGATGCTTAGCAACGAGATGAGAGTGTTGTCTACGCACCCTCAGAGACCAGCAACGGAAGCGTTGACGCAACGTAGAGGAAGTAGTCGTACTTCTTCACGATCCAACCGATCCAAGTACCGAACGTGACGGCACCTCCGGAAGTTCTCGCACATCGCTCAGCTCGATGGCGATCCCCGGACTCGATCCAGCAAAGTGTCGGGATGAGTTCCACAAGACGACGGCGTGGTGACGATGTTGATGCTCCATCGACGCAGGGCTTCGCATAAGCTCCATGACGATATGACTTCTCCGGCGCAGGCTTCGCCTAAGCTCCGCAACGATATGACCGAGGTGGAATATGGTGGAAGGGGCACCGCACACGGCTAAGGAAAGATCCGTAGATCAACTTGTGTGTCTTGGGGTGCTCCTGCCTCAGATATAAAGGAGCCAAGGGGAGGTGGCCGCCCAAGGGGGAGGCGCAAGGAGTCCTACTCCTCCGAGTAGGATTCCCTCCAATCCTAGTTGGATTAGGATTCCTGAGGGGGAAAGAGAGAGAGGGCGGCCCACCTTGCCTAGTCCAAATAGGACTCGGCAACGGGGGGGGGGGCGCAGCCACCTAGGGCTGGCCCTTTCTCCTTTCCACTAAGGCCCACTATGGCCCATGTAGTTCCCGGGGGGTTCCGGTAACCTCCCGGTACTCGATAAATTCTCGATTTCACCTCGGAACCCTTCCGATGTCCAAATGTAGGCTTCCAATATATCAATCTTTATGTCTCGACCATTTCGAGACTCCTCGTCATGTCCGTGATCACATCCGGACTCGAACAACCTTCGTGCATCAATACTTTTAAACTCATTATGAACTGTCATCGAAACGTTAAGTTGCACGGACCCTACGGGTTCGAGAACTATGTAGACATGACCTAGAACTATTCTCGGTCAATAACCAATAGCGGGACCTGGATGCCCATATTGGCTCCTACATATTCTACGAAGATCTTTATCGGTCAGACCGCATAACAACATACGTTGTTCCCTTTGTCATCGGTATGTTACTTGCCCGAGATTCGATCGTCGGTATTCAATACCTAGTTCAATCTCGTTACCGGCAAGTCTCTTTACTCGTTTCGTAATACATCATCTCACAACTAACACATTAGTTGCAATGCTTGCAAGGCTTATGTGATGTGCATTACCGAGAGGGCCCAGAGATACCTCTCCGACAATCGGAGTGACAAATCCTAATCTCAAATATGCCAACCCAACATGTACCTTCGGAGACACCTGTAATGTACCTTTATAATCACCCGATTCGCCAGGACGTTTGGTAGCACCCAAAGTGTTCCTCGTGCAAACGGGAGTTGCATAATCTCATAGTCATAGGAACATGTATAAGTCATGAAGAAAAGCACTAGCAACAAACTATACGATCAGGTGCTATGCTAATGGAATGGGTCATGTCAATCAGATCATTCAACCAATGATGTGATCCCGTTAATCAAATAACAACTCCTTGTTCATGGTTAGGAAACATAACCATCTTTTGATTTAACGAGCTAGTCAAGTAGAGGCATACTAGTGACACTCTGAGGTTTATGTATTCACACATGTATTATGTTTCCGGTTAATACAATTCTAGCATGAATAATAAACATTTATCATGATATAAGGAAATAAATAATAACTTTATTATTGCCTCTAGGGCATATTTCCTTCAGGTCATTCCAACTCCGCTACCCCACGAGAGGGTCGTGTTTGTCGCCCACTTCGTCCGTGGACTAGGATTTCCACTTCATCCCTTCGTCCGCGGGCTCATGTTCTATTACGGACTAGATTTCCATGATCTAGCCCCAAATTTCGTCCTCAACATCTCGACGTTCATCGTCGTATGCGAGGCCTTCCTCCGCATCAAGCCTCACTTTGGCTTGTGGCTACAAATCTTCTGCGTGAAGCCGAAGATCGTGAGCGGCCAGCAAGCGGAGTGCGGAGGGGCCATGGTGGGCAAGATGCCCAACGTCACCTGGCTTGGCGGCTCCTTCGCAGAGACCGTGAAAGGGTGGCAATCGGGGTGGTTCTACATCACCGAGCCGCGCGGTGCCAACTGGGCGGCGGCCCCCCGAGTTCCAATCCGGAACCCCCATGCGGCTCACCTCCTGGGAAAAGAAGGGCCTGGCCTGGGGCGAACCTACAGAGTTGATCGGACTCCAAAACTGCGTTAAGAGCATGAAGGACAAGAACATCAAGCTTGTCAACGTGATCCAAGTCATGCTCATTCGCCGGATTCTTCCGTGCCAAAGACGGGCATTCAATCTGTGGGAGTTCGTCCCGGCAGAACACCAGACGCTTCGGAAGCTCTACGACATGACGCACAAAGGCGCATGGAGGGTGTTTTTCAAGGCCTCCGAAGTACCTCCTCCCACATCCGAGGACCGCGGACTTCACGCCGCGCGGCCTCCTAGTCCGGTGAGTTTTCTGACTACCACCGGATTCAGATCTTCCTAGTATATTCATGGGGAAGTCTTAAGTAATTATGCATATTTAATCAGGACTATGTGAAGACAGCGGAGCGGATTGACTGTCCAGCTCCGCTGCCAGAAGGCCCAGCTGATGCTCTCCTGACGGAGATCTTTGGTCCCGGCGCCTACAAGGCACCGGAGAAGAAGGCCGAAAAGAAGGCCCGGGGACCGGGAAGGGTCTCCGGCGTGGGTTGTACTGTAAGCCTCGTCCAAGACGATGAGGCAAACTCCTCCCCGAAGGGGAGGAAGAAGAAGAAGGGCCGCCCCATCCCGGAGAGGATGGGGGCCTGAGAAGGCAGAGGGGCCGGAAAGGCCCCCTGCAAGGTCGTTATACCCACGTCGTCCGAAGACGACAAGACAGATTCCTTCCATGAGGCGGGGAAACATGAATAAGTTCTCCCTCCCCACACTGGGGAGGAGAAGAAGAGGAAAGCCTCCCTGGAGGAGGGGGCTGGGACGTCCAAGAAGGGAAAGGTGTCCCTTCCGGACTACTCCACCACGGCCGCCCATAGCGAGGAGGGGTGGCTGCCCAGGGGGAAGCCCCTAGCGCGATCGTAAGTATCCGCACTCTATCGTAATTTTACTTCATAATCTTTTTATAACGCCGAACATATATGCAGTCCGGCTAGGGCTCATCCCGAGGTATCATCGTCGGATGGGTCCCTGAACGATTCAGCGATGAACTCGCTCCCAACGGCCACTACTCCTCAGCCCGCGGATGACACGGAGGTGTTCTCCTGAAGGCTCCCGGAGCGGGGGGAGGTGACTCTGGAGACGCCCCAAGGCGGAATTCCAGATGTCGGACACGCGGGGTTCAAGATTCCCACGGATCATGTCGATGAGAGCTGCAGTAGGCCGGGCTCTCAGCTGAACACTGTTCCGGAACCTCCAATGGTTCCGGACTCAAGCTGTCAGCCCCTCGTTAGGGAGGGCGAGCCGTCCGTGCCGAGGACTTCCGTCACGCCAGAGGCGTTGGATAGTCTGGTGGAAGCGTTTCGAGGTGCTTCCAAGGATGACGAGCACCGTATTCTTATGAGTGCGGTGATTCAAAAGGTTCTGTCCGCCAGGAGTAGACTAACCGAAGCCTGCACAAGCCTCCTGACGGGCTTCGAGGTAAGGAGGGAATATGTAAAATTACCACCCGATAGGTAGTAGCCCTCGATACATTTCGCTCGGTGTTCGGAAGGAAAAGCCGAACAGAGGGTCAATTATAATCTGCAGGAGTCTAATAGTAAGTATGTATTTTGAATAAGCAGGCTGTGCTGCTTGCCGCTGCTGTCCGCACAGCCGAGGTCGCCGGACTAAAGCGGGACCTGGAGCAGGCGCAGGGGGAGCTCGACCTCACGAAGAGGCAGCTCGAAGAGAACAAAGGTGAGTGATTCCCCGCTCTCATGTAATGAAGGATAGATAAAATTGGTTATTCTAACGATGAAGCGTCATGACTGTGTAACAGGGGCCACCACCGAAGTGGCGTCTCTGAAGAAAGCGATGTCCGAGGCCGAAAGCAAGGCGGCCTTGGAATGCAAGGAGCGCGAAAAGCAAGATGCTAGAGTGGGCGAGGTACAGCAAGAGCTCCATGAGCTCGGCAAGAAGTTCAAGTCCGTGGAGCATGAGCTTAAGATGAAAGAGGCCGAGCTTGCGAAGGCCCTTGCAAGTATGAAAGATGCCAAGGCCGAAGCCGACCAGGCACAGCAGGAAATCCAGGCAGCCAAGAAGATAGCAGCGGGTAAGCCATTCTTTATGCAAAGCAAACATGTGGAGGAGGCGTTTCTTTTACTTACCCGAATTCGGAGCTCTCCAGGGGCATTCACAGATCTGCCACGCAGCGTCTCGCATACATGGAGTTCTACCGTGCCGAGGAGGGAGCTCCACAGAGAAGCTGTTCTTGTCCGATGTCAGGCGAACACCAATGCCTCTAAGTGACCAACTGAAGCAGTTGGTCGAACTCCACAGGGCGGCCGGAGTGGCTATGAAAGATTTCATAGCCCGGACGTGGCTTGGTGAGCCCTTGCCCACTAGCTACTTCGGCCTGATCAAGCGGATGGTGAATGCCTGTCCGCGACTTGAGGTTATCAAGCGATGCGTTTGCATTGAGGGTGCCCGTCGGGCCTTTGCCCGTGTGAAGGTGCATTGGGGCAAGCTGGATGCAGAGAAGCTGGTGAAGGACGGGCCGCCGGAGGGCAAGGCGCATCGCTACCCTGAGAAGTATTACGATGGCGTTATGAAGGGCGCTCGTCTCGTGGCCGATGAGTGTACCAAGGACAAGATCTTTGAATAAATGTACCTCTGTCACTGTTGTAATATAAAGACGAAGTTACTTGTGCTATGTAGCACTGTTTGATTTAAAATATTACCTTCTGTGCGGCTGTTTATAGAATTACGAAAGTAGGCTACCGTCGGCTTCCGCCCCCACGTAACTAGTACCGGGGTGTTCCTGGAAAAACCCGAATACTCTTTATCCAAATTTTTGGTCCCTTAAGGAGGTATCCGGCGCAGCGAACAAGGCAATCGGACTATGCAGCTTTATAACTTTCACTTAGCCATAGAAGTCTACAATTTTAAATTTCGGCGAAGCCCCTAGAATTCGGAGGGCCGAATTGGGGCGCTATATACGCCTAAATCGGACGAGGCCGATTCATCGCCTAAAGAGGAAAAAAATCTTTAAGGATTTTAAGACCTGTCGAACAGCGACCAGCTCTCGCTGCATCATGCCGGTCAGTTTTCGGCTTTCTCTACTAAGGTGCCCGTCCGAAAGAACCGGGACACAATCGCAGTAGTTCTCCCTGCGCTACCTTAGCCGATATAACGGAACATAAGGTACCAAAACAAGGGAGCCGTGCAAACCCAACTATTGACCCAAGACGTGATTCGGAGCTGATGCATATAGTGCTATAAGTTCGGGGTGCCGCACTGTTGAAAGTGTCCGGACTTGTTATGCCATATTATGAGGTGTCATAAGAAGCCCCTCGCAAACTAACTGTACCAAAGTGTACGGATGCAATATTAAATAAACATTTGCACGAAATATGCGCAAATAGGAAAAATAAGCTGACGCTATATATTGTTTCCCATTGATGAATAATACGTTTAAGCGTATCTTTACAACGGTAGCATTATGTAGAAGTAAATAGGACTATTTAACATGTCCTATCCAAGGGCGTATCGCATGTAGGTATGTAAAGCAGGTATAACGATCGTGAACAGATTCCACCTGGGTATTTCCTTTTGTGTGCAAAGCCTGTTGCCTCCTTGGTTTTCTCTCCTATGTAAGTCCGACAATCCGACTCTTCTGAAGAGGCTGCTCTAAAGCAATGTCCTGAAAAATAAGAAGGATGGGTTATGAAGGTATGTAGCGATTATACCGCACTGTTGACTGAGTCATTGTTGCGCCTCCGCCTACGCCCATGGTATTTTTAGTGCGTAATTGTGTACGCGTGGCACGAATGCTGCTTTGATGGGGCTTGAGCGGAGGCCGGACTGCTAGTCGCGCTCTTGGCGTGCCTGATGATTCTGTTGCGGGGTGCTCCAGACTCGCTTGACGGTGCTCGAAGTTGTTGTCGCCGGATTGGTTTGTCGGAGGAGGCCGCATTGTACTTCCGCCGCGAGGGCTGCGGATGCTCTTCATTTGGAGAGCGGTCCATGTTTCCGTTATTTATTATGACCCGCGTGGTCCTGGCATCTTGAGCTTGAGGTATCGTAGTGTGGTACCGCATTGAATCTAGCGAATGCGGTTCGTCCGAGCAGTGCGTGGTAACCACTGCGGAAAGGGACGATATCGAAGATTAACTCTTCGCTTCGGAAGTTATCCGGAGATCCGAAGACCACTTCCAATGTTATAGAGCCCGTGCAACCGACCTCTACTCCAGAAATCACACCTTTAAAGGTGGTTTTGGTGGGCTTGACCTTGAAGGATCAATGCCCATTTTGCGCACTGTGTCCTGATAAAGCAGGTTTAGGCTGCTGCCGCCATCCATAAGGACTCGCGTGAGGTGGAATCCGTCGATGATTGGGTCTAGGACCAATGCGGCTGAGCCGCCGTGACGGATGCTTGTAGGGTGATCCCTACGATCAAAGGTGATCGGGCAAGCTGACCATGGGTTGAATTTGGGGCGGCTGGCTCCATCGCATAGACGCCCCGTAGTGCTCGCCTGCTCCCGCTTGGGAATGTGAGTGGCGAGATCATGTTGACCATTTTCACCAGGGGAAATTTCTTCGTCCCCGTGTTCGGACGCCGGGGCTCTTCGTCATCGTCATTTGTGCAGCCCGTGTCCTTGTTTTCGGTGTTTATTTTGCCGGCCTGTTTGAACACCCAGCAGTCTCTGTTGGTGTGGTTGGCTAGCTTGTCCGGGGTGCCATGAATTTTGCACGAGCGCTCCAAAGATATGGGTCCAGATCGGACGGTCCTCGATTGTTTCTTTTGAACGGCTTCTTCACGATCGACTTGGATCCACCGAATCCGTGTTGATCGTCGTGTCTTCGATGTTGTCGCCGTTGTTCCGCCGCTTATATGTTACGCCGTGGCTTGTCGTTATTGTCGCGGCCATCCGAAGTGCCTGAATGTGGCGTAGTCTTGCGAGCCAACCAGCTATCTCGCCGCCGAAGCGGGTCATTAGTGTTGTGAGAGCTGCCATGGACTTGGGTTTTTCTGGCCGAGGTGTCGAGCGAGCCACTCGTCCACGGATATTATGCTTAAAAGCCGCCATGGCTTCGGGCGTCCGAACAATCGACTATTTGGTTCTTTTTAGTTAGGAACCGAATCCGAAATTTCTGGCTGACTCTCCGGGCTGTTGAGTAATGTGGCTCAAGTCATCGGGCGTCCGGTGGTCGCACATATGTGCCCTGGAAGTTGTCGAGGAATGCGTCTTCCAGGTTTTCCCAACTGCCAATGGAATTTGCTGGCAGGCTGTTTAGCCAGTGCCGGGCGGGTCCTTTGAGCTTAAGGGGAAGATATTTGATGGCGTGTAGATCGTCTCCGCGGGCCATGTGAATGTGGAGAAGGAAATCTTCAATCCATACTGTGAGGTCTATTGTGCCATCGTATGGTTCGATGTTTACGGGTTTGAACCCTTCTGGGAATTCATGATCCATCACTTTGTTAGTGAAGTAGAGGGGGTGCGCGGCGCCTCTATGCCGGGCTATGTGGCTACGCAGTTCGAATTGCTCTGGGTGGCTGTGTTCGGCCCGGCCGAACTTGTTGATAGTGTGTCCGGCGTGACGGTCGTCGTCGCGCGTTTGGGCATGCCCCCGTGATCCGTAGATCGATCTTGGCTGTTCCGCTTTGTTTTCTAGTATATCTTGCAGGTCCTGCCTATTGCCCCGGGCCGTAGTGTATTGGCGCGGGGGGTGCGGGCTGGTATTCGGGCTGATACACCGTTTTGTCCCGGCCACGAGGTGGCCGGTCAGCCGTGTGGCGCTCGAGTCCATATTCCTCGGCTGCCAGGACTTCAGTCCATCTATCTGTGAGCAGGTCTTGATCAGCTTGAAGTTGCTGCTGCTTCTTTTTCAGGCTCCTTGCAGTGGCCATAAGCCGACGCTTGATGCGCCTCGCTCTCACGGGATCCTCGCACGCCCGAACTCGCTGCCGCCGAGGCTAATCTCGTCTTCGGAGGGGCATGTAGTTGTCCTCCTCTGGATCTCTGTCCGTCGCTTTGTTAAATGCAGGCTGACCTGATCATCTTCTGCTCGGCTGCTCAAGGCGGGCTGATCGTGGTTGTATTCCTCTTCGCACCATCCGGATTGTTTTCGTCTCTGGGCGGTGTTACCGTATGGCGGGGCTTGGGCGGCGTCGGCAGCGCCCATGCTTTGTTTTTTCTTCCCGAGGGGTTATCCTCCGTTGCCTCATCGCCATTGGTTTCTTCGAGTGTCCACCATATATATATCATAGGAGGAGGTGGTTGTCCACCGCCTGCAATGAGCGGTGGTTCTGTACTTCTCCCGCATCGTCGTCCATACCATCGATGTCTTCGGAGTCGAAGTCAAGCACGTCGGTTAAATCGTCGACCGTGGCAATGAAGTGGGTGGTGGGTGGGCAGCGAATTCCTTCGTCGCCTACTTCCCACTCGAGCCGGACATAGTTCGGCCCAGAGCCTCCTGACAAAGAGAGAGACTTTAATGAGTTCAGCATGTCGCCAAAGGGCGAGTGCTGGAAGATATCCGCAGTGGTAAACTCCATTACCGGAGCCCAACCAGGCTCGGCGGGCTCAGGAGCGCGCGGACTGGAACCTACAACCGGATACGAGTCCGGGGGTCCGGAGTCACAGGCTTCCTCCGAGGTGTGGCCTGTGTTCGGCTCCATCGCCGATGAGTGTGCGGCCTGCGGGGCGGGGTCCATCCCTCCGTCCTTAGGCAACGCAGTCTGCTCCGGATTTAGGTCCGGGACTGCTGCAGGGGTAATATCCCGAGCACTGTCCGACAGCAGGTCTAGGCCGTGCTCATCATGACGGCCCAGCACTTCTGGCGCAGGCCCGATTCCGTCAAAGATCAAGTTGTTGGGGAACGTAGCAGAAATTAAAAATTTTCCTACGTGTCACCAAGATCTATCTATGGAGAAACCAGCAACGAGGGGAAGGAGAGTGCATCTACATACCCTTGTAGATCGCCAAGCGGAAGCGTTCAAGAGAACGGGGTTGAAGGAGTCGTACTCGCCGTGATCCAAATCACCGGAGATCGTAGTGCGAGCGGACGGCACCTCCGCTGCTCAACACACGTACAGCCGGTGGCGTCTCCCATGCCTTGATCCAGCAAGGAGAGAGGGAGAGGTTGAGGAAGACTCCGTCCAAAGAGCAGCACAACGGCGTGGTGGTGATGGAGGAGCGTGGCAATCCTGCAGGGCTTCGCCAAGCACCGCAGGAGAGGAGAAGGGAGAGAGGTAGGGCTGCGCCAGGGAGAGGTCAAAACTCATCTTTTTGGCAGCCCCAAAACCCTCAAGTATATATAGGGGAGAGGGAGGGCTGCGCCCCCACCTAGGGTTCCACCCCTAGGGGCGGCGGCCAGCCCAAACCCATCTAGGGTGCGGCCAAAGGGGGGGGAGGGGGAAACTTGCCCACCAAGTTATTTGAGTTTGGGCATTTAAAATTATATAAAATATTTCAAATGTCCAAATATTCCCAAACTAAAATGTTTCATGTTGGAAATATTCCAACATTGGACCAGGAGCAGCTTGGTGATTTTTGGAGCTGTTCTAGTATTTTAAATAACTCCACAAAGTTACAGAATAATAGAAAACAAATAAAAGAGAGAGAGAGATGGACTTACCTGACGCTTACCTGAGGCCCACTCACCTGGTGGCCCAGCAGAATCAGCCCAGCCACCAGGGGTGCCTTGGTCTTCTTCCACCTCTCGCCAAGAGGGCAGAGGCGTGTCGACGCCAGCGCTCAAGCCTCCACCTCCTCCCTCCCAGCCTGCTGGCTCCTCCTCGACGCCCGAGACGCCCACGCCTCCCGACCCCCTCTCACTTCTCCCTCGCTCTCTGGACCTCCCTCCCTCGCCTCCTCTGCTTCCCCGCCCCATGACCGAGCATGCCTGCCGCCGCTTGGTGTTGCCACGGCCACCAGCCCTCCTCGCCCATCCAACGTGCTCGAGAGCTCCGCCACATCATCCCCGACCTCTCCGCCAAGCCAAGCATCGCCGGACGCCCGCATCGCCGCCCCTCGCCATCGCCTTTCAAGCTTCAAGATCGACGCCGATTCCGTCGATCCGCAGCAACCCGGCCGTCCCCGACCTCGATCTAGCGCTCATTGGACTCGCTGTGAGCCCCTGCCCCGAACCCCTCTTCTCCCCCTCGCGTTTGCATGCTCTAGCCCCGTTCCCCACCTCCGCCGAAACTTGCCGCCGCCGCGAATGTCGCCGTCGTCGATACGGTGGGCCAACGCCGCGTATGAGCACCTGGTCGAGTTCCTGCTGCCCCGTAGCATCTGCCCGTGCTCTTTGTTTGGTCTAAATCGAGCTGCAGCCCCATGCCCGTGCTAGCCCGAATTCCGGCCGCCGCCACGAGCTCAACTCCGGCGAGCTCGCTCCACCCCAGTTCCTACCTCTTGGCCTAACAGACGCGCGCGAGCTCCAGCTCCACGTAGCCGCCCTCCGCCGGCCATTTGGTCGCTGGAGTAGGGAAACCGCACCTCCGCCGTCTCGCCCCTGCGATGACGAGCCTCGGGTCAACTCCGCGAGTTTGACCCGGGTTTGACCTCAGTTGACCTCCCCGACTCACTAACAAGTGGGCCCCGGTCCTTGTAATTTTTGGTTAAAGTTTAAACTAAACTTAACTAACTCACGACGTGGCACCGTTAGATTAGCTAATCGAGGTTAGTTAGTGACACCGACATGTGGGCCCCTGTGTCACCGCTAATTTTAGTTAATGCTAAAACTAACTCTTTTAGCCCCTGGGTCACTGACCAATGGACCCCACGGGTCAGGTTTGACCTGGGGCGCCCAGTTGACTTGCTGACGTCACAGTGATGTCATGCCGACGCAATAACCCATTTTCTGATTTTTTATAATTCAGGAAAATTCGTAAAATACCCCAAACTTCAAATATTCATAACTTTTAATCAGCAACTCCAAATTAAATAATTTATATATGAAAATGATCGTAAAAATATGAAGAATCTGTTTATGGCATTTTCATGCATGATTAAACAAGTTAACCTCACTGAATAGGATGAATCATGATTAGGGCAATTTATGAAATAACATTTTGAGTTGGAGTTTAACCTTGTTTGAATTCTACTTCAATTAACTCCGCTAGACATTGCATTAGGTGAATTCAGTACCTTAACATGACATGTCATTCATGTGAATGTGCATTGCATTGATTGTGTTCTCTCTTGTTTGCGGTAATTGTCCCTCTCGAGACGACGTTAGGCGATTGTTCGATGACACCGATGAAGAACTATATTATCTTCGAAGTGCCGTGCAAGCAAAACCCCTTGTCCATTCCGATATAATCCCACTCTCTCGCTCCTGCTCTATTTTACTGCATTAGGACAACAACGACTCATGTGTTACTTGCTGCGGTAGCTGAACCCCTTTATCCTCTGCATGACCTGTCATTCCACAGTAATTAGATGAAACCCACTAGCATGAGTATGATTTGTTTGAGCCATGTTGTGCCTACTCATTCATGCTTGTTGTCATGCATGCTACTTCTTAGAGTTGAGTCAGGTCTGATTCATCGGGGATGAATCGGAGGTGTGTGAACATGTCCTACTGCGTGTGTGAGCTAAGTGTGTGAACACGATTTGGTAAAGGTAGCGGTGAGAGGCCATGTAGGAGTACATGGTGGGTTGTCTCATTGCAGCCGTCCTCAGGAACTGAGTTCTGTGTTTGTGATCCATGAAACAGGTACTACCACGCATTGGGCCCGAAACCAATGGACCCTCTCGGCTTCTTAACCACCCTTGTCCTCGATCCCTGAGTTGCAAGTAGTTTCGGTGTTTGTAGTATCTTTGAGGCGCCATAGCTGACCGTAGGGGTGGGTTGTGTTGCGGTAGGCACCGTGGCCCGGTGTACCGATTCGCCCGTTTGGTGTCTCGGGAACCCTGCACACATCGTTCGGGGCTGTATGGGAAACCTCGGACTAGGGACTTGAGTGTTTAGGTAGGTCGTGGCCAACACCCACGTTGGGCTTCCGCTTGAAGGTTGCCGAGTACATGTCGTGTAAACGGCGGTAAGTGGTGAGAGCGTGTGTGAAGAAGTACACCCCTGCAGGTTAATATGATCTATTCGAATAGCCGTGTCCATGGAGAAGGACTTACGGGTTGCCTATATCAGTTCATAGACAAGTGAAAGTGGATACTCTAAAATGCGCAAGATAAGCGTGAGTGCTATGGATGGCGTTCTCGTAGGGAGGCGGGGCGGGTCCATAGTGGTGTATTGATATGGTGACTATGTGGACTCGTGCGCCACCTCAAAAGAGTTACTTGCGATGTAGTTCAGGATAGCCATCGAGTCAAAGCTGGCTTGTCAGTCAAACTCCACCACCCCCTTTTGATAATGATGCATATGTAGCTAGTTACGATGTAAGTCTTGCTTTGAGTAATGCGTTTGTACTCACGTTTGCTTATTTTATGTTTTGCGAGAGACGCCGGTCTCGCTAGTAGTTCCGCTTGGACTTGACGTTTAGCTTGTTACCTCGGCTACGATCTTGTGCCTCGGCGGGATCTCGGTAGATAGTCGGGCTTCTCAGCCTTCTTCATTTATAGTTGTGCGTACTTTCGACATGTTTAGCTTCCGCTTGTGCTCGACTTGTATGCTCGAGTGTTGGGTCATGAGACCCATGTTTGTAATATCTCGCTCCTCGGAGCCTAATGAATAAATATTTGAGTCGTAGAGTTATGTTGTGATGCCATGTTGTATCTACACATATTGAGCATATTGTGTGTATGTTTGAAATGCTTGGTATGTGTGGGATCCGACAAACTAGTTGTTTATCCTTGGCAGCCTCTCATATGGGGAAATGTAGTCTCGTGCTTCCGAGCGATAGTAGTCCGCTACATGCCGGTTCACCGGAGTCCCGCTAGCCCAAAGACTACTTCTTGGACACTTGACTGGCGGCATGTGTTTCACTTCGTTCCTATACATCCCTTCGGGAAATGTCACGCGGTGTTATTCAAGTCCTGCTTAGCCTGCTACAGCCCGGGATACCGGAGTCCTCATAGCCAGTGCTGCAGCCCGAATTTATACGTTGATGACCGACATGCTCGATGTGATTCATGTATGCCTGTCCCCCTGGGTTAGCGCCGCTTTGGGTTCACGACTAGCCATGTCGGCCCGGGTTCTTTGTCAGATGGATGCTAGCGACACTATCATATACGTGAGCCAAAAGGCGCAAATGGTCCCGGGCCATGGTAAAATGACACCCGTGGGAATACCGTGCGTGAGGCCGCAAAGTGATATGATATGTTACATGCTAGATCGGTGTGACTTAGGATCGGGGTCCTGACAGCGTTGGTATCAGAGCTTTGCCCGATCGTCAGAGGATTACCAAGCCAAACTGGTCGAAGTTGTGTCTAGAAATGCTTTAGCTATGTAAGGGAATTGATTGTGGAAGGGAACGTAAGGCTCTTTTTACTCCTTATACCTCATGGCCTTCTGATCTGAGTCATCCTCTTCTCTTCTACGGGGTTTAAGAACTAGGCTTTTCATCTATCTATCAGGATGACGTGTTACCAATCCATATACCCTTAAGATTGTTGGTTTTAAGCCTCAGTTCAGTTCCTACTAGTTCTGTATGATAATTGTTGATCTCGGAACCTTGGTATTGTGATGTTGAGTGGTAATGCCACCATTTTTGCAGGATGCCTCAAATCATTTTGAGCATTTACAGCCGTTATGATGTCCGAGTCAACCCAGGTCTCTAAATAGTCTGATGCGTTTGCAAATCCCTCCCCTCCATTTCTAATGTTCATCCGGGCGGATTAATCACACAAATTGGTATGTTGAGGTACTCGCTGCCTCAACATATATGTTGGAGTTATTATTATGACCCTAGGTGTTTAGGAAGTCATCTAGCAACTTAGCAACGCTTTTGTATCCCGAGTGTGATGATTCTGACCATTATTCTTGAAAGCATCCCGTGATGTTATTAGTTAGTAGGCATTCTATTCCTGGGTTCTTGAACCCGAGATTCACCCTACCTCATGTTGATAGTATTTGCTAGTTCCTTTAGGATATTAGTAACCTTTCAATAGTCCTCGAGGTCCGTGGTATTTCCTTCTTCCAAATACTACGAACCGCTTATGGCAGAAGTTCCTTGTTGAACCAAAACAT
The DNA here is from genome assembly GCA_021605145.1 of Aegilops bicornis. Taxonomy (NCBI): domain Eukaryota; kingdom Viridiplantae; phylum Streptophyta; class Magnoliopsida; order Poales; family Poaceae; genus Aegilops; species Aegilops bicornis. Next base: position 126,469,737 of record CM038673.1, on the reverse strand, counting down.
CACAATAAGAGTGCTCTTGAGGAGTTCTCCATTCATAATTGTGAATCTGCCAATTCTACTTTTATGCATGGGTTATACGGGAGAAATGTTGAGCCTTGCTCGATATACTAATCCATGCCTCCACAACTCAAAAATTATATGTTCCTTTGAGTTGCTCTCTTTAGTTGTATCCCGACCATCCTCTATCGGTTGATAACCAAGAGTATGTGTGCATTCGTTTATCGATGTCTATTATCCTTGTGGTCCGTCAAGCCATTACATTGCGGAATGACTAGGAGAAACAAACTCGATACCTCATCCATTTCCGTGATTGGGTCAAAGTAGTTGTATCCCACAGATCAAAATGCCAATTCAGCTTTTGATGCTGTTCCACCGAGTGTTACCATCTTTATGTCAAGAATGTCATGAGAATTGCACCTTCTCTTATGAATTCTTGATGCGGTGATACTTCTCGCCATCATTATTCATTCCTCGGTTCCGAGTTGTTGAAACCGGAATGCCGACGAGTGAATTGTGATGTGTGAAATCAATACTCCGAGCAACTCGTTGCTTGGTAGCTAGTGGACAATATCCTCACTCTTAGCGTGTTGGTTATTAAATCATCATCCTAAGATTGATCGTGCTACCTAGTCCTTATTTCTGGTGCACACTTCGATTGATGAGTTAGGATTATATCAAGTCCTCACTCATTTGATCATATCGTCTTGCCCTCAAAAGCAAGATTGTTCTCGAGCTTAGTAACATATCGGTGGTTTGTGATTTTCCGAATATCTTCTCGGAAGTATTACCAGTTGTCCCACCGGTGTTATGTTGAGCTCGTGATCAAGTTGGTTTCTTGTGAACCACCCTTTCTCCAAGAATCATCTTTGGATACCCCACGAGGTAGTTGGTTAAGCCAAACAACAACTTGGAGAGTTGGAGGATAAAAGCTTGCCTGACTTAGTTCGTTCCAAAGGGATATTCTTGCGTAGTGTGTGTTGAAGAAAGATGATATCTTCATCGATTGGTCCCTGTGATCAGTTGCTGGACCTATTGTCTTATCAATCCTTTGATTTGAGTGTGAGCTATCGTCAAATCAAATCAGTACCAACGATGCTCGTAATGTTGTCTTACTCGTGGTTGATCCCTCGAGCATATACCATTACATCCTTTGGTCTGACCAATGCTATCACCGTGTTCACGTGATGGTGGAAGTCCAGTGATATGGAAATTCCGATGAGTTGTTGTTGAGCCCATCAATGACATTTTGTCTCCCCCATGAGTCATGTTGAACATCAACCTAGTATTGGAAACTTGTGTAAGCATTTCTTCGTGTTTCGTTCATGAAGCATATGTTTGGATGGAAGTAGTGACTTCCTCGAATTCATGTGCTTTAGGTGTAAGTTGCCGCCATGAATTTGAGAAAGGTTTGTTTTGTTTCCCTTGGAATCATCCCAAATCAGTCATGCATATGTGCGAAGTATTATGTAGTCTGGAGACTTGCAACCTTCATTCTATATGTATTCCATAGCACACCAAGCCACTGGTTGAATTGTTCAAGGAAAAGGAGTTGATGTGCGAATACTAGTTCATGCACACGACTTCAATATCCTTGTTGATGGTGCCCAACCTGAACTTGGTAGTGTTTTATTATAAGACTACTAGGTGGTAATGCTTGTCTAGGACAACGTGTTCACTTATTAGTAGCAGAACCAGCTCATGTTTTGGAGCTTGCTATCGTAGTTCATTTCCGAGAATCTCACAACATCTTTCCGTCGATTTGTGTTGCAAACTTTCATTTTTCTTTCTAGACTCGATGAGTCTGGAATATCCTAACACCAACCAGATCTGAATCTCGGTGCAGATATGATGGTTGGAACATTCCCAAGATTTGCATTTTGTCCCCAGCTTGCACCCTATTGTGCCAACTCCCCATGGGCTGCCTTTCTCGGTAGTTGCTGCCCAATATTATCTTCAAAAGTGGACTTACCATGGGTCCCATCCATTTCCGGTGATAAGCAAAATTCATCCAATGCGTTATCTTCAACAAGGTAGTCCACATCATCCATTCGAGTCTGGGTATGCCATTCCTTGCACTCCACCAAACGATCTTTGTGAATTGCCTTAGGCTGGTATGAAGAGTTTCAATGATCTCTGATCAAAAGTAATTCTTTTTGCCACTTAAGGGAATAGTTCCTCGCGTCACCTCCCCTGGGGTGCCCTGTTATTGAGCCGTGGCAATTTTTTTTCCTCGCCACCTTGACACCATCTACCATCTTTCTAAGCGTGGAATTGTTGCCCACTAATCACACACCGTTGTTTGTTCTTCCATCCCTCTCGATGTGTTTTGTGTCTCAACTCGAGATGTTTTTAAATCTCATTCCGTGAGTCGATCATGTTTACTTGATCTTCGTGAAAAGCGAATCATGTAGGACATCCCTCTTTTTCCATTGTCGTGTCGAGTGAAGATCTCGAAGCAAGATCGTCAAGACCAAGATGTTGGAATGAGTCAACATCTTCGAGAAGGGCAAATGGATCATGAAGATTGTGATAGTTTTGTGACTTCCTTTTTCCTCTTACCTCACGCCTTGAATCTCAAGCGAGATTCTTGTTTAGTGGGGTGAGTTGTCACAGCCCTAGAGCTTGGTTGTAACTAGAGGCATTGCATCCATGCATCATGTTTAATTTTCATGAAATTTGAAATGGGGATGACCAAACCCTAGCACCAAAGCAATTCAAATAGGTTCAACTTCAAAATATTTTCAGTAATCCAAATGGCCTTCAAAAATGTTCACCATTTTTGGAAAAATCTTGAAACAAGAACCGAGAGATGTTGCACATTTCTCCATGACATTTGGATCTTTGAATTAAATCATAAGTATTTGAGTTTGGGCATTTAAAATTATATAAAATATTTCAAATGTCCAAATATTCCCAAACTAAAATGTTTCATGTTGGAAATATTCCAACATTGGACCAGGAGCAGCTTGGTGATTTTTGGAGCTGTTCTAGTATTTTAAATAACTCCACAAAGTTACAGAATAATAGAAAACAAATAAAAGAGAGAGAGAGAAGGACTTACCTGACGCTTACGAGGCCCACTCACTGGTGGCCCAAAGAGAATCAGCCCAGCCCACTAGGGGTGCCTTGGTCTTCTTCCACCTCTGCCCGTTGGCGAGGCGTGTCGACGCCGTGGCCTTGAAGCCTCCACCGCCTCCCTCCCAGCTGCTGGCTCCTCCTCCTCGGCCTTCCCGGAGGCGCCACGCGCCTCCCGACCCCCTCTCACTTCTCCCTCGCTCTCTGGACCTCCCTCCCCTCGCTCCTCTGCTTCCCGCCCCATGACCGAGCATGCCCGTCGCCGCCGCTTGGTGTTGCCACGGCCACCAGCCCTCCCTCGCCCATCCAGCGTGCTCGAGAGCTCCGCCACATCATCCCCAACCTCTTCGCCAAGCCAAGCATCGCCGGACGCCCCGCATCGCCGTCCCTGCCATCGTCTTCAAGCTTCAGCACCGGCGCTCGATTTCGTCGATCCGCAGCAACCCGGCCGTCCCCGACCTCGATCTAGCGCTCATTGGACTCGCTGTGAGCCCCTGCCCCGAACCCCTCTTCTCCCCCTCGCGTTTGCATGCTCTAGCCCCGTTCCCCACCTCGGCCGAAACTTGCCGCCGCCGCGAATGTCGCCGTCGTCGATCTGGTGGGCCAACGCCACATGAGAACCTGGTCGAGTTCCCCGCTGCCTCAGTAGCATCTGCCTGTGCTCTTCGTTTGGTCTAAATCGAAGCTGCAGCCCCGCGCCTGCAGTAGCCCGGACCTCGCCGCCACGAGCTCAACTCCGGCGAGCTCGCTCCACCCTAGTTCCTACCTCTTGGCCTAACAGAGACGCGCGAGCTCCAGCTCCACGTAGCCGCCCTCCGCCGGCCATTTGGTCGCTGGAGTAGGGAAACCGCACCTCCCCGCCGTCCACAGCCTGCCCGGCGACGAGCCTCGGGTCAACTCCGTGAAGTTTGACTCGGGTTTGACCCCAGTTTGACCTCCCCTGACTCACTAACAAGTGGGCCCCGGTCCTTGTAATTTTTGGTTAAAGTTTAAACTAAACTTAACTAACCCGCTGACGTGGCACCGTTAGATTAGCTAATCAGGGTTAGTTAGTGACACTGACATGTGGGCCCGTGCCCTGCTAATTTTAGTTAGTGCTAAAACTAACTCTTTTAGCCCCTGGTCATCGACCAATGGACCCCACGGGTCAGGTTTGACCTGGGCGCCCGATTGACTTGCTGACGTCACACGGTGATGTCATCTTGGCGCAATAACCCATTTTACGGATTTTTATAATTCAGGAAAATTCGAAAAATACCCCAAACTTCAAATATTCATAACTTTTAATCAGTAACTCCAAATTAAATAATTTATATATGAAAAATGATCGAAAAATATGAAGTATCTGTTTATGGCATTTTCATGCATGATTAAACAAGTTAACCTCACTGAATAGGATGAATCATGATTAGGGCAATTTATGAAATAACATTTGGAGTTGGAGTTTAACCTTGTTTGAATTCTACTTCAATTAACCTGGCTAGACATTGCATTAGGTGAATTCAGTACCTTAACATGACATGTCATTCATGTGAATGTGCATTGCATTGATTGTGTTCTCTCTTGTTTGCGGTAATTGTCCCCTCTCGATGAGCGGCGTTAAGCGATTGTTCGATGACACCGATGAAGAACTATATTATCTTCGAAGTGCCGTGCAAGCAAAACCCCTTGTCCATTCCGATATAATCCCACTCTCTCGCTCCTGCTCTATTTTACTGCATTAGGACAACAACGACTCATGTGTTACTTGCTCATGTAGCTGAACCCCTTTATCCTCTGCATGACCTGTCATTCCACGATAATTAGATGAAACCCACTAGCATGAGTAGGAGTTGTTTGAGCCATGTTGTGCCTACTCATTCATGCTTGTTGTCATGCCTCTTTGCTTAGAGTTGAGTCAGGTCCATTCATCGGGGATGAATCGGAGGTGTGTGAACATGTCCTACTGCGTGTGTGAGCTAAGTGTGTGAACACGATTTGGTAAAGGTAGCGGTGAGAGGCCATGTAGGAGTACATGGTGGGTTGTCTCATTGCAGCCGTCCTCAGGAACTGAGTTCTGTGTTTGTGATCCATGAAACGATTCTTGCCACGCATTGGGCCGAAACCAATGGACCCTCTCGGCTTCTTAACCACCCTTGTCCTCGATCCACAGGTTGCAAGTAGTTTCGGTGTTTGTAGTATCTTTGGGGCGCATTGGCTGACCGTAAAGGGGTGGGTTGTGTTGCGGTAGGCTGCAAATGGCCAGTGTACCGATTCGCCTGCTTGGTGTCTCGAACCCTGCACACATCGTTCGGGGCTGTATGGGAAACCTCGGCGGACTCCTGCGGATGGAACCCGAATAGGCGATAAACCTGGACTAGGGACTTGAGTGTTTAGGTAGGTCGTGGCCGATACCCTCATTGGCTTCCGCTTGAAGGTTGCCGAGTACATGTCATGTAAATGGCGATAAGTGGTGAGCGTGTGTGAAGAAGTACACCCCTGCAGGTTATCATCATCTATTTGAATAGCCGCGTCCATGGTAAAGGACTTCTGGGTTGCCTATAACAGTTCATAGACAAGTGAAAGTGGATACTCTAAAATGCGCAAGATAAGCGTGAGTGTTATGGATGGCGTTCTCGTAGGGAGACGGGAGCGGATCCATAGTGATGTATTTATATGGTGACTATGTGGACTCGTGTGCGCCACCTCAAAAGAGTTACTTGCAGTCGTAGTTCAGGATAGCCATCGAAGTCAAAGCTGGCTTGCTGCGGTCAAACTCCACCACCCCTTTTGATAATGATGCATATGTAGCTAGTTACGATGTAAGTCTTGCTTTGAGTACGTTTGTACTCACGTTTGCTTATTTTATGTTTTGCAGAGAGATGTCAGTCTCGCTAGTAGTTCCGCTTGGACTTCGACATTTAGCTTGTTACCTCAGCTACGATCTTGTGCCTCGGCAGGATCTGGTAGATAGTCAGGCTTCTCAGCCTTCTTCATTTATAGTTGTCTGTATTCAGACATGTTTAGCTTCCGCTTGTGCTTCGACTTGTATGCTCACGAGTGTTGGGTCATGAGACCCATGTTTGTAATATCTCGCTCCTCGGAGCCTAATGAATAAATATTTGAGTCGTAGAGTTATGTTGTGATGCCATGTTGTATCTACACATATTGAGCATATTGTGTGTATGTTTGAAATGCTTGGTATGTGTGGGATCCGACAAACTAGTTGTTTATCCTTGGCAGCCTCTCATATGGGGAAATGTAGTCTCGTGCTTCTGAGCGATAGTAGTCCGCTACAGCCCGGTTCACCGGAGTCCTGCTAGCCCAGTACTACTGCTTGGACACTTGACTGGCCGGCATGTGTTTCACTTCGCTCCTATGTCTGTCCCTTAGGGGAAATGTCACGCGGTGTTATTCGGAGTCCTGCCTAGCTCGCTATGACCCGGGATACCGGAGTCCTGTTAGCCCAGCCGCTTCTGACCGAATTTATACGTTGATGACCGACATGCTCGATGTGATTCATGTATGCCTGTCCCCATGGGTTAGCGCTGCTTTGGGTTCACGACTAGCCATGTCGGCCCGGGTTCTTTGTCAGATGGATGCTAGCGACACTATCATATACGTGAGCCAAAAGGCGCAAACGGTCCCGGGCCATCGTAAAACGACACCCGTGGGAATACCGTGCGTGAGGCCGCAAAGTGATATGATATGTTACATGCTAGATCGGTGTGACTTAGGATCGGGGTCCTGACATACGTTCAAATACAACGGGTGCAAAACAGTTGCACACGCGGAATACTCAGGTTAAACTTGACGAGCCTAGCATATAACAGATATGGCCTCGGAACACTGAGACCGAAAGGTCGAGCGTGAATCATATAGTAGATATGATCAACATAGTGATGTTCACCATTGAAACTACTCCATCTCACGTGATGATCGGACATGGTTTAGTTGATTTGGATCACGTGATCACTTAGAGGATTAGAGGGATGTCTATCTAAGTGGGAGTTCTTAAATAATATGATTAATTGAACTTTAATTTATCATGAACTTAGTCTTGGTAGTATTAGCATATCTATGTTGTAGATCAATAGCTCGCGTTGTTGCTTCCCTATGTTTTATATATGTTCCTAGAGAAAACTAAGTTGAAAGATGTTAGTAGCAATGATGCTGATTGGATCCTTGATCTGAGGTTTATACTCATTGTTGCACAGAAGAATTATGTCCTTGATGCACCGCTAGGTGACAAACCTATTGCAGGAGCAGAAGCAGACGTTATGAATGTTTGGCTAGCTCAATATGATGACTACTTGATAGTTTAGTGCACCATGCTTAACGGCTTAGAATCGGGACTTCAAAGAGGTTTTGAACGTCATGGACCATATGAGATGTTCCAGGAGTTGAAGTGAATATGTCAAGCAAATACCCGAGTTGAGAGATATGAAGGCTCCAACAAGTTCTATACCTAAAAGATGGATGAGAATAGCTCAAGCGGTGAGCATGTGCTCGATTGTGCAGGTACTACAATCGATTGAATCAAGTGGGAGTTAATCTTCGAGATAAAATAGTGATTGATAGAATTCTCTAGTCACCATCACCAAGTTAGTAGAACTTCGTGATGAACTATAATATGCAAGGGATGACGAAAGTAATTCCCAAGCTCTCCGTGATGCTGAAATCGACGAAGGTAGAAATCAAGAAAAACATCAAGTTTTGATGGTTAACAAGACCACTAGTTTCAAGAAAAGGGCAAAGGGAAGAAGGGGAAATTCAAGAAGAACGACAAGCAAGTTGCTGCTCAAGTGAAGAAGCCCAAGTCTGGACCTAAGCCTGAGACTGAGTGCTTCTACTGCAAAGGGACTAGTCACTAGAAGCGGAACTGCCCCAAGTATTTGGTGGATAAGAAGGATGCAAAGTGAACAAAGCTATATTTGATATACATGTTATTAATGTGTACTTTACTAGTGTTTATAGCAACCCCTCGGTATTTGATACGGGTTCAGTTGCTAAGAGTAGTAACTCGAAACGGGAGTTGCAGAATGAACAGAAACTAGTTAAGGGCGAGGTGACGATGTGTCTTGGAAGTAGTTCCAAGATTGATATGATCATCGTCACACACTCCCTATACTTTCGGGATTAGTGTTGAACCTAAATAAGTGTTATTTGGTGTTTGCTTTGAGCATGAGTATGATTTGATCATGTTTATTGCAATACGGTTATTCATTTAAGTTAGAGAATAATTGTTGTTCTGTTTACATGAATAAAACCTTCTATGGTCATACACCCAACGAAAATGGTTTGTTGGATCTCGATCGTAGTGATACACATATTCATAATATTGAAGCCAAAAGATGCAAAGTTAATAATGATAGTGCAACTTATTTGTGGCACTGCCATTTAGGTCATATTGGTGTAAAGCACATGAAGAAACTCCAAGTTGACGGAATTTTGGAATCACTTGCTTATGAATCACTTGATGCTTGCGAACCATGCCTTATGGGCAAGATGACTAAAACTCCGTTCTCCGGAACAATGGATCAAGCAACTGACTTATTGGAAATAATACATACTGATGTATGCAATCCGATGAGTGTTGAGGCTCACGACGGGTATCACTATTTCTGACCTTCACAGATGATTTTAGCATATATGGGTATATCTAATTGATGAAACACAAGTCTGAAAATTTGAAAAGTTCAAAGAATTTCAGAGTGAAGTGGAGAATCATCGTAACAAAATAAAAGTTTCTACGATATGATCGCAGAGGTAAAATATTTGAGTTACGAGTTTGGCCTTCAATTAAAACAATGTGGAATAGTTTCACAAACTCATGCCACCTGGAACACCACAGCATAATGGTGTGTCCGAACGTCATAACCGTACTTTATTGGATATAGTGCAATCTATGATGTCTCTTACCGATTTACCACTATCATTTTGGGGTTATGCATTAGAGACAGTTGCATTCACATTAAATAGGGCACCGTCTAATCCATTGAGACGACACCGTATGAACTATGGTTTGGCAAGAAACCTAAGATGTCGTTTCTTAAAGTTTGGGGTTGCGATGCTTATGTGAAAAAGTTTCATCCTGATAAGCTCAAACCCAAATCAGAAAAGTGCGTCTTCATAGGATACCCAAAAGTTATCATGGGTACACCTTCTATCACAGATCCGAAGGAAAGATATTCATTGCTAAGAATGGATCCTTTCTAGAGAAGGAGTTTCTCTCGAAAGAAGTGAGTGGGAGGAAAGTAGAACTTGATGAGGTAATCAGCACCTGCTCCCTTATTGGAAAGTAGTTCATCACAGAAATTTGTTCCTGTGACTCCTACACCAATTAGTGAGGAAGCTAATGATGATGATCATGTAACTTCAGATCAAGTTACTAGCGAACCTCGTAGGTCAACCAGAGTGAGATCCACACCAGAGTGGTATGGTAATACTATTTTGGAGGTCATGTTACTTGACCATGACGAACCTACGAACTATGAGGAAGCGATGATGAGCCCAGATTCCACGAAATGGCTTGAGGCCATGAAATCTAAGATGGGATCCATGTATGAGAACAAAGTGTGGACGTTGGTTGACTTGCCCGATGATCAGCAAGCCATAGAAAATAAATGGATCTTCAAGAGGAAGACGGACGCTGATAGTAGTGTTACTATCTACAAAGCTATAATTGTCGCAAAAAGGTTTTCGATAAGTTCAAGGTGTTGACTACGATGAGATTTTCTCACTCGTAGAGATGCTTAAGTCTGTCCTAATCATGTTAGCAATTGGCGTATTTTATGAAATCTGGCAAATGGATAAACAAAACTGCATTCCTTAATGGATTTATTAAAGAAGAGTTGTATATGATGCAACCAGAAGGTTTTGTCAATCCTAAAGGTGCTAACAAAATATGCAAGCTCCAAATGATCCATCTATGGACTGGTGCAAGCATCTCAGAGTTGGAATATATGCTTTGATGAGTTGATCAAAGCATATAGTTTTATCTGAACTTGCGGTGAAGCCTCAGACATGTAAAGTGAGTGGGAGCACTACAACATTTCTGATAAGTATATGTGAATGACATATTGTTGACCGGAAATAATGTAGAATTATTCTGCAAAGCATAAAGGAGTGTTTGAAAGGAGTTTTTCAAAGAAAGACCTCGGTGAAGCTACTTACATATTGAGCATCAAGATCTATAGAGATAGATCAAAAGGCTTGATATTTTTTTTCAATGAGTACATACCTTGACAAGATTTTGAAGTAGTTCAAAATGGAACAGTCAAAGAAAGAGTTCTTACCTGTGTTACAAGGTGTGTAATTGAGTAAGACTCAAAGCCCGACCACGGCAGAAGATAGAAAGAGAATGAAAGTCATTCCCTATGCCTCGGCCATAGGTTCTATAAAGTATGCCATGCTGTGTACCAAATCTATTGTATACCCTACACAGATTTTGGCAAGGAGTACAATAGTGATCTAGGAGTAGATCATCGGACAATGCGGTCAAAATTATCCTTAGTGGAATAAGGATATGTTTCTCGATTACGGAGGTGACAAAAAGGTTCATCGTAAAGGTTTACGTCGATGCAAGTTTTGACACTGATCCAGATGACTCTAAGTCTTCATCTGGATACATATTGAAAGTGCGAGCAATTGGCTAAAGTAGCTCCGTGCAAAGCATTGTAGACATAGAAATTTGCAAAATACATACGGATCTGAATATGGCAGACCCATTGACTAAACTTCTCTCACAAGCAAAACATGATCACACCTTAGTACTCTTTGGTTGTTAATCACATAGCAATGTGAACTAGATTATTGACTCTAGTAAACCCTTTGGGTGTTGGTCACTTGATGATGTGAACTATGGGTGTTAATCACATGGTGATGTGAACTATTGATGTTAAATCACATGGCAATGTGATCTAGATTATTGACTCTAGTGCAAGTGGGAGGCAAGGAAATATGCCCTAGAGGCAATAATAAAGTTATTATTTATTTCCTTATTTCATGATAAATGTTTATTATTCATACTAGAATTGTATTAACCGGAAACATAATACTTGTGTGAATACATAGACAAAGAGTGTCACTAGTATGCCTCTACTTGACTAGCTCGTTGATCAAAGATGGTTATGTTTCCTAGCCATAGACATGAGTTGTCATTTGATTAACGGGATCACATCATTAGGAGAATGATGTGATTGACTTGACCCATTCCGTTAGCTTAGCACACGATCGTTTAGTATTCTGCTATTGCTTTCTTCATGACTTATACACGTTCCTATGACTATGAGATTATGCAACGCCCGTTTACCGAAGGAACACTTTGTGTGCTACCAAACGTCCTGGCAATCGGGTGATTATAAAGGTGCTCTACAGGTGTCTCCGAAGGTACTTGTTGGGTCGGCGTATTTCGAGATTAGGATTTGTCACTCCGATTGTCGGAGAGGTATCTCTAGGCCCACTCAGTAATGCACATCACCTAAGCCTTGCAAGGATTGCAAATAATGAGTTAGTTGCGGGATAATGTATTATGGAACGAGTAAAGAGACTTGCCTGTAACGAGATTGAACTAGGTATTGAGATACCGACGATCGAATCTCGGGCAAGTAACATACCGATGACAAAGGGAACAACGTATGTTGTTATGCGGTCTGACTGATAAAGATCTTCGTAGAATATGTGGGAGCCGATATGAGCATCCAGGTTCCGCTATTGGCTATTGACCAGAGATGTGTCTCGGTCATGTCTACATAGTTCTCGAACCCGTAGGGTCCGCACGCTTAAAGTTTCGATGACTGTTATATTATGAGTTTATGAGTTTTGATGTACCGAAGGTTGTTTGGAGTCCCGGATGTGATCACGGACATGACGAGGAGTCTCGAAATGGTCGAGACATGAAGATTTATATATTGGAAGCCTATATTTGGATATCGGAAATGTTCCGGGTGAAATCGGGATTTTACCGGAACACCGAGGGGTTACCGGAACCCCCCGGGGGCTTAATGGGCCATAATGGGCCTTAGTGGAGAAGAGGAGAGGCGGCTAGGGCAGGGCCGCACCCCTCCCCCTCTAGTCCGAATAGGACAGGAGGCGGTGCCCCCCTTTCCTTCCTCTCTCCTCGACCTCCTCTGGCGCGCCTCCTCTGGCCGCACCCCCCTTGCTCCTTTATATACGGGGGCAGGGGGGCACCCCAAAGACACAACAATTGATTTGATCTTTTAGCCGTGTGTGGTGCCCCCCTCCACCATAGTCCACCTCGATAATACTATAGCGGTGCTTAGGCGAAGCCCTGCGTTGGTAGAACATCATCATCGTCACCACGCCGTCGTGCTGACAAAACTCTCCCTCAACACTCGGCTGGATCGGAGTTCGAGGGACGTCATCGGGCTGAACGTGTGCTGAACTCGGAGGTGCCGTGCATTCGGTACTTGATCGGTTGGATCGTGAAGACGTACGACTACATCAACCGCGTTGTGCTAACGCTTCCTCTTTCGGTCTACGAGGGTACGTGGACAACACTCTCCCCTCTCGTTGCTATGCATCACCATGATCTTGCGTGTGCGTAGGAATTTTTTTTAGATTACTACGTTCCCCAACAGTACATGTGAAGGATACACCTCCAAATATGAAAAACTTACCGAACTGGCGGGATGGGTCAGGTTGTACCCATGGTTCTTGGTCGTCTGCAGCCACGTCTCATTGGCCTTAAAAAGCACCTTCCAGATGCCTTCGTGTGTGGAGCCGAAGAACTGCTGCAAGGTCTGGTGCTTGGCCGGAACGAACTCCCACAAATTGCAAGTCCGACTTTGGCAAGGAAGGATCCGGCGAAAAAGCATCACCTGGATCACATTGACAAGCCTGATGTTCTTGTCCACCATGCTCTTGATGCGCGTCTGCAGTGCTGACACCTCGTCTGACGACGCCCAGTCCAAGCCCTTTTCTAGCCAGGAGGTAAACCGCATTGGGGCCCTGGACTTGAATTCAGGAGCCGCGGCCCAGGCGGTGTCACCGGGCTCTCTGACGTATAACCACTGCTGCTGCCACCCTTTGACAGTCTCCACAAAGGTGCCTTTGGGCCATGTGACGTTGGACAACTTGCTCACCATAGCGCCTCCGCACTCTGTGTGTTGACCACCCACCACCTTTGGCTTCACATTAAAGGTCTTCAGCCACAATCCGAAGTGGGGTGGGATGCGGAGGAAGGCCTCGCACACGACAATGAATGCCGAGATGTTGAGGAAGGAGTTTGGGGCCAGATCATGGAAATCTAGCCCGTAGTAGAACATGAGTCCGCGGACGAATGGGTGGAGAGGAAATCCCAACCCGCAGACGAAGTGGGGGATGAATACCACCCTTTCATGGGGCTTTGGGGTGGGGACGATCTTCCCCTTGGCCGGAAGCCGGTGGGCGATTTCCTGGGCCAAGTACCCCGCCTCCCGGAGCTTCATGATGTCCTTCTCCATGATGGAGGAGGCCATCCACTTGCCCTGCGCTCCAGATCCGTACATGGTCGAAGTGCTTTTTTGAGGCGGAAAGGATGGAAGCTTGGGCGATGGAGCTCGAAAATGGGTGGGCAGAGAGAAAGAAGGCGTGGGTGAAAAGGTGAATCCTTATCTCGTTATAAAGGCAGCGAATATCAAGCGCCTCCCCATTCGCCTTAAAAGTCGCCTATTCCCCAAGGGTCGTGCAGATGACGCGGTTGGATTACCCACGCCCGTATTGATGAGAATCCTGCAATAAGGGGACACGATCTCTGCTTCGACAAGACGTGCCAATGGAAACCGCATCTCGAAACATGGAGCGGGAGGCTAAAAAATGGTTCGACATAATGACCGGGCGGAGACTTGGCGTCTCACTACAGAAGATGTCAGTAGATGGGACTTGTTAAATATTATACTCTTTGCGGAGCTTATTTTGCGGAGCCAGACACGTTATCTGTGTTCGAAGACTACTTTGAAATATTCGGAGGAGGAACCCGCCTTGCAATGCCGAAGAAAATGTACGCACCGGACAAATTGTCATTGAAGCCCGGTTCACGGGCTACTGAGCGAGTCCTGAATTATGGGGTCCTCGGGCGTCCGGGCTATGTGACGTGGGCCGGACTGATGGGCCATGAAGATACAAGGTAGAAGACTTCCTCCCGTGTCCGGATGGGACTCTCCTTTGCGTGGATGGCAAGCTTGGCGTTCAAATATGAAGATTCCTTCCTCTGTAAACCGACTCTGTACAACCCTAGGCCTCTCCGGTGTCTATATAAACTGGAGGGTTTCGTCCGTAGAGGCAATCACAATCATACAGGCTAGACATCTAGGGTTTAGCCATTACAATCTCGTGGTAGATCAACTCTTGTAATCCTCATATTCATCAAGATCAATCAAGCAGGAAGTAGGGTATTACCTCCATCAAGAGGGCCTGAACCTGGGTAAACATCGTGTCCCCCGTCTCCTGTTACCATCGACCTTAGACGCACAGTTCGGGACCCCCTACCCGAGATCCGCCAGTTTTGACACCGACAGTGCTGCCACCGCTGGCCATGCCATCCCTATATACTCACCCATACCTCCTGTTATTCTCCGGCGATGGCAGCCTCACACCGCAGCCGAAGCAGTCAACCCACGTACTCCCCTCCGCGTGGGCATCCACTGCCGCGTCTTCCCCGACTCCGTGTCGTCCCCTTCCTAGGCCTCACCGTCGTCCATCGCCCTGGTGCTCTCAGTGCGGCGTGGTCAATGTGGTCAACAAACGACTTCCATCGGAAGAGTACTGTATGTGGAGAGGTTGACAGTTGGGTCCACGGCCGCAGCAAGGAAGTGCCTCCTTATTACGCGCAAAATAATTATTCCTCCACCTGACAGCAGGGACCCACCAGACGGGCCACCGTATTTCGTGAAAAAAACGTTTCCCCCTGACTGCTGGGACCCACCAGCTACATCTTCGCACACAAGGAAGTGCGTCCATATTACAGGCAAAAAAATGATTCGCCCCCCTGACTGCTAGGACCCACCAGCTACATCTTCACACGCAAGGAAGTGCCTAACAGTCGGGAAGTGCTTGACAGTCGGGACCAACCTGGTCGAAGCGTACGTATCATTTTGGTCGCGAACATGTATGTACATACTGGTCGATGTAGAGGCACGCACGTGTCGTAGTAGAGGCACGCACGTAGCATGTACACGTACGTACATCGGCCAGGGTGCAAGAAAGAAAATACTGCCACGTACGTACGTACGGGCGGGGTCTCGAACGCCTACTCCATACGGCCAAGGCTCGTGTACATGGCTGGGTCGGAACGGAGAAGCTGTGCCGTCGTCGTGTTCATGGGGAGGCAACTGGCTGGTCGGAATGGAATGCGTCGTCGTGTTCATTGGGAGCCAACCGGCTTGGACAGAATAGCCGATGGAAACGAGGCCTGGCGTACCGCAGAACGGAGGAAACGACCTTGTGTTCGGTCGGCCACGGTGGAAACGGGGTCCTGTTCATCGGGAGGGGTCTGGCGCACCGCAAAACGGAGGAAACGGACCTCCTACGGTGGAAACGGGGTCCTGTTGATTGGGAGGGGTGTGGCATACCGCAAAACGGAGGAAATAGACTTGTGTTGGAGCGCTACGGTCGAAAGGGGGTCCTGTTCATCAGGAGGGGTGTGGCGTACCGCAAAACGGGACTCCATGGGATACTATTCATCTCCACCACCGACCTCCTCTAGCCTCCACGGGCTCCTGTTCATCCACCGTCGACCTCCTCCAGCCTCAACCTGTGACTGTTCATCCATGGGCTCTTGTTCATCCAGCCTCCACCGCGCGCACCTCCAGCGGCTACTGTTAAACCAGCCCTCTCCATGGGGTCTTGTTCAACCACCCCTCCACGGGCTACTGTTCATCCAGCCCTCCACCGGCTACTGTTCAACCAGCCCTCCACCGGCTCCTGTTCATCCAGCCCTCCACAGGGTCATGTTCATCCAACCCTCCACGGGGTCCTGTTCATCCACCGGCTCGATCGCGAAGTCTTTGTTCATCCGGTGACAATGGCCTCTACTACCACGGGGTCCTGTTCATCCAACCCCCTACCGGGAACTGTTCATCCAAACCCCCTCAACAACGTTCACTGTTCATCAAGGGAAGGAGGCAGCAGTGTGCTTCAATTAGCAGTAGTAGCGAAGGAATCACTCGGGTTCAGTTAACAACAAGGGATCAATCGATCGCTCGGGTTCGATGAACGTAGTCTGCAGCAATCACTGGGTTCAGATTAGAGCCCAACGCCGCACACACGCCAGACGTGCGTCTGAGAGAAAGCAGCGCATCGCTCGGCCCCCGACCACCCACCGTAACCGGGAACTCCCCAATATTTTCTTCACCCTCGCTTCTACCATGGTTTTTTCCGTCATGGATGGCCCAAAGAATGTCATGCAGCTGCGTCTCCGGCCCGCCCAGGACGAAAATCCCATTTTCTGTCATGATTTTTTGTCATAGATGTAGGAGCCCACCACTTATTTTATGATACCGGTTTTTGTCACAATTATCGTCATAGAAGTGTCATAAGTATGACAGGAAAAAAATTCGTTCGGCCCAGAATGTCACGGATGTGTCTTTTTTTTGTAGCGTTTTCATCCTTGATGGCAACAATACAATACGTGCTACCCCTACTATGTCGCTGGGTGAGGACACCGCAAGATTGAACCCAAAACTAAGCACCTCTCCCATTGTAAGAAAACCAGTCTAGTTGGCCAAACCAAACCGATAATTCGAAGAGAAATACAAAGATATTTGATCATGCAGAAAAGAGTTCAGAAAAGACTCAAATAATATCCATAGATAATCTGATCATAAATACACAATTCATCGGATCTCGACAAACACACCGCAAAAGAATATTACATCGGATAGAACTCCAAGAACATCGAGGAGAACATGGTATTGAAGATCAAAGAGAGAGAAGAAGCCATCTGGCTACTAGTAACGGACCCTTAGGTCTGTGGTAAACTACTCATGCTTCATCAGAAGGGCAGCAAGGTTGATGTAGATGACCTCCGTGATCGAATCCCCCTCCGGCAGGGTACCGAAAAAGGCCCCAAGATGGGATCTCACGGCAACAGAGGCTTGCGGTGGTGGAAAAGTATTTTGGTGGATAACTCTGATGGTTTGGGAATATTTGGGAAAATTTATAGTGCAAGAATTAGGGTTAGAGGACACCCGAGGGGCCCATAAGCCCTCAGGGCGCGCCCCCCTGGGGCACGCCTAGGAGGCTTGTGACCTCCTCAGGACTCCTCTAGCCCCCTCTCCAAGTCTTCTGGTCCAAGAAAAATCATCGCTAAAGTTTTATTATGTTTGGACTCCGTTTGATATTCCTTTTATGTAAAACTCAAAAACAAGGAAAAAAACAGAAACTGGCACTGGGCTCTAGGTTAATAGGTTGGTCCCAAAAATAATATAAAATAGCATATTAATGCATATAAAACATCCAGAACAGATAATACAATAGAATGGAACAATAAAAAAATATAGATACGTTGGAGACGTATCACGGCGCTCCCGCGCCAGCCTCACAGCCTTGCCCTCCCTCAACCCCCACCTCCCCGACCATCCCTCTAAGCCTCACCGATCTCCAATTTCGGCGTCGGAAGGCCCTACACCCCAAGATAGATATTGAGGCCTATATTCCCGGGCGAACCTGCACCCCCGCACCCCTAAGATAGACACGGTGCTGAAGTTCTTCGGCGAACTGATAATCCCGATGCTCCAAGCACTGTCTGTTTTCTTCCCGCCAGAAATCGATCGACCTAAATTGTGTTTTCAGGTGAAATTAAAGAAGAAGCAGCCAAAGAAAGACAAATACAACCTTTCGACTTACATCTCCGCCCACACAGTGACTACAACATAAATGACTTGTTTTTTTATTTTCTAGGCAAAGGGAGCAAAAAATAACATTAAAGATTATTTGTGATGACTGGGGAGAGTGGCAGTGAGTGTAACAAAAAAAATTATCAACCACTCCAGATTCCTTCAAGTGGATATAGACGACCTCGGGTGTCTACTCTGCTCAAACGATGTATCAAGCATTCTTCAAGGGCAAAACAAGGCTGCTAGGAGCATCTCAACTATGGTCTTCTTTGGCTCCGCTAAGGCTGAAATTCTTCGGGTGGCTAGTGCTACTTAATAGGCGCACTACAAAAAAAAGACACATCCGTGACATTTTGGGCCGAATGAATTTTTTTCTGTCATACTTATAACACTTCTATGATGATAATTGTGACAAAACCTGGTATCATCATAGATGTGGTGGGCTCCTATTTCTATGACAAAAAAATCATGACAGAAAATGGGCTTTTCGTCCATGGCGGGCCGGAGACGCGGCTACATGACATTCTTTGGGCCGTCCATGACGGAAAAAACCGTGGTAGAAGCGAGGGCGAGGAAAATATCGGGGTGTTCCCGGTTACGGTGGGTCGGGGCCGAGCGATGCACGGAGGTTTGCGTGTTTCTCTCGTACACGCACGCGCGTGGGTGCGAGGTGTTGGTCTCTAACTGAACCCGATCGATCGAGGCGTTCTACTGAACCCGAGCGATTGCACTGCAGGCTACACGTTACTGAACCCGAGGGATCGATCGATGGCTCTTAACTGAACCTGATCGAGCGATTCCTTCACTACTGCTGCTAACTGAAGCCGATCGATGCTGCCTCTGGATGAACAGTGAGCATTGCTAGGGGGTTTGGATGAACAGTTCCTGGTGGGGGTGGATGAACAAGACCCCGTGGTGTTGCCTCTGGATGAACAGGACCCCGATTGATCGAGCCGGTTGGGGCTGGATGAACAGGACCCCATGGAGGGTTGGATGAATAGGACGTCCCCGTGGAGGGCTGGATGAACAGTAGAGTGGTTGAACAGGAGCCCGTGGAGGGTGGAGGGGGTCGATGGTGGAGATGAACAGTATCCCGTGGAGTCCTGTTTTGCGGTACGACACACCCCTCCCGATGAACAGGACCCCCGTTTTGACCGTAGCGCTCCAACACAAGTCCGTTTCCTCTGTTTTGCGGTACGCCACACCCCTCCCGATCAACAGGACCCCGTTTCGACCGTAGGAGGTCCAACACAAGTCCGTTTCCTCCGTTTTGCGGTACGCCAGACCCCTCCCAATGAACAGGATCCCGTTTCGAACGTGGCCGGTCGAACACAAGGCTGTTTCCTCCGTTCTGCGGTACGCCAGGCCTCGTTTCCATTGGTTGTTCCGTACAAGCCCTCCCGATGAACACGACGACGCATTCCATTCCGATCCAGCCGGTTGGCTCCCCATGAACACGACGACGACGTTGTTTCTCCGTTCCGACCCATCCATGTACTCGAGCCCTGGCTGTACGTATGCGCGAGTAGGTGTTCGAGACCCCGCCCGTATGTACGTACGTGGCCATATTTTCTTTCTTGCACACTGGCCGCTGTACGTACGTGTACATGCTACATGTGCGCCTCTACTACGACACGTGCGCGCTCTACATCGACCAGTATGTATGTACACGTTCGCGACCAGAAAGACAATGCTACGTACGCTTCGACCAGGTTGGTCCCGACTGTCAGGCACTTCCTTGCGTGCGAAGATATAGCTGGTGGGTCCCAGCAGTCAGAGGGGCGAATCATTTTTTTTGCCCGGGCGCACTTCCTTGCGTGCGAACGTATAGCTGGTGGGTCCCAGCAATCAGGGGGGAAACATTTTTTTTCATGAAATACGGTGGCCCATCCAGTGGGTCCCCGCTGTCAGGTGCAGGAATAATTATTTTGCGCGTAATAAGGAGGCACTTTCTTGCGGCTGCCGTGGACCCAGCTGTCAGCCTCTCCACGTACAATACTCTTCCGATGGAAGTCGGTCGTTGACCACATTGACCCGCCGCGCCGAGAGCACTAAGGCGATGGATGACGGCGAGGCCTAGGAAGGGGACGACGCGGAGCCGGGGAAGACGCAGCAGTGGATGCCCACGCGGAGAGGAGTACGAGGGTTCACTGGTTCGGCTGCGGTGTGAAATTTGGCGTCGCCCTTGAATAACAGGGGGTGTGGGTGAGTAGAGGGATGGCCTGGCCAGCGGTGGGAGTAGTAGGGGGAGGTGAGGCCTCCGCAGCATCGCAGCCGGCCACGGGAGGCAGGAGCACGAGGCACGACCGGCGCTAGTTTGGGCGGCTAGAGCAAGAAGACCAGAGGTTGAAGAGGCACTACGGCCATTGGATGGACATCGTACGGTCACTGGAGCTAGAATCGTTCATATTGACTAAGTTGACAAAGCCCTCCATCCCCGTCAACTTAGTTGGCCCACAAGTCAGCCGCCCAATATTGTGGGTCCCAGCTAGCAGGGAGTATTCATTTTTTGTGCGTAATAAGGAGGCACTTCCTTGCGTGTGAAGATATAGCTGGTGGGTCCGACCTGTCAGCAGTGGGAATGTTTTTTTCGCGAAATACAGAGGCCCTTCCGGTATGTCCCAGCTGTCAGGTGGAGGAATCATTATTTTGCGCGTAATAAGGGGGCATTTCCTTGCGTGGGGCCGTGGACCCAGCTGTCAACCTCTCCACGCACAGTCTACTTCCGATGGTGTCGTTTGTTGACCACATTGACCACTCCACGCCGAGCGCATCCAAGGTGGTGGACGACGGTGAGGCCTAGGAAGAGGACGACGCAGAGCCGGGGAAGACGCGGCAGTGGATGCCCACGCGGAGAGGAGTACGGGGGTTCACTGGTTCGGCTGCAGTGTGAGGTCAGTTGCGTCGCCTTGAGGGCCTCAAGCTAGCTGGGAGTAGTAGAGGCGGTGAGGCCTCAACGGCAAAGACCCGCCACTGGAGGCGAGCAAGCGGTCTCGCCGGTGCTGGTTTGGGCGGTGATGCAAGAAGAGCAGCGATTGAAGAAGCGGCAGACTGTTCGATTCAAATCCAACGATTCTTCTGCTAGAATCGTTTGTTGACTAAGTTGACAAGCCCCGTATGCTGGCCAACTTAGTAGGCCTGGTCAGCCTCCCAACCAGTCGCCCAGATGTCGATTGGGAGGAATCATTTTTTTTCGTAATAGGGAGGCAGTTGATTGCGTGCGGCCAGGCTAAGCGGAGGGAGTAGGGTGGGCAGGGGAAGCTGCAGCGGCATCACAAATGGGCCACAAGAGGAGGGAGCAAGCAGTCCCGCTGGCGCTAGTTTAGTCGGCTGGAGCAGGAAGATCGGAGATTGAAGAAGCACGTCGGCCGTTGGATGGACATCCAATAGTCACTGCTACTAGAATCGTGTATTGACTGACAAAGCCGTGCGTAAACAAGTCAGCCTCGAAATATGTGGTGTGTACATCCCATTTGCTATTATTTTTATAATTTTTACTCATTTTCTAATTCATATGGAATTTATTGCAGCCCGTTTTCCATTTTTAGAATTGCTGCCCATTTTCTGGTCAGTACCAGGGTTAAAAAAATTAACTAAATATGTGGGAAATTTTGAAAATTCGCAAATTTTTGCTGGGGAACAAAATATTCTTAATCCAAAAATTAGTAGCCATACTAAAACAAATTTAAAAATAGATTAGTACTATGTCATGTTAAATCCATTGAAATACTCCCTCCGTCCCAAAATTCTTGTCTTAGTCTAAATACAGATGTATCTGGTATTAGATACATCCTTATTTAGACAAATCTAAGACAAGAATTTTGGGACGGAGGGAGTATAAGATATCAGTGAAGAACAAAAACAAAAAAAGAAACTAATATCCCATTTGCTATTTATTTTTTGGAATTTTCAACCCCTTTTGATATTACTTTTAACAGACACTGACCATACTCTTTGGCCAGGCCGGAATGCATCCCTCCTCGTCTTGAAAGATTTGCAGCCCAGTAAGTCGAAGAAAACAAATAGGCCTAGATTGGGTATTCTTCAAAAAGAAATCTTTGGGCTACCTATTTTCCCAAAGAAAAAACTGCTGGGCTGGTCATGTTGTTAGACGGGCCACATAGACCGCACAACCCAGTTTATAGCCTGCTCCTCCGAATTACTACTCAAAAAAAGTTGTTAATTGACTATACGTTGAAAATGATGTGCGTCCCCGATATCAGCAGGGTGGATTAGAGTAAAAAAATGAGGGGTTCATCTGAGTAGTAAAAGAGGCGCTTGCTTGTGTTCGGGAGTGGACCTGGTGGGTCCGTCTTGTCATACTCACAACTACAATCCTCTCCCGATTCACTATGTTGACAGGACCGTTTGAAAAAACTATGTTGACAGGGCAGACGGGCGGCGCGGCAAGCGCACCAAGGCGGAGGATAAAGTGTTGTTGCCAATGTGCTGGGCTGGGTTGGACATTCTTATTGAAAAATAAAAATGGACCGGAACTATTTATGACGTTGACTACGATTTGCATGGGTCCGCTGGTTGCAGGAAGAAAATGCTGGGAGAAAAAAGACTGGTCGCTATCTTTGCCTAAGAATAATATCGACTAAATGTAATGACACTATCATAGGAAATAATATCCTCATGTTAAATCATGAATTTAAAGAACTGGTGCATGAGCATTTAGCTTTATTTATTTATTTACTTATTTATGTTTAGGGGACCATGAGCATGTACCTGGGCCGGATTCATGTGAGAGCCTCCCTTCGAGTTAATTATGGGCTCCTCTATTGGGCCTTCATCAGTGGGCTGCATGTTATCAACAAGTGGAAAATGTGTTCTGTACAAAAAATAGTATGCGCTACGTACGGTACGGGGCACTAAAGGATCGAACCGTGCAATGACTTCCAAAACATTGTGTTTGTCGTTCTAACAACACATTTATTCAACCATCAGACGAAATATACTACTAATTGTACATTGAAAATAGCAGCAGCAACAACCAAGGCTGGGGGTGCAACAGAAGCGGTAAGCAGGCCAGAAGAGTGAAGACGCAACTCTCTCTT
The DNA here is from genome assembly GCA_021605145.1 of Aegilops bicornis. NCBI lineage: Eukaryota > Viridiplantae > Streptophyta > Magnoliopsida > Poales > Poaceae > Aegilops > Aegilops bicornis. The sequence continues at coordinate 126,446,786 of CM038673.1, read as the reverse complement.
CCAAACCAAACATCAGCCATCATTACAAAAGGGCTACCAAAAAAGAACAAGTGTATGCATCAAACTAAATAAAGATCCTACTACACCAAGTGTACGCATCTAACTAACTGACTCAGTTAGACGTTACTATTTATTAAGCTGTGGAGATTGGCTGACGGCTTGAACCAGATGGGTGCCTGACGGGGGAAACTCTATCCAGCAGGCCGAAGTCTAATACTTGCGACCCTCTCTCCTACTTTGGGCTGCAGAGTGTGGCGGCACATATCAGGGTATGGTGCATGCAGAGATGCATGGTACGTTGTGTACACACAGTTTTGCCTGATGAACGAAACCGCGCTGCCATCATGATCCTTGTCGCCGATTATCTCACGGTTAATCGGATAATTCAGTCTCGACAAACAGAGAGCGTGTACCAAGGCTACTTACCAACCTCCGGTCAAAATTTCACGAAGGCCCGGAGAAGCTGGGATCCCGCTCAAAGACCTTGCAAAGGATCAGTAATTGTATTCCACGAAACAACACGTCCGATGCGATGCGAACAATCATCAATCGTTCATCATTATACGATCGAGCCAGAACCACCGCAACTGCCATGCCGCTTTTCTTTGAAAGGTTACGGGATTAGGAAGGGTAGGGACACCAAAGTGCCTACACCATCATATCAAGTTGGAGTCAAATAAAAAGGGCTCTTGATGTAGTCAATCTTAAGACAGCATGTTATGAGCATGAATATTTTTTCAAGAAATGTTGATGCGAATATAAGCAAGCCATCATGATATCATAGGAAAGTAACATACTGCTGTAAGAGCTGTTTGTAGCGATGACTGGAGTAGGCCAGCAATACGTCTAGCCATAGAAGGAGTCGACAGCATAAATGAAGCCCTTGTGTTCAATGGCATCAGAGAACCATGGAGGATGTATGATTCTGCAATGGACGTGCAGATTTATCCACTTACCGCATGATGACTCCGGATAAAGGCGAGACCACGGTTGAAGAACGCAATTAGCCTCAAGTCTTTATAATTCGCAGATCTTGTGGGCACTTGGCAGATTACAACCTTGAGCAAATCAAACTTGGTATCATGTTGGCTACCGTAAGATTTCGAGTACTACGGGCATGCGGTGCCAAAGCGTCAAGTGTTAATCAAAGGAAGGGGATCAATCGTCGGGTGTAGACCTCCACAAGCATCCAGCTGCCGCGACCGTCGACGAGCACCATCCAAGACGTGTTCATGCCGACCCAGTACATACCGTTAATGTAGTTGAGGGTGACGGGGACCGGATCGCAGTCAAGGGGGTTGATGCTCACCATCCTACGATCTTTATGCTGTGTGACATGTTGTCTCTGAAGATCAGGCGGCATCAGCAAGCAAGGAGCTGGCTTAAAAAGCTCCGCCCTGAGGGCTTTGAGTAAACGGTACAGCCCCGCGAGCACGCGGCGAGCGGCATGGTACTGAGATTTTCCACACAAGAGACAATGAGCTTGATTACCTCTGTGGGGAGCGAATTCCAGCCACTCTTTCGGCGGACGCTGCTCGGTTCTTCCATTGTTAGTGCTTGGGTTTCGGACGAGGGGGGAGGCGCCTTAGCGGGGATGGAAGATTGGACGAGGGGGGAGGCGCCTTAGCGGGGATGGAAGAGCGGACAAATATGGAGAAGTGAATATGTGCTGCGGGAAGTGAACAGGTGATGATGACTACAGCACGCCGTTTGACTTATGAGACACATACCAAGAACGTGAGGTCATATCGAAGTCAGACAACTTGCTTGAGTGATCATAGTACTGGTACTCCCTATAGTACCTACTACTATGCCCTAACTTGCTTGAGTAGAGTAGTAGTGGAGTAGGACTCTGCTCTACTACTAGCACCGGAGGAGTATTATATTCTAATCTAAAATAGTTACAAACTTAAATGCCCGAGCGTGGAACGACTACGAACCGCTATCGGTGCTAACTCCAATCCCCAGCAAATGTTCGCTGGGAGACATGGCAGTTGCAAACGCCCGCGATGCAGTTACAGTACGTGTGTAAGGGTGGCGGTTTTGTCAAATACTATGGCTTAAAAACAGGCCACCATTGGATGGAAATCTGACGGTTACGTGGGATTCGCTAGGATTGAGCTCGTGCCGAACAATCGCCAGATATCATTACTAAAAAAAAGGTCACTACTGGCCCTTGGCGGAGAACATCAAGTACGATACGTGCTACCCGTTCACCATGCCGGAGTCGCTGGAGGATCACCGCCGCCTGCTAGTCTCGGAGGAGGACGGCAGCGTCTTCCTCTTGATCGTGGGCACCGAAGCCCGCGAGCCGCCTGCCCGTCTACATGTAGTGTCGTCGGCGGCCATGACGTGACACTGACACGAGGCCGATGTACGGGTGCGTGCTCATCTTTACTACCCCTCCGAGGTACATGGACGGCGACACCGGCTCCATCATGCTGACTAGGACTGTGCAGAGCCGGGACCTTCCCGCTGATGTGGACATGGAAGACGCATGGTATGATTCACCCCCCAACGCGGTGCACGGGGACTCCAAGGAGGTTCACCTGGACATACACATTATCAAGTTAAATGTTGATCATTAGTCTTCGCTCAGTGTAATCTGCTATCTAAGCATGTGGAGACTTCCATGCATGATCTTGCTCTATTGGAGTATCGCGCATGAATAAAAGTGTATCCATTTATAGTTTAGTCTAGAATCTTCCTTGTATGAATTTTTACTACAGTACTGGTGAAAGACTTACTATGAACCATTTCTTACATCTCCTCTGCCCCTTCCAAGTCATCCTGATTTAATCCCTCCGTCTAGGTGTATAAGGGCATGGTTAATACTTAATAGTATAGCCAATCGCTGACTATAAGAAAGTGCCATGTCATCTGTAGCCAACATGTATAACAATTGATACTCAAAAACTAATTCTTAGAGGTCATTTCTTGCAAAGCACAATAAGTGTTATTTCTTCACAAGTTTTGGATGCAGGTTGAACAGTTAAACGCTTTTGTTTGCAAAAGATACCTTTTTATCTATTTCACCCGGATGTCTGTGAGCTCTAGAGATGACCCCCACATCCTTTGTCAATGTAAACAACTCCCCGATCAATGCATTTTACTCTTCAGGTACAGCATACGAGCACCTTACTACTATAGATTAGTACGACCAAAAATTGAACTAACATTATATATAGTATGATAAATGCTGATGCATGTCACCTAAAATTATATCGTTGAAAACTATGTTCAAATCTGAATCCAACGATATAGTTTTTGTTGACATGCACTAACATTTTGTCGATTAAATCTTCATTCAAATTCAATGGGGACTAATAAACCATGACCGATGTAGTACAAGTGTAGAGGGCGGCCTTTGGGCAGGAGTCTCACTCTCACCCCGCTCGTGTACGGCAGCAAAGAAGCCGCCATATCACAAAAACCCAACCACCGCCAAGTAATAAGTGGCACAGTAAAATAAGCGGACAAGCAACCATCACATTCCTCCGTCTTTTTGCATTTCATCTCTCTCGCATTTACTTTCTCCGGTTCATCTCAAGACACTCGATCCCTAGCTACTACTCCTAGTATCCCTAGCTACTACTCCTAGGGCCAGTTCTTTTGGCGGCTTAAAAAAGCCGTCTCTTCCCCAGCTTTTCCCATAAGACTAGTCATAGTGGAGAGTAACATTAAGGCGCCTCACTCATTTATTTGGGCTTCTAAACTACTACTAGTACCACCGTCCTGGTTTATTCGCACCATTGTAATTTGTGGTAAATTTTGACCAAAGATTTAACTGATAAAATTTTAGTGCATGTGACATGCACAAACATTTCATTAGTTAAATTTATGACCAAAATCTGACACAGATTATAATGGGGACCAATAAACCAGGACGGAGCTAGTAGCCTAAACAAACTGGCCCCTGGTACTCCTACTAGTAGTACTAGTACTCAAGTTGGAATTCAAATTGCACGACACAACTTGTTAGGCAAAAAATTCGATACAGGGTGTAGGAAGCGGTTTGGGAATTTGCATGCCTTTCCGACCAGTGAGATACTCCATACAAAGTACGACAGAGAAATAACCACATAGAAGGAAGCTAAAAGTAAACAATCAAACGAGCATTTTTGCATTTGTTTTGCATTGAATCGTTTCACAAGTTTGACTAGTGCTATTTTTCTACTTTTACAAAAACCGCATAGTAATGTTAAACGTGCATTTGCATGTACATAAGTAATATATAGTAGTACTCCCTCCGTCTAGGCGTATAAAGTCTTCCCTCCTTCTTGGTCACGGTGCACAACCAAAGATGACTTATTCACCTGGACGGAGGGAGTAGCACAGTCTGCAAGCATATATAGAAAGAGACGTGCAGTGCGATAGTATATATTAAAGTTTGTGCTATATGCACCTATTTACAAAATGCGTACGGATACACAAGGTTTTCCAAACTTTCCCTCTTACATACTTAATTAAGGACGCTAATAATTCCCGAACGTTCAGGATTTATCATTTGCGTCCCAAAACTAATGAGATCACCTTACGAAACTAAATTATACTCCTACTAAAAGCCACGCCGCTCGCAGGAGCACTTGCGGTGCGCCACGAGTGCCCTGGTGCGCGGCCGTTTCCCAGCGCGCCGACACAACACCTCTTCCTCAGCCTTGCAACTCGCGAGGTGCTGATTGGCGGCTTCTTGCGGTGCGGCGTGATCTCACCGGTGTGGTGATCCGGCTCCAACAGGTACTCCTCCTCGCTGGAAGCATGCACCCGGTCCACGTACCGCCAAGCGTAGATGAGGCGCTTGGGCCCGACTACGCTCAGGGCTTTGGCACGGGCGTCCTTTGCCACCCTCACGGCCCTTGCACGAGCCTTCTGCCAAAGAGCCAATTGCCTGGCTCTCTCGGACGCGACATAGACCTGCCAGGCAGCTTGCCCCGTGGTGTGCTTCTCTTCCTCGGCCTTCTTCTCCGCCTCTATTTTGGCGTGCTCTGCCGGCGGCAAAGCCTCCCACATGGCAACATCCATTTCTTTCCAAAGCTCCTCAAGGTTGGGGGGCTCGGCGGGCGGCGCGGCGTTCTCCTCGTAGTGGGGAGCCGACGCGTCCTCCGACACGCATGCTGGCGAGATTGGGAACACCGACGCGTCACGGCGAGGAGTGGAACGCCGACGCGTCCTCCTCGACTAGTGGCGGCGAGGAACGGAACGGTGACGCGTGACCGTCCAGGCGGTGCAGAGAGGGGCGCCAAGGGCTTGGGAGGGGCGATGCCATGGTGGTCGACATGAGAGGGAGGGGGAGGAGATAGCGATGAACATGAGCGTTCTTCCGAATGCCATGGGAGGCGCAGTATTTATAGCGAACAATGGCACACTTACGTAAGATATGGACTAAGATGCACTGACTTAACTGCAGGTCCAGTTGCGTCACTGACATGTCGTGCAGACCCCTGTTGGGCCCATATGTCAGTGACCCAATGCACCTGCAGTTAAGTAACTAAAGCAGCGTCCCGGAAGATATGTTGCGTGATTAACGTAACAGCTACATGGGCATATTTGTTGGAGTAAATTACGGGGGAGGGAAGGGGTGGAAATATTGCTGGTCACAACGGATTGGACGAGTGCGGGGGGAGGAGAGTCATGCATGCAAATTTTTTCCACACGGGGTGGAGTGGTGGGACATGGGAGAGGAAGGAGAGTCTAGCAGGTGCATATTGTTTCCACACATGGAGAGGAAAAGATTTGGAGACGAACGGGCTTCCTGCAGGTATGGGGAACTGTGCATAATAAGTCATCTTGCATGCAGGGCTAGGTATAGTCTCAAGTCATTAAAAACATACACGCCCCACACATGTTCATATTTCAAGGCGCACTAAATTATAGCATGCGATGATTAAGGCTGGCCATAATGGTGGTATCTTAGCTGGTATCATGCACACGGGGATAGCAAACATGCTGATGTGGCAAAGAATTAAAGAAGAGAGGGGGGCTAGAGTAAATAGTCTTCATGCATGCATTTGTAAACACATTTTTTTTGTGAAGAACGACAACATTAGTTGAGTACTTTTGCAGACTACAAAAACTATTCCACCGCCTCTATCTTGCTAAGAGTAGGTGAAATTTTGAATCGAGCCCTTTAAACTAGAAGGGAGGTAGTAGTACTCTAATAGCTAACCTTGTTGTGATGACAAGATAGGACATGGCACGCACCTGGACGGAGGAACTAGTCTGCATTGTGCATTTAAGTTTTGTCTGAAGTCAATGTACCTCTACTTTGACCAAACTTATAGAAAAATGTATCAACATTCACAATGTCAAATCAATATTTTTATACTTATTATAAAACATAGTTCTTATATTCATTATAATCAGTATTGTAGATATTAATATTTTTAGTATAAATTTGGTCAAACACTTTGCAAACGGTTGACGGAAGTAAAAAGGAGCAGAGCGAGTATCATGCATGCGGAGTAGGCAAAAAAATTGCTCATTTATATCCGGTCGAAGTCCCAAAGGGCGCGACCGCGCGAGCGAGGCGAAGGTCGTGGGAGACGTGATGACGGAATTAAGTGAAGCTACCCACGCGCCGGCATGGCGTGCGAACAGGCAGAAGCTATACCGTTAGGCCTACGATATGGGTCTAGTAGACATGACATCTAGTGGGTCCCGCATAGTTCTCGAGAACTCTTTGGGGGCTTGCAGCCGTTTATCCACCGGGCAAGCCAGCAACCCCACGCCTTTCGCACGCCCTACTCGTCCCCGTCTTCTACTAGTACAGTACCTTACAACAGTTCGCTCCCAGTCGTCTCGTCCTTTCACATTACACCAGTTCAACTTCTCCTAACCCTCCTCCAAAATCCATGGCCTCCCAAATCTCCATGGTCGCCGCTGAGTACCAGGTTAGAGCCATCACCGACGATGAGTTCATCATCATCTACACACGTGGATCCGCGACGGTGAAAGCATGCCTTGCTCACTTCCTACGCATGTTCAACAGTTCAACGAATGAGTGGGTCGTTGGGCTAGATGTTGAGTACACCATAGTCCTGGAAAGAGAGAAGGTTCTAAAGGAGGCAGAGAAGAAGAAGCCCGCCGTGATCCAGGTTTGCGTACATAACGTGTGCTTGATCTACCACATATGTATGCCATGCCGACGTTGAGTGCCAGGATTTTAAGAACTTCCTCAAGGACGAAAGAGTGAAATTCGTTACTGTAGACTTTAGGAACGACAAGGATGTCCTGGGTCGGATAGGCCTCGTTGTAGGCCAGCCCTTCGATCTCCAGAAGGCAAGCTTGGTGTCCTCCTCTCAGCCTTCAATGCTGACCCTGGCAGCAGCCATGATTGATCCTTCATACGCTAATCTAAAGAAACCTTACCACGAGTTTCATCATGCATGGGAGTCGAAGACATTAGATGAAGATCACATCTTGTACGCAGCAATGGATGCCTACCTTTGTTTAAATATCTACAAGGGTTGTTTGAAGAAGCGAGCCCAAAGGTCCGGTTCAAGCAAAGAAGCGTCGTGAAGAGGAAGAGGAAGAGGGACCGGGGCGAAGTCGAGGATGTGGACTCGGACTCCGAGTAGGTGGCGATGTAAATCGCTCATGCTTTGGTTCTCTTGCGGTGTCAAGCGGACTAGTTGCTTAGTTTATTTTCAAGGGTGTGTTCTTGAGGCCCAGCAGAACTATGTTTATGTTCTTTCTCGTTATTTGAACTCTTTAATGCATGCAGTAGTACTAGTACTATGTCTTACTACTGTTCTTCTTGCAGTTGGTACTACTGCTCGTATCTTCGTGTTTCTACTATACTTAATACGTTCGTACTAGTAGTATAATTTGGGTCAGTCGATTTGTGAAAGAGGTTCGACGGAGCGAAGGAAGAAGACGGCAGAGAAGCTACCCCAGTATCTATATTAGGGTGGCAGGGTGCCCATGATCTATCTTATGAGTGCTGGGTGTGGAATGCAGTTCGCTGAAAAAAATGGATCGTGCCCGGGGTTAAACGGATGGCGGGAGTGGGGGGGAGCATGGCGGTGGCAGGCGGTTTAGGGGAGGGCGCGGCGGCGGTAGGCGGTTAGGCGTGTGGCGGGCTGAGAAGATGAACCGTGCATCAATTTTGGAGGTTGAAGAAGCCCTTCTAGCTGTCCATGTTGCATCAAATGGCTCACAAGAGTCGACTGACCCAAATTTCTCCTTCAGATTGCAGGATACACGTGGCATTCAAGGTCCCGGAGGTAGATTCCGCGTCCGCACCTGGTTTGCGGGCTCGACGCGCGCATGACCGGCTTCCGCCGCCACAGCCACCATGCGCGCCTCCTCCGCGTGGGCGGAGACGACAATGACACGCTAGTTCCTCCTCGCCGGCGTGCTGGAGCACGCGCCTGTCCTCCTCTTCGTATGCTGCATGCATAGATGCGGCTCCACCAGCTGCTCGCGTGCTTGGCACCGCGGCAGCATCGCAAGGAGGGACTGCAGACGACGTGAGCGGGCGAGCCTTTGGCTTCATGGCACAGGGATGGCGGCGACAGGGCGGTGATGGGCGAGAAATTGTTGGCCGGAAGCGGTAAAGGGCGCCCGGCATGCTAACGGCGGCGGTGGCATATTGATGAGTGTGCGCATGGAAGCTTAGTTTAGTTTTATATAGGGTTGGTCAAACTTAAAAGAAAACCGTACTAGTACACGTAAACATCAGACTTAGGCAGCACTTTATTAGTTACCACTGTCGGATTTCGGGTTCCGGCAGACCCTCGAGGTTCGAACACTGGGGTGCGTGCGGAGATCCAACCCTCCACCGTCTCGCACCCCGCCGAATCGCTGGGACCTAAACTACTAAACAGAACAGCACAAGAGACACGAGATTTATACTGGTTCAGGCCACCATTGTGGTGTAATACCCTACTCCAGTGTGTGGTGTGGTAGATTGCCTCTTGGGCTGATGAGGAACAATACAAGGAAGAACAGCCTCATGAGGGTCTCATTCTTGGCGGAGTCTGATAAAGCTGCTAGGTGGGGTTCAGTCGCTCTAACTACTGGTTTCTTAATGAGGATTCGGATCCCTCTGCCCTGGGGTGGCTACTCCTATTTATAGGCCAATGCCTTGGGCCTCTTCCCAAATATTGAGCGGGAAGGGCGCCAACAATTGGCCATTTTGAAGGGGAACAGCGGGTACACTTATCCTGACTAAAGTTGGTCCTCGCTTTTGCCAAAGGCTCTGGTGATGATGCTCGCTTGGGCTCCACGATGACTCCCTTCGGCCGTTGGGCTGGTCTTGGTCTTGTTGCAATCAAAAGCGGATGCCTTTGCTTGATGCTCTTACTGCGCTTGCTACCTTTGCACCAAAGAGGAAAGGAGGACATCATGCTGGCGGGCGCTTCGGGCGCCCTTGGTAAATCATGGCTTGCGTAATGGGCACCTCGCGAGGTACCACCTTGAACTCTCCGCCTCCTCATGAGCCAGCCTGACGAGGCCGTGCTCGAGAAGCTCCTTGTCGTCGCCCCATGAGGCTTGGCCCCTCGCGAGGGTCTTGAGCTTGCGTTGATGAAGATGGGCCGTCTTTGGGCCTCCTTCGAGCCACGCCGCAGCCGCAGTAGCAAGTCTGGGACCCCGTTCCCGAACGCCGACAGAGCCCAGGCCCATGGCGGGCCCGACACTTGGCCGAGCGAGAGGCGAAGGGCAAGTCTTGAAGCGTCGCGGGCCCTAACAGCCTGCGGCCTTGGGCGCCGCGTGGCGATTGATTGGACGTGGTCGACATTGTTCCCCCACGCCTCCTTATTTCGTGCCTTGCTAGGCGGACACGCTGCTGTACACATTCGTTCCTCCTTCTTCTACTTGAGCGCTCCCTGTCCTTCCTTCTCTCGAACTCCAGCTCTGGCATCCACTCTGATCTCGAACCTTCCCCATCTCCTTCCTGCCGTCATGGCCCCGGCGAGGAAGGGAAAAGGAAGAAACCGATGCCGCCGCCTCGCCGTCGTCGAGGGCGGCCCCCCGCCGATGATTGACGGTCATAGTCAACCAAGAGGGCACTGGGCAAGGTCCGCTCGCCCAGCCACCATCTTGATGAGTGCGGGAGGGCGGCGGCCTGGCTGCGTCTCGCTTCTCCGTTGTGAGGATTCCCACCGAGGTCCCGGATTGCCCGCCCGGCGCCCTTTGGGCAGGACTGGTTCCCCCTTCTCGATTTCTTCAATGCCGTGCTTTCCCATTACCGAGATCCATATGATGCATCTGGGTCTGAATCCATCACCCTTCTCGCGGTATTTGCATTCGTTTGTGAGGCAATGACGGGCATCATTCCTTCGGTTGCACTGGCTGCGCCACCCTTCTTCTCTGCGCCTCGTCGACCCCATTCAATGCTCGGGTGCGTGAGCTTCATCGCTGCGCCCGAGACAGCGGCTTCGGAATTGACTTCAGCCTTCCCGCCCTACTTTGGGTTTCATGGCGGTGGCTGTCACGTGGGCGTTGGGGTGCCCAGCCCCTGCTTGTGGAGCCATCTTCACCTCATCCCCAACTCGAGTGGGGCCAAGTGACACTCGCGGGCCCCGGTTTGCCTTCGTCGCTTGCACCGCTTCGAGTTCTCGAGAAAGCTTCGGCGTGTGGCGCCCAAGGTGGTGAAGGAGTTCCTGCTATGCCGTGTCGCTCCTCTCCAACGCCACTCCCACCGGATGTGGGCCTTGGCCGGGCTTGATGATCGTATGAGGCTCGGAAAGAGGACTGGCGCTGAAGTCTGAAAGACAGTGCTCCTGGTCTGTTGGTGACCCCAACCCAGCTGGCATCCGGCATGGAGGGGCCTTTGCTGTACCTCTGCTAGAACAGGGGCGACTTTGTGAACCAGATGCTGTCTTTGACGAATGGGGCCACGCCCGGCCTCCTGTGGGCCTCGCGAGAATCCGGTGATGGTGATCGCCCTTCTAGTCGGCCAAGGCGACTCCTCCTCAAGTGGCGGGGCGGGGAGGCACGAGCCGCCAGAGGTCGAAGGACCCCGCCGGGGTGATGGCGTCAGGCGGCGCTCATGAGGGAGCATCTCATGAGGCTCATGCCGCTGCCGTGGTGAGGGCGGGCAGCTGCAGCGCCAGCGGATGAGGCCCCAGAGGCCCTCGCTGCTTCTCTTGGTGAGGCGACCCGGCCAGCGCGTCAGTGACGCCCACGCAGGATGCCTTGACGCTTCTCCCTCGTCATGGCCCGACCCTGCGCTCAAATCTTGGGTCGCTTCAGCGTGGACTTGAGGCCCTCCGGAAGAGAAGGGAGGCCTGGGCGATGATTACCCTTGTCGCTCTTTGAGCGTGAGGAAGTACTTCGCCACTCATGAGTAAGCCTTCTCCTTCTCCAGCTCCCGATCCTTCTGCTGCTTGTCTCGATCCTTGCCTGCAGTCTCCCTTCCTGCCGAGCTCACGGAGACGGGTGAGGAGCCGTCCCCTCGGCCGCCCCTCCCCGTCCTTGAGTGCTCCGGCGGTGGAGCCCTTTGTGGTGAGGGCGATCAGGCGAACCGCCCGAGGCACGCCGAGGCCCTGCGGCGCCTCGCGACCCTTCTTCGCGAGCCTTCTCGTGGCATAGCTAGCCTGCGTGGGCTTCTTGCCCTGGTCGTGGACGGCAATTGGTTGGCGCTTCCTGCCCTCTTCGTGCTGGGGTGGGCTGGCTCCGTGCCGGGCTTGGCGGCGTGCCCGGGCCGTCGCGAGGGTGCAGCCCCAGCCCCCACCAAGGGGAGTGCTGATTCGTGGTTTCCGGCGCCCGCTTGGGGCGGTTGATGGTGTGGAAGACGTGCACGAAGGGCCTGGAGCGCCGCCGCCTTCGCCAAGGATTTCTTCAAGGGCGGTGGCACGGTGAGCCTTCTTGGTGAAGAGCTCACGATGAAGACGTGCGCCTTGAGGCCGAGGCCTGCTCTGGCCGCAGAGAGGTGTGGCCGGAGGGCGCTGCCGCTTGCGCCGCCATCAGCGATCTTGACGATGAGGAGGCCAAGGCGTCGCTGGCAGCCTCTCGGGAGGCCTGGTCTCGGGCCGTCGAGGAGGCCCGGGAAGCTAACAGATGGCGAGAGGCGGCGGAGGAGCGGGCACGGGAACTCCTGGCCCAGTGTCACTAACTGGAGGAGCAAGTGGAGCTGCGAGAGGCAGCCCTTGCGTCGATGAAGGTGGCCTCCGGCGACCCGGTGGAGCTCCAGAAGCGTGAGGAGGCGTTGACGCTTGAAGCCGCCGAAAACGCGGCAATACTGGCGCTTGGAGACGAGGGAGCGCTTGGCGGCGCGGGCGGAGGATGAGGTCGCTGCAGGAAGCCCGTCCGGAGGAGGAGGTCGGACGCCGAGTGGCGACGGGCGCGCTTGAACCTCGTGGCGCGAAGTTCGAGGAGAGGCTGGGGTTGATCAGCCGAGGCTGAAGGCAGGACTGCTGCCTTGAGGGCCAAGCTGGAGGAGGCGACGCGGCGGGCCGATGCTCTTCGGGCCGCCCTCGAGGTGGCGTAGGGGGAGTCAACCACCTCTCAGGCCGAGGTGCTCCTTCTTCGCCAACGGGTGGAGGAGGCCGAGGCCCTCGCGCGCCAGAATGCGGACGAGATACGTCAGCGGCGAATCCTGGAGCATGAGCATGGCCCCATGCTCACCACGCTCCGGGAAAGAGCCAACACAGCCTTGGGTAACATCTGCGAGGCGGCTGTTGGCGAGCCGCCTGTGATTAACTCACGCCGCAACCTTGAGTTCTTCATCGATGTGGTGGCCTTGGCGGGAGGCGGTCGGTCAGAGCCAACAGGTTGGTGGAGGAGAGGAGCCGCGCACTGCTCGGGCGCGCCTTTTCTCGTGTCTTCAGCCATCTCCGAAACATGGACCCCAACTTCGACTTTGACGCAGCCATCGCCCCGATTCCCAGCCGTCCGGTGACTGGCGACTGGTGGAAGACAATGTGGATGCTCTTGTCGGGGCCTTTGCTTCGGACAACGACGGCGTGATCGTGGCTGCCGATGAGGCGGGCGTGGTGAACGGCCCCAGCGCCGCCAATGGCCACGCAGTGACGGTGATGGCGAGGCCGGCGACGCCCGACAACGACTGGGAGGTGCTCCTAAGGGCGCATTGGGGGATTTATCCGACCGATTATGTATTGTCCCTGTTCCATTACCTGCATGAATAGAACTCGTGCTTTGGCACGATGGCTGTGAGCATTTTGGGAGGGGAGCCCCTCATGTAAAACTTGTGTTCATCAGATTAGCAGTGTGTCGGTGTCAAAACCGGCGGATCTCGGGTAGGGGGTCCCGAACTGTGCGTCTAGGCGGATGGTAACAGGAGACAAGGGACACGATGTTTTACCTGTGTTCGGGCCCTCTTGATGGAGGTAAAACCCTACGTCCTGCTAGATTAATATTGATGATGTGTGTTACAAGAGTAGATCTACCACGAGATCAAAGAGGCTAAACCCTAGAAGCTAGCCTATGGCATGATTGTTGTTCGTCCTACGGACTAAAACCCTCCGGTTTATATAGACACCGGATAGGGTTAGGGTTACAGTAGTCGCCATAATGGTAGGAGATCTACATATCCGTATTGCCAAGCTTGCCTTCCACGCCAAGGAAAGTCCCATCCGGACACGGGACGAAGTCTTCAATCTTGTATCTTCATAGTCTTGGAGTCCGGCCGATGATGATAGTTCGGCTATCCGGACACCCCCTAGTCCGGAACTCCCTCAGTAGCCCCTGAACCAGGCTTCAATAACGACGAGTCCGGCGCGCATATTGTCTTCGGCATTGCAAGGCGGGTTCTTCCTCCGAATAATTTATAGAAGATTGTGAACACCAGGATAGTGTCCGGCTCTGCAAAACAAGTTCCACATAACACCGTAGAGAGAATAATTTTTGCACAGATCTGCTGACGTATTCCGCGGCGTGACATCACACCACGGCCAGGCTTTTATATGAATCGTTTTTTATTGTTCCACCTCAGCGTGTTTAGCGAGGCGGTTTCCTTGGCACGTCTTATCAAAGCGTAGATCGTGCCCCCTTATTCCGGGATTCTCATCAATTCGGACGTGGGTAACCTTACCGTGCCCGTTGGCCTGCCTTCTCTATCAAAGGCGAGTCCTAGTCGACCACGGGGTGGGCTCTTGGTATTCAACCTCTTTATAACGAGACCAAGGCCCTCTCCTTTTTACGCCCTCTATCGAGTTCGCCTCGCTCTTCGAGTTCCAACACCCAAAGCTTCAGATTCAGGCGCTTCGGACTTTCGACGATGTCCGGCTCCGACCAGCATGGCCGATGGATGTCTTCCTCCGTCACAGAAGAAGACATGCTAAAGCTGCGATACGCCAAGTATCTAACCGGCGAGATCTCGCATAGGCTGCCTGCTCCAGGGCAGGTCATTCCCACTCCTGAGCCCGGTGAGAACGTGGTGTTCGTGTCTCACTTCCGTCGGGGTTTAGGCTTCCCGATGGACCCCTTTGTCTTGAGGGCTCATGTTTTATTATGGGCTTGATTTTCATGACTTGAATCCGGAGTCCATCCTCCATATCTCGTCATTCATTGTTGTATGTGAGGCCTTCCTCCATATTACCCCTCACTTTGGATTGTGGATCAAGACCTTCAAGGTGGAGCCAAAAGGCGATCAAGGGGCAAAGCAGTGCGGAGGGGCGGTCATAAGCAAATGCACTGGTGCTCCGTGGCCCGAGGGCTCTTTTCAAGAGGAGCTTGGTTTATGGCAACGGGAGTGGTTCTATATCACCGCTCTCAGGGGCACCAAATGGGCAGCGCTCCCTGCCTTCGCCAGGTGCACCACAGTGGTGGCGTCATGGGTCAACAAGGAGCTTGGTAGGGGTTGTCCAAGGGCGTTCCCTCTGCAGGGCCGTATTCGAGATCTTCGTGAAAGAGGGATCAATCTGGTTGCGATGGCGCAGGTTATTGTGATCCGGCGCCTTCAGCCCTGCAAGCGCCGCCTCCGCTTGTGGGAATTCAATCCGGAGGGACCACGAGCTCTCCAAAATTTTATGGGCACGGCGCCCAGCGGAGATGTATAAACTGTTCTTCAGATCACAAGAGAAGTGTCCGGACTTGACCGAGGACGCAGGACTAAGCTGCAATCGCCCAGATACTCAAGTAAGTAGTCCTGTAACCGGACAAGCTATTCATTCATTTATTATACATATATGCCCTTTAAAGGAGCCGTTTCTTGAACAGGAGTGGATAGCCAAGGCAAAGTTGATAAGGTGTCTGGCTCCCCTCCCAGAGACCACACCAGATCCCATGTTGACCAATATGTTGAAGGTCGCGCCCTTTGAAGAAGGCGAAGGGAGGAGCGGGGAGCAAGCGCCTCTGCGAAGGAGGCTATCAAGGAAGGAGGGATTAAGAGTCCCACCTTCCGAGGAGAGAAGAGGATCGCTTAAGATCCGGAGGTCAAGGCCTCAAAGAAAGGAAGGAATCTTCGGAGAGTCCCGGCTACGGGAAGTAACCCAGCCGCATTATTTCCCCTAGGGGATCAGCCCTCCAGCGAGCCGTAAGTAGAAAGAAGGGGTCTTGTAAGTAAGGAGCATCCCCATATTTATTTATGAAGATAACCGGAATTATACCTTGTAGTTCGGATCTCAGCCCTTCTCAATGAGCTCGTCTTGAGGAATCTTCTTTCGGAGATGATGGAGAGCCAACGCCTCCACCTGTCGCACCCTCATGTGAAGCGGACGACCCGGAGGTGTCGTCCAGAGGGTTCCCAAGTCCGGCCCGGGAGGCGGAAGGTCCCGGCGCCAAGTGGTGTCTTGATCGAGGAGGCTGAGGGATTTGCTCGAGGCGGCGGTTATCTCGTAAGATCACCGTGCTCTAATGGGTACGGTGATTGAAAGAATTGCATCCGCAGAGAGCGGATTACGAAGCCGTCGAAGCTTCTTGGACGGGATTTGAGGTACGCAAAAATAATGTATAAAATGCGCCATGTATAGATAGTAGCCCACGAGACTCGGTATGTTGTCAAAAATTGACGGCGTGCGAGGATCAAATCTCAATTTTAACATATCACCGCTCCTAAACAGGTGGCGGGCGTCCGGAGGCCAGCCGGATCGATGAATATGCCGAACTAAAGCGGCAACTTGACGAGCGCAGATGCGACATCGCTATTTGGTCAATAAACGGTTTGACGAGTCACAAGGTATGCGACTTCTATGCGGACACCTGCTAAGGGAGCTTGACGCGCATGTCTTAATGTTTGTATGCTTTAATGCAGATGGTGCCGCTGCCGTTGAGGAGCTGCGGGCAGAACTTGCCCGAGTGAAAGAGCAAGCCAGGAGGAGTAATGCGGCTGCTTTAAAGGCGGCCGAAGAGCTAGAAGCTGAGCAGGCTGCTCCTTTGCCCGAAGCAAAGAGGAGATGGCGAGATGGCCAAAAGGTTAAGGAATGCTACCGATCGCTGCGAGGTTCTTGAAAAAGAGCATCAAAGCGGAACAGAGGGCCTAAAGAAGGCCGCCGCCCGAAACCAAGAATGCCCAATCGGCTTTGAAAGCTGCCAAGGAGGAGCTGAGTCGGGCCGAGGGCAATTGCGGCTGGAAAACCGTTTACTGCGGAGGAAATATCTGAGATCCAAAGTATGCTCTGTTGGATAAATTATGGAGTTCAGAGGATGCTTATATGGACTTGGCGGCGGCGATGTGGGCCAGCGGTTGAGCACTTCCGGGGCGGAAGGGGCACAAAGGAAGAGCTATCTTGGTCGCAATTCCATAGTCCGGGCGTCCTCTGCCGCCCGACCGATCTGTTGGCCGAGTGGGCGAGCTGAATCGATTGTCCGGATTGGCTATGAAGCATGTCTTGACTCACTTGTGGCGGACGGACCCGGAAGAAGCTATTTTGGTGTAGTGCAGCAGTTTCTTGGAAGCGGTGCAGACGTATCGGCGATGAAGCGATCGGCATGTATTGAGGGAGCGCGGATGGCTCTTGCCCGTGTCAAGACATCTTTGGCGAAGATGAAGGCCACTGACGTTGCATCCCAGGATTCGGACAGAGGCCGAGTGCCTGCCGAGCACTACTTTGAAGAAGTCCTGCCGGGCGCTCGTTTAATAGAGACGCAGTCCTCGAAGGATATTATGTTTGAATGACATGTATGATTCGTGAAAACGATGTTCCAATGTAATATAAGTGCTTTTTATACTTGTGCGTTCAAGTAGTAAACTACTCCTGTCTTGCCGTTTATGTATATGTGTATATAACTTTGAAAGATGGCAGTCCTTGGCTTCAGCCCCCACGCACATAGTGCGGGGTGTTTGAAAAAAGCGCTTTTCACACTTAATCCAACGTCTTGGTCCTGTTAAAGAGGTGGTAGCGTAGCAAACTAGGCAACCGGACTATAATGCTTTATCACTTTCACTTAGCCATAGGAGTTCGAGGGTGGGGCTACTATATAGCCCCTGGGGGCACCGCACTCTCCCGAATTCGGGGTGCGTATGTGCCTGACCGAAAACCGGTCCTTCATTAATGCGGAGGAATCCTAAACATTCCTGTGAGTCATCGAGTGGTTGACCAGTCTCTCGCTATATCATGACAGTCAGTTTTCGGCTTTCTCTACTGAGGTGCTCGCCCGGCCGAACCGGGCACAATCGCGATAGTTCTCCTGGTGCCGCGTTAAGCCGTGAAAACGGAACGTAAGGCAGCAAAACACAGGAGCCGGGCAACCCAACATTTGACCAAAGACAATGATTCGGAGCTGATGCATATAAGGCCTAACTCGAGACGCCGAATACTCCCTAAGGTATTCGGTCTTTATGAAAATGGGCAAAATAAGGCCCTAAGCCCTTTGTGTCCAGGTACGCGCAAAAATTCTGGTGCGGCCAATGCCAAAGCACCAGCCTCCTCCTCAGTTATATTTAAGGAACTGGGGGAATGTATATCAACAAGAGACAGTGAAAAAAGGTTTACGCAGGGTCTTAATCTGAAAAGAATCCTTGCAACGGGTCCCTGCTACACATCTGCGCCTGTGTCTCCGTTGTGCCGTATCCTGGACGGGTGTAGCACGTTGTTCATCTGTAAAAGAGAGGAACTTAGTTTGAAAGAAAAAGGATCGTGCGAAAAATGTACTTAATACTAAATAAACGAAATGCAGTTCAAGAAGTGAATAAGATGGAGCTTTATTGTCTCTTGTTATACATGCATGCGGCCCCTCGTGTGGGGGTATGCATAAGTAGGCGCCGGACTCGTCTAGCCGTGTCCGGGGTTTGAATGACCAATTCAGGTTCTTTGCCTAGCAGAGCCGGATAGCTGTGGGGCTGTCGAGGCAGTCTCCCGTTTTCCCGTGCTCGAGTAACACTTAATACTTCCTTTTAAGGAGATGATGCCGCGTGGACCGGGCATTTTAAGTGTTAGAGATGCATAATGAGGTATTGCGTTAAAGCGGGCGAAAGCCTCGCGTCCCAATAGTGCTTGATGGCTACTTTTAAACGGGGCGACATGGAAGAGTAACCTTTCGCGACGGAAGTTGTCGGATGAACCAAACACAACTTCTAGCAGTATGGAGCCCGTCTGGCAGAAGGCGTATGGGCGAGCGGTACTCCTTTAAAGGAGGTGTTGCTACGGCGAATTTTGGTTGGGTTTATCCCCATCCTGCGGATTGTGTCCCGATATATCAGGTTTATGTCACTTGCCGCCATCCATGAGGACATTTGTAAATTGGAATCCGTCGATTATAGGATCCAATATCAAGGCAGTCCATCCTGCGTTCCGGATATTATCGGAATAGTCCTGATGGTCGAAGGTGATTGGTTTTGACAACCAATGTGCGGCGCGCCTTTTAGTGGGCGCCGCTCTGTTTTTCCCTTTGATCACGTGAAGTGAGTTTACTGTTTTAACCTTTTGTGGGAAATTCTTTTGTTTTCCTCCGGGGCTCTGCTTGTGGCGCTCGTCATCATTTTCCCTTGGTGTGTCGAGCCCCTTGTGTTCGGCATTAAGTCGGCCGGACTGCTTGAAGACCCAACAATCTCTGTGGGTATGGTTTGCAGGCTTCCGGAGGTACCATGTATTTGACACAGTCTGTCCGAATCTTGTTTAGGTTGGATAGCTCGTCACGGTTATCCTTTAGGCGGTGTTTTGTTGTTCGCCGAGAGCTTTTGAATCGGCGTTGACCGCGTACTATTTGGGCCATTTTCTTTATTCCGGCGCTGATCTTTTTCTGCGTCGTGATTTCCCATTTCCATCCCTGGTTTCGGATGTACTCGGTCATTGGTATCGCATCTAGCCAGCCATTGTCCTCTCCGCACAAAAGCGGGTCATGAGGCTTGTTAATGCGGCCATTGTTCTTGGCTTTTCTTGACCGAGGTGTCTGGCGAGCCATTCATCTCGGACGTTGTGTTTGAAGGCTGCTAAGGCTTCGGCGTCCGGACAATCGACTATTTGGTTCCTTTTAGTAAGGAACCTGTTCCAGAATTTTCGGGCTGACTCTCCGGGCTGTTGAGTTATGTGACTTAGATCGTCTGCATCCGGAGGGCGGACATAAGTCCCCTGAAAATTTGCCCGGAATGCGTCCTCGAGCTCTTCCCAGCTTCCAATGTTATTTTCGGGAAGGCTTTTAAGCCAATGCCGAGCTGGCCCTTTGAGTTTAAGGGGTAAGTATTTTTATGGCGTGGAGATCGTCTCCTCTAGCCATGTGTATGTGGAGGATGTAGTCCTCGATCCGGACTCGAGGTCTGTTGTTCCGTCGTATGCCTCTATGTTTACGAGTTTGAATCCATTGAAATTCATGATCCGGCACCTCATCCAGTGAAACATAGGGGTGTCGCACCCCTATATTTGGGTGTGCCGTGATCTTGAGATTTTGACGTATTGCATTGTTTTGTGAGCCTGCTTTCTTGGCCCGTAGATGGACCTAACTGGGCCATCCTCTTGGTTTGAATCCTTATGCGGATCGCATATTGGCTTGTGTGCGGCGCCATTCACCGCTCTCTTTTCACCGTGGGGTCGTCCATCCGACTGGGTGGCCTTCTTACTTTTTAATTGTGAGGGCTCTAAGGCCTCCTCGTCGAATTCGGGCAGTAGCTTTCTTTTCGGGTAGCTCTTTGTTCGGCGACTGTCGTCGTACTTATCTGCGGTGCTGAATACTTTGCTCCGTCTGATTCTGAGTGCATCTTCCGCTGTTTTGAGCTTCCACTTCTGCTTTTTCAGGCTACCTTGATGCTTGGCAGCCTTTTCTGGAGGTCATTTTGCTCCAATGGTTTGTCCGATGTGAGGTCGTCCGGACTGTTGTCTTCTCCGGGGACAGATTGTTTATCCAAGTTGTCTTGTTCGGACGATTGCTCGATAGCTTGTTCATTGTCCACCGGTTCGCCCTGCTCTATGGCTGGGTCTTTGTTGAGGCGGGACTTTGTTCTGCGTGAGAGTTGCCATTTTGACTGCTTTTCGAGGGATTTATCCTTCGTAGCGTCCCGTTGCTCCTCGTATTCATTTCCTTTAGGTGTATCCACCATGTATACATCATGGGATGAGGTTGTCCAGCGTCCTATAGGTGCCGGTTCATTGTTGTCTCCTACATCGTCGTCCATACCATCGATGTCTTCGGAGTCGAAATCGAGCACGTCGTGTAAGCTTTCGACAGTGGCTATGAAGTGGGTGGTGGGTGGGATTTGAATTTCTTCGTCGTCCGCATCCCAACCGTCCCCGACCGCAGTCCGCCAGGCTCTCCGGATAAAGAGAGAGACTTTAGTGTATTCAGGATGTCGCCCAAGGGCGAGTGCTGAAAGATGTCCGCGGCCGTGAACTCCATAACGGGCGCCCAATCAGATTCGATTGGCAAGGGCGCGGAGGGTTCAGAGTCTGGAAAGGAGTCCGGCTTCCTGGAGTCAAGGTCTTTGCAAAGGACAAGGATGGAGTTCGGCTCGATCGCCGTAGAGATTGAAGCCCCCGAGGCGGTGTCCAACCACTCGTCCTCGATCGGGAATCCGGCTCGGATTAAAGGCCGGGCCGGATTAGTGCGACCTCGAGCACTTTGTTAGGCTGCAGAGCTAGATCATGCCCATCGAGACAAAGGCGGCGCTTTGGGCGTGGCTCGAATCCGTCGAAGATCAAGTCTCCGCGGATATTGGCCGTATAGTTTAAACTTCGAATCGACCGACGGTCGTGGGCGTAACTTCGATCTGCTCTAGATGGCCAAGCGAATTGGCTCGCAGTGCAAAGCCGCCGGACACGAAGATCTGCCTGGGGAGAGAAGTCTCACCCTGGACTGTGTCGTTGTTGATGATCGAAGGAGCCATCGGGCCTATCGGCGACGACACAGAGGAACTCTCAATGAAAGCACCAATGTCGATGTCAAAACCGGCGGATCTTGGGTAGGGGGTCCCGAACTGTGCGTCTAGGCGGATGGTAACAGGAGACAAGGGACACGATGTTTTACCCAGGTTCGGGCCCTCTTGATGGAGGTAAAACCCTACGTCCTGCTAGATTAATATTGATGATGTGTGTTACAAGAATAGATCTACCACGAGATCAAAGAGGCTAAACCCTAGAAGCTAGCCTATGGCATGATTGTTGTTCGTCCTACGGACTAAAACCCTCCGGTTTATATAGACACCGGATAGGGTTAGGGTTACAGTAGTCGGTTACAATGGTAGGAGATCTACATATCCGTATCGCCAAGCTTGCCTTCCACGCCAAGGAATGTCCCATCCGGACATGGGACGAAGTCTTCAATCTTGTATCTTCATAGTCTTGGAGTCCGGCCGATGATGATAGTTCGGCTATCCGGACACCCCCTAATCCGGAACTCCCTCAGCAGGTGTTACATCGCCCATACGCCCGCGCCAAGTGGTTGGCTAAGCGACGTGCTGGTTGGCCAGTTTACCTTTGTTTCGTATGAGCCCTGAGATAGCCCGTGGGAGGCTGTGGTGACCCGAGTGTCTCCTGATCGAATCCGTAGGATCTGCAGTAAAAACGCGGCGGCGGCAGGCTGGGCTGCGCGCAAGCTAGGCCTGGCCCGGCTCGCGAGGGGCTCATGAGGGAGGCAGCCGAGGCGGAGTGGTAAATCAAACGCGAGAGATTTGCTTGAACGAGACTAAGCACCCTTCCCGAACACACGCAAATCTCAAATTCAATCCAACTTAAATCCAGCGGGAAAGCGACAACCAAAGGGAAAGGCGAAGAAAGCGAAGAAAAGCCGCGTCCGGCACCTAGTCTAGTCTTGGGCGTCTTCTCACAGCCAGCGGAGCTAAGTGCTGCCACTGGCGTGGGAGGGAGCCCGGGGCTGAGGCCAGCACCCCTGAGACTCGGGCGTGTACAGCCCCACTCATTATTACGTGAGAGTGTCACGGGCGGCGAGCTTCAGGCACCGGGCCTTCTTCACAGTGTACCGGCCTTGCTTCATATTGCGAGACGAGGCCCCGCCTTGCGCCACACTCTAGTGCCATCAACGACAACCCGGAAACCAGGGCGCCGCCGATGGGGTAGATCGGTCGCCCGGCGTTCCCAAGCGACCATGGGCCCTCCGCCGTAACAAGCCCCGAGGCACCTCCCGCAGAGGGCCTACCTCCGAGAACGCCTTGCTCGAGCAGCGGTGGTGATGTTGGATCTCGGCCCCTCTCCGGCCAGCTCCTGCGCCCTCCTCCCGAGGGGTAGGAGGCTGCGGGAGGCCAGAGGCGGCCGCCGCGGCGACCTGCACCTCCTGCGATCCATGATTGGCGTATGCTTGCTCCCCGAGGAAGTAGCGGTGCAGAATGTCGTCGCCCCGTGGCGACTAGTGGGACAATCCCGAGGCTCCGTGAAGAGCTCGACTTCGCGCCTCATCCCCCCAGCTCGGGCTGAGGAGGGAGCCTTGTTCTCCCTCATGCGGGTGCCCTTGGTCCATCATGTGGGGCACGTATTCTTCTGGCGCCGTCATTCCGAAGGCCACGCCGTAGTGCTCAGCGTGCCATGCGGCTCTGCTTGATGTGCCCTCCGTGGGGTGGTGGCACGGCGGTCCACCTGGGCAGTGGGTTACGTCGAGTCCTTCTTCTCCGCGGACCGGGGGCGGGGGCAACCCCGCCGCCCGGCGTCAATCCAACGACTTGGGTGTTGGAGCAGCTTTGGAGCCAGCAGGCGCGTGGAACCCCAGCTGGCCGCCTGGGCTGAGATGGAAGCTGGGTGCGAAGGGGTGAGCCCCGGCGAAGCCAGGAGCTCTGCCACTCGCTCCAGCTGACATGGCGTGGCCGCTCTCCGGCCTTTGCATTGCGGCGGCTCTCGGGCCCGCGATGGCGCGGCCCTCGAGTTCGCTTTGCTCGGCGGTGTCTGCGGTGGCGTGGTCGCGGGCGTGGTTGGAGGCCCTTGCTTTGCCGACCCGCGCTGCCGCGGTGTGAAACCGTCGGCTTTGTCAGCGCGCCGCGCTGCCGCAGCGCCTGCGGACCGCGAGCTTCTGGGCACGGGTCGCCCGAGGCGAAGCGCTCTGCGGGCGGCCACGCCTAAGGATCTGGGTTGCCAGCTGGTCGCGGACATGGTGATGACGATCGCGACGGAACACGAGGTGGTAGAAGGTGGATTCCGCACACCTCTACAGCGCGTAAATGTCGGATTCGGGTTCCGTCAGGACCCTCGAGGTTCGAACACAGAGGTGCGCATGGAGATCCAACCCTCCACCGCCTACGCACCCGCCTTGAATCATTTGGGACCTAAACTACTAAAAGGAACAGCACAAGAGACACGAGATTTATACTGGTTCAGGCCACCATTGTGGTGTAATACCCTACTCCAGTGGTGGTGTGGTAGATGGCCTCTTGGGCTGATGAGAAACAATACAAGGAAGAACGGCCTCGCAAGGGTCTGTTCTTGGCGGGTGCGATGAACTGCTAGGTCGGGTTCAGTCGCTCTAGCTACTGGTTTCTTAATGAGGATTCGGATCCCTCTGCCCTGGGGGTGGCTACTCCTATTTATAGGCGAAGGCCTTGGGCCTCTTCCCAAATATTGAGCGGGAAGGGCGCCAACAATTGGCCATTTTGAAGGGAATAAGCGGGTACACTTATCCTCGACTAAAGTTGGTCCTCGCTTGCCAAAGGCTCTGGTGATGACGCCTTTGCTTGGGCTCCACGATGACTCCTTCCGGCCGTTGGGCTGGTCTTGGTCTTGTTGCACGAAAGCGGATGCCTTTGCTTGATGCTCTCGCTGCGCTTGCTCCTTTGCACCAAAGAGGAAAGGAGGACAGCAGCGGCTGGCGCCTCGGCCCAGCGCCCTTGGTCGTCATGGCTTGCGTCATGGGCACCTCGCGAGGTATCCTGCCATGAACTCTCCGCCTCCTCATGAGCCGGCTGACGAGGCCGTGCACGAGGAAGCTCCTTGTCGTCCGCCCAGCAATCTGGCCCCTCGCGAGGGTCTTGAGCTTGCGTTGATGAAGATGGGCCGTGCTGGGCCTCCTTCGAGCCACGCCGCAGGCCGCAGGCAGGCAAGTCTGGGGACCCTAGTTCCCAGAACGCCCACAACCACAACCACGATACGGAATCATGTGCAAGCGCGTGAACCGCGGCCGCGCGGTCGATTGAACGGTGTGTCACCGTGTCGCGCTCGAAGGACATCCACCGAACCTTTTTATGTGTGTGAAAACAATCCCCGAATATTACTCAACTTTTTTTCCTGGAGAAGTTCTTGGCCTTCTAATATTTCCATATATTTGAATTTAGCTCCACTTCGTGTTTATTTGGATTTGGACGTTTTAGGTGCACCCTAGTTTTTTTAATACTGATTTTGTGTGTGTGATTGAGAGAGAACGTGTGTATGTGTCTATATGTGTGTTGTGGCGGAAGGGCAATGTGGAGACGGTGTGCATGTGATAGAGACATAGAGAGGTGTGAATGTGCAAATGATCATGCATGAGTGAGACATGGACAGATGTCGATACGTTGTGTATACATGAGAGAACGATTTTCTATTTTACTTGTGTGTGTGAGAGAGAGAGAGAGACAGAGAGGAGCATCCGTAACACAACAACCATCTCTCTCGATTCGTCCGCCCCTCGCACGATCGCATGTAACACATGCATCCACGCGCACATTTTGACACCCTCACCCCGCCCCTGCCCACCTCAAGGCCCGCACATTGCTCTCTATCTCGTACGCACAATCTCTTCGTGAATACTCTGTTTAGCATGTAGCTTTCCGTCACATACACACACATTTCTCTCCTTAGGTTTGTTTTCTCTCAATATCTGACACACACACACAGCACACACCCCCCTCCCCTGAGCACACAATTCATCCCCATCCAAGGTTATATGGCGACCACTCTCGCTTGTGCTTCTCTGCACCCCAGCATGCACAACACATCAATCTTCAAAGAGAGCATCGAGGAGATCGAAGACGGCGACCACACTGCACTAGAGAATGCGGGGCCATTTGGAAGCAGGATGATGTGACGACGGTGACTCCTCCCCACCCTCTCTCTCTCGCACAAAATTACCAATCTCTCTCTCCCCCGCACAAAATTATCAATCCCTCAACCCACGAGATCCTTCCCCTCTCGTCCATGTTTTTCCAGCTCTCTCATCAAGCCTATTGTCTCTTTTCCTTCCACGTGTACAGAATCCGGATGCACACGCATCTCATGTATATTACTTGTCTCCATCTTTCTCACAGACCTAACTTCTTCCTCTCTCTTTCTCTCTCCATCTCTCTCTCTCTGTTTCGTTAGGTTTGTCTCCTACTCTCTCGTCCACATACATACAATCTTTCCCGCCCTATCTGCTCCATCTTCGCAAGCTCTCTCTGCACGTTTCATTCACACATTGGGATATGTTCAAAATGTTGCTTTTATAATGGTTGATGTAGAGTTATTGTTGGTTTTGTTGCATCCTACAAAGTAATAACTATGAAATGCATTTTGATTGTCATTTGACTGGGATTATGTGAGTTTGAGCATGTTGTGAAGTACTATAGACCTCGTATACATCTTGGAATTCGACAATGATTGTAACTATTGAATTGTATAGACCATTACATTCGAAGTCAGTAGCCTAATATATTTATTTCACAATTTCAACGAATGATTAATTCACTACAAACTAAGAAAACAAATGTGTACTCCCTCCATTTTTATTTAAGTCTGCATATTAGCATTGGTCAAAGTCAAGTTTTGTAAACTCTCAGAAAGTTTATAACAAAAAATATTAACATATACAATAACAAATAAATACCATTAGATTCATTATTGAATGTACTTTCACATCATACATATTTGTTATGGTAAATGTTTATATTTTTCTATAAACTTGGTCAAACTTTAGGAAGTTTGACTTCGGTCAAACCTAATATGCAGAGTTTACTAGTACTACTCGCTAGTTGCTTAGCCGAATCACCCAACACGCCACACGGGGAGTTCAGTGTCACAAAATTTTGAGGTCAGCGGGAAAATCTCCCGTGACCCTGATTCGAGCAGTGGGAAGTTACCATCATAGCCTTCAGAACAGGCCTATGGATGACAGTTGGTAGGGGGCTGTTTTCGTAACTTCAGGTTCACCCTACCCAGCCAACCCCACCCCGGCACCCAGAGTAGTACACCTGAATACTCCCCATTTTCTATCCCCACCACAAAATAGACTTCTCCACGGCACCGTAGCCTTCGTGCTCCTCCCCTTCTACATCAGTGCACTCGTCCACCGCAGCGCATCTACCTCATCGACGACCTCGTCGCGCCTTGGGCGGTCCACCGTCGTAAATGCGTACATGGAGCCTCTTCCCGGCACCGTCTTCCACGGTCTCGGATCTGCTTCATGGAAGCCGGCATGCGCGAAGCACCATCGTCATGGACAATGAACTGACTCCCGTTGCCGACCATGACTCACAGAGGCTGCCGCGACCATCGTTCTCCTCCTCGATTGGTAACGTGTGTATTGAATCACTTAGCAGTACATGTGCAGTTCCAATTTTATTCATACCTACCCTTCAAATTTCCTGGGTGCTATTGTTCCCATAAAAGTAATTGGTTATAGCCTCCATTGTCCAACAAAATATCAGCTTGTAATTGTGCGTCGCTCCTGTATCGCTATTTGTGCTTGGGTAGGTTTTTCATCTGCGAAGGTAGTGTGGCAAATGATGGAAAGTTTTTTAGAACTAGCAAGATGCCCATGCGTTGCACGCATCAAGATGCATTTGTATGAGTAGTTTATCTTGTGGGAGAAAAGGATGAATGAGGGAAGGCCTTATTTGCAAATCTGGATAGGGGTGTGGGTATATTTTTGCAAAATTGTCATTGTTTCCTTCCTATCTGTCAGATATAAATCCGACGGCCTATATTCCAGGATGGCAGACACACCATCATCACCAACTCTATTTTTTATAAGAAAAAAAGTAGAGAATAAAGTAGAGAGTAGAGAAGTAGAGATAAATATTAAATATAAAATAAATATAACAGTAGAGAAGAGAGTAGAGATAGCAGAGACGTCGGGAAAGGATTGCACGCGCACGGGAAAAAGCGGCCGGGCATGTGCTAGTTTTGGCGCGCGGCGTCCAGCGCGCTTTATAAAATCCAACGCCCTCCCACCGCTCTGTGCCTTGCCACCGCTCTCTCCCTGCTCTGTGCCTCGCCACCGCTCTCCCCCGCTTTTTCTCGCCTCGCCGCCAAGCTTACCATGCCGTCAGCGTCGCCGGAAACTTGGGGATACCGCGGCGTCGCTGCGCCCTCCGGCTTCTCATGAGATCCGGTTCCGTGGGATGCGCCTCGGCCTCGGCAATTTCGACACCGCCAACGAGGCCGCCGCTGCATTTACGCGGCGGTGTGGCGCCTCCGGTGGCCTCATAGACCATTGAACTTCCCCAACGTGCCGACGCGGGAGCGGGCACAGGAGCTCGCGCCTCTGCCGTGGCTTATCACCGATGAGGATCATCGCGACAACCGGGCCCGGGAGCACCGTCTCGGCATCGCCGAGATGGACGAGGAAGCCATGGCGCTGCGGGCGCCAACGCTTCCCGGCAGGACATCATCAACGGCGCGAAGTTCTACATGCAAAGGAGGGCGGAGAGGGATAAGAGGAGGGCGGAGCGAGCCGCCTATCGCGAGGACAAGCGTAGGCGAAAAGCGGACGCTCAATTCAACATGAGGCTAGGAGCAGTGTCGCCCTGGGAATCCGACAATGATCGGTATCTTCACGCCTACAGTCAGACGTCAGAGGAGGACATCATTGAGGAGGAGTCAGACGACGAGGAGTAGTTGAATAATCTATCTTTTTATCTATCTATGCTGAGAACTAACCTCTACTCTCTAGTCTCTACTCTCTATCTCTACTTCTCGATCTCAAAGATCATGGCGCTTTTTTAATGCGCCGCGCATTGCGATTCTGTTGGAGATGCTCTAACATGGCAGACGAGTGCTTTAATGTTGCCCACAAGATGCGCGATTATTACTAGTAGTATATTTTTCTTGCCATGTTGAGATTTTAAAACCACGACTGAGAACATGCAGAGGAGCAATGAAGACCAAACACGGGATATTGGGGACATCTTCAAGGAGCGTGGCAAGTTAAAGAGGAGCTGCACCTAACCTGTAAAACGAGCTTTGGTAAGTAACACCCTTTCAATTACTTTCGTTTAACCTCATGTTCTTCGATGTGTATATGTTGTAGTTTCTGTTTCTCTTAAGCCTCGTGTTCTTCAAGATGTAATGAGAAGAGTCTTAATCATCCTAATGCTTTCGTTTTTAGCTTGATGTAGGAAGTGGGTGTTCTCACCTTGTAGTCTGTTTTTATATATTTTTTCCTTTTGAATTCACTTCTCCGAGTTCTGTTTATCTGGCTTCTACTAAATGGATCTGGGTTGCTCTGAGTATTGATCTAAAAAAGAAGTAACTTCATGTCAGGATGCAGTTCCTGCGAGGAGGGAAGTATGGTCAACCTTGAGGTCATGTTTCCAAAATGAGGCTGGATTACACACAAGATGTCGGTTCCTAATGATGCTTTGGATTAGACACAAGGTGCAAATTCCCGAGATGATGCCGGATTACACACAAACCAGGTGGAGTAAATTGTTCGTGTCCTCGTGGCTCTAGTAAAGGCTGAAAGAAAGCGTGCAGCAGCCCTTGAGAATGTAGCTGAGTTCCTGAAGAAGCGAAAAGAGCAATCAGATGCTCTCTTCACCCATGCCAAAGAAGAGATGGAAGAAGACAGAAATAAGCTAGCAGAGACAGAGCAGGCTAGGCGTCTCCTGCTATCTAAAACTGTTGTCAATACAAAATTTCCTTCATAGTAGCTAGGTTCAAATGTTTATCCAGTCAGCATGCCTATTGTGATGTCCGTGCATTTATTGATGTGGCACAATTTTTTTTTTCGGGTCATGTAATAACAACAATTACTTTCCAAACAATAACAGACGAAGCATTGGACATTGTATAGTTCACGCGCAAGCCCGACATTCCAAGTTCAATTCCACATCAAACTCATCTTCACAGATATCTGCACATTCATACATAATGTCCACAACCATGATTCACTTCAAAGCCAAAAAAATTGAGGAGAGTTATAAATAAAGAAAAACCTCTAGTCCCTGCTACCGGTCACGAGCACAACAAGTCAAGACCATGCGTAATTAATTATATTTTGGTCATTTTTGTGTTCTAAAATGCCGGCCCGGCTCGCGGAAGGGCGTGTTGCCGACACGCCATGATTCAATGAAGGCGGGCAGGCGATCTGGCCGGTTGCATGCGGCGAGGAGGCGTGTTCAGCCGGGCCTGCAGCAAGTGGGGCCCTCTTGGCCGGCGCGCCGGTTCAATGCCTGCGCTATGAGAGGTCGCTTCCGTGTTAGAGCAATCACTCCCTCCAGTCTTTTTTAGGTTGGGTATAACAAAATCTCGTTTTCCATTCACATTTTACAAGTAAAATTCATGGACAAATTTTGACCCAAAATACAATGGGGACTAGTAAACCAGAACGGAGGTACTAGTTTTTTTAATCAAAGAAGGGTTTCCTCTTTCCGATTTTCATTATTGAAAACCAATATCTAAATCTAAACCATAGTATTTGCCCTAGAACTACCAGCTTCAACATCTCACAACATAAACCCATACAACCATATGCCAAGGAGGTACGTAGTACTATGAATTCCATTTCCGCTCCATACCAATCGTTCTAAAAACTACTTAGTACTTATAACGCGCCATTGAAAATCGGAACTCTTAACCCTGCTAAAAAGATGATATTTTAAACGTGGCTACTCGATCTGTGGCAACTGGCGAGATATTTTAAACGTGGCTACTCGATTTGTGGCAACTGGCGAGCCACCGCCTCCAAGTCGTTCACCTGTGGTCCCGACCATCAACTCCTATGGATCAAATTATCACGCGAGCGGACTATTCCTACAAAGGTGCGCTCCACCACGTACTCGGTACCCGCGAATGCAGCAATCGTGCACCTAGGGTTTTAGGTTTATTTGTTAACGTTGGCTTTACGTAACACTCATGTGTGCGAGACAGCGAGAGACCGACCGCATGCATGCGCCTCTTCTCTTCGTATATGTACTCCACCATTTGTCTGGTGTCCAAAAAATTATAATAACTACTAGCAATGTGCCAATGCGTTGCCACACGATCAGAGTAGATTAATACATATTCATCGATTTGATAGAAAAAAATTCTCTTTTGAAATACGTATATCACTAAAAAATATGTTATATTTCACTCAAAATATATTCTTTTGGCGGTTTTGATGAGATAAGGGAGGAATGTTGTTGGTTTCAAGATTAAGAAGTGGTATATGTCTAATTTCTACTCTTAATAGCAAGATGCCCGTGCGTTGCACGGAACATCAAGATTTTGTGGGAGAAAATGATGAACGAGGGAATGCCTTATCTGCAAATGTGGAGAGGAGTGCGGGTAAATTGTCATAGTTTCCTTCCTATCCGTCAGATATAAATCGGACGGCCTATATTGCAGGATGCAGGCTCGTCATCATCATCAACTCTGTTTTTATCCTTAGATGGTCTACGGATCTGGATGTAATTTTTATTTCCTTAGATAATCTACGGACCAGGATTGAAGATTAATAGATCGGAAGTTTTCAAAAAAATAAAAATAATTCTAGCCCGTGCATGCAACACGTGTGTTCAGTGACCAGTGTGTCCAGTCCGAGTCAGCCGTCAGCCCATCCCGCATCCGCCTCCGACATCGCTGGAAGAGAAAGAAACGTCGGGGACTCGTCGTCTCGTCCGACCCCAGTCACCACGCTTATCCAGCCCAGCCACCACACCAAACCAAACATATCCCCGACCAGACCCATCGCCCCGCCACTCCGCCTCGCCCACTCCCCAGTACCCGGTCCCTCACCCCACCACTCCGCCACGCTCGGCTCACACGCCACCGGCGATGGCCTCCCGCCTCCTCCGCCTGCACCACCACCTCCGGCGCCGGCGCCACCACGGCACGAGCCCCGTCCCCTGCAGGCTCCTCTCCTCCTCCTCCTCCTCCTCCGCGGAGCCGCCGCCGCCGCCGTCCCAGACGGTGGAGAAGGTGCTGGTGGCCAACCGGGGGGAGATCGCGTGCCGGGTCATGCGGACGGCGCGGCGGCTCGGGATCGCCACCGTCGCCGTGTACAGCGACGCCGACCGCGCCGCGCTGCACGTGCGCGCCGCCGACGAGGCCGTCAGGCTCGGCCCGCCCCCCGCGCGGGAGAGCTACCTTAACGCTGCCGCCATCGTCGACGCCGCCCTCCGCACCGGCGCCAAGGTACTACGACTCCTGCAGCGGCAGCTCCTTACGCTTTGGCGAATGTGGCACCGGGATCATCTAGCACCGCTTGCTGCCTGTAGGCTTAGCTAGTCTGTTGCTTAGAATTCTGCCGCCTGATGCCCTCACTGAGTTACGCTGATTGAATGAGTGGCTGGTGCTGCGATCACGTTTGGGCCTTGCAATGCGGTCCTATAACAGTCCCATCCCAACTGCCCAATGTTCGTCATTCGTTAGCATTAACAACATAACTGAAGCTCCCTCAAAATAAAACATAACTGAAACTACTTACTGATTATTACTTATGGACTACTGCATTCTTGGTTTTGGTGTACATTTGCCAATTTATGTGCTTCGTTGAGGTGTGTCATGATGGGATACTATTTTTTCTGAAGCCTGACAGATATATGTTCTTGTAGGCTATCCACCCTGGATACGGGTTTCTCTCAGAGAGCGCAGATTTCGCGCAGCTCTGTGAATCCGAGGGGCTAACATTTATTGGCCCTCCGCCATCTGCAATCCGAGATATGGGTGATAAGAGGTAAATATTATTGCCATGTAGTTTGCATAAATATTACACCCTCTGTTCCTAGATATAAGACGTTATTTAAACTGCCAAAACGTCTTATATTTAGAAACAGAGGTAGTACTTTTTTTTCTGTATACATCGGACAACACATTCTAAGAACATTCTGTAAAAAATAGCGCGTCAAAGAGGATCATGGGTGCTGCTGGTGTACCGCTTGTTCCAGGCTACCATGGGGCTGACCAAGACATTGAGTTGTTAAAACTTGAAGCTGATAAGATTGGATATCCAGTTTTGATTAAACCCACACACGGTGGAGGGGGCAAGGTACGCTTGGAAGGCTTTGTTACAATGTTATTTTAAGTTTTCCAATTTTATGCAGAGTGGAACACATTTGTTTATGCCGTCGTAGGTTCTCTTGTGTGTGGGTCACATGATCAAATTTAAGAGCGTATTTATTCATAACGTCGCTCATCTCAATTAAGTCTTCTGTTCTCTATGTTCTTCTTTTGATCTTTGATCTTTGCAATCAAGGGGATGAGAATAGTTCAAGGGCCTGATGACTTTGTGGATTCTGTACGGAGTGCTCAACGTGAAGCTGCGGCATCATTTGGTATAGACACACTGTTGATTGAGAAGTATATTACTCAACCCAGACATATAGAAGTCCAGGTAACATTCTGATTTCATTCATTCCACAATCCTTTTCTCAATGCGCGCAGGTCCTCAGTTGATGTGATATAAACTAGTATTTGTGTACTCTCTGAACAGTCAAACAAGTATTTATAGATGCAGTTTCAGTCTGATATCTACTGATTTGTTTGCTCCTTCTTGTTAGTCGTTACTCCATAAGACTCGAATGATATTTGCATTCACTATTATGAGTAATGAATTATAATGAACTTATACTTGCCATTTCATTTAAATTTATGCCCTGTGTTATTAATGGGTACCACTTCTTTTGATTACTTTTTCTTATGATTGTACAAACTTATTGCAACAGCTTGCCTAAATTAATCTACTCAGACGATCAAAAGAAACATGAATGGTTAATTTGGCACTATTTCAATATGTAGGTATTTGGTGACAAACATGGAAATGCTATTCACCTTTACGAGAGAGACTGCAGTCTACAAAGAAGGCATCAGAAGATCATCGAGGAAGCACCAGCTGTAAGGCTTTATTACCTGTCAATGCCACTGTTTCCCTTTAAACAAAGTAACATATAATGTTAATCGTTTATGTATTGACTGCAGCCAAATGTGACAACTGAGTTTCGGACTCATATTGGTGAAGCTGCTGTGTCGGCTGCGAAGGTGACATACTTGATGTTTCTACACAATATTGCATGCTGTGATTGAAGATATTCATCTGATGCTCTTATGTTTTCAGTTCATTACACTGTTTAGTTCATTCACTATTTATGAAACAGTACCCGATTTAACACTTTCAAGCTACCAAACCCTCCACCCTATGTTCTGCAATAGTTATTCTGTTTAATCTTTATATTTTATACACAGGATCACTTATTGGATTCTTTGTGTTGAAGGCAGTTGGTTACTACAGTGCTGGAACAGTGGAGTTTATTGTGGATACTCTTTCAGGAGAATTCTATTTCATGGAAATGAATACTCGACTCCAGGTACTATGTTTATGAGTATCAGTTGATCATGTAGATGCTTTAGTACCTTGTAAAACCCAAAATTGCAAGAACCATAAAGGTGGAATAATATGTTCAAAACTAGCAGACGAGCCTGAGTGATCACATATGTTATTCCATGTGTATATGGAATTATGGATATCCTTGTAACCACGTTTAGCTTAAATGCAAAAAAGTATGTGCTAGCTTCCATACTCTCTCTCTCTCTCTCTCTCTCTCTCTCTCTCAAATTCACCTTGATCTTTGAAG
Organism: Aegilops bicornis; assembly: GCA_021605145.1. Lineage (NCBI taxonomy): Eukaryota > Viridiplantae > Streptophyta > Magnoliopsida > Poales > Poaceae > Aegilops > Aegilops bicornis. The sequence goes on along the minus strand of CM038673.1, from coordinate 126,412,786 downwards.
GTTGAACACCCAGTAACAGAGATGATCGTCGGTCAAGATCTTGTGGAGTGGCAAATACGTGTTGCAAATGGAGAGCGCCTGCCATTATCTCAGGAACAGGTCCCATTAAACGGTAAGCCCTGCAGAGCATTCATGTTCTCATCCTCAACACTAATACTCCCTCCGTTCCAAAATAGATGACCATATTTTGTATTAACTTTGTACTAAAGTTAGTACAAAGTTGAGTCATCTATTTTGGAACGGAGGGAGTATATGATTAAGCTTTATCACATAACCATCTCTTCTAGCCGTATTTGTGTTATGCTTTGAAGATCTAATCTCTATCAGTTAGCCTGATAGTACTGCACATCATGCTGTTGATGCAAGCATTTTTATGCTTTATTTGTGGTTAAACTCATTATTTATGCTTTATTTGTGGTTAAACTCATTCAGGGTGATCTTAGGTTCTATATTTATGTTGGTATCATTAACAGTTAAAAATTATAATGCCAGTTAAAGTAAGAACTATTTGTTAACCATCAGTGTACCTTGATCCAGGACATGCATTTGAAGCCCGAATATACGCCGAAAATGTTCCAAGAGGATTTCTTCCTGCAACAGGAACCTTACATCACTATCGACCAGTCCTGTCTTCCCCAACAGGTAATTTTTGGAGATATCCAGTGACAGAATTTTTTACCAGTTATTTTTCGGTGTGGTGTTGGTAACATATTCTTGATCAGTAAGAGTTGAAACTGGAGTCGAAGAAGGAGATGCTGTCAGCATGCATTATGATCCCATGATAGCCAAACTTGTAGTTTGGGGTGAAAGTCGCAATGCTGCACTAGTCAAGCTAAAGAACTGTTTGTCGAACTTTCAGGTATATATGCCCATCACCTTAATTTACACTTCTATTTAGAAATCTTGTCTCTTAGATTTTTTAATATCCTTTAGTGTCCTCTGTCTGCTGATTAATTATTAATTTTTCCACGAGCCCCTAGTTACTTAGAAATTTACTACTCATTATCGTCATGAAGAACGCCCAACTTAAGGATTCTGATGTGGTCCTTCTGATCATTCCGTCCCTATCATGCTGTAGTTAATGAATAGACAGATTGCAGGTTTGCCTACAAATGTTGCTTTCCTTCAAGAACTCGCAGGCCATAATGCCTTCGAAAGAGGCATAGTTGATACACATTTCATTGAGCGGTACAAAGATGATTTTCAAAGTACTTCTGCTAAGGCCTCGGGTGAAGCACATGATGCAGCTAAGATTGGTGCAATTTTGGCTGCTGCCTGCATTTGTAAAAAGGATCACATTAGCTCCGAAGAATCCCTTCGTATGTCATGTGCCTGGCCTTTTGTTTTGTCACTCAACAACATTGGCAATATGACCTGCTATTGACATACTTGTTGGTAGGTGACAAGACGCTTTCAGTATGGTATACCCGTCCACCTTTCAGGATGCATCACTCTGCGAAGCGTTTGATGGAATTTGAGTTAGATGAAGAACTTGAGGGGTCGAGTGACGAGCTCCTTAAATTATTGGTTACATATGGATCTGATGGAGGCTACTTCATTGAGGTGATTAATTAACACACAGAACCTCTTATGCTTTTGGTTTTTTGAATTGTAAAACCTTGGAAGCTTCTTTGCTGAGGTGTGAATACTAATACAAGTTTGTAACACTTGACCAATACCTTCACTCATTGTTCCCCTTGTGACCTGTGACCAGACTGAAGATGGCTCTTCTCCTGGTTTTGATGTCAAAGTAGATGGTAGGAGCGAACATGATTTCCGGGTTGAAGTTGGTGGTGTGCAAACAGACGTGACATTAGCATTTTATTCAAAGGTTACGCCCTGATACCTTCTATGGAGGTTGTGAGCTTATTCATTAGTTTCTTCTGACTGTTATTTCATCACTAAATTTTCCTTCCGCTGCTGTTTTCAGGACAATAGCAAACATATACACATCTGGCATGGGAAGCATCACCATCATTACAGGCAGACCATGAGAGCTGAGCATTTACTTGATGATAGTTCTCAACCTAGCCAGGCTTCCGAGGGAAGGTCACATCCAAAAGGAAGTGTTTTGGCACCAATGGCTGGTTTGGTCGTTAAGGTTTTACTTAAGGATGGGGTACACGTGGAAGATGGTCAGCCTGTTATGGTTATCGAAGCAATGAAGATGGAGGTCTGAATGAACTTGCTGACGATGTTTTGTAAATTGTTGATCAAATTAGTCAGTGCTGACATAACACTCTTGTATTCCTTCTATCAGCACGTTGTGAAGGCGCCTCGGGCAGGTTATATAGAAGGGCTGAAGGCTACCGCTGGACAACAAGTTTTTGACTCCAGTGTCCTTTTCACTGTCAAGGTATGTTAATAATTTGACCATATCTTTGAATTTTACACTTTCTTCAATCGCAAAAAAAAAAAACACTTTGTTTTCCATTTTATCATAACAAAGTGTATGCCAAGTCTACGTTTGGCCATTGTTATATTTTTACCCATATCGATGAAAATCTTGACAAGTATTCAAACCTAGAAGATTGGAGTAATTTGTTGCCATTTATGTAAAATGTCTCCATCTCTAGGAGCTGAACTGAACAGTAGTGTTAGACAATTTGAATATCTTGAGTTAAAAGAAACAGTTTTGGTAGCGGTACACCTTATTTCTCCCGGAGGCTGTGAGTTTCAACCCCACCTAGAGAGCACTACACTGGTTTTCTGGTAAACCAGGATTCCGTGTTGAATTCAATAAAATCAAACGTCTCAGGAGTAAATAATGTTCTCATTTTGCAACACCGGAAAATGTGCCGCCATTCAGTATATGACTATAATCGCTTCTCGGATTTGTGTATTTACTTTCTCCAGGATAAGAGCGCAAACTGATGAACCCAGAAATTGGAGCCACGCATCAGAATTCAAGTGGCGCCTTGCCCTTCGGAAAGAAGAATAAGCAAACAAGCAGCTGGAGATCATTCTGTGACTAAATAATACTAGGTGATCTCCCTAGTGTAGCTGGAGATCATATCTTCCGGCACCCATTTCCTGTATAGCGTGTACATTAATGTCGGTGGCATTGTGCAATGTAACAAATCATGTGAGTATGTAACGCAATTTGTCTGCCTTGCATGGTCCAATGTGAACCTTCTTGATTGAGAAATTCGATGATCCAACAACAACAAAGCCTTTAGTCTCGAACAAGTTGGGGTAGGCTAGAGTTGAAAGCCTAAAACCCACAAGATTTCGTAACCAAGCTCATGGTTCTGGAACATGGATAGCTAGCTTTCAGAAGTTTCAACTTAGGTAGCTAGAGCTGCAATTTAGGTATAGTGAAAGAATAGGAAAAAAAAGGCTCCATTGCCGGGATTTGAACCCGGGTCGCCTGGGTGAAAGCCAGGTATCCTAACCGGGCTGGACGACAATGGATTGGTGAAATTATAGGATTAGGTTCGAACTTGACAAACTCGATGATCCAGAATGTTGTTTTTATATCTAACTGTTAGAAAAAGAATACAGTTCAAATAACAATGAATTTTGTAATTTGATAATTTTTTAGGAAATGCGAACTGTGGTTGCATTTTTTTCTTTTTGGAAAATGAGGATCAAACCTCAAACAAGATGACTAAACACAAGCTAATCACAGTAGGCCTATAACACATAAATCACTCGAATATAATCTTGGACTGTTGGGACTAAAATTGCAAGAAAAGAACTCCACAATTGCGTTGAAGTTTGCCGAAAACCAAGTTTTTTCTTCTTCTGAAAGCACTAAAATCTCATTGAGAGCGTTTTGAAAGGAAAATTGACAATGGGGCCTGGCCGTCAGGCCCGCGTGGCAGGGGAAGGGGCGGCTGTTCTGGAAGAGCTTCTGGAGTATTATCTCCAGAAATCCGTGTGAGGGAACTTTATTCTTGTGGCTGGCTGGCTGCATGGTTTATTTGGTGGGAAAGACGCCAGTTGACACCTGCCGAAGATGTCCATCCGGCTAGCAGGGCAATCATGCGCCGACTGACGTTGAACTATACAAGAAGCTGTGGGAGGCAAATTCAGAGAACCAATGTTCGTTGGAAGCGGCCCCAGGAGGGGACATATATATTTTTTGAAAAGGTGGCAAACGATTGCCTCATCGATTAATAAAGAAGAGAATTGCTCAGTTAATTAACGAAAAATCAGGCGAAAACCGATACATATAGACCACATGCGGACTAACTCGCTAAGAAAGAAACTCCATGACTGGGCACTGAGCGCCGACTGACGTTGAACTATACAATATGAGCACAAATTTTACTGGTGGATTTATTGTGCTCAAGTTATTGAAACTACATGATAGTGGATTCTCATCAACAGCAAGTTCTGCAATATTTGAAGAATGTGCACTGATAGCTAACTTTTGACGATGTTAGTTTCAAATTCTGTCCAAGGGAAGCCAATTCAGATGCCCATGAGATAGCTAGGTCTTTTGGTAATTCTGTAAATTATGTATTCTGGGTCGATGAACCCCCTGGTTTTCTTTTGCCCTACCTTGTGAACGATGTAACTATTATTGTCAATCAATAAAGCTAGCCGATGGCTTCCCCTTAAAAAGAAGACAATGTTGAGGTGTTTATTATTATTTCATAAGAATATATGCAATATTAAGTTGGCATTTTCCTTCAATACTATCTCTCCATGTTCAGTACAAGATCTCTGAACACAGGCTGCTCAACAACTAGAATCTTAGAATCTACTACATTCCAACACAATCTTCTTATTCCATACCACATTAGAAAGACAACAGCGGTGCACTTTATTGAAACCTATCTTTGACATTTCTTTGAGTGGATAGGTCCACCAGCTTTATATTTCAGTTTAGAAAAGACAACTTTCACAATCTAAAACAAGCTCATACACTATCTTTTTACTCGGTTCTTAGTTGCCCACTGCACCCCCTCGCCGACTTAGTTCTTAATTATGTGCTTCCTCTCCAGAAAGCTTGTCCAGGAAGGACAGTATCTCAGAGTTCACCCTCTCGGCCTGCTCTTGCTGGAGGAAATGGTGGCCTTCAATAATAGAGACCTCAAGGTCAGGAACATTGGACTTGAAACCTCCGCTCTCGATGTAGCGCTTGACTCCGAAGGACTCGACACCGATGTCCTTCTCACCCCCGATGAACTTCGCAGGCACCGTGATCTTTGCACCGTGCCAGGGTGCAGTAAGCCTCCAGTTCCTGCGTTTGACATGAATTGGTGCGTATGAGCTACATAAAATGGAAAGTATATGAAGAATGTAAGTAATGAAGTTTACGTGTCCATGTTGCGGTAGTAGTTGAGGGGTCCGGTGAAGCCAGACTTCTGAAACTTCTCGGCATACTGCCCCAGTTCTTCCTCGGACATCCAAGGAAGTGGAGATGATGATGGCTCGAAAAAATCTATGACCTCTACTCCAGGAGGAGCAGCAAGGTCATCTAATTGAAGGGAGTAGAACTTCTTTAGGACAGTTGCGACGTCGTAGCGAGCAAATGCCTTTTCAGCTCTTCCAGGCTCCTGCAGGCATGAGCTTTAAATAAGACGACGTTGGTAGTTTTGCAACAACTACAGAGTTATATACAGATCATGACTACAACTACAAGGCAAATATATGCCCATCTTGGTGCCATCCTGGGCCCGAGACTGTAATTTTGGACCCACAAAAAAAACCTAAATTTTTGTCCTGATTATACAATCTTATTTTTGCGGAACATAACAGATGATGTATTTGTTCTAATTTTCAGAAAACAATTTGGACCATAATTTAGATGCAGACTATCAGTTAATAAATCTATGCTTCTTCAGTGAGTTTGAGCCTCTGACCACAGAAGTTCAGACTTATCAACCGAATAGCCCCCTCATATCATCATCTGCTTCATATTTTTCCTTGGAACATTTGCTTTAATTTTTCTCCTGATTATAGAATCTTACTTTTGCGAAATGTTAACAGATGATGTATTTGTTCAAATTTTCAGAAACTAATTTGGATCATATTTTAGATGTATATATTATCAGTTAATAATAAATCTATGCTTCTTCAGCATAGAATATAAGTTCAAAGATTCATCAACCAATTAGCCCCCTTGAATCATCATCAGCTGCTTCATAATTTTTCCTTGGAACATTTGCTTCAGTTAGTATGTGATTAATTTCCATTTCAGTATTTCACACAACCAATTCACTGCTTCCATGCTGTATCAGGTCCCCCATGGCATTGGCAAAGAAGAAGAATGAATGCTGAAATTAAGTCAGAAGACACCTGGAACTGCGTGATGTAGAACCCGTCGCCGCGCGCGGCGAACATCTCCACCATCGAACGAGGGGAGCGGGGGAAGAACGGGATCCCCAGCGCGACGACGGCGCGCACCCGGTCCGGCCGGAACAGGCAGAAGTGCCACGCCACCTGCGCGCCCCAGTCGTGCCCCACCACCACCACCTGCGCCGGCGCCGGTGTCAGTGCGTCACTCTCGGCGGCCAAGGAAGAAGAAACCAAGAGCTACGCACCTTGGGGAGGCGGAGGTGGTCGAGGAGCGCGACGACGTCGCCGACGACGTGGAGCATGGTGTAGGCGGCGGGGTCCGCGGGGGCGTCGGAGTCGCCGTAGCCGCGGAGGTCGGGGGCGAGGGCGCGGAAGCCGCGGGCGGCGAGAGCGGCCATCTGGTGGCGCCAGGAGAGCCAGAGCTCCGGGAAGCCGTGGAGGAGGAGCACCGCCGGGCCGGCGGCGGGGCCCTGCTCGGCGACGTGGAGGGAGACGCCGTTGACGTCGGCGTTCCAGTGCCGCATCTCGCCTGCACCGCCGGACTCCATGGTTGCGTTGACTCTCACTCGCCTCGCCGGCCGAGCGTGCTTTGTCGGACTCGGCTTCAGTGTTTTTTTTTTCTTTCTTTTCGAGGGACGGCTTCGGTGGTTTTGAAGAGCAAAGTCACCGAGCGATCTGTCATTTGTGGCGAAGATCAATTCTGACGGAGGTATATCACGTAATGCAAATTCTGGTGCTGCAGTAGCGGTTTGCAGAAACAAAGATGGGCAATTTCTGGGCGCGTCAACTGAGACAAAGTTGCTACATTTTAGCTAATAAAGTTGTCACCTCGTTTCAACTAAAGTTGCTATGAAAAAACATTCAGAATGACGTGCTTAAAATCTGAATGTTTGGGATTTATCGGGGTCCTAATTTTTTGATCTCTTACTGAATAAAGAAGGCAACAGTTAAACTTTGATTACAAAAGGCAAAAACTGATCCCATTACAGAAGAAGAAATGACAGCACATGACTTAAATTTAAAAGCACTTAACATTGAAAGTACCATTATGTATCATAACACATAAATTTTCAAGCACTTAACATTGGAAGTTTGTAGCACATCCTTCAAAAATTGTAACAAGTACAACCACCGTTTCAAATTAGTTGACTTAGATGTGTCTAGACATAGATGTACCTAACATTGAAACATGTTTAGATACATCCGTATTTAGATAAATCTGAGTCAACTAATTCGGGGTGGAGGGAGTAATACTTATGAACAATTATCCAAGTTTGTTACATATCAGTTTCACTTGTGCAACCGATGAACGATCATTCAAGTATGTTGCATAAATAACCTAAAAAACAACTTTGAACATCTCAAGGGTATTCTAGACATTTTACTCAAAAGCCACACATCACACATCTGGTTTACCAAACGGCAACTATTCACAACAACTTTTCGATAGCACAACCGCTTTCGCACGGTTGACAACCTATGTTTGCTTTTTTGAAAACCACGACCCAATCAAACACCCCCTTAGGCACAAAATATTATGTGTTTTTACAAAGACTGTAAGGGCCTCTACAGTGTAATTAGTGCAACAAACACAAATTACAAGTACATGTCTTGAACCTGAGTGGGTGGAAAGGCATCAACCCCTTTCCACCACTAGGTTATGCCTTTTTAAAATGAAAGATAGATCACATTCTACTTTATATATTTCAAAACAGGCCGGAGCCCAAAGACTATAGGTCAATTACATGAAGCTCATATTACGCACCTAAGCATACGCCATGAGCTGCCTAGAGAGGAAGAAGAACAAAAGGAAGAAGGAGAAAAGACCTATGCTAGGCTAGCCAACCAATTTTTGCACCCATGAAAACAACAACGCTTTATCCTCTGGGCGCCGTGTTGTGTATCTCCAAACCGATAACATCTCAATTGCGTACAACCTAGTGTAGTACGGCGTCCAATGCTTATGATTAAACACAAGATCATTCCTGGCGTGCCAATGAGTGATGGCACACACACCAACCAGAATGTGCAACTTACTTGACGAGGGCCATCTTAGATGAGCACGTTGCATGCAATCCAGCAAATCGGAGGAAACACAAGCATAATCAGTCAGGTTGAGCCTGTCCAAAATAGCAGAAGCATGGATGCAGCACAGAACCAAATGGTTGATTAACTCAACTGCTGGGCAAATATCACATTCAGCGCGGCACTGGAAAAAAGCCAGTTCCCGATGAAGAATCTGGCCCAGGCTAGGATCTTCTCGCACCGCCACCTTTGCCGCTGTCGGTGTCAAAACCGGCGGATCTCGGGTAGGGGGTCCCGAATCGCGTCTAGGATCGATGATAACAGAGACGGGGACACGATGTTTACCTGTGTTCGGCCCTCTCTATGGAGGTAATACCCTACTTCCTGCTTGATTGATCTTGATGAATATGAGTGTTACAAGAGTTGATCTACCACAAGATCGTAATGGCTAAACCCTAGAAGTCTAACCTGTATGACTATGGTAATGAATATATCCTTTCCGAACTACACCCTCCGGTTTATATAGACACCGGAGGGATCTAGGGTTACATAGAGTTGGTTACATAAGAAGGAATCTTCATAGCTGGTCGCCAAGCTTGCCTTCCACGCCAAAGAGAGTCCAATCCGGACACAGGTACAGTCTTCGGCCTTCGTGTCTTCATAGCCCATCAGTCCGGCCCATTGGTAATAGGCCGGACGCCCGAGGACCCCTTAGTCCAAGACTCCCTCAGTAGCCCCTGAACCTATCTTCAATGACGAGGAGTCCGGCGCGCAGATTGTCTTCGACATTGCAAGGCGGGTTCCCCTTTCCGAACTCCAAAATAGTCTTCATATGTAATGATTTTATCCGGACATGTATACACAATTGCAGAGGATATAATATTTCACGAGTCCAATCCGCTGACCACTTTTTGGTTATATGACATCATGCCTGCTCGGTCATAATTTTCGAACCGTCTGCTAGCCCGTCGCCCCACGTCTCGAGACGTGGTTTTATTGGCATGTGTTATCCAAGCGGGGATCATGTCTCCCCTTTTTTAAGGGATTCTTGTCAACCCGGACGTGGGTAACCCAATCGTCGTTTGGGTACAACTCCTTGGGAATAGGCAAGTCTTGAGACCCAGGAGGAGACGTTTGATATTCGCAGCCTTTATATAGGGGCACAGACCCGTCTTTTTCTTTCACGCTTGCTTCCTCCTCAACCCTTACTCCCTCGAGTTCCAGCACCCAGGTTTCAGTTGCCACAAACCCCAATCATGTCCGGATCCAGCCGTCAAGGCCGGTGGGTAGCTTCTTCTATCACGGAGGGAGATATTGCAAAGCTTCGGACGGCGAGGTATCTGGCGAGAGGGTCGTGTTCGTGTCCCACTTCCTCCGCGGGTTAGGGTTTGCACTTAACCCCTTCGTCCGAGGGCTCATGTTCTATTACGGGCTAGATTTCCACGATCTGGCCCCAGACTCTATTCTTCTTATCTCGGCATTTATGGTCATGTGCGAAGCCTTCCTCCGAACCCCTCCGCAGTTTGGCTTGTGGCTCAAGACCTTCGATGTGAAGCCGCGAGTCATAGAGGGGGAGCAAGCTGAGTGCGGTGGTGCTATAGTGAGCAAGCTTGCCAGCGCTGTTTGGCCGAAAGGATCCTTCGCCAAATCTTCTGATTTATGGCAGCAGGGTGCTACCTCTTGAGCACTGCATTGGTTTTTCCTTGAAGAGGAAAGGGTGATGCAGCAAAGTAGCGCGAGTATTTCCCTCAATTTTTGAGAACCAAGGTATCAATCCAGTAGGAGGCCACGCACGAGTCCCTCGCACTTACACAAACAAATAAATCCTTGCAACCAACGCAATAAAGGGGTTGTCAATCCCTTCACGGTCACTTAAGAGAGTGATATCTGATAGATATGATAAGATAATATTTTTGGTATTTTTATGATAAAGATGCAAAGTAAAAAAACAAAATAAAAACGGCGTCAGAAATAGCTTGTTGTCGGGAGATTAATATAATGGAAAATAGACCCGAGGGACATAGGTTTCACTAGTGGCTTCTCTCAAGAGCATAAGTATTAGGGTGGGTGAACAAATTACTGTTGAGCAATTGGCAGAATTGAGCATAGTTATGAGAATATCTAGGTATGATCACATGTATATAGGCATCACGTCCGAGATAAGTAGACCGACTCCTGCCTGCATCTATTACTATTACTCCACACATCGACCGCTATCCAACATGCATCTAGAGTATTAAGTTCATAAGAACAGAGTAACGCTTTAAGCAAGATGACATGATGTAGAGGGATAAACTCATGCAATATGATATAAACCCCATCTTGTTATCCTCGATGGCAACAATACAATACGTGCCTTGCTGCCCCTCATCATTGGGGAAGGACACCGCAAGATTGAACCCAAAGCTAAGCACTTCTCCCATTGCAAGAAAGATCAATCTAGTAGGCCAAACCAAACCGATAATTCAAGAGACTTGCAAACATAACCAATCATACATAAAAGAATTCAGAGAAGATTCAAATGTTGTTCATAGATAAACTTGATCATAAACCCACAATTCATCGGTCTCAACAAACACACCGCAAAGGAAGATTACATCGAATAGATCTCCATGAGAGAGGGGGAGAACATTGTATTGAGATCCAAAAAGAGAGAAGAACCATCTAGCTAATAACTATGGACCCGAAGGTCTGAGGTAAACTACTCACACATCATCAGAGAGGCTATGGTGTTGATGTAGAAGCCCTCTGTGATCGATGCCCCCTCCGTGAAGTTCAAAAAGGCCCCAAGATGGGATCTCACGGGTACAGAAGGCTGCGGCAGTGGAATTAGGTTTTCGGCTCCGTATCTGGTAGTTTGGGGGCACGTAGGTATATATAGGAGGAAGGAGTACGTCGGTGGAGCAACATGGGGCCCACGAGGGTGGAGGGCGTGCCCTGGGGGGTAGGCGCGCCCTACCTCGTGCCCTCCTGGTTGATGTCTTGACGTAGGGTCCAAGTCCTCTAGATCACGTTCGTTCCGAAAATCACGTTCTCGAAGGTTTCATTCCGTTTGGACTTCGTTTAATATTCTTTTTCTGCGAAACTCTGAAATAGGCCAAAAAAAACAGCAATTCTGGGCTGGGCCTCCGGTTAATAGGTTAGTCCCAAAATAATATAAAAGTGTATAATAAAGCCCAATAATGTCCAAAACAGAATATAATATAGCATGGAACAATAAAAAATTATAGATACGTTGGAGACGTATCAAGCATCCCCAAGCTTAATTCCTGCTCGTCCTCGAGTAAGTAAATGATAAAAACAGAATTTTTGATGTGGAATGCTACTTGGCATAATTTCAATGTAATTCTTCTTAATTGTGGTATGAATATTCAGATCCGAAAGATTCAAGATAAAAGTTCAATATTGACATAAAAATAATAATACTTTAAGCATACTAACTAAGCAATTATGTCCTCTCAAAATAACATGGCCAAAGAAAGTTCATCCCTACAAAATCATATTGTTTAGTCATGCTCCATTTTCACACACAAGAATGCTCTCATCATTCACAACCCCGATGACAAGCCAAGCAATTGTTTCATACTTTAGTAATCTCAAACCTTTTCAACTTTCACGCAATACATGAGCGTGAGCCATGGATATAGCACTATGGGTGGAATAGAATATAATGATGGGGGTTATGTGGAGAAGACAAAAAGGGAGAAAGTCTCACATCAACGAGGCTAATCAATGAGCTATGGAGATGCCCATCAATTGATGTTAATGCAAGGAGTAGGGATTGCCATGCAACAGATGCACTAGGGCTATAAATATATGAAAGCTCAACAAAAGAAACTAAGTGGGTGTGCATCCAACTTGCTTGCTCACGAAGACCTAGGGCATTTGAGGAAGCCCATTGTTGGAATATACAAGCCAAGTTCTATAATGAAAAATTCCCACTAGTATATGAAAGTGACAAAACAAGAGACTCTCTATCATTAAGATTATGGTGCTACTTTGAAGCACAAGTGTGGTAAAAAGGATAGTAACATTGTCCCTTCTCTCTTTTTCTCTCATTTTTCTGGGCCTTCTTTTTTTATGGCCTTTCTCTTTTTTTATTTTTTTATTTTTTCTCACTTGGGACAATTCTCTAGAAAATGATGATCATCACACTTCTATTTATTTACAACTCAATGATTACAACTCGATACTAGAACAAAGTATGACTCTATACGAATGCCTTCGGCGGTGTACCGGGATATGCAATGAACAAGAGTGACATGTATGAAAGAATTATGAATGGTGGATTTGCCACAAATACTATGTCAACTACATGATCATGCAAAGCAATATGACAATGATGAACGTGTCATGATAAACGGAACGGTGGAAAGTTGCATGGCAATATATCTCGGAATGGCTATGGAAATGCCATAATAGGTAGGTATGGTGGCTGTTTTGAGGAAGATATAAGGAGGTTTATGTGTGAAAGAGCGTATCGTATCACGGTGTTTGGATGCACCGACAAAGTTTGCACCACTTCTCAATGTGATAAAGGGCAATGCACGGTACTGAAGAGGCTAGCAATGATGGAAAGGTGAGAGTGAGTATAATCCATGGACTCAACATTAGTCATAAAGAACTCACATACTTATTGCAAAAATCTACAAGTCATCAAAAACCAAGCACTACGCGCATGCTCCTAGGGGGATAGATTGGTAGGAAAAGACCATCGCTCGTCCCCGACCGCCACTCATAAGGAGGACAATCAAAGAACACCTCATGTTTCAAATTTGTTACATAACGTTTAGCATACGTGCATGCTACGGGACTTGCAAACTTCAACACAAGTATTTCTCAAATTCACAACTACTCAACTAGCACAACTTTGATATCACTACCTCCATGTCTCAAAACAATCATCAATCATCAAACTTCTCTTAGTATTCAACACACTCATAAGAAAGTTTTTACTAGTCTTGAATACCTAACATATTAGGATTACTTAAGCAAATTACCATGTTGTTTAAGACTCTCAAAATAATCTAAGTGAAGCATGAGAGAATAATAGTTTCTATAAAGCAAAAGTTACCACCGTGCTCTAAAAGATATAAGTGAAGTACTAGAGCAAAAACTATATAACTCAAAAGATATAAGTGAAGCACATAGAGTATTCTAATAATTTCCGAGTCATGTGTGTCTCTCTCAAAAGGTGTGTAAAGCAAGGATGATTGTGGTAAACTAAAAAGCAAAGGCTCAAATCATACAAGATGCTCCAAGCAAAACACATATCATGTGGTGAATAAAAATATAGCTCCAAGTAAAGTTACCGATGGAAGTAGATGAAAGAGGGGATGCCTTCCGGGGCATCCCCAAGCTTTGGCTTCTAGGTGTCCTTAGATTATATTGGGGTGCCATGGGCATCCCCAAGCTTAGTCTCTTTCCACTCCTTGTTCCATAATCCATCAAATCTTTCACCCAAAACTTGAAAACTTCACAACACAAAACTTAACAGAAAATCTCGTGAGCTCTGTTAGCGAAAGAAAACAAAACACCACTTCAAGGTACTGTAATGAACTCATTATTTATTTATATTGGTGTTAAACCTACTGTATTCTAACTTCTCTATGGTTTATAAACTCTTTTACTAGCCATAGATTTATCAAAATAAGCAAACAACACACGAAAAATGGAATCTGTCAAAAACAAAACAGTCTGTAGTAATCTGTAAGTAACGCAAACTTCTGGAACTCCAAAACATCTACCAAAATAGGAAGACCTAGACAATTTGTTTATTGATCAGCAGCAATTGGAACCAATATTTTATCACGTTCTGGCGATTTTTAACAATTATTTTCGTGAACAGAAAGTTTCTGGAATTTTCAGCAGGATCAAATAACTATCATCCAAGAAGATCCTATAGGTTAAACTTGGCACAAACACTAATTAAAACATAAAAAGACATCTAATCAGAGGCTATAACAAATATTTATTCCTAAACAGAAGCAAAAAGCAAAAAAAAAAAATTGGGTTGCCTCCCAACAAGCGCTATCGTTTAACGCCCCTAGCTAGGCATAATAGCAAGGATAGATCTAGGTATTGGCATCTTTGGTAGGCAATCCATAAGTGACTCTCATAATAGATTCATAAGGTCATTTTATTTTCTTTCTAGGGAAGTGTTCCATGCCTTTCCTTAACAGAAATTGGAATCTAATGTTCCCTTCCTTCATATCAATAATTGCACCAATCGTTCTAAGGAAAGGTCTACCAAGAATAATAGGACATGAAGGATTGCAATCTATATCAAGAACAATAAAATCTACGGGCACATAATTCCTATTTTCAACAATAAGAACATCATTAATTCTTCCCATAGGTTTCTTAATAGTGGAATCCGCAAGGTGCAAGTTTAGAGAGCAATCATCAAATTCACGAAAACCTAATAAATCGCATAAAGTTTTTGGAATCGTGGAAACACTAGCACCCAAATCACACAAAGCATAGCATTCATGATCTTTAATTTTAATTGTAATAGTAGGTTCACATTCATCATAAAGTTTTCTAGGGATAGAAACTTCCAACTCAAGTTTTTCTTCATAAGATTGCATCAAAGCATCAACGATATGTTTGGTAAAGGCTTTATTTTGACTATAAGCATGAGGAGAATTTAGCACGGATTGCAACAAGGAAATACAATCTATTAAAGAACAACTATCCTAATTAAATTCCTTGAAATCCAAAATAGTGGGTTTATTGATATCTAGAGTTTTGATCTCTTCAATCCCACTTTTATCAATTTTAGCATCAAGATCTAAAAACTCCGAATTTTTGGAACGCCTTCTAGGTAAAGGTGGATCATATTAAGTCCCATCATTATCAAGATTCATATTGCAAAACAAAGATTTAATAGGGGACACATCAATAACTTTTAGATCTTCATCTTTATTTTCATAGAAACTAGAAGAACATGCTTTCACAAAGCAATCTTTCTTAGCACGCATCCTAGCGGTTCTTTCTTTGCACTCATCAATGGAAATTCTCATGGCTTTGAGAGACTCAATGATGTCATGCTTAGGTGGAATAGATCTACGTTTTAAAGAATCAACATCAAGGGAAATTCTATAAACGTTCCTAGCCAATTCATCAACTTTAAGCAATTTTTCTTCAAGCAAAGCATTGAAATTCTTTTGCGAATTCGTAAATTCCTTAACACTAGTCTCAAATTCAGAGGGCATCTATTAAAATTTCCATAAGAATTGTTGTAGGAATTACCATAATTATTAGAGGAATTACTAGGGTACGACCTAGGATTAAAGTTTCCTCTATACGCGTTGTTACCAAAATTATTCCTACCAACAAAATTCACATCCATAGATTCATTATTGTTCTCAATCAAAGTAGACAAAGGCATATCATTAGGATCAAGAAACACTCTTAGTAGCAAATAATTTCATAAGTTCATCCATCTTTCCACTCAAAACATTAATTTCTTCTATCGCATGCACTTTTTATTAGTAGATCTTTCAAAGGTGCCATTGAGAATAATTAACCATAATATTATCTAGGATTTTAGTAGCTTCTCCTAAAGTGATTTCCGTAAAAGTGCCTCCCGCGGCCGAATCTAAAAGATTTCTAGAAGCAAAATTCAATCTGGCATAAATAATTTGTATAATCATCCACAAATTCAAACCATGCGTAGGGCAATTACGTATCATTAATTTCAGCCTCTCCCAAGCTTGTGCAACATGTTCATGATCAAGTTGCTTAAAATTCATAATATCGTTTCTAAGAGAGATAATCTTAGCGGGAGGAAAATACTTAGAGATAAAAGCATCTTTGCACTTATTCCAAGAATCAATACTATTTTTAGGCAAAGACGAAAACCAAGCTTTAGCACGATCTCTAAGCGAAAAAAGAAATAGCTTCAATTTAACAATATCATTGTCCACATCTTTCTTCTTTTGCATATCACACAAATCAACGAAGCTATTTAGATGGGTAGTGACATCTTCACTAGGAAGGCCAGCGAATTGATCTTTCATGACAAGATTCAACAAAGCAGCATTGATTTCACAAGATTCAATATCAATAAGAGGAGAAATCGGAGTGCTAAGAAAATCATTGTTGTTGGTATTGGTGAAATCACACAATTTAGTATTATCTTGAGCCATCGTGACAAGCAAGCAATCCAACACGCGAGCAAAAAAGAAGCAAACAAAAAGGAGGCGAACGGAAAAGAGTGGGCGAATAAAAAGGCAAGGGTGAAGTGGGGGAGAGAAAAACGAGAGGCAAATGGAAAATAATGTAATGCAGGAGATAAGGGTTTGTGATGGTGTCACGCCCAATATGCGACCCTATCCAAAAGGAACTCGAAGGTCCCACCAATGATAGAAGCGCATCTTGAAGACGCTTTGCAAGGTGGATATCATTACATCAACATTACATAATAGTGGGGATACATACATAAGGCATACAATGCCACACAAATACAACATCACATCATATACAAGATCAACATCCGACTACGGATGAAACATAAACAAACTCAAACAATATCCACCCTGCTAGCCAGTCTGCCGACTGAACCTATCCCCGATCGAAGAAGCGGATGAAGAACTCCAACACAAATAAACATCGCTCTCGCGTCATGATCATCGCATAACCTGTACCAAGCAATCGGTGGTGTAGTAAACTGTGAGCCACGAGGACTCAGCAATCCCATTACCATGGGTGTCAAGACTAGCAAAGCTTAAAGGGGAAGGAAGGGGTAAAGTGGTGAGGTTGTAGCAGCGACTAAGCATATATGGTGGCTAACATACGCAAATGAGAGCGAGAAGAGAAACAAAGGAACGGTCGTCAACTAGTAATGATCAAGAAGTGATCCTGAACTCCTACTTACGTCAGACATAACCCAAGAACCGTGTTCTCCTCTCGATCAACCCCGAAAAGAGACACTCACGGTTACGCACACGGTTGGTGTATTTTAGAAGAGTTTACTTCAAGTTTACTACAACCGGATATTAACAAATTCCCATCTGCCACATAACCATGGGCACGGCTCTCGAAAGTTCAAACCCTGCAGGGTGTCCCAACTTAGCCCATGATTAGCTCTCGCGATCAACGAAGGATATTCCTTCTCCCGGAAAACCCGATCAGTCTCAAGTCCGGCTACAAGACATTTCGACAAAGAATAAAACAAGACCAGCAAAGCCGCCGATGCGCCGACAATCCCGATAGGAGCTGCACATATCTCGTTCTCGAGGCAACACCGGATGAGACTAGCTACGAGTAAAACCAGCCCTCAAGGTGGCCCCAAGAAAGCTCGTTCGGACCAGCACTTAGAGAAGCACCGCCCGGGGGGGCTAAATAAAGATGACCCTCGAGAGAGCGACTCCCAAGGGAAAAGTAGGTGGTGGTGAGGCAAATGATAAAACCAAGGTTGGGCCTTCTTTGGAGGAGTCTTATTCAAAGCGAACCGTCAAGGGGGTCCCATAAATCACCCGATCACGTTAGGGACGCAAAATCCGGGAACATAATACCGATATGACGGAAACTAGGCGGCAAGAGTGGAACAAAACACTGTGCATAAGGCCGAGCCTTCCACCCTTTACCAAGTATATAGATGCATTAATAATATAAGAGATATTGTGATATCCCAACATAAACATAATCCAACATGGAGCAATCTTCAACTTCACCGCAACTAACAACGCTTATAAGAGGGCTGAGCAAAGCGGTAACATAGCCAAACAAAGGGTTTGCTAGGAAGGGTGACAAAGGTTAGAGTTTCATGGGAATTAGGGAGGCTTGAGCAGCAAGTGGTAGGTAACGCATGCATAGCGATAGAATGGAGCAACTAGCATAGCAATGATAGTAGTGAGATCCGGTGTAGCGGTCATCTTGCCTGAAATCCCGCAAGGAAGAAGAACGAGTCCATGAAGAAGATGAACGGAGTAGTCGAACGAATCCTCACAATCGCAACATTACCGGAACCGAGAAGCAACACCAGAAAGAAACAAACAACATGATAAATGCACAAGCATAAACATGGCATGATGCACAATCAAGTATGATGCATGTCCGGTTTAATGAGGCATGACATGGCAAAGTGCAACAAACAATACTACCAATTAAGTGGAGCTCAATATGCAACGAGTTGCATATTGACAAAACACCACATGCAATTATTTAGTTTGATCTCGTTTAAGCTACCAAACAATATTAAATGTTGTTAAACATGGCAAGAGGTTAAGCATAAGTAAACTATCTATTTAGGCAAGTTTAAATGAGGCCGGAACAACAAACAACAATTCCGGAAAATCCCCATGTGCATATTTTAGATTCGGTACTGTTCCGACCTAAAGCATATTTTAGAGTTGTTAAACATGCAAAGTAACGCTACCCTGTTAAACTAGGCATTTTTCCACCCCATTTACATATAAAGTTTATTTAAAACCGAGCTACGGTTATTTAGTTATGAAATAAATCATTTTAACATGGCATTTGGACAAATTTAAACAAACAACATTTTAAACATTTTAAACATGGATGAAAGTGGCATATTGTTAATCTACACAAAATTCTAAGCAATTTACATGTTTAAACCATTTTAATCCGATGCACGGTTTGTGAGATATTAAATGCATGAACATGAGGGTTTTTCTGGAAAACTGTAAATCTATGGATAATGCTAAAATCGTAGTGCAGGGAAAAAAACACACTGGGCCGAATCTGGAGCACTATTGGGCTGAACGGAGAGGAGGGGCTGGATGGGGCTGCTCACATCGGGCCAACAGGCCGGCCGGGGGATGTAGAGGCGCTGGGCCTTGGCGCAAAGAGTGGCCTGTGGGGTCAAACGAGGCAAAGTGGCTTGGGCGGAGTCAACAGCGCGCGTCCTTCCCGTCTGCTGTGAAGCGAGCAGCGGCGGTGAGGAACTTGCAGGTCGGCGCGCGATGGAGGAGGCCCGGACGGTGAGGTCGCCGCAGCCCTGGGCGGTGGAGGCGGCCGGAGGAAGCGGATCCGGGCGGCGAGGTAGCAGGCCGGCGGCGATGGCTGCTGCCGAAGGGGATCAAGGCGGCATGGTCCTCCCCTGCTTGATGCAGAGGCTGGCGCAGGACTAGAAGCAGCAGACGAACAGTGGCGCGGCGACCAGGCATGGGGACGAGACGGGGCTGATTCGGACGCAGGGCGAAGGCGGTTCGAAGATCATCGGGGGCTCCTGTATGAAACGAAGGAGAGATGAGCAATCGAGAGAGAGGGAGCAGCACGGGACGTGATGAGGTGGCGCCGGTCACCTGCGGGTCACCGGCAAGGTGAGGAGCGCTCGGGCGCTGCGCTGTTGCTGCGGGCTCGAGGAGAAAGCAGAGGAGGTCGCAGGCGGGCGACGCAGCAGAGCGAACTTAGCGGGGCATTCCGGCGAGGAAGATGGTCGGTGCGGGCTCTCGGGCATGGGGAGGCGACGCGGAACCGGCCGGATACAAGGCTGAGCGACCGGATCAGGGCAGCGGTGGTGGAGATCGACACCGGCGTGGCTCAGCTCCATCGGCTCCGGTCGGTGGTGAGCTCCTGTTCAGGAAGCAGAGAGGAGAGCTCGTGAGGGAGAGAGGGAACCGGAGGGAAGGGAAAATGGGAGGACGGAGACGGCAGGGGGGCGCAGCCTAGTCCTAGACGCCGGTGGTGGTGCTCGGGCGGTTGGGGCCTCGGGCGCGCGCGGCTGCAAGAGCTCCTGCTCCTACTTGATCGCGACGGCAATGGCCGCGATCGATGGACGAGGGGATCCAGGGAGGCGCTGGTTGGTGAGGAGAGATCGAGAGGAATTTTGGATCGTGGCACGGGCGTGGTTGGTTGGGCACGGAGAGCAAGGGGAAGGTGGCAGCGGATCTGGGTGATGGGATGGAGAGCAGTGGTGGCGGCGCACGGGAATCAAGGGAGGTTGTCCCCAATTGCTAGGGTTTGGACCGCCTATATATATCGATTGGGATTAGGGTAGGGGCATTTGGTCCCTCCGATCGCAATCGAACGGTCGAGAAAACAATGGGTAGGGAGTCCAAATAAAAGAACGGAAATGTTTTAAAGATGTTTGGGGATGATCTGAATCCAACGGTGACGATCGTGCAATTCGGGTTCGGGGAAGTTTTGGACTAGGTTGCGAGGGGGTCGATGCACTGTGAAAAGAGACTTCGGTTTAGGCAAGAGGGAAAAACGAAGAACAATGTTGGTCTCGGAACGGTCAACGAAAGCAAGGGGGGACACGAAAACTACGAACCGATGCGAGTTTTAAAAACAATGACGACAATGAGTGCCGATGCAATGCGGATGATACTATGAGATGAGATGCATGACGTGAACAAAATGCAAAACAAAAGACAAAACCCAACCACGAAGGAAATAACATATCGCATCTCCGGAAAAGGCAAGAGTTGGAGTTACGAATATGGAAAGTTGCATCCAGGGTGTTACAACACTCCACCACTATTTAGAGGATCTCGCCCCGAGATCTAGGATGGCACCGGAGGGAAAAGAAAGAGGAAGATAAGAGGTAAAACTAAGTTGCTTCTTCGACAAACGAGTGAAATCATGAACCTTGAGATGTTGAGCAAAATGAAAGAAAGAAAACAACAAAGATGAGCCAAGTTGAAAACACTCCGTTAGAAAAGAGGAACAAGGGATACGACGAGGACCAAGAGGTTTAGTGATAAGATAGATATTGAAACCACTCCGTTTAAAACTAGATAGAGAAGGAATAAGATTGATATAATTTTGACAAAGACCATTCGAAGAAGAAGGAAACTTGAAAAGATGAAAAGAACTTGAAGAGATGATACAACACTTCGGTTAAATGGATAAGTAAGAAAATAACATGATCTTGACAAAACGAGGTGATGGGTGAAGAGAGCAACATCACAATGCCTCTGGAAGAAATAATAGAAGATAGATCATTGGAATAATAGAATGGAGAAGAAAATGCTAACTTCTGCCACAAATGAGCTTCGAAAGCACCCTTCCAAGAAGGTTATAACGGAGTTGTTGGAAAACCAACAATGAAAAGAATAAGCTTGCAGTGGGCTTATGGAAACATCTCAACACTTGAGGTGAAATTAGGCCACTAACGAAAAACAATTGTTTGTTTGAGATCAAAGAAGAGATGAAAAACTTCTTTCACGAGAGGATAGAGAGATAAACTTGGATCATTGATAAGCACCACAAATAGCAACATTCCCAATGGAAGGCTTTTAGGTGAAATCTATATCAAGATACCTCAACGAAGAAATTATGATGGGTTGAAACAACTCATGATCAAAGAGAAAATGATGGTTTTAAAATATCTCCTTGTTGGCAACTTGTGAATCATGAAACATGAAGAGAAATTGTTGAGGATGACATAACACCATCTCAAAAGATAAAGTAGAAAGAATTGCACTTCGGAATGCAAGATGAAGAATGCTTGAACTCCTCAAAACAAAACATGTGTTGAGCACCATGTTTATTTTTTAGAGTATAGCTTGGCGGGTCATAACTTCGAGAGAAATCTTGAAGAACAATTGAAGAGAGAAAACAATCCTTGATTTAACCACCATGTAGAGCCTCCATGAAGAACTCCGGTAATAAAAGGATGATAAAAAGAAAGAGAAGTTGAAAACACAAGGTGAAGCCTTGCGATGATTTAGATGGAGCTTCCCGACGAGATAATGCGGAAAAAATGGAACTCCGTAAAAGAAAAGATGAAACACTAGAACCGAGAATTACTTCATCATGAACAAACTCCGAAGGGAGGGATTAAACACTTCGATGAAACAAGAACAAGAATTATGTTATGCTTATCCTTCACCAATTTAGATTGATGACAAGCAACGGATTTGGCATACTACTTATTCTCGTAGAAAAGATTAAGATAGATATGGCGCAAACTTGAGAAGGTATTGATGGAACCACCGGTGGAATTTGGAAACAACGAATGAATCAATATGATAACGAAGGAAGTGAAATCTTGAATGAACCACCATAAGAATTAAAAATGAACGTAGAAAAGGCACAATTCACCGGGAAGAATTGGAAAACGAATGAAGATGCTTGAGAGAATTTAGATACAAGAGAATGAAGAGATCATGAACTGATTAGAGGATATTTGAACGATTCACCATTAAGATTTTGAGAACGATAGCTACACGCTGAGAATGAAGAATTATGACATGATGGCCTTCGGAGGAAAGAAATGGAAACAACTCATGAAATGCTCCGGATGGTTAAAAAGAATTCTGACAATCGAAAACAATTATGAGAGGATGGCATCAAACTTGAACCATGAATCTTGAAGAGAATGGAGCAAGATTTAAGAGAAACTCTTCTTCGGTCTTCAAATGTTGAGAATGACGAGGAGAAACACCACCAAATTGTTGAGAAAATCCGGAAGGATTAAAAGAGGAAAGGTTGAGCTAAAGATGAAAAGAGTTTGAAAGCGACCTTGGAGAAGGCATGTGACTGATGAAAATTCATTCTTACGTCAAACTTCGAAAGACTTTGGGAATCGCTCCGGATAAATTAGAAGAGTCAGGTAAGATCTTGGGAAAAGACCTGTGGATTAGGGCCCACTCAAAAGAAAACACCGTTGAACAATTTTAAAGAGAGATTGCACCGGTTGAATTAAATGTCTTGAATGAGATAACAACCTCAAAATAACTTGAACGGATCTGGAATGAAAAGACGAGCCTTCTGAGATATCTTCAACACTCCAGAACAAATGAATAGCGAGAAGTGAATGATTAAGAGGTGCATCGACAAGATAAATCATTAGAAACGAGGAAAGGAATATGATGAATATCGAAAGCTTGAATTGGATCCATCGGAGAAGAAACAACAATGAAGGTTGATAAACTTGAAACTGTTGAGCATCTTCATGGGAAATCACCGGATAAGAACATTGAAAGAAAAGAATGAAGAGACTTCCCACAAATAAAAGGATACATGATTAAGAAATCTGAGTCCTTGAAGAAAAAGGGTGGAGGGCGGAAAACAAAGACAACTTGGGATGGATGAAACAAACACTGTTGAGAAAACTTAGAATTGATCTCGCATATGTTGAAAATGATCGGATCCACTTGAAGAGAAGCACGCCGGTTGGAAAAGAATTAACATGGCAACCTCGATGATTAAGAAGGATTAGTATTCACATAGCAATATGAGAACACCGCTTGAAAGGTATAGAATCAACACTTGACATTGAAGCAACTCAAATACCACAACTCAAAACAAAACAAAGGATTGGCTTATGGAAAAGCCGAACAAATACATATGATAGAGATTTACCCTAATCCCATATCATGCATCCGTCGGAAAGATATTCTAGGAGCTACTTGAATTCCCACCTATAAACTCCCGAAACTTTCTCGTTATGCAATCTGGTGTTGGGGATACAGGGACACAAAATATATCACCCAAACTAACAATACCTAGATCCAAATTGTATCCATCCGTCAACACATAACCAAGAAACCTTCGAAATCGTGGTACCTCAACCTTGAAAAGCATCCGTTATAATGAGTTATGGCAATACTCCCGAGCTCGCCCCAAGATCGGGTTATCGGGTTATCTCACCAACAACTATACAAAAGAGATTTTCGATGTCGGCAAAGCTCGTGTATTCCGTAATCGCAACGATAAAATTGTGACGACAACACCCTGGAGCTCAACTCCCCGGACACCGCCACAACCCCTAAATGTCGGGGAGGCACCAAGAACAATGTTCTCGTCACAAAACGATCGGAACGATTCCAAGATACCCGCGTGATCCTAAATTTTTTTTAGTGAAATTTGAGGAGAGAAGAGACAAAACTTCTACGTCAGGAGACCTCACCAGAGCGACGAAAGGACTGAGGAGTAAAAAGAATCCTACTCTCTGATTTATATAATCCTAAGACTCAAAATAGTTTTCTTCTACACTCAACAACGACCAACAATCAAGGGGGCTCCTATGGTCGGTCGAGGCTCTGATACCAACTTGTCACGCCCAATATGCGACCCTATCCAAAAGGAACTCGAAGGTCCCACCAAGGATAGAAGCGCATCTTGAAGACGCTTTGCAAGGTGGATATCATTACATCAACATTACATAATAGTGGGGATACATACATAAGGCATACAATGCCACACAAATACAACATCACATCATATACAAGATCAACATCCCACTACGGATGAAACATAAACAGTAAACTCAAACAATATCCACCTCGCTAGCCCAGTCAGCCGACCGAACCTATCCCCGATCAAGAAGCGGATGAAGAACTCCAACACAAATAAACATCGCTCTCAAGGCCATGATCATCGTGACAACCTGTACTGCAATCGGTGGTGTAGTAAATCGTGAGCCACGAGGACTCAAAGAATCCCATTACCATGGGTGTCAAGACTAGCAAAGCTTAAAGGGGAAGGAAGGGGTAAAGTGGTGAGGTTGCAGCAGCGACTAAGCATATATGGTGGCTAACATACGCAAATGAGAGCAAGAAGAGAAACAAAGGAACGGTCGTCAACTAGTAATGATCAAGAAGTGATCCTGAACTCCTACTTACGTCAGACATAACCCAAAAACCGTCTTCTCCTCTCGATCAACCCCGAAAAGAGACACTCACTTGCTACGCATACCTGTTGGTGTATTTTAGAAGAGTTTACTTCAAGTTTACTACAACCGGATATTAACAAATTCCCATCTGCCACATAACCGCTGGCACGGCTCTCGAAAGTTCAAACCTCAAGGGGTTTCCCAACTTAGCCCATGATAAGCTCTCGCGATCAACGAAGGATATTCCTTCTCCCGGAAAACCCGATCGATCTCGGAATCCCGGCTACAAGACATTTCGACAAAGAATAAAACAAGACCAAAGAAGCCGCCCGATGCGCCGACAATCCCGATAGGAGCTGCACATATCTCGCTCTCGTGGCAACACCGGATGAGACTAGCTACGAGTAAAACCAGCCTCGTGTTGCCTCAAGGTGGCCTCAGCAGTAGCTCGGTTCGACCAAAGACTTAGAGAAGCACTGGCCCCGGGGGGGGGGGGGCTAAATAAAGATGACCCTCGAGAGAGCGACTCCCAAGGGAAAAGTAGGTGGTGGTGAGGAAAATGATAAAACCAAGGTTGGGCCTTGCTGGAGGAGTCTTATTCAAAGCGAACTGTCAAGGGGGTCCCATAAATCACCCGACTGCGTTAGGGACGCAAAATCCGGGAACATAATACCGATATGACGGAAACTAGGGGGCAAGAGTGGAACAAAACACCAGGCATAAGGCCGAGCCTTCCACCCTTTACCAAGTATATAGATGCATTAATAATATAAGAGATATTGTGATATCCCAACATAAACATAATCCAACATGGAGCAATCTTCAACTTCACCTGCAACTAACAACGCTATAAGAGGGGCTGAGCAAAGCGGTAACATAGCCAAACAGTGGTTTGCTAGGAAGGGTGACAAAGGTTAGAGTTTCATGGGAATTAGGGAGGCTTGAGCAGCAAGTGGTAGGTAACGCAGCATAGCGATAGAACGAAGCAACTAGCATAGCAATGATAGTAGTGAGATCCAGGGTAGCGGTCATCTTGCCTGAAATCCCGCAAGGAAGAAGAACGAGTCCATGAAGAAGATGAACGGGAGTAGTCGAACGAATCCTCACAATCGCAACATTATCGGAACCGAGAAGCAACACCGGAAAGAAACAAACAACATGATAAAGGCACAAGCATAAACATGGCATGATGCACAATCAAGTATGATGCATGTCCGGTTTAATGAGGCATGGCATGGCAAAGTGCAACAAACAATACTACCAATTAAGTGGAGCTCAATATGCAACGAGTTGCATATTGACAAAACACCACATGCAATTATTTAGTTTGATCTCGTTTAAGCTACCAAACAATATTAAATGTTGTTAAACATGGCAAGAGGTGAAGCATAAGTAAACTATCTATTTAGGCAAGTTTAAATGAGGCCGGAACAACAAACAACAATTCCGAAAAATCCCCATGTGCATATTTTAGATTCGGTACTGTTCCGACCTAAAGCATATTTTAGAGTTGTTAAACATGCAAAGTAACGCTTCCCTGTTAAACTAGGCATTTTTCCACCCCATTTACATATAAAGTTTATTTAAAACCGAGCTACAGTTATTTAGTTATGAAATAAATCATTTTAACATGGCATTTGGACAAATTTAAACAAACAACATTTTAAACATTTTAAACATGGATGAAAGTGGCATATTGTTAATCTACACAAAATTCTAAGCAATTTACATGTTTAAACCATTTTAATCCGATGCACGGTTTGTGAGATATTAAATGCATGAACATGAGGGTTTTTCTGGAAAACTGTAAATTTATGGATAATGTTAAAATCGCAGTGGAGGGAAAAAAACACACTGGGCCGAATCTGGAGCACTATTGGGCTGAACGGAGAGGAGGGGCTGGATGGGGCTGCTCACATCGGGCCAACAGGCCGGCCGGGGAATGTAGAGGCGCTGGGCCTTGGCGCAAAGAGTGGCCAAAGTGAGTCAACAGCGCGTCCTCTGTCTGCCGGGGAAGCGAGCAGCGGCGGCGAGAACTTGCAGGTCGGCGCGTGATGTAGGAGGCCCGGACGGTGAGGTCGCCGCTGACCTGGGCGGTGGAGGCGGCCGGAGGAAGCGGATCCGGCGGCGAGGTAGCAGCCGGGCGGCGATGGCTGCCGCCAAGGGGATCAAGGCGGCGTGGTCCTCCTCGCCGATGCGCAGGGCCGCGCGACTAGAAGCAGCAGACGAACAAAGGGCGCGCGACCGGGCATGGGGACGACGGGCTGATTCGGGAACGGACGAGGCGGTTCGAAGATCATCGGGCGGGCACCTGTATGAAACGAAGGAGAGATGAGCGCCGAGAGAGGAGCAGCACGACGGACGTGATGAGGTGGCGCCGGTCACCTGCGGGTCGCCGGCGAGGTGAGGAGCGCTCGGGCGCTGCGCTGTTGCTGCGGGCTCGAGGAGAAAGCAGAGGAGGTCACAGGCGGGCGACGCAGCAGAGCGAACTTGGCGGGGCATTCCGGCGAGGAAGATGGTCGGTGCGGGCTCTCGGGCATGGGGAGGCGACGCGGAACCGGCCGGATACAAGGCTGAGCGACCGGATCAGGGCAGCGGTGGTGGAGATCGACACCGGCGTGGCTCAGCTCCATCGGCTCCGGTCGGTGGTGAGCTCCTGTTCAGGGAAACAGAGAGGAGAGATCGTGAGGGAGAGAGGGAACCGGAGGAAGGGAAAATTGGAAGAAGGAGACGGCAGGTGGCGCAGCCTGGTCCTAGACGCCGTGGTGGTGCTCGGGCGGTTGGGGCCTCGGGCGCAAGGGCACAAGAGCTCCTGCCTCATGGACGACAGCGGCTACAGTCGATGGACGAGGGGATCCAGGGGAGGCGCTGGTTTGTGAGGAGAGATCGAGAGGAATTTTGGATCGGGGCACGGGCGTGGTTGGTTGGGCACGGAGAGCAAGGGGAAGGTGGCAGCGGATCTAGGTGATGGGATGGAGAGCGATATGTGGCGCACGGGAATCAAGGGAGGTTGTCCCCAATTGCTAGGGTTTGGACCGTCTATATATATCAGTGGGATTAGGGTAGGGGCATATGGTCCCTCCGATCGCAATCGAACGGTCGAGAAAATAATGGGTAGGGAGTCCAAATAAAAGAACGGAGATGTTTTAAAGATGTTTGGGGATGATCTGAATCCAACGGTGACGATCGAGCAATTCGGGTTCGGGGAAGTTTTGGACTAGGTTGCAAGGGGGTCGATGCACTGTGAAAAGAGACTCCGGTTTAGGCAAGAGGGAAAAATGAAGAACAATGTTGGTCTCGGAACGGTCA
Organism: Aegilops bicornis; assembly: GCA_021605145.1. NCBI lineage: Eukaryota > Viridiplantae > Streptophyta > Magnoliopsida > Poales > Poaceae > Aegilops > Aegilops bicornis. The sequence goes on along the minus strand of CM038673.1, from coordinate 126,384,663 downwards.
ACGAAAGCAAGGGTGGACACGAAAACTACGAACCGATGCGAGTTTTAAAAACAATGACGACAATGAGTGCCGATGCAATGCGGATGATGCTATGAGATGAGATGCATGACGTGAACAAAATGCAAAACAAAAGACAAAACCCAACCACGAAGGAAATAACATATCGCATCTCCGGAAAAGGCAAGAGTTGGAGTTACGAATATGGAAAGTTGCATCCGGGGTGTTACAGATGGGTACTTGGTATGTCGACTTTTGCGTAGACTCCCCGGCAACGGCGCCAGAAATCCTTCTTGCTACCTCTTTAGCACTGCGTTGGTTTTTCCTTGAAGAGGAAAGGGTGATGCAGCAAAGTAGCGTAAGTATTTCCCTCAGTTTTTGAGAACCAAGGTATATCAATCCAGTAGGAGGCCACGCACGAGTCCCTCGCACCTACACAAACAAATAAATCCTCACAACGAACGCAATAAAGGGCTTGTCAATCCCTTCACGTTCACTTATGAGAGTGAGATCTGGTAGATATGATAAGATAATATTTTTGGTATTTTTATTATAAGATGCAAAGTAAAGAAAACAAATAAAAACGGCGTCAGAAATAGCTTGTTGTCGGGAGATTAATATAATGGAAAATAGACCCGGGGGCCATAGGTTTCATTAGTGGCTTCTCTCAAGAGCATAAGTATTACGGTGGGTGAAAAAATTACTGTTGAGCAATTGACAGAATTGAGCATAGTTATGAGAATATCTAGGTATGATCATGTATATAGGCATCACGTCCGAGACAAGTAGACCGACCACCGTGCATCTACTACTATTACTCCACACATCGACCGCTATCCAAAGATGCATCTAGAGTATTAAATTCATAAGAACAGAGTAACGCTTTAAGCAAGATGACATGATGTAGAGGGATAAACTCATGCAATATGATATAAACCCCATCTTGTTATCCTCGATGGCAACAATACAATACATGCCTTGCTGCCCCTACTGTCACTGGGAAAATACACCACAAGATTTAACCCAAAGCTAAGCACTTCTCCCATTGCAAGAAAGATCAATCTAGTAGGCCAAACCAAACTAATAATTCGAAGAGACTTGCAAAGATAACCAATCATACATAAAAGAATTCAGAGAAGATTCAAGTATTGTTCATAGATAAACTTGATCATAAACCCACAATTCATCAGTCTCAACAAACACACCGCAAAGGAAGATTACATCGAATAGATCTCCACAAGAGAGGGGGAGAACATTGTATAGAGATCCAAAAAGAGAGAAGGAGCAATCTACCTAATAACTATGGACCCGAAGGTCTGAGGTAAATACTCACACATCATCGGAGAGGCTATGGTGTTGATGTAGAAGCCCTCCGTGATCGATGCCCTCCCATGAGCTCCTAAAAGGCCCCAAGACGGGATCTCACGGGTACAGAAGGTTGCGGCGGTGGAATTAGGTTTTTGGCTCCGTATTTGGTAGTTTGGGGGCACGTAGGTATATATAGGAGGAACGAGTACGTTGGTGGAGAAACATGGGGCCCACGAGGGTGGAGGGCGCGCCCTGGGGGGTAGGCGCTCCCTACCTCGTGCCCTCCTGGTTGATGTCTTGACATAGGGTCCAAGTCCTTCTGATCACGTTGTTGGGGAACGTAGAAATAATTCAAAATTTTCCTACGTGTCACCAAGATCAATCTAGGAGATGCTAGCAACGAGAGAGAGGGAGTGCATCTTCATACCCTTGAAGATCGCTAAGCGGAAGCGTTACAAGAACGCGGTTGATGGAGTCGTACTCGCGGCGATTCAAATCGCGGAAGATCCGATCTAGCGCCGAACGGACGGCGCCCGCTGCTCAACACACGTACAGCCCGGGGACGTCTCCTCCTTCTTGATCCAGCTAGGGGAGAGGAGAAGTTGAGGGAGAACTCCAGCAGCATGACAACATGGTGACGATGGAGCTCGTGGTTCTCCAGCAGGGCTTCGCCAAGCACTATGGAGGAGGAGGAAGAGTTGGAGGAGGGAGGGGCTGCGCCAGGGAAGAGGTGCGGCTGCCCTCCCACCCCTCCACTATATATAGGGGCAAGGGGAGAGGAGGATGCACCCTAGGGTTTCCCCTAGGGGCGGCGACCAAGCAGATTGGACCTCCCTAGGGAGACTTGCCCCCCAAGCCAAGCATGTGGAGGCTTGCCTCCCAAGGTAGGTGGAGGCGCCCCACCTCCCCAAGTAACGTGGGAAAGGGTGTGGGGGGCGCACCACCCCTTAGTGGGCTGGTTTGCCCCTTCCCCTTTGGCCCATGAGGCCCTCCAACACTTGCCGGGCTCCCAAACACCTTTCGGTCATGCCGCCATAGCCTCGGTACCCCCAGAACACTTCCGACTCCAATACCCTTCATCCAATATATCAATCTTCACCGCCGGACCATTCCGGAACTCGCCGTGACGTCCGGGATCTCATCCGGACTCCAACTACCTTCGTTAACCACATACTATTTCCCATAACAACTCTAGCGTCACCGAACCTTAAGTGTGTAGACCCTACGGGTTCAGGAACCATGCAGACATGACCGAGACACCTCTCTGGCCAATAACCAATAGCGGGATCTGGATACCCATATTGGATCCCGCATGTTCCACGATGATCTCATCGGATGAACCACGATGTCGGGGATTCGATCAATCCCGTATTCAATTCCCTTTGTCAACCGGTATGTTACTTGCCCGAGATTCGATCGTCGGTATCCCAATACCTCGTTCAATCTCAAGCACCGCAAGTCACTTTACTCGTTCCGTAATGCATGATCCCGTGACTAACTACTTAGTCACATTGAGCTCATTATGATGATGCATTACCGAGTGGGCCTAGAGATACCTCTCCGTCATACGGAGTGACAAATCCCAGTCTCGGTTCGTGCCAATCCAACAGACACTTTTGGAGATACCTATAGTGCACCTTTATAGCCACCCAGTTATGTTGTGACGTTTGGTACACCCAAAGCATTCCTACGGTATCCGGGAGTTGCACAATCTCATGGTCCAAGGAAATGATACTTGACACTAGAAAAGCTCTAGCAAATGAACTATACGATCTTGTGCTATGCTTAGGATTGGGTCTTGTCCATCACATCATTCTCCTAATGATGTGATCCCGTTATCAATGACATCCAATGTCCATAGTCAGGAAACCATGACCATCTGTTGATCAACGAGCTAGTCAACTAGAGGCTCACTAGGGACATGTTGTGGTCTATGTATTCACACATGTATTACAATTTCCGGATAACACAATTATAGCATGAACAATAGACAATTATCATGAACGAGGAAATATAATAATAACCATTTTATTATTGCCTCTAGGGCATATTTCCGACAGTCTCCCACTTGCACTAGAGTCAATAATCTAATTCACATCACTATGTGATTGCAACGAATCCAACACCCATGGGGTTTGATCATATCTTGCTTGTGAGAGAGGTTATTAATCAACGGGTCTGAACCTTTCAGATCTGTGTGTGCTTTAAAAATCTCTATGTCATATTCTAGATGCAGCTACCACGCGCTACTTGGAGCTGTTCCAAATAACTGCTCTACTATACGAATCCGGTTCACTACTCAGAGTCATCCGGATTAGTGTCAAAGTTTGCATCGGCGTAACCCTTTACGATTTAATTCTTTTTACCACCTCCATAATCGAGAAAATTCCTTAATACACTAGTTACTAAGGATAACCTTGATCACTGTCCTGTGATCCATTCCTGGATCACACTTGTACCCCTTTGATCGACTCATGGCAAGGCACACTTTAGGTGCGGTACACAAAGATAGCATACCGTGGAGCCTACGTCTAAAGCATAGGGACGCACCTTCGTCCTTTTTCTCTCTTCCGCCGTGGTCGTGCCTTGAGTCTTTACTCAATACTCACACCTTATAACACAGCCAAGAACTCCTTCTTCCGCCGATCTATTTTGAACTCCTTCAAAATCTTGTCACGGTGTGTACTTATTTGAAAGTACTATCAAGTGATTTTGATCTATCCTTATAGATCTTGATGCTCAATGTTCAAGTAGCTTAATCCAGGTTTTCCCTTGAAAAACACTTTTCAAATAACCCTATATGCTTTCCAGAAATTCTACATCATTTCTGATCAACAATATGTTTACAACACATACTCATCAGAAATTCTATAGTGCTCCCACCCACTTCTTTGGAAATACAAGTTTCTCATAAACTTTGTATAAACCCAAAATCTTTGATCATCTCATCAAAGTGTATATTCCAACTCCGAGATGCTTACTCCAGTCCTTAGAAGGATTGCTGGAGCTTTGCATACTTGTTAGCATATTTTAGGATTGACAAAACCTTCCGTTGTATCACATACAACCTTTCCTCAAGAAAACTGTCGAGGAAATAATGTTTTGACATCCTATCTCGCAAGATTTCATAAATAATGCAAGAATCGCTAATATAATTCCAACAGACTCTTAGCATCGCTACGAGTGAGAAAGTCTCATCGTAGTCAACTCCTTGAACTTGTCGGAAAACATCTTAGCGACAAGTCGAGCTTTCTTAATGGTGACACATACCATCATTGTCTGTCTTCCCTTTTAGAATCCATCTGCACTCCAACAGCCTTATGACCATCAAGTAGTTCTTCCAAAGTCTACACTTTGTTTTCATACGTGGATCCTCTCTCGGATTTTATGGCCTCGAGCCATTCGTGGAATCCGTGCCCACCATCGCTTCTCCATAGCTCGTAGGTTCATTGTTGTCTAGCAACATGACCTCCAAGACAGGATTACGCATCAATCAAGTAGTACGCATCCTTGTCGACTCCACGAGGTTTGGTAGTGACTTGATCCAAGTTTTGTGATCACTATCATCGCCTTCCACTTCAATTGGTGTAGGCGCCACAGGAACAACTTCCTGTGCCCTGCTACATACTAGTTGAAGTGACGGTTCAATAACCTCATCAAGTCTCCACCATCCTCCCACTCAATTCTTTCAAGAGAAACATTTCCTCGAGAAAGGACCCGTTTCAAGAAATAATCACTTTTGCTTCCGGATCTGAATTAGGAGGTATACCCAACTGTTTTGGGTGTCCTATGAAGATGCATTTATCCGCTTTGGGTTCGAGCTTATCAGGCTAAAACTTTTCCACATAAGCGTCGCAGCCGCAAAATTTTAAGAAACGACAGCTTAGGTTTCTCTAAACCATAGTTCATAAGGTGTCATCTCAATGGAATTACGTGGTGCCCTATTAAAGTGAATGCAGTTGTCTCTAATGCCTAACTCATAAACGATAGTGGTAATTCAATAAGAGAAATCATGGTATGCACCATATCCAATATGGTGCAGCTATGATGTTCGGATACACCATCACACTATGGTGTTCCAGGCAGTATTAGTTGTGAAACAATTTCCACAAGGTCTTAATTGTGTACCAAACTCGTAACTCAGATATTCATCTCTGTGGTCATATCATAGACATTTTATCCTCTTGCCACGATGATCTTCAACTTCACTCTGAAATTGCTTGAACCTTTCAATAATTCAGACTCGTGTTTCATCTCACTGGAAAAACGAGGCCTTTCAGTCATCTTGCCCATGTGGTATGGTTTGCATGTCTCAAGTGATTCAAAATCAAGTGAGTCCAAACGATCCATCTATATGGAGTTTCATCATGCATATATACCAATGGACGTGGTTCGCATGTCTCAATCTTCTCAAAAACGAGTGAGTCCAAAGATCCATCAACATGGAGCTTCTTCATGCGTTTTATACCAGTATGACTCAAATGGAAGTGCCACAAGTATGTGGTACTATCATTACTATCTTATATCTTTTGGCATGAACATGTGTATCACTACGATCGAGATTTAATAAACCATTTATTTTAGGTGCAAGACCGTTGAAGGTATTATTCAAATAAATGTAGTAACCATTATTCTCCCTAAATGAATAAATCCGTATTGCGATAAACATAATCCAATCATGTCTATGCTCAATGCAAACACCAAATAACAATTATTTAGGTTTAACACCAATCTCGATGGTAGAGGGAGCATGCGATGCTTGATCACATCAACATTGGAAACACTTCCAACATATATCGCCATCTCACCTTTAGCTAGTCTTCGCTTATTCCATAGCTTTTATTTCGAAGTTACTAACACTTAGCAACCGAACCGTATATAATACCATGGTGCTACTAGGAGTACTAGTAAAGTACACATTAATATAATGTATATCCAATATACTTCCATCGACCTTGCCTTCTCATCTACCAAGTATCTAGGGTGGTTCTCGCTTCAGCGTCTGCTCCCTCATTACGTAAGCACTAAGTCTCGGGTTTTGGGTTCAACCTTGGGTTTCTTCACTAGAGCAGCAATCGATTTGCCGTTTCATGAAGTATCCCTTCTTTCCCTTTCCTTCTTGAAACTAGTGGTTTTACTAACCATCAACAATTGATGCTCCTACTGATTTCTACTTTCGCGGTGTCAAACATCATGAATTGATCAAGGATCATCATGTCTATCCCTGATATGTTATAGTTCATCACGAAGCTCTAATAGCTTGGTGGCAGTGACTATGGAGAACCATCACTATCTCATCTGGAAGATTAACTCCCACTCGATTCAAGTGATTGTAGTACTCAGACATGCTCAACGATTGAGACTTTCTCCCTTAGTTTTCAGGCTTAAGAAACTTGTCAGAGGTCTCATACCTCTTGACGTGGGCACTAGCCTGAAATCCCAATTTCAGTCCTTGGAACATCTCATATGTTCCGCGACATTTCAAAAATGCCTTTGACGCCTCAATTCTAAACCTTTTAACATTACGCACTGAACTATCACGTAGTCATCAAAACGTGTATGTCAGATGTTCGCAACATCCACAGACGACGTTCGAGGTTCAGCACAACGAGCGGTGCATTAAGGACATAAGCCTTCTGCGTAGCAACGAGGGCAATCCTCAGTTTACGGACCTAGTCCGCATAATTGCTACTATCAACTTTCAACTAAATTTTCTCTAGAACATTCTAAAACGGTAGAACCAAAGCGTGAGCTATGACATAATTTGCAAAGACCTTTTGACTATGTTCATGATAATTAAGTTCATCTAATCAAATTATTTAATGAACTCCAACTTAGATAGACATACCTCTAGTCATCTAAGTGATACATGATCCGAGTCAACTAGGCCGTGTCCGATCATCACGTGAGACGGACTAGTCATCATCGGTGAACATCTTCATGTTGATCGTATCTTCTATACGACTCATGTTCGACCTTTCGGTCTTCCATGTTCCGAGGCCATGTCTGTACATGCTAGGCTCGTCAAGTCAACCTACGTGTATTGCGTGTGTAAATCTGGCTTACACCCGTTGTATTCGAACGTTAGAATCTATCACACCCGATCATCACGTGGTGCTTCGAAACAACGAACTTACGCAACGGTGCACAGTTAGGGGGAACACTTTCTTGAAATTTTATGAGGGATCATCTTATTTATGCTACCGTCCTTCTAAGCAAATAAGATGTAAAAACATGATAAACATCACATGCAATCAAATAGTGACATGATATGGCCAATATCATTTTGCTCCTTTTGATCTCCATCTTGAGCGCCATGATCATCATTGTCACCGGCATGACACCATGATCTCCATCATCGTGTCTTCATGAAGTTGTCTCGCCAACTATTACTTCTACCACTATGGCTAACGGTTTAGAAATAAAGTAAAGTAATTACATGGCGTTACTCAATGACACGCAGGTCATACAATAAATTAAGACAACTCCTATGGCTCCTGCCAGTTGTCATACTCATCGACATGCAAGTCGTGATTCCTATTACAAGAACATGATCAATCTCATACATCACATATATCATTCATCACATCCTTTTGGCCATATCACATCACACGGCATATGCTGCAAAAACAAGTTAGACGTCCTCTAATTGTTGTTGCAAATTTTTACGTGGCTGCTATACGTTTCTTAGCAAGAACGTTTCTTATCTACACCAAAACCACAACATGATATGACAATTTCTATTTACCCTTCATAAGGACCCTTTTCATCGAATCCGATCCGACTAAAGTGGGAGAGACAGACACCCGCTAGCCACCTTATGCAACTAGTGCATGTCAGTCGGTGGAACCTGTCTCACGTAAGCGTACGTGCAAGGTCGGTCCGGGCCACTTCATCCCACGATGCCGCCGAATCAAGATAAGACTAGTAACGGCAAGTAAATTGGCAAAATCGACGCCCACAACAACTTGTGTTCTACTCGTGCATAGAAACTACGCATAGACCTATCTCATGATGCCACTGTTGGGGAACGTAGCAATAATTCAAAATTTTCCTACGTGTCACCAAGATCAATCTAGGAGATGCTAGCAACGAGAGAGAGGGAGTGCATCTTCATACACTTGAAGATCGCTAATCCGAAGCATTACAAGAACGCTGATTGATGGAGTTGTACTGCGGTGATTCAAATCGCGGAAGATCCGATCTAGCTACCGAATCGGACGGGCGCCTCCGCGTTCAACACACGCATAACCCGGGACGCCTCCTCCTTCTTGATCCAGCAAGGAGAGGAGAAGTTGAGGGAGAACTCCAGCAGCACGACAGCATGGTGACGATGGAGCTCGTGGTTCTCCAGCAGGGCTTCGCCAAGCACTATGGAGGAGGAGGAAGAGTTGGAGGAGGGAGGGTCTGCGCCAGGGAAGAGGTGCGGCTGCCCTCCCACCCCTCCACTATATATAGGGGCAAGGGGAGAGGGGGATGCGCCCTAGGGTTTCCCCTAGGGGCGGCGGCCAAGCAGATTGGATCTCCCTAGGAAAATCCTAGGGAGACTTGCCCCCAAGCCAAGCATGTGGAGGCTTGCCTCCCAAGCCGTGGAGGCGCCCCACCTCCCCAAGTAACGTGGGAAAGGGTGGGGGCGCACCACCCCTTAGTGGGCTGGTTTGCCCTTCCCTTTGTCCCATGAGGCCCTCCAACACTTGCCGGGCTCCCAAACACCTTTCGGTCATGTCGGCCATAGCCTTTGGTACCCCAGAACACTTCCGACTCCAATACCCTTCGTCCAATATATCAATCTTCACCGCCGACCATTCCGAACTCCTCGTGACGTCCGGATCTCATCCGGACTCAACTACCTTCGTAACCACATACTATTTCCCATAACAACTCTAAGCGTCACCGAACCTTATGTAGACCCTACGGGTTCGGGAACCATGCGACATGACCGAGACACCTCTCCGCCAATAACCAAGAGCGGGATCTGGATACCCATATTGGCTCCCACATGTTCCACGATGATCTCATCGGATGAACCACGATGTCGGGGATTCGATCAATCCCGTATTCAATTCCCTTTGTCAATCGGTATGTTACTTGCCCGAGATTCGTTCGTCGGTATCCCAATATCTCGTTCAATCTCATTACCGGCAAGTCACTTTACTCGTTCCGTAATGCATGATCCCGTGACTAACTAATTAGTCACATTGAGCTCATTATGATGATGCATTACCGAGTGGTCCCAGAGATACCTCTCCGTCATACGGAGTGACAAATCCTACCTCGATTCATGCCAACCCAATGACACTTTCGGAGATACCTGTAGTGCACCTTTATAGCCACCCGATACGCCAGGACGCTTTGGTACACCCAAAGCATTCCTATGGTATCCGGGAGTTGCACAATCTCATGGTCCAAGGAAATGATACTTGACATTAGGAAAGCTCTAGCAAACGAACTATACGATCTTGTGCTATGCTTAGGATTGGGTCTTGTCCATCACATCATTCTCCTAATGACGTGATCCCGTTATCAATGACATCCAATGTCCATAGTCAGGAAACCATGACCATCTGTTGATCAACGAGCTAGTCAACTAGAGGCTCACTAGGGATATGTTGTGGTCTATGTATTCACACATGTATTACGATTTCTGGATAACACAATTATAGCATGAACAATAGACAATTATCATGAATGAGGAAATATAATAATAACCATTTTATTATTGCCTCTAGGGCATATTTCCAACACACGTTCGTTCCGAAAATCACGTTCCCGAAGGTTTCATTCCGCTTGGACTCTGTTTGATATTCTCTTTCTGCGAAACTCTGAAATAGGCAAAAAAACAGCAATTCTGGGCTGGGCCTCCGGTTAATAGGTTAGTCCCAAAATAATATAAAAGTGTATAATAAAGCCCAATAATGTCCAAAACAGAATATAATATAGCATGAAACAATCAAAAATTATAGATACGTTGGAGACGTATCACAGGGGTGGTTCTATATCATGGAGCCCTGCGGCTCCAAATGGGCAGTTGCGCCTGCATTTCGATCCAGCCCCCCAATTCAGCTTGCATCGTGGATTAATAAGGGGTTGGACTGGGGATCAACGAACGAGGTGCGAACTCTGCAAAGTCGCATCCAAAGCCTCATTGAGAGGGACATCAATATCGTCAACATTGTTCAAGTAATGCTAGTTCGTCGGACCCTGCCGTGCCAGCGACGGCCTCTTCGCCTGTGGGAGTTCAATCTAGAAGGGTCGCGGACTCTTCATCACTTCTTCGGCGCCACACACGAAGGAATGTGGAGATTATTCTTCGGGAAACAAAGGCAATGGCCGGACACCACCGAAGATGTCGGCTTGGATTGTAATCATCCAGACACCCCGGTAAGTACCCCTTTGTCGAATACCTCATAATCAGATACCTAGTGGCTAGATACTGACCGAATCATCCTTTTACAGGGCTGGATAAAGAAGGTGGAATGGATTAGGTGTCCGGCTCCCCTTCCCGAAGACTCAGCTACTCCTGTGCTAACAAGGATGCTGGCCTCGGCACCATACCAGGCGCCGGTAAGGGAGGGTAAAGAGGAGAGTGAGAAGACCCAAGATGACCTTGGTACCGGAGGTAAGCCGGACACTGAGTCCAGAGAAATCGACCTTTCCTCGCCTAACGACACAGGCAGAAGAGGACCCAGTATCCCTACTCCAAGCAGGAGGAAAAGGGCCGCCTCCGAAGAGTGGGAGGGGCGGTCTTCGAAGAAGGGCAAGATGCCACCGTCGAGCGGCTTGGGTTTGGAAAGCGACGCTGTTGAACAGCTCCAGCAAGGGGACAAGCCCTCGGCTAAACCGTAAGTGATTCCGGAGTACTTTGATAGCGTCCCGCTCCATTGCTGTTACCGAAGATATACATAACGCGTTCATGCATTTTTACAGGTCGGCACATAGTTTTTCTAGGCGATCCTCTTCTTCGGGAAGTCTCCTCCCAGAGATGATGGAGAGCGAGACGCCTCCCCCAACCTCCTCGCCCAATAAGGCGGATGACTCTGAAGTGTCATCGCGGATGGTCCCTCTTAATCGACAAGTTACATAGGGGACAAAAAGAGGTAGCACCCGAAGGTGGATCTCCAACCATCGGGGATTCTAGGGCTGATGATAACAAAGTCCCCGGACTGTCTGGCACATAGCCGACATCGATTCTAGAGACAGATGAACAGATTCCTTCAAAGGATGGTTGTGCTCCTATAGCGGCTTCCGGAGACCCGGAGACTCCGGATATATTGCGAGACATGTTGCGGAAAGCATCTGTCTCGGGGGAACAACGTACCTTGATGGGTACAGTGATTGAGAAGATTTTGTCTGCGAAGAGCGGATTAAATGAAGCCTTCATGAGCCTACTGAAGGGCTTCGAGGTTTGTGACATAATGTTTTCAGCTATGTTTCATTTGCAAAGATGCACCTGTGTATAGGTAGTAGCCCCCGAGACTCGGGTTGTCTTCCACTGGGAAGCAAACGGAGGATCGAAAAGGATCGTTTGAGGACTAACCTGATAAACTTGAACACAGGCTGCTTTCCCCTTGGCCACTTCCCGAACTATGGAAATTGCTGAGCTGCAGCGGAAGCTTGATGTGGCTGGGGATGATCTTGCATTAATCAATATGCGTCTTGACGAATCGCAAGGTATGTATTCGGGGCAATCCCCATATGTTTTTGTGGTATACACATGAAGCTAAAATCTGTATGTTGTAATATGCGTGGCTACAGATGGTGCTGCCGCTGTTGAAGTTCTTCGAGCGGAGCAGGCCCGGGCCAAGGAGCAGGCCTGGCGTAGCAATGCTGCTGCCGAAAAGGCATCGGCTGAGCTAAAAGCTGAACAAGCCGCACGGTGCCAAGATGAGGAGAAGATGTCCATGGTGGCGCTCGAACTGGAAAATGCCACTGGCCGCTGTGAATTTCTGGAGAAACAGAATAAAGCCTTTGTCAGATGTTGGGTTCTGGTAGACCCTTAAGGTTCGAACACTGGGGTGCGCACGAAGATCTCTCCCCTACCGATCTACGTCCGATTGCCTCGTGAGATCTAAGCTGGAAACGATGAACAACACAAGGGACATGAGATTTATACTGGTTCGGGCCACCGTTGTGGTGTAGTACCCTACTCCAGTGTGTGGTGTGGTGGATTGCCTCAGGGGCTGATGATGAACAATACAAAGAGAAGAACAGCCTAGCGAGAGGTGTTCTTGAACTGGTGCGATGAACTGCTTGGGTGAGTTCGATCGCCTCTCTCTCCTCGCTAGGGCTCTATCAGATGCCTCTACTGCGTGGTGGCTAGTTCTATTTATAGAGGCCCCGGCCTCTCCCCAAATATTGAGCGGAAGGGCACCAACAACGGCCATTTCAAAGGGGAACATCTAGTACAAGTTATCCCGACTAAAGTTGGTCTTCGGCTGCCAAAAGCACCGGGCGATGACACCGCCTTGGGCTCCATGGTGACCTCCATCCCGCCTCCGCTGGTCTTGGTCTCAGTAATCAAATGGCAACCTTTGCCTCGATGCCTCGGTACTCCACGCCCAGGCTTGCCCCCTTTGCACCAAAGAGGAAACAAGGACACTGCGTAGGCCGGCGCCCGCCTGGCGCCCGCCTGGCCTCGATCCTAATGGCTTGCGTCACGAGCACCTCGCGAGGTACCCTGCCTTGATCTCTCTGCCTCCTCGCGAGCCTACCTGGCGAGGCCGTCCCTGAGGAAGCCTTGCATCGTCCGCCCCGCGAGGCTTGGCCCCTCGCGAGGGTCTTGAGTCTTGTGCTGATGAAGACGGGCCATACTGGGCCACCAATTGAGCCACGCCGCAGGCCGCTGGCAGGCAAGTCTGGGGACCCCCGTTCCCAGAACGCAGACAGTAGCCCCCGGGCCCAAGGCGCGCTCGGACTTGGCTTAGCGGAGAAGCGAAGGGGCAGTCTGAGCGCCGCAGTTCCATCAGCCTGCGGCCTTGGGCGTCGCGTGGCGGTTGATTGGACGTGGGTGTCTCCGCTTTCCCATGCTGCCTCGGCAACTGCTCGACTTGACAAGTCCCTGCATGCAGAAGCGGGGCATGATTACCTGAGATCATGGTGGCCGACGGTTGGCCTCCTCTGGACAATAAGTATGGATGGGCGAGAGCCCCCGTAGTCCATCCCTTCCTTCTACTCCCTTTCGTCTTCTTCCTCTCCCTTGCTCCACTTTACGCCATTGGCACCGATCCGCCGGTTTTCTGCAGAAGAGAAGGGAAAGGCCCCCCGAGAGGGTCCTGACCCACTTCCGCTGAAGAAACGGCTTATCCCCGGCCGCCGCAACGTGGTTGCTTGGCAGGGGTCGTCGCGGCCCTGGTATGAGCGGCTGCCGCCTGGGTTCCCGCTGCCCTTGTACGCCCGAATCGAGGGCCCTGGAGAAGAAGCCGCCGAACGACATCGCCAAAAGCGCAGCGCCACCGCGAAGTCACAAAGAGTTTGCGTTGTCACCCCTGGCGTCCACGCCGAGGGCTCATCCCGCGAATTTGTGCTTCACGCCGCCATGCCTCCGCGATCTTGGATTCGTCTTCCTCCCTCCTTCGCCTTCGAGATGCCGCCGAGCGGGTCTCTGGAGTTCTGGCTACAGCACACCGACTGCAGCACCCTTGCAACCGGAGCGGAGGTTGCGGTCGTCGCTCCGGGCAAGGTCTTCATGACCCAGGGCTGAGGCAAGATCGCCCGGGTCTGCCAGACAAGGGGCGCCCTCGTAATTCATCTTGAATACGACGGCGCCTCCTTGATGTTCTTCAAGGTCTTTGACGCGGAAGGCCGCCGGCTGGAGTGCTGCCCCGAGAAAGGCGGCCGGGGCACCGACGTGGCTTGGGCCAAGCCGGCCAAATGCCTCCCCAGCAGCTCCTCGGGCAGCAGTGGAGGAGCCAGAGGATCCATAGACTCCGCCGAGCTTCAGGTGACTCCGGAGACAAGCGACGACAGCTACGAGCCCCCGAGCTCGCGTCGCGCTCGGAGCAGGGCAGCTGCATCAGGCCGTCGGCGCCACTGATCCGGATGGGGTTGGCGCCGGCGCCTGATGGCCCACTGTTGATGATGGCGTCTCCCCCGGAGGCGCGCGTAGTTAGCGCTCCTTAGGATAGCACCTTTTGTTCCCTGCGAGGAATCAAAATGACACCCCATGGGGGCATGTAAGGCGCCTGCCATGTCTTTTGTGAATTGTACATCCTTTGTCATGAATCGATGCGAGATGCGTGTTCTTCCCCAGCTCGGCTCCCCCTTTCTTTCCTCACGAGGGCTTGGTGCTCTACGCTGACAGGTCCCGGTCCCCAGGCAGGCTTCAGCCGTTGCTGGTATGCCAGGTCGTGATGCCGTGGTCAAGGCCAGGAGGTGAGCGGCCCAAGGTCCAGTAAGAGCCCCTGAGTCGCGATGCTCAGGAGGTCCCCTTTAGCGCTGAAGCAGCCTCCGCTGGGCGAGAAAGGCAGGTAACGTTGCCATGACAGAACTGAAATAGGCGAGGGTTTGATGTTGAGTTGATTTAGCTTTTGTGTGACTTATCTCATAGGTTCGGAGTAGTTCTTTGGCGAGGTGTCGGGCCTGCGTGCCGGCAGCTGGGGTGTTGCTGGGTCAGGCCCTCGTGAGCTTCTCCTCCCTTCCCCGCACTTTCCTTGATGCTCTACGTCCTCAGGTCCCGGCCCTCGAGCGAGCTCAGCGGCTGCTGGTATGACATGTCGCGATGTCGTGGGTCAAGGCCTGGGGGTGAGGGCTGGAGAGCCAATAAGAGCCCATGAGTCGTGATGCTCAGGCGCCCCCTTTTAACGCGCGAGCGGATCGTACAGGGGATAGGGAGAGGGAGCTCACGACGCCCCCCACGTCATCCCTTAAGTGGATCCTGCACACCAATCATGAGGGAAAACAAGGTCTGCTGTTACGGTTGCCAGCCAGCCATTGGTTGCTCAGAGGGAGTGATTGGGGCATTGAGGGCCTGGTGAGGTGGCGCTATGCGGGGCTGCCACGGCTAGAGCTCGACCACTCGGTGTTGCAGGGACGGACCCATGCGCAAGCGCCGTGCCAGAACGAGCGGCTCCAAAGGTAGGTGTCAATCGAGCAGGCGATTATCTCAAGCAGGTTAATCATGAAGGAGAAAATCAACTTAGATAGATGCAGGGAAAGCAAACGCCACTGGGTCAGGCCCGAGAGGCCTGGGGATGATGCAGCCCGAGGGGCGCCCCCCAACAAGATAAGCTGAGAACATAAGCAAAACGGATACATGCCGCAGGGACGGACCCACGCGACCTGGGAATGATGCAGCCCTGTGGGCGCTCCCAGCTGAAACGAGAACTGGAAAGAAGTCACCTGATACTGTCGCAGAAATGATTGTCGGAGTAGCTGATGATGCGGGGCGAAGAAGCCGATCCTCATGAGCCCTCGGGACTCCGAGCCTCGAGAGGCTCGGGAGGTCCGGGCGGCCCGTTGAGGTCCATCTCCATCTCCTCCAAGAACGCGCGATGCTTGGCCACCTGAGCTTCCAGAATGCTCCTCATCAGGCGCTGGTGGGCTGCAGCCACGTACGGCAAGCCAAAGGGCATGTGAACGAAGCTGTGCGGTGGGCCCGTGCAACGCCCCACGCACGAAGGCCAGAAGCATTCCTGAGAAGCGACTTGATTGAGCCCTGGGTAGTCGATGCAGACGCACAAGCCGCCATCCTCGCCTGAATGGGGAGCTACGTTGGGCAAGCGGCAGTTGCCGCGCATGACTCTCGGTTCCTCCACATCCTGAGCGGCCTTGGTGATGAACTCCTGAGGGTTGGGTCCTTCTTTCCTTACGCCTTCCTGAGGGAAGCGTGCCGAGAAGCACGCCTCCAAGTTGTGCCCAAGCGCCTCCCTCGTGACCTTGGCAAAGTCGGTGGCTCCCTAGGAGAGAGCCCCCGAGCCCTGCCCGAGGAGGGCGCCGGGCGCGCCTTCCTATGCGATGGAGGGTGGCACCCCTTGGACGGGCGCATGTCCTGATGTGGCGCCTCCGGAGGTGCCTGCCTCCTGAGGCTTTGAGCCAGGTGATGCCTTCTTCTTCTTGGGAGCTGCTCCAGGGAGGTTTCCACTCTTGCTGTTCGGGTCCTCGATCGACGCGGCCTGGAAGGCGCGCTCCAGGAAGCACACCGCATCCTTCTCTTCACAGGGGACCATGATGACCCCGCCGCTTCCTGGCATCTTGAGGACGTTGTAGCCATGGTGAGTCACTGCCATGAACTTGGCCAGGGTCGGATACCCGAGGATGGCATTGTATGGCAGGCGAATGTGAGCAACGTCGAAGTCAATGAGCTCGGTGCGTTAGTTGTTGCGCTGCCCAAAGGTGACAGGAAGGCGGACCTGCCCTATCGGAATGGTGGAACCATCAGTGACTCCAGAGAAAGGTTTGGTTGGCTGAAGCTGATCATATGCTACTTGGAGATTGTTGAACGTCTCGACGGACAGAACGTTGAGTCCTGCTCCGCCATCGATGAGGGTCCTGGTGACTTGCACATTGCTCATAACTGGGGAACAGAGCATTGGGAGGACACCGGCCGTCGCCGCGCACTTGATCTGATCTGCTGAGCTGAACGTGATGGCGCACGCAGACCACCTGAGAGGGCGTGTGGCCTCAAGCTTGGGGAGGACTGCATTCACCTCGCGAGCAAACTGCTTGAAGATGCGCTGTGAGGCTGGGGCCTGGGTGCCGCCCAGGATGCAAGCGATTGCACGTGGCTCCTGGAAGCCCCCACCCCCCTCGTCCTGACGATGGTCTTCATTCCTTCTTGGTGGTGGTGGCAAAGGAGGAAGGCATGCGTTGCCTTGTGGGCGATCCTCACGAGGCTGATCTCTCCAAGCTCCCTCGCGAGGCTGGTCCTGCCAGCGGTCCTCGCGAGGTCGGTCACGCCACCCTTGGCGAGGGCCACGGTCATCCCATTGTCCTCCACCTCTTGCTCCGCCTCGGCCATAGCCCCGATCATTGCGCTTGGGGCGTCGACCGACGCGGCCTTCTCACACGGCCCTGAGCTCTTGGCATTCGTTGGTGTTGTGGGTGTGGAGATCGTGGTACGCATAGTACCGGCTGCCCTTGGACGACTCCGGCTAGTCTCTGCCGCGCTTGGTGTCTGGCTCCGCTGCGAGTACAGCTGCTCCCTTGCGCTTTGCATCCTTCGCCTTGGCTTTCTTTCTTCTCTTCTGGGTCCGCTGCTGGGAGCTCAAGAAGGGAGAGGCGCCCTTCCTCAGCCCTTGCGCACTTGGTCGCCAGGTTGAGCAACTCCAGTGACGTACACAAATCTTCATGGATCGCCAGCTCCTCCTTCATCTTGACGTCGCGAACGCCATCAGAGAACGCCGAAATGATGGCCTCCTCAGTCACCCTGGGGATCTTGAGGCGAGCGTTGTTGAAGCGCTGGATGTACTTCTGCAAGGTCTCTCCAGGCTGCTGCTTGATGCGGCGCAGGTCACCCACGGCCGGCGGACGGTCGCGAGTGCCCTGGAAGTTGGCGATGAAGCAGGTGCGCATCTCATCCCAGGAGGAGATCGTGCCAGGAGCCAGGTTCAGGAGCCAGGTGCGGGCACCGTCCTTGAGTGCCATGGGAAACCAGTTCGCCATGACCTTTTCGTCCCCGTTGGCGGCTTCGATGCCCAGCTCGTAGAGCTGTAGGAACTCCGCGGGGTCTGCAGTGCCGTCGTAGCGAGGAGGCAGGTCAGGCTTGAACTTGCCTGGCCAGGCGACACTGCGTAGCTCGGGGGTGAAGGCGCGGCAGCCTGCGGTGGCCACCGGAGCCCTCTGCTGATGCCGGGCTTGCTCACAGGGATTCCAGCGCCGCTTGGAGCAGCGCGGGGTCTTGGCGTGCTGGCGCAGGGATGCGGTCATGGCGCACCGGTGCTGGGAGCATGCGGGCACTGTCTTGGGGACGAGGGATCTCTTGGTAGCTCCTTTCTTGTCGCGCAGGCGCCGGACGCGGTGGGTCTCGTCCTGGGGCCACGCGCCTTGGAGCCAGGGCGCCTTCTTGGGGAGGAGGTGGCGGAGGCACCTCCTGATCCACGCCTCCTGCACAGGATGGAGGGCGAGGCAGCGAGAGGGACAGCATAGGAGAGCCCCCTGCGGCGTTGACGAGCTCGGTGATGCGGGCGAGCCAGTCCTCGTAGAGGTCGTCGACGGGACGGTAGTGCAGGAGCTCACGCAGCGCCAGACCCGATGCAGCGTCTTGGCGTCCATGCGCGACGGCGTGGGATGACGAATCGGCCCGGAAGTCGATGATAGGGTGGCGGTGCGGCCTTCCCGCCGCACCAAAGGATGCAGACGAGGCTCGCTGCTCGTTTCCCCACCGGGCCGGTGGCGGCGTTAGCGGCGGCGACGGGAACGACGGGCGCCACCGACGGGCGCCGTCGGGCGACGCGGCGGCGAGCAGCCCGACGCTCGGCATGAGCCCGGCGAGCGTCCGCCATGGACACGACGGAAGATCGAACGTGAACAGCGGAAGAAAGATTCCGGCGCACCCCTACCTGGCGCGCCAAATGTCGGATGTTGGGTTCCGGCAGACCCTTAAGGTTCGAACACTGGGGTGCGCACGAAGATCTCTCCCCTACCGATCTACGTCCGATCGCCTCATGAGATCTAAGCTGGAAATGATGAACAACACAAGGGACACGAGATTTATACTGGTTCGGGCTACCGTTGTGGTGTAATACCCTACTCCAGTGTGTGGTGTGGTGGATTGCCTCAGGGGTTGATGATGAACAGTACAAAGAGAAGAACAGCCTCACGAGAGGTGTTCTTGAACTGGTGCGATGAACTGCTTGGGTGAGTTCGATCGCCTCTCTCCCTCTCTGCTAGGGCTCTATCAGATGCCTCTACTCTGTGGTGGCTAGTTCTATTTATAGAGGCCCTGGGCCTCTCCCCAAATATTGAGTGGGAAGGGCGCCAACAATGGCCATTTCGAAGGGGAACATCTAGTACAAGTTATCCTGACTAAAGTTGGTCTTCGGCTGCCAAAAGCACTAGCGATGACGCCATCTTGGGCTCCACGGTGACCTTCATCCTGCCGCTCCGCTGGTCTTGGTCTCGTTGCACTAAAATGGCAACCTTTGCCTGATGCCTCGGTACTCCACGTCTGTGCTTGCCCCCTTTGCACCAAAGAGGAAACAAGGACATCAGACAGCCGGGCGCCTCACCGCCTCGATCGTCATGGCTTGCGCCACGAGCACCTCGCGAGGTACCCTGCCTTGATCTCTCCGCCTCCTCGCGAGCCCGCCTGGGAGGCTGGCCCCGAGAAGCCTTGCGTCGTCCGCCCCGTGAGGCTTGGCCCCTCGCGAGGGTCTTGAGTCTTGTGCTGATGAAGACGGGCCGTACTGGGCCACCACTTGAGCCACGCCGCAGGCCGCAGGCAGGCAAGTCTGGGGACCCCCGTTCCCAGAACGCCGACAACCTTAACTGCTGTACTGCACAAGGCCTTACAAGAGGCGAGGGAAGTGCGATCAGAATCCAGAGCAACCTATGAGGAGGTTCGACAGGCTAGGGAGATTGCGGCTGGAAAGCCCTTTCTGCTGCAAACTAAGTTTGTTGACCCGAACTATGCTCAGCTTAACCAAGTGTGGAGTTCTCCGGACGAGTTCTTAGACTTGCCGAAGAGTTCTTCTGATGCGGCGCAGTATTACCAAGCGCGAGATGGGAATGCAACGGAGAAGCTTTTTTGGTCGCAGTTTGGCGCATCCAAGCACCCTCTATTGCTCAATGAACAGATGTCCCAATGGGCCGAACTTCATAGGATATCCGGCGCTGCCATGAAGGATGTCATAATCCGGTTGTGGCCAACTGAGCCTGTTCCGAATAGCTATTTTGCTTTGGTACAGAGGCTTGTTGACACGGTGCCGCGTATCTACGCTGTGAAGTGGTCAACATGCATTGAGGGTGCACGGATGGCTTTTGCCTGAGTCAAGGCGTTCTGGGGGAAGATGAAGGCCATCGATGTTGCGACGAAGAGTCCACCCAAAGGCAAGGACCGTCCGGAACCGGAGCATTATTTTGAAGACGTCCTAGAGGCCGCCCGCTTGATAGAGGGTCAGTGCTCGAAAGACATAATGTTCGAGTGAGGTGTATGAGAATTGTAAAGACAATTTTATAGTTGATCTATTTTATGTTTTGCTTGAAAGCTTGAATTCCTCCTGTGCGGCCGTTTTAATATAATCTGAAAATTTTCTAGTCGTCGACTTCAGCCCCCTCGTAGGAAGTACGGGTGTGTTCGAAAAAGCATTTAATCACTCTTTATCCAACGTCTTGGTCCATAAAGGAGGTGATAATGCGGCGAACCAGGCAATCGGACTATAGGGCGTTAACACTTTCACTTAGCCATAGGAGTTTTATGGTGGGACTATGACATAGCCCCTGGTATGTATGCGGCGTATGGTGCCTTACATATTTGATCTGAAAAAGATCCTTCGTGTCACATGGAGAATCGCTAAAGATTCCAATAAGTCGTCAAGTGGTTGACCAGCTCTCGCCGCATCATGACAGTCAGTTTTCGGCTTTCTCTACTGAGGTACTTGACCAGATGAACCGGAAGCACAATCACAGTAGTTCTCCCTTTACTACCCTAGCCGATAGAGTGGAACGTAGGGTAGCAAGCATAGGAGCCGGGCAACCCAATTATTGACCCAAGACAATGATTCGGAGCTGATGCATATAAGGCCAAACTTGCAACGCCTAAGTACGCTGTAGAGCTGTTCGGGCTTTTGCTGGCAACTCATTTGTTCCCATACCGAGCCCCTGGTAGGTTATGCCGAGTTATATCTTTAGAACAACCGTAGGAAACAACACGGATGATTAATTCAGATACTTTTTTACTGGGAACTGAGCGATATGCCAATGATTACTTTATATATAAAAAGACCGCAATCCTGGCTACTTGACATGCTCGGGGTCGCAGGCAGAGGAAGAGGCATATTACAGGCTCGAAATAAAGAGTGCGGTCTACAAAAGTTACTTTGGACCTCCTGTCGCACGTCTGCGCCACATGTCCTCGACGAGGGGAATCCTTGATGGAGGTAGCTGCTACCTCTTGAGCTTTCGTTGGATTTCCCCGAAGAGGAGAGAATAATGCAGCAGAGTAGCGTAAGTATTTCCCTCAGTTTTTGAGAACCAAGGTATCAATCCAGTAGGAGGCCACGCGCAAGTCCCTCATACCTACACAAAATAAATAGCTCAACGCAACCAACACGATTAGGGGTTGTCAATCCCTTCACGGTCACTTACGAGAGTGATATTTGATAGAGATGATAGATAATATTTTTGGTATTTTTGGTATAAATATGGAAGTACAACAAAAAGCAAAGTAAAAAGCAAAGCAATAATAAAGTAAGGGAAGATTAATATGATAGAGAATAGACCAGGGGGCCATAGATTTCACTAGTGGCTTCTCTCAGAGCATAAGTATTTCAAGGTGGGTGAACAATTCATCGTTGAGCAATCGGCGTAATTGAGCATAGTTATGAGAGTATCTAGGTATGATCATGTATATAGGCATCACGTCCGAGACAAGTAGACCGACTCACCTTTGCATCTACTACTATTACTCCACTCATCGATCACTATCCAAAGATGCATTTAGATTATTAAGTTAATGAAAACAGAGTATCAGCTTAAGCTTGATGAAATGATGTAGAGGGATAAATTCATGCAATTTGATTAAAACCCCATCTTTTTATCCTCGATGTCAACAATACAATACGTGCCTTGCTGCCCCCTCACATCCGGGAAAGGACACCACAAGATTGAACCCAAAGCTAAGCACTTCTCCCATTGCAAGAACTACCAATCTAGTTGGCCAAACCAAACGGATAAGTCGAAGAGACTTGCAAAGATAACCAGTCATACATAAAAGAATTCAGAGAAGATTCAAATATTGCTCATAGATAATCTTGATCATAAACCAACAATTCATCGATCTCAACAAACACACCGCAAAAAGAAGATTACTTCGAATAGATCTCCACGAGAGAGGGGGAGAACATTGTATTGAGATCCAAAAAGAGAGAAGAAGCCATCTAGCTACTAACTATGGACCCGATGGTCTGAAGTAAACTACTCACACTTCATCGGAGAGGCTATGATGATGTAGAAGCCCTCCGTGGTGGATTCCCCTTCCTGCGGAGCTCCGGAACAGGCCCCAAGATGGGATCTTGTGGATACAAAAAGTTGCGGCGGTGGAATTAGGTTTTTGGCTCCGTATCTGATCGTTCGGGGGTACGTAGGTATATATAGGAGGAAGAAGTACGTCGGTGGAGCAACAGGGGGCCCACGAGGGTGGAGGGCGCGCCCCTACCTCGTGCCTTCCTCGCTGGTTGCTTGACGAGGGTCCAAGTCTCCGGATCATGTTCGGTGAGAAAATCACGTTCGAAGGTTTCATTCTGTTTGGACTCCGCTTGATATTCCGCTTTCTTCAAAACATCAAATAGGCAAAATAGCAAATCTGGGCCGGGCCTCTAGTTAATAGGTTAGTCCCAAAAGTAATATAAAAGTGGAAAATAAAGCCCAATATGGTCCAAAACAGTAGATAATATAGCATGGAGCAATCAAAATTATAGATACGTTGGAGACGTATCAAGAGTCTCCTTAGGTGAGTGTATGGATCCGAACTCGATAGAGTCAATTTTGAATATTTGCCCTATTCGTCACCTATTTTAAGAGACAAAGTGAAGGAAAATAAAAGAGAATAGATAAAAAGTGTTACGGGAATGCTTGCAGGATTGTCCGTAGTGTGCTTCCGCCAATGCCCATGGTATCTTGAGTGCGTAGTGATGTATGCGTGGCACAAATTTTACAGGTGTAAGAGGTGGGCGGCGGAAGCCGGACTACTATTTTCGCTCCGGGAGTAATTGATCCTCGGATGGAAATTGCTTCTTGCCCCCGGTATTTCGTTGGTGAACCTCTCCATCGTCCCTATAGCCTGGCGGCCTCTTCCCCCGGTGTTCGGCGTTGAGTATACCAGCCTATTTAAAGACCCATCAGTTTCTGTTAGTATGGTTAGCTGGTTTTTCGGGGTGGCCACGAATCTGGCAGGGTCGGTCCAATATCCTGTCTAGGTTGGATGGTTCATCGCGATTTGCCTTGAATGGCTTCTTCCGTTGACCGGGCATGGGGTTGCTGAATCCGGCGTTGACCATTGTGTCGCGTGATCTTTCATTATCATTGCGACTGTTGTGTTTGCTTCGTCGTGGCTTGCCGTTGCCATCTCGGATTTCGGAAGTGCCATGGTTGCTAGCGATGTTGCTTCTACAAGCGAGCCAGCTATCTCCTCCCGCGCAAAAGCGGGTCATTAGAGCAGTAAGGGCCTAATACAATACGTGCCTTGCTGCCCCTACTGTCACTGGGAAAGGACACCGCAAGATTGAACCCAAAGCTAAGCACTTCTCCCATTGCAAGAACTACCAATCTAGTTGGCCAAACCAAATGGATAATTCGAAGAGACTTGCAAAGATAACCAATCATACATAAAAGAATTCAGAGAAGATTCAAATATTGCACATAGATAATCTTGATCATAAACCCACAATTCGTCGATCTCAACAAACACACCGCAAAAAGAAGATTACATCGAATAGATCTCCACGAGAGAGGGGGAGAACATTGTATTGAGATCCAAAAAGAGAGAAGAAGCCATCTAGCTACTAACTATGGACCCGATGGTCTGAAGTAAACTACTCACACTTCATCGGAGAGGCTATGATGATGTAGAAGCCCTCCGTGGTGGATTCCCCTTTCGGCGGAGCTCCGGAACAGGCCCCAAGATGGGATCTCGTGGATACAGAAAGTTGCGGCGGTGGAATTAGGTTTTTGGCTCCGTGTCGATCGCTCGGGGTGCGTGAGGTATATATAGGAGGAAGAAGTACATCGGTGGAGCAACAGGGGCCCACGAGGGTGGAGGGCGTGCACAGGGGGAGGGCGCGCCCCCCCTACCTCGTGCCTTACCTGTTGGTTGCTTGACGTAAGGTCCAAGTCTCCTGGATCCTGTTCGGTGAGAAAATCATGTTCCCGAAGGTTTCATTCCATTTGGACTTCGTTTGATATTCCGTTTCTTCAAAACACTGAAATAGGCAAAAATCAGCAAAACTGAGGAAGCCCATCATTGGAATATACAAGCCAAGTTCTACAATGAAAAATTCCCACTAGTATATGAAGGTGACAAAATGAGAGACTCTCTATTATGAAGATCATGGTGCTACTTTGAAGCACAAGTGTGGAAAAAGGATAGTAGCATTGTCCCTTCTCTCTTTTTCTCTCATTTTTTTATTTGGGCCTTTTCTCCTTTTTTTGGCCTCTTTTCTCTTTTTTTATTTTTTGTCCGGAGTCTCATCCCGACTTGTGGGGGAATCATAGTCTCCATCATCCTTTTCCTCACTTGGGACAATGCTCTAAAAATGATGATCATCACACTTTTATTTACTTACAACTCAACAATTACAACTCGATACTTAGAACAAAATATGACTCTATGTGTATGCCTCCGTGATGTATCGATATGCAATGATTCATGAGTGACATGTATGAAAGAATTATGAACGGTGGCTTTGCCACAAATACGATGTCAACTACATGATCATGCTAAGCAATATGACAATGATGGAGCGTGTCATAATAAACGGAATGGTGGAAAGTTGCATGGCAATATATCTCGGAATGGCTATGGAAATGCCATAATAGGTAGGTATGGTGGCTGTTTTGAGGAAGGTATATGGTGGGTATATGATACCGGCGAAAAGTGCGTGGTAATAGAAAGGCTAGCAATGGTGGAAGGGTGAGAAAAGTGTGTATAATCCATGGACTCAACATTAGTCATAAAGAACTCATATACTTATTGCAAAAATCTACAAGTTATGAAAGCAAAGTATTACACGCATGCTCCTAGGGGATAGATTGGTAGGAAAAGACCATCACTCGTCCCCTAATCGCCACTCATAAGGAAGACAATCAATAAATAAATCATGCTCGACTTCATCACATAACGGTTCACCATACGTGCATGCTACGGAATCACAAACTTTAACACAAGTATTTCTCAAATTCACAACTACTCAACTAGCATGACTCTAATATTACTACCTCCATATCTCAAAACAATTATCAAGCATCAAACTTTTCTTAGTATTCAACGCACTCAAAAGAAAGTTTTACAAATCTTGAATACCAAGCATATTATTATTATTAAGAAAACTACCATGCTATTTAAGACTCTCAAAATAATCTAAGTGAAGTATGAGAGATCAATGGTTTCTATAAAACAAATCCACCACCATGCTCTAAAAGATATAAGTGAAGCACAAGAGCAAAACTATATACCTCAAAATATATAAGTGAAGCACATAGAGTATTCTATCAAACTCCAATTCATGTATGGCTGTCTCAAAAGGTGTGTACAGCAAGGATGTTTGTGGTAAACTAAAAAGCAAAGACTCAAGTCATACAAGACGCTCCAAGCAAAACACATATTATGTGGTGAATAAAAATATAGCTCCAAGTAAAGTTATCGACGGAAGTAGACGAAAGAGGGGATGCCTTCCGGGGGCATCCCCAAGCTTTGACTTTTTGGTGTACTTAGATTATCTTGGGGGTGCCATGGGCATCCCCAAGCTTAGGCTCTTTCCACTCCTTGTTTCATAATCCATCAAAAAATTTCACCCAAAACTTGAAAACTTCACAACACAAAACTCAACAGAAATCTCGTGAGCTCCGTTAGCGAAAGAAAACAAAATACCACTTCAAGGTACTGTAATGATATCATTCTTTATTTATATTGGTGTTAAACCTACTGTATTCCAACTTCTCTATGGATTATAAACTATCTTACTAGCCATAGATTCATCAAAATAAGCAAACAACACACGAAAAACAGAATCTGTCAAAAACAGAACAGTCTGTAGTAATCTGTAACTAACGCAAACTTCTGGAACTCCAAAAAATCAGAAAAAATAGGACGACCTAGGCAATTTTTTTATTGATCAGCATCAATTGGAATCACTATTTTATCACGTTCTGGTGATTTTTAACAATTGTTTTCGTGAACCGAAAGTTTCTGGAAATTACAGCAAGATCAAATAACTATCATCCAAGAAGATCCTATAGGTTTAACTTGACACAAACACTAATTAAAACATAAAACCACATCTAAACAGAAGGTAGATGGATTATTTATTCCTAAACAGAAACAAAGAAAAACTAAAAATAAAATTGGGTTGCTTCCCAACAAGCGCTATCGTTTAACGCCCCTAGCTAGGCATAAAAGCAAGGATAGATCTAGGTATTGCCATCTTTGGTAGGCAATTCATAAGTGGCTCTCATAATAGATTCATATGGTAATTTTATTTTCTTTCTAGGGAAGTGTTCCATGCCTTTCCTTAACGGAAATTGGAATCTAATATTCCCTTCCTTCATATCAATGATTGCACCAATCGTTCTAAGTAAAGGTCTAACAAGAATAATAGGACATGAAGGATTGCAATTTATATCAAGAGCGATAAAATCTACGGGCACATAATTCCTATTTGCAACAATAAGAACATCATTAATTCTTCCCATAGGTTTCTTAATAGTGGAATCCGCAAGGTGCAAGTTTAGAGAGCAATCATCAAAATCACGGAAATCTAGCAAATCACACAAAGTTTTGGGAATAGTGGAAACACTAGCACCCAAATCACATAAAGCATAAAATTCATGATCCTTAATCTTAATTTTAATAGTTGGTTCCCACTCATCATAAAGTTTTCTAGGGATAGAGACTTCCAACTCAAGTTTTTCCTCATAAGATTGCATCAAGGCATCAACAGTATGTTTGGTAAACGCTTTATTTTGACTATAAGCATGAGGAGAGTTTAGCACGGATTGCAACAAGGAAATACAATCAATTAAAGAACAACTTTCATAATTAAATTCCTTGAAATCCAGAATAGTGGGTTTAGCAACATCTCGGGTTTTACTTTCTTCAATCCCACTTTTATTAATTTTAGCATCAAGATCTAAAAACTCCGAATTTTTGGAACGCCTTCTAGGTAAAGGTGGATCATATTCAGTCCCATCATTATCAAGATTCATATTGCAAAACAAAGAACTGATAGGAGATACATCAATGACTTTTAGATCTTCATCTTTATTTTCATGGAAATTGGAAGAACACGCTTTAATAAAGGCATCTTTCGTAGCACGCATCCTAGTGGTTCTTTCCTTGCACTCATCAATGAAAATTCTCATGGCTTTGAGAGACTCATTGATATCATGCTTAGGAGGGATAGATCTAAGCTTTAAAGAATAAACATCAAGAGAAATTCTATCAACGTTCCTAGCCAATTCATCAACTTTAAGCAATTTTTCCTCAAGCAAAGCACTAAAATTCTTTTGCGAATTCATAAACTCTTTAACACTAGTATCAAATTCAGAGGGCATCTTTAAAATTTCCATAAGAGTTGTTGTAGGAATTTCCATAATTATTAGAGGAATTACTAGGATAAGGCCTAGGATTAAAATTCCCTCTATACACATTGTTACCAAAATTATTCCTACCAAAAAATTCACATCCATAGATTCATTATTATTCTCAGTCAATGTCGGTGTACAAAAGTAGGGGCTCTGCTTTCGACCCCTTTACTTGTGCACGGGCAGTCAGAGCCTCCCGCCACGACCACGCATAGACATAGCAGGAAAGGGGAGCTGGAGAGGGGCCAAAGCCATGAATACAAATGAAGCAACGACAAGGACCAAGGCCACAAGGATCGGATGGGCGAAGCAGGTTTTCCCGGCAAGGACCCTTGCCGGGGCAGCCCGCCCACACCAGCCGAGCGAGCCACCCTTGAGCCCACCAATGCTCAGACAAATGCGTTGGGACAGGGCTCGGGAGGCACCTCCGTGGTGGCATGCAGATCTTTGTGAAGACATAGAATGCTCAAGATCAAATGAGGATAAGAGGGCAGCCATCCTCACCGAAGAAACACACAAGACCCCCGGCTAGACCCTTGCCGGCAAGGCCAACGCGCCACAGCAAGACCCTTGCCGGTGAGGCCAGCGTGCCACAGCGAGACCCTTGCCGGGCCACCCGGCAAGACCCTTGTCGGGCCACCCGACAAGGCCCTCGCCAAAGCGCACCAGCTAGGCCACTGCCAGGCCCGCACCAGATAAGTCTTCGCCGCCGTTCGCATGCGGCTGCCGACCCAACCAGCTGGGCAGGCACCTGCGTGGCGGCATGCAATCCTTCGTGGAGGCTCCACCACCACGCCACCTCAGCTGCCTGCCTGCCTACATGGCACCGCATGCATCGCTGGCCAGGGCGCGTGTCGAAGCAAGGAGGAGCGGCGACGGATGGGACGGGCCTCGCCCCCGTCCCCAATAAAGCGAAGGGACACCTAAGCCTCGCATTAAATGCATCTTGTCCTGTAATACGAGGGATAACCTCGCAGAACTGTACGATTTCCACCTCCTGCTTGCCACTGTGGCGACCCCTTTCCCTATAAAAGGAGGCTCGAGGCGACCAGGAAAAGGATTCGGCTCTTTGGAACCTCGCAGCACCTAGAGCTAGTTCGAGAGCTCAAGAACACTAAATACATCCACCAATGCAGGACTAGGGTTTTACGCATCCTTGCGGCCCGAGTAAAATCCCTTTGTGTTGTCTGCTGGTCCCGCTCTTCTCACGATCCCCGCGCCCCGCAACCGTAGAAGGGATTCCAGTGATCCCATAGGTGTCGTCTCCCACCGACATCTTTGGCGCACCAGGTAGGGGGCGCAATTGTGAGAATCTGGTCCAACAGTTGACCTAGCTGTTCTTCATCGCCATGGCTCCTAAGAAGAAGGCGACCACGATGATTGGTTCGTCCGGAACAGGTTGGTACTGGCGCGGACCGGCAGCGGGCCAGTCGCGGAGAGGACTCGTGGCGCGGCCCGTGAACATCCACATCGCCCTGATGGTCCGGACCTGGCGAGCGGCGAGCGGGCCGGGCGGCGAGCCACCTGTCGCAGGCTCCGAAGACGGAGTCGGGCCCCCCGCAGGCGGCGCGGGGCCCTCCAGGGGTGCCGCCGTTCCACCAGGCGGCGGCACGGCGATCTCCAAAATGCCAACACCGGTGCCCATGGCGCGCTCCTCTCAGGTTGTGCGTGATGCGCTGCGTCACCCTGCTGGTGACCCTGCGCGCCGCCCTGGGAAGAGTCCCGTGCGTCCGTCACATGAAGGAGAGGGCCAGCATGCGCGTCGAGGTGCTGCTGGAGGTGGCGAACGGCAGCGGAGCCGCGACGCAGCTCCTTCTAACATGGTTAGGAGTCGAGGCGCATCGCGGTCCTCCCAGCTTTCGCCGCCACCCACGCCAGCGGAAGCCCTAGCACGCGCACAGCTGCTCCATGATTTTCCTCCCACCACGGAGAAGCTCGACGAATGGAGGGCCACCGTCCGGAGCCTCGTCGGCATCGCCAACGACGACAGGCTGCGGCCGGTGAAACCCGTCGGCCGTCGCTCCCCCGGGCTGCCACCTGCTAGCGGAGACCACGCCGGAGGCAACGCGGCCACGGTGTACTCCCCACATCCATCCCGACCGCCCCGGGCGTCGGCCCGTTGCGGCGACGCTCGTGATGATATCTCCATCGCGTCGTCCGACCCGCGGACCAACCGCGATCAGTGCCAAGTCCTTCGGGAGCGGGCTCACGAGGACACTCGAACTACGATCGAGCGCCGACGTGACGCGCGCCACCAGTCGGACAGGCGGGCAGGGCCCGCTGCGGACTACCCAGCGCCGGGAGGCTACGGTGGCCTACCTTACGAGGTGGGTATTCCGGCCTTCACCCGTGAGCTGCGGCAGTTCCAGTGGCCCTCCCATCGTACGTTCAAACCCGACGTTTGCGAGAAGTACAATGGCAAGACTCACCCGTCGGAGTTCCTCAGCATTTACACCATCGCGATGCAAGCTGCCGGGGCCCGCGATGACAAGGTGCTTGCCAACTACTTCCCGTTGGCACTCAAGCCTAATGTTATGTCATGGTTGATGCACTTGCCGGTGGATTCCATCTCTTCTTGGGCAGATCTGTGCCATGAGTTTGTTGGCGCCTTCACCGGAGGTCACCAAGCTCATGGCCAAAGCGAAAGTGATTTACACATCATCCCCGTAAGGAAGGAGAAAACCTGCGCAAGTACATCCAAAGGTTCAACTGGTGCAGATAACATCCTCGATGTTCATCCCGCCGTTGTGATCAGTGTGTTCCATCAGAACATGCACAATCGCAAGATGCGTGAAGAGCTGGCGATGAACAAGGTTAAGGATGTGGCCGAGCTCTATGTTCTGGCCGATCGGTGCGCTCGTGCCGAGGAAGGAAGGAAGTACCCCGGCGAAGATGCCGGTGTGGAAACCGACTCCATTGGCGATACCGCCACCCCAGCAAAGAAAGGCCGATGCCGTAATAGGAAGCGCAAGGGCAAGGCCGTGCTTGCCGTTGAGGGATCCGACGACACCGGTGTCGGTGTCAAAACCGGCGGATCTCGGGTAGGGGGTCCCGAACTGTGCGTCTAGGCGGATGGTAATAGGAGACAAGGGACACGATGTTTTTACCCAGGTTCGCCCTCTCGATGGAGGTAATACCCTACTCCCGCTTGATTAATATTGATGATATGGGTAGTACAAGAGTAGATCTATCACGAGATCAAGGAGGCTAAACCCTAGAAGCTAGCCTATGGTATGATTGTTGTTCGTCCTACGGACTAAAACCCTCCGGTTTATATAGACACCGGATAGGTTAGGGTTACACAGAGTCGGTTACAATGGTAGGAGATCTACATATCCGTATTGCCAAGCTTGCCTTTCACGCCAAGGAAAGTCCCATCCGGACATGGGACGAAGTCTTCAATCTTGTATCTTCATAGTCTTGGAGTCCGGCCGTGATGATAGTTCGCTATCCGGACACCCCTAGTCCAGGACTCCTCGGTAGCTCCCTAAACCAGGCTTCAATGACGACGAGTCCGGCGCGTTGATTGTCTTCGCATTGCGAGGCGGGTTCCTCCTCCGAATACTTCATAGAAGGTTTTGAACACAAGGATAGTGTCCGCTCGCAAAACAAGTTCCACATACCACCGTAGAGAGGATAACTTTTTGCACAAATCTGTCGACGTATTCCGCGCGTGACATCACACCACGCCGCACCTTTATATGAATAGTTTTTACCGTTTCCACCTCGGTAGCGTTTAGCGAGGCGGTTTCCGCACGCCTTATCAAAGCATAGATCGTGCCCCTTATTCCGTGATTCCCATCAATACGGACGTGGGTAACCCATCCGCGCCATTGATTACGGCGCTTGGGAGATAAGCGAGTTTTACCAGGCTGGTGGGGACGATAGCTTCGTCCGTCCATATAAGGGGATAAGGATCCACCTTTTCACCCACGCCTTCTTCCTCCTTTGCTCATCCATTTTCGCCAAGACCGGAGCTCCAGCGCCCAGGTCCGCACATCCCACCTCAACCTTCTCCAACCATGTCCGGAGCGGGAGGCAGGTGGATGGCCTCCTCCGTTACGGAGGGGCACATCACAAAGCTGCGGGAGGCCGGATACTTATCCAGCAACATCACGCACAGGCTGCCCAACGCGGGGCAGCTCATTCCAACCCCCAGGCCCCATGAGAGGGTGGTGTTTCTCCCCCACTTCCTCCGCGGACTAGGTTTTCCACTTCACCCATTTGTCCGAGGGCTCATGTTCTACTACGGCCTGGACTTCCAAGAACCGGCCCCGAATTTCATCATCAACATCTCGGCGTTCATCGTCAGGTGCGAGTCCTTCCTCTGCATCCAGCTCCACTTCGGCTTATGGCTGAAGATCTTCAATGTTAGGCCGAAGGTTGTGGGCGGCCGTCAAGCGGAGTGCGGAGGCGCCATGGTTGGCAAGATGGCCAAAGTCCTATGGCTCGAGGGCTCCTTCATGGAGACAATAAAGGGGTGGCAATCGGGGTGGTTCTATATCACCGAGCCGCGCAACCCCAAATGGGCGGCGGGCCCCGAACTCAGATCTGGCTTCCCCACATGGCTCTCGTCATGGAAAGAGACGGGCCTGACGTGGGGGAATTTGGACGAGCTATCCGGACTCCAAACATGCGTCCGAAACCTGGTGGACAAGAATATCAGGCTTGTCAACGTAATCCAGGTGATGCTCATCCACCGGATTCTCCCATGCCAACAACGGGCCTTCAAATTGTGGGAGTTCGATCTGGCACAACATCGAATCTCTAAAAGGCTCTTCGACACTACGCACGTAAGACGCTCGAAGGTGCTTGTTCAAGGGCGCCGAGGTTCTACATCCGCCATCAAGATCGCGGATTCATCTCGCAGCGTCAAGCCGCGAGGTGAGTTATTTTACCCTCTATGGGATTCTTTTTTCATAGTTTGACTCTATGTGGGATCTAAAACTCCCTAACCTTTAACAGATCGGTGAAGGCGTTCGGATAGGTTAACTGTCCGGCTCCTTTGCGGAAGACCCAGCAGAGACGCCCGATTGACGGGGCCGCTCCGGTACCTCATGTGGTGCCGGAGAAGAAGGCCAAGAAGGAGGCAACGGGAACTCGAAGGAGCTCCCGACGCCTGGTGCTGTCAGATTCTGAAGCAGAGTCTTCTCCTGAGAACGAGGAGGAGGAAAGAGAAGCCTCTCCCCCAGCGGGGGAGGTGAGGAAAAGGAAGGCCACCCCAACTGGGGAGGCCGGAGGGTCTAAGAAGGGAAGAACCCTTCCTCCGGACTTCTCTACCAACGTCGACAACGACGAGGAGGAGTGGCCAACGAGGGCCAAGGCCCTGGCGAGATCGTAAGTGTCTGGATACCCAAGGCTTTTTTATCATTGCATAGTGTTCTCTAATGCCGTATAATCATGCAGCCCGCCCAAGAGCGAGGTCGCCGCTTCGACGAGCGGGTCCCTGAGTTCGTCGGAAATGGAGAGTACTTCACTTCCATCCGCCTCCTCGCCTCATGCTGCGGACGACGCCGAGGTGGGGCCCCAAGGGGGGCCTGGTCAAGAGGAGGTGGCGCAGGAGGCGCCGCAAGGCAACCTCCTGGACTCCAGGCGCGTGGGGGGCGAGACCCCCAGGGGATCTAAGCCCAACCCTCGTCCGGACTCCATGCCGGAACCTTCAGCTGTTCCGGAGTCCGGCAAGCGGCCCCTTCGTAAGAAGGGTAAGACGCCGGTGTCCTCGTCCAACCGGAGGCACCGGATAGCTTACTAGAGGCGCTTAACAGCGCTTCCATCGAGGAGGAGCACCACACTGTTATGAGTGCGGTGATCCGGACAGTTCAGTCCGCCAAGATCTACGTTGACAGTACCAGCCTTCTAACAGGCTTTGAGGTAAGTTTAGAATATGTAAAAATATTACCGCATAGACAGTAGCCCCTGATGCTTAGTTCGGTGTTCGGAAAGAAAAGCCGGACTAAGGATCTTAAAAAGATATCTGCAGAGTCTAACATAAGTATGTCAATATGGGAATGCAGGCTGCTGACCTCTGCCGCCTTGACCGCTGGAGGTCAATGCATTGAAGCAGAGCCTCGAGCGGTCCGAGAACGAGCTCGGCCTTGCCAAGAAGCATCTCGAGGACAAGGAAGGTAAGTAATACCTTATTAAAGAAAAACCTTATAGAAAGGTTTCGGTTGCAAAAAATAACAGGAATAGCATGGGTACTGCAGGGGCCACGATCGAGGTGGCGACCCTGAAGGAAGCGGTGTGCGTGGCCGAAAACAAAGCGGCTGCGGAACGCACCGAGCGAGAGAAGGGGGAGGCGCAACTGGCGGAGGTGTGGCAAGAGCTCCAGGTTCTCGTGGAAAAACACGAGGGTTTGGAGCGTGACTCGAAGACCCAAGAGTCCGAGCTTGCTTCGGCTCTTGAGAGTGCCAAAGCTGCTAAGGCCGAGGCCCAAAAAGCCCTCCAGGAGATTGAGGCAATAAAGAAGATCGCGGCGGGTAAGGCATTCTTTATGCAGAGCAAGAATGTGAAAGTGAATTACCTATTACTTACCCAGATTCAGAGCTCTCCAGGAGCGTTCGCAGATCTGCCTCGTAGTGTATCGGATGCTGCCGCGTTCTACCGCGCCAAGGAGGGGAGCTCGACGGAGAAGGTGTTCTGGTCTCAGTATGCTGAGGCCGAACGTCCGGTGCCCCTGAGCGACCAGCTGAAGCAGCTGGTCGAGCTCCACAAGGTCGCCGAACAGGCCATGAAGGGCCTTATAGTTTGGCTGTGGCCATTGGAAGCCATGCCTGGGAGCTACTTCGGCTTAGTGCAGCGGCTGGTGGACGCCTGTCCACGAATTGAAGTCATCAAGCGCTCGTCTGCATTGAAGGTGTCCGTTGGCCCTTGCCCGTGCTAAAGTGCACTAGGGCATGTTGGATGCGGAGAAGCTTTTGAC
This sequence comes from Aegilops bicornis, assembly GCA_021605145.1. Taxonomy (NCBI): domain Eukaryota; kingdom Viridiplantae; phylum Streptophyta; class Magnoliopsida; order Poales; family Poaceae; genus Aegilops; species Aegilops bicornis. The sequence goes on along the minus strand of CM038673.1, from coordinate 126,349,985 downwards.
GGACGTGACACCGAAGGGCAAGGAGCATCGCACGCCCGAAATGTACTATGAGGGCCTCCTGAAGGGTGCCAGCCGAATAGCGGATGAGTGCTCCAAAGATGTAATTTTTGAATAGACTCGCATTTGTTATCCTCTACGCTGAAAACTTGTTCATATGCGCTAAGCAACGCTTGTTAATTTAAAATATTACCTTCTGTGCGGCCGTTTATCAAAATTGAGAGATGGCAAGTCATTGGCTTCAGCCCCATGCCACGAAAGTCTTTGGGGTGTTCGGGATAAACTTGAGCACTCTTGTTCCCATTCTTGGGTCCATCTAGGGAGGCGCTCAACACAACGAACAAGGCAACCAGACTTATAATGCGTGAACACTCTCACTTAGCCATAGAATTCTATAATTTTAAATTTTGGCGAAGCCCCTAGTATTCGGAAGACCGAGTTCGGGGCGCTATCCACACCTTGGCCGGACAATTCCGGTTCCTCGCTCTAAGCGGCATAAGTCTTTAGGGACCCAAAAAAACCTCTCGAACAGCGACCGGCTCTCGCCCTATCATGACGGTCAGTTTTAGCTTTCTCCATCGAGGTGCTCGACCCAGCTCAAGCTGGGGCACAATCGTAGTGGTTCTCCGGTGCTACCTTAGCCAATATAACGGAACGTAAGGTACCAAAACACGGAGCCGGGCAAACCCAACTATTGACCCAAGACATGATTCGGAGCCGATGCATATAATGCTATAAGTTCGGGGTGCCGCACTTGTGGAAGTGTTCGGACTTGTCACACCATAATTTTGGGGTACTTAAGCCCCTGGTGTATTGGCTGTACCAAAGTGTACGGGTGCAACATGTCATGAAATGAACATATGTATAGATAAAGAAAGGAGTGCAATAATAAGCAAAAGCTATGTATTGTTTATTCAAAAAGGTACTGCAATGAAAGCGTAATGATACAAATAGTGCGATAAGCAAGGGATGGGACTATCTAACATGTCCCCTTCGAGGGTAAGCTATGGATGGTATGTAAAACAGGTATAATGCTCGTAATAGAGACCACCTGAACACTCGACGTAGCTTTCTGCTTCCCTGGCTGTTGCATCGTGAGTTCGGCGATTCTAGTACCGGACAGGACTTCTGGAAAACGGGGTCCTGAAAGTAAAACAAAAGAACAAAAAAATAAAAAGGAAAAAAGAATGACACAATCGGGAGCCCCTGGTGCGGTTGAGCCGCATTCCGTGCGTGCCGTGGTCGTGCCCCTCCCCTTATGCCCATGGTATCTCCAGAGCATAGTTATGTACGTGTAGTACTGGCTTCGCAATTTCGCGAGGGCTGAGGTTGGGGCCGGATTGCTACGCTGGCGGCTTGAATCGTGCCAGCGGTCTTGTTGTAGGTTACTCCGGCGCGCTTCACGGTGTCCGGACGCTTAGTGGCCGGACTCGAGAATTGCTGTGAGAGAGGCTGCTGCACCTCCGCCGCGAGGGCCGCCGTGTGCTCCTTCGTTCGGAGAGAGCGTTCGGTGTTTCCATTGACCGTGATTACTCCTCGAGGGCCTGGCATCTTGAGCTTGAGGCATGCGTAGTGCGGCACCACATTGAACTTTGCAAATGCGGTTCGTCCAAGCAGTGCGTGATAGCCGCTGCGGAACGGGACTATGTCGAAGACTAACTCTTCGCTTCGGAAGTTATCCGGGATCCGCAGACCACTTGAGTGTAATCGAGCACTGTACAATTGGCATCTACACCCGGTATGACGCCTTTAAAGGTCGTCTTTGTAGGTTTAATCCTTGAGGGGTCTATGCCCATTTTGCGCACTGTATCCTGATAAAGCAGGTTCAGGCTGCTACCGCCGTCCATCAGAACTCTGGTGAGGTGAAATCCATCAATAATTGGGTTCAGAACCAATGCGGCAAAACCGCCGTGACGAATGCTAGTAGGGTGGTCCCTTCGATCGAAGGTGATCGGGCAGGAAGACCATGGGTTGAACTTTGGGGCGACTGGCTCCATCGCATATACGTCCCTTAGTGCACACTTCCGCTCCCTTTTGGGTATGTGGGTTGCGTATATCATGTTCACCGTCCACACTTGTGTGGGAAAGCCCTTCTGTCCTCTATTGTTCAGCGACCGGGGCTCTTCCTCGTCATCGCTATGCAGCCCCTTGTCATTGAGTTTGGCACTTAACTTTCCTGCTTGCTTGAACACCCAACAATCCCTGTTGGTGTGATTGGCTGGTTTTTCGGGGGCGCCATGTATCTAGCACAAGCGATCGAGTATTCGGTCCAAGTTGGGCCAGACCTGGTATTTCTTTTGAATGGCTTCTTCCGCTGACCGGGTTTAGAGCCTCTGAATCCGGCATTGACGGCCGTATCTTCAGCATTATCGCCGTTAATCGCGGGCGCTTTGTTCTTGTTGCGACGCGACCGCCGTTCTTGCCCTTGGTATCCGAACTATCGGGGTGTTTGGCCAAGTTGTTGCTTCGAGCTAGCCAGCTGTCCTTTCCCGCACAAAAGCGGGTCATGAGTGCTGTGAGGGCTGCCATGGATTTCGGCTTTTCCTGTCCTAGGTGCCAGGCAAGCCATTCGTCACGGATGTTATGTTTGAAGGTTGCAAGGGCCTCTGCATCCGGACAGTCAACGATTTGATTTTTCTTTGTTAGGAACCGTGTCCAGAATTGTCCGCCGATTCTTCCGCTGCTGAATTATATGGCTAAGGTCATCGGCGTCTGGTGGTCGCACATATGTGCCCTGGAAGTTATCAAGGAATGCGGCTTCCAGGTCCTCCCAACAACCAATTGATTCTGCTGGCAAGCTGTTGAGCCAATGCCGAGCTGGTCCTTTAAGCTTGAGTGCGAGGTATTTGATGGCATGTAGATCATCACCGCGGGCCATGTGGATATGGAGGAGATAGTCCTCGATCCGCACCGCATGATCTGTGGTACCATCGTATGATTCGATGTTTACGGGTTTGAAGCCCTCGGGATTTGATGATCCATTACTTCATCTCATGAAGCATAGTGGGTGTCGCTTCATCGTGTTCGCCCGGCGGGTTTGTTGTATCCGTGGCGACGGTAATCATCCCGCGTCGTTACGCCCACGCCGATCCGTGTCGATCTTGTATGTTTTGCCTTATCCTCCAATATATCTCGCAAGTCCGGTAGCGTTTTCCGTGCCTTGGTACTTTTTGAGTGGTGTCGGGTGTGGCTTGAGCGGAGGGCGAGAGGCTTCTTCCGTCGTGGCCACGGGTGGCCGGGTCTTCCATGTCGTCTGCTGGTGACTGGTGCTTCCTCATCTGATCGGGCAACGACCTACGTTTGGGGTAGCTTTTGGAGGGCGTTCGAAGTTCATGCTATTCGGCCGCAAGGACTTGATCCATCCGCCGCCTAGCAGGTCTTGGTCGACTCTAAGCTGTTGCTTTTTTCTTGAGGCTGCTTGCCGTGGCTATAAGCCTGCGTTTGAAACGCCTCTGTTGGCGGGATCCTCGTGCACGACAAATTAAATTCGTCGTCGAGGCTTGCCTCATCTTCGGAGGGAGGCGCGTAATTTTCGCCTCGACCTCTCTTTCTGCGCACCGTCGTGCGGACTTGCTTCTCCCTCCTCCTCTGCGCTGAGTCCTCTTTGGAGGGGTTGTCTTCAGACCGCTGGGTGTTATTATCTCCCGTGCGGAATCACCGCTTTTTGTGGCGGGATTTAGAGCGGCGCCACCGACGCCGGGCGCTTGCTTGCTTCTTGGAGGGTCATCCTCCATTGTTCCATCGCCGTTCCCATCTTTTGGGATGTCCACCATGTATATGTCGTATGACGAGGTGGCCTTCCAAATTGCCTACCGGCGCTAGGTCTTGGTCGTCTCCGGCATCGTCGTCCATACCGTCGACGTCTTCGGAGTCGAAGTCGAGCATGTTGGTTAAATCATCGACAGTGGCTACAAAGTGGGTGGTGGGTGGGCGTTGACATTCTTCGTCGTCCGTATCCCAACCGTCCCGTCCGTAGTCCGCCAGGGCTCTCCGGATAAAGAGAGAGACTTTAGTGAATTCAGGATGTCGCTAAAGGGCGAGTCTTGAAAGATGTCCGCGGTAAACTCCATGACCGGGCGCCCAATCGGATTCGATTGGCGGGGCGCGGAGGGTTCGGAGTCCGGAGAGGAGTCCGCACCCAGAGTCAAGGTCTTCGCAGCGACAGGAGGGAGTTCGGCTCAATCGCCGTAGAGATCATAGCCCCCGAGGCGGTGTCCAACCACTCGTCCTCGATCGGGGAATCCGGCTCCGGATTAAGGGTCGGAGCGGATGCTGGTGCGGCCTCCAGGGCACTATTCGGCTGAAGAGCTAGATCATGTCCATCGAGACAGTGCGGCACGCTCGGCTGCAGCTCGAATCCGTCGAAGATCAAGTCTCCGCGGACATCGGCCGTATAGTTCAAACTTCCAAATCGACACGATGGCGGGCGTAGCTTCGATCTGCTCCGGATGGCCAACCGAATTGGCCTGCGGTGCAAAGCCGCCGAATCGAAGATCTGTCCGGGAGAAAAGTCTCACCTGGACCGCGTCATTGTTGATGATTGAAGGAGCCATCGGGCCTATCGGTGGCGACACGGAGGAACTCTCAATGAAAGCACCAATGTCGGTGTCAAAACCGGCGGATCTCGGTAGGGGTCCCGAATCTGCGTCTAGGCGGATGGTAACAGGAGACAAGGGACACGATGTTTTTACCCAGGTTCGGGCCCTCTCGATGGAGGTAATACCCTACTCCTGCTTGATTAATATTGATGATATGGGTAGTACAAGAGTAGATCTACCACGAGATCAAGGAGGCTAAACCCTAGAAGCTAGCCTATGGTATGATTGTTGTTCGTCCTACGGACTAAAAGCCCTCCGGTTTATATAGACACCGGATAGGTTAGGGTTACACAGAGTCGGTTACAATGGTAGGAGATCTACATATTCGTATCGCCAAGCTTGCCTTCCACGCCAAGGAAAGTCCCATCCGAACACGGGACGAAGTTTTCAATCTTGTATCTTCATAGTCTTGGAGTCCGGCCGTGATGATAGTTCGGCTATCCGGACACCCCCTAGTCCAGGACTCCCTCAACCGGTACCACCAAGAAGACCAAGGCGAGTGACCCCGACAATGAGATTGCCGGGTGTAACGCTTGCCGGGCCTTGGCGGTTGCCGACAAGCCAGGAGGCTCCGACAAGCAGTACTGCAAGATCCACCGCACCAAGGGCCACGGCCTCCAAAATCGCCGGCGGTAGAGCTGCTCGCCGAGAAGCAGAAAGCCGAGTATGAGCGGCGGGACAAGGAGAAAGGCCCAGATGGCGCCGAAGGATCCGGCAAGAAACGTGGCGGCCAAGGAGGCCACCGCGGCAAGGAGAGTCAGCAAGAGAGGCCCGCCCGAGGCCGCGACAAGATCTAGGAAGACGATGATCATGACGAGGACGGCGAGTCCGGCGACCACGAGTTTCAGAAAGCCACAGAGGCCATGTGCGTCGATGGCGGCGCCTCGCTGCACACATCCTACCGCCAACTCAAGCAGTGGGCACGTGAGATCACAGCAGTGGAGCCATCGTTTGACGCACGGAAGCCGCTGAAAAGGTCCAGCACGCCCATCATCTTCGACACCGAGGACCACCCTGACCGCACCACTGCGGTCCGGTGCTTGCCATTGTTGGTTTCACCAACAATCCGCAACCTCAAGGTGACAAAGATACTGGTTGACGGTGGGGCCGGCCTGAACTTGATCTCGTCCATTGTGGTTAGAAGGCTGCAGATCCCCGATGGAGACCTCGAGGAGATGGGTACGTTCCAAGGGGTTAACCCGGGGAGGAGCCAGCCAAAGGGAAAGATCAAACTGCCCGTGACATTCGGAGGCGAGCTGAACCACAGGACGGTGAGGTTGTTTTTAATGTAGCCAAGATCCCCTTGCCTTACAACGGGATCCTCGGCCGCCCGGCACTGGCCAAGTTCATGGCGGCTTCGCACTACGCCTACAACATGCTGAAGATGCTCGGGCCGATGAACATCATCACCGTCCCCTCCGACAAGAAAGATGTGTTGATCTGCGCTGACCAACTCTACCGGGAAGCAGTTGCAGCAGCTGCCGCTAAGGTACCTGCTCCTGCCGACGGAGCCCCGGGGGGAAGAAGACCGGCGAGACTCCTAGCACCCACTCCGGATAGCGCACCTATTTGGGGTGTTGCGCTCCCGTTGAGGACGTGCCAGAGAGCTCTACCGGCAAGAGCAAGAAGTCTAGAGCCACGCCACCAGAGACTAAGAAGGTGCCCGTCAAGGAGGACGGTACGGGGGGAGTTTTTACCATAAGCTCCACCCTCGACGGCAAATAGTAAAGCGAGCTCGTCGCCTTCCTGCGGGCGAATGTCGATGTGTTTGCATGGCAAGCCTCGACATCCCGGCATTCCCGGAGGTGATTGAGCACCACCTTGCTGTCTGTCCTCGCGCGCCCATCAAGCAGAAGGTCAGGAAGCAAGCTCTGGAGAGGCAGGAGTTCATCACGAAGGAAATCAGAAAGCTAGAGGCGGCAGGCTTGGTGAGAGGAGTACTCCATCCAACGTGGTTGGCCAATCCGGTGGTGGTGCACAAGGCAAATGGGAAATGGAGGCTGTGTATTGATTACACAGACATCAATAAGGCCTGCCCAAAGGATCCTTTCCCGTTGCCGCGCATTGACCAGATTGTTGACTCCACGGCTGGGTGTGACCTCTTATCGTTCCTGGACGCCTACTCAGGATACCACCAGATCTTCATGACAAAGGAAGACGAGGAAAATACATCATTCATCACCCCATGTGGTACGTATTGCTTTTTACGGATGCCTTTCGGGTTGAAGAGTGCTGGCTCGACCTTTGCAAGAGCAGTCCAAATTGGTTTTGAGCCCCAGCTACATAGAAATATGGAAGCTTATATGGATGACATAGTGGTCAAAACCAAGGACAAAGCAACGCCGTGCAAGATCTAGAGGAAACATTTGGGAACCGCACAAGATCAACCTCAAATTGAACCCGAGAAGTGTGTCTTGGCGTCCCGTCCGCAAGCTTCTCGGGTTCTTTGTGTCCCAAGCGGGATTGAAGCAAACTCGAGATAAGATCAAGGCTATCGAGCAGATTGAGGCACCCAAACGGATCAAGGATGTGCGTCGGCTCACCGCTGCGTTGCTGCCATGAGCAGTTCATCTCCAAATCATGAGGCGTGCCCTTCCTTTTTTCAAGATCTTAAAGAAAGCAGGGCCAATGGAGTGGACCCCAGAGGCCGAGGCAGCATTGCAAGATTTGAAGAAATACCTCTCCTCTACCCCAGTGCTGGTTGCGCCCAGGCCACAAGAACCGTTGCTACTTTATCTAGCGGCAACGAATCAGGTGGTTAGTGCCGCACTAGTGGCGCAGAGAGAGGTTGATGAGGAGACATCAGCAGTGGCAGAGTCGACGGTTGGCGACCTGGAACCCTTCCCGGCAGGGCTCAGCCCCGGCAAGGCTGAGCCCCCGGCAAGGTTCGGCCCCGGTAAGACTGGCGCCCGTGCGACGGGACCCACGCAACCAGGTGAAGAAGCGCAGAAGAAGAAAATGGTGCAGCACCCAGTTTACTTCGTCAGCTCCCTTTTGCAGGGGGCTAGGTCGAGGTACTCAGGTGTGCAAAAGCCGCTCTTCGGCCTCCTTATGGCTTCGAGGAAGCTGCGCCATTACTTCCAAGCGCACGAGATCACGGTGGTCACCCCCCTCCCGTTGCAACGGATACTGCATAACCCAGATGCAACAGGGAGGATTGTGGAATGGGCCCTGAGCCTGTCAAGTTTTGGTTTGAGGTTCGAGAGTACCTCGACAATTCAGAAAGCGAGTCTTGGCGGAGTTCGTTGCAGAATGGACCTCGGCGCCCAACGAAGAGGTACAGGAGACCACTCTCCCGGCAAGGAAATGAGTCGCAATCGATCATGTACTTTGATGGTGCCTTCTCGCTACATAAGGCGCCGGTGCTGGTTGTCTTTGTTGCGCCTAATCGGAGAGCACCTCAAGTATGTCGTCCAGATGCACTTCCCCCGAGAGATGTCAACCAACAACACCGCCGAGTACGAGGATTTACTTGCCGGTCTTAGGATCGCGGCAGACCTCGGAGTTAAAAAGCTCATCGTTAGGGGCGACTCACAGCTTGTCGTCAGGCAGATCAACAAAGACTATCAAAGCCCGTTGATGGAAGCTTACGTAGATGAGGTGAGGAAACTGGAGGAGCGCTTTGACGGTATACAAGCGGAGCATGTCCCTCGGGCGGAGAACGACATCGCCGACTACCTGTCAAAACGCGCTGCCCTCAAGCTACCTGTGGAACCAGGTACTTTTGTGCTTCAGTTAACCCAGCCATCCGTTGAACCATCGACCGGGCAGAACAAGCGGAGGAAGCTAGGCCCCGGCAAGCACTTCCCCATCGAGCTCCCCGGAGCCTCCGGCGAAGATGTTGCCACGGATGCCGATCCTGCCACGGGGCAACCGACTCCGGCAGGACCTCAAGTCATGGCCGTGGAGGCGGCCGCTCCCGTGGCAGAAGAGATGCCTTTGGTCCTTGTCGTCGAGCCATAGGCTCCGACATGGGCATAACACACCGTCAAGTTCCTTCAAAAATGAGAGCTTCCCGAGGAGCAGGAAGAAGCAGAAAGAGTAGCCCGTCGGTCTGCTCTGTACCAATTCGTTGACAGCGTATTGTACAGAAGAAGACCGAATGGGGTGAAATTGATGTGCATCTCCCGGGAGGAAGGACTAAAGCTGTTGGCAGAGATACATGGAGGCATATGTGGCTCCCACATAGGGTCGAGGGCCCTTGCCGGCAAGGCTTCCGGCAAGGTTTCTTCTAGCCCACCGTCCTCCAGGATGCGACGGCATTAGTGACCAAGTGTGAAGCATGCCAGTTCCATTCGAAGAAACTTCATCAACCAGCTCAAGCCCTCCAAACCATCCCTCTCTCCTGGCCCTTCTCGGTCTGGGGGCTCGACATACTGGGCCCTTTCCCCCGTGCCGTCAGGGGCTTTGAGTACTTGTACGTCGCAATCGACAAGTTCACAAAGTGGCCAGAAGTGGAAGCAGTAAGGAAGGTGACGGCGCTGTCAACCATCAAGTTCTTCAAGGGACTAGTGTGCCGTTTTGGGGTGCCCAACAGGATCATCACCGACAACGGCACATAGTTCACAAGCCACGCCTTCATGCAGTACATTGAGGATCTCGGCAGCAGGGTTTGTTTTGCTTCCGTGGCACATCCAGGAAGCAACGGCCAAGCGGAAATAGCAAATGCTGAAGTCCTGCGAGGCTTGAGGACAAGGACTTTTGACAGACTACGCAAAAGCGGGAGGCGCTGGATTGATGAGTTGACGACGGTTCTTTGGTCGATCAGAATGACGCCAAATCGAGCCACAGGCCAGACACCCTTTGCCCTGGTTTACAGGGCAGAAGCAGTTCTCCCCACGGAACTCATATACGGGTCACCTCGAGTGCTCGCTTATGATGAGCTTGAGCAAGAGCGATTGAGGCAAGATGACGCGGTGCTCCTTGAGGAAGATCGTCTCCGGGCGGCTGTGAGAGCAGCACGCTACCAGCAAGCCTTGCGCCGCTACCATAGCCGCAAGGTTCATGACCGGTGATTTGAGGAAGGCGACCTTGTTCTTCGGCACGTTCAGTCGGCCAAGAATTCCAACAAGTTGACGCTAAAGTGGGAAGGCCCTTATCGGGTAACACTAGTCACCAGGCCCGGCGCAGTTCGGCTGGAGACCGAAGATGCCATTCCAGTGAGTAACTCCTGGAACATCGAGCATCTTCGCAAGTTTTACCCATAAGGCGCGGCTGCCGGGCCTCCCGGCGAGCCACCCTTTTGTACAAGCCTTGCTTGGCAAGGCATGTAACCCTTTGTACCAAGCCAGGCGCAGACCCTGAGCATAAATAAACGAAGCGCTGGCGCCCTAAGTTATTGCATGCATGCTAGGTTGAGTCTCTTCCTTGGTTAGGGTTGATAGTGCTTAGCGGCGGCTAACCCCGAGCTTAGAGGTCGAGTGCGCGTCTCTCTGTTCTTCTCTGTCTCCTTTGGTTCGCAGGGCACGTAAGTATTCTTGTCGAGCTGTTTTGGAAGAAAGGAACATACTGGCGCTTCCCCTGAAGCCGAGTTGCCGGGGGCTGCAAGAACAAGGGTCCCTCCGCGGCAAGCCCAGATCATCGGGGGCTGCAGATCCAGATAAGTCCTTTATCCTCTATCATGCATTTCATTATGGACTGGGATACATGAAACCCCATTCTATTTCTGAGCTACCGTGCTCCCCCTTCTCGGCACCCAAGGATTATCCCCTGGGTTTGGATTTGGTCGTAGCCGTGGCAGCAAAGAGAAGGAACGGGGGGCCTAAGCCCACCTCATCCCTTCCTCCGCCAAGAGCGTGAGAAAGGTCGAGAGAAGTGGGGAAACGACAAGGCATGTTGCCGAGCGAGAAAATGTTTGTCTTAAAGATAACAAGGACTCACTCCTTGTCGTGGTTTCCTCCCGCGAACGAAAATCCCGGCAAACATCACTTTCATTAAAAAAAAACATCCCGTACAGGTACAGTGTCAGGACCCCGATTCCAAGTCACATCGATCTAGCCGGTAACACCTCATATCACTTTGCGGCCTCACGCATGGTATTCCCACGAGTGTCGCCTTACCATGGCCCGGGACCGTTTGCGCCTTTTGGCTCACGTATATGATAGTGTCGCTAGCATCCATATGACAGAGAAACCGGGCCGACATGACTAGTCGTGAACCCAAAGTGGCACTAACTTATAGGGACATGCATACATGAATCAGCATCGAGCATGTCGGTCAGCAGCGTGCGAATCCGGGCTGTAGCACTGGGCTAACATGACTCTGGTGAACCGGGCTGTAGCAGGCAAGGCAGGACTCCGGATGTCACCGCGTGACATTTCCCCGAAGCGACAGACACACGAACAAACTGAATCACATGCCGGCTAGTCAAGTGTTCCGGAGCGATAGTCTTTGGGCTAGCAGGACTCGTGAACTGGCTGTAGTGGACTACTATGGCTCATGGAAGCACAAGACTACATTTCCCCATAAGATAGGCTACCAAGGATAAACAACTAGGTTGTCGGATCCCACACATACCAAGCATTTCAATCATACACACAATATGCTCGATATGTGTAAATACAACATGGCATCACAACATAACTCTACGACTCAAGTATTTATTTAATAGGCTCCGAGGAGCGAGATATTACAAACATGGGTCTCATGACCCAACATTCAGAGCATACAAATCAAAGCACATGCAGAAGCTTAACATGTCTGAGTACAGACATCTACAAATGAAAAAGGCTTAGAAGCCTGACTATCTACCAGATCCTGCCGAGGGCACAAGATTGTAGTTGAGGTAACAAGCTAAACGGCGAAGTCCACGCGGAACTACTAGCGAGACTGACGTCTCTCTGCCAAAACATAAAATAGGCAAACGTGAGTACAAATGTACCCAGCAAGACTTACATCAGAACTAACTACATATGCATCGGTATGAACAAAGGGGTGGTGGAGTTTAACAGACAAGCCAGCTTTGACTCGGTGGCTATCCTGAACTACGACGCAAGTAACTCTTTTGAGGTGGCGCTACGAGTCCACATATTCACCATATCAATACACAACTATGGATCCGCTCCGTCTCCCTCGAGAACGCAATCAATAGCACTCACGCTTATCTTGTGCATTTCAGAGTATCCACTTTCACTTGTCTATGAACTGTTATAGGCAACCCATAAGTCCTTTACCGCGGACACGGCTGTTCGATTAGATGATGATAACCCTGCTGGGGTGTACTTCTTCACACGCTCTCACCACTTATCGGCGTTTACACGACATGTACTCGGCAACCTTCAAGCGGAAGCCCAGCGAGGGTGTCGGCCACGACCTACCTAAACACTCAAGTCTCTAGTCCAGGTTATCGCCTATTCAGGTTCCATCCGCAGGGAGTCCGTCCGAGGTTTCCACATACGGCCCCGAACGATGTGTACAGGGTTCCGCGACACCAAACGGGCGCCCGGCATACCCGGCCACGTGCCTACTGCATCACAGCCCACCCCTCGGGTCAAGATCGCCCACGGCCTCCAAAGATACTACAAACACCGTAAACTACTTGCAACTCCCGGACAGAGGACAAGGGTGGTTAAGAAGTTGAGAGGGCACTTAAGCATTCCAATGCGTGGTAGTAACTTGTCATGGATCACAAACACGAACCACGAGATCCTCGAGGGCGTCTTCAATGAGACAACCCACCATGTACTCCTACATGGCCTCTCACCGATACCTTTACCAAATCGTGTTCACACACTTAGCTCTCAACAAGAGGACATGTTCACACACCTCCGATTCATCCCCGATGAATCGGACTGACTCAACTCTAAGCGATGGCAGTGCATGACAAACAAGCATGAATGAGTAGGCACATTAGGGCTCAAACAACTCCTACTCATGCTAGTGGGTTTCATCTATTTATCGTGGCAATGACAGGTCATGCAAGAGGATAAAGGGGTTCAGCTATCGCAGCAAACAACAGATGAATCGTTGTTGTCCTAATGCGATAAAGAGAGCAGGAGCGAGAGAGTGGGATTGTATCAGATGAACAAGGGGGTTTTGCTTGCCTGGCACTTCTGAAGATAATATAGTTCTTCATCGGTGTCATCGAACTCATCATCGGAACCACGTCTATCAAGAGGGAACAACCACCGGCAACAAAGACGAAGAACACAATCAATGCAATGCACAATATGATGCATGATCATGACATGTCAATATGTTGTGGTTTGGGCTAATGCAACTAGCAGCAGATTAAATGGAGTTGGTTTGAATCAAAGATTCAAATTCAAACTCCATATATGACATTTCAAATGCCATTAATTCAAATTGTCTTATACAGTAGCTTTAGGTTGCTCAAACATGCATGAAATGCCATAAACAGATTCTTTGGATTTTTCTGATAATTTTTCATATATAAATTGTTTCATTTGGTGTTACGGTTGAATTTCTATGAATTTTAGAAGTTTATATCATTTTCTGGAATTTCTTGAAAAATAATAAATCCAGAAAATGTATGATCGTCGACAAGATTAGGTCATCTTGACCTCAAAGAGTCAACAAAGCGACGTCCCAGTCAAACCCGACCAAAGTGGGACCCACATCGTCGCTGAAACAACTAATTAACAGGGTTAAGTTAATACTAACTAAAATGTCAGTGGGGCCTGGGCCCGCATGTCAGTGACTTAGTGTGTTAACTAAAAGTTAATTAGTGCTAAGCTAAAATTAGCAGGGATCTGGTCCCACCTTTCGTTGACCCAAGGGAGTCAAACCACAGGTCAAACGGGATTAACTCGCCGGCGGTTTGACGCCGGCGACGACAGACGCGGCGGAGGGCTTCGGAAAATGCCCACAGGGCTCGGTTTTGGACGCGGTTTGCGGCTACGGAAAGCTAAGAGTCTCGTGCATCCAAGGGCAGCATCGGCTGGAGCTGAGGTGGCCGGAGCTGACGGCGGCGAAGTTTCTTTGCGGCCGAGTTCGCCATGTCTGGGTTGGGGCTGCGGCGTGCGAACGCGCGATTTGAGGCGCTAGCGAGGCACTACGTTCTGCGGTAAGCATGTTGGGTAGCACGGGATGACCAAATGGTCGCCGGAGCAACGCCGGTGACAAGCTCGAGCGGAGGCGAGCTTCGGCCATGGTGGAACTATGGCCTAGAGGGTGCAAACGCGTGGGGAAGAAGAGGGGTTCGAAGCAGAATCTCATAGCGGGGTCGGGGAGCAGGTCAGCAGTTCGGGGAAGGCGTCGACGAAGGAAAATCGACGGCGGTGATCCTCAGTGGCCGAGGAGGGGAACGGCGGAGCTGGCGGTATCCAGGGCTTCCGGCACCTTCCGTCTTGGTGAGGAGGAAGAGGGGAACAAGGCGGGGCTTCTTGGCGCGTCGGCAAGGCGTGGGGTGGCCGGTGGCCGCGGCAGAGCACGGCGGCGCCCTTGGTGCACTCGGGAAGAGAGGGAGAGGGAGCCAGAGGAGGGGAGGAGCTGCGGGCGTGAGAGAGAGAGAGAGGTCGGGGGGGGGGGGCGGCGTCTCCAGGGCGACGTCGGGGAGGCGGCAGCAAGCAGGAGGTGGCCAGGCGCGACGTCGGCGCTCGCCACCGAGCTGCTTCGTGCGCTGGCATGGGGAAGAAGACAGACATGCCCCTGGTGGGCTGGGCCAGCCAGCTGGGCCGTCCTGGTGGGCTGCACAAGAGGTAAGCCTGTAGGTATCCTCTCTCTGTCTCTCTTCTTTTGTTTCAGTTTTCTATTTTGCTGTAATCTTTGTGGCTTTTCTAAAAATACCTAGACCCTTTCAAAAATGACCAAACTGTACATGCCCACTGTATAGAATAAATCCAACATGGAACATTTTAGTTTAGGATTATTTGGGCATTTAAAATATTCACTAGCATTTAAATGCCCAAATTCAAATAGCATATGGTTTAATCCAGTGACCTTTGGATGACCTAGAAATTTGTGCACCATTTTTGTCAGAGGTTCTAGACTAAGGCAAAGATGATGAACATATTAGAAGGGCATTTTGGGTTCATTGAATATGATTTTAGTAAACCCTAGTTGGTTTAAGGGGGTGCTTGGGGTTACATCATCCCCATTTCAAGTTTCTGAGGAATTTAAACATGATGCACACATGAAGTTAGCCTAGTGCAACGCCAGAAGCTAGGGATGTGACAACTCACCCCCACTAAACAAGAATGTCGTCCCGAGATTCAAGCATAGGGTAAGATGAAGGGGGAACGCAAACTAACACAATCTTCACCATCCAGGTTGCATCTCATAAGAACGTTGATTCGATCACCATCTTTGTCTCGACGTCTTGCTCTGAGAACTACATCCAACATGACAACGAGTAAAAGGAAGAATTTTAGATGAATCGATCTTCCTGAGGTTCGAGCAACTTAGGATCATCTTAATGATCACAAGATCAACTCATGGAATGAGACATAAAAACATCTCTGGAGCTGAGAGGCAAAACATGCATCGGAGGGATGTAAGAAACAATTTTACGAGGGTTTCAGAGTAGCAAGGGAAATTGTCATGCTTCCAAAACGGGGCATCTCAGGGAAGGTGACTCTAAGAACTATTCCCTTAAGTGGCAAAAAGAATTGATACAAAGATCATTGAAACTCTTTATACCAGCCTAAGGCAATCACAATCGATCGCTTGGCGGAGTTCAAAGGAATGGCATATCCGGATTCGAATGGATGATGTGGACTACCTTGTTGAAGACAACGCGATGGATGATTTTGCCTATCATCGGTAATGGATGGGACCCATGGTAGGACCACTGTTGAAGGCGATCCTGACCAGAGGTTACCGAGAAGGGTAGTCCATGGTTGGATGGCACAATAGCGGTGCAAGCTAGGGACAAAGTCCTAATGCTGGGAATGTTCCAACCATCATATCTGCACGAGATTCAGATCTGGTTGGTGTCGGGATATTCGGACTCATCAAGTCTAGAAAGAAAAATGAAGGTTTGCAACACAAATCGACGAGATGACGTTGCGAGAATCTCGGGGAGTGAACTACGATAGCAAGCTCCAAAACATGAGCTGGTTCTGCTACAACATGTGAACACGTTGTCCGAGACAAGCATGACCACATAGTAGTCTTATAATAAAACACTACCGAGTTCTGGTTGGGAATCATCATTGCGGAGAGCGAAGCCCTTGCATAAGTCATATGATTAGCTCTTATGAAGGAACTTCTTCTCCTTGAACAAGTCAATCAGTGGCTTGGTGTGCTAGGAACACATATGGAGTGGAGGCGGCCAACCTATCAAACCATAGGGCACTTTGCACGTGCATGACTAACTTGGGATGACTCCGGAGGAAGCAAAACAAACTTTCTCGAATTCACGATGGCAACTTACATCATATATACGTGAATTAGAGGAAGTCACTTCTCTCATCCAAACATATACCTCATGGACGGGGCATGAAGGAAATGCTTACACAAATTTCCAACACTAGCTAGATGTTCGACACAAATCATGGAGGAGACAAAATGCTGCTGATGGGCTCAACAACAATTCATCGGAATTTCCATATCACTGGACTTCCACAATTATGTGACAATGTGATAGTATTGGTCAGACCAAAAGATGTAATGGTGTATGCTCGAGGGATCAACCACGAGTAAGACAACATTACGGACATTGTTGGTGCTGATTTGACTTGACGATAGCCCATACTCAAGTCAAGATTTGACAAGGCAGTAGATTCAACAACTGATCATGGGGATCAGTCGATGAAGATATCATCTTTATTCAACACACACACACACACACACAAGGATATCCCTTAGTGATGAGCTAAGTCGGACAAGCTTTTATGTTCCAACTCTCCAAGTTGTTGTTTGGCTTATCCAACTAGCTCAGGGGTATCCAACACAGATTCTTGGAGAATGGGTGGTTTGGAGGAAAACCAGCATGATCACGAATTCAACATAGCGGTCAGGTGACAACCTGGTAATACTTCCGAGAAGATATTCGGAACATCACGAACCACCGATATGTTACTAAGCTCGAGATCAATCTTTCTTTTCAGAGCAAGATGATATGATCAAATAAGCAAGGAATTATAAATGCTAACTCATTGATCGAAGAGTGCACCAGAAATAAGGACTAGGTAGCACGATCAATCTTAGGATGATGATTTAATAACCAACACGCTAAGAATGATAATATTGTCCATTAACTACCAAGCAACAAGGTTGCTAGGAGTATCAATTTCACACATCACAGTTCACTTGTTGGCATTCCGGTTACAACAACACAGGACCGAGGAATGAATAATGATAGCGAGAAGTATCACTACGTCAAGAATTCATGAGAAATGGTGCAATTCTCATGACAATCCGACATAAAGGGGTAATACTCCGAGGTAGAAACAGAATCGAAGCTGGATTGGCATTTGATTTGCGGATTACAACTGCTTTGACCCAATCACGGATATGGATGAGGTACTGGAGTTTGTTTCTCCTAGTCATTCCAGAACAGAATGGCTTGACGGACCACAAGAATAATAGGCATCGATGAACACGGTTGCACAACTACTCCTGTCTATCAATTCATAGACGAGGGTCAGAAGACAACTAGAGGGACAACTCAAGAGGACATATATCTTTCTGAGTTATGGATGCATAGATTAGTATGTCGAGCGAAGCTCAACATTTCTTCCGGATAACCCATGCGGAAAGGGGTAGAACTGGCAGATTCACAATATAGAATGGAGGACTCATCAAGAGCACTCTGGTTGTGATCTTTGGTTTAAAAGAACTCCTGCCAAGAATGGTTCATGGTAATTGGAAGAAAAATGTACCACGAACCTCGAGGACTATCACAAAGGTTACTCATATCCTAAAGGAACTAGCAACACTATCAACATTAGATAAGTAGGGTAAATCTCGGGTTCAAGAACCCAGGAATAGAATACCTACTACTAAATGGCATCACGGGATGCTTTCGAGAATGGTGGCCAGAATTATCACACCGGGAACACAAAACATGGCTAGATTACTAGGTGGTTCTCTAAGACACCTAGGGTCATAATAGTAGCTCCAACATATATACCGAGGCAATAGAGTACCTCAACGCACCGGTTAGTGTGCTTATTCTAACCAAAAAGGACATCGGGAACGGAAAGAAAGGATTTGCAAATGCATCAGACTATTTAGAGACCTGGGATGACTCGGACAGCATAACGGCTGTAAATGCTCAAAAATAATTGAGACATCCTGCAAAATAGTGGCATGACCACTCAACATCACAATATCAAGGTTCTGAGGCCAGCTACGAACACACGGAAGTAGTAGAAGCTGAACCGGGGCTTAAAACTTACAATCTTAAAGGTCTATGGATTAGTAACACGTGATCCTGATAGATAGACGAGAAGCCTAGTTCTTAATCCCCGTAGAAAAGAAGAGGATGACTCAGATCAGAAGGCCATAGGGTAAAGGAGTAAAAAGAGCCTTTCGTTCCCTTCCCACAATCAATTCCCTTACATAACTAAAGCATTTCTAGACTCAACTTCGACCAGTTTGGCTTGGTAATCCTACAGGCAGTCAGGTTCTGATACCAAAGCTGTAAGGACCCCGATTCCAAGTCACATCGATCTAGCCGATAACACCTCATATCACTTTGCGGCCTCACGCACGGTATTCCCACGGGTGTCGCCTTACCATGGCCCGGGACCGTTTGCGCATTTTGGCTCACGTATATGATAGTGTCGCTAGCATCCATATGACAGAGAACCCGGGCCGACATGACTAGTCGTGAACCCAAAGTGGCACTAACTTATAGGGACAGGCATACATGAATCACAATCGAGCATGTCGGTCAGCAGCGTGTGAATCCGGGCTGTAGCACTGGCCTAACAGGACTCCGGGAACCCGGGCTGTAGCAGGCTAGGCAGGACTCTGGATGTCACCGTGACATTTCCCGAAGGGATGAACCACGAGCAGAAGTGAATCACATGCCGGCCACTCAAGTGTTCCGGAGCAGTAGTGCTGGGCTAGCAGGACTCCGGTGAACCGGGCTCTAGCGGACTACTATGGCTCATGGAAGCAAAAGACTACATTTCCCCATAAGATAGGCTACCAAGGATAAACAACTAGGTTGTCGGATCCCACACATACCAAGCATTTCAATCATACACACAATATGCTCAATATGTGTAAATACAACATGGCATCACAACATAACTCTACGACTCAAGTATTTATTTAATAGGCTTCGAGGAGCGATATATTACAAACATGGGTCTCATGACCCAACATTCAGAGCATACAAATCAAAGCACATGCGGAAGCTTAACATGTCTGAGTACAGACATCTACAAATGAAAAAGGCTTAGAAGCCTGACTATCTACCGAGATCTGCCGAGGCACAAGATCGTAGCTGAGGTAACAAGCTAAACGTCAAGTCCACACGGAACTACTAAGCGAGACCGACGTCTCTGCAAAACATAAAATAGGCAAACGTGAGTACAAATGTACCCAGCAAGACTTACATCAGAACTAACTACATATGCATCGGTATCAACAAAGGGGGTGGTGGAGTTTAACAGCAGCAAGCCAGCTTTGACTCGGTGGCTATCCTGAACTACATTAACGCAAGTAACTCTTTTGAGGTGGCGCACGAGTCCACATATTCACCATATCAATACATCACTATGGATCCGCTCCCGTCTCCCTACGAGAACGCCATCCATAGCACTCACGCTTATCTTGCGCATTTTAGAGTATCCACTTTCACTTGTCTATGAACTGTTATAGGCAACCCAGAAGTCCTTTACCGCGGGCACGGCTATTCAAATAGATGATGATAACCCTGCAGGGGTGTACTTCTTCACACACGCTCTCACCACTTATCGCCATTTACATGACATGTACTCGGCAACCTTCAAGCGGAAGCCCAGCGAGGGTATCGGCCACGACCTACCTAAACACTCAAGTCTCTAGTCCAGGTTATCGCCTATTCAGGTTCCATCCGTAGGGAGTCCGGCCAAGGTTTCCACATACGGCCACGAACGATGTGTACAGGGTTCCGCGACACCAAACGGGCGCCCGGCATACCCGGCCACGTGCCTACCGCATCACAGCCCACCCCTCGAGTCAGCACTGCCCACGGCCTCCAGCATACTACAAACACCAGAAACTACTTGCAACTCCTGGACAGAGGACAAGGGTGGTTAAGAAGTTGAGAGGGGCACTTAAGCATTCCAATGCGTGGTAGTAACTTGTCATGGATCACAAACACAGAACACAGTTCCTGAGGACGTCTTCAATGAGACAACCCACCATGTACTCCTACATGGCCTCTCACCGATACCTTTACCAAATCGTGTTCACACACTTAGCTCTCAACAGTAGGACATGTTCACACACCTCCGATTCATCCCCGATGAATCAGACCTTACTCAACTCTAAGCAGTAGCAGGCATGGCAAACAAGCATGAATGAGTAGGCACATTAGGGCTCAAACAACTCCTACTCATGCTAGTGGGTTTCATCTATTTACTGTGGCAATGACAGGTCATGCAGAGGATAAAGGGGTTCAGCTACCGCAACAAACAACAGATGAATCATTGTTGTCCTAATGCAGTAAAAGAGAGCAGGAGCGAGAGAGTGGGATTGTATTGGAATGAACAAGGGGGTTTTGCTTGCCTGGCACTTCTGGAGATAATATAGTTCTTCATCGGTGTCATCGAACTCATCGTCGGAACCACATCTATCGAGAGGGAACAACCACCGGCAACACAGAAGGAGAACACAATCAATGCAATGCACAATATGATGCATGATCATGACATGGCAATATGATGTGGTTTGGGCTAATGCAACTAGCAGCAGATTAAATGGAGTTGGTTTGAATCAAAGATTCAAATTCAAACTCCATATATGACATTTCAAATGCCATTAATTCAAATTGTCTTATACAGTAGCTTTAGGTTGCTCAAACATGCTTGAAGATCCCATAAACAGATTCTTTGGATTTTTTTGATAATTTTTCATATATAAATTGTTTCATTTGGAGTTAGGGTTGAATTTCTATGAATTTTAGAAGTTTATATCATTTTCTGGAATTTCCTGAAAAATAATAAATCCAGAAAATGTATGACTGCGTCAGCATTAGGTCATGCTGACCTCAGCAGGTCAACATGCGCCGTCCAGGTCAAACCTGACCAGTGGGACCCACACGTCAGTGAAACAACTAATTAACAGGGTTAAGTTAATACTAACTAAAATGTCAGTGGGGCCTGGGCCCGCATGTCAGTGAATTAGTGTGTTAACTAAATGTTAATTAGTGCTAAGCTAAAATTAGCAGGGCTCTGGTCCCACCTTTCGTTGACCCAGGGGAGTCAAACCACAGGTCAATCAGGGTCAACTCACCGGCGGTTTGACGCCGGCGACGACAGACGTGGCGGAGGGCTTCGGAAAATGCCCACAGGGCTCGGTTTTGGACGCGGTTTACGGCTACGGAAAGCTGAGAGTCTCGCGCATCCAACGGTGGCATCGGCTAGAGCTGAGGTGGCCAGAGCTGACGGCGGCGAGCTCTTTTGCGACCGCCGGAGTTCGGCCATGTACGGGGTTGGGGCTGCGGTGTGCGAACGCGCGATTTGAGGCGCTAGCGAGGCACTACGCGGTGCGGTAAGCATGTTGGGTAGCATGGGATGACCAAATGGTCGCCGGAGCAACGCCGGCGACAAGCTCGAGCGGAGGCGAGCTTCGGCCGTGGTGGAACTATGGCCTAGAGGGTGCAAACACGTGGGGAAGAAGAGGGGTTCGAAGCAGAATCTCACAGCGGGGTCGGGGAGCAGGTCAGCAGCTCGGGGAAGGCGTCGACAACGGCAAGTCAACGACAGCGATCCTTAGTGGCCGAGGAGGGGAACGACGGAGCTGGCGGCATCCAAGGCTTCCGGCGCCTTCCGTCTAGGTGAGGAGGAAGAGGGGAACAAGGCGGGGCTTCTTGGCGCGTCGGCGAGGCGTGGTGGCGGTGGCATGGCAGCACGGCGGCGCCCTCTGGTGCACTCGGGAAGAGAGGGAGAGGGAGCCAGAGGAGGGGAGGAGCTGCGGGCGTGAGAGAGAGAGAGGTCGGGGGGCGCGTGGCGTCTCCAGGGCGACGTCGGGGAGGCGGCAGCAAGCAGGAGGTGGCCAGGCGTGACGTCGGTGCTCGCCACCGAGCTGCTTCGTGCGCTGGCATGGGGAAGAAGACAGACATGCCCCTGGTGGGCTGGGCCAGCCAGCTGGGCCGTCCTGGTGGGCAGCACAAGAGGTAAGCCCAGGTAGGTATCCTCTCTCTCTCTGTCTCTCTTCTTTTGTTCCAGTTTTCTATTTTGCTGTAATCTTTGTGGCTTTTCTAAAAATACCTAGACCCTTTCAAAAATCACCAAACTGTACATGCCCACTTTAGAATAAATCCAACATGGAACATTCCAGTTTAGGATTATTTGGGCATTTAAAATATTTACTAGCATTTAAATGCCCAAATTCAAATAACATATGGTTTAATCCAGTGACCTTTGGATGACCTAGAAATTTGTGCACCATTTTTGTCAGAGTTTCTAGACCAAGGCAAAGATGATGAACATATTAGAAGGGCATTTTGGGTTCATTGAATATGATTTTAGTAAACCCTAGTTGGTTTAAGGGGGGGTGCTGGGGGTTCTGCCATCCCCATTTCAAGTTTCTGAGGAATTTAAACATGATGCACACATGAAGTTTGCCTAGTGCAACGCCAGAGGCTAGGGATGTGACATACAGTTCATACGAAATTAAAAACATGAGCAATGGGATTACAAGCTTTAAATTCTACTAAGGCCCGAAGGCTTACAAACTAAAAAGAGATAAGGTGCCCGTAATCCCTTTCTTGTCCCTTTCCTCAGGAAATGGAACAAGAAGAGCAGGAGGAAAAGGCGCCTAGGCGAAGCTCTGGTGGCAGAAGACACCAAGAGAACATCTTGGTGGCCGTCAAGGGCTGGATGGTGATGGCGGCGCCAGAGGCAGAGCCCGAAGACGAGGCGGCAGGACGTCAGTACACGACGAAGGCGTCGGTGCCCGCGTACTCCGACTTGACGGCCTTGCCGCCCGCCCTCTTCCTCTTCCGCATCCTCCCAATGCCAGCCGCCCAAGGAGATGACCCCGAGAAGTTCAAGGAGCCGGCGACACGGATGATGGGGTCACCGGTGCCGCCCGGAGCGGCGCCCAACGCCTAGCCAGACCCGTCATCCTGCCGCCCGCTGGCCTTGCCGTCGTTGCCGTTGTCCTCCTCGTCACTCTTGCTCGAGGAGGAATCTTCATCATCAGAAGAGCTCTCCACGCAGCACCTCACGCGGGTCCCGAAGTGCCCGAAGATTTTAACGGAGAGAAGGCCGCCCTCCATTAGTTTGAAATGGAGAGCGAGCCCATCTGTCAAACTGTGAAGGCAAGCGAAGGTCTTCCACCCTCGGTGAAGATACATGACGTGAGGGGCGGGGAACTCGACGTCGACCCATGTGCCGCTGTTCGCACAACCCCTCATGTGCAGCCGCAGTGCTTGCGGTGGATCCAGCTCCATCTCCCGCGCAAATGGGGTCGGGAGGCGAAGGCGACGGCGCGGTGGATGGCGCAGCCTGACGAAGAATTCGCAGGGGCTGTCCCCAGCGTGGCCCTCCATCGGAGGAGGGGCTGCTGGGGGAGGCGAGGCCGATCTTCCGCCCCATCCTCGTCTCCCTTGAGCACCGCGACAGCCTCGACCTCGCCCCCTCCCCTCCCTCTAGCGGCCGGCTCCGCCGCTACGAGCTCTTGGGGAGGAGCAACGCGTTGTGTGGCCGAAACCCTTGCCGCCACCGATGAAGCATTGCCATGCTCCCTCGCCATGGCAGGAGAAGAAAGGAAGCAGGAATGGAGAGAGTCGGGTGGCGAAAGATTGAGGGGCACCGCTCCTCCCGCTCCCCTCTTTATAAAGGAGCGGGGGCAGTGCTCGGTCGCCCCCTCTCGGTCAATCCGACTTCCTGAGGTGACAGCAAGCGGGGCCGTCGACCGCCCTCCTCGCTCCATTGAAGGCGCGTGGGAATCGACCTGCCGCTACTTCCACGCCCCGTCACGCACATCCGGCTCTGCGTTATGCATGCGGCGAACGTGGCGCATGGGGCAGGCATAGTGGGACACGTGGAACGACGGTTCCCGAGCGAGGGCAGTAAATGGGAGGCGCCCCTGCGGTTTCAAAGAGACACGCAAGCCGCCTCTTTACTGTCCACCACAAGGTGACGCCAGCATGCTTCCGTCATGCGCGCGTGCACGACCCCCACACCGCGCATTCAGCACGGGTCGTGGGGAAGCGCAGCGGGCGGAACAGTGGCTGCGGTAAAAATCCACCCCAACCGCTCAAGACGCCTTTGTGCAGGCTGGCCCAACAACGTGCTGCGCTTATGTGTGGCCCAGGCCCGGGGGCTCCTCTCGGTGTACAAAAGTAGGGGCTCTGCTTTTGACCCCTTTACTTGTGCACGGGTAGTCAGAGCCTCCCGCCACGACCACGCATAGACATAGCAGGAAAGGGGAGCTAGAGAGGAGCCAAAGCCATGAAGACAAATGAAGCAACGACAAGGACCAAGGCCACAAGGATCGGATGGGCGAAGCAGGTTTTCCTGGCAAGGACCCTTGCCAGGGCAGCCTCAGCAGCCCCGGCAAGACCCTTGCCGGGGCAGCCTGCCCACACCAGCCGAGCGAGCCACCCTTGAGCCCACCAATGCTCAGACAAATGCGTTGGGACAGGGCTCGGGAGGCACCTCCGTGGTGGCATGCAGATCTTTGTGAAGACATAGAATGCTCAAGATCAAATGAGGATAAGAGGGCAGCCATCCTCACCGAAGAAACCCACAAGACCCCCGGCAAGACCCTTGCTAGGGAGGCCAGCACGCCATGGCAAGACCCTTGCCAGGCCACCCGGCAAGACCCTTGCCGGGGAGGCGAGCGTGCCACAGCGAGACCCTTATCGGGCCACACAGCAAGACCCTTGCCGGGGAGGCCAGCGTGCCATAGCGAGACCCTTGCCGGGCCACCCGACAAGGCCCTCGCCAAAGCGCACCAGCTGGGCCACTGCCAGGCCCGCACCAGATAAGTCTTCGCCGCCGTACGCATGCGGCTGCCGACCCAACCAGCTGGGCAGGTACCTGCATGGCGGCATGCAATCCTTTGTGGAGGCTCCACCACCGCGCCACCTCAGCTACCTGCCTGCCTACATGGCACCGCATGTGTCACTGGCCAGGGCACGTGTCGAAGCAAGGAGGAGTGGCGACGGATGGGACGGGCCTCGCTCCCGTCCCCAATAAAGCGAAGGGACACCTAAGCCTCACATTAAATGCATCTTGTCCTGTAATACGAGGGATAACCTCGAAGCACTGCATCTTTCCACCTCACGCTTGCCACTTTGTGGCGACCCCTTTCCCTATAAAAGGAGGCCCGAGGCGACCAGGAAAAGGATTCGACTCTTTGGAATCTCGCAGCACCTAGAGCTAGTTCGAGAGCTCAAGAACACTAAATACATCCACCAAAGCAGGACTAGGGTTTTACGCATCCTTGCGGCCCGAACCTAGGTAAAATCCCTTTGTGTTGTCTGCTGGTCCCGCTCTTCTCACGATCCCCGCGCCCCGCAACCATAGAAGGGATTCCAGTGATCCCATAGGTGTCGTCTCCCACTGACAATCAAAGTAGACAAAGGCATATCATTAGGATCAGAAGAAACACTCTTAGTAGAAAATAATTTCATAAGTTCATCCATCTTTCCACTCAAAACATTGATTTCTTCTATCGCATGCACTTTTTTATTAGTAGATCTTTCAAAGGTGCCATTGAGAATAATTAACCATAATATTATCTAGGAGTTTAGTAGCGTCTCCTAAAGTGATTTCCATAAAAGTGCCTCCAGCGGCCGAATCTAAAAGGTTTCTAGAAGCAAAATTCAATCCGCATAATTTTTTGTATAATCATCCACAAATTCAAACCATGAGTAGGGCAATTACGTATCATTAATTTCATCCTCTCCCAAATTTGTGCAATATGTTCATGATCAAGTTGCTTAAAGTTCATAATATCGTTTCTAAGAGAGATGATCTTAGCGGGAAGAAAATACTTAGAGATAAAAGGATCTTTGCACTTGTTCCAAGAATCAATACTATTTTAGGCAAAGACGAAAACCAAGCTTTAACACGATCTCTAAGCGAAAAAGGAAATATCTTCAATTTAACAACATCATTGTCAACATCCCTCTTCTTTTGCATATCACATAAATCAACAAAGCTATTTATATGAGTAGCGGCATCTTCACTAGGAAGGCCGGTGAATTGATCTTTCATAACAAGATTCAATAAAGCAGTATTGATTTCACAAGATTCAGTATTGGCAAGAGGAGCAATTGGAGTGCTAAGGAAATAATTATTGTTGGTATTGGTAAAGTCACACAATTTGGTATTATCTTAAGCCATCGCGACAAACAAGCGAGAAAAAGGCAAACGGAAAAGAGAGGGCGAATAAAACGGCAAGGGTGAAGTGAGGGAGAGGAAAACGAGAGGCAAATGGCAAATAATGTAATGCGAGAGATAAGGGATTGTGATGGGTACTTGGTATGTTGACTTTTGCATAGACTCCCCGGCAACGGCGCCATAACTTCTTCATGCTACCTCTTGAGCTTGCGATAGATTTCCTCGAAGAGGAGAGGATAATGAAGCAGAGTAGCGTAAGTATTTCCCTCAGTTTTGAGAACCAAGGTATCACCAAAGAGGAGGCCACGCGCAAGTCCCTCGTACCTACACAAAACAAATAGCTCAACGCAACCAACGCGATTAGGGGTTGTCAATCCCTTCACGGTCACTTACGAGAGTGAGATCTGATAGAGATGATAGAAATATTTTTGGTATAAAGATGCAAAGTAAAATAAGAAGCAAAGTAAAAACAAAGCAATAATAAAGTAAGGGAAGATTAATATGATAGAGAATAGACCCGGGGCCATAGATTTCACTAGTGGCTTCTCTCAAGAGCATAAATATTTCACGGTGGGTGAACGAATTACTGTTGAGCAATTGACAGAACTGAGCATAGTTATGAGAGTATCTAGGTATGATCATGTTTATAGGCCTCACGTCCGAGACAAGTAGACCGACTCCTGCCTGCATCTACTACTATTACTCCACTCATCGACCGCTATCCAGCATGCATCTAGAGTATTAAGTTAATGAAAACAGAGCAACGCCTTAAGCAAGATGACATGATGTAGAGCGATAAATTCATGCAATATGATAAAAACCCCATCTTGTTATCCTCGATGGCAACAATACAATACGTGCCTTACTGCCCCTCATCACACTGGGAAAGGACACCGCAAGATTGAACCCAAAGCTAAGCACTTCTCCCATTGCAAGAACTACCAATCTAGTTGGCCAAACCAAATGGATAATTCAAGAGACTTGCAAAGATAACCAATCATACATAAAAGAATTCAGAGAAGATTCAAATATTGCACATAGATAATCTTGATCATAAACCCACAATTGGTCGATCTCAACAAACACACCGCAAAAAGAAGATTACATCGAATAGATCTCCACGAGAGAGGGGAGAACATTGTATTGAGATCCAAAAGAGAGAAGAAGCCATCTAGCTACTAACTATGGACCCGATGGTCTGAAGTAAACTACTCACACTTCATCGGAGAGGCTATGATGATGTAGAAGCCCTCCGTGGTGGATTCCCCTTCCTGCGGAGCTCCGGAACAGGCCCCAAGATGGGATCTTGTGGATACAAAAAGTTGCGGCGGTGGAATTAGGTTTTTGGCTCCGTGTCGATCGCTCGGGGTGCGTGAGGTATATATAGGAGGAAGAAGTACGTCGGTGGAGCAACAGGGGGCCCACGAGGGTGGAGGGCGCGCCCCCTACCTCGTGCCTTCCCTGTTGGTTGCTTGACGTAGGGTCCAAGTCTCCTGGATCATGTTCGGTGAGAAAATCACGTTCCCGAAGGTTTCATTCTGTTTGGACTCCGTTTGATATTCCGTTTCTTCAAAACACTGAAATAGGCAAAAATAGCAAATCTGGGCCGGGCCTCTAGTTAATAGGTTAGTCCCAAAAGTAATATAAAAGTGGAAAATAAAGCCCAATATGGTCCAAAACAGTAGATAATATAGCATGGAGCAATCAAAAATTATAGATACGTTGGAGACGTATCAGTAGCCCCTTAGGTGAGTGTATGGATCCGAACTCTGATAGAGTCAATTTTGAATATTTGCCCTATTCGTCACCTATTTTAAGAGACAGTGAAGGAAAATAAAAAGAGAATAGATAAAAAGTGTTACGGGAATGCTTGCAGGCTTGTCCGTAGTGTGCTTCCGCCAATGCCCATGGTATCTTGAGTGCGTAGTGATGTATGCGCGGCACAAAATTTGCAGGTGTATGAGGTGGGCGGTGGAAGCCGGACTACTATTTTCGCTCCGGGAGTAGTTGATCCTCGGATGAAAATTGCTTCTAGCCCCCGGTATTTCGTTGGTGAACCTCTCCGTCGTCCCTGTCGCCTGGCGGCCTCTTCCCCTGGTGTTCGGCATTGAGTTTACCGGCCTGTTTAAAGACCCAGCAGTTTCTGTTAGTATGGTTAGCTGGTTTATCAGGGTGGCCATGATTCTGGCAGGGTCGGTCCAATATCCTGTCTAGGTTGGATGGTTCATCGCGATTTGCCTTGAATGGCTTCTTCCGTTGACCGGGCATGGGGTTGCTGAATCCGGCGTTGACCATTGTGTCGCGTGATCTTTCATTATCATTGCGACTGTTGTGTTTGCTTCGTCGTGGCTTGCCGTTGCCATCTCGGATTTCGGAAGTGCCATGGTTGCTAGCGATGTTGCTTCTACAAGCGAGCCAGCTATCTCCTCCCGCGCAAAAGCGGGTCATTAGAGCAGTAAGGGCTGTCATGGATTTAGGTCCTTCTTGTCTGAGGTGGCGTGCTATCCATTCGTCCCGGACGCTGTGTCTGAAGGCCGCAAGGGCTTCCGCGTCCGGACAGTCGATGATTTGATTCTTTTTGACTAAGAACCGATTCCAGAGCTTCTTGGCTGACTCTCCGGGCTACTGGACAATGTGGCTTAGGTCTTCGGCGTCTGGTGGCCGGACATATGTTCCTTGGAAGTTGTTAAGGAAGGCTTCTTCCAAGTCTTCCCAACTGCCTATGGAATTTTCAGGCAGACTGTTTAGCCAGTGCCGAGCTGGCCCTTTTAGCTTTAGTGGGAGGTATTTAATGGTGTGGAGGTCGTCCCCATGGGCCATATGGATGTGGAGGATAAAATCCTCTATCCATACCGCGGGATCGGTTGTTCTGCCGTATGATTCAATGTTGACGGGTTTGAATCCTTCGGGGAATTCATGCTCCATTACTTCATCGGTGAAGCAAAGCGGGTGTGTGGCGCCTCTATATTGGGCCACACCACGAGTAACTACGAAGGAGTCCATTTGCAGTTTTCGGCTCGGGCGTGGCTAGGTTTGTCACGTCCGAATAGGTAGCTGTCGTCGCGTATCGAGGCATGCCTTCGCGATCCGTAGATCGGTCTTGCGTGTCCTGCTCTACTGTCCAAGTCCCGCTGCCGATCGTGTGGACAATAGTGAGCTGCACTATTCTTGCCTTTAGGGCGAGGCGGGGTGGTCTGGTGTTCGGCTTGAGTTGCTTCTTTATACGGACAGAGTTGCTGGCGACCTGCCGCACTGCGTGATGATGGTATAGGCTCCAACGCCTCGTGATCGAACTGATGTAGCAATCTATGCTTCGGGTAGCTTTTGGCTAGGCCACTAAGGTCGTATTCTTCGGTGACCAGGACTTGGGTCCATCTATCGTTGAGTAGGTCTTGGTCAGCTTGAAGCTGCTACTGCTTCTTTTTCAGGCTCCTTGCAGTAGCTATAAGCCTGTGCTTGAAGCGTTCCTGCTCGAGGGGCTCTTCGGGTACGATGAAGTAGCTGGTCGCCAGTTTATATAGACACCGGAGGGATCTAGGGTTACATAGAGTCGGTTACATAAGAAGGAATCTTCATAGCTGGTCGCCAAGCTTGCCTTCCATACCAAGGAGAGTCCAATCCGGACACAGGTATAGTCTTCGGCCTTCGTGTCTTGACAGCCCATCAGTCCGGCCCATTGATAATAGGCCGGACGCCCGAGGACCCCTTAGTCCAGGACTCCCTTAGCCGCCTCCAGCTCTAAGGAAACAACTTCCGAATCTGTGAAAGCCCAGCTCAGGATGTGGCTCGCCGCGTCCGAATAGTTGAGCGCCATGCCTTGGCCAAGACAACCTTCTTCGGATGGGCCGAAAGGTAAGGCACTGATTCCCTCCTTGGGGTCAGGGAAGGAGAGGAAGCGAGTCGTGCCACTGTATATGATGCTTGGAGGAGTGGAAGCATCCGTCGGCGGGGCCAACGGGGGAGAAAAGGGCCCTATAGACATGATGGATGCCAAGGTCAGAGATGGTGATGAGACCCTTGGGGAAGGAGGACAAAGTGAGTAAGAGGCACGCCGGCCTTATGGGGAGTAGCGGTGGAAGGCCGAGGAGGAAGAAGCCACGATGAGAGAACATGATAAGTTGCGCCACGGTGAAAAGAAACCAAATTTATAGGCGGGCCTCCCTCCTTCCGTACCCCCCGCATTCGGGGAAGTTACAGCGCGCGAAAATCAAGCGCGGCCTTGGGGAGCGAGGGAATTAAAAGCCGGAGAGATGAACTGGCACAGTCCTCGCGAAGATGAGCTATCGCGACATCCCATCAAGGGTACAAGCCGTTTTACTTTCCCACTACACCCGCATGCGTCGCCTGTTCCTGAGGCGGGCGCCATCACTATCTTCTCTAGGCCCACCCCCACCAAGGCTCGGGCGCGCCTCCCCCCTTTTCTTTGACCAGAACCAAAGCTCGTTGTGGGCAGGCCCGGGGGCTGCTGACGGAGTAATTAAACACGGGGTATACCCGATTTACTAAATATATGTGCCCGCTCGATGGTATAAACACTTCATATATTTTAGCCTAGAAGAAGCCATAGTAAAGAAAGTAAAAACTGATAAAACGCGGCGAGGTAACTCCAATGTCATCCGTGACGCACACGGGGGCTACCTTCCCGAGCTGGCAAGGATAAGCGTCGGCTGGGCAGGGCTGGCCTTGCAGCACACTCCACCGACCAGGCCTTGAATGCCTGACCAGACTACAAACGTTGCCTGACGCAGGGCTACGTTTAGGGCCATCATCACGATGACCTAAGAGGCGCAATACAAGACGAGATGCCGGCCATCAATAAAGACAGGAGGGTGGTGCGCCGCGTCACGTCAGGTATGGTACTCGAGAGCCTGACCTGATGCAGTGTCAGGTTATCTCCTGACTGGTCGACAAGAGCAAGTGGACGAGGCGCGACGAATATCTCCATCTGTTCAGTGTGTCAAATTTATTAGTAAGACCAAGTGCTGTACCCGAGGTCTATATTAGGGGAGGGTCGTGGTCGAACTGAGGAGGAGATTTTTCCTAGCAACCAGCCAACCACACTCACACAACAAGCACTTAGCAGAAGATAGGAAGAGAAAGGAGAGGTAGTCATCTGGGCACTCTAGAGAGTACCCCGACCACCTCCTATCACACCCCGACCATCATATTTGTATACCCAAACACTTGTATCTTTGTGCTGATATGAAATACCAACATGACGTAGGGTTTTATGCCTCGACGGCGGCCTGAAGCTGTCTAAACCCCTCTGTGTTCCTGCTCTTCCTGGTAATCCTCGTGAGTTGATTGGCTTAATGTTTTAGCCCCTGGCCGAACTAACAAATATGGGGTATCCTCGATCCCCGGGTCTGGAGATCACCCTCTGACGCACACAATGACGTATTTATGTGCGAACATAACGCGAATGATAAAGTAATCAGGGGGCTTACATAAGGGACCCACTATCATTTTGATATGTGCTGCTCTCACAACTTAAAACTCATAAGCCTGCAGAGGTCGGGTGTATGCTCATTGTGTTTGTATCCTCTTAACGCACCATTTTGAACTCGTAAAGTCCACCCTTTATTATATTATGAAAAATGTATTTGGCAACCCTGACCGTTTTGCAAAAATGGCACACCACCTGGATGCCGCCTATTTTAAATCCGACGCACGCGACACGTTCCAGTGAGCCGTTTCGTTTTTTCTGTTGCTGGTGTGTGGGCCATCGCTCCACGCCCGCCTCGCTCGAACCGTCTCCCCCGATGCGTGACTTAACTCCCCCCACCACTGCCTCAATTCATTTGGTAACTGCGCGCCCGCTCACTGGTTCTCGGCCGCTCCGCCCGCACTCTCTCTCCGCCGACGGCGAGCGGCGTCGCCTTCTCCGGCCGATTCTCGGCGCTAGTGTTCTACTCCACCGGCGAGTCTCGACTCAATCCCCCTCACATCCGCCCCAATAGTTCATGCTCTGTTTCTTGACGCCGTTAGTGGCGGGATGTTCGTCGGGTTGGTCGCAGGTTAGAACAGACGAGGAATGCGCCCAATACATTCAATTTGTGGTGCAGTTGCTATTTGTTAGCCCCTGTTTTGCATGCACATCATTTTACTGTGTAATTTGCCGTTTTCGATTTTGTGGGTAGTTGCCATCATTTTTGAACTGATCCCCTCTGCTACACGTTTTGATTCTGATTTCTAGGGTTTTCTCTAGATGCAAAACCATTATGTCTCCGTTCATGATTCACTGCTGTTATCCTATGATGATTTCTGCCGTTATTTTGGTCGCCGGTAGGGTTTGGTGCGGGGATTTTACAACGAGTCTCCTCACTCTATATCTATGTTGGGCTCCATTTTATCATGCTCTGTTCATGCACTTATGGTTGCAGTGAAGGCATTGAACTACCACCTGCATAATTAGGTTCTTTGGTGAGAATCCCATACTATTTGTGTGTTTTATATGCATTTCATCTTGTTTTGTGTTTAGGCTGTCATGATGGACTGTTTGTTCAAGCACTATCAGTGGTGTCTCGTTTCATGATGTATTTTGTTCAACTTTTGTGTTTCTAACTGATGGATGTTCCATCATTTAACTTACCTGAACTTTAATTGTGAATATTACCATCAGTAGTGTGTATAATTTATCAGGAGTCCATCGTAAAATTTATCATGTTACTAATTTTTTTAGTACTTAGTGCTGTGATGTCCAATATATGTGTTTGTGTGTAAGTTGTTGCCATCCCTAATTTGCATAAGTTATCTTGCCCGATACATACATTTTATCAGTGTTTCATAAGCAAAAAAAATTCAGGTATTCAATATCTAGTAGAAGCACACATGTCGTTGTTTTGTTTTCGTCCTTCTCTGTTGTAGATGAGTTATCTTGTTGTATGTTCACAAGTTACCAATGTATCATAAGAATATGTGTGTGACTATTAATTCAGCAACTACGCATCCTTTATGCTCACTTTTTTCTCTTTGTTATTCTTGTGTGTCAGGTCACAATGCCAAGGAAGCGCAAATTAGATGATGACTTTGAGGAGGTGAAACCCTTAAAGAAGCATAAGCCTCCCTCAGATCAGAACATGGTTTCTCCTAGTGCTCTTGTGACTGCCTGTAAGAACATGTCAGATGAGAGAATGTCCGCGATTGATGACATGGATTTCACTAGTCTGCGGAATATCAAGTGTGATAATCTGTTCAATCAGCTTTCTCAATGGCTTTCTAGTCTATATGACCCTGATTCCCGTGAGGTCGTTGTACCTGGTCGCGGAAGGTTACCGGTCAATGAAGAGTCTATGCATCGTATAATGGGTGTGCCCCGAGGTGATATTGTGGTGGATTTCAAGGTTCCTACAGATGCACAACTTGAGCTCGTGGGAGATCTTTTTGGTGATCTTGGACATGCTCCTAAAACTGTGGATGTATTAAATCTTATCTTGAGCACTAACTGGCGTGATGACAATTTCAAGCGCTTGTGGCTTGTGCTTGCTGCCAGCACTGTGATGGCGCCGACGACTTCTAACAAGATCAGCACCAGATGGTATCCTGTGTTGGTAAGCACATCTGGCTATCTTTCTAGTTCACACTTTTTATCTCTTTTCTTTTTTGTTTTTACCTGGTAACTTTTTTTCTTCTTAGTCTGATGATTATGCACATATGCACTTGATAACTTTCCCTGATTTGGAGTGTGGTAATTTATGTCCCTTGATTTTTTTTATGATCTGAAGTGTGGTAATTATGTATTAATGCACCTGATAACTTTTTCTGAAAGTGTGGTAATTATATAGTAATGCATCTGATAACTTTTTCTGAAAGTGTGGTAATTATATAGTAATGCACCTGATAACTTTTTTCTTAAAGTATGGTAATTATATAGTAATGCACC
Organism: Aegilops bicornis; assembly: GCA_021605145.1. Classification (NCBI taxonomy): domain Eukaryota; kingdom Viridiplantae; phylum Streptophyta; class Magnoliopsida; order Poales; family Poaceae; genus Aegilops; species Aegilops bicornis. The sequence continues at coordinate 126,316,086 of CM038673.1, read as the reverse complement.
TGATAACTTATTTATGCCTTGCAATATGGTATTTTTGTCTTTCTTCTCAATAATGTGGTAATGTTGTACTTATGTACTTGGTGATACAATGCTTTAACAGTGTTGTAAGTGTCTACTTATGTCCCCTGCTAACTTGTTGCATACATTCCTCTATTGTTTCAAGTGTTTTCTTTTTTTACAGCAAAATATTGGCAATGTAAAAAACCTCAAATGGTGCAAATTTATTGCGGATCAGCTTCACAAAGCCCTTTCAAAAGGAAAGCCTATGACGGGCTGCCTCCTATTCTACAATGTTAGTCCCCCTATTTCTTTTTGTTCCCATGATTTTTGGATTGTATATCTTATTCCGCAAACAGCTAGATGATAATGACCTTTTCTGTTTTTCCAGCTTCTGTATATAGATGCTATTGACTTAACTGGCCTTGGTATCATCTTGCCTAATGGTCCTTTTGCAATTAATGTGTGGACGAATGAGTTGGCATCGAAATTTCTCCGGATGGATGTCCAGAGGGACAAGCTTTCTTATGGGAAATTACCGGTAATTTGATATTGTCATTTTTCTTACCTTCTATGTATTGCCATCTGTTTTATCATGATTTTTATTTGTTTTTTATCATATTTTTTCGGCTTAAGCCCCAATATGGCCTAGACTATTGCTTGTTTGGTGGCTTACAAGGTCTAGATAAATTCATGCGTGTTCATGCACCGCACAACTGTTCTGAATATGTCTTTTTACTCTTTTTTGTGCTTTTGAATATTTTTCTTTTCTCTTTCCTGGTAAATATTGTTATAAAGACCTAGTACTTTTACTTTTTTTAGGATGGTAACTTTTTTTATATAGTTTGGGTTCTCAATTGGAATAACTTCTTTTGAGCTTATCTTTGTGTGGTATTTTTAGTAGTTTTTGCATGGTAATTAATGTCTCTCACAACCTGATTATTTATTTTTTCATTCATGTTTTTTCTATCAGAAACTTGCTAAAGCTTCTGCTATTGTGGGTCGCTTTTCGTCTGACATGGTTGGCCTCCTGGGTGGTCTTCTTAATGAGTTCATGTCCTTGGATGACGAAGACAACTCATGGATGTCCCGTGTGTTAGAGAGCCAACTCAAGGGTTTATCTTCTGCTGCTGGGAAGACGGCAAGCACCCGTCCTGCATCCCGTTCACGTGAAGTAAAAGATACCGGCAAGCAAACTGTTGAAGGTTCAAATTCTGATCATGAGCATGATGATGGTGGCGGTGATGGTCACTCTGATGAAGATCTATATTTTCACGTTCATTACCATGGTTCTTCAGGTGGACTGAATGCCCATGAGGCTTCAGGTAGTCGGGGTAGTGCTGGACCAAATGCCCATGATGCCTCAGGTAGTGGCGCAGCAAATGTAGATGTGGGTGCAACCATGTTTGCAACTGCCAATGTGTCGGTAAGGTCAGCTGGAATTGATGGAACTACTACTGCAGGAACCGATCAGCCTCTCGAGTCTCAGATTATGCTTACTGCATGTTCCGGGAATGTATCTAGTGATGGATTGCATAACCAGCCAGATATGCCGGATACTCAAAATGAGGCTGCTATTGATGCTTCCGTGAAGAGGTGCGGTTCTTCTCTCGTCCGTAACTTGGATAAGCAATATTCCAGGGGTCGCAAGAAATTATGCCTACCTTCTCCGCCCATGGCCACTGGTACAACTGTTTCTGACCAGCCATGATTGGATGATACACATCGTTGTATCAAGGCAATGATCATCAATTAGCTTGCCATTGTAGGCCCTGATAAGGACACTAACTCAGTAATTGCCAATCCCATGCGGAAGAAGCAACATCCTCGCAAGTGAGTTTCTTATCATCTGCTAGTTGAGTTCTTTTTATTTCATTTTATATATTGCATTTTTGTACATATTTAGATGTTGTTACTCTTTTGTGTTATAACTTTTCCTAGAACCTATCTTCTGATAATTAGAAGTAACTCTGTCTGGAAAGTTTTTATTGCTTAATAAGCCTGTGTTCCTGTCTAGTATGAATAGTAATTATATCCTGGTAAGGCTCATAACTTTTAGTAGTTATTTTCACGATAATAAATTTAGTTTTTTATTTGAACAATATGTAGTTTAACTTTGTTTGCATGATAAGTTTAGTAATTATATGTAGTTTAACTTTGTTTGCATGATGCCGAATCTCAATATGCTTCGTCTTGAAGTGTTGCACCGGGTTGAGAGAAATCTTGATGGCACTTTCATTGTCACACCAAAGAGGCACTTTGTCACAAATGACACCGTAATCCTTTAAAGTTTGCCTCATCCATAAGAGTTGTGCACAACAACTACCGGCCGCCACATATTCCGCTTTGGTGGGCAGAGAGATACACAACTTTGCTTCTTGGAAGACCAACTCACCAAAGAGCAACCAAGAAATCGGGCACCCTCCTAAGTGGACTTCCTATCCACTTTGTCTCCCGCCCAATCGTAATCCAAATATCCTACAAGATTGAAGTTTGCTCCTCTTGGGTACCATAAGCCAAAGTTTTGGGTATGAGCCAAATATCGAAAGATTTGCTTGACCGCCACAAAGTGGCTTTCCTTAGGTGCGGCTTGAAACCGTGCACACATTCCCACACTCAACATGATATCCGGTCTAGATGCACAAAGGTAAAGCAAGGAGCCAATCATGGAGCAATATACCTTTTGATCCACCGCTTTACCACTGGGATCTATGTCAAGTTGGCATTTGACAGGCATTGGAGTGGAAGACGGCTTGACATCACTTAGCTCGAATCTCTTGAGCATGTCTTGACTATATTTGGCTTGGTTGATGAAGGTTCCTTCTCTTCTTTGCTTGACTTCGAACCCGAGAAAGAACTTCAACCCTCCCATCGAAGACATCTTGAACTTTGAGGTCATGAGAGCGGCAAATTTCTCATTGAAAGCTTTGTTAGGGGAACCAAAGATAATATCATCAACATATAGTTAGCACACAAACAACTCCCCTTTAACCTTCTTAGTAAAAAGAGTGGGGTCGATTTTCCCAACTTCGAAACCACGATCTTGCAACAACTCGGTAAGGTGGTCATACCACGCACGTGGGGCTTGTTTAAGGCCATAGAGTGCCTTAGCGAGTTGATACACATGATCCGGGAAGTAGGGATCCTCGAACCCGAGGGGTTGTTTGACATACACCAACTAATTAATAGGACCATTAATAAAATCAATCTTCACATCCATTTGTTGCAACTTGAAGATATGATGAGAAGCATAAGCTATCAACAAACGAATGGATTCAAGGCGAGCAACGGGAGCAAAGGTTTCACCATAGTCGATACCCTCGACTTGGGAGTAGCCTTGTGCTACCAATCTTGCCTTGTTGCGAACGATGGTCCCATGAGCATCTTGCTTGTTCTTGAATATCCACTTGGTTCCAATGACATTATGGTTCCCCGTTGGCCTTGGCACCAATCTCCACACCTTGTTCTACTCGAAGTTGTTGAGTTGTTAATGCATGCCATTGAGCCAATCCGGATCTTCGAGCGCCTCATAGACCTTTTGGGGTTCAACACAAGAGACAAACACGTGATGTTCACAATAGTTTGCCAATTGTCTACGAGTGCTTACCCCCTTTCGAACGCTTCCGAACACATTCTTCATGAGATGACCCTTGGTAGAGAGCTTGGACGCAATATTGGCGGCACGACGCTCCAATTCCTCCTCGGGGGTGAGTTGAGGAGCGGTCACTTGATCATCTTGAGCGCCATCTTGAGCTTGTTCTTGATCATGAGCTTGCTCTTGATCTTGAACTTGCTTGGAGGAGAGAACTTGACCTTGGTTATCACTTGGTGATTCAACACCGTCTTGAGATTGATCTTGCCCTTGGTCTTGTTCATGATGTTGAGGGCCTTCACTTTGTTCTTCGAAAGCGTGTGGGTCTTGGGTTGGTGATGGTTCCACTTGAGTGGAACATTGTCCTTCTCCTTCGGCCACAAGGGGTTCCTCAATGGGTAGGATATGACCAACACCCATTCTTCTTATGGCTTCGGGAGGAATTTCATCACCTACATCACAAGTACCACTTTGCTCCACTTGGGAGCCGTTATTCTCATCAAACTCCACATTACACGTCTCCTCAATAAGTCCCGTGGACTTATTGAGAACATGGTAAGCATGGGAGTTTGTAGCATAACCAACAAATATGCCCTCATGAGCTCTAGCCTCAAATTTAGACAAACGAACACCTTGATTGAGAATGAAAAACTTACACCCGAACACCCGGAAGTACTTGAGGTTGGGCTTGTTACCGGTGAGAATCTCATATGGAGTCTTGTTCAAGCCCTTGCGGAGGTAGAGTCGATTTTATGCATGACAGGCGGTGTTGATGGCTTCGGCCCAAAATTTGTATGGAGACTTGAACTCCGCCATCATGGTCCTTGCCACATCCATCAACATTCGGTTCTTCCTCTCTGCTACACAATTTTGTTGAGGGGTGTACGGTGCGGAATATTGATGCTTAATCCCCTCGTCACTAAGAAACTCATCTAAGGTGTAGTTCTGGAACTCGGTGCTGTTGTCACTTCTTATTGTCAAGATCTTTGCATTGTGTTGACGTTGGGCTTCATTTGCAAAGTCAATGATGGTTTGTTGGGTCTCACTCTTCCTCTTGAAGAAATATACCCAAGTGTATCTTAAATAGTCATCCACAATCACCAAGCAATACTTTCTACCCCCAAGACTATCAAAGGATGGAGGCCCAAAGAGATCCATGTGAAGGAGCTCCAAAGGCCTCTTCGAGTAAATGATAGTCGTGGGAGCGTGAACCTTCTCATGCAGCTTTACTTCGATACAAGCACTGCTGTCAGATCACGGGTTCTGGCAAAACCCTTAAGGTTCGAACACTGGGGTGCACGCGGAGATTTCCTCCCTACGGATCTACGCCCAAGCTCGCTAAGATCTCGCGGATGAACTCGACGAACTCGCAACACAAAGACACAAGATTTATACTGGTTCGGGCCACCGTTGTGGTGTAATACCCTACTCCAGTGTGTGGTGGTGGATTGCCTCTGGGGCTAATGATGAATAGTACAAGGTGAAGAACAGCCTCCTGAGGTTGGGGTGTTCTTGTGTTTGGTGTGTGGCTAAGGATTGACTCTCGATCAGATGTGATCAAGCTGCCCCCTATTGTGGTGGCTAGTTCTACTTATATAGGCCCTGGTCCTCTCCCCAAATATTGAGCAGGAAGGGAGCCAACAATGGCCAAATTGAAAGGGGACAACTAGTACAGCTTATCCTGACAAAAGCGATCTTCGCCCGCGGAAAGCTCTGGTGGTGACACCGACTCGGGCTCCACGGTGACCTCCGTCCTAGCGACAATGGAGCCGTCAAAGAGGTTCTCCGCCGTGGAGAAAGGCAAAGCCCCTTGGGAGGGACCCGACTCCCCGGCGCCCAAGCGAGGACGTGGCCGTCCCTGCGAGCATGCCGCGACCCCCGGCTCTCGGGGTGGCGCTGCAGTGCGTGGAAGGAGTCGCTCTGGTCGCGGCAGTCCTGTCGATGAATGGAGACGCGCCGTGGTTGCGCCCCCCCCCCCCGACCGCGGTTCCATGCGTCAGAGGTGCTTCCGGAGTTCATTGTCTGGTCGGAGGACCCGACCGGCAACTGGCTCCAGCTCCCCCGCTTCTTTGCTGACGAGCTGCCAGCCTCCGGTCCAGGCGGACTCTGGCTGCAAGTAGAGGGTTGCTGCAGCCGGGCTTCTTGGGTCGCGGTCGAGGTCTCCGTCACGGGAAACATAGCTCTGGCCCGCGGTTGGCAGACGTTCGCCCGCGCGCGCGGCATGTGCAGGCGGTGCACCCTCCACTTCAAGTTCCGCGGTGACGCGACCCTCTACGTGAGTGTGTTCGGGGAAGACGGTCGCCGCGCCGGATGCTGCCCTGAGGTGAATGGCGGCAAGGAGGTTCTTGGCCTTGGTGATGGTCGGGACGAGGAGGAGGACGAACCCACCGGCGGCGCCTCGTCTGGCTATGGTGGCTCCTCCCTTGGCGACAGTTCCAGCAGCGGCGACCTTGATCAGCCGCCATGCCGCTGCACCCGCTTCGAAGGTGGTAGCGGATCGTCTCGTCGCCGCACATCAGTGAAGCGCGAGGAGGTGTCCGACTAGACCCGGGACACCGCCAAGGCCCTGCCCCCGTCGGCTGCTGCAGAGGCGAGCGCCGCTTTGGTAATGTTCCCCTTTCCCTTCCTGCATCGAAATGAAACCAGCATGAGCCCAGAGGGGCATGTATTGAACCATAACTTATTAACCATTATGCTACGCATGTTGTTTCAATGCTATGTGGCTATTTTGTGCAAAGATAACTTAGCCTGGTGCATTCGGGGCTCCCTTCTCCTTACAAGGCATTTATTTCCTCATGTCCGTCTTGACCTTGTGGTGTGCGATTGCTTAGGAACTGCAAAAAACTCGTTAGGGGGTTTGCCAGGAGATTTGTCGTTCACCCAAGCCTTGACCCGGCTCCTTGTATCGCGGTACCTGAGGGGCACAGATTTGGAGAGATGCGCCAGCTTTCGGGCTCAAACGAGGGTGGCTCGCGAGAAGGCAGAGAGAAGAAAAACGCTCGTGAGGGCACCTGCCTATGTAGCGCCCGTCATGAGGTATGCGAGAGAGAGAACATGAGTGATCCAGAGCCGGAAAATGCGGTAAGAGGCGAGGGAATCGAAACAACAAGGAACACCAGAAGCAAATTTTGATTAAGGAAAAGCGAGCCAACTACGGAAAGCAAATGAAAAGCCGCGTCCGGCACATAATCTTGTCTTCAAGTCTTCTCACCAGCGCGGAGCTAAGTGCTGCCACTAGGCGTGGAAGGGAGCCCCAGGGCCTGAGGCCAACACTCCTGAGACTCCGGGGCATGTACAGCCCCACTCATTATTACGTGAGAGTGTCACGGGCGGCGATTCTTCATAGGCACCGGGCCTTCTTCACAGGCTCTGGGCCTTTCTTCACAGGCTCTAGGCCTTGCTTCATGGGTAGAACTTCCAGAGGTGCTGGATGTTCCAGGCGTTCTGGATGGGTATCCCGTCCTGTGTCTCCAGGCGCGCGGTGTCAGGCCTGGAGACATGGGCGACCCTGAACGAGCCCTCCCACATGGGTGAAAGCTTGTGCAGCCCTTCCCTAGAAAGGACCCGCCTCAGGACGAGGTAGCCCGCCTTGAGCGTCTTGGAGCGGATGCTGCGGCAATGGTATCGCTGCAGCGCTTGTCGGGTACTCTTGCCGCCTCGCAGTGCCAGGGCAACGTTTCCTCCCCAAAGATGAGGTTCATCCTCGCTCAAGGCCCCGCTGCATTTCATCGAACGCCAGGACCCATGCGGAGCGATGCTTGACCTCGTGAGGAAGGACTGCTTCAGCTCCGTAGACAAGTGATGTCTACTACGCAACCTTCTTCTTGTAGACGTTGTGGGCCTCCAAGTGCAGAGGTTTGTAGGATAGTAGCAAATTTCCCTCAAGTGGATGACCTAAGGTTTATCAATCCGTGGGAGGCATAGGATGAAGATGGTCTCTATCAAACAACCTTGCAACCAAATAACAAAGAGTCTCTTGTGTCCCCAACACACCCAATACAATGGTAAATTGTATAGGTGCACTAGTTCGGTGAAGAGATGGTGATACAAGTGCAATATGGGTGATAGATATAGGTTTTTGCAATCTAAAAATATAAAAACAGCAAGGTAACTAATGATAAAAATGAGCGTAAACGGTATTGCAATGCTAGGAAACAAGGCCTAGGGTTCATACTTTCACTAGTGCAAGTTCTCTCAACAATAATAACATAATTGGATCATATAACTATCCCTCAACATGCGACAAAGAGTCACTCCAAAGACACTAATATCGGAGAACAAACGAAGAGATTATTGTAGGGTACGAAACCACCTCAAAGTTATTCTTTCCGATCAATCCATTGTGCTATTCCTATAAGTGTCACAAACAACCCTAGAGTTCGTAGTAAAATAACACCTTAAGACACACATCAACCAAAACCCTAATGTCACCTAGGTACTCCAATGTCACCTCAAGTATCTGTGGGTATGATTATACGATATGCATCACACAATCTCAGATTCATCTATTCAACCAACACATAGAACCTCAAAGAGTGCCCCAAAGTTTCTACCGGAGAGTCAAGACGAAAACGTGTGCCAACCCCTATGCATAGGTTCATGGGCGGAACCCGCAAGTTGATCACCAAAAAATACATCAAGTGAATCAATAGAATAACCCATTGTCACCACGGTTATCCCATGCAAGACATACATCAAGTGTTCTCAAATCCTTAAAGACTCAATCCGATAAGATAACTCAAAAAGGGAAACTCAATCCATTACAAGAGAGTAGAGGGGGAGAAACATCATAAGATCCAACCACAATAGCAAAGCTTGCGATACATCAAGATCGTATCACCTCAGGAACACGAGAGAGAGAGATCAAACACATAGCTACTGGTACATACCCTCAGCCCCGAGGGTGAACTACTCCCTCCTCGTCATGGAGAACGCCGGGATTATGAAGATGGCCACCGGTGAGGGTTCCCCCCTCCGGCAGGGTGCCGGAACGGGTCCCGATTGGTTTTTGGTGGCTACAGAGGCTTGCGGCGGCGAAACTCCCGATCTATTCTGTTCCTCGATTGTTTTTGGGTATATTGGTATATATAGGAGGAAGAAATACGTCAGGGGAGCCACGAGGGGCCCATGAGGGTGGAGGGCGCGCCCAGGGAGGTGGACGCGCCCCCCTGCCTCGTGCCTTCCCCATTGCTTCCCTTACGTACACCCCAAGTCTTCTGGATTGCTTCCGTTCCAAAAATAACTCCCCCGAAGGTTTCATTCCGTTTGGACTCCGTTTGATATTCCTTTTCTGCGAAACACTAAAACAAGGGAAAAACATAAACTGGCACTGGGCTCTGGGTTAATAGGTTAGTCTGAAAAATAATATAGAAGTGTTTAATAAAGCCCATAAACATCCAAAACAGATAATATAATAGCATGGAACAATAAAAAATTTTAGATAGGTTGGAGACATATCAGCATCCCCAAGCTTAATTTCTGCTCGTCCTCGAGTAGGTAAATGATAAAACGGAAAATTTGATGTGGGATGCTACCTAACATATTTATCAATGTAATCTTCTTTATTGTGGCAAGAATATTCAGATCCATAAGATTCAAAACAAAAGTTTAATATTGACATGAGAACAATAATACTTCAAGCATACTAACATAGCAATCATGTCTTCTCAAAATAACATGGCCAAAGCAAGCTATCCCTACAAAATCATATAGTCTAGCTATGCTCTATCTTCACCACACAAAGTATTTAAATCATGCACAAACCCGATGACAAGCCAAGCAATTGTTTCATACTTTTGATGTTCTCAAACTTTTTCAATCTTCACGCAATATATGAGCGTGAGCCATGGATACAACACTATAGGTGGAATAGAATGGTGGTTGTGGAGAAGACAAAAAGGAGAAGACAGTCTCACATCAACTAGGCATATCAACGGGCTATGGAGATGCCCATCAATAGATATCAATGTGAGTGAGTAGGGATTGCCATGCAACGGATGCACTAGAGCTATAAGTGTATGAAAACTCGAAAAGAAACTAAGTGGGTGTGCATCCAACTCGCTTGCTCACGAAGAACTAGGGCATTTTGAGTAAGCCCATCATTGGAATATACAAGCCAAGTTCTATAATGAAAAATTCCCACTAGTATACGAAAGTGACAACATAGGAGACTCTCTATCATGAAGATCATGGTGCTACTTTGAAGCACAAGTGTGGTAAAAGGATAGTATCATTGCCCCTTCTCTATTTTTTCTCATTTTTTTGTTTGGGGGCCTCTTTTTCTTTTTTATGGCCTCTTTTTTTCTCCCTTTTTTTTATTTTTCATCCGGAGTCTCATCCCGACTTGTGGGGGAATCATAGTCTCCATCATCCTTTCCTCATTGGGACAATGCTCTAAAAATGATGATCATCACACTTTTTCTTCTTACAACTCAACAATTACAACTCGATACTTAGAACAAAATATGACTCTATATGAATGCCTCCGATGGTGTACTGGGATATGCAATGACTCATGAGTGACATGTATGAAAGAATTATGAACGATGGCTTTGCCACAAATACTATGTCAACTACATGATCATGCTAAGCAATATGACAATGATGGAGCGTGTCATAATAAACGGAACTGTGGAAAGTTGCATGGCAATATATCTCAAAATGGCTATGGAAATGCCATGATAGGTAGGTATGGTGGCTGTTTTGAGGAAGGTTTATGGTGGGTGTATGATACCGGCGAAAAGTGAGCGGTATTAGAGAGGCTAGCAATGGTGGAAGGAAGAAGGGTGCGTATAATCCATGGACTCAACATTAGTCATAAAGAACTCATATACTTATTGCAAAAATCTACAAGTTATCAAAGCAAAGTACTACGCGCATGCTCCTATGGGGATAGATTGGTAGGAAAAGCCCATCGCTCGTCCTCGACCGCCACTCATAAGGAAGACAATCAATAAATATATCATGCTCCGACTTCATCACATAACAGTTCACCATACGTGCATGCTACGGGAATCACAAACTTTAACACAAGTATTTCTCAAATTCACAACTACTCAACTAGCATGACTCTAATACCACTATCTTCATATCTCAAAACAATCATAAGGAATCAAACTTCTGATAGTATTCAATGCACTTTATATGAAAGTTTTTATTATATCCCTCTTGGATGCCCATCATATTAGGACTAAATTCATAACCAAAGCAAACTACCATGCTGTTATAAAGACTCTCAAAATAATATAAGTGAAGCATGAGAGCTCATATATTTCTTCAAAATAAAGCCACCGCCGTGCTCTAAAAGGATATAAGTGAAGCACTAGAGCGAACGACAAACTACTCCGAAAGATATAAGTGAAGATCAATGAGTAGTTTAATAATTATGCAACTATGTGAAGACTCTCTAACATTTAAGAATTTCATATCTTGGTATTTTATTCAAACAGCAAGCAAAACAAAAGAAAATAAAATGACTCTCCAAGCAAAACACATATCATGTGGTGAGTAAAAATATAGCTCGAAGTAAAGTTACCAATGAACGAAGACGAAAGAGGGGATGCCATCCGGGGCATCCCCAAGCTTAGGCTCTTGGTAATCCTTGAATATTACCTTGGGGTGCCTTGGGCATCCCCAAGATTTGGCTCTTGCCACTCCTTATTCCATAGTCCATCGAATCTTTACCCAAAACTTGAAAACTTCACAACACAAAACTTAACAGAAAACTCGTAAGCTCCGTTAGTATAAGAAAATAAATCACCACTTAGGTACTGTAATGAACTCATTCTAAATTAATATTGGTGTAATATCTAATGTATTACAACTTATCTATGGTTCATACCCTCCGATACTACTCATAGATTCATCCAAATAAGCAAACATCACATAGAAAAACAGAATCTGTCAAAAACAGAACAGTCTGTAGTAATCTGTATCAAACGTATACTTCTGGAACTCTAAAAATTCTGAAATAAATTGGTGGACCTGAGTAATTTTTCTAGTAATCATCTGCAAAAAGAATCAACTAAATATCACTCTCCAGTAAAACTTTTTAGCTAATCTCGTGAGCGCTAAAGTTTCTGTTTTTTACAGCATGATCATAAAGACTTCACCCAAGTCTTCCCAAAGGTTCTACTAGGCACAAACACTAATTAAAACAAAAAACCACATCTAACAAGAATCTAGATAGATTATTTATTCCTAAACAGAACCAAAAAGCAAGAAATAAAAATAAAATTGGGTTGCCTCCCAACAAGCGCTATAGTTTAACACCCCTAGCTAGGCATGATGATTTCAATGATGCTCACATAAAAGATAAGAATTGAAACATAAAGAGAGCATCATGAAGAATATGACAAGCACATTTAAGTCTAACCCACTTCCTATGCATAGGGATTCTGTTAGCAAACAACTTATGGGAACAATAATCAACTAGCATAGGAAGGCAAAACAAGCATAACTTCAAAACATTAAGCACATAGAGAGGAAACTTGATATTATTGCAATTCCTACAAGTATATATTCCTCCCTCATAATAATTTTCAGTAGTATCATGAATGAATTCAACAATATAACCATCACATAAAGCATTCTTTTCATGATCTACAAGCATATAACTTTTATTACTCTCCACATAAGCAAATTTATTCTCATGAATAGTAGTGGGAGCAAACTCAACAAAATAACTATCATATGATTGAAAATTAAGATCAAGATGACAAGTTTCATGGTTATCATTATTCTTTAAAGCATACGGGTCATCACAATAATCATCATAGATAGGAGGCATGCTTTCATCATAGTAAATTTGCTCGTCAAAGCTTGGGGGACAAAAAATATCATCTTCATCAAACATAGCTTCCTCAAGCATGTGGCTTTGCATATCATTAGAATCATGGATATTCAAGGAATTCATACTAACAACATTGCTATCATGCTCATCATTCAAAGATTTAGTGCCAAACATTTTAATGCATTCTTCTTATAATACTTTGGCACAATTTTCCTTTCCGTCATACTCATGAAAGATATTAAAAAGATGAAGCGTATGAGACAAACTCAATTCCATTTTTTGTAGTTTTCTTTTATAAACTAAACTAGTGATAAAACAAGAAACAAAAAGATTAGATTGCAAGATCTAAAGATATACCTTCAAGCACTCACCTCCCCGTCAACGGCGCCAGAAAAGAGCTTAGTTGACGGGGTGTGTGTGCCGCTTACCTAGCCTCCCCGGCAACGGCGCCAGAAAAGAGCTTGATGTGTACTACGCAACCTTCTTCTTGTAGACGTTGTTGGGCCTACAAGTGCAGAGGTTTGTAGGACAGTAGCAAATTTCCCTCAAGTGGATGACCTAAGGTTTATCAATCCGTGGGAGGCAAGGGATGAAGATGGTCCCTCTCAAACAACCCTGCAACCAAATAACAAAGAGTCACTTGTGTCCCCAACACACCCAATACAATGGTAAATTGTATAGGTGCACTAGTTCGGCGAAGAGATGGTGATACAAGTGCAATATGGGTGATAGATATAGGTTTTTGTAATCTGAAAATATAAAAACAGCAAGGTAAGATAGATATAGGTTTTTGTAATCTGAAAATATAAAAACAGCAAGGTAACTAATGATAAAAATGAGCGTAAACGGTATTGCAATGCAAGGAAACAAGGCCTAGGGTTCATACTTTCACTAGTGCAAGTTCTCTCAACAATAATAACATAATTGGATCATATAACTATCCCTCAACATGCAACAAAGAGTCACTCCAAAGTCACTAATAGCGGAGAACAAACAAAGAGATTATTGTAGGGTCCGAAACCACCTCAAAGTTATTCTTTCCGATCAATCCATTGGGCTAATCCTATAAGTGTCACAAACAACCCTAGAGTTAAGTAGTAAAATAACACCAAGACACACATCAACCAAAACCCTAATGTCACCTAGATACTCCAATGTCACCTCAAGTATCCGTGGGTATGATTATACGATATGCATCACACAATATCAGATTCATCTATTCAACCAACACATAGAACCTCAAAGAGTGCCCCAAAGTTTCTACCGGAGAGTCAAGATGAAAACGTGTGCCAACTCCTATGCATAGGTTCATGGGCAGAACCCGCAAGTTGATCACCAAAATATACATCAAGTTAATCAATAGAATAACCCATTCTCACCATGGTTATCCCATGCAGGACATACATCAAGTGTTCTCAAATCCTTAAAGACTCAATCCAATAAGATAACTCAAAAATGGAAACTCAATCCATTACAAGAGAGTAGAGGGGGGTGGGAAACATCATAAGATCCAACTACAATAGCAAAGCTCGCGATACATCAAGATCGTATCACCTCAAGAACACGAGAGAGAGAGATCAAACACATAGCTACTGGTACATACCCTCAGCCCCAAGGGTGAACTACTCCCTCCTCGTCATGGAGAACGCCGGGATGATTAAGATGGCCACGGTGAGGTTCCCCCCCTCCGTGAGTCTTGAAGCAGGGTCCCGATTGGTTTTTGGTGGCTACAGAGGCTTGCGGCGGCGAAACTCCCGATCTATTCTGTTTCACGAAGGTTTTAGGGTATATTGGTATATATAGGAGGAAGAAATACGTCAGGGGGGCCACGAGGGGCCCACGAGGGTGGAGGGCGTGCCCAGGGGGGTGGGCGCCCCCCTGCCTCGTGCCTTCCTCGTTGCTTCCCTTACGTACACCCCAAGTCTTCTGGATTGCTTCCGTTCCAAAAATAACTCTCCCGATGGTTTCATTCCGTTTGGCTCCGTTTGATATTCCTTTTCTGCGAAACACTAAAACAAGGAAAAAATAGAAACTGACACTGGGCTATGGGTTAATAGGTTAGTCCCAAATATAATATAAAAGTTTTTAATAAAGCCCATAAGCATCCAAAACAGATAATATAATAGCATGGAACAATCGAAAATTATAGATACGTTGGAGATGTATCAACAAGGAAGAATGGGGTCTCGCCCGTTGGCTTGGTGGCGGTGGTGCGGATGGACCACAACACGGACTGGAGCTTGTCGTGCCAGCCCCTGCCACAAGCCTCGAGCTTATTCTTGAAGGTCCTGGTCTTGAGGCCCCTCAGGACCTCCGCGTTGGCGCGTTCGGCCTGACCATTGCTCCTGGGGTGCGCCACCGAAGCGTAGCAAATCTGCGTTCCAAGGTTAGCACAATAGGTTTTGAAGAGGTTACTAGTGAACTGCGAGCCGTTATCTGTGATGATGTGGTTGGGGACCTCGAAGCGGCTCACGAGGCCCTTGATGAACTTGACAGCAGAGCCAACTAGGATGGTACGGACGGCTTCCACTTCCGCCCACTTGGTGAACTTGTCGATGGCAACGTAGAGGCAGCGGTAGCCCCCAGGCGCTCGAGGGAACGGGCCCAAGATGTCCAGCCCCCATACCGCGAACGGCCACGCGAGCGGAATGGTCTGGAGGCCCTGAGCTAGCTGATGAATCTGCTTTGCGTGGAACTGGCAGGGTTCGCAGAACTTCACCTGCTCAGCTGCGTCGTTGAGCGCAGTGGGCCAGTAGAACCCACTGCGGAACACTTTGCCGACGAGGGTCCGTGATGACGAGTGGTGCCCGCAGTCCCCACCGTGTATGTCACTTAGTAGCTCCTTCCCCTGGCCCCTGGAAATGCAGCGCAGGGAAACATCGTTTGGCCGCTTCCTGTACAACTCACCGTCCTGGATGCAGTACGCCGTGGCTTGCCAAACCACACGCTCTGCATCCTCCTCCTTCTCTGGCAGCGCCCCTTGCATCAGATATTCCTTGAATTCCTTGGTCTAGCATCCCTCCTGAGGCTCGAGCGCCAAGAGCATGTGAGCTCCTGAGGTCGGGCCGCAGGCCGGGGCTCCTGTGGCAGGAGGCTGTGGGAGCTCCTCCCGAGGCTGAGCTGTGCTTGAAAGTGGTGGTGTCACCAATGGCTTGAAGAGCCGTTCCTCAAAGACACCGGGCTCTTGTGGCTGCCGCTTGGATGCTCTCTTGGTGATGTCGTCGGCTTCCTTGTTGGTGCCCCGCGGTACGTGCTGCAGCTCCAGGCCCAAGAACTGCTTCTCCATCTTGTGCACCTCCGCGAGGTATGCCTCCATATGCTCGTCCTTCGGCTCGTATACCTTGTTGGAGAAGTTGACGAGCAGCTGTGAGTCGCCTTTAACGGTAAGGAGCTTCACCCCCAGAGCTGCCGCGACCTTCAGGCCAGCTATGAGGCCTTCGTATTCCGCGATGTTGTTGGAGACCTTCTTGCCCTGCTGAAAGCAGAGTTGCACGGTGTAGTAGAGCTTATCCTGGGTGGGCGAGATGATTACTGCTCCAGCCCATGCGCCCTGATGCGCAAAGGTGCCATAGAAGTACATGACCCAACCATCTGGCTGCGCCCAAGATGCAGGCGATAGCGTGCGGCTCCTGGAAGCCCCCAGCCCCCTCATCTTGATGGTGGTCGTCGTTCCTTCTTGGTGGTGGCGGCAGTGGGGGAAGACCGGCGTTGCCCTGAGGTCGATCCTCACGAGGCTGGTCTCTCCAGGCACCCTCGCGAGGATGATCCTGCCAACGGTCCTCGCGAGGCCTACCGCGCCACTCCTGGCGCGGGCCACGGTCGTCCCAGCGTCCTCCACCATGTCCTCCTCCTCGGTCGTAGCCTCGGTCGCTGCGTTCGGGGCACCGACCGAAACGTCCTTCACGAATGGCTCTGATCTCTTGACAGTCACTGGTGTTGTGGGTGTTCAGGTTGTGGAAGGCGCAGAACGGTCGGCTGTTCTTGGATGACTCGGGCTGATCTCTGCCTTGCTTGGTGTCCGGCTCCGCTGTGAGCACAGCTGCTTCCTTGCGCTTCACGTCCTTGGCCTTGGCCTTCTTCTCCTCTGCACCCGGAGCTGGCAGCTCGAGGAGGGAAAGGCACCCCTCCTCCACTCTTGCGCACTTGGTCGCCAGGTTGAACAACTCCTCAGATGTGCACAACTCCTCATGGATAGCGAGCTCTTCCTTCATCTTGATGTTACGGACGCCATCGGAGAACGCGGAGATGATGGCCTCATCCGTCACCTTGGGGATCTTGAGGCGAGTGTTGTTGAAGCGTTGGAGGTACTTCTGGAGGGTCTCTCCTGGTTGTTGCTTCATGCGGCGTAGGTCACCCGCGGCCGACGGGCGGTCGCGAGTGCCCTGGAAGTTGGCGATGAAGCGGTCGCGCATCTCATCCCAGGAGGAGATCGAGCCGTGAGGCAGGTTCAGGAGCCACGAACGGGCGCCGTCCTTGAGTGCCATAGGGAACCGGTTCGCCATGAATTTCTCATCGCCATTGGCCGCTTCGATGCTCAGCTCGTAGAGCTGCAGGAACTCCGCAGGGTCAAGGGTGTCGTCGTAGCAAGGAGGCAGATCCGGCTTGAACTTTCCCGGCCAGGCGACGCTACGCAGCTCGGGGGTGAAGGCGCGGCAGCCGGCCGTGGTTGCCGGGGCCCATCTCAGAGGTGGAGCTTGGTCTTGATGAGGCCCGCGTACCGCCACCGCAGGTAGCACACGGTCTTGGCGAGGCGGCGCGGGGAGCGCAGGTGCAGCTTCTTGCGGCCGAGGAATTTCTTGGTAGCTTCTCTCTTGGCAGCGCACCGCATGGTGGGTCGCGCCATGGGGCCGCGCGCCTTGGCGTCAAGTCACCGTCTTGGGGCAGAGGTGGTGGAGGCGCTCCATGAGCCATGTCGCCCGTGGCTGGCGAAGGGCGAGGCAGAGAGAGGGACGACACCGAGGAGCCCCCTGCGGCGCGGATGAGCTCGGCGACGCGGTCGAGCCAGTCCTCGTAGAGGTCGTCGACCGGGCGGTAGCGCAGGAGCTCGTTCGCCATGAGGAGCGCGTCATGCGCGTCCATGAGAGCACGACATGCGTGGGACGAGGAACCGGTCGGGGTCAGCGATGCAGTGGCGGTGCGGCCGTCCTGCCGCACCGATGGATGCATCAAGGATGCTTACTGCTCGTTCCCCACCGGGCCGGTGGCGGCGTTGGCGGAAGGAGATGGAGAACAACGAGGTGGCTCGCTGACGGGAGCCGTCTGAGCAACGCGAGCGGTGAGGGCAGCCCGACGCTCAGCTCGAGTGCGGCGAGCGTCTGCTGTCGGTGTCAAAACCGGCGGATCTCGGGTAGGGGGTCCCGAACTGTGCGTCCAAGGCGGATGGTAACAGGAGGCAGGGGACACAATGTTTACCCAGGTTCTGGCCCTCTCGATGGAGGTAATATCCTACTTCCTTCTTGATTGATCTTGATGATATGAGTATTACAAGAGTTGATCTACCACGAGATCATAGAGGCAAAACCCTAGAAGCTAGCCTATGATTATGATTGTTGTTGTCCTACAGACTAAACCCTCCGGTTTATATAGACACCGGAGGGGGCTAGGGTTACACAGAGTCGCCATAAGGGAGGAGATCTACATATCCGAATTGCCAAGCTTGCCTTCCACGCCAAGGAAAGTCCCATCCGGACACGGGACGAAGTCTTCAATCTTGTATCTTCATAGTCCAACAGCCCGGCCAAAGTATATAGTCCGGCTGTCCAAGGACCCCCTAATCCAGGTCTCCCTCAGTAGCCCCTGAACCAGGCTTTAATGACGATGAGTCCGGCACGCAGATTGTCTCCGGCATTGCAAGGCGGGTTCTTCCTCCGAATACTCCATAGAAGAATTTGAACACAAGCATCGTGTCCGGCTCTGCAAAACAAATTCCACATACTATCATAGAGAGTATAATATTTCCACAAATCTAATCTTCTGACAACTTTTCATAGAGTGACATCACGCCATGGCCCAGTCATTATTCGAACCGTTTTTCTCAACCAGCTACTGCACATATTGCGAGGCGGTTTTCTTGGCACGTCTTTTCGAAGCAGAGATCGTCTCCCCTTATCACGGGATTCTCATCAATACGGGTGTGGGTAACCCAACCGTGCCATTAATCACGGTGCTTGGGGAATAAGCGAGTTTACCAGGCAGGCGAGGAGGCGCACAGTTTCCCCCGCCCTTATAAAGGGACAAGGACTAATCCTTTTTACCCATCCATTCTCGCGCACTCGAGCTCCAGCGCCCAAGTTCGCATTTTCTCCGCAAAACCACTCCAAACATGTCCGGAGCGGGAGGCAAGTGGATGGTCTCCTCCGTTACGGAGGAGAACATTACGAAGCTCCGGGAAGCCGGATACCTGGCCGCAGATATCGTGCACCGGCTCCCAGACGCGGGGCAGATCGTCCCCACCCCGAACCTCACGAAAGGGGTTTATTCCTTACCCATTTCGTCCGCGGGCTGGGATTTCCCCTCCACCCATTTGTCCGCGGGGTCATGTTCTACTACGGGCTGGACTTCCATGATCTAGCCCCCAATTTCATACTCAACATCTCGGCGTTTATCATCGTGTGCGAGGCCTTCCTCCGCATCAAGCCCCACTTCTGCCTGTGGCTGAAGACATTCAATGTTAAACCGAAGGTGGTGGTCGGCCAGCAAGCAGAGTGCGGAAGCTCCATGGTGGAAAAAATGCCCAACGTCACCTGGCTCGAAGGCTCCTATGTGGAGACCGTAAAGGGGTGGCAATCGGGGTGGTTCTACATCACCGAGCCGCGCGACACCAACTGGGTGGCGGCCCCCGGATTTCGATCTGGCATCCCCATGCGGCTCACCTCCTGGAAAGAGAAGGGCCTATCCTGGGGTTCATCGGTGGAGCTGACCGGACTCCAGAACTGCGTCAAAAACATGATAAGCAAGAAAATCAAGCTTGTCAACATGGTCCAAGTCATGCTCTTCCGCCGGATCCTCCCATGTCAAAGACGGACATTTAATATGTGGGAGTTCGACCCGGCTAAGCACCAGACGCTGCGAGAGCTCTTCGACACAACGCACCAGGACATCTAGAAGGTGCTGTTCAAGTCTGCCAAGGTACCTCCTCCCCTCACCGAGGATCACGGACTTAGCGCAAAGTGCCTCGCCAATCCGGTAAGATTATTATATCTCATAAGATGTTTCTTTCCCCAGTATAATCATGTGAGGGATCTAAGCCTTCACGCCATTTAACAGGACTGGGTCGCGACAACGAAGTGGATCGATTGTCTGGCCCCACTGCCCGAAGATCCAGCAAGGGCTCTCTTAACAGAGATGCTGGTTCCGGCGCCCTATGAGGCGCCGGAGAAGAAGGCCACGGGGACCAGGAAAGGTCTCCGGCGCAAGGTTGTATCAGACTCATCGTCCGATAACACTGAGGTGCCCTCCACCCACGAAAACGAGGAGGAGGAAGAGGAAAGTTCTCCCCCCCCAGCCGTAGGAGACAAGAAAAGGAAGGCCGCCCCGTCTGGGGAGGCCGAAGGGTCCAAGAAGGGAAGGACTCTCCTTCCGGACTGCTCCACAACAGCCGCTTTCAGCGACGAGGAGTGGTTACCCAGGGACAAGCCCCTGGCGAAGTCGTAAGTATCCGGATACCATGATAGTTCTTGGTATGCTTTATTTTATTGCTTCTTATCATGCCGAACATGATCATGTATCCCATCTAAAGCCCATATTGACGTATCCTCTTCGGATGAATCTTTGGGCCAGTCGGAGTTGAACAACGATTCACTCCCGACCGCCTCCTCTCCCCGCACTACGGACGACGTCGAGGTGTTGTCTCAAAGGGCACTGAACCAAGGGGAGACAGCTCCGGAGGCGCCCCAAGGCGACATTCCAGACGCTGGGCGCAGGAGGGGCAAGACTCCCATGGGCACTAATGCCGGGGGCAGCAAGTCTAGTCCCCAGCCGAATACTGCGCCAGAACCTTGATGTCTAGTACACAACCTTCTCCTTGTAGACGTTGTTGGGCCTGCAAGTGCACAGGTTTATAGGACAGTAGAAAATTTCCCTCGAGTGGATGACCTAAGGTTTATCAATCCGTGGGAGGCGTAGGATGAAGATGGTCTCTTTCAAGCAACCGTGCAACCAAATAACAAAGAGTCTCTTGTGTCCCCAACACACCCAATACAATTGTAAATTGTATAGGTGCACTAGTTCGGTGAAGAGATGGTGATACAAGTGCAATATGGATGGTAGATATAGGTTTTTGTAATCTGAAATAATAAAAACAAAAAGGTAACTTGTCGGTGTCAAAACCGGCGGATCTCGGGTAGGGGGTCCCGAACTGTGCGTTTAGGCGGATGCTAATAGGAGACAGGGGACACGATGTTTTTACCTAGGTTCGGGCCCTCTTGATGGAGGTAAAACCCTACTCCTGCTTGATTAATATTGATGATATGGGTAGTACAAGAGTAGATCTACCACGAGATCGGAGAGGCTAAACCCTAGAAGCTAGCCTATGGTATGATTGTTGTTCGCTCCCTACGGACTAAAACCCTCCGGTTTATATAGACACCAGAGAGGGCTAGGGTTACACAGTCGGTTACAATGGGAGGAGATCTACATACGCATCGCCAAGCTTGCCTTCCACGCCAAGGAAAGTCCCATCCGGACACAGGATCGAAGTCTTCAATCTTGTATCTTCATAGTCCAGGAGTCCGCCAAAGGTTATAGTCCGCCATCCGGACACCCCCTAATCCAAGACTCCTCGGATCCCCCGAACCAGGCTTCAATGACGATTTAGTCCGGGCGTGCAGATTGTCTTCGGCATTGCAAGACGGGTTCCTCCTCGAATACTTCATAGAAGATTTTGAACACATGGATAGTCTCCGGCTCTCGCAAAGTAAGTTCCACATACCAATCGTAGAGAATAATATTTACACAAATCCAATCTGCTGGCGTATTCCGTGGCGTGACATCACACCACGGCCAAGCCTTTATCCGAATCGCTTTTACTGTCTCCACCCCAAATAAGACTTAGCGAGGCGGTTTCCTTGGCACGCCTTGTGAAAGCGAGATCGTGTCCCCTTATTCCAGGATTCTCATCAATACGGCGTGGGTAACCCAACCGTGCCATTAATTACGGCGCTTGGGAGATAAGCGAGTTTTACCAGCTGGTGGGGGCATATAGTTTCGTCCGCCCATATAAGGGATAAGGATCCACCTTTTCATCTACGCCTTCTTCCTCCTTCGCTTATTCATTTCACAAGACTCGAGCTCCAAATACTAAGTCCGCACTTCCCACCTCAACCTTCTCCAACCATGTCCTGAGCGGGAGGCGGTGGATGGCCTCCTCCGTTACGGAGGGGCACATCAAAGTTGAGGAAAGCCGGATACTTGTCCAACGACATTGCGCACCGGCTTCCAGACGAGGGGCAGCTCATCCCCACCCCCAGGCCCCATGAGAGGGTGGTGTTCCTCACCCATTTCCTCCGCGGACTGGGCTTCCCACTCCACCCATTTGTCCGGGGGCTCATGTTCTACTACAGCCTAGATTTCCACGATCTGGCCCCGAACTTCATCTTCAACATCTCGGCGTTTATCGTCGTGTGCGAGGCCTTCCTCCGCATCAAGCCCCACTTCGGCTTATGCCTGAAGACCTTCAATGTCAAGTCGAAGGTAGTGGGCGGCCAGCAAGCGGAGTGCGGAGGCGCCATGGTGGGCAAGATGCCCAACGTTATATGGCTCGAGGGCTCCTTCATGGAAACCATCAAAGGCTGGCAATCGGGGTGGTTCTACATCACCGAGCCGCGTGACCCTGAATGGGCAGCGGCCCCAGAATTCCAATCTGGCATCCCCACACGGCTCACCTCCTGGAAAGAGAAGGGCCTATCGTGAGGTAATTCGGGAGAGCTGACCGGACTCCAAACCTGCGGCCAAAACCTGGTGGACAAGAAGGTTAAACTTGTCAACGTAGTCCAGGTCATGCTCATCCACCGGATCCTCCCGTGTCAACGACGGGCTTTTAACTTGTGGGAGTTTGACCCGGCCCAACACCAAACTCTGACCAGGCTCTTTGACACGATGCACGAGGATGCCTGGAAGGTGCTATTCAAGGGCGCCGAGGTTCCCCCTCCCATTACCGAGGATCATGGATTCTGCGCGAAGCGCCAAGCCAACGTAGTCAACTTGTTTTACCCTTTATGGGATACTTGTTTTTCATAGTTTGACTCTATGCGGGATCTAAGTTCCTGTTCCTTTGACAGGACTGGCAGAAGAAGACCGGACAGATCGACTGCCCGACTCCTTTGACCGAAGGCCCATCAGATGCCCGCTTGGCGAAGCTGCTGGTCCCGGCACCTTATGTGGTGCCGGAGAAGAAGGCCAAGAAGAAAGCCACGGGAACTCGAAAGAGTTCCCGGCGCCCTGTGGTGTCGGGCTCATCGTCCGATGACTCCGAGGCGGACTCCTCCCACGAAAACGAGGAGGAGGAAAGAGAGGTCTCTCCCCGGTGAAGGAGAGAAGAAAAGGAAGGCCGCCCCAACTGGGAGGGTCCAAGAAGGAAGGACCTTCCTCCGGAGTACTCCACCAACGCCGACGACGGCGAAGAGGGCCATCCAGGCCAAGCCCTGGAAAAATCGTAAGTATCCGGATACCGTAATAACTCATGGCATTCCTTTATTGCACAAGATCTTACGGCGCCGAATATAATCATGCAGTCCGCCCCGAGACCAGGTCGGCGTGTCGTCCAGCGGCTCCTTAATCTCGTCGGATGTGAATAACACTTCACTTCCGACCGCCTCCTCCCCTCGCCCTGCGGATGATGTCGAGGTGGAGTCCCAAAAGGGTCCAAGCCAGGAGGTGGTGGTCCTGGAGGCACCGCCAGGCGACCTCCCGGACTCCAGGCGCAAAGGGGACAAAACCCCCAAGGGCTCCAAGTCCGGCCCTGGGCCGGACACCGCATCGGATCCTTCAGCGGTTCCGGAGTCCAGCAGGCGGCCCCCTAGTAAGAAGGGCAAGCCTATGACGCCGGTGACCTCCGTCCAACCGGAGGCACCAGATAATTTGCTGGAGGTGCTTAACGGCGCCTCCATCGACGAGGAGCACCGCACTATTATGAGTGCGGTGATCCAGAAGGTTCAGTCCGCCAAGAGCGGGCTGACTGAGGCCTGTGCCAGCCTTCTAACAGGCTTTGAGGTATGTATTTAAAATATGTAAAAATATTACCGCATAGACAGTAGCCCCTGATGCTCAGTTTGGTGTTCGGAAAGAAAAGCCGAACTGAGGATCTAAAAGATATCCGCAGGAGTCTAACATAAGTATGTCAATATGGGAATGCAGGCTGCGCTGCTGACCTCTGCCGCACTGACTGCGGAGGTCGATGCATTGAAGCAGAGCCTCGAGCGGTCCGAGAATGAGCTTGGCCTTGCCAAGAAGCAGCTCGAGGACAAGGAAGGTAAGTAATACCTTATGTAAGTATATAAAAAATATGTGGTTGCAAAAAATGACAGGACCAACGTGAGTATTACAGGGGCCGCAACCGAGGTGGCGACCCTGAAGGAAGCGCTGTCCAAGGCCGAAGACAATGCGGCCGTGGAGCGCACCGAGCGAGAAAAGTAGGAGGCACGGGTGGTGGAGGTGCAGCAAGAGCTCCAGGCTCTCGTGGAAAAACATGAGAGTTTGGAGCTTGACTCAAAGACTCGAGAGTCCGAGCTCGCCTCGGCCCTTGAGAGCGCCAAATCTGCCAAGGCCGAAGCCCAAAAAGCCCTCCAGGAAATTGAGGCGATGAAGAAGATAGCGGCGGGTAAGGCATTCTTTATGCAAAGCAAGCACGTGAAAGTGAATTACTTGTTACTTACCCGAGTCCGGAGCTCTCCAGGAGCATTCGCAGATCTTCCCCGCAATGTGTCCGACGCTGCCGCATTCTACCGAGCCGAGGAGGGGAGCTCGACAGAGAAGGTGTTCTGGTCCCAGTATGTTGAGGCCGGACACCCTGTGGCCTTGAGCGACCAGCTCAAGCAGCTGGTCGAGCTCCATAAGGTGGCCGAACAGGCCATGAAGGGCCTTATAGTCCGGCTATGGCACAGGAGGTCATGCACAGGAGCTACTTTGGGCTGGTGAGGCGGCTGGCGGATGCCTCTCCATGGCTTGAAGTCATCAAGCGCTCCGTATGCATGGAAGGCGCCCGTAGGGCCCTTGCCCACGTTAAAGTGCACTGGGGCAAGATGGATGCTGAGAAGCTGGTGACAGTTGGGCCACCGCAGGGCAAGGAGCATCGCAAGCCCGAGATGTATTATGAGGGCGTCCTGAAGGGTGCCCGCCTTATGGCGGATGAATGTTCCAAGGATGTAATTTTTGAGTAAACTCACTCGTGTTATCCTGTGCGCTGAAAACTTGTTCATATGCGCTAAGCAGCGCTTTTTGAATTCAAAATATTACCTTATGTGCGGCCGTTTATTAAATCTGAGAGATGGTGAGTCGTCGGCTTCTGCCCCCATGCCACGAGTGCTGGGGTGTTCGGGATAAACCTGAGCGCTCTTGTTCCCATTCTTGGGTCCTTTGAGGGAGGCGCTCAGCACGGCGAACAAGGCAATCAGACTATAATGCTTTATCTCTCTCACTTAGCCATAGAATTCTATAATTTTAAATTTCGGCGAAGCCCCTAGTATTCGGAAGACCGAGTTCGGGGCGCTATCCACGCCTAGGCCGGACAAAGCCGGCTCCTCGCTCTAAGCGGCATAAGTCTTTAGGGACTCGAAACCTCTCGAACAGCGACCAGCTCTCGCCCTATCATGACGGTCAGTTTTAGCTTTCTCTACCGAGGTGCTTAACCCAGCTCAACCGGGCACAATCGCAGATAGTTCTCCCAGTGCTACCTTAGCCGATATAACGGAACGTAAGGTACCAAAACATGGGAGCCAGGCAAACCCAACTATTGACCCAAGACATGATTCGGAGCCGATGCATATAATGTAATAAGTTCGGGGTGCCGCACTCGTGAGAGTGTTCGGACTTCTCACACCATATTCTGGGGTACTTAAGCCCCTGGTGTATTGGCCATACCAAAGTGTATGGTTGCATAATGTCATAACTGAACATATTTACATAAAAAAAGGAATGCAATAATAGACAAAAGCTATGTATTGTTTATTCGAAAAGGCTACGGTAAAAATAGAACATACAAATAGTGCGATAAGCAAGAGATGGGACTATTTGACATGTCCCCCTCCAGGGGCGAGCTGCGGGATGGTATGTAAGACAAGTATTTAGCTCGTTATAGAGACCACCTGGACATTCGACGTAGCTTTCTGCCTCCCTGGCTGTTGCATCATGTGTTCGGCGATTGTACTGCCGGACAGGCCTTCCGGAGAGTGGAGTCCTGAAAGTAAGAAAAAAGAATGACAAAATCGGGAGCCCCTAGTGCGATTGAACCGCATTTTGGGCATGCCGTGGTCGTGCCCCTCCCCCTATGCCCATGGTATTTCCAGAGCGTAATTATGTACGCGTAGTACTGGTTTCGCAATTTCGCGAGGGCTGGGGTTGGGGCCGCATTGCTATGCTTGCTCGGAACGTGCCAGGCGGTCTTGTTGTAGGTTACTCCGGGCATGCTTGACGGTGTCCGGACGTTTAATAGCCGGACTGGAGAATTGCCTTGAGAGGCTACTTTGTACTTCCGCCGCGAGGGCCACCGTATGCTCCTCCGTTCGGAGAGAGCGTTCGGTGTTTCCATTGACCGTAATGACTCCTTGAGGGCCTGGCATCTTGAGCTTGAGATATGCATAGTGCAGCACCGCATTGAAATTTGCAAATGCGGTTCGTCCGAGCAGTGCGTGATAGCACTGCGGAACGAGACTATGTCGAAGATTAACTCCTCGCTTTGGAAATTATCCGGGGATCCAAAGACCACCTCAAGTGTAACTGAGCCTGTACAATTGGCCTCTACACATGGTATGACGCCTTTAAAGGTCATCTTTGTGGGTTTAATCCTTGAGGGATCTATGCCCATTTTTCGCACTGTATCTTGATAAAGCAGGTTAAGGCTGCTGCCGCCGTCCATAAGGACTCTAGTGAGGTGAAATCCGTCAATTATTGGGTCTAGAACCAATGCGGCGAATCCGCCATGGCTGATGCTATTGGGGTGGTCCCTTCGATCAAAAGTGATCGGGCAGGAGGACCACGGGTTGAACTTTGGGGTGACTGGCTCCAACGCATATATGTCCCTGAGTGCACGCTTCCGCTCCCTTTTGGGGATGTGAGTTGCGTATATCATGTTCACCATCCGCACTTGTGAGGGGAAGCCCTTCTGTCCCCTATTGATCGGCGGCCGGGGCTCCTCCTCGTCATCGCGATGCAGCCCCTTGTCGCTGTTTTCGGCATTTAACTTGCTCGCTCGCTTGAACACCCAACAATCCCTGTTGGTGTGATTGGCTGGTTTTTCGGGTGGCGTGTATCCGCACGAGCGATCGAAAGTATTCGGTCCAAACTGGACGGGCCCGGAGTATTTCTTTTAAATGGCTATTTCACGACCGGTTTAGAGCCTCTGAATCCGGCATTAACTGCCGTATCCTCGGCATTGTCGCCGTTAATGCGGCGCTTGTGCTTGTTGTGTGACGCGACCGCCAAGGCTGTCCTTGGTATCCGAATTACCGGGGCTCTAGGTCATGTTATTACTACGAAGCTAGCCAGCTGTCTTCTCCCGCATAAAAGCGGGTCATGAGTGTTGTGAGGGCTGCCATGGATTTCGCTTTTCTGTCCTAGGTGCCGGGCAAGCCACTCATCACGGATGTTCTGTTTGAAGGCTGCAAGGGCCTCTGCGTCCGGACAGTCGACTATTTGATTTTTCTTGGTTAGGAACCGTGTCCAGAATTGTCTGGCCGATTCCTCTGGCTGCTGAATTATGTGGCTTAGGTCATCGGCGTCTGGTGGTCGCACATAGGTGCCCTGGAAATTGTCGAGGAATGCGGCTTCCAGGTCCTCCCAACAACCAATTGACTCTGCTGGCAAGCTGTTAAGCCAATGCCGAGCTGGTCCTTTAAGCTTGAGTGGGAGGTATTTGATGGTGTGTAGATCATCACCGCCGGCCATGTGGATATGAAGGAGATAATCCTCGATCCATACCGCAGGATCTGTTGTGCCATCGTATGATTTGATGTTTACGAGTTTGAAACCTTCGGGGATTTGATGATCCATTACTTCATCATGAAGCATAGTGGGTGTCTTGGCGGCTCAGATCGGGCTATACCACGACGTAGCTCAAATGAGCTTTGTCTACTATGTTCGGCCCGGCCGGATTTGCCATATCCGGCGTGACGGTTATCGTCACATGTCGTGGGGCGCCCACGCGATCCGTAGATCGATCTTGTTTGCCTTGCCATGTCCTCCAATATATCTCGCAGGTCTGGCGCATTTCCCTGTGCCTTGGTATTTTTTGAGCGACGCCGGGGTGCGGCTTAAGTGGAGGGGTGAGAGGCCTCTCTGTCGCGGCCACGAGGTGGCCGGTCGGCCGCGTCGTCTTGTTGGTGATGTAGGTTTAGGTGCTTCCTCCTCTAATCGGGGTAGCAGCCCGCGCTTTGGGTAGCTCTTGGAGGGGCGTTCGAGTCCGTACTCTCTGGCCGCAAGGACTTCAGTCCATTTGTCGGCTAGCGAGTCTTGGTCAGCTCTAAGCTGTTGCTGTTTTTTCTTGAGGCTGCTCGCCGTGGCCATAAGCCTGCATTTGAAAGCGCTTCTTGTTCGACGGGATCCCGAGCACGACAAATTAAATCGTCGTCAAGGCTTGCCTCGTCTTCGGAGGGAGGCATGTAATTATCGTCCTCTACCTCTTTGTCTGCCGTTCTCTCATGAGGGCTGGCTTCTCCATCCTCCTGTGCTGAATTCTGCTGGAGGGGGTTGTCTTCAGCACTATCCGGGGTGTTATTATCTCCCATGCCGGAATCGCCATTTTTGCTTTGGCGGGATTTAGAGCGGCGCCGCTGACGCCGGCGCTTAGGCTGCTTCTTGGAGGGGTCATCCTCTGTTGTTCCATCGTCGTTCCGTTCTTTTGGGGTGTCCACCATGTATATGTCATATGACGAGGTGGCCTTCCAGTGCCCTATAGGCGTTGGTTCTTGGTCGTCTCCTGCATCGGCGTCCATATCGTCGATGTCTTCGGAGTCAAAGTCGAGCATGTCGGTTAAATCATCGACAGTGGCTACGAAGTGGGTGGTGGGTGGGCTTCGAATTTCTTCGTCGTCCGCATCCCAACCTTGCTGACCATAGTCCGGCCAGGGCTCTCCTGATAAAGAGAGAGACTTTAGTGAATTCAGAATGTCGCCGAAGGGCGAGTGCTGAAAGATGTCCGCGGCGGTGAACTCCATGATCGGCGCCTAATCAGATTCGATTGGCAGGGGCGCGGAGGGTTCGGAGTCCGGAGAGGAGTCCGGCACCTTGGAGTCACGGGCTTCGCAGAGGACAAGGCTGGTGTTCAGCTCGATCACCGTAGAGATTGGAGCCCTCGAGGCGGTGTCCATCCACCAGTCCTCGATTGGCGCAGTCGGCTCTGAGCTAAGGGTCGGAGCGGACATGGGTGCGGCCTCCAGGGCACTGTTCGACGGCAGAGCTAGATCATGCCAATCGTAACAGTGCGGCGCGCTCAGCTGTGGCTCGAACCCGTTGTCGTGGTTGTAAGTCTGACATTAGAATGGGGGGTAGGTATGGAGAGGCAAGATCCTAGCTATGGAGTAGTTGTATATGCAAGATGTTTACGAGTTCAGGCCCTTCTCGGAGGAAGTAACAGCCCTACGTCTCGGAGCCCGGAGGCGGTCGACTGTATTATATGCGTATGAGTTACTGAGGGTGCGAACCCTTTACACCGAGGAGGGGGTGGCTTATATAGAGTTTGCTGCACCCTCCCGCCTCGATTATGCAGGGATTAAGGTACATTAAGATAGGGAGTTACTGATAACGTCCCACATAAAGTGCTATAATGACCATAAAGCCACTTAATGACCGACCGTTTGTGTGTAGACTGACTGTAGATCTTTTGGCGGTCGAGTGGTTAGCTGATGGTCGAGTGTCTTCAGGTCCGTCGAGTGGAGTCCTTCCAGGTCGATTGAAAGGTGTTTTCTTCAAGAGATGTCCTTGGGGAGGGCATCTTGGACAGGTCCATGACCCTACCCTAGGTACATGA
Organism: Aegilops bicornis; assembly: GCA_021605145.1. NCBI lineage: Eukaryota > Viridiplantae > Streptophyta > Magnoliopsida > Poales > Poaceae > Aegilops > Aegilops bicornis. The sequence continues at coordinate 126,286,530 of CM038673.1, read as the reverse complement.
CTTCATCAGTAGCCCCCGAGTGGATCGAGGTTTGAGTGGGGAAGGAGTTGAGACCTCTTCCGACCCACTTTTCGTGTGATGAGCACGTCTTGTTCTGGATCAATAAGCTTAGGTGACGGCTTCAACTTCTTTTTCAGTCGCCTTGATCCATTCTTTGTATCTGTCGAGTGTGTTTTTCGTACTTGGTGAACTCTGAGTGACAGGACGGAGGAAATCTTCTGTCTGACGATTTTCTCTGTGGCTGTCAGGACCCCGATTCCAAGTCACATCGACCTAGCCGGTAACACCTCATATCACTTTGCGGCCTCACGCACGGTATTCCCATGGGTGTCGCCTTACCATGGCCGGGACCGCTTATGCCTTTTGGCTCACGTATATGATAGTGTCGCTAGCATCCATATGACAAAGAACCGGGCCGACATGGCTAGTCGTGAACCCAAAGCGGCACTAACCTATGGGGACAGGCATCCATGAATCACCTCGAGCATGTCGGTCATCAACGTATGAATCCGGGCTGTAGCACTTTGGGCTAATAGGACTCCGGTAACCCGGCTGTAGCAGGCTAGGCAGGACTCGGATGTCACCGCGTGACATTTCCCGAAGGAATGACATATAGGAACGAAGTGAAACACATGCCGCCAGTCAAGTGTCCATGCAGTAGTGTTGGGCTAGCGGGACTCGATGAACCGGGCTGTAGCGGACTACTATCGCCGTAAGCCGCGAGACTACATTTCCCCATTTGAGAGGCTGCCAAGGATAAACAACTAGTTTGTCGGATCCCACACATACCAAGCATTTCAAACATACACACAATATGCTCAATATGTGTAAATACAACATGGCATCAAAACATAACTCTCTGACTCAAATATTTATTCATTAGGCTCGAGAAGCGAGATATTACAAACATGGGTCTCATGACCCAACACTCGAAACATACAAGTCAAAGCACAAGCGGAAGCTAAACATGTCTGATGTACGGACAAGCTGTAAATGAAAAAGGCTGAGAAGCCCGACTATCTACCGAGATCTGCCGAGGGCACAAGATCGTAGCTGAGGTAACAAGCTAAACGTCGAAGTCCAAGCGGAACTACTAGCGAGACTGACGTCTCTCTGCAAAACATAAAATAAGCAAACATGAGTACAAACGTACTCAACAAGACTTACATCAGAACTAACTACATATGCATCATTATCAACAAGGGGGTGGTGGATTTTGACTGCAGCAAGCCAGCTTTGACTCGGTGGCTATCCTGAACTACGACTGCAAGTAACTCTTTTGAGGTGGCGCACACGAGTCCACATATTCACCGTATCAATACACCATTGTGGACCCGCTCCCGTCCCCCTACGAGAACGCCATCCATAGCACTCACGCTTATCTTGCGCATTTTAGAGTATCCACTTTCACTTGTCTATGAACTGATATAGGCAACCCAGAAGTCCTTTACCGTGGACACGGCTATTCGAATAGATCATATTAACCCTGCAGGGGTGCACTTCTTCACACACGCTCTCACCACTTACCGCCGTTTATACGACATGTACTCGGCAACCTTCAAGCGGAAGCCCAACGTGGGTGTCGGCCACGGCCTACCTAAACACACGAGTCCCTAGTCCAGGTTTCTCGCCTATTCGGGGTCCATCCGCAGGAGTCCGCCGAGGTTTCCCATACAGCCCGAACGATGTGTGCAGGGTTCCCGAGACACCAAACGGGCGAATCGGTACACCGGCCACGGTGCCTACCGCAACACAACTCACCCCTATGGTCAGCGTTAAATGCGGCCCCCAAGATGCTACAAACACCGTAAACTACTTGCAACTCCCTTGACCGAGGACAAGAGTGGTTAAGAAGCCGAGAGGGTCCATTGGTTTCGGGCCCAATGCGTGGTAGTAACTGTTTCATGGATCACAAACACAGAACTCAGTTCCGGAGGACGGCTGCAATGAGACAACCCACCATGTACTCCTACATGGCCTCTCACCGCTACCTTTACCAAAACGTATTCACACACTTAGCTCACACACAGTAGGACATGTTCACACACCTCCGATTCATCCCCGATGAATCAGACCGGACTCAACTCTAAGCAGTAGCAGGCATGACAAACAAGCATGAATGAGTTGGCACAACAGGGCTCAAACAACTCCTCCTCATGCTAGTGGGTTTCATCTAATTACTGTGGAATGACAGGTCATGCAGAGGATAAAGGGGTTCAGCTACCGCAGCAAGTAACACATGAGTCGTTGTTGTCCTAATGCAGTAAAATAGAGCAAGATCGAGAGAGTGGGATTATATCGGAATGAACAAGGGGGTTTTTGCTTGCCTGGCACTTCTGAAGATAATATAGTTCTTCATCGGTGTCATCGAACAATCGTCGGAACCACGTCTATCGAGAGGAAATAACCACCGGCAAACAAGAAAGAACACAATCAATGCAATGCACATTCACATGAATGACATGTCATGTTAAGGTACTGAATTCACCTAATGCAATATCTAGCCAAGTTAATTGAAGTGGAATTCAAACAAGGTTAAATTCCAACTCCAAATGTTATTTCATAAATTGCCCTAATCATGATTCATCCTATTCAGTGAGGTTAACTTGTTCAAACATGCATGATCATGGCATAAACAGATTCTTCATATTTTTCTGATAATTTTTCATATATAAATCTTTGCATTTGGAGTTACAGATTAAAAGTTATGAATATTTGAAGTTTGAACTATATTTTGGAATTTCCTATATTAGAATAAATCCAGTAATTAGATTACTGCGTCAGCCATGCGTCAGAATGACGTCATAGTCAACGGAGACATCCAGACGGTGGGTCCAGGTTGTCAGGGTAATTAGTTTAACTAAAATTTAATTAAAACTAAACCTATTTAGTTAACAGGGCTGGGCCCCACCTGTCATTGACTCATCAGAGTCAACCAGGCCCACCCGTGGTCAAAGTCAAAGTCGGCTGCAGCGTCTCAGCAGCTGGCGAGCCCGCAGGCGAGACTGGTTTTGGCCACTCCGGCGACCAAATGGGCCGCGGAGGGCATCTAGGTGGAGCTGGGGACGAGCCGAAGCTCTTGGTGGAGTTAGCTGGGGTTGGGGTGGCCGGAATCGGCGCCGGCGACGACCTAGGTGGCCGCCGGAGTTCGGCCGAGGTCGAACACGGCGCTAGGGAGCACGGCGAGGCGCGTGAGGTGGCGTTTTGCGCTCCTGCGAGTGCGGTGAGGGCGGTGGTGTGCTCGAAGCGGCGTCTTGTGATTGTGGCCAGCTACGCCATGGCCCGTGGCGAGAGCAATCGGCTCGGTGAAATTGGTGTTAGCGAGAGGAAAAGAGCCGGAGAGAGGTGGTCGACGCAGCAGCTCACAGCGTCCGATGGCGTCAGGTCGAGGGACGGTCCGGAGCCGACGATTGAGCGGCGACGGCGATGGTCCACGGAGGGGAAAAGCGTCGGGCGGCGCTCGGGCTTCTCCGGTCGCGTGTGGACGGCGGGAGGGCGAGGGCGGCACGGCGGAGCTCTTGAGCTGGTCGGGAGGCAAGGGAAGGCGGTGGTCATGGCGAACGCGGCAGTGGCGACGGGGCCGCTGCGTAAGGAAAGTGAGAGGGAGCAGAGGAGAGGAGCGGTCCAGAGGAGTGGGGAGAATGAGGGAGGCTATGGGTGCCTCCGTGGCGTCCTTGAGGGTGTCGGGAGGCTGCCACATGAGCGAAGTGGCCGGGCTCTCGGTATGGCCATGCCTCGCCTCTGCCTCTTGGCAGAGGAAGGCGATGAGCGGCGGGGTAGGTGGGCTGGGCTGGTGGAATTGGGCCAGGTGGGCTGAGAGGTGAGCGCCAGGTAGTCCTTCTCTCTCTCTCTCTCTCTTTATTTAATCATGTTTTCTATTATTCTGAAAACTCTGTGGCTTTATTAAAAATATCCAGGCACTTTCAAAAATCACCAAACTGTGCATGCCCAATGTATAGAATATATCTAACATGGAACATTTCAGTTTAGGAGTATTTGGACATTTAAAATATTTTATAGAATTTAAATGTCCAAATTCAAATACTTATGATTTAATTCAAAGATCCAAATGTCATGGAGAAATGTGCAACATCTCTGGTTACTGTTTCCAGCATTTCCAAAAATGGTGAACATTTTTGAAGGCCATTTGAATTCACTGAAAAATATTTCTTAGTTGAACCTATTTGAATTGCTTTGGTGCTAGGGCTTGGTCATCCCCATTTCAAATTTCATGAGAATTAAACATGATGCATGGATGCAATGCCACTAGTTACAAGCAAGCTCTAGGGCTGTGACAACTCACCCCACTAAACAAGAATCTCGCCCCGAGATTCAAGACGTGAGGTAAGAGGAAAAGGGAAGTCACAAAGCTATCACAATCTTCATGATCCATTTGCCCTTCTCGAAGATGTTGATTCATTCCATCATCTTGGTCTTGACGTCTTTGCTTTCGAGATCTTCACTCGACACGACAACAGAAAGAAGGGGGAAACCGTACAGGATTTACTCTTCTTGAAGATCGAACAACTCAAGATCAGTTCATGGAGAGACGTAAGAACAACTCTCGAGTTGAGACACCAAACACACATTAGGAATGATGGTAAAGAAATAGATGACAAAGGTTCAAATTGGTAGGCAACCATTCCACGCTTAAGTAAAATGGTGCATGATTTCAAAGTAACAAGGAGATGATTGCCATGATTCCATAACGGAATACTTTAGGAAAAGTGACTCGTAGAATTATTCCCTTAAGTGGCAAAAAGAATTACTTTTGACACAAGATCATTGAAACTCTTCATTCCAGCCTAAGGCAATCACAATCGATCATTTGAAGGAGTTCGAAAGAATGACATACTCGGACTAGAATGGATGATGTGGACTACCTTGTTGAAGACAACGCAATGGATGATTTGCTTATCATCGGAAATGGATGGGACCCATGGTAAGTCCACTTTTGAGGATGATCCTAGACATCAACTACTGAGGAGGGCAGCCCATGGAAAATTGGCACGATGGGATGCAAGCTGGGAACAAAATGCAAATGTTGGGAAGGTTCCAACCATCATATCTGCCTGAGATTCAGATCTGGTTGGTGTCAGGATATTCCAGACCATCCAGCCTAGAGAGAAAAATGAAGTTTGCAACACAAATCGACGAGATGACGCGTTGCGAGATTCTCGAAAAAGAACTACGATAGCAAGCTCCAAAACATGAGCTGGTTCTGCTACAAACAAGTGAACACGTTGTCCAAGACAAGAATGACCACATGGTAGTCTTACAACAAAACACTACCGAAGTTCGGTGGGGAACCATCATCGAGGATATCGAAGTCTTTACGCAAGTCCATGGATTAGATCCCAAGCATAGACTTCTTTTCCTTGAACAAGTCAATCGGTGGCTTGGTATGCTAGGAATACATATAGAATGGAGGTTGCAAGTCTCCGGACTACGTAATACTTCGCACATATGCATGATCGACTTGGGATGATTCCAAGGGAACCAAAACAAACCTTTCTCAAATTCATGGCGGCAACTTGCACCTAATGCACGTGAATTAGAGGAAGTCACTACTTTCATCCAAACATATGCTTCATGAACGAAACATGAAGAAATGCTTACACAAGTTCCAATACTAGGTTGATGTTCAACATGACTCATGGGGGAGACAAAATGCTGCTGATGGGCTCAACAACAACTCATCGGAATTTCCATATCACTGGACTTCCACCATCATGTAACACGGTGATAGTATTGGCCAGACCAAAAAAATGTAATGGTGTATGCCCGAGGGGTCAACCACGAGTAAGACAACATTACGAGCATCGTTGGTACTGATTTGATTTGACGATAACCCACACTCAAATCAAAGGATTAATAAGACAATAGGTCCAAGAATCGGGCACGAGGACCAATCAATGAAGATATCATCTTTCTTCAACACACACTACGCAAGAATATCCCTTTGGAACGAACTAAGTTAGGCAAGCTTTTATCTTCCAACTCTCGAAGTTGTTGTCTAGCTTAACCAACTAGCTCGTGGATATCCAACACAGATTCTTGGAGAAAGGGTGGTTCACAAGAAACCAACTTGATCACGAGCTCAACATAACAATTAGGAAACAACCCGGTAACACTTCCAAGAAGATATTTGGAAAGTCACGAACCACGGTATGTTACTAAGCTCGAGATCAATCTTGCTTTTGAGGGCAAGACGATATGATCAAATAAGCAAGGGATTGAATAATCCTAACTCATTGATTGAAGGGTGCACCGTAAATAAGGACTAGGTAGCACGATCAATCTTAGTATGATGATTTAATAACCAACACGCTAAGAATGAAAATATTGTCCATTAACTACCAAGCAACGAGGTTGCTAGGAGTATCGATTTCACACATCACAATTCACTTGTCGGCATTCCGGTTGCATCAACACGGGACCGAGGAATGAACAATGATGGCGAGAAGTATCACTACGACAAGAATTCATAAGAGAAGGTGCAATTCTCATGATGTTCCTGACATAAAGATGGTAACACTCCAAGGTAGAGCAGAATCAAAGCTGGATTGGCATTTTGATCTGCGGGATACAACTACTTTGACCCAATCCTAGAAATGGATGAGGTACTGGAGTTTGTTTCTCCTAGTCATTCCGCAATGTAATGGCTTGACGGACCACAAGGATAATAGACATCGATAAACGAATGCACACATACTCTTGGTTATCAACTGATAGAGGATGGTGGGATACAACTAAAGAGAGCAACTCAAAGGAGCGTATAATTTTCGAGTTGTGGATGCATAGATTAGTATGTCGAGCAAAGCTCAACATTTCTTCCGGATAACCCATGCGGAGAAGGTAGAACTGGCAGAGTCACAATTATGAATGGAGAACTCCTCAAGAGTACTCTGATTGTGATCTTTTAATTCAATGATTTTCTGCCTTAACTAGTTCATGGTATTTGGAAGAAGGAAATACCATGGACCACAAGGACTAATGCAAAGGTTACTAATATCCTGAAGGAGCTAGCGAATACTAACAACATGAAGTATGGTGAATCTCGGGTTCAAGAACCCAGGAATAGAATGCCTTCTAACTAATAACATCACGGGATGCTTTCAAGAATAATGGCCGAGAATCATCACATCGGGATACAAAAGCATTGCTAAATTGCTAGGTGACTTCCTAAACACCTAGAGTCATAATAATAGCCCCAACATCTACGCCGAGGCAACAAAGTACCTCTACTTACCGATTAGTGTGCTTATTCTGACCATAAAGGACATTGGGAATGGAAAGAAAGGATTTGCAAATGCATCAGACTATTTAGAGACACAGGATGACTCGGACAGATAACGGCTGTAAATGCTCAAAAGATTTGAGACATCCTAAAAATGGTGGCATAACCACTCAACATCACAATATCAAGGTTCCGAGATCAACAGTTAACATACGTAAATAGTAGGAACTGAATCGGGCTTAAAACCAACAATCTTAAAGGTCTATGGATTAGTAACACGTCATCCTGATAGATAGATGAGAAGCCTAGTTCTTAACCCCGTAGAAGAGAAGAGGATGACTCAGATCAGAGGGCCATGAGGTATAAGGAGTAAAAAGAGCCTTACGTTCCTTCCACAATCAATTCCCTTACATAACTAAAGCATTTCTAGACTCAACTTGACCAGTTTGGCTTGGTAATCCTATAGGCAACAGTGCTCGATACCAACGCCTGTCAGACCCGATTCCAAGTCACATTGACCTAGCCGGTAACACCTCATATCACTTTGCGGCCTCACGCACGGTATTCCCACGGTGTCGCCTTACCATGGCCGGGACCGTTTATGCCTTTTGGCTCACGTATATGATAGTGTCGCTAGCATCCATATGACAAAGAACCCGGGCCGACATGGCTAGTCGTGAACCCAAAGCGGCACTAACCTATGGGGACAGGCATCCATGAATCACCTCGAGCATGTCGGTCATCAACGTATGAATCCGGGCTGTAGCACTGGGCTAATAGGACTCCGGTAACCCGGGCTGTAGCAGGCTAGGCAGGACTCCGGATGTCACCGCGTGACATTTCCCGAAGGACAGACATATAGGAACGAAGTGAAACACATGCCGCGATCAAGTGTCCAAGCAAGAGTCTTTGGGCTAGCAGGACTCGGTGAACCGGCAGAAGCGAACTACTATTGCTCAGAAGCACGAGACTACATTTCCCCATATGAGAGGCTGCCAAGGATAAACAACTAGTTTGTCGGATCCCACACATACCAAGCATTTCAAAAGTACACACAATATGCTCAATATGTGTAAATACAACATGGCATCACAACATAACTCTACGACTCAAATATTTATTCATTAGGCTCCGAGGAGCGAGATATTACAAACATGGGTCTCATGACCCAACACTCAGAGCATACAAGTCAAAGCACAAGCGGAAGCTAAACATGTCTCGAGTACAAACAATCTGTAAATGAAAAAGGCCGAGAAGCTCGACTATCTACCAGATCCTGCCGAGGGCACAAGATCGTAGCTGAGGTAACAAGCTAAACGTCAAGTCCAAGCGGAACTACTAAGCGAGACCGACGCGTCTCTCGAAAACATAAAATAAGCAAACGTGAGTACAAACGTACTCAAAGCAAGACTTACATCGTAATCTAACTACATATGCATCATTATCAACAAGGGGGTGGTGGAGTTTGACTGCAGCAAGCCAGCTTTGACTCGGTGGCTATCATGAACTACGACTGCAAGTAACTCTTTTGAGGTGGCGCACACGAGTCCACATATTCACCATATCAATACACCACTGTGGACCCGCCTCCGTCCCCCACGAGAACGCCATCCATAGCACTCACGCTTATCTTGCGCATTTTAGAGTATCCACTTTCACTTGTCTATGAACTGATATAGGCAACCCAGAAGTCCTTTACCGTGGACACGGCTATTCGAATAGATCATATTAACCCTGCAGGGGTGTACTTCTTCACACACGCTCACCACTTACCGCCGTTTACACGACATGTACTCGGCAACCTTCAAGCGGAAGCCCAACGTGGGTGTCGGCCACGGCCTACCTAAACACACGAGTCCCTAGTCCAGGTTTATCGCCTATTCGGGTTCCATCCGCAGGAGTCCGGCGAGGTTTCCCATACAGCCCCGAACGATGTGTGCGGGGTTCCGAGACACCAAGCAGGCGAATCGGTACACCAGACCCGGTGCCTACCGCAACACAACCCACCCCTATGGTCAGCGTTGCTTATGCCCCCAAAGATGCTACAAACACCGTAAACTACTTGCAACTCCCGGACCGAGGACAAGAGTGGTTAAGAAGCGAGAGGGTCCATTGGTTTCGGGCCCAATGCATGGTAGTAACTGTTTCATGGATCACAAACACGTAACTCGGTTCACGAGGACGGCTGCAATGAGACAACCCACCATGTACTCCTACATGGCCTCTCACCGCTACCTTTACCAAAGCGTATTCACACACTTAGCTCACACACGATGGGACATGTTCACACACCTCCGATTCATCCCGATGAATCGGACTGACTCAACTCTAAGCAGTAGCAGTGCATGACAAACAAGCATGAATGAGTAGGCACAACAGGCTCAAACAACTCCTACTCATGCTAGTGGGTTTCATCTAATTCTTGTGGAATGACAGTCAAGCGAGAGGATAAAGGGGTTCAGATACCGCAGCAAGTAACACATGATTCGTTTTTTTACTAATTCATTAAAATATATAAGGAGCGAGAGAGTGGGATTATATCGGAATGAACAAGTGGGGTTTTGCTTGCCTGGCACTTCTGAAGATAATATAGTTCTTCATCGGTGTCATTGAACAATCGTCGGAACCACGTCTATCGAGAGGAAACAACCACCGGCAAACAAGAAAGAACACAATCAATGCAATGCACATTCACATGAATGACATGTCATGTTAAGGTACTGAATTCACCTAATGCAATATCTAGCCAAGTTAATTGAAGTGGAATTCAAACAAGGTTAAATTCCAACTCCAAATGTTATTTCATAAATTGCCCTAATCATGATTCATCCTATTCAGTGAGGTTAACTTGTTCAAACATGCATGATCATGGCATAAACAGATTCTTCATATTTTTCTGATCATTTTTCATACATAAATCTTTGCATTTGGAGTTACAGATTAAAAGTTATGAATATTTGAAGTTTGAACTATATTCTGGAATTTCCTATATTAGAATAAATCCAGTAATTAGATTATCACGTCGCCCATGCGTCGAGAATGACATCATAGTCAACGGCGACGTCGTGTCAAACCTATTTGTGGGTCCAGGTTGTCAGGGTAATTAGTTTAACTAAAATTTAATTAAAACTAAACCTATTTAGTTAACAGGGCTGGGCCCCACCTGTCATTGACTCATCAGAGTCAACCAGGGCACACCCATGGTCAAAGTCAAAGTCGGCTGCCGGCGTCTAGTCTGCCAGCGACGCTGGCGGCGAGTGGTTTTGGCCACTCCGGCGACCAAATGGGCCGCGGAGGGCATCTAGGTGGAGCTGGGGACGAACCGAAGCTCTTGGTGGAGTTAGCTGGGGTTGGGGTGGCCGGAATCGGCGCCAGCGACGACCTAGGCGGCCGCCGGAGTTTGGCCGAGGTCGAACACGGCGCTAGGGAGCACGACGAGGCGCATGAGGTGGCGTTTTGCGCTCCTGCGAGTGCGGTGAGGGCGGTGGTGTGCTCGGAAGCGAGCGTGCGCGGTTGTGGCCATGGCTACGCCATGGCCGGCGGCGAGGAGCAATCGGCTCCGGTGGAAATTGGTGTTAGCGAGAGGAAAAGAGCCAGGGGAGAGAGGGGATCGACGCAGCAGCTCATCAAGGCGTCCGATGGCGTCGTCAGCGAGGTCGGGACGGTCCGGAGCCGAATCGGGCGACGGCGACCGGCGGTCCACGGAGGGGAAAAGCGTCGGGCGGCGCTCGGCTTCTCCGTCGCGTGTGGACGGGCGGGGAGGGCGAGGGCGGCACGGTGGAGCTCTTGAGCTGGTCGGGAGGCAAGGGAAGGCGGTGGCAGCGGCGAACGGCGGCAGTGGCGACAGGGCCGCTGGTGCGTGTGAGTGAGAGGGAGCAGAGGAGAGGAGCGGTCCAGAGGAGTGGGGAGAACGAGGGAGGCTCTGGGGTCCTCCGTGGCGTCGCGAGGGTGTCGGGGAGGCTGCCACCGCGAAGCAGGAGGTGGCCGGGGCTCTCGGGCGCGTGCCACGCCTCGCCTCTGCCTACTGGCAGAGGAAGACGATGAGCGGCGGGGTAGGTGGGCTGGGCTGGTGGAATTGGGCCAGGTGGGCTGAGAGGTGAGCGCCAGGTAGTCCTTCTCTCTCTCTCTCTCTTTATTTAATCATGTTTTCTATTATTCTGAAAACTCTGCGGCTTTATTAACAATATCCAGGCACTTTCAAAATCACCAAACTGCATGCCCAATGTATAGAATATATCTAACATGGAACATTTCAGTTTAGGAGTATTTGGACATTTAAAATATTTTATAGAATTTAAATGTCCAAATTCAAATACTTATGATTTAATTCAAAGATCCAAATGTCGTGAGAAATGTGCAACATCTCTCGTTATCAAGCTTCAAAGATTTCCAAAAACGGTGAACATTTTTGAAGGCCATTTGAATTCACTGAAAAATATTTCTTAGTTGAACCTATTTGAATTGCTTTGGTGCTAGGGCTTGGTCATCCCCATTTCAAATTTCATGAGAATTAAACATGATGCATGGATGCAATGCCACTAGTTACAAGCAAGCTTTAGGGCCGTGACAGTGGCGCGCGGATTTAGCGGGATTTGAATTTTCAGGAAACGAGCGGGGCGGAGGAAGCCGCAATAATCGGACGGGATAAGGCAGGGACGCCTCGATCTCCGCGCCACCTTTTTCGCCACGTATCGCGCGGGCGATTGTTGCAGGATTTGACAGGATCGCCCGGGCCTACCAGTCAGTCACTCGGAAGCAATCTCATATGAGGCCTCGAACGGGGTTTTTTGAACAGTGCGTTCCCCTTTCCTCCTCCCTTCTCCATATTCATCCGCCGCGCGCGATTCCTCCTCAACGCTGCTGCTCTGTGCGCGTCTCGTCGGTGACAATGGTGAAGGACAAGACGGAGGCTTTGGAGCGGGCGAAGAAGGTGTCGGCGAAGGCGAAGGGAAGAGCGACCCATCGGGGCGGATCCTCGTCGAGGGCCGGCTTGCCGCAGGGCTGGATCGAGGGCGACTGGATCCGCTCGACGATCAGCCAGAAGGACCTCGACGACATGGCCAATGAGGGACGGATCCCCCATGGATCAGCACGGCTCCCGAGGAAGGAGTGGGAGCCACAACCTCTGGAGGGTGAGTGTGTTCTCTTAGCCACCCATGTCGACCGCGGGTTTTCTCTGCCGCCTCACCCTTTCTTTCGGGGATTTCTGAACTTCTTTGGGGCACAACTTCACCACTTCACTCCCAACTCCATCGTGTACCTCGCTGCTTTCGTGTCTTTGTGTGAGAATTTCTTGGGTTGCCGGCCTCATTCGGGTCTTTTCAAGCACATTTTCACTTGTCGCTCCCAGACGGTGAAAAAGGCCAATCCGAGTGACGAGAGAACTCAAGTGATCCAGATGTGTGGGGGTCTTGGGGTCCAAATGAGAGGAAAATGTTCCTTTCCGGCCATGATCTTGCCCGAGTCCGTCCGTGGATGGCAGTCGACTTGGTTCTACTGCAAGGACCAGCCAACGCTAGGGCATTCGACTGGACTCCATCGTTTTTCCATGGACCGAGTGAGCAAGCCATCTTCTTTGAAGGTAATCCCGGAAGAGAGGGCGCAGGTGAAGGTGTTGGTCGAACGAGTTGTCCAGCTCATCCGAGACGGGGTGACTGGCATGGACCTCTTGGAAGTCTTCCTTCAACGATGCATCCAGCCGCTTCAAGCCCGAGACCATCTGATGTGGTTGTACTCCGGCACTGAGGACACCACTCGGATCCACCCGGAGGATATCGAGGATGCCATGCTGGAAAGATGTCTTGGGGCCATCACAGGAAACAAGGACAACCCTCGAGGAGCCAGGAGGATCCCTCCACTCGACCAGTCCTACGAAGTAGACAAGGTCTATTCCTGCATCTTTGATTGTTATCTTGCTTTCTCCATCTTGTTTGCTTCAAATCGGTCGATTTACTTTTGTCTTGTTTGTCGTCTTCCAGGTCACCACTGAGATGTACTCGATGCCCAACGGGGCGCAAGAACCAGTTGAGGAGGAGGAAGGGAGCATAGGTGAAAGCCAGGAGGAATGGCAATCTGACGGTGCGGAGGACGAAGATGACGACAGCTCCAACAAAGAGGAGGAGGAGGAAGAGGACGAAGAAGTCGACCCTCCTCGCATGAAAAGGCGGTCCAAGCTCACACATGACCCGCTGGTCGGCCTTGGCAAGGCTATCGCTACCGTCAAGGCAATCGATTTAAACGCCCTCGACGCCTTCTCCGCGCCGATCGAAAAAGCGCCAAGCAACCCCGGCGATGCCATCAAAGCCGGACAGGTTTTGCCCAAGATGAAGATGGCCATCCCCACTATTTCCGGGTACAGCAGAACTTGTGTTTTCTTATTCAGCATGTACATACTTTTGGTCGACTTGTTGACTGATCAACTGATTTCTGAAATTGGCAGCGCTGCCACCTCCGAGACCTCGGCCAGGAACGAAGACCAGGAGATGGAAGATGCTGTTACCTCCAACCTTGGTATGATCGCTGTCGGTGTCAAAACCGGCGGATCTCGGGTAGGGGGTCCCGAACTGTGCGTCTAGGCGGATGGTAACAGGAGACAAGGGACACGATGTTTTTACCTGTGTTCGGCCCTCTCAATGGAGGTAATACCCTACTCCTGCTTGATTAATATTGATGATATGGGTAGTACAAGAGTAGATCTACCACGAGATCAAGGAGGCTAAACCCTAGAAGCTAGCCTATGGTATGATTGTTGTTCGTCCTATGGACTAAAACCCTCCGGTTTATATAGAAACTGGATAGGTTAGGTTACACCGAGTCGGTTACAATGGTAGGAGATCTACATATCCGTATCGCCAAGCTTGCCTTCCACGCCAAGGAAAGTCCCATCCGGACACGGGACGAAGTCTTCAATCTTGTATCTTCATAGTCCAGAGTCCGGCCAACGGTAAGAGTTCGGCTATCCGGACACCCCCTAATCCGGGACTCCCTCAGTAGCCCCCGAACCAGGCTTCAATGACGATGAGTCCGGCGCGTTGATTGTCTTCGGCATTGCGAGGCAGGTTTCTCTCTGAATTCCATATACTTGTCGAATAGTGTCCGGCTTCTGATAAATGCTGCACTCCTCGGCTTCTACGCCCAATAATGGCCATCTTCCACGTGTTTGAATGAATGCGAACAGCCAGGGTATTTTTACAATTACCCCCTAGTCACAAGCAAATGAGCCGCCTATAAAAGGGCAAGGATCTAGATCTGAGTCACACCATCCCCCTTTGCGGCGTTCATCGAGCGCCTCGACCAAAGCCCATTCCCTCATGGACAGCCGATCGCGGCTCCTCTTCTCGCGCCCAGCCCTCAGCCAGAAATTGGGAGAGATGCTCGTCTCAAGATAGCGAGCTAGTTATACTCCAAGCCAAGGGATTTCTCCCCCCGGCCTTCATGGTTCCGGTTCGAGCCGGACTTGCCACCTACAAGGGCGAAAGCAAGCGGAGAGCATCCCCGATCCCTCTAAAGGAGAGCGGGTATGCTTCATCTCTTATCTAGTAAGAGGCCTCGGATTTCCCATCCATCCGTTTCTCCGGGGGCTCTTGGAGTTCTACGGCCTCCAATTGAACCACCTTACTCGTGCCTCCATCCTGCACATCGCGGGCTTCGTGGCCCTTTGCAAACTATTCTTGGGCGTCGAGGCTCATTTCGGACTATGGAAGAGAATATTCTGCCTAGTACCCCGTTCTCATGAGGGGTCAATATATCAAGTGGGCGGAGCCGAGCTATGGCGCATCGCCAGGACCGGATACCTATCCGGAACCCCAAAGAAGTTGTCCGAAGACTGGCCTTCGAAATGGTTTTATATGGAGGACGTCCCGCTGCCGGATCCTGTTCGGATCGGCCTTCCGGAGTTCAGCAATGCTCCTCTGAAGAAGCGCCTAAGCTGGCGCCCTCGGAGCCCCCGGAGAGAAGATGACCAGGATGTCCGTTATTTGATGAGCCGAATAAGGTTATTGGTTCATGCCGGATTGACCATGACAGGAGTCATGGCAATCTGCATTATGAGGGGAGTGCAGCCGCTCCAATACAGGGGCCACCCCATGTGGGACTTCAACGGGGAGGACGATGCCACCCGTCATGGCCGCAAAGGGCCAGGATCGGTCACCGAACTGGTGAAGATCTTGTCTGCCATGTACAAAGGAGAGGAGGAGGATTTCCTCCGTGTCAACCCACTGAATGAGTTTTCCTCGAATAACCCTCGAAGCTGGGTAAGCAAACATCTTTGTGACCTGTCCGATCCATGTTCCCGTAGTTAAATATCTCATTTCATGGTTTTTGCGCAGGAACTACGCCGGATGTGGAGAAGATACACAGCCCACCCCCACAACCCGAGGATCCGGAACGGTCCCTCGATCCGACCTCTGAAGAGGATCCGGATATAACGGTGGAGTTGATCGACGGGGTGTTCTACCAACTTAGCATCGACAATGCTTTGGTAGCCATTACGGCCGATTACCCCGGAATACTTCCTGCCCCACAGGTAATCTGAGACCAAGATCCCAAAACCCTGATAATGACCCATCCGTGCTTATTTTTTATCACCGTATACCAACGGTGTTTCGCAGGGGGTTCCTTCGAGGCGGGAAGCCGAGCCTGCGGCGGCTGGCCAACAAGGAGCAGCGCGGCCCCGCAGGTTAAAAAGAAGTGCGGTCCGGATCGAAACTCCGCCGCAATGGTATAGTGTGTCACCATACTCCCCGGATTGATTCCTGGAAGGCGTACTAACACTGATGCTCTTTTCAGGAAAAAGAGCGCTCGCCGGACTGAGTCCGGAGATTGCTAATCGAACCTTCACCGCCAAGCTTCAAAGCCGGGTCCGGAGGTGAGGCGAGCACGAGACGGCGTCGTCGGATGGTCCTCCAACAGAGGATGCCGACAGGTTGTCCGCCACCAACTCCGAGGTGGAGAGCGCCTTGAATCACAGGCGTCGCCGGACAGTTCTTCGTGACGCATGTTTCTCCCAAGAGGCCTTGAATGCCTTTGATTCGGGAGATGCGCACCTCCGTGCCGCTCAAGATGGTCTAGCCAGAGCCACGGAGCAGTATGTAAAGGACATATGGGTAAGAAAATCTGACAGTTATATATGCCAGTAGCCCCCGAGACTTAAAATAGTTAGAATAACTGATTTAAGGATCATTTGTTATGCAGGATCTTACATAAAAGAATACCCGACTGTCCCAGGAGCTTGAAGAGTGCAAGGCCCAACTTGAGGCCGCACTAGCCGCTACAGGGGGAGCTACAGAGGACCCCTCTGGTAATATATGCTTTTAAAAAAATAAATAGTTTATAAAGTGCGGCGGGTGTGTAGATCTGACCAAAACATTGCAGATGGCGCCGACTAGATCCGGACAAGCAACAGCTCTACGCCATGATTAAAGGCCAACGAGAGCATGCTTACGAGGGTGCGGCAGGAGAAGAATAACCTCCAAGACGCCAACACCAAGCTGGGTGAGGAACTAAAGGACGTTCATGCCCAGTTGTGTGACTCCGTAAAGGAGAATCGGCGGCTTCGTCGCGGCATTTTCAGTAAGTGCTTGAGCGAACTTTGAAAAGAGTTCGGCGAGGAAGGCCACTAACATAAACATGTTTGTAGGTTTGCTCATAGGTCGCCCCGAGGAGGAGATGCCCAGTTCTTGGGTGATCTTCTTCCCGAATTCGCTACCTGCACGAACGAGTCCGACAGTGATGAAAGGCATCGGCCAAGCCTTGTGGCCATCTATCTCCCTGCTCAAGGCATTGGGGAGTCTGGCGGAGCGGCTTCAAGGAGCAATGGCGCTTCCGGCTATGGAAGATATAGCCTGTCATCAAGGCGCCAGGGAGGCATGGGCCATGGTGAAGACACGGTACACGAGGGCTAACCCAAACCACATGGCCGAGGTCGGACCTGTGGGGCCGTATGGGATGGAGATCCCTGTAAGCTTAGTGTACGGCCAAGTTGAATTGGCTGCCAAGTATTCCCAAAGAAGATTGTAAATTAGATAGCCTATTAGATGGCATTGAGGAGGAATACAATGAGTCGAATCGACTATGTAAAAATATGACATGAAAAATGTCTTCTAGCCGGATTGTAGATCGCTTGTCGAAGCGGACCTTTTTCGCCGACCTCCGCACTCAATAGTCCGCAGTGTGTCCGAATACGCTCGTGGTTATATAAGAACCATGGTATGCATGGAGACAAGGCGTAGGTGTCATTGTTGCTGTGTCGGACAAGTGCCCAACTAGTTATGTTATATTACATGGGTAGTAAGAAACATCTTCCAGGAGAATAGTTCCGTTAAGGGTTCTTTCACTGGGATGCATGCCCTAAAGTGCATGTCAAAGCTGCTATGAAAGCAGTAAAATCATCTGGGGGCAGATGGGTAAATAGTTAAAAATCATCTTTCAGTTCACCGACCGAATATTCCCTTAAGAACGCTAGCTTTCGGCTTCACCCACCGAGGTACACATCCGCTGACCAGCGATAGTAATTGCAGAGGTGCTCCCTTTACCACCTAGCCGAACAATCGGGAACGTAGGGGTAAGCACAGAGCCAGCAACCCAGCTTGGCCAAAACTTAAGTCATATCGATGCATATAATGGTGAATAAAAGGTACATGCGGAAGTTTAACACATGTGCCAGGGCATGAAGCCCAGATAAATAAGCTTCATTAAAGAAGCCCCGGTATAATGAGCACGGACAGCGCGTCAAGTGTGCGGAAAAAGTAAAGCAAACGAGCCTCTAGAGGCTACAAGAAGAAGAAGAGGAAGGAGAGAAATAAAAGACAGAAAAAGCAAAAATAAAGAATGCGGACGGAGGAAGGAGACGAACTTGGAGTCCGCACTTAGCGTAGAATCTTCGTGGACGGGCTGCGTTCCATGGGTTCGGCTCGAGTCGGTTATCCGATGCGTTTAGCAGACGGTATGCTCCGCCGTCAGGACCTGGTCGATGATGAAGGACCTTCCCATTTGGGCTTGAGTTTGTCCTTTTTCTTGTCCGGCAGGTGTAGAACTAGTTCGCCAACGTTATAAGCTTTGGCCCGTACTTCCACCTTTGATATCTTCGAGCCTGCTGTTGATAGAATGCGGAACGAGCTTTTGCCACGCCGCTCCTCCTCCAATGCGTCCAAACTGTCCCGCCGACGATCTCGGCTTCTCTTTCTTCATACATGCGTACGCCGAGGTGAGTCATGTATTATGTCACGAGGCAAGACTGCCTCTGCGCATACACCATGAAGAATGGTGTGAACCGTAGTACGATTCGGCGTGGTCCGCAGCTCCCTGAGTACGGAGTTCTAGCTCCTCGACCCAGTGCGTGTTAGATTCCTTGAGGGACCGCACTAGTCTGGGTTTAATGCCGCTCATGATTAGACCGTTTGCCCATTCGACTTGGTCGTTGGTTTGAGGGTGATAGACTGAGGCGTAATCGAGCTTGGTGCCCATGTTTTTGCACCATGATTTGACCTCATCGGCCGTGAAGTTGGTGCCATTGTCAGTGATGATACTGTGGGGGACACCGTAACGGTGCACTACCCCTGATATGAAGTCTATCACTGGTCCGGATTCGGCGGTTTAACTGGTTTGGCCTCTATCCATTTGGTGAATTTGTCCACCATGACCAATAGGTATTTTTGCTTGTGGGTTCCTCCCTTGAGGGGTCCAACCATGTCAAGCCCCTGCATCATGAACGGCCAGGAGATGGGTATAGTTTTAAGGCGGTGGGTGGCATGTGGCTTTGGTTAGCAAAAGCTGGCAACCGACGCATCGTTGGACTAAGTCCTGCGCATCTGCCCGGGCCGTCGGCCAATAAAATCCTGTACGGAAGGCCTTGCCTACAAGGGCCCGGGCTGCGACATGGTGCCCACCCAGTCCGGCATGAATTTCAGCCAGGAGGTTTCGCCCTTCCTCTTCGGAGATACACCTTTGAAGGACTCCGGTAGTGCTTTTCTTATAAAGCTCTCCCTCATGGACTTTATAGGCTTTAGAGCGCCGTACTATGCAGCGAGCCTCATTTTGGTCTTCGGGGAGGTCCTGCCTAGTTAGGTAGGCTAGGAACGGTTTCGTCCATGGGGCGATAACTGCCATTATTTCGTGAGCACAGGGTGTCATCTCGGGGGCGGAGCCTCCGGTTGTGTCGAAGTGTTGGCGTCGAGGCGGTCGGTTGGGTCCGTATTGTTATTGCGGACTCCCTTCCCATAGTACGGATGGCTTGAACAGTCGTTCCAAAAAGATATTGGGTGGGACGGCATCGCGTTTTGCACCGATACGTGCCAATATATCCGCCGCCTGGTTGTTATCCCGGGCTATATGATGAAATTCGAGCCCTTTGAACCGTGGTGACATTTTTAGGACCGCATTGCGGTATGCTACCATTTTCGTATCTTTGGCGTCAAAGTCTCCGTTTATTTGAGATATTGCGAGGTTTGAATCCCCGCGCACCTCTAGGCGTTGAATGCCCATGGGGACTGCCATCCGGAGGCCGTGCAGAAGGGCCTCGTATTCGCCGCGTTGTTGGAGTCTCAGATACATTATCTCAAGGACATATTGGACTGTGTCCCCGGTTGGGGACGCCAGACGACGCCAGCCCCAGGCCAGCCAACATTTTGGAGCCGTCAAAGTGCATGATCCAATTGAGTATGTGCCGTACTCTTTAGGGAGTTCGGCTTCATCCATTCGCCACGAAGTTGGCCAAAACTTGCGACTTAATGGCTCGTCGTGGCTTATAAGTTACATCGAATGGGAGGAGCTCTATGGCCCATTTAGCAATCCGGCCCGTCGCGTCATGATTGTTTATAATGTCATTAAGAGGTACTTCGGAGGCTACCGTTATCGAACACTCTTGAAAGTAGTGTCGCAGCTTCCGGGATGCCATGAACACTACGTATGCTATCTTTTGATAGTGTGGGTACCGGGACTTGCATGGAGTTAGGACAGTGGACACATAATAAACTGGTTTTTGAATAGGGAACCGGTGTCCGTCCGTTTCTCGTTCGACAACGAGCACCGCGCAGACAACTTGATGTGTTGCGGCGATGTATAATAGCATTGGTTCGCCCACATTGGGCGCAGCCAGGACCGGATTTGTTGCCAGAATGGCCTTTATTTCTTCGAGTCCGGCCCGGCGTATCCGTCCACTCGAAGTGTTCGGTCTTGGCGGAGGATGCGGTAAAGAGGTAATGCCTTTTCTCCTAAGCGGGAGATAAAGCGGCTTAGAGCCGCTACGCATCCCGTCAATTTTTGTATTTGTTTGAGGTCTTTTGGAATATCCAATTGTGACAGAGCTCGAATCTTGGCTGGGTTTGCTTCAATTCCTCTACCGGACACAATGAAGCCCAGGAGATTTCCGGCTGGAACGCCAAAGACGCATTTTTCCGGATTGAGCTTGATGTCATATTTTCGAAGATTGTCGAATGTGAGCCTCAAGTCGTCTACTAGAGTTTCGAAGTGCTTGGTTTTGACGACCACGTCATCTACATATGCTTCCGCCGTTTTGCCAATCTGGTTTGCCAGACATGTCTGAATCATGCGCTGATATGTTGTGCCGGCGTTTTTGAGCCCAAAGGGCATTGTGTTGAAGCAGAACGGGCCGTATGGAGTGATGAATGCAGTTGCAGCTTGGTGTGGCTCCGCCATCTTGATTTGGTGGTAGCCGGAGTACGCGTCGAGGAAGCACAATGAGTCTCCTGTTGTAGCGTCAATGATTTGATCAATTCGAGGGAGGGGGAAGGGATCCTTTGGGCAAGCTTTATTAAGGTCTTTGAAATCAACACATAGGCGCCAGGATTTATCCTTCTTTGGTACCATCACCAGGTTCGCTAGCCAGTCCGGATGTTTTATATCTCTGATGAATCCGGCCTCCAAAAGTTTGGCTAGCTCCTCTCCCATGGCCTGTCTCTTGGGTTCGAAAAAGCGCCGAAGAGCCTGTTTGACTGGCTTGAATCCTTTTAGGATATTTAGGCTGTGCTCGGCCAGCTGACGTGGGATTCCTGGCATGTGTGAAGGGTGCCAGCCAAAGATGTCCCAGTTTTCTTGTAGAAATTCTCGTAGTGCGGCATCTACAACAGGGTTTAATTGTGCCCCGATGGAGGCCGTCTTTGTAGGGTCCGTTGGGTGGACTTGGAATTTGACTATTTCATCCGCTGGTTTAAAATAGGTGGACTTGGATCTTTTATCAAGTATCACAGCGTCCCTGTTCACCGTCGAGCGCATCGCGGTGAGTTCCTCGGCCGCTAGGGCTTCGGATAGTGCCTCGAGGGCTAGTGCGGCTGTCTTATTTTTGGCGCGGAGTGCTATGTTCGGATCACTAGCGAGAGTGATGATTCAGTTGGGACCGGGCATTTTAAGCTTCATGTACCCATAATGGGGTATAGCTTGAAAAATTGTGAATGCCTCTCGTCCTAATAAAGCATGATATCTGCTGTTGAACGGGGCCACTTGAAATGTGACCTCCTCGGACCTGTAATTGTCCGGCGAGCCGAACACTACGTCCAGCGTGATTTTTCCTGTGCAGCATGCTTCCCGGCTGGGGATTATTCCTCTAAAGGTTGTGCTTCTTCGCTCAATGCGGTTCCAGTCTATTTCCATTTTCCGGAGGGTTTCCTCATAGATGAGGTTTAGTCCGCTGCCGCCATCCATGAGTACCTTAGTAAGGCGAAAGCCGTCTACTATCGGGCTGAGGACCAATGCGGCTGGTGCCCGAGCAGTTCGGAATTTAGAGTCGTCACTGGCATTGAAGGTAATAGCCGTGTCACTCCATGGATTTATTGTTGCTACTTGGTAGACTTCGGCAAGGTTGCGGAGTTGTCATTTTCTCATGTTATTTGATGCGAAAGTCTCGAAGACTGTTAACACCGTACTGGTGTTGCTGGGCTGGGTTTCTGAAGCTACAAGCTCTTCGCCACTTTTGGCCACCTGCCGTAGTATCCAACATGCTCGAAGGCTATGAGTTGGAGTGGCGCCCTCTGAGCTATGAATTTTGCAGGGTCCGTTTAGCCAACCCTCCAGTACGGTTCCATACCCTTAAGGGGTTTTGGTTTTTGGTATTCAACCCAGGTGCTTGATAATGATGCACCCTTTTGTTCCGGACTAGGGATGTATTCGGGGCCGGATTATCCCAAAATTTACTTTCGGTTTTCCAGGCGCTCTCCATCGCACAGTACTTTTGTACCATGGTCACCAAGTCAGCAAAGTGTGTAATTTCGCGACGACTTATGGCGTTTAGGATTCCCTTGTCCGTGCAATTATTGCAGAAGATTGGTATTGCGTCCTCCTCTCGGCAGTCCTTTATCCAGTTCATAACCAGGAGGAATCTGGCCCAGTAATGATGTACTGTTTCGGCGGGCTCTTGCCGAATTCGAGAGAGATCGCTAATGTTTGGGTGGGTGGGTGGCACTAAATCCGGAACCCCGTCCAATTTAGGACTCAAGGGACGGGAAGTTTCCGAACTCGGAAGTTTGGATTTTTGAGTGCTATCCAATGAATCCGACCTGCCGCCTGACTTTAAGTTCAGGGCTTGATCGACATCCGCCCCTCCGCAGGGAATCCGGCATGGAGGATCGGGAATCCAACGTAGCTAGTCCTTAAGATAGGAGAAGAGTCGCCGCATTGCTCCTCTATCATAGCAACATGATGGGTAGCCCGGGAGAGTTGATATCTCTCGATCGGTTTTAGGCCCGATCCGGTCGTAATCTGTGGCGACTCCTGTGGCGGCGATGCGATCGATGAGCTCGTTACGGAGGAGAGCTCGATCGATCTAACTGTTCGGCAAGTTCCGAACTAACATAGAGATTGGTTTCGATGACTCGAGAGGTCATCGTCGGCGTGGCAGCCGAACTAGCGGTCATGAGAAAACCGCCTAGCCAAAGAGTCTGACCAGTGGCCAAGGCTTCTTTGGCGATGGTATCGTCTTTAAAGATGAGGTGAGGCATCCTACCCGACGGGGACAGCACAGAGGAACTCTCAATGAAAGCACCAATGTCGGTGTCAAAACCGCCGGATCTCGGGTAGGGGGTCCCGAACTGTGCGTCTAGGCGGATGGTAACAGGAGACAAGGGACACGATGTTTTTACCTGTGTTCGGGCCCTCTCGATGGAGGTAATACCCTACTCCTGCTTGATTAATATTGATGATATGGGTAGTACAAAAGTAGATCTACCATGAGATCAAGGAGGCTAAACCCTAGAAGCTAGCCTATGGTATGATTGTTGTTCGTCCTACGGACTAAAACCCTCCGGTTTATATAGACATCGGATAGGTTAGGGTTACACCGAGTCGGTTACAATGGTAGGAGATCTACATATCCGTATCGCCAAGCTTGCCTTCCACGCCAAGGAAAGTCCCATCCGGACACGGGACGAAGTCTTCAATCTTGTATCTTCATAGTCCAGGAGTCCGGCCAACGGTAAGAGTTCGGCTATCCGGACACCCCCTAATCCGGGACTCCCTCAATCGCTGTAGTTTCGCTTTTGGTCTATTGGATTTCCGTTTTTAACTTTGAATCTTTCCTGTAGTCCCTCCTCATGTCATTGATCTCCCTAATAATGATGATGAGGCGCCGTTGAGGCGGAGGGGGACTAAGAAGGCGCCCGCCGGCATGACTGCTCAGGTTGCATCAGTGCCTGAGGCGCTGGTTCATGAGGGTGGCAACACCACTTGGACTTCCGTGTCTTTCGCTGTGCCGCTGACGAGTATCCGGCCTTCATCGTCGACTGCTGATTTGCCCTCCCTTTTTGCCACACACCACATCCCAGAGGACCAAGTGGGTGCTGCTAAGGAAGCTACACGCCAGGCGGGGATCATGATGGAGCAAGTGAAGGTGGTCCGGGAGGCCAGCAGGCGGCCTATGACGCCAAATTTCAGCTCTTCGTGAGCAACGCCCGTGTTAGTTGATCACCACTTGTTCTGTTAGGATATGCTACCTGAAAACTCTTCTTCAAGATCTTCAGATCTCATACACCCACTGGGTGTGTCGACTGAATTTTTGGAGTGGTGGGGGCACGCTGAGTGCACCCACTGGGTGTAGCCCCCGAGACTATGGTGGACTGCTGGCAGTCGACCGTAGTCTTTATACTTTATATTTCTTTGATAACTTCTTCACTCGGTCTGGTCGGACCATGTCGAATGGAATCTTGAAACCAGTGAGGGCACGCTGAGTGCACCCACTGGGTGTAGTCCCCGAGACTATGGTGGACTGCTGGCAGTCGACCGTAGTCTGAAGAACTATATTTTTTTGTCTCTTTCAGTCGACTGATCGAGCCGAAGTCGAGGGACCAGTGGGGGCACGCTAAGTGCACCCACTTGGGTGTAATCCCCGAGACTACCGTCGAATATTTTGATTCTAGTCTTAGAAACGCAATGATTTTTCTTAGTCACCGGAAGTAACCTATCTTTGATGTCCGCCGATTGATTCTTCAAGAAATCCTGCGAGCTTGTGGCTCGCTATACTGAATTGAAAACAAACAGATCCAGCTCAACCTTGACTTGAAGCTTGCTCAGGAGAACTTGCAGAAGGCGAGAGACGAAGCAAAAGGTATGGCTGGTGAGAACTTGACGACTGTCTTTGTCTTTCCGTCCCTTCCTAATTCTGATCTCACTATCATTTTGCAGACAAAATGGAGGAGGCTCTGAAGAAGAAGGATCATGACCTTGCCGAGGCGCAGAAAACGGCTTTGAACAAAACCAAGCTCGCGGAAGAAAAGCTATCCTCAGTCGGAAAACTTGAAGAAGAGAACGCCAATCTGAAAGCTGCTCTCGACGCAGCCAACAAGGAGGTTAGCCGACTGAAGAATGACAAGATAGCTCTGAGCAACAAGGCTAGCGAACTAGCGGGAAAGAGGAATGATCTAGAGGCTTATCTGGAAGGGCTCGCCAAGAAGTTATTCCTCATGCTTGAAGGTAATTCCTCCTATCCGACTGACTTGTTATCACTGACTCATCATAGAACCATTAGCTTGAACTCGAGTTGTGTTTGCAGAATTCTGTCAGAACTTCGAGGAAGAGACTAGTCGAGTGGAGACAAGCCTGGACCCCATTAACTCCCCCGTGAAGGATGAAGCTGCCATGAATGTGATCCGACTGGAGTCTCGTGTCACTGCTGTGGTGGACTACCTCGCTCGACTAAAGGTTGCGGTGTTGCGGATTGACTCGACACTCTGGCCAGGCGAAACACTTCAAAATGACCTCGATTCTTTAATGACTCGACTGAATGACGTTCCAAGTCGAGTGCAGGAATGGAAAAAGTCCTCTGCCAGATGCGGTGCCGATGTTGCTCTGTCCCTGGTCCACGTTCACTGTAAGGAGGCGCGAGAGGAAAGGCTGTCGTCCATCAAAGTTGCCAATACCAAGAAGTACGACTTCCAATCTTTCATGGAGATTTTCGTTGGTCCTGCCACCCGGATAGCTGATGGGATCGACCTGGACCAGTTCGTCACGCCTTCCAGTCCTCCACCTGAGGAGTAAAAAACTTCTACGATTCGTCTTAAATTTGCCTCGGAATGCCAAGTGATCTTGTAACCGATAAACTTTAACAGGCTTGAGGCCTGGTTACTTCTACATCCGTAGGATGTTATCCGAACTTTACTTATCGTCGAAATATGCTTTTGTTTGCCTTCGAGTGAACTTTGTTCTTCACTCGGAATATACTTCAGTGCTTGAGATGCAGCTCTGAGGTGAAAAAATCCAGTCGACCTATACTTCGTTGTTCTTGCAGGTAGGGATGGAGTTCGGATTGTAACAGTCGACCTACACCTCGTAGTCCTTGCGGATCGGGATGGAGCGCACGTTGTACTCGTGGCGCAGCTCCGAAGGAGAAGGTAGTAGTCGACCTGCACCTCGTCGTCCTTGCGGATTGGGATGGAGCGCACGTTGTACTCGTGGCGCAGCTCCGAAGGAGAAGGTAGCAGTCGACCTGCACCTCGTCGTCCTTGCGGATTGGGATGGAGCGCACGTTGTACTCGTGGCGCAGCTCCGAAGGAGAAGGTAGTAGTCGACCTGCACCTCATCGTCCTTGCAGATTGGGATGGATTTCGTACTTAGGCGAGTACTGGACTACAGCTAAGCCTCCGAGTGGGAGAGTTGCTCTCCACTCGGTAGGATTTTCAGATACTTAGGCGTAGCATCGACTGCAGCTAAGCCCCGAGTGGGAGGTTCACTCTCCACTCGGTGGGATTTTTCAAACTTAGGCGTAGCATCTTGGACTGCTGCTAAGCCCCGAGTGGGAGGTTTGCTCTCCACTCGGTGGGATTTTTCAAACTTAGGCGTAGTCTTGGACTGCAGCTAAGCCCCCGAATGGGAGGTTTGCTCTCTACTCGGTAGGATTTTTCAAACTTAGGCGAGTACTGGACTGCAGCTAAGCCCCCGAGTGGGAGGTTTGCTCTCCACTCGGTAGGATTTTTCACACTAGGAAGTACTGGACTGCAGCTAAGCCTCCGAGGAGGATTTTTTGTGTCGTACTCTGAAGGGGAAGGCAACAGTCGACCTGTACCTCGTCGTCCTTGTAAAGCGCACATTGTATTAAATACTTAGGCGAGTACTTGGACTGCAGCTAAGCCCCCGGGTGGGAGGCTGGCTCCTCACTCGGTAGGATTTTCAAACTTAGGTGAGTACTTGGACTGCAGCTAAGCCCACGAGTGGGAGGCTGGCTCACCACTCGGTAGGATTTTAAACACTTAGGCGAGTACTTGGACTGCAGCTAAGCCCCCGAGTGGGAGGCTGGCTCACCACTCGGTAGGATTTTCAAACTTAGGCGAGTACTTGGACTGCAGCTAAGCCCCCGAGTGGGAGGCTAGCTTACCACTCGGTAGGATTTTCAGATACTTAGGCGAAACGGATTCGCAGCTAAGCCCCCGAGTGGGAGGTTGGCTCTCCACTCGACATGTTTTTTTTACAAACTTAGGCGAAACGGGTTCGCGCATAAGCCACCCACTGGGGGAAATTTGTCATGTAAACAAAAAGTAATAACAATCACTGGGAAAATTATAACATTCTTGTCTTTGATAAACAAACTACAGAGGTACTTTTATTACATCTCACCCATGTGAGTACTTAAATGTAAAAGGGGCGGAGCAGCTCCGCATTCCAAGCTCGAGGCTCATCAATCTGGCGATCGATGTTGTAAAGATGGTATGCTCCATTGTGGAGAACTCTGGTAATGATGAAGGGACCTTCCGAAGTGGGAGCGAGCTTGTGTGGTTTCTGTTGATCCACTCGTAGGACCAAGTCTCCTTCTTGAAAGGTTCGGCTCTTCACATTTCTAGCATGGAAACGATGCAAGTCCTGCTGATAGATGGTCGAGCGGATCAGGGCCATCTCTCTCTCCTCTTCAAGGAGGTCGACTACATCTTGCCGGGCTTGCTCCGCTTCATCTTCAGAGTAGAGTTCGACTCGGGGTGCATTGTGAAGCAGGTCACTCGGCAGAACTGCTTCAGCTCCATAGACCATAAAGAATGGAGTTCTCCCAGTCGACCGATTAGGAGTGGTCCTCAATCCCCAAAGAACCGATGGAAGTTCGTCGACCCACGCTCCTGCTGCATGCTTGAGATCGCGCATCAGCCGAGGTTTCAGTCCTTTGAGAATTAGACCGTTTGCTCGTTCTGCTTGTCCATTCGACTGGGGGTGAGCAACTGAAGCATAGTCGAATCGCGTGCCCTGAGAGGCGCAAAAGGCTTTGAACTTGTCGGAGTCGAAGTTTGACCCATTGTCAGTGATGATGCTATGCGGAACTCCATATCTGAATATCAACTCTCTGATGAAACTGATAGTAGTGCACGCATCGAGGTTCTTGATAGGTTTAGCTTCGATCCACTTCGTGAACTTGTCGACTGCCACTAGCAAATGAGTGAAACCGCTTCTGCCAATTCTCAGTGGTCCAATCATATCCAACCCCCAAATAGCAAAGGGCCAGACGAGTGGAATGGTCTTCAAGGCTGAGGCGGGTTTGTGTGACATATTGGAATAGAACTGACAGCCTTCACACTTGTCGACTATTTCCTTTGCCATTTCATTTGCTTTTGGTCAGTAAAATCCTGCTCGGTATGCTTTAGCCACAATGGTCCGAGAGGACGCATGATGACCACAGGTCCCCGAGTGGATATCATCAAGAATTATCTGACCTTCTTCCGGTTTTATGCATTTCTGGCCGACTCCAGTCGCGCTTTCTCTGTACAACTGTCCCTTGATCACAGTAAAGGCCTTGGACTGGCGGACGATCTGTCGAGCCTCTTCTTCGTTCTCTAGGAGCTCTTTCCTCAGGATATACGCGATGTACGGCACTGTCCAGTTGGGAGTGATGACCATGACTTCCATGATCAGGTCGACCACAGCTGGGACCTCAACTTCAGTCGGATCAGTGGCACTTTTTGGCTGTGGGGCTTCTTCAGTGAAAGGATCCTCTTGAATCGACGGTGTGTGGATGTGCTCCAAAAACACATCACTGGGAATGGCTTCCCTCTTGGACCCTATTTTCGCCAAATCATCAGCAGCTTGATTTTTCAGTCGGGGTATATGATGAAGCTCTAACCCCTCAAACTTCTTCTCTAGCTTCCTTACTGCATTGCAATAACCAGTCATGGCTGGACTTCTGACATCCCACTCCTTCATCACTTGATTAACCACTAGATCTGAGTCGCCATAAACCATGAGGCGACGGACGCTGAGTGAAATGGCCATACGCAACCCATACAACAGCAGTGCCAGATTACGCTTCATTGTTAGAAGAACCAAAGTGAATCTGGAGCACATATCTGAGCTTATCTCCTCGGGGAAACCAACACTACCCCAAAGACGGAACCATTCAGCATCTTGGAACCATCAAAGAACATGATCCAAAGGTTCGAAAGTGAACTTGAGTCAAGAATTGCTGTTCAATCCACTCGGTGATGAAATCTGCTATTGCTTGGGACTTGATGGCTTTCTTTGCCTCAAACTTGATATCAAGGGGAAGGAGTTCAATCGCCCATTTCGTCACTCGACCAGTTGCATCTCTGTTTTGCAAAATCTCTGACAATGGGGCGTCGCTGATGACTATAATGGAATGGTCAGAGAAGTAATGAGCAACTTTCTTCGTGGTCATGTAAATCCCATAAACAAGCTTCTGATAATGAGGATATCTTTGTTTTGATGGGTCAATACTTCGGAAAGATAGTATACTGGGCGCTGAACTTTGAAGGCTTTTCCTTCTTCTTCCCGCTCGACCGTACGTACTGTACTGACGACTTGTCCTGTGGCTGTAATGTAAAGCAGCAAAGGCTCTTTGCTGATAGGAGCAGCAAGCACCGGCTGGGTGGAGAGCAGAGCTTTTAGCTCTGCAAACGCTGCATCAGCTTCTGGAGTCCACTCGAACTTGTCTGACTTCTTCATCAGTCGGTAAAGAGGCAATGCCTTTTCACCGAGGTGAGAGATGAATCGACTTAAAGCGGCCAAGCATTCAGTAAGCTTCTGGACATCATGCACATGCACAGGGCGTTTCATTCGGAGTATAGTGCCAACTTTTTCTGGGTTGGCGTCGATTCCTCGTTCGGAAACGAGAAAATTGAGTAACTTTCCGCCAGGAACTCCGAATGTGCACTTTGATGGATTAAGCTGATATCATACCTCCTGAGGTTGGCAAATGTTTCAGCAAGGTCAGTCAACAGGTCGGAACCTTTCCGTGACTTGACCACAATATCATCCATGTATGCTTCCACATTCCGACTGATTTGAGCGAGCAAACACTTCTGAATCATCGCTCCGGCATTCTTGAGGCCGAATGGCATGGTGACATAACAGAAGCACCCGAATGGAGTGATGAAAGCTGTTTTGATCTCGTCAGGTCCATACAGACGGATCTGATGGTACCCGGAATAGGCGTCTAAGAAAGACAACCGTTCACATCCCACAGTCGAGTCGACTATTTGGTCGATGCGAGGGAGAGGAAAATGATCTTTCGGGCAGGCCCGATTGATATGTTTGAAGTCGATGCACATACGAAGTGATTTGTCCTTCTTAGGGACCATGACAACATTGGCGAGCCACTCGGAGTGGTAAATCTCTCGGATAAACTCTGCTGCTAAGAGCCGAGCCACCTCCTCGCCAATGGCCTTTCTCTTCGGACGGCGGACCGTCGAAGATGTTCTTTTGACAGGTTTAACTTTTGAGTCGACTCGTAGAGCGATGCTCAGCCAGTCCCAGGAACACCCGGCATGTCAGCAGGCTTCCATGCGAAGATGTCCCAGTTCTCACGGAGGAACTGGATAAGTGCTTCTTCCTATTTGGAGTCGAGTGTTGTTGAGATGTGAGTCGGAGCAGCATTGGGATCAGTCGGGTGAATATGAATCGGTTTCGTCTCCCCGGACGACTGAAATGCTGACTCCGTGGCGGGCTTCTTGGCTCGCAACAAATCACTCGGGTCTGCAGTTTTCTGGTACTCTTGCAGCTCTACCACTGCCATCTGAGCATCAGCGATCTTAGAGCCTTTCTGAAAACACTCTTCTGCTTTCTTCCGATTGCCAGTGACAGTGATCACACCTTTGGGACCTGGCATCTTCAGTTTGAGGTATACATAACATGGTCGAGCCATGAAACGCGCATATGCCGGCCTCCCCAGGATAGCGTGATAAGCGCTCTGGAAATCCGCGACCTCAAAGGTCAACTTTTCCTTACGAAAATTCTTGTAGTCACCAAAAACCACATCGAGAGCAATTTGGCCGAGTGACTCAACTTTCTTTCCAGGAATGACTCCATGGAAGCTCATGTTGCTGGTGCTGAGTCTGGACATCGGAATGCCCATCCCTTTCAACGTCTCTGCATACAGTATGTTTAGGCCACTGCCACCATCCATCAAAACCTTAGTTAGTCGAGTGCCTTCGACGACTGGGTCGACCACCAACGCTTGCCTCCCAGGGGTGGCTATGTGTGTCGGGTGATCAGACTGGTCGAACATGATGGCGGTCTGCGACCATTTCAGATAACTGGGTGTCGCCGGAGCGACCATATTCACTTCTCGGTTGATAACTTTCAATCGACTTTTGCTTTCAACGTCAGCAAAAATCATCAGGATGGAATTGACCTGGGGGGATCCACCGTCACTATCTTCTTTGTCCTCAACCTTGTCCGACTCCTTCTCCTTGTCCTTGGGTTGCTTCCCGTGGAACTGCTGAATCAGGAGCCGACACTGTCGAGAGGTATGCTTTGAATAAATGAGTTTACCCTCTTCATCTTTCTTCGTGTGAATGTGACATGGCAAGTCCAACACATCATTTCCATCTTGGTCTTTCACTTCTTGGGGTTCCAAGGCCCCTTGGATTTCCCCTTGAACCTTCCTGGAGTCACGGCCAAGTCTTCTCCAGGAGCAGCTGGCTCGGCTTTCCGCTTATGTTTCCGACTGGAGTTCCCTCCCCCGGTTTCATTAGCGGCTGACTTGTACTTGCCACTCTGGAGCCTATCCTCTTCTTCACCATTGGCGTACTTGGTGGCAATCTCCATCATTCGACTCAGGGTCATGTCTCCGGTCCGACCGAATTTCAGACTCAACTCTCTGTTCTTAACACCTTCCTTGAAGGCACAGACTGCCTGATGATCAGATACATTCTTTACTGTGTGGTGCAAAGTGATCCATCTCTGGATGTAATCCCTCAGAGTTTCATTCGACTTCT
Organism: Aegilops bicornis; assembly: GCA_021605145.1. Lineage (NCBI taxonomy): Eukaryota > Viridiplantae > Streptophyta > Magnoliopsida > Poales > Poaceae > Aegilops > Aegilops bicornis. Next base: position 126,254,643 of record CM038673.1, on the reverse strand, counting down.
GCACACACGACTGCAACTCTATCAACCCTGCTGGCCGCTTGCAAGTTCCTTCAAATGTCCTGACAAACACTGGGCAAGATCTTCCCAAGTGTAAATGCTTTCTTGGGTGCTAACTGATTCAGCCATGCTCTGGCCGAGCCCTCCAACATAAGAGGCAGGTGTTTCATGGCCACTTCATCATTGCCGCCGCCAATCTAAACAGCCACTCGGTAGTCCTCAAGCCAGGTATCCGGCTTGGACTCACCAGTGAACTTACTGACTCCAGTCGCCAACCTGAAGTTGGGAGGAATCACCGCGGCTTTGATGGCTCTGCTAAAACACTCTGGTCCTGAGACGTGTACTTTGCTTCTGGTGAGCGCATTTCTGTCATGGCCTTCTCGGTTAGCTATGTTCCTGTCGACCAATGTGACACTCCAAATTTTTTGTTGTTTTTGTTTTTAGCAAAAACCTTGCTTGGTTTGAAGAAGGTCATTTAAACCCTTCTTAAAAACCTCTCTTCTGAGTTTTCTTCTCAAAAAGCATTTCTTGGATTTATTTTCTTCTAAAAAGAAACCTTTTTGGTTTTGGGTTATTCTTTGGTTTTGATCCATCCTTGATTTTACCATGCCTCTTGTGGTAAATTTCTCCCAAAACCCTCCTTCCACTTTGGTACCACTCAAACATTCTGTCCAAACTAGTAAAATCCATTTTTGGACCCTATTCCAATTATTTCCTCTCCCAAAAATAATCCTGTCTTTTCTTTTGAGCCTAAGTGATTTGCAAAGCAAGTACCCTAATGCTTTTGAGTTTTGACCTCAAACCAACTCCCTTGGATAGTCCTTGGTACCCACAACCCAGAACCATCTTGATCCACTCTTCTCCTTTTCAAATATTTCAAATTTCACTCACTGCAAGTTTGGACCAGCTTTGCCAAATTTGGTGAAATTCATATCTACCCTTCTCCAAAAATTCTACCAAAATTCAGGCAGCCCTCAGATGCAATGAGAGACCACCACACCAAATATCAGCTCAAGAAAAATTTCCCACGTGCCAAAACCATTCTGTCGAACACCTTGCATGCACTGTTTCTGTACATTTTCAGTGTCAATCATCGTTAGTTAATTCAGTCACATGTTCACAGTGCCTTTGGCACGTTGCTCACGGCCTAGCGTGCCTGTCCGGAGCCTCACACGCGTGCTTGGCGTGTACCTGGCGTCGGTGGCGCCCTGGCCCGCCTACGCCGGCGTGTCTTGCGGTGGCCGAACCACCGTAGCGGCCGACCAGGAGCAGAACGGCGGCGTAACGCCGTTCGGCGCCGCCCAATCCATCTGGTGGCTCCGCGTGGCCACTTCCTCGCCCGGCCGCAGACGCATGCAGCACGATCGCCGTGGCGCACGCCTGAGCATGCTCTACGCCGCCGACGGACCCGCGCCGCCCGTTCCGTCGAATCCACCCAAGGCTCCTAATCCAAGCTGGTTTAGCGTCAAAAGCGGCACCAGTGGAACTCCACGCCGACGCCCACTCCCTAAACCTCCCGACCAAGCTCTGCGCCGCCGTAACCATCACCGGAGAAGTCCGTTCAGGGCCAACACCTCGGATCGCCTATAAAAAGGAGCCCCGAGCTCGCTCTCGTGCACACACCACCCCTGCACTTCACCAAGACCCTGCCTAGCCACTGGGAGGACCTCGAGGAGGTCTCCTCCCCCAACTCCGGCCGCCCCGATCCGGCTCGTCCACCTGCTTGATTCACTGCGGTGAGGCCATCTCCGGCGCTCAAACCTCGTCCGCAGCCTCCTCTTACACCTAGTGCTCTAACCCCCACCTCAATTCGGTCCTTGCAGCCCTCCTCGGCGAGATCCACCATCGTCCGAGCCGCCGTCCGCCGGAGAAAGTGTAAATCGTCGGACGTGGTGCTCCCCGACGCCCAAGTCCACCACCCACCGACGTGGAAGGACACACTGATACTCTTGGTACACTCCGATCTCCCTGACTCGCCGTGGTTCGACGCCGGCGACCACCGCAGCCTTCGGGCGCCGACGAGGTCTTTTAAACCTGACATGTGGACCCCCCATGTCAGCCTCTCTTTCTTTTCCCGCGAACCGTTTTCCGTTGGCGCCTTCGGGCAGAGTACGTTTTCCATGTGGGCTTGCGCGTTGCTATTCGAACCGTTTTCTGTTTTCTCAGTTAAACCCCTGGAACTTTTCTGTTTCATTACAGATGAGTCCCTGGACAGAAACCCTTATAACTCTTTAATAAAAAGTGATTTTTGAGTGATTCTTTTTCTGACAGTCTTATAATTTTGTCTAGATTTTATGGGATTTATTTGGAAAATTTTGGAACAACTTTTATGCACGCGTTGGTTTTCACGTTAGTATGCCTTTTCGCTATACTGTAGGTTCCGGAGGAGGTGACGGAACCGCGAACTTCGCCGAGCTAGACCCCGACTACTCTGAACCAGGCAAGCATGTTTGAACATTTGATATGATGAGTGTTCTGGCAAGTTTGCATTAAGTAGTTTCACCGCAAGTTTGTGAGCATACCGATGAAGGTTATTTTCCATGCAAGTTGAGGCAAGTGAGTTCGATAATCCATACGTGATGGATGTGTATGTGCATGGCCATGTGTTGGCATGAGGATGGGTAAGATGGCAGTGTCGTAGCATGCCGGTCTTATGCCACACCATTTTGACTTCAAAGTGTCAACCCGCACCAGTTCGGTTTCCATCCATTTCCCTTCCCGTACTACCACATGTTTTCCATAGGGATATGGCTTAGTAAGTTGCAAACCGCTTTCCCGGTACACACCAAATGGAGAGGCCGTGATGATGGTTCCATGGCCCTGGATTAAAGCCAGTCATCCGGACAGGGGGCATGGGTGTTTCCGGTTGGGACCGAGAGGGGGGCACCCCTTAGAGAGCGCGAATATAAATTTGATCCCATGCTATTCGAGATTGTGATCTCCCCGTCTCAAAAGTTTTTCTCGGACGATGTCTAGGGTGATTCCTGGCATTCGGGAGGTAGGATGGGTGTGTCCTGGTTAGCTGTGTTTCTTCTGAAATACCATAAACGGAACCAGTCTTTCAGGACTACGGAAATCCGTTGGTTGTGAGTAATTTTAGTACAAACTCTGCAGAGTCCAAATTCCTCGAATCATCTTATCCATGTCCAAGTTCTGTATTATCTTATCCTGACAAGTGTCAGTTTTGGTGGCAGATACTCCGGTGATTCACATGAGTACTAAGTCCGGTTAAATGTTTACTCCTGTGGATGGACTAACCCGTTTATATTCATGTGTTGAATATTTATTATGAGTGCTATATCTTTGTGATAAAAGCCCTTTCTGTGATGTTGCTTAGACGTCCGACTGCGGCATTATTGTTATTTATTTTCATTATAAGCCCTTTCCGTGATGTCGCTCAGACGTCCGACTGCGGCATTGTCGTTATTTACTTTCTTTATAAGCCCTTTTCGTGATGTCGCTCAGACGTCCGACTGCGGCATTGTTGTTATTTACTTTCTTTATAAGCCCTTTCTGTGATGTCGCTCAGACGTCCGACTGCTGCATTGTTGTTATCTATTTTCATTATAAGCCCTTTCTGTGATGTCGCTCAGACGTCCGACTGCGGCATGCATGTATCTTTATTTTCAATATAAGCCCTTTATGAGGTGTCGCTCAGACACCCGACTGTGGCATGTTTTGCTTATTTCTTCACCCTTCGAGGCGTCGCTTTATACACCGATCGGTTTTGAGTTTATCTTCTTTGGGTTTTGAGCGGACTACCGCCGATTCCCTTCTTGGTTATTTTTGCTATGCTGTTTTAATTGAGAAATGTTGAGATTAACCATGTTGCATTCATGCATTCATTTGTTATATCTTTTGTCCGAACTGTCTTGCGAGTACTTTCATAGTACTCACACGGCTTGTTGATTTGGCGAGATGTTGTGGCGATCTCATGGATGAAGAGTTCGATAGCGAGTCCGACGCCTAGAGGAATCCCAGTCGGTCTCGTGCGACCCTGGATCAGTCATTGTGATATATCCGCTTCCGCTACCCAAATAAATTCATCGAGCCTCACCTCGACGCTCGATGAGCCGCCAACGCAGTAGACTTATTAACCATCCCGCTATGTTATTCCACCAACCACTCATAGCTCGAGTCAGTAGTATTTCCACCCCACACCTTTGAGTCATATCCGCCACTATGTTTAATCATTGGTGTGTTGTAATAATTGGTTGGGCATCTTCAGTCCGACCACTTGTAATATTGTAATGCTACGGCTTCTTGTATCAAAGTTTTGTCAACCGGTATGAAGGATTTTCCTCATATTGGTCTTCACAGGTCGGTTGTTCAATAAATATTTTTATTGAAAAACCGGTCGTGACAAGCTTGGTACCAGAGCCAGGCTGACTGTAGGAAACCACTAGGTACGATCGCTAATCGGTTATTAGCATAGTAGAGCTGTTTATTATTTTGACAAATGTAGTCAATTTCTGACAGTCAGCATAAAATTTATGTTTTGACTCCTCAGGATTTTTGCCTACTTTTGTAGATGGCCTGCAACGACTGCGAGTTGCAGATGTTCGCCAACATGCCCGATGGGTTTGTCAAGATTCTCTCCTTCATCGTCCAAGTCACGATGGGGCCAGATGTGCGCCCAGTTTTCTCTCTCTCTCAGCACAAGGTCAATGACCGTCTAACCATGCACCAAGCCGCGGTGGAATTCAAGAGAGGACGAGTTAAGCGTTACCGGTTCATGGGGAGAGCCATGCCCACAGAGAAGCACACGCTACAGATGGCAGCCCGTGAAGCGATAGCCCGTCTCAGGGATATCCTGCCTTCGATGAAGACTCGTCGCTACCGCTACCTGCCATGTCACGTGCCATACACTTGCCACTACGCGTTATCTTGCCCCAGAGGAGAACGGGATGAAGCTTTTGAGATGCTCATCGAGTATCTTCGGGCTTTGGAGGCAGCCTTCGACAACCTGGTGGACGATTTTGTAACTGCCCGCATGAACTTAGTCCATGGTTGTACCGCCAACAGGAGGGAACTCCTGCGTGCTGCACCACCGCTGACTTTCGTCTCATCATCAGCATCGTTCGCCTCCTGCTGCTCGCACCGCTACTCATCGCCTGCCTACCACGGAGGAATTCAACCACGCCATTGCGCCTACTCCGGTTCTGCTCAAACCACCCTCGTGCCCGCTCAGATTCGTGTTGTCCCGCACAGGACACCTGCTCCACCAACTCCGCGTAGCACCTCTCGTCTGGAGCCTATCTCTGAGGAGGAGGTTGAGTCCCCAACCTCTCTACGCCGCACCCTTGGCTGGCCAAGGGAAATCCTTACCATCTCCGACTAAGTGCGCTTAGCCGCCATGCGATGTACCGACTTGTGCGATATGTTTATATGTAAATAGGCTGTGAGAAGTAGTCTGCATTTATGCATCATGTAGGATCCGGAGGAGTGCACTAGACTAAATAACATGTCAGGATTTATGTACGCATATCCTGAGTGATGTATTGTATAATTACTGCTTGCGTGTAAGATATCTAATGAACAGTCATTCTCCGTGCGCAAACGTATTTTTTCTCTTGAAAAATCTTGGAGCATTTGCAAGTTTTTGCATCTTCTTGAATTTATTGATTTTTGCGGCTCAATTTCTTTTCTTATGAGTGTTCCAAAATATATCCCCAGAGTGAACTATGTCTCGTCCTTGGACGCGCTCCATGCCAACTCCGACAGAGGAAAATTATGACACACCCCCCAGGCAACAATTTCACTCAGGGACAGACAAATCAGCAGGACAGTGAAACGGCAATTTCCCAAATGTGTCGTCTTTATGAACAAAGTCAGCAGCAACATCAGGAAATACTGAACCAAGTCATTAATATGGAAAATCACCGCGGACCGTATCCGTAGCAATCCAAGTTATCTGAGCTACAGAAAACGCGTCCCCAAACATTTTCTCACACTGACAAACCTCTGGAAGCCGAGGACCGGCTTCGAGACATGGAGAGAAAATTAATTATCGCCCAGTGTTCAGACCTTGAGAAGGTACTTTATGCTCCGCATTATCTCACTTGAGCAGCCGCATCATGGTGGGAAAATTTCCTGCACATGCACCCCAACGAAAATAATATATCATGGGAAGAATTTAAAGAAAGTTTTCGTGGGGCACATATTCCTAAGAGCCTTATGAAGATCAAAAAGAGAGAATTTGATGAACTCAAGCAAAGGACAATGGCAGTGTCAGAATACAACAGTCAGTTTACCCTGCTATCTCGCTACGCCAACGAGGAGCGTATGTCGAAAAAACAAAAGATGGAGAAATTCCTAGGCGGTCGACACCCGCGCTTAAATGTCAATTGGTCGTACACACATTTCCAGATTTTAAGACGCTGGTGGATAAGGCCATTACATTGGAAAATGAGAGATGCAGCTTAGAAGATTTCCGTAAGCGGAAGAGGGACCAGATTAAACACACCCACAACCACCGCAGCAAGACAGATGTTCAGAAGAACTGGACACCCAAACCCACGACAAGCATCTCACGCCCAATCAAGAATTTCCACGCAAGGGACAAGGAGTTCACATACCGCCCAGGCGTTACCATTACGCTTGTGGAGAAGAAGGACACTACGCCAAGCAAAGTGCCCCAAGCCAAGGAACTTCGACCCCAAAGCCGAACAACGGAAGCAATAATTCGGCACCAAAGCGCAACAATTTCAACCCAAATAACAACCACAGGAAGAGTCATTTGAACCACGTGACCAAAGAGGAAGCACAAAATGCCCCAGATATCGTACTCGGTACGTTTCCTGTCAACACAATACCTGCCATGGTTTTGTTTGATTCTGGAGCTTCTCACTCGTTCGTTTCGAAAAGCTTTGCTTTGCAAAATAATTTTTTGATGTTTCCCTTGGGAAAATCTATGATCATCAAGTCCCCTGGAATTAAGCAAGTAACCCAGAATTATTGCCAGGGTGTGGTTATCGAGTTTCAAGGGTTGAAGTTTCATGCAAATCTTATCGTATTGGAAAATAAAGGACTGGATGTCCTCTTAGGGATGGATTGGTTAACCACCAACAAAGGTTTTATTGACTGCTTCAACAGGACTGTAATTCTCACCCATCACCACGGGAAGACCATAAAAGTTTCAGCCAAGGAAAGAAAAATATCCAGGCAACCGAGATTAAACAAGGTGGATATTTCCGAATTGAGCAAAGTTCCAGTAGTGTGTGAATTTCCAGATGTATTCCCCGAAGAACTACCAGGCATGCCACCAGATCGAGAGATAGAATTCAGCATTGAGCTAGCACCCGGAACCGCTCCCATATACAAGAAACCCTACAGAATGGCACCATTCGAATTGGTGGAACTGAAGAAGCAAATAAAGGAACTGTTGGAAAAAAATGGGGTTCACCAATTTTATTCGCCAAAAAGAAGGATGGAACACTGAGATTGTGCATAGACTATCAAGCGCTAAACTTGGTCACAATCAAGAACAAATATCCGATGCCTCGAATAAATGATTTATTCGATCAACTCGCTAAGGCCAAGGTATTCTCAAAGATTGACTTAAAATCGGGATATCATCAACTGAAAGTACGAACCGAGGATATTCCCAAGACCGCCTTCACCTCCAGATACGGATTGTACGAGTTCACCGTAATGCCATTCGGACTGACAAACGCCCCCGCATATTTTGCACCTCATGAACAAAGTATTCATGAAGTTTATGGATAAGTTTGTTGTGGTATTTATCGATGATATTCTGGTATACTCCAAAACACCAGAAGAACACGTTGAGCATCTCCAGATTGTACTAGGAGAACTCAGGAAACATCAGTTGTACGCCAAATTCAGCAAGTGTGAATTTTGGCTAAAGCAAGTAGGTTTTCTGGGCCACGTACTAACTCAAGAGGGTATCGCCGTAGACCCGGAAAAAGTCAAGGCCGTACTTGACTGGAAGCCACCAGCTAGTGTGACGGATGTACGAAGTTTCTTGGGAATGGCAGGATACTACCGAAGATTTATTGAAGGATTCTCCACCATAGCAAAGCCAATGACGCAACTACTCAAGAAAGACAGGAAGTTTGAATGGACGGAAGCCTGCGAGAAAAGTTTCCAAGAACTAAAGAGGAAACTGACAACAACACCAGTACTAATTGTGCCAGATATACACAAGAATTTTGAAGTATTTTGTGACGCATCTCGAAAGGGCCTCGGGTGCGTATTAATGCAAGAAGGCAAGGTTGTCGCATATGTTTCCGAGACAACCGCAAGCATGAGGAAAATTACCCTACCCATGACCTGGAATTAGCAGCAGTGATACATGCACTCAAGGAATGGAGACACTTTCTACTTGGTAATCGTTGTGAAATATACACGGACCACAAAAGCCTCAAGTATATTTTCACACAACCAGAACTAAATTTACGGTAGCGACGTTGGTTGGAATTAGTAAAGGATTATGATGTTGGGATCCACTACCACCCGGGCAAAGCAAATGTTGTAGCAGACGCTCTGAGTCGAAATCCCAGTCCAGACAACGACAGCATGCCAGACTTAAGACCTGAATTCCAGCAGGAGTTCGCAAGGCTCAACCTGATGGTGGTCACCAAAGGCAGTGTGTCAAATTTAGAAGTACATCCTACCCTGATAGAGAAGGTTAAAGAGGCTCAACGTGGACACCCCAGCATTGAAGGCATAAAGCGTAAGATAAAATTGGGCAAGGCCTCAGAATTCTTCAGTATTGATGAGCAAGGAATATTGTGGTACGGGAATAGGCTCTGCGTGCCAAATATCCATGATCTTAAACAGCAAATCCTGGCTGAAAGCCACACCGCTCCATATTCAATCCATCCTGGAGGAACAAAAATGTACAAAGATCTTCAGGAGACATTTTGGTGGCATGGTATAAAAAGAGACATAGCCACGTTTATTGCATGTTGTGACTCTTGTCAACGCATCAAGGCCGAGCACCAGAAACCGGCCGGAGTATTGCAACCGAATAAGATACCCGAGTGGAAATGGAACGAAATTGGAATGGATTTTGTTGTTGGACTACCTCGGTCACGACACGGACATGATGCCATATGGGTAATCACAGATAGACTGCTAAAGTAGCTCACTTCATCCCCGTGAAGACAACACACACCACTCAGAATCTTGCTAGGCTCTACCTCTCCCGTATCGTTTGCCTACATGGAGTCCCAAAGAAAATAATCTCGGACAGAGGCACTCAATTCGTCTCCGGTTTTGGGATCACTTACAACAAGCTCTGGGAACTCGGTGGCATTCAAGATCGCATACCATCCCAGACGGATGGGCGGTGAGCAGGTAAATCAAATACTAGAAGATATCTTTGAGAGCATGTGTCCTCACCTATGGGACCAGTTGGGAGGAGAGCTTACCATACGCAGAATTCGCATATAACAATAGCTATCGATCCAGCCTGCAAATGGCACCATTTGAAGCTCATGCAGACGAAGATGTCGTACCCTTCTAAATTGGTCGGAAACCGGAGATAGTCATATCTTCGCCCGACACCTGCTCAAGGGGCTGAAGATAAAGTCAAGGTAATTAAGGACCGCTCAAGACAGCCCAAACTCGACAAAAGAGTTATTACGATCGAAGCATCGCGGGGTCCATTTTGAACCCGGTGAATTTGTGTACCTACGAGTATCACCCATGAGAGGCCTGCACCGATTCAAGATTAAAGGAAAACTAGCACCGAGATTCATCGGGCCTTTCTGCATAGTAGCACGAAGAGGCACGGTGGCCTACCAGCTAGACTTACCCGAAGAATTATCCGACATCCACGACGTATTCCACGTCTCCCAATTGAGGAAGTGCGTAAGCAACCCAGAGAAACAAGTACCCCATAAAAACATTGACGTGCAACCAGATCTCACATATCGGGAGCATCCGATAAAAATCTTGGAAGAGTCGAAGGAGAACCCGACAGAAAACCACCAAGTTCTTCAAAGTTCATTGGAGCAACCACACGAAAATGAAGCCACTTGGGAAAGAGAGGATTTCCTTGAAAGCGAGCACCCACAATTATTTGAAAATCAACTGGAATCTCGGGACGAGATTTTTCCTAAGGGGTAGGTGCCGTGACACTCCAATTTTTTGTTGTTTTTGTTTTCAGCAAAAACCTTGCTTGGTTTGAAGAAGGTCATTTAAACCCTTCTTAAAAACCTCTCTTCGTAGTTTTCTTCTCAAAAAGCATTTCTTGGATTTATTTTCTTCTAAAAAGAAACCTTTTTGGTTTTGGGTTATTCTTTGGTTTTGATCCATCCTTGATTTTACCATGCCTCTTGTGGTAAATTTCTCCCAAAACCCTCCTTCCACTTTGGTACCACTCAAACATTCTGTCCAAACTAGTAAAATCCATTTTGGACTCTATTCCAATTATTTCCTCTCCCAAAAATAATTCTGTCTTTTCTTTTGAGCCTAAGTGATTTGCAAAGCAAGTACCCTAATGCTTTTGAGTTTTGACCTCAAACCAACTCCCTTGGATAGTCCTTGGTACCCACAACCCAGAACCATCTTGATCCACTCTTCTCCTTTTCAAATATTTCAAATTTCACTCACTGCAAGTTTGGACAGATTTGCCAAATTTGGTGAAATTCATATCTACCCTTCTCCAAAAATTCTACCAAAATTCAGGCAGCCCTCAGATGCAATGAGTGACCACCACACCAAAGATCAGCTCAAGAAAAATTTCCCACGTGCCAAAACCATTACATCGAACACCTTGCATGCAATTGTTTCAGACATTTTCGCTAAATTCAGAAAGTTCGTAGTTTCGGTGTCAATCTTCATCGATTAATTCAGTCACATGTTCACACGGTGCCTTTGGCACGTTGCTCACGGCCTAAGCGTGCCTGTCCGAGCCTCACACGCTTGCTTGGCGTGTTCTGGCGCCGGTGGCGCCCTGCCCGCTCAAGGCCGGCGTGTCTTGCGGTGGCGAACCACCGTGAGCGGCCGATCGAGCAGAATCGGCGGCGAACGCCGTTCGGCGCCGCCTAATCCATCCGGTGGCTCCGCTGGCCACTTCTCGCCAAAGACGCTGCAGCAAAGATACGCCGTGGCGCTGCACACACACGTAGCATGCTCTTTGCATAACGGACCCAAGGCCGCCCGTTCGTCGAATCCACCCATGGCTCCTAATCCAAGCTGGTTTAGCGTCAAAAGCGGCACCGGTGGAACTCCACGCCGACGCCCCACTCCCTAAACCTCCCGACCAAGCTCTGCGCCCACAGAACCATCACCGGAGAAGTCCGTTCACGGCCACCCCTCGGATCGCCTATAAAGGAGCCCCGAGCTCGCTCTCATGCACACACCACCCCACGCACTTCACCAAGACCTCGCTTAGCCACTGGGAGGACCTCGAGGAGGTCTCCTCCCCCAACTCCGGCCGCCCCGATCCGCCTCGGCCACCAGCTTGATTCACTGCGGTGAGGCCATCTCCGGCGCTCAAACCTCGTCCGCAGCCTCCTCTTACACCTAGTGCTCTAACCCCCACCTCAATTCGGTCCTTGCGGCCCTCCTCGTGAGATCCACCATCGCCCGAGCCGCCGTCCACGGAGAAAGTGTCGCCTCGACGTGGTGCTCCCGACGCCTAAGTCCACCACCCACCGACGCGGAAGGACACACTGATACTCTTGGTACACTCCGATCTCCCCGACTGTGGTTCGACGCCGGCGACCACCGCAGCCTTCTAAGCGCCATGAGGTCTTTTAAACTCGACATGTGGACCCCCATGTCAGCCTCTCTTCTTTTCCCGCGAACCGCTTTTCCGTTGGCGCCTTGCAGAGTAATGCGTTTTCCATGTGGGCTTGCGCGTTGCTATTCGAACCGTTTTCTGTTTTCTCGCTTAAACCCTCGAACTTTTACATTTCATTACAAATGAGTCCTCGGACAGAAACCCTTATAACTCTTTAATAAAAAGTGATTTTTGAGTGATTCTTTTCTGACAGTCTTATAATTTTGTCTAGTTTTTTATGGGATTTATTTGGAAAAATTTTGGAACAAATTTTATGCACGCGTTGGTTTTCACGTTAGTATGCCTTTTCGCTATACCGTAGGTTCCGGAGGAGGTGACGGAACCACGAACTTCGCCGAGCTAGACCCCGACTACTCTGAACCAGGCAAGCATGTTTGAACATTTGATATGATGAGTGTTCTGGCAAGTTTGCATTAAGTAGTTTCACTGCAAGTTTGTGAGCATACCGATGAAGGTTATTTTTCATGCAAGTTGAGGCAAGTGAGTTCGATAATCCATACGTGATGGATGTGTATGTGCATGGCCATGTGTTGGCATGAGGATGGGTAAGATGGCAGTGTCGTAGCATGCCAGTCTTATGCCACACCATTTTGACTTCAGTGTCAACCCGTACCAGTTCGGTTTCCATCCATTTCCCTTCCCGTACTACCACATGTTATCCGCAAGGGATATGGCTTAGTAAGTTGCAAACCGCTTTCCTGGTACACACCAAATGGAGAGGCCGTGATGATGGTTCCATGGCCCTGGATTAAAGCCAGTCATCCGGTCAGGGGCATGGGTGTTGCGGTTGGGACCGAGAGGGGGCACCCTTAGAGCCGCTGAATATAAATTTGATCCCATGCTATTCGAGATTGTGATCTCCCCGTCTCAAAAGTTTTTCTCGGACGATGTCTAGGGTGATTCCTGGCATTCGTGAGGTAGGATGGGTGTGTACTGGTTAGCTGTGTTTCTTCCGAAATACTATAAACGGAACTAGTCTTTCAGGTCTACGGAAATCCGTTGGCTGTGAGTAATTTTAGTACAAACTCTGCAGAGTCCAAATTCCTCGAATCATCTTATCCATGTCCAAGTTCTGTATTATCTTATCCTGACAAGTGTCAGTTTTGGTGGCAGATACTCCGGTGATTCACATGAGTACTAAGTCCGGTTAAATGTTTACTCCTGTGGATGGACTAACCCGTTTATATTCATGTGTTGAATATTTATTATGAGTGCTATATCTTTGTGATAAAAGCCCTTTCTGTGATGTCGCTTAGACGTCCGGCTGCGGCATTATTGTTATTTATTTTCATTATAAGCCCTTTCCGTGATGTCGCTCAGACGTCCGACTGCGGCATTGTTGTTATTTACTTTCTTTATAAGCCCTTTCCGTGGTGTCGCTCAGACGTCCGACTGCGGCATTGTTGTTATTTACTTTCTTTATAAGCCATTTCTGTGATGTCGCTCAGACGTCCGACTGCGGCATTGTTGTTATCTATTTTCATTATAAGCCCTTTCTGTGATGCCGCTCAGACGTCCGACTGCGGCACGCATGTATCTTTATTTTCAATATAAGCCCTTTATGAGGTGTCGCTCAGACGCCCGACTGTGGCATGTTTTTCTTATTTCTTCACCCTTCGAGGCGACGCTTCAGACACCCGATCGGTTTTGAGTTTATCTTCTTTGGGTTTTTGAGCGGACTACCGCCGATTCCCTTCTTGGTTATTTTTGCTACGCTGTTTTAATTGAGAAATGTTGAGATTAACCATGTTGCATTCATGCATTCATTTGTTATATCTTTTGTCCGAACTGTCTCGCGAGTACTTTCATAGTACTCACCTGGCTTGTTGATTTGGCCAGAATCTTGTGAAAGGCGATCTCATGGATGAAGAGTTCGATAGCGAGTCCGACGCCTAGAGGAATCCCGGTCGGGGCTCGTCGACCCTGGATCGATCATTGTGATATATCCGCTTCCGCTACCCAAATAAATTCATCGAGCCTCACCTCGACGCCGATGAGCCGCCAACGCAGAGACTTATTAACCATCCTGCTGTGTTATTCCACCAACCACTCATAGCTCGAGTCAGTAGTATTTCCACCCCACACCTTTGAGTCATATCCGCCACTATGTTTAATCATTGGCGTGTTGTAATAATTGGTTGGGCATCTTCAGTCCGACCCCTTGTAATATTGTAATGCTACTGGCTTCTTGTATCAAAGTTTTGTCAACCGTTATGAAGGATTTTCCTCATATTGGTCTTCACAGGTCGGTTGTTCAATAAATATTTTTATTGAAAAACCGGTCGTGACAACCAAGCCTTGAACGATGACGGATCTCGCATCAAAGCCTGGTTCTCTGGGGTCGACTGGAATCCTTCGCCCAACACTGTGATGGCGTCTGTTATCTTGCTGTCGAGGCACGTATGACCCACCTCTTGGAGGAGGAGTAGGCACTCGACGTCGATCATCACGATCGAATCGGTCCTCATACTGATCACGCCGGCCTCCATGTCCCTCACGCCTTGGGGGCGATCTTGGGCTATGAGCCGACTGGACTGTATTCGCAGTGACGGGTCTGCTGTGAATCTTGTTCCGCGACTGCGATACAGGTGAGTTTTGATCTCCTGCTGCCCGGAGTAAATCTATGATCTGTAGCAAGCCTCTGCCAGCCTCTGACTGGGAAGGCTGAATGGACTCTGTTATACGGGCTGCACCTACTAGATTCTGAATTGGAGTTCGGTATACCTGAGTCGGTTGTGGAAAGAGTTGACGTCGACTGGACGATGGGAACCGTTGTTGCGCTCGTTCGTCGAGAACTCGCTGGAGATTTTCCAGTCGAGTGAGTTCAGCCAAGTTGGCCAAACGCGCGTCTTCTAAGGCACGGGCCTCGGGGGTTTCTCCAACGATAGGAGTGTGAAGCGCATCCATGTTCGGCGGCGAAGCTCCTCCCTCTGCAGCGAAGTGAGGGGCTCGGGTTGGTACTCTTCGTGAACCTGCGCCGGCTTGCCAACGCCTCCGTCAGCGCGGGGGAAACCAGGAGGACTAATGGTCCGTCGACCATCAGAACCTCCGCCGCTGGATCGCTGTTGTCGCACTCGGATGTAGTCTCTAAGGAGCCAGTCGACAGATCGAACAGGCCGTAGAGAGATTCGTCAGGCTCGATTGCCGCGACTTAGGGAGTGGCTGACTGGCAGGCCACCGCGTGCCTCACCCACAGCTGAAGCCTCGACCGACCGGAGCGTTTGCGCCGACGCGAGACTGGGAGGGATGACGACACAGGAGCCGACCGATACTGGGTCGACGGCTGCCGCAGGAGTACGCCACGGACGCACACGCGAAAATGCGTTGCTCCGCGGACGGGGAGTGCGTCGACGTCGAGTGGAGCCTCCTGCAGCCAAGCGGAGTCGTCGGCGATGAGAGTGAGCACGCCGAGACGGATCTCGCGGCCCTCAACCAAAACTCCACCTAAAACCATGATGAAGGGGATCGGAAAAACTGCAACTTCTCCAACAAGTCGCTAAGACACCTGCCCCACGGTGGGCGCCAACTGTCGTGGTTATAAGTCTGACAGTAGAATGGGGGGTAGGTATGGAGAGGCAAGATCCTAGCTATGGAGTAGTTGTATACACAAGATGTTTACGAGTTCAGGCCCTTCTTGGAGGAAGTAACAGCCCTACGTCTCGGAGCCCGGAGGCGGTCGACTGTATTATATGCGTATGAGTTACAGGGGTGCGAACCCTTTACACTGAGGAGGGGGTGGCTTATATAGAGTTTGCCAGACCCCTCCCGCCCTCAGTTATGCAGGGATTAAGGTACATTAAGATAGGGAGTTACTGATAACGTCCCACATAAAGTGCTATGATGATCATAAATCCACTTAATGACCGACCGTTTGTGTGTAGACTGACTGTAGATCTTCTGGCGGTCGAGTGGTTAGCTAATGGTCGAGTGTCTTCAGGTCCGTCGAGTGGAATCCTTCCAGGTTGACTGAAAGGTGTTTTCTTCAAGAGATGTCCTTGGGGAGGGCATCTTGGACAGGTCCATGACCCTACCCTAGGTACATGACTTCATCACCCGTCGAAGATCAAGTCTCCGCGGACGTCAGCCGTGTAGTTCAAACTTCCAAATCTGACCTGATGGCCAGGGGCGTAGCTTTCGATCTGCTCCAGATGGCCGAGCGAATTGGCCCGCAGTGCAAAGCTGCTGAATACGAAGATCTGTCCGGGGAGAAAAGTCTCACCATGGACTACATCGTTGTTGATGATTGGAGGAGCCATCGGGCCTAAAGATGACGACACAGAGGAACTCTCAATGAAAGCACCAATGTCGGTGTCAAAACCGGCGGATATCGGATAGGGGGTCCCGAACTGTGCGTCTAGGCGGATGGTAACAGGAGACAAGGGACACGATGTTTTTACCCAGGTTCGGGCCCTCTCGATGGAGGTAAAACCCTACTCCTGCTTGATTAATATTGATGATATGGGTAGTACAAGAGTAGATCTACCACGAGATCGAGAGGCTAAACCCTAGAAGCTAGCCTATGGTATGATTGTTGTTCATCCTACGGACTAAAACCCTCCGGTTTATATAGACACGGAGAGGGCTAGGGTTACACAGACTCGGTTACAATGGGAGGAGATCTACATATCCGCATCGCCAAGCTTGCCTTCCACGCCAAGGAAAGTTCCATCCGGACACGGGACGAAGTATTCAATCTTGTATCTTCATAGTCCAAGAGTCCGGCCAAAGGTTATAGTCCGGCCATCCGGACACCCCCTAATCCGGACACCCACTAATGATAAAAGTGAGCGTAAACGGTATTGCAATGATAGGAAACAAGGCCTAGGGTTCATACTTTCACTAGTGCAAGTTCTCTC
This sequence comes from Aegilops bicornis, assembly GCA_021605145.1. Classification (NCBI taxonomy): domain Eukaryota; kingdom Viridiplantae; phylum Streptophyta; class Magnoliopsida; order Poales; family Poaceae; genus Aegilops; species Aegilops bicornis. The sequence continues at coordinate 126,238,011 of CM038673.1, read as the reverse complement.
AACAATAATAACATAGATAGATCATATAACAATCCCCCAACATGCAACAAAGAGTCACTCCAAAGACACTAATAGCGGAGAACAAACGTAGAGATTATGGTAGGGTACGAAACCACCTCAAAGTTATTCTTTCGGATCGATCTATTAAAGAGTTCGTACTAGAATAACACCTTAAGACACAAATCAACCAAAACCCTAATGTCACCTAGATACTCCATTGTCACCTCAAGTATCCGTGGGCATGATTATACGATATGCATCACACAATCTCAGATTCATCCAACCAACATAAAAGTACTTCAAAGAGTGCCCCAAAGTTTCTACCGGAGAGTCAAGAACGTGTGCCAACCCCTATGCATAGGTTCATGGGCAGAACCCACAAGTTGGTCACCAAAACATACATCAAGTGGCACGTGATATCCCATTGTCACCACAGATAAACACGACAAGACATACATCAAGTGTTCTCATAAAGACTCAATCCGATAAGATAACTTCAAAGGGGAAACTCAATTCATCACAAGAGAGTAGAGGGGGAGAAACATCATAAGATCCAACTACAATAGCAAAGCTTGGGATACATCAAGATCGTGCCATAGAGGGAACACGAGAGAGAGAGAGAGATCAAACACATAGCTACTGGTACATACCTCAGCCCCGAGGGTGAACTACTCCCTCCTCATCATGGATAGCGTCGGGATGATGAAGATGGCCACAGGTGATGGGTTCCCCCTCCGGCAGGGTGCAGGAACGGGCTCCCGAGAGGTTTGTGGTGGCTACAGAGGCTTTCTGCGGCGGAACTCCCGATCTATTCTCTGTTCTGGAAGTTTTACGATACGTAGGTATATATGGGTGCAGGGGGTACGTCGGTGGAGCTACGGGGGCCCCACGAGGCGGGCGCCCTAGGGAGGTGGGCGCGCCCCCACCCTCGTGAGCACCTCCTGTATCTCCCGACGAGAGTCCAAGTCTATCCGTGGCTTTCCTTCCAAAAATAACTTCTCCAGCTTGATTTTGTTCCGCTTCGACTCCGTTTGATATTCCTTTTCTTGAAACACCGAAATAGGCATAAAACAACAAATCTGGGCTGGGCCTCCGGTTAATAGGTTAGTCCCAAAAGTAATATAAAAGTGGAACATAAAGCCCAATATTGCCCAAAACAGTAGATAATATAGCATGGAGCAATCAAAAATTATAGATACGTTGGAGACGTATCAAGCATCCCCAAGCTTAATTCCTGCTCGTCCTCGAGTAGGTAAATGATAAAAAATATAATTTTTGATGTGGAATGCTAGTTGGCATAATTTCATTGTAATTGTTCTTAATTGTGATATGAATATTCAGATCCAAAAGATTCAAGACAAAAGTTCATATTGACATAAAAATAATAATACTTCAAGCATACTAACGAAGCAATTATGTCTTCTCAAAATAACATGGCCAAAGAAAGTTATCCCTACAAAATCATATAGTCTGGCTATGCTCTATCTTCACCACGCAAAGTATTTAAATCATGCACAACCTCGATGACAAGCCAAGCAATTGTTTCATACTTTTGACATTCTCAAACTTTTTCAATCTTCACGCAATACATGAGCGTAAGCCATGGATATAGCACTATATGTGGAATAGAATGATGGTTGTGGAGAAGACAAAAAAGAGAACATAGTCTCACATCAACTAGGCGTATCAACGGGCTATGGAGATGCCCATCAATAGATATCAATGTGAGTGAGTAGGGATTGCCATGCAACGGATGCACTAGAGCTATAAGTATATGAAATCTCAACCAAAGAAACTAAGTGGGTATGCATCCAACTCGCTTGCTCACGAAGACCTAGGGCATTTGAGGAAGCCCATCATTGGAATATACAAGCCAAGTTCTATAATGAAAATTCCCACTAGTATATGAAAGTGACAACATAGGAGACTCTCTATTATGAAGATCTTGGTGCTACTTTGAAGCACAAGTGTGGTAAAAGGATAGTAGCATTGTCCCTTCTCTCTTTTTCTCTCATTTTTTTTCTTTTTTTCTTTTTTTTATTTGGGCCTTTTCTCTTTTTTTATGGCCTCTTTTTTTTTCTTTTTTTTCGTCCGGAGTCTCGTCCCGACTTGCGGGGGAATCATAGTCTCCATCATCCTTTCCTCATTGGGACAATGCTCTAAAAATGATGATCATCACACTTTTTTTTCTTACAACTCAACAATTACAACTCGATACTTAGAACAAAATATGACTCTATATGAATGCCTCCGATGGTGTACCGGGATATGCAATGACTCATGAGTGACATGTATGAAAGAATTATGAACGGTGGCTTTGCCACAAATACGATGTCAACTACATGATCATGCTAAGCAATATGACAATGATGGAGCGTGTCATAATAAACGGAACTGCGGAAAGTTGCATGGCAATATATCTCGAAATGGCTATGGAAATGCCATGATAGGTAGGTATGGTGGCTGTTTTGAGGAAGGTTTATGGTGGGTGTATGATACCGGCGAAAAGTGTGTGGTATTAGAGAGGCTAGCAATGGTGGAAGGAAGAAGGGTGTGTATAATCCATGGACTCAACATTAGTCATAAAGAACTCATATACTTATTGCAAAAATCTACAAGTTATCAAAGCAAAGTATTACGCCAAGATGCTCCTAGGGGGATAGATTGGTAGGAAAAGACCATCGCCGTCCCCGACCGCCACTCATAAGGAAGACAATCAATAAATAAATCATGCTCCGACTTCATCACATAACGGTTCACCATACGTGCATGCTACGGGAATCACAAACTTTAACACAAGTATTTCTCAAATTCACAACTACTCAACTAGCATGACTCTAATATCACCATCTTCATATCTCAAAACAATTATCAAGTATCTAACTTCTCATAGTATTCAACACCCTCATAAGAAAGTTTTACAAATCTTTTATGCTTAGCATATTAGGATTATTTAAGCGAACTACCATGCTATTTAAGACTCTCAAAATAATCTAAGTGAAGCATGAGAGTTCATATATTTCTTCAAAATAAAACCACCACCGTGCTCTAAAAGATATAAGTGAAGTACTAGAGAAAATGACAAACTACTCTGAAAGATATAAGTGAAGAACAATGAGTAGTCGAATAATTATGCAACTATGTGAAGACTCTCTAACATTTAAGAATTTCAGATCTTGGTATTGTATTCAAACAGCAAGCAAAACAAAATAAAATGACAATGCAAGGATAGCACAACTCATGTGAAGAAGCAAAAACTTAGGCTCAACCGATACTAACCGATAGTTGTTGAAGAAGAAAGGTGGGATGCCTACCGGGGCATCCCCAAGCTTAGATGCTTGAGAATTCTTGAAATATTATCTTGGGGTGCATTGGGCATCCCCAAGCTTTAACTTTTGTGTCTCCTTAATTCCTCTCATATCATGGTTTCTCTTTTTATTAAAAGCTTCATTCACAACAAACTCAACAAAAACTCGTGAGATAGGTTAGTATAAACCAATGCAAAACCTTATCATTTTCTACTGTAACAAATCACTTAAGTTATTATTCAAAATTTCATACTAAATGCCTCTGCATATTTAATACTCCTATCCTTAAATAGAATCATTAAATAAGCAAACATATGCAAACAATGCAAACATAACAGCAATCTGCCAAAACAGTACAGTCTGTAAAGAATGCAAGAGTATGAATACTTCCCTGACTCCAAAAATTATGAACTAAAATTCCCACTATAATAAATTTATCAGAGCTCAATATGCAAAAATATTCAACATTATACCACTCTCTTACTTTTCTAGGGAATTTTTGCAACAGTGGTAAACTTTCTGTTTTCAAACAGCAACATGTATACTTGCAAAATAACCATGGTAAAGGCTATCCTTGACATTTTTATGAAACTAAATATGAAAAACATTATTATAAATAACAGAAAGCAAATACTAACAAAATAAAATGACGCTCCAAGCAAAATGCATATCATGTGGTGAATAAAAATATAGCTCCAAGTAAAGTTCTCGATGAACGAAGACGAAAGAAGGGATGCCTTCCGGGGCATCCCCAAGCTTAGGCTCTTGGTTGTCCTTGAATATTACCTTGGGGTGCCTTGGGCATCCCCAAGCTTAGGCTCTTTCCACTCGATATTCCATAGTCCATTGAATCTTTACCCAAAACTTGAAAACTTCACAACACAAAACTTAATAGAAAACTCGTAAGCTCCAATAGCGAAAGAAAACAAAACACCACTTCAATGTACTGTAATTAACTCATTCTTTATTTATATTGGTGTTAAACCTACTGTATTCCAACTTCTGTATGGTTTATAAACTATTTTACTAGCCATAGATTCATCAAAATAAGCAAACAACACACGAAAAACAGAATCTGTCAAAAACAGAACAGTCTGTAGTAATCTGTAACTAACGCAAACTTCTGGAACTCCAAAAATTCTAAACTAAACTGGTGGACCTGAGGAATTTGTCTAGTTATCATATGAAAAACGAATCAACTAAATAGCACTCTCCAGTAAAAAGTTCTAGCTAATATCGTGAGCGCTAAAGTTTCTATTTTTTACAGCATGATCATAAACACTTCACACAAGTCTTCCCAAAGGTTCCACTTGGCACAAACACTAATTAAAACACAAAACCACATCAAAACATAAGCTAGATGGATTATTTATTACTAATCAGAACCAAAAAGCAAGAAATTATAATAAAATTGGGTTGCCTCCCAACAAGCACTATCGTTTAACGCCCCTAGCTAGGCATGATGATTTCAATGATGCTCACATAAAAAGATAAGAATTGAAAAATAAAGAGAGCATCATGAAGAATATGACTAGCACATTTAAGTCTAACCCACTTCCTATGCATAGGGATTTTCTGAGCAAACAACTTATGGGAACACTAATCAACAAGCATAGGAAGGTAAAACAAGCATAGCTTCAAGATTTTCAACACATAGGGAGGAAACTTGACATTATTTCAATTCCTACAAGCATATATTACTCCCTCATAATAATTTTCAGTAGCATCATGAATGAATTCAACAATATAACCAGCACCAAAAGCATTCTTTTCATGATCTACTTGCATAGAATTTTTATTACTCTCCACGTAAGCAAAATTCTTCTCATGAATAATAGTGGGAGCAAACTCAACTAAATAACTAACATGTGATTGAAAATTAAGATCAAGATGACAAGTTTCATGGTAATCATTATTCTTTAAAGCATACGTGTCATTACAATACTCATCATAGATAGGAGGCATGCTTTCATCACAATAAATTTGCTCATCAAAGCTTGGGGGACAAAAAATGTCATCTTCATCAAACATAGCTTCCCCAAGCTTGTGGCTTTGCATATCATTAGCATCATGGATATTCAAGGAATTCATACTAACAACATTGCAATCATGCTCATCATTCACATATTTTATTCCAAGCATTCTATGTAATTCTTCTTCTAGCACTTTGGCACAATTTTCTTTTCCATCATACTCACGAAAGATATTAAAAAGATGAAGCGTATGGGACAAACTCAATTCCATTTTTTTTGTAGTTTTATTTTATAAACTAAACTAGTGATAAAACAAGAAACTAAAAGACTCGATTGCAAGATCTAAAGATATACCTTCAAGCACTCACCTCCCCGGCAACGGCGCCAGAAAAGAGCTTGATGTCTACTACACAACCTTCTCCTTGTAGACGTTGTTGGGCCTGCAAGTGCACAGGTTTGTAGGATAGTAGAAAATTTCTCTCAAGTGGATGACCTAAGGTTTATCAATCCGTGGGTGGCATAGGATGAAGATGGTCTCTTTCAAGCAACCCTGCAACCAAATAACAAAGAGTCTCTTGTGTCCCCAACACACCCAATACAATGGTAAATTGTATAGGTGCACTAGTTCGGCGAAGAGATAGTGATACAAGTGCAATATGGATGGTAGATATAGGTTTTTGTAATCTGAAATAATAAAAACAGCAAGGTAACTAATGATAAAAGTGAGCGTAAACGGTATTGCAATGATAGGAAACAAGGCCTAGGGTTCATACTTTTACTAGTGCAAGTTCTCTCAACAATAATAACATAGATAGATCATATAAAAATCCCTCAACATGCAACAAAGAGTCACTCCAAAGACACTAATATCGGAGAACAAACGTAGAGAGTATGGTAGGGTATGAAACCACCTCAGAGTTATTATTTCGGATCGATCTATTAAAGAGTTTGTACTAGAATAACACCTTAAGACACAAATCTACCAAAACCCTAATGTCACCTAGATACTCCATTGTCACCTCAAGTATCCGTGGGCATGATTATACGATATGCATCACACAATCTCAGATTCATCCAACCAACATAAAAGTACTTCAAAGAGTGCCCTAAAGTTTCTACCGGAGAGTCAAGAACGTGTGCCAACCCCTATGCATAGGTTCATGGGCGGAACCCGCAAGTTGGTCACCAAAACATACATCAAGTGGCACGTGATATCCCATTGTCACCACAGATAAACACGGAAGACATACATCAAGTGTACTCATAAAGACTCAATCCGATAAGATAACTTCAAAGGGGAAACTCAATTCATCACAAGAGAGTAGAGGGGGAGAAACATCATAAGATCCAACTACAATAGCAAAGCTCGGGATACATCAAGATCATGCCATAGATGGAACACGAGAGAGAACACGAGAGAGAGAGAGAGAGAGAGAGAGAGAGAGAGAGAGATCAAACACATAGCTATTGGTACATACCCTCAGCCTCGAGGGTGAACTACTCCCTCCTCATCATGGATAGCGCCGGGATGATGAAGATGGCCACCGGTGATGGGTTCCCCCTTCGGCAGGGTGCCGGAACGGGCTCCCGAGAGGTTTTTGGTGGCTATAGAGGCTTGCGGCAGCGGAACTCCCGATTATTCTCTGTTCTAGAAGTTTTACGATATGTAGGTATATATGGGTGCAGGGGGTACGTCGGTGGAGCTACGAGGGGCCCATGAGGCAGGGGCCCGCCCCCCACCCTCGTGAGCACCTCCCGTATCTCCTGGCGTAGAGTCCAAGTCTATTAGGTGGCTTTCCTTCCAAAAATAACTTCTCCAGTTGATTTTGTTCCGTTTTGACTCCGTTTGATATTCCTTTTCTTCGAAACACTGAAATAGGCATAAAACAGCAAATCTGGGCTGGACTCCGGTTAATAGGTTAGTCCCAAAAGTAATATAAAAGTGGAAAATAAAGCCCAATATTGCCCAAAACAGTAGATAATATAGCATGGAGCAATCAAAAATTATAGATACGTTGGAGACGTATCAAACCTCCAGTGGTTCCAGATTCTGTCAGGCGACCCCTAGCAAAGGGGGGCAATCCGTTTGTGCCGATGGCCTCTGTCCATCCAGAGGCATTGGACAATTTGCTGGAAGCGCTTCGTGGCGCTTCCATTGACGAAGAGCACCGCACTATCATGAGTGTGGTGATCGAGAAGGTTCGGTCTGCCAAAAGCGGACTGACTGAAGCTTGTGCCAGCCTCCTAACAGGCTTTGAGGTAAGTAATCAAATTATGAGAAAATGTTACACCATAGACAGTAGCCCCTGATGCTCTGTCTGGTGATCGCAAAGAAAGGCCGAACAGAGGATCAAATAATAATCACAGGAGTTTAATCAGAATATGCCTATGTGAATAAGCAGGCTTCGCTGCTGGCCGCTGCCGCTCGCACGACGGAGGTCGCCACACTGAAGCAGGGCCTTAAGCGGTCCGAGGAAGAGCTCGGTCTTACCAAGAGGCAGCTTGAAGAGAACAAAGGTAAGTAATACCCTGTCTGTTTTTTGATAAAGAAAAAAGGAAGGTGGTTTTTAGATCACAGGATCGTCATGAATTTTGCTAAGGGCCACGACCGAAGTGGCGACCCTGAAGAAGGCGCTGTCCGAGGCCGAAGGCAAAGAGGCCAAGGAGCATGCCGAGCGCGAGAAGCAAGAGGCCCGAGTCGGCGAGGTTCAGCAAGAGCTCCAGGAGTTTGTCAAGAAGTACGAGTCCTTGGAGCGTGACTCTAAGACGCAAGGGTTCGAGCTTGCGAAGGCCCTCGAGAACGCACAAAATGCCAAGGCCGAAGCCCAAAAGGCCCTCCAGGAAATTGAAGCGGTCAAGAAGATAGCAGCGGGTAAGGCATTCATTATGCAAAGCAAGCATGTGAAGGAAACTTTCCTTTTACTTACCCGAATTCGGAGCTCTCCAGGAGCGCTCGCAGATCTACCCAAAGCAGGTGTCGGATGCCGCGGAGTTCTACAGGCCGAGGAAGGAGCTCGACGGAGAAGTTGTTCTGGTCTCGATATCGGGACCGAACATCCGATGCCCTTGAGCGACCAGTTGAAGCAACTGGTCGAGCTTCACAAGGCGGCCTAACTGGCCATGAAGGGCCTTATAGTTCGGATGTGGCCTGGCGAGCCCCTGCCTGGCAGCTATTTTGGCCTGGTAAGGCGGCTTGTGAACGCCCGCCCACGGTTTGAAGTTATAATGCGGTCCGTCTGCATTGAGGGTGCGCGCAGGGCTTTTGCCCGGGCAAAAGTTCACTGGGCGAAGATGGACGCCGAGAAGCTGGTGAAGGAGGGGCCACCGAAGGGCAAGGAGCATCGCCACCCCGAAAAGTATTATGACAGTGTCCTGAAGGGTGCTCGCCTTGTGGCAGAGGAATGTGCTAAGGATTTAATATTTGAATGAATGCACTCATGTGATCCTGTAATATGAAACGAGTTCATGTGCGCTAAGTAACGCTTGTTAATTTAAAATATTACCTTCTGTGCGGCCGTTTATAAAATTTGAGAGTTGGCTACCGTCCTTCGCCCCCATGTAACTAGTAATCGAGGTGTTCGGATAAACCTGATCACTCTTTATCCCAGTTTTGGGTCCTTCAAGGAGGTGTTCAAGACAAATGAACCGTGCAATTGGACTATAAAGCTTTATCACTCTCACTTAGCCATAGAAGTCTACAATTTTAAATTTTGGCGAAGCCCCTAGTATTCAGAAGGCCGAACTTGGGGCGCTATGTACGCCTAAATCGGACAAGGCCGACTCCATGCCCGAAGCGAAAAAAAATCTTTAAGGATTTGAGACCTCTCGAACAACGACCAGCTCTCGCCTCATCATGACAAATCGGTTTCGGCTTTCATCGAGGTATTTGTCCTAAGAACCGGACACAATCACGAGTTCTCCCAGCGCTACCTTAGCCGATATAGCGGAACGTAAGGTACCAAAACATGGGAGCCGGACAAACCCAACTATTGACCTAAGACATGATTCGAAGCTGATGCATATAATGCTATAAGTTCGGGGTGCCGCATTGTCGAAAGTGTTCGGACTTTTCTTGCCATGTTATGGGGTACACTGAAGCCCCTGGCGCACTGGACGTATCAGAATGTATGGGTGCAATTTGTCGTAAATAAGCAGATAGGGAAAAAATATGAAGAAGTGCGATAATGAGCTAATGTTGTACATTGTTATTTAAATGATACGTCAAAGCGTATGCATACATGTAGTGCAATAAGTAAAACTAGGACTATTTGACATGTCCTAGCGAAGGGCAAGCTGCGTGTGGGTATGCAAAACAGGTATATCGATCGTTATCAGAGACCACCTGTGGATTCCCTTGTACGCCAAAGCTTCTAGCTTCCTTGGTGTGTCCTTCCCGTGATGGGTCCGATAATCAGACGATCGGAGAGGGCCTTTAGAGAATAGGGGCCTGAAAGGAAGAAAATGTTAAAGGTATACAGGTCCTGAAGCGGTTGAGCCGCATTGTGGGCCGTGCCATGTCCGTGCCTCCGCCTATGCCCATGGTATCTTGAGTGCGTAATTATGTACGCGCGGCGCAAATTTCGCCGCTTGACTGGGACTAGGACGGAGGCCGAATTGCTAGGCGAGCTCTAAACGTGCCTGGCGATCCTCTTGCAGGGTACTCCGGACTCGCTTGAAGGTGTCCGGGGTCTTTTTCGCCGAATTGGCGGTTTGCCTCATAAGGCTGCTTTGCGCTTCTGCTGCGAGGGCCGCAGTGTGCTCCTCCATGCGGAGCGAGCGTTCTGTGTTTCCATTAACTGTTATAACCCTGCGAGGTCCTGGCATTTTGAGCTTGAGGTATGCATAATGCGGTACCTCATTGAATCTGGCAAATGCGGTTCGTCCGAGCAGTGCGTGATAGCCACTGCGGAAGGGGACGATATCGAAGATTAACTCCTCGCTTCGGAAGTTGTCCGGAGATCCGAAGACCACTTCCAGTGTGATTGAGCCCGTGCAACATGCTTCTACACCTGGGTTGACACCTTTAAAGGTGGTTTTGGTGGGTTTGATCCTCGAGGGATCTATACCCATTTTGCACACTGTATCCTGATAGAGCAGGTTCAGACTGCTGCCACCGTCCATAAGGACTCGAGTGAGGTGAAATCCGTCAATGCTGGGGTCAAGGACCAAAGCGGCAGAACCGCCATGACGGATACTGGTAGGGTGGTTCCTGCAATCGAAGGCGATCGGACAAGAAGACCATGGGTTGAACTTTGGGGCAACTGGCTCCATCGCATAGACGTCCCTCAGTGCACGCTTCCATTCCCGCTTGGGAATATGGGTTGCGTATATCATGTTTACCGTTTTTACTTGGGGAGGAAATTTCTTCTGTCCTCCTGTGTTCGGCGGCCGGGGCTCGTCCTCGTCGTTGCTATGCAGCCCCTTTTCCTTGTTTTCAGCATTCAACTTGCCGGCCTGTTTGAACACCCAGCATTCTCTGTTGGTGTGGTTGGCTGGTTTATCGGGGGTGCCGTGAATTTGGCACGAACGATCGAGTATGCGGTCCAAGCTGGACGGGCTCGGATTGCTTCTTTTGAACGGATTTTTCCTCTGACCGGATTTAGAGCCACTGAATCCGGCATTAACTGTCGTGTCTTCAGCATTTTGCCATTGTTGCAGCGCTTGTGTCTGTTGCGATGTGGCCTGCCGTTGCTATCTTTGGCATCTGAATTGCCAGGGTTTCTTGATGTGCTGTTGCTGCCAGCCAGCCAGCTATCTTCGTCTGCACAAAAGCGGGTCATGAGTGTCGTGAGGGCTGCCATGGACTTCGGCTTTTCTTGGCCGAGGTGTCGGGCGAGCCACTCGTCGCGGATGTTATGCTTAAATGCCGCTAAGGCCTCGGCGTCCGGACAATCGACAATTTGGTTCTTTTCAGTTAGGAACCGAGTCCAGAATTTCCTAGCTGATTCCCCTGGCTGTTGGATTATGTGACTCTAGTCACTGGCATCCGGTGGTCGCACATAAGTGCCCTGGAAGTTGTCAAGGAATGCATCCTCCAAATTCTCCCAACTTCCTATGGAGTTTGCCGGCAGGCTATTCAGCCAATGCCGAAAGGTGTCCTTTGAGTTTTAATGGGAGGTACTTGATGGCATGTAGATCATCATCAAGGGCCATGTGGATGTGGAGGAGGAAATCTTCAATCCATACCGCGGGGTCTGTTGTACCATCATATGATTCAATGTTCACGGGTTAAAAACCTTCTGGGAATTCGTGATCCATTACTTCATCAGTGAATCATAGGGGGTGTGCGGCGCCTCTGTGCCGGGTTATATCATGACGTAGTTCATACGAGTCTTGTCTGCTGTATTCGGCCCGGCCGGATTTGCTTTTAGTATATCTGGCGTGACGGTCGTCGTCACGCGTTGGGGCGCGCCCCCGTGATCCGTAGATCGATCTTGCATGTCCTGCTTTGTTTTCCAATACGTCTCGCAGGTCTTCCGTGTTACCCCGGGCCTTGGTATTTTTGTTTGACTGGCGGCAGGGTGCGGGCTGGACTTCGTCCTGATATGCCGCTTTGTCTCGGCCACGAGGTGGCCGGTCAGCCGCATCATACACTGGAAGCGTAGGCTTTAATGCTTCCTCGTCGAGTTGGGGTAGTAACCTGCGCTTTGGGTAACTTTGGTTGGGTGCTGGAGTTCGTATTCCTCGGCCGCCAGGACCTCAGTCCATCTATCCGCTAGGAGATCTTGGTCAGCTTGAAGCTGCTGCTGCTTTTTCTTCAGGCTTTTTGCTGTGGCTATAAGCCGGCGCTTGAAGCGCTCCTGTTCGACGGGATCCTCAGGCACGATAAATTCTTCATCGCCGAGGCTCACCTCGTCTTCGGAGAGAGGCATGTAATTGTCAACCTCTGATTCTCCGTCTGTTGCCTGTTCCTTAGGGCTAGCTTGCCCATCCTCCCGCTCGAGGCCTAGCTGGAGGGGATTGTCTTTGTCTTCGGCACTATCTGCAACGTTATTGTCTCTTGTGCCGGTATCGCCGTTTTTGCTATGGCGGGGCTTAGAGCGGCGCCGTTGATGCCGGTGCTTAGATTGCTTCTTGAGGGGATTGTCCTCTGTTGCCTTATTGCCATCGCTTTCTTTGGGGGTGTCCACCATGTATATATCATATGATGAGGTGGCAGTCCAGCGCCCTGTGGGCGGTGGTTCCTATTCTTTCCTACATCGTCGTCCATACCGTCGATGTCTTCGGAGCCGAAATCAATCATGTCGGTTAAGTCGTCGACAGTGGCTATTAAGTGGGTGGTGGGTGGGTAACGAATTTCTTCGTCGTCCGCTTCCCACTCAAGCCGGATACAGTTCGGCTAAGGGCCTCCTGACAAGGAGAGAGACCTTAATGAATTTAGCACATCGCCCAGGGGCGAGTGCTGAAAGATATCCACGGAGGAAAACTCCATGATCGGCGCCCAATCAGATTCGATAGGCACTAACGCAGGCGGTTCGGCGTCCGTGGCCGGGGACGAATCCAAGGATCCGGCAACACAAGTCTCGTAGGAGGTGAAGTCAGTATTTGGCCCTATCGCCGCTAAGTGTGCGGCCTCCGTGGCGGGGTCCATCCACCCGTCCTCGGACGGCATGATCTGCTCCGGATCGAGGGCCGGAGTTGCCACAGGGGTGATCTCCCGAACACTGTCCATCGGTAGACCTAAGTCATGCTCGTCATGACTGTGCGGTGCACCTGACACGGGCTCGAATCCGTCGAAGATCAAGTCTCCGCGGATGTCGGCAGTATAGTTTAAGTTTCCAAACCCGACCTGACGGCCAGGGGCGTAGCTCTCGATCTGCTCCAGATGGCCAAGAGAGTTGGCCTGCAGTGCGAAGCCACCGAATACGAAGATCTGTTCGGGGAGAAAAACCTCACCCTGGATCGCATCGCTGCCAATGATCGAAGGAGCCATCAAGCCTTATAGTGATGGCACAGTGGAACTCTCAATGAAAGCACCAATGTCGGTGTCAAAACCGCCGAATCTCGGGTAGGGGGTCCCGAACTGTGCGTCTAAGGCGGATGGTAACAGGAGGCGGTGGACATAATGTTTACCCAGGTTCGGGCCCTCTCGATGGAGGTAATACCCTACTTCCTGCTTGATTGATCTTGATGATATGAGTATTACAAGAGTTGATCTACCACGAGATCGTAGAGGCTAAGCCCTAGAAGCTAGCCTATGGTATGATTGTTGTTGTCCTACAGACTAAACCTCCAGTTTATATTGACACCGGAGGGGGCTAGGGTTACACAGAGTTGGCTACAAGGGAGGAGATCTACATATCCGAATTGCCAAGCTTTCCTTCCACGCCAAGGAGAGTCCCATCCGGACACGGGACAAAGTCTTCAATCTTGTATCTTTATAGTCCAACAGTCCCGCCAAAGTATATAGTCCGGCTGTCCGAGGTCCCCCTAATCCAGGACTCCCTCATCTGCCATGGAGGCGACGGAGTGACGGAGCACCGATCGACGGAAGGGAAGCTACGACGCACCCCCTACCTGGCGCGCCAAATGTCGGATCACGGGTTCCAGCAAAACCCTTAAGGTTCGAACACTGGGGTGCGCGCGGAGATTTCCTCCCTACCGATCTACGCCCAAGCTCGCTAAGATCTCACGGACGAACTCGATGAACTCGAAACACAAAGACACAAGATTTATACTGGTTCGGGCCACCGTTGTGGTGTAATACCCTACACTACAAGAAATATGTCAACTTGTGACCTTGACTATTGGTCACTGAAAGGTCATTGTTTTTCATTTGCGACCTTTTTGTGACCAGAAACAGAAGGTCAAAAGCTGGCGGTCGTAAACTGAAATTAACGACCTTATCTGTGAGAAGGTCGTAGACATTTACGACCAAAACAGAAGGTCATTGAATCCATGACCTTTTGTTTTGGTCACTGGCTGTCTGCCCAGGCCACGTCGGATCCAACGTGGCAATCTGATGTGGCAAGATTATGACCAATTGAAAAGGTCAAAAATTAGAATCGGTGCGGTCCAATTGGGTGTTTATATAGGCCGATCCCATTAATTCAGCCTTTCTATATTTTTTCCTGTCAATTTTTGGTCAGACTTCATGGGCCAAGCCCAACAATTCGGCCTTTTTATTTCATGGGTCATGGCCTTTTTGTATCAGCAGTTTTATTTTTTTATAAAATGGGTGTCAAACAGGTCCCACTTGTCAGGTTCTGATAAGTGGGTCCCAGCTATTAGGCCCAGATTCTTCATATTTCAATTTGAAAATAAGAAAATAACCAGTAGTTAAATTGGCAAGCAAAAAACACACATGATACTTCAAATAACAATAGCCAGATTCAATACAAGCTCTACAAATGACACGTCCTACAAGCTGTAGCATTTACAAGTTCTACAAGTTACACGTAATACAAGCTTAGTTGATACAAGCTCTACAACTATGGGAATCAGTTACAAGCTCTACAAGTGTTTTCTTCTTCTACATGTAGCTCCTTCAATAGCGATCAAATGCCGAACTCACTGGAGGGCCATAGTCAGGACTGGGCCTTCCACGGATGCCCTGTTACATGAATCGGCTGATAAAAATTAGAAAAACTGGAGCCAATATATTATGAACATTTCATTCAAAAAAGGAGTAAAGGACATTCTTTGTTTCATCATGTTACAAAGGAGCAGCACAAACCACAACTTTACTCGACACACACACATACACACATGAATATTAAGCTCAGTTCCAGCAACTATATCATGGTTTAACAGCTGGCCTCAGCATCATCAAACCACCATGCTTATGATCATAATCTAAGCATATCATCAAACAAAACCTACACAGATAAAGATCACAGCACATCAAGCCACAGGCGCACCAGCGCTGGCATGAGATTCAACGCAACAGCAATGGGGCTACCACAACAGCATCAAAAACCTAAGCATACTAGAGAAAATAGATAGTTGGTGCTGGAGGGACTGGTGAATTACCTCAATGGCGTACTTGATGGGTGATGATGGTCCTTCTCAAGGAAGTAGTTGTCGTCCACAGTTAAGAGGTTTCATACATCTGTCTACGACAATCACCAAACCAGACATCAGAACGAATACTTCAATCTCATAAGAAGTTTAAAAAAGACTATAGCAGGACAGAAATATGTGGACTACTTCTAAAATGGTACATATAGCACATGCCCAAACAAATATGTGCTTTCAAGGTTGAAAGCTTTAACATAGAACGCTGAATAATTCGTTGCCCAAAACGTGCTATATATACACCAAGTGATGAGAAACCATATGTAGAATTTATAAACGTAAGGAGCAGGATTTCTAAAAGAAGTACACCATTACGTTGTGCTATAGCAAATGTGAAATGCTTAATGATGTACATGAATTCACATTTAGAAGGAAAGAAATGTACTGTAAAACATTCCATATCTGAAACATATTCACTCAACTAAAAGAAGGTCGAGTTTTACTTGCAAATGAAAACATGCTAGAACCTTTCTGTCAATTTATGAGAAATAGAACCACTGTGCCACTTGGTTCTTTAAATAAAAAATGAGTTGTAACGCAGGCTAACAGAAACGCTATGAGCATCATTTGGGCAGACCATCCAGGATGTTGTACAAATCAGAATGAAAGCATGATTATATATTTCAGGATGATGTACAAATCAGACTGAAAGCATAGAGCTGACAAGTTTGATGAACTTCGATATGAAGAGAAGAACACAGGTACTAGGTAATTCAGTGGGTTTGGGCTTGAAGGAAGCAGGAACACATCAATTGACGAAAACAAGTTGCTGAATTATATTTGGTAGTATATATACTGTGGTATACTATGTTCGTGTCAAGGGCAGCTTTCGTACCAGTGCCTAAAAACATTGTAAACAAGTACAAATACTCTATTATTACAAGTACGAACGGACTTGGACTGGGCGACGACGATATCAGGGGAAAAGACTCGAGTTCTTGATTAGTTAAGAAAAGCTCTACTTTCAAGAAACTTTCACATCAGAAAACTAAAGGAAACTTAATTACTTCTCAACACTATGGAGTCACACTTTCAGAAAACCTATCTATGTATATACAAACTTGAGAGATTAGCCGTGCAAAGGTTCAGTGGATCCAAATAAACATGCACATCAGAAAACTAGAGGAACAGACGAACAATCAACACGTATATATCTAGTCAATAAAATATCTACTACACAAGTGCATACAGTACTCAACATCTACTACACAAGTGCATACAATACTCAACATTCACTCAAAGTATGTTGTGCAGGATCGCACCATTCCATTTTCACTCAAAGTACAATAGTACATCACATTTTTGGACGATCACCAAAGGAAAAACTACTCCTGACTATGATCATCAACATCTACTACTCCTAACTACTCCATGTGCAATCCTACTCTGCAGTAAAACTTCCTCACCCTGCTCAAGCAGTACTGTAGTAAAACTACTCCTAATGCTACAGCAGTTAACAGCAAGTGAAATTACTGTGATGTGCAAAATTTACAGTAAATACTCCACTAAATATTACTGAAACTTAACAGAAGTTAACTAAGCTTTTTCAGTTTCAGAATATACAAGTCAGAAAATAAGCTTGCAAGCAAGTTTATGTAAGTAATGCACACTGGAGTACAATACTTCTATGGATTTCTGCAAATAATTCATGATTTTCTAACTAATCCAAGATGTCCATTTAATTAACTGGAAAAGTAAGTTAAATCTTGTTGAATCTTGTTAAATACTCCAAGCAAAATTATCGCGTCACCACCATGGCCGTGGGCTGCCACCATGTTCTCGTCCTTTTCGCCCGAGAACTTCTTTGCAGCTACAGGAAAAGCAGTCCCTCAATCATCCATAGCTCATATGCAGATGTTGCACAAACTAGGAAACTAATGCAAGAAATTATCTGACAACAGCATACCGATCAGGGGGTAATTGGACCTCACTGGTCTGTTGGCGTCGACGGATTTGAGCACCGAGTTGTCCAGCCCCTGGTGGATACGATCACGGCAGGCGCGAGGCCCACCTTCTTCTTCATGTCAGCAAAATGGTGCGGGAACGCGTGCGCCTCCACCGCCTACAGCGAGCTCAGCTCCTCGTTGGCCCCGTCGGCGAACAGGAACGCGAACGCTCTGTTCCTGCAGGTACAACAGTTTCAGAACAATCCGTCAGTTCACCTGATACCTGTTGGGGTCAGCAAAGGGGGTTAGACAGGAGCTCACCTGAAGTCGGTATTCTTGGAGGTGAAGATGGAGAGGAACTGGTTGATGGAGATGCCGAGCTGCAGATCCCACCACGGGACGAGGAACTCCAGCTTGTTGTGCTTCTTCCTGGACGCATGCAGCTGCATGATCCGCAGGTTGCTCAGGACCGTCCTCCCTCCCCCTGCTGGTCAGAAGACAGATTGACAGAACCCCCTTTCTACTGCTTGTACCGCTACTTGATTTGCTCCTCTCCTATCTCCTATGTATTGCTTTCTTTGAAGTTTTAACAAATCTTGGATCTTGGGAGTAGAGTGGAATCAGCAAAATGATGATGAAACTCATGTCCTATCTTGATCTTGTAAACCAGAATATGTAAACTAGAATGGAGAGTAAATATCTTTAGTAACTTATGCACCTGAATAAATGTTGTCATCAGTGGAAACGGGCTAGTCTGCAATTTACACACCTGATATTTGTTACCGTGATGTTCTCTGAATGCCAGACGGAAACTTTAATGAAGAGAAGCAACGTGCCACATCCTGGATGCCTGCATTGGCGTCAGACTATTTAGCACCATACTCACAGCTGGAACTAAACCAACCGATTGTACGAACTCTTTCCATTCCTCGACTTCCTGTTTTCTGTTGATGTTTGAAGGGGGAGGGAGGACGGTCCTGAGCAACCTCCAGGGGACTCTGAAGACCCAACATCAGAATTCAGTTCAGAAGACAGATTGACAGAACCGACACCTCCGTTCCGGAGGAACATGAAATTAATAATTAGTCTTACTGGCGCAGGGGAACCAGTGGTGGACGTCCAAGGCGAGGGGCGAGGCCGCGTCGGCGTGGAGGTAGAGCACTTTCCCACACGTGTCGACGCGGAAGAGCGCCGGGTCGAAGCCGGTGTTGCCGAGGTGGTCGAGTTGCTTCTAGAGCAGGTTGGCGAAGCCGCGAGGGTTGGCGGTGGGCGCCGCCTCTGCGTCCACCATCGGGAACGTCTCGTTCAGGTCCTTGGCCCGCAGCGCATGCACGCAACAGATCAGATCAGATCACGGCGCGGCGTCGAAGAGGGCGAGCGGATCTGTGGGAGGGAAGGCAGGAAGGTACGTACCTCGCCGGGTGGCGCGGCCGGGCCGGATATCACGGCGGTGCGGAGGGCAGGTAGGCGAGGACGCGGCGGAGCAGGGGGCTTGATGAGCGACCAGAGCCCCGGCATGGACATCACGAAGACCCCAGCGAGTTGTAGAAGCTCGCATGCGAGTACCCCGTCCCCGCTGTCGCGTGGGTGGCCATGGATGGGCGCGGGGGTGGCGATGCGGTGAGGAAGGGCTCGCCGATGGAGCTGATGGGGAGACGGCGGTGGCGGCAATCTGGAATGGGCGGGTGGCAGCGAGGGCTGTAGGGGAGGGGATCGAGAGGAGCGGATCTGAAAGAGGAGAGGAGGAGAAGAGAGCGAGGGAAAGAAAGGAGGCGGGGGGTGGATGCAAAATGACCAC
The DNA here is from genome assembly GCA_021605145.1 of Aegilops bicornis. Lineage (NCBI taxonomy): Eukaryota > Viridiplantae > Streptophyta > Magnoliopsida > Poales > Poaceae > Aegilops > Aegilops bicornis. The sequence continues at coordinate 126,219,029 of CM038673.1, read as the reverse complement.
AAGGCAGAGCTAGGGTTTCGGGGATGGTGCTGAAGTGCTGAGGACTGTCGTTGGATCTACGAACATCCAACGGTGTTCAATGCATGATCCACGTGAGACGTCTACGGACCAATCAGAATACAGTACGACCTTATGACCATCTAAATTGGTCAAAAAAAATTCATTTTCTACTTTTCGAGTGCCTAAATTGAGTTTTTTTTGTAAATGACCTAGCACATATTTGTTGCAAAATGGGACTAGATCATTTTTATAATATATTAGGCCATTTTTAATGTACAATTGATAAAATGGTTGGTTGTCAAAAGTTTTTATACACCTCTGGTGAAAAAGACAAAATTCCGCCGTTTCAGTAGGAAGCGGGTCAAATTTGAACTACAGCTGCCCCATAGTTTGCTCTTTATTTTTTCCAAAAATCATTTCTAGGTACATAAGTATCTATTTAATCAGAGAAACACCAAAAGTTGTCCAAGATTCAACCACTAGCTAGGAACGGTCATGCCTGCCGTTTTGACCGCATTTTGAAACGGGCATGAAAAATTCAAAAAAAATCAAAAAAAATGGAAAACCTTCGCGTTGTGTCATTATATGTGGCCAAGTTACCAGGAATAATAATAAACTTGTAATACGATAATTCTTTTTAAAAAATGTTCTCATAAACGAGCTATCATGTGTGGAGATCAATGGCATTCAAGCCAAATGATCAATCATATGGCCACATCATGACATGGTTTGTTAAAATGATCTCATATAGTGCACAAGGGTGCATATTGGAATGGCAACCAATGTTGCCTAAGGGAGTTTTCATTTTCTTTGAACGAAAAAATCATTTTCCATTTTTCGAGAGCCCAAAATGAGGTTTTTTTGTGAATGACCTACCATATATTTGTTGCAAAATTGTACCAAATCAATTTTCTAAAATATTAGGACATATATAATGCACAGATGACCAAATGGTTGGGTGTCAAAATATTTGATCCACCTTTGGTGAAAAAGACAAACTTCTGTCGGTTCAGCAGGAAGCGGGTCAAATTTGAACTACAGCTGCCTCATAGTTCGCTCTTTATTTTTACCAAAAATCATTTTTAGGTACATAAGTATCTATTTAATCAGAGAAACACCAAAAAAATCCAAGATTCAACCACTAGCTAGGAACGGTCATTCCCGCCATTTTGACCGCATTTTGAAACGGGCATAAAAAATTCAAAAAGAATCAAAAAATTGGAAAACCTTCGCATTGTGTCATTTTTTGTGACCAAGTTTCCAGGAAAAATAATAAACTTGTAATACAGAAATTATTTTAAAAAAGTGTTCTAAAAAATGAGCTATCATGCGTGAAGATTCATCGCTTTCAAGCCAAATGATCAATCTTATGGCCACATTCATGGCATAGTTTGTTCAAATGATCTCATATTGTGCACAAGGGTGCATCTTGGAATTCCAAACAATGTTGCCTAAGGGAGTTTTCACTTTCATTGCACAAAAGAGCCATTTTCCATTTTTCGAGTGCCCCAAATGAGGTTTTTTGTGAAGGACCTACCAAATAATTCTTGCAAAATTGGACCAAATCATTTTTCTAAAATACTAGGTCATATTTAATGCACAATTGACCAAATGGTTGGGTGTAAAAAGTTTTGATCCACCTCTGGTGAAAAAGACAAATTTCCGCCGATTCAGGAGGAAGTGGGTCAAATTTGAACTGTAGCTGCCTCATAGTTTGCTCTTTATTTTTTCCAAAAATCATTTCTAGGTACATAAATATCTACTTAATCAGAGAAACATCAAAATTTTTCCAAGATTTAATCACTAGCTAGGAACGGTCAAGCCCGCTGTTTTGACCGCATTTTGAAACGGGTATAAAAAATTCAAAAAATTCAAAACATTGGAAAACCTTCGCATTGTGTCATTATATGTGAACAAGTTTCCAGGAAAAATAATAAACTTGTAATACGGAAATTATTTTTAAAAAGTGTTCTAAAAAATGAGCTATCATGCGTGAAGATTCATGGCTTTCAAGCCAAATGATCAATCTTATGGCCACATTCATGGCATAATTTGTTCAAATGATCTCATATTGTGCACAAGGGTGCATCTTGGAATGACAAACAATGTTGCCTAAGGAAGTTTTCATTTTCTTTGCACGGAAAATTCACTTTCCATTTTCCGAGTGCCTGAAATGAGTTTTTTTGTGAAGGACCTACCATATATTTGTTGCAAAATTGGACCAACTCAATTTTATAAAATATTAGGCCTTATTTAATGCAAAATTGACAAAATGGTTGGGTGTCAAAAGTTTTGATCCACCTCTGCTGAAAAAGACAAATTCCCGCTGATTTAGTAGGAAGCGGGTCAAATTTGAACTGCAGCTGCCTCATAGTTTGCTATTTATTTTTTCCAAAAATCATTTCTAGGTACATAAGTACCTATTTAATCATAAATACATGGTGAAAGATCGAGTATGTCGCCTAGAGGGGGGGGGTGAATAGGCGTTTTAAAATAATTACGGTTTAGGCTTGAACAAATGCGGAATAAACCTAGCGGTTAATTTGTCAAGCACAAAACCTACAACAACTAGGCTCACCTATGTGCACCAACAACTTATGCTAAGCAAGATAAGAAACTATGTGATAGCAAGATATATGACAAAGAACAATATGGCTATCACAAAGTAAAGTGCATAAGTAAAGGGGCTCGTGTAAGAGATAACCGAGGCACGCGGAGACGACGATGTATCCCGGTTCACACCCTTGCGGATGCTAATCTCCGCTTGGAGCGGTGTGGAGGCACAATGCTCCCAAGAAGCCACTAGGGCCACCGTAATCTCCTCACGCCTCGCACAATGCAAGATGCCGTGATTCCACTAAGGGACCCTTGAGGGCGGTCACCGAACCAGATAAATGGCAACCCTTGGGGCGGTCACCGAACCGTACACTTTGGCAACCCTTGGGGCGGTCACTGAACCCGTCGAATTGCTCAGGCGATCTCCACAACCTAATTGGAGACCCCGACGCTTGCCGGAGCTTTACACCACAATGATTGAGCTCCTAACACCACCAACCGACTAGGGCGCCCAAGCACCCAAGAGGAACAAGCTCAAGGGCACCAAGCACCCAAGAGTAATAAGCTTCTCAACTTGTAACTTCCACGTATCACCGTGGAGAACTCAAACCGATGCACCAAATGCAATGGCAAGGGCACACGGAGTGCCCAAGTCCTTCTCTCTCAAATCCCACCAAAGCAACTAATGCTAGGGAGGAAAATGAGAGGAAGAACAAGAAGGAGAACACCAAGAACTCCAAGAACTAGATCCAAGGGGTTCCCCTCACATAGAGGAGAAAGTGATTGGTGGAAATGTGGATCTAGATCTCCTCTCTCTTTTCCCTCAAAAACTAGCAAGAATCCATGGAGGGATTGAGAGATAGCAAGCTCGGAGAAGGTCAACAATGGGGGAAGAACACGAGCTCAAAGGATAAGGTTCAATGGGGAAGAAGACCCCCTTATATAGGAGGGGGAAAATCCAACCGTTACCCCACTGAAAATCCCCGCACAGAGCGGTACTACCGCTAGAGAAGGGCGGCATTATCACCGAGGGCGGTACTACCGCTTCCCTATCCAAATGCAGTACTACATCACAAGAGAAGGTCAAGGCCCTCGCCCCAGAGCGGTACTACCGCTAGGGAAGAGCGGTACTACCGCCAGAGCGGTACTACCGCTTCTATCGCCGCTACTAGTGCCGCAAAACCCGACACGAAAAACTTCGTTCGAGAATCGAGGCGGAAGTAGCCCAGACGCACAGCGGTACTACGGCCGAAACTCCCAAGCGGTACTACCGTTCGGAGAGCGGTACTACCGCTTGGAGAGGTACTACCGCTCCGAGAGCGGTACTACCGCTGCGGAGCTTCGGTGGTACTACCGCTGAGGGTCACGGTACTACCACCGCACCAATTTTAAGCCACAACCACGAAAGCAAAGAATACTCCAAGAAAACCGTAATCGCCATAACTTCTTCGTATGAGCTCCGAATTGAGCAAACTCAAGCTTGTTTGAAACAAGACAACGAGTAGCATCAAAACAAAGGAGTGAAACCTCCAACCGAGAAGAACCGGCATACCCTCCAACATCGAAAACATCATAGAAGATGCATGAGAACTCCGCTGATGAACTCGGGCTTGTCATAAAAATGACCATAAGCTCCAAATCTCACAAGGAGAAGAACCAAACAAGAACCAATAAAGATGATGCAAGGATGCAATGGTTTGAGCTCTCTACGAACGATACGATCAAGCAACTCATCGAGAGCCCCCCTTGATAGTACGGAAAACGATCCTATAACCCGGTCTTCCACATGAGACCGGTAAAATAGAAAACCTATCAAGGGCAAACCTTTGCCTTGCACATGGTCCACTTGAGCTAGATGATGACGATCTTGACTCCCTCAAGTTGGACCACCTTTCTTGATTGCATTGGCGGGATGAAGACTAGTTGATTGCTCCCCATACTCTCGTGGGTGAGCCTCTCTTCCATTATCTTCACAAGTCCATTGTCACCACAATGGACGGCAAGCTTCAAGCACTTGATCTCTTCGTGATGCATCACTTGAACTTGCACACCGCAACCTAACCCCACAAAGAACTCTCACGAAGACATGGGTTAGCACACAAAGCGTAATGAACAATGCTTACCATACCATGGGATCACTTGATCCCTCTCGGTACATCTTCTACGCTTTGTGAGTTGATCAACTTGATTCACTCTTGACTTAGTCTTGATCAACCTTGAATCTTTCCAACTCTCTTCATTTGGATGATGTCTTGAAGGTGGACATGAATGATCACACAATCTTATTCTTCAAGACATGCTTGCAATAAGCTCAACACTCACATGACCAATCTTTGGATAATTCCTTGAATAGCACCTTGGTCGACACAAAACTCTCCTTGAAACCAACACATGTACTCCAAGAAAAGCCTATGGACAAAACCTTCAAATAAACTCGAGGCAACCATTAGTCCATAGAGAATGTCATCAATTACCAAAACCACACATGGGGGCACCGCATGTCCTTTCACATGGTTTGGTGGCGATACGTCGAGGTTTGGACGGCGGCCGAGGGCCCCAACTCTAGAGCGCGTAAACTCGCATGCCCGCCGCATGGTCACCGCGTGACCGTGGCATTGCCATGTGTTCTGGGCAGCCTAGGAATGTCTAGTGGGTTGGGCACTCCCCAGGTAGGTGCTAGGAAGAAAATCACAACATAAGATTCTCACGAGGAGACCGATCGATGCTCAAACATGAATAAGCAGCCAAGTGTTTGACTAGCGGTACGGGAAATGCACATGGCTAATGGGCGTGAGTTTTGGCTGAGGATGATAAGTTACTAAGAAGACCGTCTTCACAAATTTTCAGCTCAAAAGGAGGAGCCTAGGTGGTACTTGCTTTGCAAAGTACCACACTGGACATAAATACGAATGTTGAAGCTGGGCTCAAAATAATGAATGGATTGAGCTGGCATTTGGTGGAGGATGGCTATTTGGGTAGAGGAAAGCACTGTAGAAAATGGATACCATTTGGACATGCCAAAGTGGTACTTCCTTCACAAAGTGTTTTTCTGAACAAAATAGGAAAATGAATATTTTTGAATTATTTTTGAACTAGGAAAGGAAGGTTCTTTACATATTTGACGAAGATATGACCCAAAGAATTTATGAGATTTTTTTGGGAATTTTGGGAATGACAGAAATATAGGTTGCTTCACAACCTAGGGCAAAAACTGCCACATGGACATGACACATAGGCAAAACTGGTGAGGTGGCGCCTAGTCATAGCAACCCACCACAATTTACAAGGTTATGACCATCTATATTGGTCATGACCAGCTAGAAATAAGGCAGCGGACCAGTGCTATCTGCTTTATGACCATTTCGTGTAAGGAAATTATGACCTTTCTGACCAAAATGGTCATTATAGTTTAGAGTTTGGAGCCCCCCGGACAGCTTTTGACCAATTGGTCTGAAATGGTCATAGATCTATGACCAATTCTTCCAGGGTCACTGACAGAAGGTCACTAGTTGACATATTTCTTGTAGTGCTACTCCAGTGTGTGGTGGTGGATTGCCTCTGGGGCTAATGATGAACAGTACAAGGGGAAGAACAGCCTCCTGAGATTGGGGTGTTCTTGTGTTTGGTGTGTGGCTGAGGATTGCCTCTCGATCAGATGTGATCAAGCTGCCCCCTATTGTGGTTGCTAGTTCTACTTATATAGGCCCTGGTCCTCTCCCCAAATATTGAGCGGGAAGGGAACCAACAACGGCCAATTTGAAAGGGGACAGCTAGTACAACTTATCCTGACAAAAGCGGTCTTCGCTGCGCAAGAAGCTCCGTGGTGACGCCGTCTCGGGCTCCACGGTGACCTCCATCCTATCGTTCGGCTGGTCTTGGTCTTGTTGCACTGATAAGGAAACCTTTGCCTGACGCCTCGGTACTCTGCGTCTGCGCTAGCACCAAAGAGGAAACAAGGACACTGTGCGCGCTGGCGCCCGCCTGATCTTGATCGTCATGGCTCACGTCACGAGAGCCTCGCGAGGTTTGCCCTACCTTGATATCCCCGCTCCTCGCGAGGCAGCCCAGTGAGGCCGCTACTGAGGAGGTCTTGCGTCATACGCCTCGCGAGGCTTGGCCCCTCGCGAGGGTCTTGAATGCCTTATTGATGAAGATGGGCCGTACAGGCCCGCTAGCATAGCCACGCCGTGGGCCGTAGGCAGGCAAGTCTGGGGACCCCCGTTCCCAGAACGCTGACAACTGCAAGCACAATATTTAGCAAAACTAACATTTGTTAGTCCACGAACATGGTCCCCCTTGAGAAGACTTTGCAAAGATCTCATATTGACATGGACTAAGCAGCGATGCCAAAGCCATCCCACGTCAACTTTAGCCATTAGGCATGTCGCGGTCTTAGTGGGTCGCTCCGAAAAGTTAATCACATAGAGACCGTTCTCGGCATGCCCAACAAAGGCTACTTTAAGAGTCTTGCTCCACAAGAGGGCCACGGTATCAATACCAAAGAAAGTGGCAAAGCCCATGAGTGCAAGTTGACGAACGGAAAGTAAATTGTACGCAAGGGACTCAACAAGCATGACCTTCTTGATCGTGAGATCATGAGAAATGACAACCTTGCTGAGTCCCAATACCTTAGAAGACGAGGCATCACTGATGTCTACTACGCAACCTTCTCCTTGTAGACGTTGTTGGGCCTGCAAGTGCACAGGTTTGTAGGACAGTAGCAAATTTCCATCAAGTGGATGACCTAAGGTTTATCAATCTGTGGGAGGCGTAGGATGAAGATGGTCTCTCTCAAACAACCCTGCAACCAAATAACAAAGAGACTCTTGTGTCCCCAAAGACACCCAATACAATGGTAAATTGTATAGGTGCACTAGTTCGCGAAGAGATGGTGATACAAGTGCAATATGGATAGTAGATATAGGTTTTTGTAATCTGAAAATATAAAAACAGCAAGGTAACTAATGGTAAAAGTGAGCGTAAACGGTATTGCAATGATAGGAAACAAGGCCTAGGGTTCATACTTTCACTAGTGCAAGTTCTCTCAACAATAATAACATAATTGGATCACATAACTATCCCTCAACATGCAACAAAGAGTCACTCCGAAGCCACTAATAGCGGAGAACAAACATAGAGATTATGGTAGGGTACAAAACCACCTCAAAGTTATTCTTTCCAATCAATCCGTTGGGCTATTCCTATAAGTGTCACAAACAACCCTAGAGTTCGTACTAGAATAACACCTTAAGATACAAATCAACCAAAACCTAATGTCACCTAGATACTCCATTGTCACCTCAAGTATCCGTGGGCATGATTATACGATATGCATCACACAATCTCAGATTCATCCAACCAACACAAAGTACTTCAAAGAGTGCCCCAAAGTTTCTACCGAGAGTCAAGAACGTGTGCCAACCCCTATGCATAGGTTCATGGGCGGAACCCGCAAGTTGGTCACCAAAACATACATCAAGTGGCACATGATATCCCATTGTCACCACAGATAAACACGGCAAGACATACTTCATGTTTTCTCATAAAAGACTCAATCCGATAAGATAACTTCAAAGGGGAAACTCAATTCATCACAAGAGAGTAGAGGGGGAGAAGAAACATAAGATCCAACTATAATAGCAAAGCTCGCGATACATCAAGATCGTGTGAAGTCGAGAACACGAGAGAGAGAGAGAGATCAAACACATAGCTACTGGTACATACCCTCAGCCCCGAGGGTGAACTACTCCCTCCTTGTCATGGATAGCGCCGGGATGATGAATATGGCCACCGGTGAGGGTTCCCCCCTCCAGCAGGGTGCCGAAACAAGGTCTCGATTGGTTTTTCATGGCTCTGGAGGCTTGCGGCGGTGGAACTCCCAATCTAGGTTCTGTTCTGGAAGTTTTAGGGTACGTAGGTATATATGGGTGAAAGGAGTACGTCGGTGGAGCTACGGGGGCCCCACGAGGCAGCGCGCCTGGGGTGGGCGCGCCCCACCCTCGTGAGCACCTCCCGTATCTTCGACGTGGGGTCCAAGTCCATCGTAGGTTTCCTTCCAAAAATAACTTCTCCAGTTGATTTCGTTCCGTTTTGACTCCGTCTGATATTACTTTTCCTCGAAACACTGAAATAGGCATAAAACATCAAATCTGGGCTGGGCCTCCGGTTAATAGGTTAGTCCCAAAAATAATATAAAAGTGGATAATAAAGCCCAATATTGCCTAAAACAGTAGATAAAGTAGCATGGAGCAATCAAAAATTATAGATACGTTGGATACGTATCAATCACCCCATTCGACATTGGTGGGCATAGATGGAATCTTGTTCACGTCCACCACCAAGTCCTGGCTTCCGGTCATATGATTTGTAGCTCCACTATCGAACAACCATGATCCCCCACCGGAAGCAAACACCTACAAGAGATCAATGCTTGGTTTTAGGTACCCATTTTGTAATGGGTCCTTTGATGTTAGCGACAAGGGTCTTAGGAACCAAATAGACCATTCAATGTACTCATAAGGAGAACCAACAAATTTGACATAATCATGCCCATCACTAGCACGGTACAACACATAAAAAGGGTTAAAGTCGCCGACTTTATTGGAAGGGGTGGCATTGCCCTTCTTGACACCACCACCCTTCACATTGTTCTTCTTCTCCTTGGGAGCACCCTCTCCCTCCTTCACAAAATTTTGTTTGAGAGGAGGAGGTCGTTTGGTCTTGTCATTCTTCTTCTTGTTCTTGGGCATGGGTGCGAACCCAATCCCCTCCTTGGCCACAACTTCCTTTTGATTGCTCAAAAGGTCATTGAGGTTCTTCTCACCTTGTATGCACGACACAAGGCCTTTCTCAAGTTGCTCCTTCAACTTGGCATTCTCCTCAACAAGATGCACATGCTCACAACAGGGGTTAGTAGAATTTGCATTATCAATTAAAACAATATGAGGAAAGGTGGCTTTCTCCTTGGTTAGCTTCACTTGAAGTTGATCATGAGACTCTTTAAGACTAGCATGAATACCCTTCAAGGCCTTGTGAGCCTTGTCAAGCATATCAAACTCCTCCTTGAGTCTAGCAAGATCAACCCCAAGTTTGGCCTTCTCGGAATTTAGCACACGAGATACAACAAGAGCATGATCAAGATCTTTCTTTAGTTTAGCATGATCATCGTTGTATGACTCCTCAAGAGCCAAAAGATGACCATGCTTTCTTCGAGAGTGTTAGAAAGATCCGATATCTCATCGGCATAGTCACGACTATGCCCCTCCATCTTAGAGATGGTTTCTTCGTGAGCCTCAATCACGTCATTGGCTTCACCAAGTTGTTCCAAGAGAGCAACAAAGTGCTTCTTGGATTTACCCTTAAGCTTACTCATAAAAGACTCAAATTCATTTTCCTCCCCATTAGAACCCTCATTTTCATCAATGCAATCCGTCAAAGAATGATTAGTAATGATGGTAGTTTTGATGTTGGAGGTTACCTTGTTGGTGGCTTTAGCCATGAGGCACTTGGCGGTGATGTTCTCATTGGGTGAGTCGAAGAGAGACACCCTTGGAGTTGTCGCAATGGAAACGGAGGCCATGGCAGCCGACTCTCCGTCTTCATCATCATCATCATCATCGTCATGGTACTCTTCTTGTGCCACCAATCCCTTGGGAGGAGTCTTCTTGGTGAAGTTGCTCTTGTTGGGGAAAGACTTTGCCTTGTCTTTTTGGATGAGCTTGCCACCATTGTCTTCCCTCTTCTCATACGGGCATTCCACAACAAAATGGCTCACATTGCCACAATTATAGCAAGTCCTCACACGTTGCTTGAGCTTCGCGCCACTTGAGTTGTTCTTATTGAAGTTGGGCCTTGTGTTCTTGCTCCAGAATTGCCTTGAAGCAAGAGCCATATGTTCATGATAAGCATACTTTGTATTTCGGGGTTGCTCTCCTCTTCTTCCTCTTCGTCCTCTTCTTCCACACTAACCTTGGCCTTCAAGGCAAGGTTGGGCTTCTTTGCTCTTTGAGAACGTAACACCGCATTGTCGGCGGTCTTGTCCAAGATGCTCATAGCCACAAACTCATCCAACACTTCACTTGAGGACAAGGTGTGGAAGTCCGGCCTTTGACGAATGACGGAGGACATGGCCTTGTGATAAGGCATCATGGCCTTGATGAATTTGCGCTTGATCCAATTGTCATCTGTATCCTTGCTCCCATGATCTCGGAGTGAGACCGCGAGAGTAGTTAATCTCCGATAAAGCTCACGAGGTTCTTCATCTTCTTCCATTGCGAACTCATCGGCTTCATCTTGCACCACTTCATAGTTGGAGCGTTGAATGCTTGCGCTTCCCCTGTAGAGGGAAACAACATGGCGCCATGCATCCTTGGCCATGGTTAAGGGTCGGAGATGACCAAGATCTTTGGGTGGAATTGCATCTTGGATGATGAAGAGAGCATTCTCATTGAATTGATTATCCGTGGCTTCTCTAGGGGTGAAGTTGCTTCGATCATGCGGATGGAAACCTTCTTCACTGATTCTCCAAAGGTTAGTATTAACATGGTTTAAATGACGCTTAAAGTGATAACCCAAGAATCAAAGTCCTCATTTTTCACAATCTTGGGGGGAGGACCGACATGATTCAAATGAGTTGAAGGAATCGGTCCACCATAAGTGAGCGGAGGTTCCACATGGGCAAAGATGCTGGTGCCATTTTTTCCAATAGAAGAAGGAGCCTTTTCACTAGTAGCTTCCCCTTGTCGGAGTTAGCATCTGTCACCTTGTTAGTGGGATCACCCACTTTCATCGGTGTGATGGATAGTTTAAGCCCTTCTAGGAATTTGTTAAACATACTTTCAACCTCGGTCGTCATGGAGGTTTTCAATGTGTCAAAAGCCACATTGAATTCCTCACGAGAGACCGCGGTTCCCCCATCAGCCGTAGACGAGAACGGATTCACACCAGAGTGCTCCTCCCCACCGTCTATAGTGTCAATCATACTCTTCGGACGACAAAGTCTTTAATAAAGAGACGAGGCTCTGATACCAATTGAAAGGATCGATATAGTTGACTAGAGGGGGGTGAATAGGCAACTAACATTTTTTAGCTTTTCTTTACCAATTTAAACTTTGCATCAAAGTAGGTTGTCTAGATATGCAACTAGGTGAGCAACCTATATGATGCAACAACAACAACAACAAGCACACAATCAAGCAAGGGATATAACACAAATAAGCTTGCACAAGTAAAGGCACGAGATAACCAAGAGTGGAGCCGGTGAAGACGAGGATGTGTTACCGAAGTTCCTTCCTTTTGAGGGGAAGTACGTCTCCATTGGAGCGGTGTGGAGGCACAATGCTCCCCAAGAAGCCACTAGGGACACAGTATTCTCCTCACGACATCACACAATGCGAGATGCCATGATTCCACTATTGGTGCCCTTGGAGGCGGCGACGGACCTTTACAAACAAGGTTGGGGCAATCTCCACAACTTAATTGGAGGATCCCAATGACACCAATGAGCTTCACCACAATGGAATATGGCTCATGGTGACCTCAACCGTCTACGGTGCTCAAACACCCAAGAGTAACAAGATCTGCAAGGGATTAGAGGGGGGAATCAAATTTCTCTTGGTGGAAGTGTAGATCGGGGCCTTCTCAACCAATCCTTAGAAAATCAACAAGTTTGATTGGCTAGGGAGAGAGATCGGGCAAAAATCGAGCTTGGAGCAACAATGGAGCTTAGGGATGGAAGAGGTAGTCGACTCGGAGAAGAAGACACCCCCTATATAGTGGAAGAACAAATCCAACCGTTATCCACCAACTCAGCCTGCGTAGCATGGTACAACCACGCGGGGACGCGGTACTACCGCAGGGGCACACAGTACTATACCGCAGGGCCCCGCAGTATTACCGCCCGTGCAGCAGAAACCAGAACAGCCCAGATGCAATGAAGCAGAGGGCGGTAGAACCGCTGGCGTGGTAATACCGCTCCCCTTGCGGTACTACCACAAGGCAGGTATAGTCCAGATTTTGGGAAGGCGCAGACATATAAAAATACATCCGTGGCAACTTCCGCTGAATTGGGGTCTATGCAAAATTCTGACACGGTAGTACCGTAAGCCAGGAGCGGTACTATCACAAGGCCCGGATGTAAAAATTACATCCGCCTTTACCGCCACAAGATGTCGCCGAGCACAGAGGCGCATGGTACTACTGCTACCGGCGCGCGGTATTACTACGTAGGGCGCGGATGTAAAAATTACATCCGCCTACTACCGCAATAGCAAAGCGCGCGGCTCGAGGCCGCAGATTACCGCTCCAAGGAAGCGGTACTACCATGGGCACTTGCGGTATTACCGCGCCAGAAACCGATACTACCGCAAGGACCTGCGGTACTACCGCTCCAAGGAGCAGTACTTCCGCAACCCCCAGTTCAGCAACCACGAAATTTTACATAGACAAGAAAAGACGGAGGATGCTCCAAAGCGCTAAAGTAAAGGCGGTGCAAATGGAGTAGACGTGTACGTGATGATTCCACCCAAACCTTTCCAAAGTGGACCCCCTCTTAATAGTACGGCTTTCCTTCGACTCAAATCCACCGAAAAGAAACGTAGAGAAACATCGTCTTCATTAGTCTTCGAGGGGCACCAAATCGTCTTGTGCCTAGTGATGAAATGTCTGAAATACTCAATGCACATGATTAGTCCGCAAAAGCATTGTTATCAATCACCAAAACAACTAAGGGATAAATATGCCCTTACACCAGGGAAGATCATCTTTCCATGGTTGCTGTCAGTATATCTTCTCATATGTGATTTCACGAGCAAGTTCCTAATCAAACATTTCCGTCGTGATGTAAACTACATACTTAGTCACCAAAATCAGGTACATTTTTTGATGTAAACTATATACTTTTCTGCTTTTAAATCCTACAAGCTATTTTTAATTGGTATAACAGGCAATTTTATTGGGCTGTTAATTTGGGTTTGTCACACATCATACCACTAAAGAATTTTAGTTGGTACCTAGTTATGTTACTTTTCTTTGGTAACTTTCATGTATGCCTACTGGTAACTTATGTTGTCAGTGTTCTGATAACTTGCCTTTTTAACTGTAAATGCATTGGTAACTTCTTGTGTTCATGTGTTCACATTTTTTTAACAGCTTCTATTTCCAACACTGCAAAAGTTGGGACATCTACCAAAGGATGGACATTGGTATGTCTTGTGCCTTAATCTCAAGGAAAAACGATTTGAAGTTCTTGATTCTCTTCGTCCACAAGATAGCCCTTCGCTCATCACACATGCGACGAAGCTTATGAATGGTATTAAAAAGCCTGGTTGATTGTGTACAAGGACTCGAGTAAGCAGATCCAAGACTATGATCTTGTGTACAACGATGTGTTCAAACATGACAATGGGTTAGTTTTTTTGGCTAGTACTCCATCATTTTTTCCCATCTAAATACCCGGTAACTTAGTAGTGTATCATTTTAAAAGTTAGTTCACCTTTTGCATATCTTATTTTGCTTTTAACACATTTTTTGTTTTTTTTCCTTTCATCACTGATTGCGGTTTCTTCGCGTTCAAGATCTTGGAGTTCTGGGATGGTAAAAATATCCCGGCAATAACTCAGGAGCATATCCCGGCGCTGAGGAAGATATTGACAAGCATGTGGCTGGACCATCCTCTTAACAAATGCACGCAATGGCGCTATCACTTGTTCAATAAGGAGTAATTGAGGTGAGATATTTGCACCAATATAAGTTTGAATTTATGTTTAAGAACGATGATATTTTTATACATTTTTTCTGGGATGATTACTATCTTTTTTATACATTTTTGGTGATAACTTATGTTAGTCAATGCTGATATTTCATGGCGTCATAACATTTTGCTCACAAATAAAGAACAATAACTAATGTCATTCTCGGTTCTGAAAATCTCCATTACATTTTGGACAATAACTTGCCTGTTTCAGTGCTGATAACTTTTCATTACGTGGTGTCACGACATCGTTTACACAATAAAAAGGGTAAAACTGATAAGTAAAATAGATAACTTGCACTTCAAGTTGGTAAACTTGTTCCCCTTGCGTTCTTTTCATTTGCTGCAAACTTGAAGATAACTTTGTTTAGCATTTAGCTGATAACGTACAGAACGGCTGACAATCTTCTTTTTTAGGTCTCACATGTTTCTCAGTGCGGGATGGGTGAGGTGCATCTGCGTTTATCATGTTTTGTCAACCCGCACAGTCTACATTTCCTCTCTTTTTTTGGTTTTGCAATGTCAAATGGGTGCTGAAATCTTTTCTCTCTTGGACGCCCTTTCGTAGTAGACTTTGGTGGGTCTAGTATCACTCTTGTGTTTGATGATTGGGATCCCTCGGCATGTGAGCCCTGGTACTGAAAAATATTGCCATAAACATGCGTGATAGGAATGCTTCCTTGATGCGCTAATGGGACACCTTCAGTGGCACTAGTCCCTGGTGGTGAAGAAAACATTTCTGCTTCTTTTCCCTCATCTTTTTCCTTTCTTGCTTTCTTTATCTGCCTCTTTTTAGTGCATCCATGTCATCTCTGAAAGCATTAATGTGTTTCCTTGCTAATGACATCCCTTCATCAGTAGTGCAAGCGTCTTTTGCTTGTTCCTTGAAATCATTCAGAATAGATGTATAGCTCATGATATTTTTTCCTTCCTTTGTCATACCCTTCTTAACTGTTGGCTGTTGGTAATCAAGCTCAACAAGATCCTCCTTTGGATCCCATGTCCACCTATCTAGGATATACCTCCTCGATATCTCGTAGACTCCAATCTGTTCCATTACTCGTAGTATGAGTGCGCACAATAGCCCATCGTGATCAAACTTGCAGCAAGGGCATGAGTATACCCCTTCATCCTTGTTCGCCTGCACATGGTAGTCCCTATCCCCATACTTTGGTAGTATGCCTCGGAGTGACCACATCTTGAAGGTTCCATCTTGCAAAGTGTTGCATCTGTAAGCAGTCTTTAGCTTCATCTCTACCTGGAACTTGGAGAACAGATTTTGCGTGTATATCCCTCGCATCTGCAACTCGATTGGGTTCAATGAATACATGTCTGCCTCTTTGTAAATTGTGTCCACTTGCTCTTTCGCCACAGCCACCATTACTTTCTCCTAGATTGCAGTGTATTGAGTTGCGAATTCAATCAATGAGTTGTTGGGGTTCACGTACTTCTTGAGCACAACATTGAAACCCTCGCTCCTTGCAGTTGTCTGCAAGAATGGAAAGAAATGCTTCATGTAGTACACCGGGGCCCAACATTTCCTATTTTCCCACAACCAGTGAAAATGTTCGTTGTCGATCTGGCCATATTCATCCATCATTGCCCACCATTTGTTTTCAAACTCTTCCTCTGTGATACACAAAACATGAGACAATTACAACATCATACACAATCAATGGTAATTAAAGTACAAGTATGCTGGTAACTTTTCTTAGTTATCAGATGGTAACTTCATGGAACCAATTTTCCAGATCTTTTTTTGTTCTTTGATATGTGGAAGTTTTATTTTCTTTTTTTTGTTTGTCTTACACTAGTCTGGTAACTTTTCTAAACCAATAGTTGGTATCAACATATGTAGTGTTTCCGGTACAAAACAACCAGACCCGTTTTTTGCTAATATCAAATGTAAATGTTTTTGTTTGTTATTTTTATTTTGTACCCAGATGGTGATTAGATGTCCACACATGTTTTCCATTGTAATTTGATGTTGTTCCAATGAAACTGCCGCCTAGTAATATAACCAACAAGATCATGGTAACTTGTGTAGACCCACACATGGTAACCTAAACATGGTAACTTGTGCATCACACAATTTCATATGGCTTCTCAAGTTTGCTGCATGGTAATTAAAATGGGTCAACAGAGTTGGTACGTACCAGTCAAGCTGTTGTCGACACAGTCTTTGAACGCTTTGTTTAGTGGTTTATCATCAGCCATAAGCTTTCCAAGTTTCCCCTGCGCCTTCTTCATTATGTGCCAGCAGCAATTTCTGTGTATTATGTTCAAGAAGACCTCGTCGATTGCACTCCACATTGCAAAGTCCCGGTCCGTGATGATGTTTTTTGGAGCAACACCACCCATTGCATGGAGGAATGTGTTAAACAGCCACACAAAGTTCTCCTTTAGTTTGTTTCGAATGAAGCCACACCCAAACTGGATGGATTGACCATGGTTATTAATTCCAATGAATGGTGCACACAGCATCTTGTACATGTTTTTCATGTATGTCGTGTCGAACGACAAACAGTCATTATACTTTGCATATGCCCTGCGTGATGCGCCATCAATCCAGAACAAGTTCTCAACCCTGTCCTCATCATCAAGCTTGATTCTCAAGTAGAAATATGAATCTTTGGCCCTCATCTCTTGGAAGTACGCAATTGTGCTCCCAACGTCCGCGTTGCGGTGCTCTAAGCGGAACTTAGCTTGTTGATTACCAATGTCTTGTGTCGTGTAGGGTACATCTTGAGCGCTTCCGTAGAACCATGACATCAGCTGCATCTGCCTCACAGTCTCAACGTTGCATCCATGCAGAACCCTCAAGAAGTCCTGCTCCTCCTTCAGAATGTACCGATGTGATGATAAGAATTTTGTTAGGGAAGGCTTTTTGATCAGGGGGTGATTGTGGTTGTCCTCGAAACAGACAATAGTCCACCATGCATCATCGTGGGATAGGTACAGGTGAAGGAAATATGCCCTAGAGGCAATAATGAAGTTATTATTTATTTCCTCATATCATGATAAATGTTTGTTATTCATGCTAGAATTGTATTAACCGGAAACATAATACATGTGTGAATACATAGACAAACATAGTGTCACTAGTATGCCTCTACTTGACTAGCTCGTTAATCGAAAGTGGTTAAGTTTCCTAGCCATGGACATGGGTTGTCATTTGATTAGGATCACATCATTAGGAGAATGATGTGATTGACTTGACCCATTATGTTAGCTTAGCACTTGATCGTTTAGTATATTGCTATTGCTTTCTTCATGACTTATACATGTTCCTATGACTATGAGATTATGCAACTCCGTTTACGTGAGGAACAATTTGTGTGCTACCAAACGTCACAACGTGAATCGGGTGATTATAAAGGTGCTCTCTGAGATGTCTCCACGTGTACTTGTTGGGTTGGCGTATTTCGAGATTAGGATTTGTCACTCCGATTATCGGAGAGGTATCTCTGGGCCCTCTCGGTAATGCACATCACTATAAGCCTTGCAAGCATTGTGACTAATGAGTTAGTTGCGATATGATGTGTTACGGAACGACTAAAGAGACTTGCCGGTAACGAGATTGAACTAGGTATTGAGATACCGACGATCGAATCTCGGGCAAGTAACATACCGATGACAAAGAGAACAAGGTATGTTGTTATGGGTTTGACCGATAAAGATCTTTGTAGAATATGTAGGAGCCAATATGAGCATCCATATTCCGCTATTGGTGATTGACCGGAGACGTGTCTCGGTCATGTCTACATAGTTCTCGAACCCGTAGGGTCTGCACGCTTAAAGTTAGATGACGATCAGTATTATGAGTTTTGTGTTTTGATGTACCGAAGGTAGTTCGGAGTCCTGGATATAATTACGGACATGACGAGGAGTCTCTAAATGGTCGAGACATAAAGATTGATATATTGGATGACTATGTTCGGACACCGGAATGGTTTCGGGGAGTTTTGGACACATACCGGAGTACCGGGGGGTTACCGGAACTAGGGCTGTCAAAAAAGTTCGGGCTCGACAAACTGTTTGAGTTCGGCTTGTTAAAAGCTCGATTCGAGCTCGGCTCAAAGTCTTAACAAGCCAAACTCAAGCCTAACGTGTAGCTCGCGAGCCATTCAAGCTCGAGCTCGAACAGTTCGGCAAAGCTCAGTCAAACACATGCGATGGAGCACGCATCGCTAAACTATGCGCATTTTGTACGAACATAGGCTAAATCTAGGTCGTGCATCTTGTCATTTGCGACGTCCAAAACTAGTCCATATCCATGTACCCAAGTGCTACACTAACGACACGATAGCTCAGATCCACCACATGAAGAAAAAAAGAGCAAAAAGAATGCCTGATCGCAGTTTACTTTTTTCATTGCTATATTTAGCTGTATGTTTGGGCTCGACAAACTGTTTGAGTTCGGCTTGTTAAAGCTCGATTCGAGCTCAGCTCAAGTCTTAACAAGCCAAACTCAAGCCTAACGGTAGCTCGAAGGTCAACTGGGCTCGCCGAGCTCGACTCGAACTTCTACCAAGCTCAAGCCAAGCCCGCCTGTGTTCGCCGAGTTCGCCTGGATGTGCCTAACCGAACCCCCTGGAGACTAATGGGCCTATTGGGCCCTAGTGGAGAAGAGGAGGGGCGGCCAAGGGCAGCCGCGCGCCCCCTTCCCTCGAAAGAAGTGAGTGGGAGGAAAGTAGAACTTGATGAGGTAACTATACCTGCTCCCTTATTGGAAAGTAGTTCATCACAGAAACTGGTTCCTATGACACCTACACCAATTAGTGAGGAAGCTAATGATATTGATCATGAAACTTCAAATCAAGTTACTACTAAACCTTGTAGGTCAAAAAGAGTAAGATCCGCACTAGAGTGGTACGGTAATCCTATTCTGGAGGTCATGTTACTTGACCAAGGTGAACCTACGAACTATGAAGAAGTGATGGTGAGCCCAGATTCCGAAAAATGGCTCGAGGCCATGAAATCTGAGATGGGATCCATGTATGAGAACAAAGTGTCGACTTTGGTTGACTTGCCCGATGATCGGCAAGCCATTGAGAATAAATGGATCTTCAAGAAGAAGACTGACGCTGACGGTAATGTTACTGTCTATAAAGCTCGACTTATTGCAAAAGTTTTTCGACAAGTTCAAGGGATTGACTAAGATGAGACTTTCTCACCCGTAGCGATGCCTAAGTCTGTCTGAATCATGTTAGCAATTGCTGCATTTTATGATTATGAAATTTGGCAAATGGATGTCAAAATTGCATTCCTGAATGGGTTTCTGGAAGAAGAATTGTATATGATGCAACCAGAAGGTTTTGTCGATCCAAAGGGAGCTAACAAAGTGTGCAAGCTCCAGCGATCCATTTATGGACTGGTGCAAGCCTCTCGGAGTTGGAATAAACGTTTTGATCGTGATCAAAGCATATGGTTTTATATGCACTTTTGGAGAAGCCTCAGATTTACAAGAAAGTGAGTGGGAGCTCTGTAGCATTTCTGATATTAAATGTGGATGACATATTGCTGATTGGAAATGATATAGAATTTCTAGATAGCATAAAAGGATATTTGAATAAAAGTTTTTAAATGAAAGACCTCGGTGAAGCTGCTTACATATTAGGCATCAAGATCTAAAGAGATAGATCAAGACGCTTGATAGGACTTTCACAAAGCACATACCATGAAATATGCCCTAGAGGCAATAATGAAGTTATTATTTATTTCCTCATATCATGATAAATGTTTATTATTCATGCTAGAATTGTATTAACCGGAAACATAATACATGTATGAATACATAGACAAACATAGTGTCACTAGTATGCCTCTACTTGACTAGCTCGTTAATCGAAGATGGTTAAGTTTCCTAGCCATGGACATGAGTTGTCATTTGATTAACGGGGTCACATCATTAGGAGAATGATGTGATTGACTTGACCCATTCTGTTAGCTTAGCACTTGATCGTTTAGTATATTGTTATTTCTTTCTTCATGACTTATACACATGTTCCTATGACTATGAGATTATGCAACTCCCGTTTACCGGAGGAACACTTTGTGTGCTACCAAACATCACAACGTAACTGGGTGATTATAAAGGTGATCTACAGGTGTCTCCGAAGGTACTTGTTGGGTTGGCGTATTTTGAGATTAGGATTTGTCACTCCGATTGCTCTGGAGAGGTATCTCTGGGCCCTCTCGGTAATGCACATCACTATAAGCCTTGCAAGCATTGTGACTAATGAGTTAGTTGCGAGATGGTGTATTACGGAACGAGTAAAGAGACTTGCCGGTAACGAGATTGAACTAGGTATTCAGATACCGACGATCAAATCTCGGGCAAGTAACATACCAATGACAAAGGGAACAACGTATGTTGTTATGC
Source organism: Aegilops bicornis (assembly GCA_021605145.1). Taxonomy (NCBI): domain Eukaryota; kingdom Viridiplantae; phylum Streptophyta; class Magnoliopsida; order Poales; family Poaceae; genus Aegilops; species Aegilops bicornis. Next base: position 126,198,339 of record CM038673.1, on the reverse strand, counting down.
GGTTTGACCGATAAAAATCTTCGTAGAATATGTAGGATCCAATATGAGCATCTAGGTTCTGCTATTGGTTATTGACCGGAGACGTGTCTCGGTCATGTCTACATAGTTCTCGAACCCGTAGGGTCCGCACGCTTAAAGTTAGATGACAATCGGTATTATGAGTTTTGTGTTTTGATGTACCGAAGGTAGTTCAGAGTCCCGGATATAATTACGGACATGACGAGGAGTCTCGAAATGGCCGAGACATAAAGATTGATATATTGGACGACTATGTTCGGACACCGGAATGGTTTCGGGGAGTTTTGGACACATATCGGAGTACCGGGGGGGTTACCGGAACCCCCCGGGGAGACTAATGGGCCTATTGGGCCCTAGTGGAGAAGAGGAGGGGTGGCCAAGGGCAGCCGCACGCCCCCTTCCCCCCCCCCCCCCAGTCCGAATTGGACAAGGAGGGGGCGGCAACCCCCTTTCCTTTCCCCCTCTCTCTCCTTCCCTCTCGTCTCCTACTCCCACTTGGAAGGGGGGAGTCCTACTCCCGGTGGGAGTAGGACTCCTCATGGGGCGCGCCTAGGGTGGCCAGCCCCCTCCCCCTCCACTCCTTTATATACGGGAGGGGGCACCCATTGAGACACAACAATTGATCTCTTGATCTCTTAGCCGTGTGCGGTACCCCCCCCCCCTCCACCATATTCCACCTTGATAATATCGTAGTGGTGCTTAGGCGAAGCCCTGCGTTGGTAGCATCATCATCACCGTCACCATGCTGTCATGCTGACGGAACTCTCCCTCTAAGCTCAGCTGGATCGGAGTTCGAGGGACGTCATCGAGCTGAACGTGTGCTGAACTCGGAGGTGTCATACGTTCGGTACTCGGATCGGTCGGATCGTGAAGACGTACGACTACATCAACCGCGTTGTGCTAACACTTCCACTTTCGGTCTACGAGGGTACGTGAACACACTCTCCCCTCTCGTTGCTATGCATCACCATGATCCTGTGTGTGCGTAGGAAATTTTTTAAATTACTATGTTCCCCAACAACAGGTGCGCTTCACATTCAGTCCTAACAACTTTCTTTTTTTTCCTCTTCTTGACAATGTTTGCTGGGTTTTCCACATCTTGCAGCTCATCCATGTCCCTGTGTCGTTTGCCATATTTTGTACAAAATAGGAGCAACCTTCTTATAGTTCCATCAACCCTCTCTTTCTTGAATTGCTGCCTAATTGCAAAGCCAGTCCTGCGCGCGTAGATGTTGTAGTGGTCACGCGCGCTCTCCAGAGTGTCAAATTTTGTCCCTTGTAAAGGTGGCTTAGGTGTGGAATATGCCTCCATGTTGCTGACTTTCATATCAGCATCGATCCCAGCAGATTCTGGAGTTGCAGGTTCGCTTATTGTCTGCTCTCCAAGGCTCCCAGCTCCTGTGCTTGCATTTGTTCCAGCACTATGTGCATTTGTTCCACCACTGGGCAAGCTGTTGTTTGCGCTGATTGCCCGAGCACCTGCAATTTGGCCTGGTAGATTAGTGGAATATTGCATGATAAATAACAGTTTTCCATCATGGTAGTTTTTTGAAGATTCAGTGAATGTATTTTTTTTTCTGCCTAAACAACCCTCTCTGGTAATTTGCATATTTTGAGCTTGGTAATATGTGTGCACCAATGTTGGTAATTTTCAAAACCCACTTCAATAGTAAAGTATTATTTCTGCCTAAACAACCCTGGTAATTTGCATATTTTGAGCTTGGTAATATGTGTGCACCAATGTTGGTAATTTTCAAAACCCACTTCAATAGTAAAGTATAAAACTGGTTTTTTCATTCCATGATGATATGTAAACACTAATGCTGGTAATTTTACCTGTTTCCCTGATGTTTGGGTACGCAGAATTGTTGCTTGGTGTGCACGCTGCATCGTCCTCTTCATGCATTCTCCCTCCTCCATCTTCTGCATTATCTCCTCTGCTAGCATCCATTATCTCCTCTTGCTTCATTGTTTTTACGTTTGCATGTTAGTATACATTTACACGTGTTGACTCTTATTTTGAAACTCATTGTTTTGTTTACTCTTTACACAGTTGTTTGAAGGCAAGAATCGCAGGGGTGATTGGGAAGAACATTAAACAGGGCAATTACAGGACAACATGAGCATCTCCATTAAAAGACACCACTTTTCTTTATCCAATGGTAGTACTCAACTAAAGTGGATGATAACTTTTACTATGTACAGATTGATAACTTGTTTACTTCATGCAGTATAGCATTTTGTAGACTAAAAAATGAACCTGTTCTTGCAATGCATTTTCCATTTGTATGAGAGTATGATTTTTGTGATCAATAAAGGTTCCTCTTTCCTTTATCTGTGTTTATTTTTCCATGGTAGACACAAAATCTATGTTTTTTGTAGCAAGGGAGTGGGGTATTTTTGGGTACTCTGTTATGTTGCATAAAGTTGGTAACAAAAACTACAAGGGGGTGGTAATTTTACACTTAGTTGGTTGGTAAGTCACTGCAATAGGCACAATTATCAGAGAAGTTTGCTTATTCTGTTTCCATGAGGTGGAAGGATGGTAATTTTTGCACAGATTGGGAGGGGGTGGGGTGGGGGTGGGGTAAGTCTTTGTATTAAGCAGAATTTTTTGGAGATGTTGGATGAGTCTTGATTCTTACCAGGGGTGAGGTGATGTTGCCTGGTGATTTGTTCGCCGTATCCCTGGTAATTTCCGCCGTTTCCCTGATGATTTGCTCTGGTTTGATCCAGATCTGGAGGAGGGGTAGGTTTTTGGTGTTGATTTGAGCAGCTGTGTAGGGGGAAGGGGCGTGTGGATGGTGGGGAGGGGCGTGTGGGTGGTGGGGAGGGTGAGGGAGGGTATACTTGCGTGGGAGGTAAGGGGGGTGGGGGGGAAGTTGCGATGTGGAAAGTGCGTCGTGGGGGGGGGGGGGGGTGGCTTCTTTCTGTTGGGTCTTGTACGGCGATCGGCCTGGTAAGTGGGCGGGTGATCGGCCTGGTAAGCGGGAGGGCGATCGACGGGATCGTATGGCACATTTTTTTATCGGGCACACTGTTGCCAAATACCACTGTCGTTATATTTATTGAAAAAAGAACTCTTAAAGCCAATGTTTCTTTTTGATTCCCACCGGAACCGCAATATTGCCACGGGATCTCATCCTTCCGTTCCCTGACCCCACCACGAGGACCCTACTCCGAAATTTAAATTTGGAACCCCGCCCCTTCTCCTCCCCCCACATCCCGCGCTGAAGTCCATCTCCTCGCACAACTCCTGCTGCGCCCGGACACCCACGAGGAGATGTACCGGAAGAAGACGCCGCTGGAGCACATCCTGCTGCGCCCGGACGCCCACGTCGGATCGGTCGCGAAGCACACGCAGATGATCTGTGTTTACGAGGAAGGTGGCATGGTGGAACGGCATGTCACCTACGTCCCCGCCCTCTATAAGATCTTCGACGAGATCCTCGTCAACGCCGTCGACAACAAGCGGCGCGACCCCTCCATGGACTCCCTCCGGGTCGACATCGACGTCGAGGCGTGCTGTATCTCCGTGTACAACAACGGAGACGGCATACCCATTGAGATCCATCAGCAGGAGGGCATCTACTTGCCGGAGCTGTTCTTCGGCCATCTCATCTCTAGCAGGGACTACTATGGCAACGAGCGGAAGACCACCGGCAGGTGGAACGGCTACGGCGTGAAACTCACCAACATCTTCTCGAGGGAGTTCGTCATTGAGATCGCTGATGGGCGCCGGCAGAAGAAGTACAAGCAGGTGAGACTGAGCGTTTTACAGTTTGATATTTTGCTTTTCGATGTGCCATGTGAGATTGCAATTACGTGCGTTTGGTTGTGACCACACCAGAGTTCAGAATCTGGTGACAATGGGGTGCGAGACCGTAGTTCTTTTCTTTTATAGACCATACGTGGACCTTGCTGATAGTAGATTGGAGTATCTGCGCTGTTTAAACGGGCAAAACGGATGAAAAAATTGCTCGTCTGTATGACCTGACTGCATAAGTTTAGAACACTAATTTCCCTTGTACATTACAACTGTAGGTTTAGTACACTCAGCAGGAATGTTAACTAATTTCCCTTGTACATTACAACTGTAGGTTTAGTACATTCTTGAGGCCCAGCCACCCAATTCACCAAGTTCATGATATATGACGAGTTCATGACTTTCCTCCTTAAATGCTTGTGCAGGTTTTCTATGAAAACATGGGGAAGAAGTCAGAGCCTGAGATTAAAAAGTGCGAGCAGTCTGAGAACTGGACCAGAGTTACCTTCAAGCCTGATCTTGCCAAGTTCAACATGACCGAGCTCGACGATGATGTCGTGGCACTCATGAGGAAGAGAGTAGTCGATATGGCGCAGGCACCCTTGGCAAAACCGTGATGGTTGAGTTGAATGGTCAGGAGCTTCTCCGAGTACGTGCAACTCTATACTGACTCTGGTTCCGAAGAAGTATCCGATCTACCAAGGTTTGGCATAGTTTTTCTGAGTTTGTGTGTCCTTGAAAAGCTCTGACAAGTACTATTTCTGATCATCCAAATTTGTTTTTCTTTCAGAATCTACCAGAAGGTAAACGCTCACTGGGAAGTGTGTGTGAGTCCAAGTGAAGGCCAGTTTGAGCAGGTTAGTGTGGGCTACTTTCCTGCACAACTCTGTTGTAGTGTGTTGTTTCAGGTATACCTCAGACATTTTGTTTGGATTGCAGGTCAGTTTTGTAAATGGAATTGCGACCATAAGAGGTGGAACTCACGTTGACTACGTTGCAGACCAAATCGCCAACTATTTGACGGGCATTGTGAACAGGACAAACAAGCGCGCTAACATGAAATTGGATACTGCGAAGGGCTACCTATGGGTATTTGTTAATGCTCTCATTGAAGACCCTGCCTTTGATTCACCAACCAAAGAGACCTTGATCACTCCTCAGAGAAGCTTTGGGTCCAAGTGTGAGCTCTCCGAAGATTTCCTTAGGAGGGGTATGTGATTAGATAATTTTGGTATCATCCTTGATTTGTCTAGTAAGGCTGCACCACTAATGCTAATGTCCACTTTGTTACAATTGCAGTCGCTAGCGTTGGTGTTGTCGGCAGACTCCTTTCTTTGGCCGAGTACAAACTAAGCAAGGAAGCCAATCGGGATCCTCTCCCACATTCATCTACTCCTATGCAACATATGCAGGCCCCACCAAGACCCACTCAAATATTTTCAGAGATACATGGAGCACATCATAGAGAAACCAAGAAACGTGGCCATGACGATGTGTTCCTTGAGCGATACCTAAAACTGAAGCGGGAAGAAATTGATCGGTTTGCTGCAATTGAGGAGAGGAAGCTGGAGAATCCATGCAGCATTACCAAGTGTATCACAACAATCGAAAAGTTACAAGGTCTGCAAGTAGGTGATATTTTAGTGGCAGCAGATATCTTCAAAAGTAAGAAGAATAGGGAAGTTTTCTTATCCTTCTCTACAGATGCTATTCGATTGGCTTGGGTTAAAAGGGAGATTGTGCGCAGCCAATTGCGGTCCCAATTGCGGTCACGCATTAGTGAAGCTTTTATTCAGTAGGTAGCAATACCTTTGGTCTGTTTAATCAGTCGTAGTGACCCAGATGGCAAATATCTATTTTGGTAGTACCTAGATGGCGGAACTTTCATTGTGGTGGTTCATATGTAAGATTCATGTTGCCTTTGCTTTTTTAATAAAAAGTTGGGGCAGGGGGGCAACCCCTTTCGTTTCAATAAAAATATGTAAGATTCATATATCATGTCAAGGCGTGAGAAAATAATTTACATCAACAAATAATGTTTCAAGTAATCGTAATGAACTTGCATCTCATATTACATTTTCTGAGGACTTTGTGATATGTATTGAACCCACATCTGCTATAGCATCACCTTTTGATTTATGACTTCTTTGGAGTAATTAAATGCATGAATATCTCCATGATATTTGTGGTCTACGTTTGGTACAGCAACAATCCTATGTAGATGAACTGCCGTGAAATTATGAATAACACAAGCAGCAACAGATATGGAATCTTTTTGTGAACCAAGTAATGTGAAATGTTGCACACATGCAACATGAAATAACTTTTAGTATAGGAATATTTTTCAGCATACAAACAGTCCTCTGAATATAATTTCATAGTTGTGAATTGCGAAGGTTGAATAGTTTCCATTCGCCGATCCGGCATCACGGCATTTCGGCGGGTCGGGTGCGGCTGGATTTCCGACATTGGCTTGTTTGTAGGCAGCCCGTTTCGACCTCCGATTCTTCTCCTTGTTCGGATGCTACCTTTGTCGGAGGGATGGTCCTCACCCAGTTGCGGTCCATCGCTTGTCTCGCGTCTGATGCTGCAGGACTGAGCTCGTCTCGCGCCCGACAGTAGGACCGTGCTCATCGATCGCCTGGTGCTGCAGGACCAAGCTCGTCTCGCTCCTGGTGCCGCAGGATGAGTCGATGGAGGCCAGTTTTGGCCGGCCTATTGGGTCTCGGCGCTGGGGGCCGCCCCGGGGTGTGAAAGGCAGGTCCTTTCTGCTCGTATCTTTGGTTGGGGTAGCAGCGGGTCTCGGGTGAGGTGGTGTCAAGGTCTTGGATGCCGGTGTGGCGGCCTTGGTGGTGGTAGCGTTGTGCTTATGGATAGAGCCTGTGGCTCGGTGCTGTCCGGTGGCCATGGCCATGTCTGCGGCGTGGTCGTCGGGGTGTGGCGTTTGCTGGCGGTGATTGTTGGTCGGGGTGAAAACATGTTCTATCTTCGGACGGACCGACAGCGACGAAGCTGCTCAGTTCTTGAAGGCGTCATCGCGGCTCTCATTGCCCGCCGCATTGCTCCAGGGAAAACTTTGATCCTTAGGTCACGCGGTGACGGCGCTCCGGTGTCGTAACCTTCCGAAGGCACCACATTGGAGCTCACGGTTTGTCATATGCAGCTTCATCTCTTTGTGATGGCGTGTTCACGGCTGAGGACCCATGTTGCTCTTGTAGTGCTAGGGATGGTGTTGCTGCACTCAGCCTCTATGTATCCTGCCTTGGGTGTGTGCGTGTGTTATGATGGCATGTGTTTGTACCAGGTTGTGGATGATCGTTGTTTTATATATAAAGCGGGTCGAAAATCCTTTTATGGTAATAATTCCCGTCATCTTTGGGGTTTGGACGAGCCCTTCCTTGTTCTTGTAACTGTATCTAGTAACCATGATGTGGAGCAAGAAATTGTGGCGTGCTTGTATAGCCAACATCTACAAGATGAAATTTACCACTGGGTTTGAAAACCACGGTTAAGTACATTTTGTAGAACCCTTGGATCTGAAGCCAACCCATGGACACCAACCGAAAATGTAAAGTGTTTGAACCCTATCCTGTTTCCCCCTCGAGCCATCCGCATCATCAACCTCTAAATCGTTACTATAATTTAAATTCTCACCAAAATGCTCTTGTTCTACTACTCCCTCCGTCTGGAAATACTTGTCATTAAAATGAATAAAAGGACATGTATTTAGATGTATTTTAGTTTTGGATACATCCATTTTTGTCCATTTTAATGACAAGTATTTTGGGACGGAAGGAGTAGTTTTTAAGTGAAAAAAGACTCTTCATTATCATTATCCGGCCGACGTCCGAAGAACCACACTGATGCTAAATATATTTAAAGAAATAACAGAAATAGACATACTCTTCTTTTCCAAGAAGAACTAGACATACTTGATAATCTATTTTAAGTAAAATACTAGCAAAGCCCGTGCGGCGGCACGCCGCGCTCGTCGATATGGACTACCTATATAGAGCGTGTTTAGTTTTGGGCTGGCAAAGTTAAGTATGCCAAAAATGTTGGTATAGGAGATAAGATAGAAAAAAGCAGAAATCAAAAGGAAGAGCTCGCCTAGACACCATGGAGGAGTTCCGTATATTGTGGTAAAACAGTAGAACTGTTACGACCCACATCTACGCCTACAGGAAAACTTAGTGGTGCTACTGTCAAGAGAAATTCTTTAAGCTTCTAAACATTTTGCATGTCGCTGAAAAAACAACTAATCATATGCTAGGAGAACATTCTTAAATTCTAAAATGGTGCACCGTAAAATCTCCTGATGATAAAACATTCAACTCATTATCATTTAACTTTAGAGTAGGGAGGCACATTTTCACTAAATGTACTACCTTCTCTATATCCCGGTAGGTTTCCTTTTTCTGTTTTTTAGAAATTTTTAATGGCCTATTCAGCTAATTGTCCATTGCATGAAATTAGTGACTACTATGATGAAACCTCATTTACATCTGCACTCTGCTTTTCACAATTTTAACAGAAGCTCTTTTCCAGCTAGATGTTAAATGTGACTGAGGCGTAGGCTTACATTATTTCCTACATGCCATCGGAACTGCGAACGCCAACAGATGACCATACTATATGCTGATGTTGTACATAGCATAAAAAAAGCGACGGTCCTGTCTCTTCTCAATTGGCCCACTTAAAATGAAATAATGCAAGAACAGTCTATCTCATATGTTCTTATAACCTCAAAGAAATGGAAATACATGCTTATATGGTATATTTCTTTCGAAAATGTATTGACAATACGAAGTCGCCGGAGTCCAGTTCTTGCCCCTCAATGCCAAGTTAACAAAAAAAAATATGGTGTTGTTAATGATATCGAAAAAGGGTTTCCCCCCGCTTTGTATATAAAGCAACCAACCGAACCATACATGGATAGGTGTTGGGGCGGAAGCAGCACAGTCACGCCCAAAAGAAACGACAGAGAAAGAACAAAAGAAAACAAATGTCGATAACGGCGGATCAACAAAAACGAAGAAGCCTCGCGATCGCTGCGCCCACCGGGATCTTCCACTAGACTCTAAGACTCCGAAGCGCCGGCACCTATCAACACCTCCAAGAAGGATCGTGACGATGACGACGCTGTTGCCAAGGGTTTTCCCGGTACATGACGACGCGAGAGGAAGGGTAGCCCCCGATGCCCTCCCAGAAGGTCAGGTGGTACCCACAGGCGCCACCGCGCCGGTGTCGGCCCCGCCGACAGGGGTTTCCCCCGATCCCAACCCACACCTCGGGCGCTCCGGATCCAGCCACCAAACCAACCACCACCCTGCGCCATCGCGGTCATGAGGCCCCCACGCCGTCTCACCATGGCACCGCGAAGTGGGGACAACGCGGCGAAGAATCAGAGCCGGGACTAGGGCATCAAGACCACAAGACGCTGGAGGGCCCACCTCCACCGTCGCGACGGTAGCCGTCCGGACGCAATAGCAGGAGCACACCAGGCCCGTGGGCCCGTAAAGCTCCCGCCTTCACGCTGCTGCCAACACGCCATCGGCACCGCCGCCCCATATCCTAGCCTCTCTTCCTCCTCACCGAGCCGCAGACAACGAGGCCACACCGGGGAACCGGCCCGCTAGGCCGGGGGTGCACCGCCGGCCACCGCACGTCACCACGCCGCCGCCGCCAAGGGCAAGACCGCTTATCGCGCCACCGGGCGACCGTCGCCAGTCGCTTGGGCCGCCGCCTAGCCGAAAGCAGCACCGCCGCCGTCACCCGCCCGGGAAGGAGGCAGACGAGCGGGAACATGGCCCGCCGCCCGGCACTACCGGCCAGCGCCGGGCCACGCCGGCGACGGCGGGGAGAGTCACCGGAGGAGGGGGCCGAGAGGAAGGAGGGCGCGCCGTCCGCCACCTCCCGGGAAGGCGGCAAGGCGGAATGGGAGGGGAAGAGGGGGCGGATGTACCGGGACGCGCCAAGGCCGACGGCGGTGAGAGGAGGCTAGGGCGCCGGCGCCGGCAGAAACCCTAGCGGGAGCCTAGCGGGAGGGAGCGGGTCGGGAGGGGATCTCCCTAGGGCAGCAACTCCGCGTTGTGATTCTTCCGTTGTTAATGATAACATAAACTATTGTAAACATAAACTACTGTAAACTTTTATTCAAATAAAGTATATGTAAATCTCGGTGTTATCTTCACCGTGGCTAACAATCAACTTTGAATGGAAACACGTAAATATCTCAATGTGGTATCATACATGCGGCGACAGGCCACACGGTTGAAGAAAGGATAATGCCTATTTTGTAAGCTAAATGTGGATCTAATGCTGGGACCTAATAAAAAACAAACTATACTCACTTGCGTCATTTTAGGTACATTTAGTTGTGATAGTGAGTGCTAGTATAGGAAAGTAGAACCCATATATCCACCTTAATCCCAAAGAGACGTTTCAGTAAGTTTCCCATAACAAAAAAAGTAAGCATGTCTCTAGCTCCTTAACTACTAAACACCAAGAAATCAGAAGCAACAGCCTTCTTGCCATCGTCAATAGATATCTCACAAATACCGACCAGAAGAACGGCACAGTAAATCATGATCAACAGCTATCAGAACTGCAGTTCCGATATAGCTTCAAATAAATTTCAACATTTTGAGCAAGCACATGAAGAATTGTGATGGAAAATAGTCACAACTCCTGCACTCACATTGTGCATCCAGTTATTGAACAAACAAGCATGCATCATCAGTCTTCACCCTTATTCCTGTAATGGGAACTGATACAGTAAGACCACAAGCATATCCAGAAATAAGAAAAGGAGAGATGGACAAGCCTCCTCAGAGCTCAGCGACTCTGGACCATTGGATCGGTTCCCTTGATGCGTTTTTGTCCGTTGGATCGAGAGGTGGGAGGATCTGGGCCATCGGATCTGGAAGGAACACTGCTGGAATGAATAGTAATGGCAACATATTGTAAATACCATGCCCCCACCAGGGCATTTTGGTAATTTCGCGTGGTGGGGGTATAAAAGGGCCGGCCGCTCCTGTGACGTAGACCTAGCCGTCGCCTCCTCCCGCACTCGCTCGTCCCTCCCCCTCCTCTGCGCCTCCTTCCTCGAACCCTAACCCTAGCAGCCCCCCACGCCGCCGCCATCTCCTTCGCCCGCCGGACACCCGCCGTCCACTTCCCCGTCGTCGTCGCCGTCATCCACCACCACCGCCACCGCGCCCCCACCCCCTTCCCATCCCCGCCGGCCCTGACCTACTCTCCCGTGGACAGTGGGGAGCCCCTTGAGGGGTCGATTCCTCCGAGCCGGCCGCCGAGGGGTCGATTCCTCCGAGCCGCCCGGCCGCTGCTGCCCACCACCACCACCACCACCGCGCCCCCGCCCTCTCCCCATCCCTGGTGGCCCCCACCCTCTCCCAATCCCCTCACCTGGATTTGCCCCTTGGGGGTCTATTCCTCCGAGACGTCGGTCTGGAGGTGTGACGCCCGGATAATCAAGCTACAGTAACCTCTGCTAATGACGCCACGTCACTTCAATTACTGTTGCTAATCTCGCGTTAGTTCGAAACCGATTAAAGTTCAAAATCAAAATCAAGCAAACAATAAAAGTTTTCAAAAGTCAAAACTAAAATGTTCGATGTGTTGAAAATATTCCCTAACTATTTGTCATGAAGAAACCATGTTTTTATATAAGGCCTATATTTTTAAAATGAGCTAAAACAGTAGAGAAAATAAAGAAAAAGGAAAACAATAAAAACAGAAAACAAAACTACAAAAAAATAAAAAGAAAGAACCCCCCCCCCCACTGGGCCACAGCCCAGCTGGCCTCTGGGCCAACCAGGCCGGCCCAGCCGGCGCCTATAGCCCCCCTAGGGCGACTGAACCCTAGCGGCCCCTCCTTATCCACCCCACTCCACCGACACCCCACGACCCCGCCCCCAAAATATCTCCTCCCTCCTCTCCCCGATTGGATCGGGATCGAGGAGGAGGTCGTCGACGCCGACGCCGGCGCCCGGAGCTCCCCCCCACCGGACTGCTTCGCCCTCCCCCGCCGGACTGCTTCGCCCTCCCCGCCAGATCGCTTCACGCACGCTGCCCCTGCTGCCCCCGACCATCCCCGAGCCGCCGCCGCTTCCCTACTCCCCGACGTGAGCTCCTCTCCCCTTTTCCTCTGTCGCTGGCGCCGTCCCAGCCCTCAAGACAATGATCGCCACGCTGACGGCGCCAAGGCCAGGCGCCCTCGGCCATCAAGATTTCGCCCAAGGCGACGCGCTTATCGCAGACGAGCACGCTGCCTCCCTGCCGGGCCAAGCGCCATCATGACCAGTGGCCGCCTGCCACAGACGACGCGCGGCCGCCAAGGCCCATGGAGCGCCTCCTCTCGCTCCTCTCCGCGCCCGACCACGCCTCCGTCGCCGTTGGTCACCATGCCGTCCCGTGGCGCCTGTTCGCCCCTCTCCGCCTGCGTCGCCGGCCCCTCCACCGTACCCCCCTCGCCGCCCGGCCTCCTACCACGCCCCGTCGTGCCATTGCTCGACCCACGGTCGCCGTCTTGCCGCGCTTCGCCACAGAGGCTTCGCCCGCATCCACGCCAGCCTTGCTCGGGCATGCGCCCGTTCGGGCGACAACCGTCACCTGCGCCCCAAACACGCAAGGCCCCACAGCCAGGCGATGACAGGGGCCCACGCCCTAACGTTAAAAAAGAGGCTTTAAAAAGTAAATAAATAAATAATTAAAATAATTAAAATATTAATTAATTAATTAAAGAATTAATTAACTTAATTAATCCTGATTAGTTAACCTAATTAATTGTAGTTAATAAACCTAATCATTTTAGTTAGACTAACTAAACCTGATTAGTTAGTCTTAGACAATGACAACCGGGTCCCACCATCAGATTGACCCAGTCAACTCTGTTGACTGCTGACGTCAGCATGACATCATGCTGATGTCATAAATCTAATTTCGAATTAATTTAAATAATTAATTAAATTCCAGAAATTAATAAAATCTTTAGAAAATCATATCTTTTAATCCGTAACTCGGATTAAAATATTTTCAACATGAAAGTTGCTCAGAACGACGAGACGAATCCGAATACGCAGCCCGTTCATCCGCCACGCGTCCCTAGCATAGTGAACCTGCAACATTTCATCTCCGGTTCATCTGTCCGAAAACACAGAACACCGGGTTACTTTCCCGGATGTTTCCCCCCTTCGTCGGAATCACCTCCTACCGCGTTAGAACACGCCTAGCTCGCCTGTTATCCCGTTATGCACTTGCTTGCTATGTATTTCCTGTTTCTCCCCTCTTCTCTTGGTAGACCCGTGGCGATTTACGCCGATGCCCCAGCCGACTACGGAGTTGGCGACCCTCTCTCTCGACAGAGCAACCAGCAGGCCCCCCTTTGATCACCAGATATCGCCTACTCTTCTCTATACCGCTTGCATTAGAGTAGTGTAGCATGTTATCGCTTTCGATTAATCCTATACTGCATAGCTCGTCCTTGCTACTCATCATTGTTACCTTTACCTGCTATCCCTACCGCTTAGTATAGGATGCTAGTGTTCCATCAAGTGGCCCTACATTCTTGTTCGTTCGCCATGCTATACTATCGGGCTGTGATCACTTCGGGAGGTGATCACGGGCATATACTATATACTTTACACTATTACATTACTCGTGGTAATCGCTCGGAGATGAAATTTGAAAGGACGGTGGCTCCATCCCGGTAGAGGTGGGCCTGGGTTCCCGACGGCCCCCGACTGTTACTTTATGGCGGAGCGACAGGGCAGGTTGAGACCACCTAGGAGAGAGGTGGGCCTGGTCCTGGTCGGCGTTCGCGGATACTTAACACATTTAACGAGATCCGGTATTTGATCCGAGTCCGCCATTTGGTCTATACGCACTAACCATCTACGCTGGAGTAGTTATGGGTATCCCGGCCGTGGTATCACCGAAGCCTTCATGACGTCGGCCGATCGAGCGGCGTCGCCAGATTGGACCGCCGTAACGTGACTTCCTTTGTAATGGAGGTTGCTAGGTCTGCTTCGGCCGCGTTATAGCGTCGCGAGTGTGCTAAGGGCGATGGGCCCATACCCCTGGGAGCTTAGGTTTAGACCGGCGTGCTGACCGCTCTGTTGGCCTAGGTCGGGCTGCGACGTGTTGATCTTCCACGGTCGGTCATGACCCAGAAAAGTGTGTCCGGCCAAATGGGATCAAGCGTGTTGGGTTATGTGGTGCACCCCTGCAGGGACGTTAATCTTTTCGAATAGTCGTGATCTTCGCAATGTGACGACTTGGAGTTGTACCTTGACCTTATGACAACTAGAACCGGATACTTAATAAAACACACCCTTCCAAGTGCGGATACAACCCGGTGGTCGCTCTCTCTCGTGGTTACGAGGAGGGATCACGGGTAGGATTATGCTAGGCGATGCTACTTGGAGGACTTGATCTACTCTCTTCTATATGTTGCAAGACGGAGGCTGCCGAGCGTAGTCTTCAACATGATTAGCTATCCCCTCTTATTCTCGGCATTACGGAGTTCACCAATCGATATGGCCCTTTACACATATATCCATGTATATGTAGTGTAGCTCCTTGCTTGCAGTACTTTGGATGAGTAGTCACGGTTGCCTTGTTCCCTCTTTTCCCTTTCTTTACCCGGTTGTTGCTGCGACTGCATCGATGGAGCCCAGGAGCCGACGCCACCATCGATGACGATTACTACCCCCGGAGGTGCCTACTACTACGTGTAGCCCGGCCGCGACCACTGTGAGTAGTTAGGAGGATCCCAAGCAGGAGGCCTGCGCCTCTTTCGATCTGTATCCCAGTTTGTGCTAGCCATCTTATGGCAACTTGTTTAACGCTGTACTCAGATATTGTTGCTTCCGCTGACTCGTCTATGATCGAGCACTTGTATTCGAGCCCTCGAGGCCCCTGGCTTGTATTATGATGCTTGTATGACTTAATTATGTTTTAGAGTTGTGTTGTGATATCTTCCCGTGAGTCCCTGATCTTGATCATACACATTTGCGTGCATGATTAGTGTACGATTGAATCGGGGGCGTCACAAGTTGGTATCAGAGCCGACTGCCTGTAGGAATCCCCCTTCCACACTCCTTGGCCGAAGTCGAGTCTAGTCATTGCAAAACTTTTACTAACATGGCTGTGTGCCTTACGGGCCCACGTCGCCATTGGGTGGTATTAGGATCTTTTACTCCTCGTCTATACTCTGGGACCCTAATCTCTCTTCTATTCGGGTTAAATGATTTTGCTAAAAATCTAACATTAGGATCTCGTTGTCACTTTCACCCCGGAGAGCCCCTAATTATTGATGATCGTCTGCTGCACCAGAAGACCCCGAAGATACTCTCCGCTGTTAACCCGAGAACTTGTGTTCATCGCGTTTGCAATTCCCCTTCCACCGTCAACCCTTATGGATAACTACTTGAAGTTGTTATTCTTACATTCATCCTCATTGGTCTTGTTATTACAAGATACCCCAAACACTAAATGCGTTGTTTCGATAATCCTTTGAGCTTATCGCCTCGCTGTTCATTGACACTGAATACCCTCCGGTTAATTCTCGCACTTGTTGAGTATCCGCTCATCCCCAGCTTGTTCATGTGTTACACAAAAGTCTTCAAATACCATTCGATATTCCGAAAATCCTCAGAACCTATTGCTCGAATTTCTTGTTTGCTTTCATTATGATTAATCCCATAAGTATAGTAATCATATTGGCATCCTTCATCACCATCATTTTTGAGTCCGTTGATTCAATATGTTGTGAATGTTCACAATCATCAACGAGTCCTAGGATTATCTTTCCGGCTCGGGCGTCATTTTGAACATGAGCTGGTTCTCGACCAAACTATCTCGCCGTCGATTGTGCCTCCGGGTATATTCAATTGATCCATCCTTGATCAGAACGTCTGCTTCTGATCCCTTGTTTTGGAAATCATAATTCCGTTGAATTTAAGCTTTGAATTATTCAGATGATTCCATAACCTGTTGCATTCGCATTCTTTCTTCCTCTGATTGGGTATCAATACTCACCTCAGCTCCACTGTGGATCGCCTTATCCACCGTTGGATTATTATATCCCATGCTGTCCTTCATAATTAATCACCTTGTGAGTCCTTCTCCGATACATAATGCCTTTGTTAAATTGTATCCTTTCCTTTTGTCATCCATGCTCTGCTTTCGAGCTAGTGATACTTACTCTTGAAGCTTATGGTATATGTTCGCAAGAAGCCCCGATGGGATTGAACCAACGCCTTCCCTCATCGGTGTGAACCCGAAAGATTTCACGAGTCATACTTATCTGGTATTGCACCAGGTAAAACTTTCAACAACTAATGTCATCTTCGAAATACGAGAGGTGAATGGAAGATTATGCATTGAGGAAGTGGGGTCGACCTTGAACTTTGTGTTCATGCCCATGGACGCGATGTAAATCCTATCATGGAAGCTTCTTGTAATAATAACTATTTCCTTGATAACTAACATATGGTATCTGTGAATTGATCCCTTGCAACCGTGGTTCCGACCATGATTGTTCTTCTTTGATTCCATTTCTCGGACAAGTTAAAACAATTGTCTTCTATGGATCAATACACCAGTCCAACCTTTGCTTTGATCTTGTGTCGAGTATTACCCCCCTGGTATCTCGAGATTATCATGGAACTGCATAACTTCTTATGAGTTCTTCATCAAGTGTTACCTTCCCATCGATTCCAATTTTTCACGGGCTCGAGTTATTAAACACTCAAAGACACCGATAATCGAACCGAGTCCACACTACGGTTCAACAACTCTTCGATAGCTTCTATAAGTACGAAGTTTGTACCCGATCACGCCATTCCTAGCCTGTTTGGCTATATCATTGTCGTGATGATTTTAAGCTGCTACCCGGTCCTTCTTCTCGAGCACAATTTTCGACGATGAGCTAAGCTTACGTCGATTTTCCTCGTCATATCATTTCGCCTTGAATAGTAAGCTTGATTTCGAGTTTGTGTCAAACACGTGGTTCCAATAACCTTTCGCTTCATCATTCCTATTGACTTGATATCATCGTCGACCGATTACATCTTGATGAAATCTCTCGACAACTGTATCGTGATCATCATCAACATCCTAAGCTCTTCCAAGATATATATCGAATTCTTGATGGGTAATACCATCCTTGCCCCTTGATGATTCGTGTTATCATCGGCCACTTTATTGCCCTCCGTTCAACACAAACTTGTTCGTGTTTTGTGTTATACCTTGAGATCCTTGCTACCCAGCAGTTGTTCTTCTTTACCTTGGAAGTATTACCATCTTTAATGTCAAGATTGTCGTGAGAATTTCACCACCTCCTAAGAATTCTTGATACAGGTGATACTTTTTGCCATATCCGTTCATACCTTAGTCCCCGTGTTGTTTCTAACCGAAAAAAGCCGACCATTGAACTATGTTGTGCGACTTCAAAACTTCTAGCAACCCTATTGCTTTGAATTTAATGATCGATAGCTCATTCTTAGGCTGTTAGTTATTGAATCGTCACTCTAACAGTGATCTTGCTGCCTAAGGTCATATTCGGGCACACCTTTCAACTAATGATTAATGGTGTATGTTTTCCTCGAGCATACAACATTATATCATTTGAATTGACAAGTGTCATCTTCTTGTTCACATTATTGTGGAAATCCATCCGTTTGGAATTCTCGATGAATTGTCGCTGAGCCCATCAGCCACCTCCTCATCCTCTCCTTGGTTTAATGATGAACTATTGTTTCAGGAACCCGCTCCCATAGTTCATTTCCCGAGAATCTTGCAATGTCATTTCGTCGATATGTGTCGCACCTTTTCTTCTCGGACATCCTGAGTCTGAGGTATCTTAACACCGATCAGATCTGAATCTCGGTCAGATATGATGGTTGGAACATTTTTCCAAGAGTTATAACACTGGTCTTTTATGACCCGGTAACATGATGTCATGCCTAGCACCCCCCCCCCTGGGTAGAGGACCTATCGTTATAATTTCTTTTGCAAGGACAACCATTCTTCCTGGAGGAAATTGTAAGACCTATTTTATAAGTTGTTCCTCGTGGATCCTTTTTGTTTTCAAAGTTTGATCTTCCTGTTGACCATGTCAATGCTATCTCGAAGCATGTCTGTGGTACTCCGATTTTCGACAAGAACATTTGAAGCCCAATGATAAATGTTTTCTTGCTCAATTATCCAAACACCTTTGTATGGGTAATGTCATGAAATTTCTCTCCCCTTACCTAGAGGGTTTTCTACCTTCTATCCTCTTATGGATATCATGCCCTGCTTGTCCTTGGGAAGGATATACCCCTGAATTATGTGTTTAAACACATATTTCTTTCCATTGTTCTGATTAAATCTGGTAATCACCTTTCCTTTCCATTGGATTGCTTAACCCTACTTGTGATCTATATTATATAAGCAATAGTATTCTTCTGCTTATGTAAACACCTCGATGTACAACTCTGCCAAGAAGGCCCTATCACTATTGTTGATGACATTCCGGTAACCACCGATGGATGAGAACTTTGCCTATTGGTCCGCCTCGTTCAACGAAAGCAGGAAAAATGGTTCTCTTCGTCCCTCGCCCTTGGTACCGATGTTGTTGCCGACATAACCGCTGCATAATCCTCTCACATGCCTTACTTACATGATCGTGCAAGACGTCACCGCCTTCCTCGCTTGTAACACACATTGTGGGCCCATAACCCACAGTTCCACAGGATCGAAACCCGACTCTCCTGTACAACCCTGTTTCTAATGGTTATTCCACACGCTTGGCTTCATAGTTAATTTACGGGCCACCTTCCTAGTGCTCTATTCTGGGATCAGGCGCAACAATTGCTCTCGCTGCTCTGAACCCCTTTCTCACTCTGGTTCAGACTTCGAGCAACTATCTATCCGATTGGAACCTCTTATTGTACCTTCGTACCTTACTCTCGATGTATTTTATATGTTCAACTCGAGAGATAATCTTATGCTCGTTCATGGGATAACCCAGATTGTTTCCCTCCTAAGCATTCTGTCATAGCCAAGCTGCCCCTTACCTATTTGTAAGTACGTTGGAGTTCCCAAAGAAAAGGATGCCGACTTCACCATGATGACCTGAAGCAGAGAAATAAAGACATCAACGAGGAGGATCAACTACTTCAGAGAAGAGCAACCAAGACCGAGAACACTCGTTAGAATTTTCGTAACCCAATCCCTCCCCCCCTTACTCCCCTCTTAAATCTCGGGACGAGATTTCTTGTAGTGGAGGAGAATTGTGACGCCCGGATAATCAAGCTACAGTAACCTCTGCTAATGACGCCACGTCACTTCAATTACTGTTGCTAATCTCGCGTTAGTTCGAAACCGATTAAAGTTCAAAATCAAAATCAAGCAAACAATAAAAGTTTTCAAAAGTCAAAACTAAAATGTTCGATGTGTTGAAAATATTCCCTAACTATTTGTCATGAAGAAACCATGTTTTTATATAAGGCCTATATTTTTAGAATGAGCTAAAACAGTAGAGAAAATAAAGAAAAAGGAAAACAATAAAAACAGAAAACAAAACTACAAAAAAATAAAAAGAAAGAACCCCCCCCTGGCCTGCCCGGTGGCCTCTGGGCCAACCAGGCCGGCCCAGCCGGCGCCTATAGCCCCCCTGGGGCGACCGAACCCTAGCGGCCCCCTCCTTATCCACCCCCACTCCACCGACACCCCACGACCCCGCCCCCAAAATATCTCCTCCCTCCTCTCCCCGATTGGATCGGGATCGAGGAGGAGGTCGTCGACGCCGACGCCCGGAGCTCCCCCCCACCCCCCCACCGGACTGCTTCGCCTCCCCGCCGGACTGCCCCCACGCACGCCGTCCCCTGTCCCCCCCGACCGTCCCGAGCCACCGCCAGCTTCCCTACCCCGACGTCGGCTCCCTCCTCTCCCCTTTCCTCTGTCTCCGTGCCGTCCGCACCCTTGACCCCTACAATGATCGCCACGCCCGACGGCGCGCCGTCTGCCCTCGCGTCCGGCCACCGCTTTTCGCCCATGTGACAGCGCCATCGTCTGCGACGCGCCCGCCTCACTGCGTCGGCCAGCGCTCACGCGACCAGTGGCCGCCCAGTCACGCCCACCGCTTCGCCACAGACGCACGACGCACCGCCGCGTCCATGGAGCGCCCTCCCTCCCGCGCTCCTCTTCGTCCTCTCCTCGCGCCCGACCACGCCTCCGTCGCCGTTGGTCACCGCGCCGCCGTGGCGCCTGACCGCCCTCTCCGCCTCGCGTCGTTGCCCCTCCACCGTACCCCTCGCGCCGGCCCTCCTCCTACCCTCCCGCCGTGCCGCTGCTCCGCCACGTCGCCGTCTTGCGCGCCGCACCACTTCGCGCATCCACGCCCAGCCTGCTCGGTTAACAACTGCCGTCGCTGGCGAAACCCGCAAGGCCCTCCTATGGGCCAATGACAGTGGGGGCCCACGCCCTAGAACGTTAAACAAAAGAGGCTTTAAAAAAAAGTAAATAAATAAATAATTAAAATAATTAAAATATTAGTTAATTAATTAAAGAATTAATTAACTTAATTAATCCTGATTAGTTAAAATAAAAAATTGTATTTAATAAACCTAATCATTTTAGTTAGACTAACTAAACCTCGATTAGTTAGTCTTAGACAATGACAACCGGTCCCACCATCAGATTGACCCAGTCAACTATGTTGACTGGCGACGTCAACATGACATCATGTCGATGTCATAAATCTAATTTCGAATTAATTTAAATAATTAATTAAATTCCAGAAATTAATAAAACTTTAGAAAATCATATCTTTTAATCCGTAACTCGGATTAAAATATTTTCAACATGAAAGTTGCTCAGAACGACGAGACTAATTCGGATACGCAGCCCGTTCATCCGCCACGCGTCCCTAGCATAGTGAACCTGCAACATTTCACCTCTGGTTTATCTGTCCGAAAACACGAAACACCGGGGATATTTTCCCGGATGTTTCCCCCTTCACCGGTATCTCCTCATACCGCGTTAGAACACGTCTAGCTCTGCCTGTTACCCCGTTATGCACTTGCTTGCTATGTATTTACTGTTTCTCCCCCCTCTTCTCTTCGGTAGACCCCGTGACGATGTTGATGCCCCAGTTCGACTACGGAGTTGACGACCCCTCTCTCTTGCCAGAGCAACTAGGGAAGCCCCCCCTTTGATCACCAGATATCGCCTCCTATTCTCTATACTGCTTGCATTAGAGTAGTTTAGCATGTTACTGCTTTCAGTTAATCCTATACTGTTGCATAGCCTGTCCTTGCTACTACTGTTGTTACCTTTACCTGCTATCCTCTTGCTTAGTATAGGATGCTAGTGTTCCATCGGTGGCCCTACATTCTTGTCCGTCTTCGCCATGCTATACTCTCGGGCTGTGATCACTTCGGAGGTGATCACGGGCATATACTATATACTTTACACTATTACATTACATTAGTACTGTTGTTAGGAGATGAAATTTGAAAGGACGGTGGCTCCATCCCGATAGAGGTGGGCCCGGGTTCCCGGACGGCCCCGATCACTTTATGGCGGAGCGACAGGCAGGTTGAGACCACCTAGGAGAGAGGTGGGCCTGGTCCTGGTCGGCGTTCATGGATACTTAACACGTTTAACGAGATCTCGGTATTTGATCCGAGTCCGCCATTTGGTCTATACGCACTAACCATCTACGCGGGAGTAGTTATTGGTATCCCGGCGTCGTGGTATCAGCCGAAGCCTTCATGACATCAGCGACTGAGCGGCGCGCCAGATTGGACCGCGCAACGTGACTTCCTTGGTAATGGAGGTTGCTAGGTGCGCTTCCTACGCGTTCGCGCGTGCAGTGTGCTAAGGGCGATGGGCCCTGCACTGGCGCTTAGGTTTAGACCGGCGTGCTGACCGCTCTGTTGGCCTAGGTCGGGCTGCGACGTGTTGATCTTTCGCGGCCGGGCATGACCCAGAAAAGTGTGTCCGGCTAAGTGGGATCAAGCGTGTTGGGTTATGTGGTGCACCCCTGCAGGGAAGTTAATCTATTCGAATAGCCGTGATCTTCGATAACAGGACGACTTGGAGTTGTACCTTGACCTTATGACAACTAGAACCGGATACTTAATAAAACACATCCTTCCAAGTGCGGATACAACCCGGTGGTCGCTCTCTCTCGTGGTTACGAGGAGGGATCGCGGGTAGGATTATGCTATGCGATGCTACTTGGAGGACTTCATCTACTCTCTTCTACATGTTGCAAGACGGAGGCTGCCAGCGTAGTCTTCGACGTGATTAGCTATCCCCTCTTATTACGGCATTCTAGCGATTCCACCGATATGGCACTTTACACATATATCCATGCATATGTAGTGTAGCTCCTTGCTTGCGAGTACTTTGGATGAGTACTCACGGTTGCCTTGTTCCCCCTTTTCCCCCTTTCTTTACCCGGTTGCTGCGACCAGACGTTGGAGCCCAGGAGCCAGACGCCACCGTCGATGACGACTACTACCCTGGAGGTGCCTACTATCAAGCAGCCCGGCGACGACGTGTGAGTAGTTAGGAGGATCCCGTGCAGGAGGCCTGCGCCTCTTCGATCTGTATCCCAGTTTGTGCTAGCCATCTTATGGAAACTTGTTTAACTTATGTCCAGACTCAGATATTGTTGCTTCCGGCTGACTCGTCTATGATCGAGCACTTGTATTCGAGCCCTCGAGGCCCCTGGCTTGTATTATGATGCTTGTATGACTTAATTATGTTTTAGAGTTGTGTTGTGATATCTTCCCGTGAGTCCCTGATCTTGATCGTACACATTTGCGTGCATGATTAGTGTACGATTGAATCGGGGGCGTCACAGGAGGGCCGGCCGGGAGCGGCACTTCCCCCGTCGGCGCGTCGGTGGCGACGGCCCCGCAGGTTCCTCTCCTTTTCTCTCCCTCCCTCACACACGCACGCTCTCTCTCTCTCTCCAAGGCTGACTTGCGTCTTGATCTATTGTGTTGCTGCTCGCGGTTGGTTGCAAGGATAGTTGTTGTGGTGCGTCGATGCCATCCGGCACCTCTGCCCCACGGCCCTGATGCGAGCTTCGCCTCCATTATCGGTGATGCACATCTTCTCCAGCGCCTCCTCCCTGTCGGCCTCCTCTTCCTCCCCGTCATGCAGGTGCCTCTCTATCTTTCTCACTGTCTGATATGTTCTTGATTTGTTAGGATATGAGCTTTGTCTATGTAGAAGAGGAACCTGAATATTGCATAATATCCGGTCAACGTTTGCTAGGTACAAAAAAACGTCACTGGCCACTCTTGGTTCATTGTGAGATTTGCCATATATACATGCTCGAGATTTGTCTTGACTAGCTCCAAGAGGTGTCACGGTCTGAGAGGATACAGTGGGATGGCTCCATCTGCTAGAGTGATTGGTAGTCTTTTGTTAACTCCCTGCTCATAACTCCTCGCTTTGTTTTATATGTGTGCATATGGACAAATTAGTGGGCATGATTTATATTTGTGCATATGGACAAATTCATTGAGAACAGTGACCCTCCTTTCCTTCTCGCTTGGTTTCACTTTTGCCATCATTTGATTGGTTGCGAGGCACGTAAAGAAAGGGAGGACAAAGTGCTTTTTGCCTAAGTTAGTGTTATGTATTTTTGTTTGAATTTTATTTTTACATGACACGACACCCAAGTGGCATATAGGATATTTTCAGCTGTTTTTCCGGCAAATGACAATTATAGTAATTAAAATGACTCCATTAGTAATATTTGTTATCTCTTTAATTCAGCCTTATAAATCAGGACATGTGATAAATGGTGTGCGGATTTTGATTTCAGAATATTGTTAGCCCAACATGCATGATATTCATGCATTAGCCACATGTATGTTAGTCCCAAAATGTCTTTTTTTGACTATGGGTGGGACCACTAAAATATTTTGAACCACATCTAAATTTCACATTTGCTTCTCTGTTTACAGGACCCACGATGCAATTGATTTCCAAACTAATAGATTTGGACACAATAATAGTTTTAGTTTGTTTTTATTCAACAGTAGTTGCATATTCTTGCTACAATATGTGCCTGTAAGAAACGTTCAAACCAAAACTGATGGCTGTAAGAAACGAGTCATTACTTAACGAGCTAAAGGAAGCGTTAGCTGAATGTGAAGTGATGCCAGAAATTATTCCTGGGGAGCAAGGTGTCATAGAGGTAAGAAGAAATTTCTTCTGATCCTATATGCAAAAGGAATCAATGCTTTATACTGAAATTTTTACTAATAGTCAACTCTTCAATAATAGGTCGCTTGACACCCGGATGCGATTCACGATCGTTCACGGGCATAGTAGGGTGTGCAGGACTGAAGGTAATTTATGTTTTTCTGTATTGCATTTTGTTTCCTTCATATTTTATTTTTGATAGTTTTTAAGGTGTTAAGAAAAGTCGGAATGTGACAACCTAATCGATAGTGCCGTAGTGGTGCAATCAACATCCCATCCTTGACAGTTTGACCCTTGGTCCATGGCTCCTTTATGAAACTGCATATCAGTAGGCCCATCATGCCTCAGTGGTGCTACTTTCAGACTCTGCTTAGTATCTTGTCTTCGCATTTCCGGAGAACCCAACATTATCATGCTATTTTAAATTTTCTCTCCTCTACTTTGGATGGATGAATTGAGAAAAAAATATATGTAGCCAAATATGTTTATGTTGTGCTTGCTGAAGCTACTATGAAGGCCAACTGAAATATCCATTATTTTCTTTCTGTTTGACAGCCTACAGTTGCAGCAATTGAAGCTGGGAAAGACATAGCATTGACGAACCAAGACACGAGCGCTGAGGGCGATGACCGCTACCCTGCTCCTCTCCCGGCAAAGGCATCGCCTACCTCTCCCGTGAAGGTAAGGCCATCTTTGCCTCTTCCTTTAGTTTTTCCTCTGTTTTTGTTACATGATTTTGTGGTGCTTAGTGCATATGTCATTCCCTCCTGTCAATTGATTGAATAACTCTGCTACATGTGATTGCATTAGCAAACTCCATTTTTGTGTATGTAGAAAAACAAGGGAAACTCCATTCTTGTGTAATTACAAACAAGAGTCACTTTTAGGCAATGAAGACTGCTCCCCTGATCCTAAGAGCCTACTGACATTTCATTAAATCCTGTTATAATTTTTGTTATTAGCAGCATATACTTGATAAATTTATCTTTAGAATTCCAAGTACATGTCCATATTGATCCTTCAATTTTAGATGTAGCAGAACACACGTTCGTAATTGATACACCAAGGCTCAGCTTCTCTATATTGATACGAAGGCCTGGAGCGTGTTTCTTTTGTTTTTTGATGCAATGTGATTCGTCGGATCTCGCTCAAGATTGCTCTGGGCCGTTGGATCAGATAGAAACAACGCTATATCGATTATACAGTAAGCACCACCTGAAGTTCTGAACTGTTCGTTGTTTCCCTTGCATAGTTAGCTGACTTGGGTATATAAATTATAATCAAACTGAACTATAATAATTTTAAGATCATGATTAGGTATTCGCATGAAAATTGATCAGGAAAATGGATGTACAGGCTTCAAATATGTTCAGCTTTAGGACATTTACCATAATAGGATGTGACAAATGGAAAACATCTGTAGATATACATGTTGGTTACACGAGTGTAGGATGTGACAATATGTCAAATATGCTTAATTATTATTATTTTTTACTTTATGCCAACACATTTGTTTTTGGAAAATAGTTGTTTTTAAGCTGATCCGTTTTACCTCCTTATTCTTCTTCAGTTTGGAGATCTAGGGATACAAGCGCGTTCAGGAAATTATATGGGTGAAGACCAATAGACTTCAACGCATTATTCGAACTGGCCGCGCTAGCCATTGGTAAGGTGCATTCTTTTTCTTTTGGAATTATTCAGTTCCCTGTACTTATCTCTGCATCTATTCTCCGTGTCGTTTCTGAATTTGGTAAGGTGCATTCTTTTTCTTTGGTAAACAGAGCAGGCAGGAGGAGGAAGCAGAGAGGAGAGAGCAAGGAGATCCTGGTCTGCACCTTGCGTCTCCCACAAGCTACTGCAACGGGAGATTGGTAGGGTTCAGATTTGTTTGTTTGTAGGGTTCAGATTTTAAGATCTCCAGTGGGCTTCTATAGGATTGGTAGAAGAGGAGGACCAGAGCTGACCAACTCTTCTCAAGGTCACCTTTCTACAACAATGTAAGCAGCTTCCCTCAATAAACTTATCGAGTCTTCTGATCAACGCATCATGAATCGGGCATTTACTTGATAGATGTATCGGTGTTGTGTATTTCCAGATTGTACTCAAACTAACTTGGCCCCTATATTAAAGATGCATGGCTTGATTTTAAAATTATGGTTATGAACACAAAGCTAATTTGTACTATGTTCTACACTACTGTCCCTTGGTAAGTTGTTTTTGTTTGGATTGTAGCCAATAACATCCACCAAATTTTTGGCAAAAGAGATCTTTGTTTGGTCTGTGACCAGCTGCATAATGAGGAAATATTTAGTTGCATCTAATTTCTTTTTAACTTACCTGCATCTATTTTGGCATTAATAGACATAAAGAAAAGCTTAGTTCCCTGCTATGTCTGTACTTTGAACAACATATTCGCGACGAGTGGCCAACAAATAGTTCAGGAAATCCACTATCCTGGTTTAATGCCTTTAAATGAATTAAGGTTATCATGACTGTACATGACATGTAGACTTACCAAGAAGCTACTTATTTTAGTCTATTTTATAATCTGGTAGAGAACAAGGTGATGTGTTGGCGATGCTTTGTTTTTAGAAACTATACCAACTATCACAGGGTAGACGGTGTTGTGGTGCTGTTAATGTGCAAATTAGTCTCAGTAACATGCATTTCCTGGTGATTCAATCTTATTTTACTATTGGAAGTTGCATTAGCAAAATAGTATATCTCCAAATTCTGTTGATTAGTATTGCAGTGCAGAATCTGGTTAAATAGTTAAGCTAAAGTTTGTAATGTTGTGCCGATGGCATTTCAGCGTTCTCTTTGGCTCCGTATGTATGTATTGTATAACAGTTCACCATTTTTAATTTTCCTTGATGGTCCCTTTTGTGTTTACCCGGGTCGTGTACCTCACCTATGTTTGATGTGTGACTTTGCCATCTTGCTGCAGGTGTTGCTCAATCCGTTAGTTGCATCTAATTATGCATTAGACAACTCAACAATTTGATTATGAGTCTATTCTGGTGCACATACGGTCAATGATTTCTAAGGATATACAGATCTTCTAATATTTGTAGAGGGCTAACGAAAAGACTCATGCTTCAAGTGCCAAGAATATCATTTCTTGCAAGATAAGGTTAGTGCCTTCTAATATTTATTTTTTGGAAGTCAGTGCCTTCTTAAGGTGATATTTTTAGAAGTTGGATTCATCAGTTTTACGTAGCATGTGTTGGCCCTTTATACAAATTTTTTGTCTGTTTCCTCTTTATCATGAAGTCCTGGAAATGAACTCATGTGCTACGTTTTCTATATTACTTTGTTATTTTAGTGAATTTGTTACTCCATTGGGGGATTTTAATGTAAAAACACATGCGTAGAGCTTGGAGAGCAGAACACTCGGGTGCAATGGGTTGATTGATTCTATAGTAGGTTTTGTTTGTACACCTAAGATGTATAAGAGCAGGTTCCTATTCTAGCCCTGTGTAATATTCATGCATGGAGAAATACCCCATAATACATGGATATAAAGAAAAGAAATAGCTTAGGATACAACTAGATATGCCATTCTTTCTTGCAATATGCACTTCAATCTTGGTTGTGGCTTAAATATTCAACACTTTAAACAGTTCAAGAGAGCGTAAAGACTTGCATGAGCTCCTTGAGAAGATTTACATGGAGAAGTGTTGTTTCTATTACAAATGAATGTTTATTATTTCTTTTATTTTATTGAATACATATGCTAAACGGGGATTTCTACTAATATGAACATTACTTGCTTGATCACATCGTTGGGACTGGCATCCTCGCGCCAAGGCACGATCCCGATCTCCATGTGAATCTTCCCCTGCGCCCCCGCCGCGTCAAATGCCTCCGCCGCATCCGCTTCCCCAGCGCCCCTCCTCATCAACGGCCGAGGACAGCGACTGCCAGATCACAGGGTGGCGGGCCTGGCGGCCAGGGCGTGCCCAGAAGAGGGATGCCGAGCGCCGAGCCAGTCCATGGTGACTGCGTCAAGACCGTTCACGAGGGGAGGCTCCCTAGGGCGGCCAAGGAGAAAGAGAGAAAGTTGGCCAAGGAGCTCAGGGTGAGATAGCCATACATAATGCTTTCATCACTGCATTGCCTTTTTTATCCGACAATGCTTGTGATCCCACTTGATTTTGCAGAGGGAGCTGGAGCGTACCTTGAACCAGATGAATGACTTGGTGCGCATCTTACTGGCCACTTATTGTTATTGGCCCATATACTCCCTGCCCCTGCGCTCTGGCTTCTACTCGCAAGTAAGCTCCTCTTCCTCCTCTGCCCCCTCCCCCTCCTCTTCTGTGAGGATCTTTGGTTGGATTTGGGTAACCAAACCGCAGGCGATGAATCCTATTTGGAGATGAACTGTGTATGCTAGCTTGATTTAGTTTATATGTGAACCGCATATGCTGGCTTGATGGTGATAAATAGTAATTTAACTGTTGATTTGAGATTGAGCAGGAGAGGATTATTCCATTGTGCTTAATGTTAATTGCCAGCTCTATAGATCAGAACTTGAATTGTTGTTAATAATCACAGATCATGAGTTCTCTACATTCATCTTTTGATGGATTGTAAATGAAATAAAACACATGTGTGTTTTAGTTTCTTTTCTTCTCCCCTGGATTTCCTATGAAACTGGAGGGCTTCATGAATGTTGTGTACATGGTCTACCAATTTTTTTCTAAATAACATATTGAGCTCGATTGCTATTTTTTGTGACCTTTGATAGAAGGATCCAGTCATTTTTTATGTGTATATCTTTAGGCTGAAAAATGAATTATATTTCACTGGGTCCTGAGACACGGGTCTTCCCTTTGCCAAGAATTGCTCATGATGGTGGTCATCTCTGTTTTTTATAATTCATAGTTGTGTAGTGCTATTGTATACACACTCCCCAAACTTGTTTAAAGGAAATATGCATGAATTTCTTGATGTCAGTTCACTAAATTCACCTTCCTGATAGTTCCTTTTTTGGTCATTGCAAATATCTATTGTTGTAAAAATGCATGTTAGATTTAGATGTCATATGAATCATTTAATGAATCTTTAATAAGTTGAGATATCTTCTCGAAGAATATCATTTTTTTTCTTCTCTTCCTGGGCCAGCGTTACACAATTTCTCTCGGAGCAATGAGGAACTTCAACCATTCTTGGCGAAGGAAAATCAAAGACTGGTAGATGTATTAGTTAGCGTGGACTTTTATAATCCTTAAAACTTATGTGGACTGCTATCTAAGTGTCACTAGCCTTCTGTATAAATACTTCACTTTCAGTATTTTGTACTATCTCGCTGCCCTATGCGTTGTTGGTCTC
Source organism: Aegilops bicornis (assembly GCA_021605145.1). Lineage (NCBI taxonomy): Eukaryota > Viridiplantae > Streptophyta > Magnoliopsida > Poales > Poaceae > Aegilops > Aegilops bicornis. The sequence continues at coordinate 126,168,977 of CM038673.1, read as the reverse complement.
TTTCGATATAAATGACAAGCTTTAATTGTTATTAACGGCTTTTGATCTGCAGAATGCATAACTTTCTATGTAAATGACTTGTTGTAATCCTGATCTATTAAATGTTGCTTTTGGTCTTTTCTTTTATGTTGTGCTTGATGCACGTCTTTTGTGGCCTTACAAACATGCTGAACTTTATGTTGCCTTATAATCTCATGCCTTCTATCACAAATGAATATTTCTTCTTTACTTTATTTTTTATCATGTTTGAATTCATACGCTAAACGTGCGTTCCTACTAACTTAGCACTACATGCCTAACCAAAACGTCGGGACCGGCACCCTCGCGCCATGGCATGGCGCGGTCCCGATCTAGTCCAAATTACTGCAAGAGACAAAATTGCTTGACTCTTATCTCATAGGGTTTGCCAAAATATTCCTACCAATAATTGCACGACAATCCATCACCAATTAGTGCTTGAAATGTAAGAACTTGTTTGCCTTCACAGTAGCAGGGCTACGACTCTAAATGCTCGAAGTAGCAAATATGTGTCAGATTATAGTCACATACATGGTTCAGATATAAACGAAAATGTGCAATCACTTGTATACTGAACAAACTACTCAGCAAATTCATGCATCTAAACTCGAGTTTTTCTGTGGCAGTACCCAGCATCCATGAGCTCAGAAGACCCTGTCGAACGATGGATATGAATGATGAAATCTGATTCTCTAACAGTTGCCCTTCAATTACACTTTCATCTTGCAGCTCTATCTAGTTTTTGCTGCATGGATGAGTATTCCTGTCGTTTTCTTCTTCATCAACTTCGCCTGAAAAAAAGAGTGCTTATTAGAGGAAGTATCACAAACAAATGATATTGTTTCAGTAACGTACTTGACACTTCAAGTGTTCGTACTTCACAACCTGAACCTAGATCGCCTATAAGCATGCCCTTATCTAGTGCAAGTTGATCATACAAACAATTCCTGTAGGCAGTGGAGAACTTCTGTCGTGTTAGTTAAGTTTCCAACTACTGAATCTTTGATATATATAACAGTTCAAGTCTGACAACGTGCACAGAACTGCTGCATCTAGTAATTGCTGAGTTGTTAGGCGAACCTTGTACAGAGAGAACTCAATCTGCTGCTCAAGATTGCTCACATCTTGCTATCATTCTTCATCTTTGTCATCTCATTGATGATTTTCTTCATGGAAAAGAAAAGGAAGATTATTAGATAACACAAGTAAAAGCCAATGCTGTTATTTGGTTTACACTAAATTTGTGTAACTGCTGGACGTCCATCTCATCAAAGCAAGTGATGGGGGTTTCCAGGTATCTGTCAAAGATGTTTGCAATCCTGGTGAGGCAGATACAGAGTTAAAACAGGGGAGTATGAAGAGCACAAAAATTTATTCTGATTCTCACAACCCCAAATCATGAAATCAACCATCCCGGCCCCAATGAACGAAATAATAAGCAATCAGTAGCAACGGCCGTCACCGCAGCAGCGTTGACGCGGAGGTCGCAGGAGCCGAGGCAATAGGCAAGCACGAGGAGCGCGAGGGTAGCAAGTCGACCTTGCACACATTGCTCCGGAAGCACGTAAGATCTGTCCGTTGCCCAACGCCTGGCAGTCCACGCCCGTCATGTCCAGGCTGCTCGCGGGGCTCTAGTTAACGTTGCGGCCACCGCCCTACGCTCAGTACGTCGGTGGCTTGCAGCAGAGCAGAGCTCGGGTGGCCTTGGCCGACACAAGGTTCCTCGGGCTTGGAGGACGCGAGGTCGAGGAATGGATGCCGCTGGACAGCTCGAGGCGTCAACCACGACATAAGCCTGGCGCTCCGACGACCTGAACGGCGCGAGCTCGAAGCGCCCCACCTTCCCATCGTCAAGAAGCAACCCGACGGCGACAGCACGATCGCATGCGTCGCGCCAAACTCATACGTCATGGTCGCCAGCCTCGCGTGCTGGGTTGCACGTGCGTGTCTCCCGTCCCTGGCTCAAGGTGGAGGCCTAGCTTCCACGCAGCTGGCCGCCACAACAACCCGCACTCTGAATCCACCCCCCGCCAAAGCCAATAGACATGGGTGCGTCGCGGGGAGGAGGAAGGGGGCATAGGATCTCCGGAGTAGACAGCCACGACAGGGAGGCCATGTTGCTACCGACGGCCGCGCTGCGGACATTCGAGGCGCCATCGCCGCGGGTACAGGCGCGGTGGAGACTGCCGCCGTCCAGGGTAGTCTTCGCAGCTGTCGTGATGGGATTGAGATATGCATCAAGAGGTTTCCATACAGAACGCAGAGAAGATAATAACAAACTAAAAAACCCAAAGAACACGTGAAAAGCGGCACCGATCAAAGAAACGATAGCAAGCTGTAGAACCAACAGTGGTCAAAGCGACAGCGGCAAGAACATCCAGGAGAAACGATCGACGCTGTGTCGATGTTCATGGAGACAACAAAAAACGCTAAACGAACCAAGAGAAACAACACAGACATTCAAAAAATTTGAAACACAAATCCGAGCACACCACGCATTTGTACACAGCCATTTACCAAAATAATACACGTGCCATGTGAAAGATCAACAAGAAGTCGTTTTCATCCAAGTGGGTAAGTCTTGGAGCGAAAACGCTCCTGGATATAGAGGCTTGGGTATATAGATTCTTGAATTGTGCCATGTGCATTGCGCTGCCCATGGAATCCTCATCAACATTGTCCCGAAGACCAAGTCGCTCATTGCATCGAAGATCCTCCTTGCGTGGTAGGTCGAAGCAAACTTCTCTGTCTCACCAACAGTTTGGGCTATAGCTTCCGGTGAATACCCATAACAAAGCATCACGTTGTACTGGTGTTGTGGAGCCATTGGTCTTCCGGTGAATACTCCAACTGTTGTAACATGGGTATAGCTTCTCGAAGACCAAGGCTAAATGTTGCATCACAACAATACCCAACTCCAACTGCCATGATGCACAACGGTGCACTGATCATGAAGCTGTAGTTGGGCATTGCTATGATCATTGCATCATGGCGTTGCGTTGATTAGTTACTGTGGTCCACTGAACTGACAAGGTTGTGAAGACGGAGTGGAACACCGCCGGTCAACGGGTCCATGTCATTGCTGGCATGAAGGACGCTGAGGACATCATCCCGACGAACCGGTGTTTCAAGAGGGTGGTTGTGTCGGGCAAGATCGCTAAGATGAGCAAGCCTGTGCGGATTGGCCCCAGGCCAAGGCTTGGCCATGAGGAGGGAGCAAGGAGCCACTTGGGTTCTACATGCAAATCAAGGACGCCGAGGACATTGCCATGTTGGTGATTCCCAAGGCCTTCGGGAACCATGATGAAGCACTAGCTCATCCTGAAACCTCCACATGTCATCAGACTGTGTGCAAACAAGTGGTGCAAGTTATGAGTTCAGGTGCAGATCTTTCAGGGGGAGATGGTGCTGGCGAGTGGCTGGAACTACTGCTGCAACAAGCACAAGATCGTCCCTGATGACCTGCTCATCCTCAAGCTATCGGGTCTCGGCTTCAAGGTGGAGATCTACAGCGTCGGCACCTCCATCATTTGTTGGCTGAGGTGCACCAAGCACTGCTATCAAGGTGACCCAACTCGTACACTTGCTCCTGTCTGGATTGTTATATTTTTTTGCTGTGAACTGTATATTTTACCCAGGGATCAGTACCCTAGGATTGTGTAAATGATGTAATGTTAATTGTGTGGTGAATTGTGTAAATGCGTGGAACATTTATGAGATACCATACTTTCAATAGGCAAGAGCCAGCTCGAAGATCAACTTGTGTAGGAGTATTGTTAATTGTGCTTCTACTTGATATGTCTGGTGTTGTTGTGAAGTGTGTTGCATTAGTTCATCAAATTTAAAAGGGGTGAGCAGCACAACACAATCCACAGCCAAACAGATGTGATTTGAATCTGATGCTCACCCCTGAAGCATAATAATGCAGGCTACCAAACAGCCGACATGAAATGCAGGCTACCAAACAGCCGACATGAAATGCAGGCTACCAAACCATGTGCACGATATAGTTTTCAGTCTATTTGCTCAGCGTCTCCAAGATGAGCCACAGAAGCAAATATGCAAAATACGATGCAGGCCACGAAACAAGCACATAGGGTTTATCTTTCTTTTGGGTTTTCAGAATCAAACTTGAGAGAGAAGCTTAAGTATAGGATCCTACTAAGTGCCACACGTGTGGCACGAACACATGCCAACTTCAATTTTTTCTGATGGAAAGTTTAGTGACGCGAGGATGGCAACTTTAGTTATCAACCATGGAAACTTTCTTTCTAGACAACAAGTTCAATTTTTTTTTCTTTTCGGGCGGACGTCAGGGCCGGAGTGCAGTAAAAGGCTGACGTAAAAACGTCTAAGGCAACCACTTAACCGTAAATAGTAACTGGTTTGTCATGACGCATCACGACCGTCGACTATGAGGTGACTTGGAGCGATCTCAGCCCTTCGTTAACTGAATGTAAACCGCATCGTTCTTCAGGCTTATCGTATCGTAGCACCAGGTGTGACAGTGACACACATTCCTTAGCATTTGGCCCGTGAGTTTAGAAATCGGAACGGATTTCTTGCCATCGCGAGGAAATCGTGATTGATACGTATACGTCCTAACCGCGTCTCCTGGAATGGAATGGAGTCAATCGACGTCCAGGAATGGAAACGAACACTGCCACCGCGCTCGACTCTGGATTCTGATATGGAGTCCTCACGAACACCGCGCTCAGCCGCTCACCACGGACGCCAAGCACTCCACCCCCGGCTCTTCATCTTGAGGCGTCCAAGTCGAGACCGGCCGGAACAACCTCTTCCCACTCGCCGGAGTTCGCGCGATCCTCGCCGGTGCCGGTGCCGTTCTCGATGGCAGAGGCAGACCTTGAACGGTCAACACCTTCTTCAATGGTCGACGGCCTTAAACCAGGGCAAAGGAAGGTTTTGTTCGGCTCGTTCAAGAGGAACTTGATTGAAGAAACTAAGGTGTGTATCTGTGCCAAAGTGTTCGTGAATTTATTTTGTGGGAGAAAAGAAATGTTGAATTTGCGCATTGGAGTCACCAATCATGGCATATTCCTAAATTCGTTATACCTTCGTTGGCTACAGGTGGCGGACCTGGCTGCATATGTGTCAGAACACGCAGCATGCCACCATGGCGATCGGAGCCTAGCAGGCATAATCGTAGGAATGGCTCAAGATTTTGTTGGCAGCAACGATATCAGCCTTCTGGAGCCCTGCGGCCAGTTCGGTACCAGGTGCCGAGGGGGCCAAGATGCTGCTGATGCCGCATATATCTACACCAGATTAACACCTATCACCCGTTTAATTTTTCCAAAGGATGATGATGTTTTTTGCGAATATTTGAATGAAGATGGAAAGTCAGTTGAACCCAGTTGGTAATGCTATCTCTTTCAACATTCATCCTGCATGATTGCAGATTGATTGGTCTTTTTGTACCTAAAATATGCCGTCTTTTCTTCAGGTATATGCCAATCATTCCCATGGTTTTGGTCAATGGAACTGGCATTGACAATGGGTCAAACACCCATGTCCCAAACTATAATCCAAGAGACATTATCGCTAATCTAAAAAGGTTGATTAATGACAAGACTGTTGTACCGATGGACCCTTGGTACAAGGGGTTCAAGGTCAGCTAGCTCTGTCACATTTTTTTATGCAAATTTTGCTCCTTAATTAAACATTGATTTTTCATGAAAATTTTCTGTTCATAACCTGACAGGGCTCTTTGAAGGAGACGAGTTCAAGGGAAGCTGGTGTCACATATACTATCACTGGTGTTATAGAGCAAGTTGATGACACCATGCTTAAAATTACTGAGCTTCCCATCCGCTGCTGGACTACAGATTACCAAGAGTTCCTTGAATCCATGTGTCCTTGGTGGCATGATAAGGACAAGGACAAGGAACCACCATTTCTAGAGGTGGGTAATAGTCATACAAATAGTTCCTTCTCTGGGTTTCAGATGATTTGACTTTATTCGACCGCAACCAATTTATAGGGAATATCATCGCAATGTGATCATGCAAATGTGGAGTTTGATGTTATCTTGAGTGAGCAAAACATGAATATAGCGAAGCAAGAAGGCCTTGAGAAGAAATTCAAGTTGATAAGCAGAGTAGAAACAACAAACATGCACTTGCTTGACTCGGATGGGAAGATTCGAAAATATGACACCCCAGAGGACAGTGAGTATCTCTATCTAATATGGGCATGGATTGCAACTACAAACCCCTTCTCTTCTTGTGGATTTGAATCTGAAATAGTGTTACCTTTTCAGTACTTAAAGAGTTCTTCAAACTGAGGCTCAAATTCTATGGCAGAAGAAAGGTACTCCATTCACAAATATAAGATGTTTTAACTTTTTCCCGAATCAGATGTATATAGACACGTTTTAGATGTATTACATACTGAAATATTCAAAATATCATATATTTGTGAACGGAGGGAGTACATTTTAACCTTTTCCTTTGCGATGATGTTGTCGAAATGCAAACTGCCACATTAACTGATTTATGCTGTGCAGGAAGTAATGTTAGAAAATATTAGGAAAGAGTTGGTGATGCCTAAGAATAAAGAGGTTTATTCTTGCTGTTATTTCCGGGGACATCATAGTCAACAACAGGAAGAGGGCAGAGCTATTCCTGGAGCTTAAGCAGAAGGGGTATGAGCCTTTCCCAGAGGCAAAAATTAAGGCAGAGCCGGTTGCTGTAGGAGCTACAGCAGTAGATGAAGCTGCAGCAGGAACTAATGCGAGTGAATACGAGTATCTTCTCGCAATGACAGATGGTACGTTGACTCCAGAGAAGGTACAGGAGCTCATCGCACTGCAGAAGAATTTAGAGGACAAAGTTGAAAGTCTCTGCAAAACAACTCCAGAGACTCTTTGGCTGAGAGACCTTGATGCTCTTGAAAAGGAATTGGATGTAATTAAGCAGTGTTTCTCTCAAATGTTTTGCCTGATGTAATGTGTTTCACCTCTTCTCACTCGCTGATTTTGATACAGGTGATTGATGCCAAATTTGAAGCTGAAGAACAGGTGCGGAAAAACGCAGCACTACTCAAGGAACAGCGTTGGAATACTCTGGTCAAATCTCAGAAGGTACAGAGTAACACAACTGATAAAGTTCTTAAGTTAGAGAGTACTAGGCAGTACATGTTGCTCTTTACTAATAAAAAAATAAAACATATTCGAGTCATGGTTTATTTGCTGCTTTTATAACTCAATTTAACAATTTCATAGGCAAGCGCACCGGTGAGAGATGACGACAACGAAGCGTTCGAACTAAAAGATCGTCTGCTTGCTTATAATCTTGATGACTCCTCTCCAAAACGTAGTGGTAATGCCCATGTACAGTCTTGTGTTTGTGCACATGAAATGTCCATCTCTTACAGAAGATTAAGCTGATGGCCTGACCACTTTTGCAGGCGCGGAAACTGAGAATACAGAAGGACAGCAGAAAAGGGGAAAGAAAAGAAGGAACGAGCCAAGCAAAAGAGGCAGCAACTGCAGTGCTCCTTCTCCTGCGAAGAAGGTGTGGAAGATGAGGGAATCCCCCTTCAACAAGAGGAGCGGGCTCGATTTGAGTGAGCGCTTCAGCAGCAATAGAAGATGCTGATCTGCTCAGCCTAAGAGGAAAGCAATCTACATCCATTCCGGCCGTCTGTAGGCTGGCGTAGTCCCAGTTCCCCGCGATCCTGATGGGGAGATAGCCCAGTTCCGCACCATGTGGGTTTGCGCATCATGTGTTTTGCTGCTGTTATGTTTGGCAGTTTCGCTTTAGTTCCTGGTGGTTTGTGAGAGGGAGCTCTCTTTATCAAAAAAAAAAATCCAGTCTGGTCGGGAGCGACGATATTGACTCTAGATGATGAAGTGTACTGGACTTGAGCGACGATAATGGCTACTCCCTTTTTTTTTCTTTTGAGATGAGAATGGCTCCACAAAGCAGCAACAGCCACTGGATTCTTTTGTCGTGCACAGATCGCCCAGAGAACATCGTGTGTGGAGCAATTTCGTTTCCGGCTTGGGTATGCCGGGTGCGCCAGGATCACTGGGCAGGCGGGGACTTGGATTTAGCGGATTGGCCTGTTCCAGGTCAGCATACAATGTGTCTAAAAGGGGCCTGGGATTAGGAAGTGAGAGCTGAATACCACACAACTACAGAGAGGAATTGTCTCTGGAATATAACATCTATCTATCTATATATCTTCTAAAATAAGGGAATTGTTATTAAGGCAGAAGAAAAGGAACGGCTTAGACTAAGCAACAGCAAATAACAGCAATGAACGGTTCAGATTGACATGTATAACTAATTTAGGAGGAGTAAGTCAGGAGATAGACGCAGTCATTGATGTAATTTTATTTTTTACTGGTCGCTTTATTTTTCATTGTCTTTCCATTGTACTAGCTATTCTTTTTCTTGATAATTATAATATATAACATGCCCCTTCAGTATCTTTTTTTAAGAAAGACTCTAGTAATGAAATAATAGTGAACGGAATCCTCCTTGAAATGGATGTACCTACAATTTCAAGGCCCGGCTAACAATATGGGCTGAAAACAATGCCGTTATTCTACCTAATGCATCGCAAACAGACCCACCCTCAGGTGTCACTGATTTGTCAAGTTACCATCACAGCGAGATGAAAGATGGAAACTAACAGAAATCCCAGGAAATGCCGACTGGTAGATCAGGTCCAGAAGCGCGTCTCAAATATGCACATGGTGATGTCCAGGGAGAAAGTAGTTCAAAGAAGCAAGCTTCCCCTTCCTTTCTTGATTTTACTTGCCCGCTATGAATGCTATCTAGAGGTGTGCACTCACTAATTTAAGATTACCTGAGCAGAAGGCTACATGATGTCCTAGCATTCCAGATACTCCTTTAGATCCAGCTTCAATGAACTATTCCAGTATATCTCAGAGCTACCATGCTCAGAAATTGTTGAAGTGGCTGGCTCCAATGAAACGCCCTCCAGGGCCTCAGCTAAGTCTGAATCCCAAAGCCCTAAACTGCAAGCCTTCCTGTAGACATCAAAACCTGCAGCTTTCAGACCTTCTGAGAAGAAATTATTTAGTGAGGGACTCTCCAAGCTTATGTCTCTTAGTAATTCACTTGCAGTATCAGAACTACGAAATATCAAAGCTGAGCATGTCTTGTCCAACAATCTTAGATCAAAATCCTTTGAGAAGACATGATGCAATCTTGCAAGGCGGGATCTCAGCTCTTCTGCAGATGTCTCCCTAAAGCCCCACAAGAAAACAACACTCTGGGTGCTCGCTGTCCTTGTGGTATCTGGCTCATTAGTGCAGTCAACACCATCAGATTCTTCCACCATGCAACCGGGATAAAGAATGTTACGGTGATCTTCAACCGTGTAATGCTGCTCACCAGACCGAGATTGACAATTGGGAGTGATTTTAAGTAACTTGCTTAGCTTAGCAAATAATTTTGTTATTCTCAGAACATTTTCTCCACTTTTTGTGACACCCTTGGTACCATCTGTGCAAACCGAGAAAGAGAGAAGGGGGGTTCAATTCAAAATGCCACTAAGAAAGCATTATAATGATGTATGCAACAATTTAAGGCTCACACCTACTACTAGTTACAAATAATATACTCCATTTTCTAAAATATGATGAGCAAGGAGAAACTCCATAGTTTATTAGCAATATGGTGTGTTAATTAAGTTAGCTGGAACTGTACCTTGCAGTGGTATTTCTATTTCCATTGGCACAAAGTACTGTCTCTGTAAGTAACTCAGAGCCGCTTGTATATTCTTAGCTTTTCTCAAAGGGCTAATTTCTCGCCACAAGTGGCCAATATCAACAACACTAGAGAAAACCAGCCTCGAAGAACACATAAATTCATGCAGGTTCGGCGGAAGAGGCGCAATAAATTGTGTGTGCATCATTGTTAGATCTGAGAAGAAAAAAATAAGTTATACTATTTTAGAAATGACAGGTCGATAAAAAATTAGTGATGCATCAACATACCATTCAAGCAATTGTATGATATGATTGGTTTCTCTGAAGATGCTACTAGATCAATAACTTCCCGAAATCCGCGAAACTTCAAATTCTGCTCATCTTCCAATTTTTGGATGTCCATCTGAAAAAAAAGAGTCCCCAAAGGAAAAAAAATGAAACAAGATTAAGATTACGCCATTTAGTTACATTTAAATGGTGTTGCCAAGTTTTAGGGATACAAACCAGGAGAAGATTTTTATCCTCTGCAGAACTAGTAAAGATCACACGCACAGCCCTAGGCACCCCACCTTTATCCGGAACAACAAGAGGTACAAGATCACCAGAGATACCATTTACTGTCTGCAGTATAGCTCAACATCATCAATGATTTGGAGTTATATTTTATACAGATTGCGCCCTACGGGTGAGCACATACAAATCAGACCCTGCTAAAAGCATGTCACCTATTTCACATTTGTCAGTTCTTTATCACAGCACCTAGCTCTTGTAGCCAAAAACAACAGTAAAAATACTAAAGAGCGTGAGAAAGTGAATATATTATGTTTTTCCTTGGAGGAGTCTAATAGTGTCACATTCGCAAAAAAAAAGGAGTCTAATAGTGTTAAGAAAATGACATTTTATTTTTTGGACAAACCATGAAATGTAAAGTGGAGAAACCACACCTTCAAAACAAGCTGAACTTGGCGATCACTGCAAACATCGATGGTCATACTGGGCCTTGAACCATATGATTCACTGCCCATGATTAGTTTCCTGAGAGAACTAACTAAAGATCCTGCACGGTAAGACTTCATGTTAGGAGACATCTAACTATCCTCTGTTGGAAAAGGCAGTGCCTAGGAGGCGCTTAGGCACGCCTAGGCGCTAGGCAATGGCCAAACGCCTCGCCTAGGGCATAAATGGAGGTCTAGGCAGGGCAAGCAAGGAATTGCCTACCGAAACAAGAAATCATGCCACATACTGCACTGATATGCCAAACGGGTTATATTCCAATGGTAGTAGACGGTAATTAACTTATTTATATGCCCTAAACTAATTTCAACACCCATATAATAATCACAAATACACTACAAGTAAAAACTACATTACCGCCTAGGCCGCGCCTAGGGCGCTTAGGCACCGCCTAGGCACTAGGCGAAGTCCAACCGCCTCGCTTACGCCTACCGCTTTTTCCAACCTTGAACTATCTAAATAATACACAGAGTAGCCTTAGTATTACTTATCGAAAGTGCCCTACCATCAGCTGTTTTACTGGGTTCTGCACATCCTTTACGCCAATGCTGAATTCTCGACTTAATTCTAGTTGTAAAAACTGAATCAGCAACGGATGCACTTGCTGATGGAGATGGCTGCTGAAGATGAGGGGTGAAAGTCTTTTGCCTAGCCAAGGATTCTTGCACCCTTGATAGATAAGATATACCTGCCAATATAAAAATTAAGCCCTCTATCAAATAACCAAATTTGCCATTTGTTTGGGTGCATGATGTAGGACTCACCATCATAAATGCACATATTAAAATCAAAACCATCACGGGCCATCGATGAAAAGTAAGATGATTGGCAGGAGAAACTATAAGAAGGCATTCCAAGCTGTAGTTCATCTCTGGGAAACAAGTGGAAATTGTACCTGTACAACCAAAAGACCGACAGGAGCATCAGTAATGATGACAGAAATCAATAGACTGGAGCACAGAAACAGAGCAAGCATACTCCTCAAAAGGATGAAACCTGGATTAATTTAATGAACCCAAAGTGTAAAATTAAACAGACATTTACAAGCAATAACTCAGATGATCCATAATAAATGGAGATTTTAGTGCTACAGTTATAAGATATAGTCATTACACATGACAGAACATCGACCAAAGAATATTCTTTGGGGTAGCAGCGCGAGCAACAGAATTTAGTATGACAAAACTGAAAGCAGGTTTGGCAGGCAATCCTGAAATTTTTCAAGCAGCTTTATTGCTCTGTCATATGTCATTTCTGTGAGATATTTCATGTCCCTGTCAGTTGCTTGCTAGTTTGGAAAGTATGATTTTCTTCATTTTTATGCAAGGAAAAGCATGCTTCATTTTATTACCAACGATCCAGCTCCTTGATTCACAGGAGGATTTTGGTAACTCCCTTTTTTCGAACAGGGTGTTAAAACCTCCGGCCTCTACATCATTGTTATGCACACAACCATCTTTATTGAAATTGACGCAAGGCAGCGAGGCCAAAGACATCAACAAAAGGAGTACAAGAAATAGACAACTACGGTAGAAACATCACAAGATATGAATTAACACCTAAAATTAAGTCCACTTCTTCCGCAACAGCGCCGTCAAGAATGGATAAACGCCCCCGCGCCATCATTGGCACGTCCAGCCGGAGACAGTCAGGAAAAGTATTTGATCCTGGTTGCCGAAACCAAACACTGAAGACTAGCATCGGCAAGGAGACAACACCTTCAACAAGGTAATGACGCAAGTTTGTCGCTGCTAAGCCCAATCAATACATAAAGTCCAGAACAAGGTCCCAGACATGAAGCGGTGTTTCAGTCACCATCTTCATGATAGATCTTTCCATAGTCACGCCAGTTCCCAGTGGCGCTACCAAATGGTGGGATGAATTCCACCTTATACCATCACACCGCCATCGGGAGGCCAGTCATGTTGCAGTGCAGAGCTAACCGCTTCCACTCCACACTGGCATGCCCCGACTTGCATATTCCCAGGACCGTTGCCCCGACGTCCTCCGTGTGAACAGAAGCATATGCCACCCTGCTTGATGCAGACAGGGAACCGCCGGCGCACTCCAACCCCATCAGCACAGTATGCTCGTGCCGCGCTTTCTTACCCGAATATTGCTGTGCATGCAGACATGCGATTGCAACTGTATTTGCTAAACATTACCAGGGTACAAAGGTCCACCTATATACCAACCTGATCCCATCTTGCCATTTCCCCAGAACTGGAGTAGCAAAGTTTCGTTTATGCACACAAGGTGTTCAACGAAATGCCCCAATGAGCACACAAGACATCAATAGGCTGATGGGCCACCGCTCCAACATACCAGCTCTTACGACTGATTCCAGTGCGCACAAGATGTTTGACAGAGTACCACGCCGCAAATCCTTACTTGTTGGTGCTTCTTGGGGAGGAATATGAGCGAAAGGGCTGCTTACGGGTAGGCGACAACGTCGGAGCCGGAGGCAGAGCCCAAGCGGAACGGGCAGACGGCTATGTGGAGAGGCTGGAAGGACTCGGAGGCGAATTTGGCCTTGAGGTACGCCGTCTCCGCCGTGTCGACCGGCAGCGCGCGTCGCCACCCGGTGGGGGCGCCCGTCTTCAGCGCCGCGATAGCCACGTAGTCGCACTCCTTCACGTGAGCTGCCAGCTCTCGCAGAGCCTCAGGGAAGTTCCTCCTGGTCACCAGCTTCGCCGACGCGGCGGCGGCCATTGGTGGCGGAGGCAGCAGCTGAGCACGACCAAGGTGAGGAACGAGGCGTGCAGTCTGCTCGGCTCGGGGAACCGGGGGGAGGCGGCGGCGCCTGAGGGTGAGGCCGGGGAACAGCGGGAACGCGGAGGCGGAGGACTGGAGTCGAGTGGTGTTAGTGGTGGCGGTGGCGGTGGCGGCGGTCGCGAGAAGGGGGGCGTCGCGGAGGCGGAGGTGGTCGTAGCCTCGTAGGGGCAGGGCGGCGCTGCTATGCCCTGCTTAATGGGCCGCCGACAGTGTGGTAAATTTCACACTGTAATTTATTATTGAAAAAAATAGAATCTTTATAAACCGGAAAACCTTATACTCCATCCGTTCCTAAATAATTGTCTTTCTAGAGATTTCAACAAGTGACTACATACGAAGCAAAATGAGTGAATCTACACTCTAAAACATGTCTACATACATCCGTATGTTGTAGTTCATTTGAGATGGCTAGAAAGACAATTATTTAAGAACGGAGGGAGTAAATCGGAAAGGTGATAATAGGTCTTTTTTATAATTTATTATCGAAATAATAAATAATATACTCCTCGGTCTTAAAATATAAGTTCATTTTTGACACTATGATAGTGTAAAAAATGTTCTTACATTTTGGGATGTAGGGAGTATATAATACAACTGAACAAATAAAAAATACTCCCTCCATTTCTAAATATTTGTATTTCTAGAGATTTCAACAAGTAACTATATATGGAGCAAAATAAATGAATCTACACTCTAAAATATGTCTATATACATCCATATGTGGTAATTCATTTGAAATCTCTAAAAAGAAAAAAATATTTAGAAACGGAGGGAGTAAGTAAAAACTCATAGTTTTAATAAAATCATGCACATAAATAAAATAAAATTATCACCCTTTTTTTAAATGTTCATATGCTTTAAAAAAATATTCATGTATTTTATAAAAATTAAAATAATTAAAAAAAGTGTTCATGTGCTTTAAACGATGATCATGTACTTTTAAAAAATGTTTGCATATTTCAAAAATACTATGTATGCAATTTTCAAATTATTTGACACACTTAAAAAGTTCTCGTGTATTCAAAAAATGTTGAACTATTTTAAGAAGATGTGTGTGTGATTTTTAAAAACTGTTCACGTATTTTAAAAAATATTCCATTTATTTTTCGAAAAGTTCTATTTATCAAAAATATTTGTATTTTATCAAACAGAAAATAAATAGAGAAAAGGAAATGGGAAAGGAAAAGTAAAAACCGCAAAAAACAACTTGGAAATAAAGTAAAAATTAAAAATAAACAAAAAGGAAAAAAGGAAAAATCAAAACTAAAGCAGAAAAAAGTGAAAGAGAAAAAGGAAAACGAAAAAACGGGGACGCAACACTAGGAATGGGCCTCGACCAATGTATGTCGCCCTGTAGGTGATCCCGTGATATGTACCGCTAAATCGATATATATATCATTTTGGGGATACGCTGGGTGTTGCCAGACAAAATGTTAGGGTTGGTAGCGGCGGCGGGCCAACAGAAGTTGGGCTAGCGCAAGGTTCGGGCGGGAAAGGTATCTTAGTTAGGATGTGCATTTTCTCAAAAAAAAAAGTTAGGATGTGCAATAAATTAATAAATGACTGAGCTATTGTTAGGACCGAATGTTTTCGAGACTAGATGGGGTGAATTGTCCTATGGTACACTCAGTTTTGAGAAGTCAGCAGATTTTACGTCACAAGCAACTATGTTGATCCTTAGGAGTACTTGGTAGCGGAATAAACACATTGAACGATATTAAGAGGTAAATAAGGAGATCAATGATGTTTTTTGTTTGGGAGCACAGTAATTTTAAAAAAAAAATCCTACGATCACGCAAGATCTATCTAGGTGATACATACCAACAAGAAGGGAGAGTGTTGTCCACGTACCCTCATAGACCGAAAGCGGAAACGTTATGACAACGCGGTTGACGTAGTCGTACGTCTTCACGATCCGACCGATCCTAATACCGAAGGTACGGCACCTCCACGATCTGCAAACGTTCAGCTCGGTGACGTCCCACAAACTCTAGATCCAGCTGAGGTCGAGGGAGAGTTTCGTCAGCACGACGGCGTGATGACGGTGATGATGAAGTTACCGTCGCAGGGCTTCGCCTAAGCACTACAACGAGAGGTGGAAATCTATGGAGGAGGCACCGCACACGGCTAAACAATCAACTTGTGTGTCTATGGGGTGCCTTCCTCCCCCGTATATAAAGGAGGGGAGGAGGAGGAGGGCCGACCACTAGGGGTGCGCCCAAAGGAGGGATTCCTACTCCTAGTAGGAGTAGGTTTCTCCCTTTCCTAGTCCAAGTAGGAGAAGAAGGAAGGAGAGGAGAGGGAGAAGGAAAGAGAGGGGCGCCGCCCCCTCCCTAGTCCAATTCGGATCAGCCCATGGGGGGCGCGCGGCCTCCCCTTGTGGCCCTTCTCTCCTTTCCACTAAGGCCCATAAAGGCCCAATACTTTCCCCGACGAATTCTCGTAACTCTCCGGTACTCCGAAAAATACCCGAACCACTCAAAACTTTTCCGATGTCCAAATATAGCCTTCCAATATATCGATCTTTACATCTCAACCATTTCGAGACTCCTTGTCATGTCTGTGATCTCATCCGGGACTCCGAACAAACTTCCGTCATCAAATCACATAACTCGTAATACGAATCGCCATCGAACGTTAAGCGTGCGGACCCTACGGGTTCAAGAACTATGTAGACATGACCGAGACACATCTCCGGTCAATAACCAATAGCGGAAGCTGGTGAAGGAAATATGCCCTAGAGGCAATAATAAAGTTATTATTTATTTCCTTATATCATGATAAATGTTTATTATTCATGCTAGAATTGTATTAACCGGAAACATAATACATGTGTGAATATATAGACAAACAAGATGTCACTAGTATGCCTCTACTTGACTAGCTTGTTAATCAAAGATGGTTATATTTCCTAACCATGAACAAGGAGTTGTTATTTGATCAACAAGGTCACATCATTAGTTGAATGATCTGATTGACATGACCCATTCCGTTAGCTTAACACTTGATCGCTTAGTATGTTAATGCTTTCTTCATGACCCATACATGTTCCTATAACTATGAGATTATGCAACTCCTGCTTACGGAGGAACACTTTGGTACTACCAAACGTCCACAACGAATCGGGTGATTATAAAGGAGTACTACAGGTGTCTCCAAAGGTACTTGTTGGGTTGGCGATTTCGAGATTAGGTTTTGTCACTCCGATTGCTCTGAGAGGTATCTCCAGCCTTCTCGGTAATACACATCACTTAAGCCTTGCAAGCATTACAACTAATGAGTTAGTTGTGAGATGATGTATTACGGAACGAGTAAAGAGACTTACCGGTAACGAGATTGAACTAGGTATTGGATACCGACGATCGAATCTCGGGTAAGTAACATACCGATGACAAAGGGAACAACGATGTCGTTATGCGGTTTGACCGATAAAGATCTTCGTAGAATATGTAGGAACCAATATGGGCATCCAGGTTCCGCTATTGGTTATTGACCGAGAATGGTTCTAGGTCATGTCTACATAGTTCTCGAACCCGTAGGGTCCGCACGCTTAACGCTTCGATGACAGCTTCATTATGAGTTTATAAGTATTGATGCAATCGAAGTTTGTTCGAGTCCCGGATGTGATCACGGACATGACGAGGAGTCTCGAAATGGTCGAGACATAAAGATTGATATATTGGAAGCCTACATTTGGACATCGGAAAGGTTCCGAGTGAAATCGAATTTACGGAGTACCGGAGGTTACCGAACCCCCGGAACTACATGGGCCCATAGTGGGCCTTGGAGGAAAGGAGAAGGGGCAGCCCTAGGTGGTCAAGCGCCCCCCTTCCCTAGTCCTATTAGGACTAGGAAAGGTGGGCCGCCCCCTCTCTCTCTTTCCTCCCGAATCCTAATCCAACTAGGATTGGAGGGGAGTCCTACTCCCGGAGGAGTAGGACTCCCTTGCGCCTCCTCCCTTGGGCCGCCACCTCCCCTTGGCTCCTTTATATACGGGGCAGGGGGCACCCCATAACACACAAGTTGATCTACGGATCTTTCCTTAGCCGTGTGCGGTGCCCCTTCCACCATATTCCACTTCGTCATATCGTCATGAGCTTAGGCGAAGCCCTGCGCCGGAGAAGTCATATCGTCATGAGCTTAGGCGAAGCCCTGCGTCGGTGGAGCATCAACATCGCCACCACGCCGTCGTCTTGACGGAACTCATCCCCGACACTTTGCCGGATCGGAGTCCGGGATCGTCATCGAGCTGAACGTGTGCAGAACTCGGAGGTGCCGTACGTTCGGTGCTTGGATCGGTCGGATCGTGAAGACGTACGACTACATCAACCGCGTTGTTATAACGCTTCCGCTTTTGGTCTACGAGGGTACGTGGACGGACACTCTTCCCTCTCGTTGCTATGCCATCACCATGGTCTTGCGTGATCGTAGGAAATTTTTTTGAAACTACTGCGTTCCCCAACAAAGTGGTATCGAGCCTGGTTTTATGCGTTGATGTCATATGCACGAGTAGAACACAAGTGAGTTCGGGCGATACAAGTCATACTACCTACCAGCATGTCATACTTTGGTTCAGCGGTATTGTGAGATGAAGCGGCCCGACCGACATTACGCCAGACGCTTACGCGAGATCGGGTTTCACCGCCCGAGCACTCGTTGCTTAAAGGTGACCGGGCGGTGTCTGTCTCTCTCACTTTAGTTGAATCGAGTGGCTACGCCGGTCCTTGAGAAGGTTAAACGGAGTCTATTTGACGAAGTATCGTTGTGGTTTTGATGCGTAGGTAAGAACGGTTCTTGCTCAGCCCGTAGCAGCCACGTAAAACTTGCAACAACAAAATAGAGGACGTCTAACTTGTTTTTGCGGGGCATGTTGTGATGTGATGTGGTCAAGACGTGATGCTATATTTTATTGTATGAGATGATCATGTTTTGTAACCGAAGTTATCAAGAATCGGCAGAGCCATATAGTTGTCGCTTTATTGTATGAAATGCAAACGCCATGTAATTGCTTTACTTTATCACTAAGTAGTAGCGATAGTCGTAGAAGCAATAGTTGGCGAGACGACAACGATGCTACGATGGAGATCAAGGTGTCGCGCCGGTGACGATGGTGATCATGACGGTGCTTGGCGATGGAGATCACAAGCACAAGATGATGATGACCATATCATATCACTTATATTGATTGCATGTGATGTTTATCCTTTATGCATCTTATCTTGCTTTGATTGACGGTAGCATTATAAGATGATCTCTCACTAAAATTATCAAGAAGTGTTCTCCCCGAGTATGCACCGCTATGAAAGTTCTTCGTCTTGAGACACCACGTGATGATCGGGTGTGATAGGCTCTACGCTCAAATACAACGGGTGCAAAACAGTTGCGCACGCAGAATACTCAGTTAAACTTGACGAGCCTAGCATATAAATGTATATGGCCTCGGAACACGGAGACCGAAAGGTCGAGCGTGAATCATATAGTAGATATGATCAACATAAGATGTTCACCATTGAAAACTACTCCATCTCACGTGATGATCGGTTATGGTTTAGTTGATTTGGATCACGTGATCACTTAGATGACTAGAGAGATGTCTGCTCAAGTGGGAGTTCTTAAGTAATATGATTAATTGAACTTTAATTTATCATGAACTTAGTCCCGGTAGTATTTTGCAAATTATGTTGTAGATCAATAGCTCGCGTGGTTGCTTCCCTATGTTTTTATATGTGTTCCTAGAGAAAATTGTATTGAAAAATGTTAGTAGCAATATTATGGATTGGATCCGTGATCCGAGGTTTATCCTCATTGCTGCACGTAAGAATTATGTCCTTGATGCACCGCTAGGTGATGCACCTATTGCAGGAGCAGATGCGCACGTTATGAACGCTTAGCTAGCTCAATATGATGACTACTTGATAGTTTAGTGCACCATACTTAATGGCTTAGAATCGGGACTTCAAAGACGTTTTTGAACGTCATGGACCATATGAGATGTTCCAGGAGTTGAAGTTAATATTTCAAGCAAATACCCGAGTTGAGAGATATGAAGTCTCCAACAAGTTCTATAGCTAAAAGATGGAGGAGAATCGCTCAACTAGTGAGCATGTTCTCAGATTGTCCGGGTACTTCAATCGCTTGAATCAAGTGGGAGTTAATCTTCCGTATAAGATAGTGATTGATGTAATTCTCTAGTCACCATCACCAAGTTAGTAGAACTTCGTGATGAACTATAATATGCAAGGGATGACAAAAGTAATTCCCAAGCTCTTCGTGATGCTGAAATCGACGAAGGTAGAAATCAAGAAAAGAGCATCAAGTGTTGATGATTGACAAGACCACTAGTCTCAAGGAAAAGGGCAAAGGGAAGAAGGGAACTTCAAAAGAACGGCAAGCAAGTTGCTACTCGAGTGAAGAAGCCCAAGTCCGGACCTGAGCCCGAGACTAAGTACTTTTGCTGCAATGGAACTGGTCACCGGAAGCGGAGCTACCCCTGAATATTTGGTGGAAAAGAAGGATGGCAAAGTGAACAAGGTTATATTTGATATACAAAAGGTTATTGATATGTGCCTTACTAGTGTTTATAGTAGCCCCGAGTATTTGATACTTGTTCGGTTGCTAAGATTAGTAACTCAAAACAGGAGTTACGGAATCAAACAGAGACTAGTTGAAGGGGAAGTGACGATGAGTGTTGGAAGTAGTTCCAAAATTGATATGATCATCATCGCACACTCCCTATACTTTCGGGATTAGTGTGGAACCTAAATAAGTGTTATTTGGTGTTGAGCATAAATATGATTTGATCATGTTTGTTGCAATACGGTTATTCATTTAAGTAATGTAATAAATTGTTGTTCTGCTTACATGAATAAAACCTTATATGGTTATACACCTAATGAAAATGGTTCATTGGATCTCGATCATAGTGATACACATATTCATAATATTGAAACCAAAAGATGCAAAGTTAATAATGATAGTGCAACTTATTTGTGGTAATCGCCGCTTGGGTCATATCGGTGTAAAGCGCATGAAGAAACTCCATGCCGATGGGTTTTTGGAATCACTTGATTATGAATCATTTGATGCTTGCGAACCGTGCCTTTTGGGCAAGATGACTAAAACTCCGCTTCTCCTAACAATGGAACAAGCTACCGACTTATTGGAAATAATACATACCGATGTATGCGATTCAATGAGTGTTGATGCTCGTGGCAAGTATCGTTATTTTCCGACCTTCACAAGATGATTTGAGCAGATATGGGTATATCTACTTGATGAAACATAATTCTGAAATAATTGAAAAGTTCAAAGAATTTCAGAGTGAAGTGGAAAATCATCGTAACAAGAAAATAAAGTTTCATGCGATCTGATCGTGGAGATAAATATTTGAGTTACGAAGTTTGGTCTTCATTTGAAACAATGTGAAATAGTTTCGCAACTCATGCCATATGGAACACCACAAAGATAATGGTGTGTCCGAAAGTCGTGAACCGCACTTTATTGGATATGGTGCGATCTATGATGTCTCTTATCGCTTACCACTATCGCTTTTGGGGTTGTGCATTAGAGACAATGCATTCACGCTTAATAGGGCACCATCTAAATCCGTTGAGACAACAACATCTGAATCGTGGTTTAGCAAGAAACCCAAGTTGACGCTTTCTTAAAGTTCGGGCTGCGATGCTTATGTGAAAAAGTTTCACCGATAAGCTCAAACCCAAATCGGAAAAATGTGTCTTCATAGGATACCCAAAGGAAATCATGGGTACACCTTCTATCACAGATCTGAAGGCAAGATTTTCGTTGCTAAATTCGGATCCTTTCTAGAGAAGGAGTTTCTCTCGAAAGAAGTGAGTGGGAGGAAAGTAGAACTTGATGAGATAACTGTATTCTGCTCCCTTATTAGAAAGTAGTTCATCACAAGAAATGGTTCCTGTGACAACTACACCAATTAGTGAAGAAACTAATGATGATGATCATGAAGCTTCAGATCAAGTTACTCTTGAACCTCGTGAGGTCAACCAGAGTAAAATACGCACCAGAGTGGTACGGTAATCCTATTCTGGAAGTCATGTTACTTGACCATGGCGAACCTACGAACTATGAGGAAGCGATGATGAGCCCAGATTCCGCGAAATGGCTCGAGGCCATAAAATCTGAGATATGATCCATGTAAGAGAACAAAGTATGGACTTTGATCGACTTGCTCGATGATCAGCAAGCCATGTTAAATAAATGGATCTTCAAGAGGAAGACGGACACTGATAGTAGTGTTACTATCTACAAAGCTAGACTTGTCGAAAAAGGTTTTTGACAAAGTTCAAGATGTTGAATACAATGAGATTTTCTCACTCAGACGATGCTTAAAAGTCTGTCCGAATCATGTTAGCAATTGCCACACTTTATGAAATCTGGCAAATGGATGTCAAAACTGCATTCCTTAATGGATTTATTAAAGAAGAGTTGTATATGATGCAACCGTAAGGTTTTGTCGATCCTAAAGGTGTTAACAAAATATGCAAGCTCCAGCGATCCATCTATGGACTGGTGCAAGCATCTCAGAGTTGGAATATACGCTTTGATAAGTTGATCAAAGCATATGATTTTATACAGACTTTTTGGAAAGGCCTGTATTTACAAGAAAGTGAGTGGGAGCACTACAACATTTCTGATAAGTATATGTGAATGACATATTGTTGATCGGAAATAATGTAGAATTATTCTCGCAAAGCATAAAGGAGTATTTGAAAGGAGTTTTTCAAAGAAGGACCTCAGTGAAGCTGCTTACATATTGAGCATCAAGATCTATAGAGATAGATCAAGACGCTTGATAAGTTTTTCAATAAATACATACCTTGTCAAGATTTTGAAGTAGTTCAAAATGGAACAGTTAAAGAAAAGTTCTTGCCTGTGTTGCAAAAATGTATGAAATTGAGTAAGACTCAAATCCCGACCACGGCAGAAAATAGAAAAGAGAATGAAAGTCATTCCCTATGCCTCAGTCATAGGTTCTATAAAGTATGCTATGCTATGTACCGGACCTATTGTATACCTTGCTCCAAATTTGGCAAGGAGTACAATAGTGATCTAGGAGTAGATCATCGACATTGGTCAAAGACATCCTTAGTGAGGACTAAGGAAATATTTCTCGATTATGGAGGTGATAAAAGAGCCCGTCGTAAAGGGTTACGTCGATGTAAGTTTTAACACTAATCTAGATGACTTTGAATCTCAATCTGGATACATATTGAAAGTGGGAGCAATTAGCTAGAGTAGCTCCGTGCGTAACATTGTAGACATATAAATTTGCAAAATACTCACGGCTCTGAATGTAACAGAATCTGCTGACTAAAATTATCTCACAAGCAAAACATGACCACACTTTAGTACTCTTTGGGTGTTAATCACATAGCGATGTGAACTAGATTATCGACTCTAGTAAACCCTTTGGGTGTTGGTCACATGTCGATGTGAACTATGGGTGTTAACCACATATAGATGTGAACTATTGATGTTAAATCACATGGCGATGTGAACTAGATTATGGACTCTAGTGCAAGTGGGAGACTCAAGGAAATATGCCCTAGAGGCAATAATAAAGTTATTATTTATTTCCTTATATCATGATAAATGTTTATTATTCATGCTAGAATTGTATTAACCGGAAACATAATACATGTGTGAATATATAGACAAACAAGATGTCACTAGTATGCCTCTACTTGACTAGCTTGTTAATCAAAGATGGTTATGTTTCCTAACCATGAACAAGGAGTTGTTATTTGATCAACAAGGTCACATCATTAGTTGAATGATCTGATTGACATGACCCATTCCGTTAGCTTAACACTTGATCGCTTAGTATGTTAATGCTTTCTTCATGACCCATACATGTTCCTATAACTATGAGATTATGCAACTCCCGTTTACGGAGGAACACTTTGGTACTACCAAACGTCACAACGAATCGGGTGATTATAAAGGAGTACTACAGGTGTCTCCAAAGGTACTTGTTGGGTTGGCGTATTTCGAGATTAGGTTTTGTCACTCCGATTGCTCGGAGAGGTATCTCCAGTGCCTTCTCGGTAATACACATCACTTAAGCCTTGCAAGCATTACAACTAATGAGTTAGTTGTGAGATGATGTATTACGGAACGAGTAAAGAGACTTACTGCAACGAGATTGAACTAGGTATTGGATACCGACGATCGAATCTCGGGTAAGTAACATACCGATGACAAAGGGAACAACGTATGTCGTTATGCGGTTTGACCGATAAAGATCTTCAGAGAATATGTAGGAACCAATATGGGCATCCAGGTTCCGCTATTGGTTATTGACCGAGAATGGTTCTAGGTCATGTCTACATAGTTCTCGAACCCGTAGGGTCCGTGACGCTTAACGCTTCGGCGATGCTCATTATGAGTTTATAAGTATTGATGCACCGAAGTTTGTTCGAGTCCCGGATGTGATCACGGACATGACGAGGAGTCTCGAAATGGTCGAGACATAAAGATTGATATATTGGAAGCCTACATTTGGACATCGGAAAGGTTCCGAGTGAAATCGAATTTACGGAGTACCGGAGGTTACCGGAACCCCCGAACTACATGGGCCCATAGTGGGCCTTGGAGGAAAGGAGAAGGGCAGCCCTAGGTGGTCAAGGCGCCCCCTTCCCTAGTCCTATTAGGACCAGGAAAGGTGGGTCGGCCCCTCTCTCTCTCTTTCCTCCGGAATCCTAATCCAACTAGGATTGAGGGGAGTCCTACTCCGAGGGAGTAGGACTCCCTTGCGCGCCTCCCTTGGGCCGCCACCTCCCCTTGGCTCCTTTATATATAAAGGGGGGGGCACCCCATAACACACAAGTTGATCTACGGATCTTTCCTTAGCCGCAGCGGTGCCCCTTCCACCATATTCCACTTCGGTCATATCGTCATGAGCTTAGGCGAAGCCCTGCCGGAGAAGTCATATCGTCAGCGGAGCTTAGGCGAAGCCCCGCGTCGGTGGAGCATCAACATCGCTACCACGCCGTCGTCTGACGGAACTCATCCCCGACACTTTGCCGGATCGGAGTCCGGGATCGCCATCGAGCTGAACGGTGCGTAACTCGGAGGTGCCGTCGCTCGGTGCTTGGATCGGTCGGATCGTGAAGACGTACGACTACATCAACCGCGTTGTTATAACGCTTTCGCTTTCGGTCTACGAGGGTACGTGGACGGACACTCTTCCCTCTCGTTGCTATGCCATCACCATGGTCTTGCGTGATCGTAGGAAATTTTTTGAAATTACTGCGTTCCCCAACAGCTGGATGCTCATATTGGCTCCTACATATTCTACGAAGATCTTTATCGGTCAAACCGCACAACAATATACGTTGTTCCCTTTGTCATCGGTATGTTACTTGCCCGAGATTCGATCATCGGTATCATCATACCTAGTTCAATCTCGTTACCGGCAAGTCTCTTTACTCGTTCCGTAGTGCATCATCCTGCAACTAACTCATTAGTCACATTGCTTGCAAGGCTTATAGTGATGTGCATTACCGATAGGGCCCAGAGATACCTCTCCGACAATCGGAGTGACAAATCCTAATCTTGATCTATGCTAACTCAACAAACACCATCGATGACACATGTAGAGCATCTTTATAATCACCCAGTTACGTTGTGACGTTTGATAGCACACTAAGTGTTCCTCCTGTATTCGGGAGTTGCATAATCTCACAGTCATAGGAACATGTGTAAGTCATGAAGAAAGCAATAGCAATAAACTAAACGATCATAGTGCTAAGCTAACGGATGGGTCTTGTCCATCACATCATTCTTTAATGATGTGATCCCGTTTATCAAATGACAACACATGTCTATGGCTAGGAAACTTAATCATCTTTGATTAATGAGCTAGTCAAGTAGAGGTATACTAGGGACACTCTGTTTGTCTATGTATTCACACATGTACTAAGCTTCTGGTTAATACAATTCTAGCATGAATAATAAACATTTATCATAATATAAGGAAATATAAATAACAACTTTATTATTGCCTCTAGGGCATATTTCCTTCAGTTTTCATGGCTTGGATGGTTGGTGTTATCCTACTCTACGTTGATGAAGGAATCAAATCAAATGGTTCTAAAATCACGAGAACGCGTGGTTGTGTCGCGCATCAAGCACAACCAATCTATTACAACATGACTTACACCAAGAAGCATCACCGAGAGGTGAATCTTCACAAAGTAGGAGATCTTTGAGCCCTTACAAACTCTTGGGTAATTCACAACCTAGATAAAAAAAGGCTCGCTAGTGGACCCTAACCATCTATGAGGCGCACACACACACTCCAAGTGTAACAATCAAAGCAAGTCACTTGATTGAAGTTTTCAAAAGATCCTCAACCAAACTTCTTCTCAAGAACCCATATGATCTTCCTCACAAAGAATATAAGCGGTGTAACCTTTTTAGAAACAAGGCTGAGGCCCGGCGTTAAATTAATGACGCCCTTACAGACCTAAAGGCCACACAACACACACGATAACACCAACATAGAGACATAGAAACAACAAAAGGATACACGAAACTACAGAACAAGCTAGCAGGCCACTGCAAAGCACAAACACAAAACTTCAACAAAAGATGCCTTTGGTCGAGACCACGATCTTGTCGAAGAGGAGACGAAGCCAGGGAGGTGGCGTGCCACCGAAGGAAACCCATGTGTCATCAAATCCCCAAGGCCACACCGGTGTCACACCATCTGTCTCCGCCGCCAAAGAAGGCACCACCTTCCCTCTCAACCTGGTTCGTAGGGCGCCGCCCCGTCAGCATGGCAGAGCTGCTCCCCCTCTTGATAGTGTTCTCATGCTATCTTTCAACCCCCTTGATCCCTCTTGATAGTGCGGTTTGTCCTACCACTTAAAAAACCCGAAACAAAAGCTTTGAGTCGCCAGAGAACCACGCCTTTAACCTTTTTGAAGTGTGTGTGTGTGAGGGGGTGGGGGTGGGGTCAACGATCTCCTGATAGTTATCCGAGGAATCAATGACCCAAGATAAACCTTAACAATTGTCATTAGTTCTATTAACCATATTTTCATCACACTAAAATATCATGCAGAGATAAATGCACTTTCATCTGGGCCTCTACCCATGAGAAACTTCTAGATATGTTTTTGTTGGACTTTTTTGTCTTCAGGAAAAAATATTTTTCAATGCCCTTGTTTTGCTCTGTTTTCCACAGCATTCTGACACTTCCCCTCAAATAAGAAATTTAAGAGGAAAAAGTCATTATGATGCAATTATGTGAAAAAAATCATTAACAGAGGAAAACTTATAATAAGAAATAATAATAAATGGACGTGTTAGGCGCCCCTTCACTTTTTTCCCTAATGGGCAGAAGGCCCAATTACCTCACTCTCCTTTATATATGCTTTTAATTGTATTCTTAACTTCGGTCCTTTCTATTAGGGGCACCGCTAGGCGCTAGTGCGCCGGCCCAAATTTGGGCCGGTCGCACCGCAGCCGTGCGATCCAGCAGGCGGAGCCATCCGATCCTCGCTCCCCACGTCATCTTCTTTCTTCCTTCCCGCATTAGATCCGTTTCAGCGCGACGTTCCTTCCCCAGCCCCCGATGTGCGTGTGCTCCGGTGAGATGCAAAAGCACCCGCGTCCTCTTCCTCGTCGTCGCCGCTCGTCGCAGCACCTGCGTACTCTCCCCCTTCGCCGTTCGCCGCTCATCGCCATCGCCACTCGTGCGTCCACAGACTCCGTCCTCCAGTTGAAGCTTTTTTGACCTCTGGTTGAAGCTTTTCCTATGCCGATTGAAGCTTTTTTGACCTCTGGTTGGAGCTTTTCCTATGCCGATTGAAGCTTTTTTTCCCTGCTAAAGCTTTTTCATGGGGGGTTGAAGCTTTTTCCGCTATGCTTGTTGAAGCTTTTTCAGGACCGGTGGTAACTTCTCGTAGGCCAGTTGAAGCTTTTTCCCATGTCAGGTTGAAGCATCAACGCCGTCGTCTGCCATGCATGTACCAAAAAAAGTCATCGGTTGTAGCAAAAACATGATATGGTTGTAGCAAAAAAGGATGTGGTTGTAGAAAAAATGCACTACATTCCCCGCGGTCATCGTGGTCACCATGGTCACCATTGAGGGAGGAAAAAAGCCGGTTGCAGCAAACCGCGACAATGGTTCCAGCAAATCATCACGCTGGTTGCAGCATTTCATTGATCTTGCGATGAGGCCGATGCGGGGTAGATGACGGCCTCACCGACGAAATTAGGCTGCAATTGGTGGGGCGGGGCGGGGGGTGGTGGGGAGGTGGGAGGGAGGGAGAGGCGATCTTGAGGGATAGGGGCGCCCTCGCCCGTAGATTGGCGTGCAGCGGGGCTGGGCGATTTCCTGGGCTCGCAAAAACATGAGCGTGTGGTAGCGGGCGACCGGCCGAAGCTTGGGCCGGTGCGCCGTCTCCAAACGTTTCCCTTCTATTAGGGTCCCATGCGCTTGTATATGGTCTGTGTACTCCTACTTGATCACTTGTTGGTAGCAGCCCCCCTATTCGGACGTGCCAACTCCTAAATTTTGAATGTCAAATCTACACTTATTCATAGACAGAGAGAGTTGTTGAGGTTGAGCGCTATGATCGTCTGCGCCGTTCTAGCAAGAGATTGCACATGTTCGCCATGGATGGCCTGTCATCGTTCCCACCATAGATACCACGGGGCCATCTAAGTACTGGCAGAAAGAACCTCCAGAATCAATGAACCAGCTTTGTCTATCTCATATGCAATCGGAAGTTACATTACGCTGGATAGAATCATCAGAAGATAAATACGAATGTCCTAATGTATGAGCCGTGACTTTAGACAAACGACTAATTAACATGACTAAAAGAACAATAAGAAAAATTGCCCGCCAAATTCTTTATGTCGGTGATTACATCCTAACGTGCGAGCGATCTGCTGTGTGAGAAAGAACTCCCTAAATAACATAGAGACAGTCCAAAGCAAAGATGGTCTTCTGAAAATCTTCTTGACTAGTGAGAGCGATGAGATAATTTCTTTCTTTCCTAGTGTACATTTGTATAGCTTTCTCCTTTCCCTTTCTCGCTGTCAGCCGTCCTAAACCTTGATCTGTATTTCTTGGGGTGTCTCATCCTATCTTGATGAATGAAATCAGCACAATGTTGTTTTTCGTCAAAAGAGCGACGACGCGAAGCGCTAGTGTCTCAACTTCTGGCGTGGTAACCTCCACAATCTGCCTGTCGCAAGCCATCAAACACACTCCATTGTGGTTTCGGATCACCCATCCACTCCATCCGCGGTGAATTATGGAACAGTGCAGCGTCAACATGCACAACAGGGATCACCCGGTTACACAAGCATCGATGTCATCACAAAAATAAAGAAACAAGTGGTTTTTTTTTAAATCCAGCATCATTGGCATTCATTGAAAATAGCATAAAGCAACGGAAAACAACAACATGGCGAAGGTCCTAGGACCAGAAGACCCGAAGATCAAAGAAAAATGAAAACAACAGCCCTAATAGCTGCAACACAACCCTCCATACAATGCACACTAGATAGTGCAGGTCCGACTCCAACGGTGAACTACAAAAAAAAACTAGGCAAGGTTGGCATCATGGAGGATCACCGAATGAATCACCTGTCACGCATCATCGTATACCACCGACCCCTCACCGTGACTTCAACTTTTAGACTCCGTTTAGTATTTCTTTTATTTGTTTTCCCGTGTCAGGTTTTAGAAAAAGTTGCACCGACCTAACGAGCCGTAACCAACCTGAACTCTAGCCGGGGCAGGCTTTATAAGCCGCGCCGCCCGAGGCCCCAGCCCACCGAAGCCCGTTGTCGCGCCCCAAATCCTAACCCTAAGCCGTCGCCGCCGCGTCAGCCGCCGCCGCCGTCGCCGGATCTCGCCGAGCCGCCGCCGTTGACCGTTTGACCGGTCAGTTTCTTTCAGAAAACCCTAAGATCGATTTTTTAATTTAGATCGGTTTTTGTTCGGTTTTCTACGGTTTAGTTAAATAGCGGACGTTCGTCTGTACGTTCATTTTAACAAACGTTGTTCACCCGTTAGTTGCAGACAGCGAATGGTCGTTCGTTAGCCTGTTCGTCAGTTTTACTTTTTCCAGGATTTTTTCGCGATTATTTCCGATCGCGATTGCTGCCCTAATTTTTCGTTTTAGTTTATCTTTTCGCTCCTTTATCCAAATCAGGTGAAACAAGTGCCTAGATCTTCGTCTCGAAGTTCTCTTTCTGTTTAACCAACTTGAACAAGATTGTGGTACTGTAAAATTTGACTTTAGTCCAGATTAGTAAACGGATCTTGTTTCTTTCGTAGTATGAGTTTCGTTGCTCCGTTTGATTTGATTCTTTTTGCAAACTGGAGTTCTTCAGTTGAACTTTATGGTTAGATATTCTTATTTGAGTTTTACTCGTGCATCTTTGCTTGAGTGCTTATGTATACTATTGTTTGTTTGTGATAGAATTCCCGAAGTGGGAAGCGTGCTACTACGAGTCACTAGGTTTTGCGGATCGTCAGCAAGGCAAGTAACACATTGATCATATCCCTTTATTACCCTGTTTTTATGCATTAGTTTCAACCCTCACACATCGCATCAGTAGGATCTCTTAACATGTGGGTCTGGGAAGTACATGATGAGGTAGAACCTATTACCTATTTAATTATCAAACCCTTGGGAGTTACTTCTACGTTACGCTTGTATTGGCATGCTATGCTCGTAGACGTGGTTTGGGTTTGAGTGTATTCATGACAGATGTGAGTTGTTAATTAATGGTTCAACTTAAGGTGGCAACTTTGATACACATCTGGGTGGATTGCTTGTGGGCACCTGGAGAATCCAGTGTTGTCCTAGGATATCCCGGAGTACCCGTGTGATCATCCTACGGTCCGCCAACCAAGCTCAAAGGGATCATAAGATTATTCATGCTAGAAACTTCCGTGTGCAGCCACAAGCTATTATGGGCTCTAGCATAGTTGAGTATGTTGTATAACCTCTTTCCGTGGTGGGCTAGCAAATGTAGAGGGAAAGTAGGTGTATTTGTCCACCCAGAGTAAAGAGTTAATGCTTCTGAAAGACTGTGTCTCGGTCATCCGTTTCTCAAACGCCTTGTAGTTCGAGAAATTCAACAGAGGAGATCGAGTCTTGTGGGGAAAAGTGCGCAAATCTCTGCGGAGTGTATAAACTAATCATGGTTAGCCGTGTCCCCAGTTATGGACATCTTGAGTATCTGGTTCTTGAATTATCGTGTTGATCTCAACACTATATTTAAATCAATTTATTGGGTTAATGATTACTTTAATTTGGGATTGAGTTGGAGGAACCTTCTCAATGTTGTTTCAACTACCATGATAGTTAAATAAAATATATTCCTTTGTTGTAGGAAAAAATTGGACTTAGAGCTTTCCACCAGCCATATATGCATGTAGTGATAGCATTATTCTGTTCATTGCTCTACTGTGTTATTATGCCAGCATATTCCATGTGCTGACCCGTTTTCGGGCTGCAACGTATCATGTTGCAGAATTTTCAGACAAAGAGTAAGGTTTGCTAGGCCGTTGTCGTGCACTCAGCTATGCCGTTGGAGTTGATGAACTCACTTTATCTTCCAAGCCTTCCGCTGTTATCTTATTTAGATGGCCTTAAGCCATATTTATTGTAGTAAGTTCTCTTTGGAGACTATCGATGTAATAAGTGTGTGATTACTACTCTATTATAAATCCTTCGAGTATTGTGTGTGTCAGCATTACCGATCCAGGGATGACACTTATGCACAGAGACTTGACAGTCTGAGGTCGGGCCGCTACAAGATGGTATCAGAGCACACGCTGAATGTAGGACACGACCACTAAGATAAGCCATAGGTCATTCTTCTCTACTCATTTCTGACTCCTCTCCGTTTTCTACTCTATAGGATGGCGGACTCAAGAAACAAGTTTGCACAACCGAATGAAGACACACCCTTTGGACGACACTTGAAGGAAGTCACTAGGTACCTGAACATCGGAATACCAAGCTTCACCGGGACCTACACCGCTGCTACCTCTTGAGCACTGCGTTGGATTTCCCCGAAGAGGAGAGGATGATGCAGCAAAGTAGCGTAAGTATTTCCCTCAGTTTTTGAGAACCAAGGTATCAATCCAGTAGGAGGTCACGCACAAGTCCCTCGTACCAGCACAAAACGATAGCTACTCGCAACCAACACGATTAGGGGTTGTCAATCCCTTCACGGTCACTTACGAGAGTGAGATCTGATAGAGATGATAGATAATATTTTTGGTATTTTTGGTATATAGATGCAAAGTGAAAAGTAAAAAGCAAAGTAAAAACAAAGCAAGTATAAAAGTGATGGAGATTGATATGATGAGAATAGACCAGGGGGCCATAGGTTTCACTAGTGCCTTCTCTCAAGAGCATAAGTATTCTACGGTGGGTGAACAAATTTCTGTTGAGCAATTGACAGAATTGAGCATAGTTATGAGTATATCTAGGTATGATCATGTATATAGGCATCACGTCCAAGACAAGTAGTACTAAACGATTATGCTTCTACTTATATTACTCCACTCATCGACCGCTATACAGCATGCATCTAGAGTATTAAGTTAAAAACAGAGTAACACCTTAAGCAAGATGACATGATGTAGAGGAATAAATTCATGCAATATGATAAATACCCCATCTTGTTATCCTCGATTGCAACAATACAATACGTGCCTTGCAACCCTTTACATCCTTTGGGTAAGGACACCGCAAGATTGAACCCAAAGCTACGCACTTCTCCCATTGCAAGAACTACCAATCTAATTGGCCAAACCAAACGGATAATTCTAAGAGACTTGCAAAGATAACCAATCATACATAAAAGAATTCAGAGAAGATTCAAATATTATTCATAGATAAGCTGGATCATAAATCCACAATTCATCGATCTCAACAAACACACCGCAAAAAGAAGATTACATCGAATAGATCTCCACGAGAGAGGGGGAGAACATTGTATTGAGATCCAAAAGAGAGAAGAAGCCATCTAGCTACTAGCTATGGACCCAAGGTCTCAAGCAAACTACTCACACTTCATCGGAGGGGCTATGGTGATGATGTAGAAGCCCTCCGTGGTGGATGTCCCCTCCGTGAGCTCCTAACAGGCCCCAAGATGGGATCTCGTGGATCTGAGGAAGTTGCGACGGTGGAATTAGGTTTTTGGCTCCTGTTCTGATCATTTGGGGGTACGTAGGTATATATAGGAGGAAGGAGTACGTCGGTGGAGCGACAGGGGGCCCACGAGGCAGGGGGCGCCCTAGGGGGGGGGCCCCACCCTCGTGATTGCCTCTTTCGTTCCTTGGAGTAGGGTCCAAGTCCCCTGGATCACGTTCGGTGAGAAAATCACGTTTTCGAAGGTTTCATTCCGTTTGGACTCCGTTTGATATTCTGTTTCTTCGAAACACTGAAATAGGAAAAAAACAGCAATTCCGGGCTGGGCCTCCAGCAGGGCCGGGCCCATAGTGGTGTAGAGCGTGTGGCCCGCACAGGGCCCATAATTTTTGGGGCCCCAAATATTAATTGGCCTAGTATGTATGTTTCTTAGAAAAAATGTTATTCCTGGGTCTGGCCGATGGCGTCCACGACTCCGCGTGAGTCTAGGCGCAAGCCGCTGCTTGATCTCAGGCGATCCCACGCTGGTTGATCATAATCTTGTCCCAGAGATCGTCACACCTTCAAAAGAAAACGGAAAACAGGATCTTCGGGACAGGAGTCTATCGCCGTCTGATTGCTAGAATTCTGATCGCTAACACAAACCCTCGCGAACAATGCTCCTACATATCGGCGCCGCCGTCACCGCAGAGACCGCCACATCGTCATCTGCCGGTCTCTCCGCGTCACCGCAGCGTCGCAACGTCTCACCGATCCAGCACGCAATCGCAAGTAAGCTCCATTGGTCCGGCCTCCTTGCTCTTATTTTGTACCCCATCCATGCTGCTAGTGCTGGGGACTTACGGGAGAGAAAATATTGGGGAAAATTTGCATTCAGATCTTTTCCATACAAACACTCAGATCCCATCGACAGAAAAAACATAAACAAACTAGTATGCAACTACAAGGGACTTAGGGGGGACTACAGTCTACAGGGCAAGTTGTTCGTACTTTGAGCGCTCCTGAAAATTTATAGAAATATGTAAATTTATTATTAGTATAGTTTTTAATACACTGTTGAACCATTTTATTCATACTCTACCCACAAATATACCTGTCATATCCGTGTAACATAGCATAGGTAGTCAGATCGATCGCAAAACGGCGATTGTGTCGATGTTGCTACAGGAGGATCGGTTGGCGATTTGACGACAGTCCTCAGGCAGCCCCTCGATTGGAAACATTATATTATATACAACTATACATTTTTTTTCTGTGGGATACATATATACATTATAATTGCTCGTGAGTTCATTTTTCTAGTGTGATAGGGCCCCATTTTGTAGTTTCGCACAGGGCCCGGATTTTGTCAGCCCGGCCCTGGCCTCCGGTTAATAGGTTAGTCCTAAAAAATAATATAAAAGTGGAAAATAAAGCCTAATATAGTCCAAAACAGTAGATAAAGTAGCATGGAGCAATCAAAAATTATAGATACATTGGAGACGTATCAGGCATCCCCAAGCTTAATTCCTGCTCGTCCTCGAGTAGGTAAATGATAAAAAGAGAATTTTTGATGCGGAATGATACTTTGGCATAATTCCAATGTAAATCTTCTTAATCATGGTATGAATATTCAGATCCGAAAGATTCAAGACAAAAGTTCATATTGACATAAAAATAATAATACTTCAAGCATACTAATCAAAGTAATCATGTCTTCTCAAAATAGCATGGCAAAAGAAAGTTCATCCCTACAAAATCATATAGTTAGGCTATGTTTTATTTTCGTCACACAAAGATGTTCCCAACTTCTATACCCTCGATGACAAGCCAAGCAATTGTTTCATACTTAAATAATCTCAAACTTTTTTCAACCTTCATGCAATACATGAGCGTGAGCCATGGATATAGCACTATGGGTAGAATAGAATATGATGATGGGGATTGTATGGAGAAGACAAAAAAGGAGAAAATCTCACATTGACAAGGATAATCAACGGGCTATGGAGATGCTCATCAATTGATGTCAACATGAGGAGTAGGGATTGCCATGCAACGGATGCACTAGAGCTATGAATGCTTAACAAAAGAAAACTAGTGGGTGTGCATCCAACTCGCTTGCTCATGAAGACCTAGGGCATTTGAGGAAGCCCATCGTATGAATATACAAGCCAAGTTCTATAATGAAAAATTTCCACTAGTATAAAAAGACAACTTATGAGACTCACTATATGAAAAACATGGTGCTACTTTGAAGCACAATATATGAGACTCACTATATGAAGAACAAGGTGCTACTTTGAAGCACAAGTGTGGAAAAAGAGATAGTAGCATTGCCCTTTTTATTTTTTTTTATTTTTTGGGCCTTTCTTTTTTTCTTTTGGCATTTCTCTTTTTTGGGCAATGCTCTAATAATGATGATCATCATACTTCTATTGATTACAACATAAGGATTACAACTCGAAACTAGAACAAGATATGACTCTATATGAATGCCTCCGTGATGTATCGGGATGATGCAATGAATCAAGAGTGACATGTATGAAAAATAATGCATGGTGGCTTTGCCACAAATACGATGTCAACTACATGATCATGCAATGGCAATATGACAAAAAGTAAAGTATGTCATGATGATGATGAACGGAACGGTGGAAAGTTGCATGGCAATATATCTCGGAATGGCTATGGAAATGCCATAATAGGTAGGTATGGTGGCTGTTTTGAGGAAGATATAAGGAGGTTTATGTGTGATAGAGCGTATCATATCATGGGGTTTGGATGCACCGCAAAGTTTGCACCAACTCTCAAGGTGAGAAAGGGCAATGCACGGCATCAAGAGGCTAGCAAAGGCGGAAAGGTAAAAGTGCGTATAATCCATGGACTCAACATTAGTCAAAAGAACTCATATACTTATTGCAAAAAATTAGAAGTCATCAAAAATCAAGTACTACGCACATGCTCCTAGGGAGATAGATTGGTAGGAAAAGACCATCGCTCGTCCCCGACCGCCACTCATAAGGATGCACAAGCCAGGTACACTTCATGTTTCAAATTTGTTACACAACTTTAACCATACGTGCATGCTACGGGATTTACTAACTTCAACACAAGCATTTCTCAAATTCACAACTACTCAACTAGCATGACTTTGATATTATCACCTCCATATCTCAAAACAATTATCAAGCATCAAACTTTTCTTAGTATTCAACGCACTCAAAAGAAAGTTTCACATATCTTGAATACCAAGTATATTAATATTAAGCAAATTACCATGCTATTAACGACTCTCAAAATAATCTAAGTGAAGCATGAGAGATCAATAGTTTCTTTAAAACAAATCCACCACCATGCTCTAAAAGATCTAAGTGAAGTACTAGAGCAAAAATTATCACGCTCAAAAGATATAAGTGAAGCACTATGAGCAAAACTATCAAGCTCAAAAGATATAAGTGAAGCACATAAAGTATTCTATCAAATTACAATTCATGTATGGCTCTCTCAAAAGGTGTGTACAGCAAGGATGATTGTGTTAAACTAACAAGAAAAGACGCAAATAATACAAGACGCTCCAAGCAAAACACATATCATGTGGTGAATAAAAATATAGCTCCAAGTAAATTACCGATGGAAGTAGATTTAAAGAGGGATGCCTTCCGGCATCCCCAAGCTTTGAATTTTTGGTGTCCTTGGATTATCTTGGGGTGCCATGGGCATCCCCAAGCTTAGGCTCTTGCCACTCCTTGTTCCATAATCCATCAAAAGAATTTACCCAAAACTTGAAAACTTCACAACACAAAACTCAATAGAAATCTCGTGAGCTCCGTTAGAGAAAGAAAACAAAAGACTACTTTAAGGTACTGTAATGAACTCATTCTTTATTTATGTTGGTGTTAAACCTACTGTATTACAACTTCTCTATGGATTATAAACTATTTTACTAGCCATAGATTCATCAAAATAAGCAAACAACACACGCAAAACAGAATCTGTCAAAAACAGAACAGTCTGTAGTAATCTGTAACTAACGCAAACTTATGGAACTCCAAAAAATCTACCAAAATTAGATGACCTAGACAATTTGTTTATTGATCATCAGCAATTGGAATCAGTATTTTATAACGTTCTTGTGATTTTTAATAATTCGGGCACTGAACGCAAAGTTTCTGGAAATTACAGCAAGATCAAATAACTATCATCCAAGAAGATCCAATAGGTCTAGCTTGGCACAAACACTAATTAAAACATAAAACCACATATAAACAGAGGCTAGATGGATTATTTATTCCTAAGCAGCAAGGAAAAATATTGGGTTGTCTCCCAACAAGCGCTTTTTTTAAGCCTTTTTAGCTAGGCAGTGAGATTCATTGATGCTCACAAGAAAGACAAGAATTGAGGCACAAAGAGAGCATCATAAAACATGTGACAAACACACTTAAGTCTAACATACTTCCTATGCATATTCATATTATAGGCAAACAAATTATCGTAGCAAGCAAAAACTAGCATATGCAAGGAAGCGGAAAGGAACAATAGCAATCTCAACATAACGAGAGGTAATTTAGTAACATGAAAATTTCTATAACCATATTTTCCTCTCTCATAATAATTACAAGTAGTATCATAGGAAAATTCAACAAAATAGCTATCACAAAGTATATTCTCAACACGATCCACATGCATGCAAAGTTGATACTCTTCCAAAATAGTGGGATTATCATTAACTAAAGTCATGACCTTTCCAAACCCACTTTATCAAAAACTTCATAAATTGAACATTCTCCAAATATGTGGGATCTAAAGTTGACACTTTTCTGAACCCACTTTCAATATTATTGCAAACAATATTATCAATCTCATATTCATCATGGGGCTTAAATAAATTTTCAAGATCATAAGAAGAATCACCCCAATCATGATCATTGCAACAAGTAGTAGACATAGCAAAACTAGCATCCCCAAGCTTAGGGTTTTGCATCTTATTAGCACAATTGACATCAAAAGAATTTATAATAAAATCATTGCAATCATGCTTTTTATTCAAAGATCTATCGTGAGTCACTTCACGGATTTCAGGAAAAACCTTATAAAGATAATCTAGTGCATCCAAATCACTAGGAATTGGTTCATCATAACTGGATCTCTTAAAAAGATTGGCAAGCGGGTGATGATCCATAGATATTGGCTTCTTGTTTAGGAATAAATACTCAATTATTTCAACCAAACGAGCAAACGAGCCAAGTAAGACATCAAGGCAAACGAAAAGAGAGGGCGAATAAAACGGCAAGGGTGAAGTGGGCGAGAGGAAAACGAGAGGCAAATGGCAAATAATGTAATGCGAGAGATAGGGATTGTGATGGGTACTTGGTATGTTGACTTTTGCGCCAGAAATCCTTCTTGCTACCTCTTGAGCACTGCGTTGGATTTCCCCGAAGAGGAGAGGATGATGCAGCAAAGTAGCGTAAGTATTTCCCTCAGTTTTTGAGAACCAAGGTATCAATCCAGTAGGAGGCCACGCACAAGTCCCTCAGATTCTGCACAAACGATAGCTACTCGCAACCAACGCGATTAGGGGTTGTCAATCCCTTTACGGTCACTTACGAGTGAGATCCGATAGAGATGATAGATAATATTTTTGGTATTTTTGGTATATAGATGCAAAGTGAAAAGTAAAAAGCAAATTAAAAACAAAGCAAGTATAAAAGTGATGGAGATTGATATGATGAGAATAGACCCGGGGGCCATAGGTTTCACTAGTGGCTTCTCTCAAGAGCATAAGTATTCTACGGTGGGTGAACAAATTACTGTTGAGCAATTGACAGAATTGAGCATAGTTATGAGTATATCTAGGTATGATCATGTGTATAGGCATCACGTCCAAGACAAGTAAACCGAAACGATTACTCATCTACTATCATTACTCCACTCATCGACCGCTATCCAAAGCATGCATCTAGAGTATTAAGTTAAAAAACAGAGTAACGCCTTAAGCAAGATGACATGATGTAGATGAATAAATTCATGCAATATGATAAATACCCCATCTTGTTATCCTCGATGGCAACAATACAATACGTGCCTTGCAACCCTTTACATCCTTTGGGTAAGGACACCGCAAGATTGAACCCAAAGCTATGCACTTCTCCCATTGCAAGAACTACCAATCTAGTTGGCCAAACCAAACGGATAATTCAAGAGACTTGCAAAGATAACCAATCATACATAAAATAATTCAGAGAAGATTCAAATATTATTCATAGATAAGCTGGATCATAAACCCACAATTCATCGGTCTCAACAAACACACCGCAAAAAGAAGATTACATCGAATAGATCTCCACGAGAGAGGGGAGAACATTGTATTGAGATCCAAAAGAGAGAAGAAGCCATCTAGCTACTAGCTATGGACCCGAAGGTCTGAAGTAAACTACTCACACTTCATCGAAGGGGTTATGGTGATGATGTAGAAGCCCTCCGTGGTGGATGCCCCCTCCAGTGAGCTCTAACAGCCCCAAGATGGGATCTCGTGGATACAGGAAGTTGCGGCGGTGGAATTAGGTTTTGGCTCTGCTACGATCGTTTGGGGGCAATGAGGTATATATAGGAGGAAGGAATGCGTCGGTGGAGCGGCAGGGGCCCACAGGCAGGGGGGCGCGCCCTAGGGGCGGCCCCACCCTCGTGGCCGCCTCTTTCGCTCCTTGGAGTAGGGTCCAAGTCCACCGGGATCACGTTCGGTGAGAAAATCACGTTTCAAGGTTTCATTCCGTTTGGACTTCGCTTGATATTCCGGTTCTTCCAAACACCGAAATAGGCAAAAAACAGCAATTACAGGCTGGGCCTCCGGTTAATAGGTTAGTCCCAAAAAATAATATAAAAGTGGAAAATAAAGCCCAATATAGTCCAAAACAGTAGATAAAGTAGCATGGAGCAATCAAAAATTATAGATACGTTGGAGACGTATCACCCACCACCTAATAGATGAAATCCCCACGGGTTTGGCGGGTATGGGGCCCCGTTGCCATCCCTACCTGGCAGATCCAGCCCCCTCCCCCTAGCACTTGGCTGCCCCCTCGCGCCCCTCGCGCCCCCGACGTGCCCGCAACACCCCCCCCCCCGGCGCCGCCACGCCCGCCACAGCCCTCCCGTGCTGCCTCGCTCCCTCCAACGTCGGATGCCACGCACCTGGGTCGTCGCGCGAATCAAGGCCCCTGGCCCGAAGCCACCCTCCTCGCGGCCGCCAAATCCGCGGCCTCCCCGACACAACCATGCTTCGCCGCCCTATGCGTGCCTCCCCGCTCTCGAACGCGGCCACCCCCGCCCGTGCACGCACTGGTGCGAGAACAACACCCTAGATCACGCCGAGATGAGCAACCCACGGGGCTCAGACGGGAGGAGGAAGTGCCCCGTCGCCGCCGAGCCACGCGGGCTTTGCCCAACGACGTTCGCCGGCGGCGGCGAGGGTAAGAGGACTGGTGGATCTGTGCTAGCGGCAGCTAGGTTTCGCCCCGCTGGCTGCCACGGGAGCGACCCGAGGAGCTCTCGTAAGGCTGGTCAAGGTGGGGAGTAACTTAGAGTAGTAACATGCATACGTTACTACTCTATGTTACTATCCTTATAGTGGGAAGTGTCATATGTATAGTAACATACACATGTTCATTTATTGTCTTGTAGACTCATTTTGCATTGGAAAGCGCTATGTGATGGTAACATATTAGGTTACTCTATTTGCCTCTCTCCTTATTAACTACTTGCCACATCAACATTTTTGCTTATGTGACATCTATGTTACTACCTATGTTACTCCCACTATGACCAGCCTAACATCAACAAGTGAATTATTTGCACCAGAAGATCCCACGACCCGAGATCCGAGACTTTGTCCCCGAAACCCCCCACGAGAACCCTACGTCCCTACCCCAACATTTAAATCTCGAATCCCGCCCCTTCTGCTCCCTTACCCCGCAATCCCCGGCACCAAAATCCCTAGCGGCACACAACCTCGGTGTGCCGCCATGGCCGCTGACAGGAACAGAATACATGATCGACGCACCAAATACTCAAACTAGCCCCGATTTGATAAGTTTCAGCAACAGAGATACAGATACAAGGTTCAGATCGAGGATCTGTCCTGAATTTCCACCAAGTAGCCTAGGGTTCTAGTGTAAGCTAGCTATTACAACTTGGAGAAGGGGAAAGATGATTCCAGACTCGTCTCGAGGGGCTACATAGCTGGCCGGTTGGTGGCGACGCCGGTGCGGACGCTCTCCGTTCGTAGCCTTCAGAGGGTGAAGGCAACGGCGTGAAGAGAAAAGCGATGACCGTTACGCTGTCGTCCGTTGATTTCCATCGGTGCCATCTCAGCCGTCCATTCCCAAGTGAGTACCGATTCGTCATCGCTGTCGAATTCTTCAGAGTAACTGCTCTGTTCTTCAGTTAGGAGCTGCAGGTCAGCAGGGTCCTGACAATTGCCCGCCTCTGAAGACGATCCTTGCCCTCGAGGATCGGTTGTTGGAAACCAAGAGCGAATGTTGGAGTTGAAGAACTCAGGGAAGGTGGATTTAATGAAATCTGCTTCTTCCCACGTTGCTTCTTCAGGTGACATATTGAGCCACTGCACGAGCCATTGCGTGACAAGTTTGGGAGGTCGTGGAACAGCTCGAGTTTCTAACACCAACACTGGAGAAACCTTGATCTTGCCTGACTCGTCCACCAATGGCAACCCAGGAGTTGGTACGGCCAAGGGCACCAAGTGTCTTTTCAGCTGACTAACATGGAAAACGTTGTGTATCTGTACATCATCAGGTAGTAGCAGTTTGTATGAGGAGTTGCCGATCTTCTGTAGGATTCTGTAAGGTCCATAAAATTTTGTAGCCATCTTCAACCCTGTGCGTATGTTGAAGGCTGCTTATCTATAAGGCTGCATTTTTAAGTAAACCATCTCTCCTTCCTGAAACTGTCTATCTGTCCTGTTTCTGTCTGCATACTTTTTCATTCTCTGTTGTGCTATGATCAAGTTGTGTTTGAGCTGTTGTTGTATATGGTCTTTTTGCTGTTGGAATGCTATGGCCTCAGAATCAGTGGGTCCAGGAACAGATACTTCTCCTATCTGAGGAGGGGGGAATCCATAAAGACACTAAAATGGTGTGAATTTTGTTGCTGTATGGTAAGATGTGTTGAACCACCACTCTGCTAGTGCTAGCCAAGAATACCACCTATTTGGTTCATTAAAGGCCATGTTTCTGAGATAGGCTTCCAAACACTGGTTCACACGCTCAGTTTGACCATCAGACTGAGGATGGTGGGATGTGCTCATATTTAGTTTAACACCCATGGATTTGAACAGAGCTTGCCAAAAATTACTGGTGAAAATCCTGTCTCTGTCTGTTACCATAGATACAGGCATGCCATGGAGTTTGAACACATTGTCAATGAAAGCTTGCAGGACTGTATTGACAGTGAAAGGATGAGACAGACCAATAAAATGTGAATATTTAGTGAATCTGTCCACAACCACTAAGATCACATCCTTCCCTTGTGACTTGGGCAATCCTTCCACAAAGTCCATAGAAATGTGTCTCCAGGCCATGTCAGGAATTGGGAGAGGGTCTAACAATCCAGGATAATGGCAATGTTCCCCTTTTGACCTTTGACACACTGGGCACTGCTGCACAAAAGTTTCCACCATAGCTTTGAGTTTAGGCCAGTGAAAAATTCTGTGCATTCTGTGGTAGGTTGCTCTAACTCCAGAGTGGCCCCCAATAGGAG
Organism: Aegilops bicornis; assembly: GCA_021605145.1. Lineage (NCBI taxonomy): Eukaryota > Viridiplantae > Streptophyta > Magnoliopsida > Poales > Poaceae > Aegilops > Aegilops bicornis. The sequence continues at coordinate 126,126,533 of CM038673.1, read as the reverse complement.
CAGAGTGGAAGGTGGAGAGCAACTGTTGTTGGAAATCCTCATCATTACCCACATAAATCCTGCCCTTGTATCTGAGTATGCCAGCAGTATAAGAATAAGAAGAGAGATATGTTGCTCCTGCAGTAATTCTTGCAATGAGATTTTTACATGTATCATCATGCTCATATAATTGTTCTATGTTATCAGTCCAGCTGGGCACTGCCATAGAAATTGCCAAGAGATTTGGTTTCCTGGAAAGGGCATCAGCAACTCTATTTTCCTTGCCCTTTTTATACTCAATGACATAATTAAATTCCAACAGTTTGAGCATAAGCTTGTGTTGAATGCCCTCTAAAATTCTCTGCTTTGTGATGAACTTCAAACTTTGGTGGTCAGTCTTGATGATTAGTGAGGATCCTAGAAAATAATGTCTCTACTTTCTTAAGGATTCCAAAATTGCTATTGCTTCCTTTTCATAAGTGGACATTGCAGCTGCTTTAGGGCCCAGTGATTTACTGTAATAGGCAATAGGTTTGTTGTTTTGCATGAGAACAGCTCCCACTCCAGCTCCAGAAGCATCACATTCCAGGACAAATGGGATGGAAAAATCTGGAAGAGCCGGCACTGGTGCATGTGTTAGACTTTCTTGTAATGTCTGAAATGCTTTAGTTTGTGTTTCTGTCCAGAGAAATGCATCTTTCTTCAGTAAGTCATGTAGTGGCCTGCAAATGAATCCATAATCTTTGATGAATCTCCTATAGTACCCTGCCAACCCCAAGAAACTCCTTAACTCTGTAGTATTTGTTGGAATAGGCCATTGTTTAACTGCAGTTATCTTCTCAGGATCAGTTGCAACACCTTGTGCAGATATCACATGGCCCAGATATTCAACAGTATCTGTCCCAAATATGCACTTGGACCTATTGAGGAAGAGATTGTGCTTCTTTAAAATGTCCAGCACTATTTTTAAGTGTTCCTTGTGCTCTTCTTGTGTTTTGCTGAAGATTAGGATGTCATCAAAGAAGACCAAGACAAACTTTCTCAAATAAGGTGCAAATATCCTGCTCATTAGTGCCTGGAAGGTTGCAGGGGCATTAGTGAGACCAAAGGGCATAACCAAGAACTCAAAGTGGCCTGGATATGTTCTGAATGCAGTTTTGTGTATATCTTCAGGTTTCATTCTGATCTGGTGGTATCCTGACTTGAGATCCAACTTACTGAATATGGCCGCCCCATGGAGTTCATCTAATAAATCCTCAATCACTGGTATAGGAAATTTATTCTTGACTGTCTGTGCATTCAATTTCCTGTAATCTATACACAGTCTCCATGTTCCTCCTTTCTTTCTGACTAAAATAGCAGGAGATGCATATGGACTCATGCTATGTTGTATAATGTTTCTAGCCAAAAGGATTTTTATTTGTTGTTCCATCTCATTCTTCTGTAAATGTGGGACTTTATACGGTCTTACATTTGGTGGTGTAGAGTTGTCTTGAAGAGGAATTGCATGATCACATTCCCTCTTGGGTGGTAGCTCAGTTGGTTCCTGAAACTGCTCCTTATATTGTTCCAATACTTTTAGGATATCTTCAGGAGTGTGCTGCTCTTGTACTGGTGGAAGGTGACCAGTGGTCATGAAATGTAAGCTCATTGCAAAGCCTACTGCTCCACTGTCCAACAGTTTGTCCATGCTTTCTGCGAGAATCACTTTTGTCGGCTCAAGATTTGTGCAACAAGAATGTAACTTGAGTAGTTTTATCTTTGGTGAATGTGACAATTCTTTGTTCAAAATCCATTCAAATGGGGCTTTGCTTTTTGAGCATGTCACAACCAATCACTACATCATATCCTTGCAGTTCTAGTACTGTTAGATCATTGCAGAATAGTTCCTGTCCAATTCTGAATTTTAGGGACTGAGCACAGGCACCAGAAGTGAGAGAGCCTCCCCCAGCTACTGTTACTTTCTTAGTAGGAGTTTTCATGAGAGAACATTTGTCTTTGAGAGCAAACTTAAGGTCAATGAATGTATTAGTGCTGCCTGTATCAATTAAAGCAACTCCTTGTCTGCCCCCAATAGAGATATGAACTGCTAGTGTAGAGGAAGTGGAATTTCCTAAAACTGCTTGTGCAGTTATGTGCATACAGTCAGCTGTTGTTTCAGTTATATGTCCTTCAGCTGCTAGGACTGCTAATTGAGCTTCTTCCTCAGGAGAAAGTTCTGTGAACTCATTTTCTCCTGTTATAGCATGAATTGCAGGGGCTTGTTTGCATTTATGTCCAGGTGTCCAAGGACCATTGCATCTCCAACATACTCCTGGTTTCCTTGTGGCAGGTGCTGCTTGTGGAATCTGTAAGTTAGGTGCTGCTGGAATAGTTGCTTTATGTTGCTGTGTGGAGTGGTACTGTAGTTGTTTATCCTGATAAGACTGATATTTAGCTTGCAATCCACTTTCATAGTCTCTGGCTAACCAGTATGCTTGGTTGAGAGTAGTTGTTCTTTGTGGTCTGAGATTGCACCTTATGCTAGGTTTCAGTCCATTAACAAAACTGACTATGTAGTAATTCTCCTGCAAATAAGGGTGCTCATCTCTGACAACTGCCATGATTTCCTCAAATTTGTCAGTGTAAGCAGCTACTGAGGTGTATTCTGCTTCAGATTGTGGAATTTTTCCAGTACTTCATAAATACTAGAATCTGCAAATCTGTCACACAATGCTCTGCAGAATTCTTGCCATGACAGTGTTTTCTTATCCATTTGGGCACTTCTCACCCAATTATCAGCTCGACCCACAATATAAGTAAGTGCTAGATCCACCTTGCATTCATCAGGAGTTTGTGCTAACTGAAAATACTTGTTAACTTGCCTTATCCAGCCCAATGGATTTTCACCACTAAAGTTAGGGAAATCCAGTTTAGGTCCTTTGGAAATTGATTTCATGAACTGCATAGCCCTGTCAGATTGATACTGTGATGTCGTCTGGCCGAATATTGGTGCTTGTTGTCCCTCATTTTGAGCAGTGCCAAAAGATTGTCCCTGTAATTGCTGCACTCACTGCTGGACTATTGTTGTCCCTTGATTTGCCAGCTCTCGCTCTCGAGATTCTGGTTGTGCCTGCGGATTTTGCCGTTGTGGCAAAACCACGTGTGGTTCTGCTTGAGGAACAGGGGAGGGTGGGCTGGGATTTTCAGATCGCATTTCTCTCAGGATAGTGAAAATCTCCTGCTGAATCTTGGAATTGTTTTCAACCAAGAGTTCCGCCTTGCCCAATTGTTTCTCTAAGGAATCAACCGCCTGCAGGCGATTGTTGAACAGATCCATCTGATCCTGGATCTTGTCCTGTTTCAGGCCACCTCGCTCTGGAGAGCTTCGAGTTCCTCCGAAATCGCATCCATGTGCTTCGTCCTGGTAGGCATGGCGATCACTGGCTTCGGAATTTTACCATAGAACTCGTCTGCAACCCTGGCCCGTGACCTCGCTTCTTCCGCTAAAATCCACATCGACGACCCCCACCGCCGCGATCGACAAATTTCGCCGTGGATTTTACAAAGCCGAAACTCAACCACAGCCTGCTTCGACCGATCCGCCTCCGAGGAACGACTGGCGTCTGATACCAACTGACAGGAACAGAATACACGATCGACGCACCAAATACTCGAACTAGCCTCGATTTGATAAGTTTCAGCAACAGAGATACAGATACAAGGTTCAGATCGAGGATCTGTCCCGAATTTCTACCAAGTAGCCTGGGGTTCTAGTGTAAGCTAGCTATTACAACTTGGAGAAGGGGAAAGATGATTCCAGACTCGTCTCGAGGGGCTAAATAGCTGGCCGGTTGGTGGCGACGCCGGTGCGGACGCTCTCCGTTACTGTAGCCTTCAGGAGGGTGACGGCAACGGCGTGAAGAGAAACAGTGACCGTTACGCCTGTCGTCCGTTGATTTCCATCGGTGCCATCTCAGCCGTTCATTCCCAAGTGAGTACCGATTCGTCATCGCTGTCGAATTCTTCAGAGTAACTGCTCTGTTCTTCAGTTAGGAGCTGCAGGTCAGCAGGGTCCTGACAGCCGCCGCCTCCATGAACCCCCCACTGAAGTCCAGCTCCTCGCCCGCGAGGGTCCGCGCCGAGAAGACCATCGAGGAGATGTACCAGATGAAGACGCAACTGGAGCACATCAGGCTGCGCCCAGACACCTACGTCGGCTCGGTCCAGCAGCACACGACGCCTCTCTGGGTCTACGAGGACGGTGCCATGGTGCACCGGTATGTCACCTACGTCCCCGGCGTCTACAAGATCTTCGACGAGGTCCTCGTCAACGCCGCCGACCACAAGCAGCGCGACCCCTCCATGGACTCCCTCCAGGTCGACATCGACGCCAAGGGCGGCTGTATCTCTGTCTACAACAACGGAGAGGGCATACCCGTTGAGATCGACTAGGAGGAGGGCGTCTACCTGCCTGAGGTGCTCTTCGGCCGCCTCCTGAGTAGCCGCCGCTACAATGGCAACGAGCGGAAGACCTTCGGCGGGAGTTACTACGGCGCCAGACTCGCCAACATCTTGTCCAGGGAATTTGTCATCGAGACAGCTGATGGGCGCCGGCAGAAAAAGTACAAGCTGGTGATACAATCGTGGACTTTTCATGGGCGTTTTACAGTTGATATTTTGGTTTTCAGGTGGGGATTTGTTAGATAAAAAAAAGGGGACACCCGACAAACCAATGTGCCATTTGAGTATATCACTCTAGAATTCAGAATCTGATGATATTGATATTTTGGTTTTCAGGTGTGGATTAGTTAGATAAAGAAAAGGGACACCTGACAAATCGATGTGCCATTTGAGTATTTGACCACTCTAGAATTCAGAATCTGATGATATTGGAGTGCTGAGACCGTAGTTCGTTTTTTTTTTACTGCGACTGAACGTTTTTTCAGAAGGTTTAACTAGGCAAAACGGATGAAAGTTTCGCAGGGCCTGCCCAAAATTTCTCCGCTGTATGACCTGGCTACATATTGTTTTTTAATATTACTGATCTGAATCTTGTTTCCTTTGATAGTTTGCAGCATTGGTCAGTAAGGTTTACCGTGAAGACACATATCTAGTTTGAAAACTGACATGACCACACATATCTAATTTAAATTGACTATTAGGTTTGTACATGGTACGTTCAATATTACTATAGATTTTAGTACACTCAATAGGAGTATTAACTAATGTCCTTGTACCCTCGTTAGGCACATACACCCAATTCACCAAGCGCATGATATATCATGACAGATGACATTCCTCCTTGAATGCTTGCGCAGATTTTCTCTGAAAACATGGGGAAGAAATCAGAGCCCGAGATTAAAAAGTGTGAGCAGTCAGAGAACTGGACCAGAGTTACCTTCAAGCCTGACCTTGCCAAGTTTGACTTCACCAAGACGCTCGACCGTGATATCGTGGCACTCATGAGGAAGAGAGTAGTTGATATGGCGGGCATCCTTGGCAAATCCGTGATTGTTGAGTTGAATGGTCAGAAGATAGCAGCAAAAAGCTTCTCCGAGTACGTGCAACTCTATGTTGACTCTGTTTCCAAAGAAGGAATCGAGCTACCAAGGTTTGACATAGTCTTTTGGGAGTTTAGGCGTGTTTATTTATGAACAACTCTGACAAGTATTATTTGCTGTTATCCAAATTTGTCTTCTTTTTTCAGAATTTACCAGAAGGTAAATGATCGTTGGGAGGTGTGTGTGAGTCAAAGTGAAGGCCAATTTCAGCAGGTTAGTGTGGGCCAGTTTCAGCAGGTTACTCCGGCGTAGCATGTGTTGTTACAGGTATACCTCAGACAATTTGTTTGGATTGCAGGTCAGTTTTGTAAATGGAATTGCGACCGTAAGAGGCGGAACTCACGTTGACTACGTCCGCCAACCATTTGATGAGCATTGTGAACAACAAAAACAAGCATGCTAAGCTGGAATTGCATACAGTGAAGGGCTACCTATGGCTATTTGTCAATGCACTCATTGAAAACCCTGCCTTTGATTCACAGACCAAAGAGACCTTGACCACTCCTCAGGCAAAGTTTGGGTCCAAGTGTGAGCTCTCCGAAGACTTTCTTACGAGGGGTATGTGGTTAGTTAATTTTGGCATCCTTGATTTGTCTACTGTGCTGCACCCCTGATGTTCAGTTCTTACAATTGCAGTTTCTAACTCGGTTATTGTCACCAATCTCCTTCGCTTTGCCGAGTCTAATCAACTAAGCAAGGGAGCCAATTTGGATTCTCTCCCACATTCATCTACTCGTATGTCACATATGCAGGCCCCACCAAGACCCACACAAAAATTTTCAGAGATACATGGAGCACAGCGTGGAGAAACCAAGAAACGTGACTGACGATGTGTTCCTTGAGCGATACCTAAAACTGAAGCGGGAAGAAATAGATCGGTTCGCTGCAATTGAGGAGAAGAAGCTGGAGGATCCATGCAGCATTACCAAGTGTATCGCAACAATCGAAAAATTACAAGGTCTGCAAGTAGATGATATTTTGGTGGCAGCAGATATCTTCAAGATAAAGGAGAACAGGGAAGTTTTCTTATCCTTCGTCTTCGGTTGGCTTGGATTAAAAGGGAGACTGTGCGCAGCCAGCCATACAATCGGAATTAGGTACTTCCTCCGTCCGAAAATACTTGTCGGAGAAATGCATAAAAATGAATGTATCTAGACCTAAAATACATCTAGATACATCCATTTCTCCGACGAGTATTTCCGGACGGAGGGAGTATGATTTATTGTTATGTACCAAGAATTGTGGTTTCTGTTGAGTTGGGAGCAGCGCCTAGGCTAGTTTAATCAGTCGTAGTACTAACTTAGATGTTAAATAGAGTTCCTATTTTGAAAGTATCTTGGTCGCAGAACTTCCATTTCGGTAGCTTCATATCTAAGACTCATATCATATCAAGGTGTGAGAACTGAAAACATAATTTACATCAACACATTATGTTTCTGAGTACAAGAATGGTAATGAAGCATGCGTCTCTCTTCCGTTTCCGCCCACATCTAAGAGCATCTCCAACAGACGTCGAACGCGGCGCGCGAAAAAACAGTTTTAGCGCTACCATCGCTTTGTTTAGCGGCCATACTTCCGGCTCCAAAGAGTTGCGTAAATGCAGCGCGTGCTGGCCATTTCCAAAGCGCCAGAAAATACAGCACGCGCGCTCATTCTACAAACTAAAAATGTAGGCATTGGAAGCATAGATTACATAGATTTTAAACGATACAAAGGTATTTTACATCCGAAACATAGATTGCATAAATAAAAACGACAAACGATAAAAAAACATAGATTGCATAGAAAAACTACTCTAAGTCGCTATCATCATCACCATTATCATCCTCGGCGGTGTCGTGCGAGGTTTCTAGCCAGATGTCCAGCCACCGATCATCGTCCGGCGTGAAGAACGACTGCCCACCTGCCGAACGAGGTCGGATCACGCGATTCGCCAACGCCTACCGCCGATGTTCGCCCAACCGCGCCTCGCGCTTTCGCGTGTCCTCCTTGCGGCGCCTTGCCCAAGAGGGCTCGCTCAGAGGCGACGCCCTCCGGTGGCGCTGGCGCCACTCCGCTATGACCCGCCGCCCTCCTCTGGCGACGAGGAGGCGGCGTTGCCGCTCGGCGTGTTCGCGACGGTCTTCCGCCGTGTTCGAGCGAGGCGGCGGGCGGTTGAGCGCTTTGCTGGAGCGTGTATACATCTTGGAAGTTCATCTGGCCGCGCGGCCGGCCTAGGCGCCACGCCGCCGCGTCGTACGCGTGGGCGGCCTCGCGCGTCGTCCCGTACATGCCAAGGCTGAGCCGGAGATCGCCGGAGCGTATCTCCACGTAGTAGCCGCCGTTGGGGCGCATGCGGACGCCGCGGTAGCCGGACGCTCCTCGGCGGCGCGGCGGCATGGCAGCGCGTCGGTGGCGGGGCGCTGGAGCGGCGCGTGGCAGAGAGGGAGAGGAAGAGGATAAGAGGAAGCGTGGAGAAGGCGCATGGCGCGCGCCGCACTTTTATAGACGCGCCAGAAGCGGTGCGCAAAATATAACGCGCGAGCTGGCGCCTTTCAGCATAAGCGGTTTCAGCGAAGTTTCCCTTGACAGGAGCGCTGACAAAACGCCCAGCGCTAAAGCTGGGTTTACCGCGCGCGTTGTTTGGCGCGGCCGTTGGAGATGCTCTAATATGCCATAGCATCTCTCTTTAGATTTCCGGCTTCTCTAGAGTAATTAAATGCTTACAACAATAATCCTTTGCGGATTAATGTCTAAAGGAGCATTACTGGGCCAGGACATATCTCCATTATGCACTCGTATGAAATATGAATAACACAATCAGCAACATATATACACGTTAACTTATTTGGGAACTGGCCGGGTAGTGTGAAGACTTCACTCTGACAATGAGACATCTTGGAGATATCTGAACAAATGGAGCGTGGAGATGGCTCCGCTCCTAGCGCCCCTCCCGCTTCCCTAGCTCCCCTCTCCACCAGCCCCGCCGCCGTCGACTCCACGCCGTAGCCCTCATCCCTCGCTCTGCCATGCCCTCCCCCCACCCACCCGGCCTCCTTTCGGCGGCGGCCCGCTGGTCCGACTCCGGGTCCGACAGTGCGGCTCCCTCTCGTTCCTACCACACGTCGCTCGCATCCCACCGCCGGCTCTGCCCATCCATGACGGCGTCGTTCCAGCGCGGCGCCCGGCGGCCCCAGGCTGCCCGCCTCCGCCCTCGCCGGAGGTGCACTGCGTCTCGCTGGAGCCTCGGTGGACGCCGACGGCTACCAGCAGCAGCGCGCGAGAACCGGCGTCGGCCTCGCTGCGAGCTGCCTTGGAGCCCGTCGCCAGCGGCGCCAGCGCAACCCATCCTCAAGAGCTAGCTGGCTCTGTTTCACTGCCTCGACCCCGTCACGCGTCGCGATTGCACCAACGACATTCGCTGCGGTGCCTCATCTCCGCCACGACTCCGTGGCTGTGACGACTTCCATCGCCAGACCGGGCGCTGTTCCACCCACCGCCGAAGGGCTGCCGAGCACCCCCACCCCCACCGCCGCTGCGGATCGCCGCCAGAAACCGGCTCTGCCCGGACTCCGGTTGCAGGTCGCCCCCAACCACCGCCCTAGCCCGGTCGCGCCACGTGAACGCCACGAACCAAATACAAGATCATCATACCGCCAAGACCGCTGAGATGGAGGAGGCGGATGTCGTGGAATTGTCACGGCAGATGTCCTAAGTGTCAGGACTTAGTCGCGAGGCCAACGCATCTATGTGGTAGCTTGAGAGGGGTTGATCGGGACGAAAGACGCAACACGCAAGACAAGGATTTTAGACAGCTCCGGGCCCCGGGAAACATCATCCGATAATAACCCTACATGCTGTTTGTGGCTAGGTCTCATTATGATCATGAGAGAGTCACCGGTAAGCCGACTCTTTGTGTCTAGCCGTAGAGATTGTTTTTCTGTTGCTTGTCCCTCTTTGGGGAGCCCTGCCCCTCCTTATATAAGTTAGAGGGGCGGGTTACATGTGGAGTCCAAATAGGATTAGGACTAGCCTATCTTGTACTACAAGCCGGATACAAGTCCGGGTCTTGATTCCTTGCAAGAGAGATATTCCTCACGCCTTTCCTCTTAAGCCGGCCTATCATAACATAAGCCGGCCTTCTGGGCCTTGAGCCTCCTGGGCCCCCGGGTCTTGTCGCTCCTCTGATCCGCTTGCCAGGTCACCCATAAGTCGCCAGGATCGGGCGGGTCACTTAGTGAGTCGCCAAGTCCGGCCGGGTTATACTTCCGGCCGGGTTACACCGCGGGGTATATCCCTGACATTAGCCCCCAAGTTTAGCTTGGATTTATCCATGGTAAACTTATGCTTCAAAATAAACACAAGAACAAATTTTGAGAGGTTGTGCTCCAGGTTAAGAATTCTTGTAAACCGGCACCTGAACATCCTTAAGTCCTCGTCATTTCCTTCTTCTAGAAAATCCGGGTAAATAGACCAGCTTCACAATTAATTTGCTTGTAGAAGAAATATTGTAAACAAATAATCCATTTGAGTCGGCTTCCAAAGCGCCGGCTTAAAAAATATAGGTCTTGATACACTCATCTGATTTTCAACAGTCTTTAAGATGTAGATCTTGACTATTTATAATTTCCAAAATCTCCGGTTTATATAAGACTGATGATTTCGAGTCATAATTGTTGTTGACACCAGGTCATGTAATTGATCTTCCTGATTTACTCAAAGGTGAGAATTTTGAAGATGTTCCCTCTTTATATGCATAATACCTATAGCCCCCAAGTCTTAAGAGGAGAACATAGTGATAACTTAAGACTTGCTTCAATATAAGTGTTGCAACCTTGAAGAAATCCGGGTTATTCATCTCAATCATTAGTCATAAAACTGAATATTCCACATATGTAGCCCCCAAGTGTCGGGTTGTCATGCTTGCAGCAACCTGGGACTTGTAATTGCCTTATGCTCGTAAAATTTCAACCAGTGTAGCCCCCAAGGGCCGGGTCATTATGCAATAATGAGCAGGGACTTCATAAATATGATCATGTAGACTTGAACAACAACATGTAGTCCCCAAGGACCGGCTTAGTAAGATAATACTGAGCTGGGACTTTATATATACTTCATTGAAAATAATATCATATGATGTAATCCTCACCATGGGGCTCGAACCAACGTCCATAAGGTTAAGAGCTTTGTACTCTACCAACTGAGTAGTGGACCTTTCAATATAATGGATTAAGACTTGTGTACCTTGAATTGTTGACAGGAGCAATTGGTAGCCCCCAAGGGCCGGCTTATTACGATGTGATGAGTCGGGTCTTCAATAAAGGTGAGCAAACAATGACTTTGCATTAGCCCCCAAGTGTCATGGTGCATGCTTGCAGCGACATGAGACTTGCACATTTGATGTAATCTCAATTTAAATAATGTAGCCCCCAAGTGCTGGGTCGTAAGCCTGCAGCGACTCGGGACTATTCCTTCAATTGTAGAATAAATCATATCCATTAGTAAAATAATAGCCATTGCGCTAAAACGACTTTGAATACCTCAATCATAACATTGGTTGTTGATAATCACAATAGAAATCCAGCCATGTTGGCTAATCAAGATTTGAATAATATAATCCGGTATAAAAACCTCAATCATTCAATATCATCATGAAAATCCAGCCAGTTTTGGCTATTAAAGATTTGAATACCTCATCGGTTGACAAGTAAATCCGGAGTTTAAATACCTGGCGGCTCTTGGCCGATGCGCATTCATTGTAACCTGGTGGCATATAGCCTTTGAGAAAATCAAGAATTAATAACCCTTTTGAAACATCAATTTCAATCTTTGATGATGGGCTTGAACTTGATCATTTATGTAAGCCATAGCTCTGTAGATCCTGCACAGAGTTTTAAACAACATACGCCCTGGCGACTTAATGTCAAAGCGAGGGCGGGTAACCACCCAAATATAGTCTTATCCTGCACACAAGTAAATCACAAGATCCCTATGATCCTTTGAATGATACCGCCGGTTTATGTGACCCAGACAGTGAAGTTGATAACTCAACTCTGTAAGAGCCGGCACATATGATATTTTTTATGTGCTGACAACTTTATTGATCAAGGTTAAGCCGGTGGAATCAAAGCCACTCCCTAGATGCTTTCAAATATGATCAAAAGAGTCTCAAGACAAAATCAAATAACTGCGATCGCAAAAAACTGTACAAGAAGCAGACAAAATTTTGAGGCTTCTGATTCGAATACGATCAGTAAACCGTTCCAAAGGGGTTAAGCTAAGATTCGAATACAATCATATAGCCCCCAGTGGCTTTGGCGATGCCGATCAAGAGGGTATCGACAGCTATGTTCTCTTTGGTTCGAATACGACCTATGTTTGAACAGGAAGCCCCCAAATGACCTTAAGAGTTGTTTAGCAACGCTGATTCGAATATGATCCACGTCGATTCCCAAAGGGGTTGAGCTATGATTCGGATACAATCAAGAAGCCCCCAAGTGGGTTCGGCAGTTTGCCAATCAAAAGGGTATCGACAACTATGTTCTCTTTGGTTCGAATACGACCTATGTTTGAACAGGAAGCCCCCAAGTGACCATATAAGTTTTGGCATTGCGCCGATCAAGAGGGTACTGATAGCTATGCTCGATGAGCAGGAAGCCCCCAAGTGATCATAATAAGATAAGCCGTAAGGCAGGATACCCAAGTTTGAACCGCACATCATGGTAGCAAGTTCTTTCGGCAACCTTTAATTTTTCTTAGAACTCGAACTTGCGAGAGATTAATTCTTTTTAAACCGGAACTTAAAACCGGATTTGAAAGCTTCAAAAATTTGTAAGAGACAAATTTACCTTGAGCCGGATATTGAACCGGATTTGAGAGCTTCAGTGCTTTGTGGGAGAAAGATGTCTCTTGAACCGGATTTTAAACCAAAATCCTTATTCTGAGCCGGAAATCTTCTGATGGCTTTTTAAATTTTCATCGATCTAGCAGTAATCTCCGGGGCCGGGTTATTTTTCCCTTCAATGACCCGGAGTTCTTGAATTTATTGAAACCGGCTAACTTTGCCGAGTCATATCATTGTAGCCCCCGAGTCTCAAGAGGACTCGAGGAGTTGGCTTGATATTCTCCATATTTGACCATAACAGAAAGGTGTATATCATCGGCGCTGATAGCGCGATGTGAATCCACAGAAGGTTGAGGTGACTGCGGCGGGTTATAAATGGTCCCGTATGAGCCGTGTCAGCAACTCGGCCAATGGTTCCTTCCAACTGGTTGTTTGAAGTTAACAAAACCGTAGTGGCGGCGACTTGTGCACCTACCCATTGAGCCATCCAGTGCATACGGCGGCTGATAATATATGATAATTTGCCTCCAATTTGTTGGAAGAAAACCGGGCTTTCCAAGTAGTGACTTACTCATACTCAATAAACAGCTCATCCAGAAAAGGGTGGCCCGTTGTATTGATGTAGACCAGGCCGCGAGAGACGGTCGGTAAAGACGACCGCCGCAGCAGAGGCGGCTCAGATAGATGAATCGACCGCGGTGCTGTAAACCGGCGCAGGCGAGTCAACCACATCGTTTTGATGTAGTGAACAATTGTCCTGCATCAACAATATTGTAGACCAAGGCAAAGATAAACTGCTCTTTGACAAAAATAATATGTGCCAATAAAATATATTTAAAACGGATATCACCTGATGTATCAGGCCCGAAATAATCAACCATGAAGCTGATGATCACTAGGTTAGGTTGAAGTCGCTCACGGGTGAACCGGCCGCGACGTGGTAAACCGGTGCGGACGGATGCGTCGGCCGCGACGCTTGTAAGCTGGCGCGGACAGGCGAGTTGTCCGTGGCGTTGTAACGCGGTGCGGACAGGCAAGTTGTCCTCCTCATTGTAAGCCGGCGTGGTCGCGAGAGACGGCCACGACATTGTAAACCGGCGTGGTCGCGAGAGATGGCCACGGCGTTGTAAGCCGGTACGGGAGTCCGTTGAGTAACGACGACCACCTGTGCCAAAAGGTGTTGGCGTGCCTCAATCTCCGCGGTATAATATCACTTTTTGTCATAAATAATTACCCTACATAAACAATATTGCAGACTAAGGCAAAGATAAACATGTTCTTTGACAAAAACAACATGTCTCGCTTAATCGAAGCAGCAGAGGCGAGGCCGGCTGAAGGCCGTGGGGGTCCTAACCGCGGTTCTAGCGGCTAGGCGGCTCGCGGCAGCATGGGACCGAGGCGACTTGCTGCAAGACACTGCGACAGAGCGACGAGGCAAGGCAGTTTACGGCCAGCAATGACAGCGGGGGCGGCTTAACGGTGGATAGTGGTGGCCAAGCTTGGAAGTGGCGGCTCGTTGATGACGCCAGTGAAGGAAGGCACCAGCCTGGATGGCGGCTGGCGCAGGGCGAGGCGACGCGCGGGGCGTGGAAGGACCCCGTGGGCGGCCCGAGCAGCGAGCCGGCGAGCGTGGTAATGGTTTGTAGGGGGCGGCTCGACGCCACATTGGAAGGGCGCCTAGGCCGGGTCAACTCGGCACTGCTGAAATTGAGGAGGCATCCGACGAGGTGAGACATTGGCTTGACGAGGGACCGTAAGCAACGGATTTGATGCAGAGGCGGCTCAGTAAGGCATGGCCATGGCGACTCAGCAGTAGTGGTTGGCAGATGCAGTACGTAGACATACCACTGGTGGTCCTCCCGTAAGATGTGCTAGTATGGTAACTAGACTTTGGATTTGTTGGATGCATATAGACGTAGCACTGATGGTCCTCCCGTGAATTGTGCTGCTAGATTCCCCTGTTTGACTAACCTCGGTAGATGTTTCATTGACCTGGCCCTGTTTTGCTTCGTACACGCAATGATGGCAGTAGCAAAAAAGAGCGCCCGGCTCCTAAGTAAAGAAACAGAGATTTGTAGCCGCGGTTGATCACACGCGACATTGCATCCCAGTTTTGACCAGCATGCTGCTGCCCTACTGCGACGCAAATTTTGCCTCTGCCCTTGTGGTTGCGGAGATTCGGCTTACATGGCGTGCCAGAACCGGCCAGACCGGTGACTCAGCAAAGGCGATAGACTCTGAGGGTTTTTAGATTTTGAGGCCTGGGGGTCGTTCCCGTGAGGTGCTCCAGCATTGATCTCCTGGTCTCATTGTTTGTTTCAACTTTCCCATGCAAGTTGACTTGCCTTTTGGTGTTTGATGTACGAGTCCATTTCGGGACTTGATTTTTCCAACCGCAACTGAATAGGAGCGGCTCGCGGTTTGACAGCGGCCACTTTGATGGACAAACGACTGCCGCCTTGGTGATTTTCACACCATGGAAAATCCTGTTGGTCCAGACTTCTAGCAGTAGCAGTAGCGCCTCCAAAATCAATCTGGCCCTAGATCAACAGATCGCTATGGCACCTGGGGCCGCGCAAAGATGAAACCCTAATTTTTCCTGAACTTAAATCTCGTAGCCCTAGCTCCACAGTTTAACCAGCGAAATTAACTGATCCGGCCGGCGACGAAATTCTTAAAGAGTTCAGCAACTGTTCCGTGCCAGGTTATCTCGCTTGATTGTTCTGTGACTACTCTTCTCCATCTGAGCAATCGCAAGCTTCTCGATCCCTAGGAGAGATCCCTTCAAGAACTCAACACCACCGTGTGCAAGCCCCACGGTGGGCGCCAACTGTCGTGGAATTGTCACGGCAGATGTCCTAAATGTCAGGACTTAGTCGCGAGGCCAACGCATCTATGTGGTAGCTTGAGAGGGGTTGATCGGGACGAGAGACGCAACACGCAAGACAAGGATTTAGACAGCTTCGGGCCCCGGGAAACATCATCCGATAATAACCCTACATGCTGTTTGTGGCTAGGTCTCATTATGATCATGAGAGAGTCACTGGTAAGCCGGCTCTTTGTGTCTAGCCGTAGAGATTGTTTTTCTGTTGCTTGTCCCTCTTTGGGGAGCCCTGCCCCTCCTTATATAAGTTAGAGGGGCGGGTTACATGTGGAGTCCAAATAGGATTAGGACTAGCCTATCTTGTACTACAAGCCGGATACAAGTCCGGGTCTTGATTCCTTGTAAGGGAGATATTCCTCACGCCTTTCGTCTTAAGCCGGCCTATCATAACGTAAGTCGGCCTTCTGGGCCTTGAGCCTCCTGGGCCCCCGGGTCTTGTCGCTCCTCTGATCCGCTTGCCAGGTCACCCATAAGTCACCAGGATCGGGCGGGTCACTTAGTGAGTCGCCAAGTCCGGCCGGGTTATACTTCCGGCCGGGTTACACCGCGGGGTATATCCCCGACAGCGGAGGAGGTGCTCAGCCGGGCGATGGTGGCCACCATCACTGGGACTCGTCCCCAGGTGTCCGCCGCCGACGTCGCTGAGCTCCTCTGCTCCACGTTCAGCTTTGAAGAAGGCGACTTCACCACCCACCTCCACAAGCCTGAAGATTTCCTGATCATCTTCGGCTCCCGCGCCTCCAAGGACTGCATGAACGGCGACCACTACATCCGCTGCCCGCGCTTCTCACTGTCGCTTCGCCCATGGTGCAAACTTGCCCACGCCGGCTCCGGTGGGTTTGAATACCGCGTCGAGCTCGAGCTACGCGGCATCCCCGCCCATGCCTGGCACTTAGCGACGGCGGAGCACATCCTCGGGACCGGTGTCTGGATTGAGCGCCTCCACCCGCAGACGCGCTCCCGCGCCGACCTGGCCACATTCCGCCTCTCCGGGCGGGCGCACGACCCTGCCGACATTCGCCGCGCTGCGACGCTGGAGATCGTCGAGGTCACTCCGGGACACACCGCCTCCTCCGCCCCCACTGTCACCACCCTCACGTATCCAATCGCCCTCGCCCGATCCGTCGTCGACCGAGCTCGCGCCCCCACCGGTCATGCGGCTCGCCCAGATGGGGCGGGTGACGGGCGCGCGGCGGCTGATGGCGACGCCGATGCCGGTCAGGGCCCCGGACGCGGCCGTTCGCGCCGCCGCGGCCGCAAGTGCCGCCGCACTGCCGCTGCTCCGGAGGGACGTGCCGACGGCATGGCTGTCGACGATGCCGGCTGGATGCACCGCGCTGACGGCCTCGCCGTTGCCAATTGCTGGCCCGGAGTCTGCACAGCCGTGCGCGCAGACACACCGCCGCCCGTACCGTCGCCTGCCCGGTGCATGGACGCCTGGCCCACCGCTTGCACCCAGGGCCAACCCCCTCGTCACAAAGCTAAAAGAGGAAATATGGGAGGAAAGAAAAACTGCGAAAGAAAGGAGGCTGTGCTAGCCAAGGCTGCTGCGGCAGCAGATCCCAGGCCGGCAGGATCGCCTCAGCGGGAGACCGTGCATGTCGCTGCCCCTGCTGGCCCCCAACCACTGGTGCCAACTCCCCCGACAAGATCGCCTCAGCGGGAGGACATGCATGTTGCCGCCCCATCTGGCCCCCAACTGCTGGCGCCAATCCTCCCCACCTCTGATGCCGGGCCAGACGCGGCCCCGTCACATGTGTCGCCTAGCGACCTAGTGGGCGCGGCGACTGATGTTGAGCCCACCTGCAGCGAGGTCCCGGACTCCCAACCAATGGTGCCGCCCGTCGCCACAGTGGATGATGATCCTTTGTCGGGACAAAGTGTCACTTTGTGCGCGTCAGCGCCTGCCGCCGCTGTACCACATGCTGACCTATCCGCGCGGGCGAATGCGTGTGATTTCCAACCGGGTGCCGCCCTGCCGCCAACCCATGGCTTGTTGATTGCTCCCATTGCTGATGCGCCTGATTGCCAGCCCGCAAGCCCTACAGCGGCCCACACCAAGCTGCAGATCCTCCAAAGGCCCCAAAACCTGGACTCTCCCAGGCCATCGCCCTCCAGCCCTTTAGCTGACGGCCCATCGGATGAAGATGTGATCCAGACGACAATGCCCACCATCAAAAGTGCGACACGCTTCGCGTCCCCCCTGTCACGCTCCGCCGCAGCCGCCCGTGTGCTCCCTCGACAAGCTCCTGGACCCTTGGCGACTTCCTCGCCGCGGCCACCAGGCAGCTCAGCTCAGTCCTCCCCACTCTGGGCCGTAAACCGAGAAGACAGCCACTGAGCTTTGCCCAACCTCGGCGCGGGCGC
This sequence comes from Aegilops bicornis, assembly GCA_021605145.1. Classification (NCBI taxonomy): domain Eukaryota; kingdom Viridiplantae; phylum Streptophyta; class Magnoliopsida; order Poales; family Poaceae; genus Aegilops; species Aegilops bicornis. Next base: position 126,108,937 of record CM038673.1, on the reverse strand, counting down.
TCAGCCACCGCGGCCAAGACGAAGACCGGGGCACCGCCCACTGCCAAACGCCGCGCGCATGTGCAAATACTACGCACGCTCGGCATCGTCGGTGTGGATCAGGCGATCACCTAGGAAGCCATGAAAGCATACGATGACGTCTTTGCTGCGCCGATCCCCAAGACTGTCCTTGCGGCCATTGCGACTCTAGTTGGGCGAGAGCTCCCTGCCGACCCCTCTGTCGCACCGGTTACTACGGTCATCACTGGCAGGCCGATCGAGGCCTAGCCGTGCGCTTGTGCCCCCTGTGTCGATCATGCTTTTATGGATTATGGCCTGAAGATTATAGTCTGGAATGTGCGTGGACTGAAAACCCGCGCTCGGCGCATCGCCATTCGCTCACTGATTGTTTCTATCGACGCGTCGATCGTCTGCTTCCAAGAAACCAAGATGGAGTTCATCCACATGTCCACTGTCCTTGAAACGCTTGGTTCGGACTTCGATGACTATGTTTACCTGCCGGCGATCGGCACTCACGGCGGTATTCTGCTGGCCTGGAAGAGCAGGATGGTGAATGTTGACAATCACATGTTCAGCCCCAACACGCTCACTATCCAAGTTTCGACTCCATCGAGCGTTGATGCCCCCTAGTGGCTGACCATTGTATATGGGCCGCAGCAGGACCATGAGAAGATCGCGTTTCTTCAGGAAATCCGCGACGTCCGTGCCAACTGCGCCGGTCCTTGGATGCTTTGCGGGGACTTCAACTTGATCTATCGAGACGAAGACAAGAACAACGGGAACATCAACAGACGCATGATGGGGCGCTTCCGTCGTGTTATCAACGACCTCGCGCTTAAGGAGGTTTACCTTAATGGTCGGCGATACACATGGTCAAATGAGCAGACCCCGCCCACACTGGTTCACCTTGACCGTGTACTCTGCACCGCGGATTGAGAGGAGTGGCACGGCGAGTGCCACCTTCGCTGCCTCGCCTCGGTTGTATCCGATCACAGCCCGCTCATGCTAGACTGCTCGCCCTTGTCCCCGGTGCACCGGCGCTTCCAATTCGAGGAGTATTGGATGCGCATTGCAGGCTTCCAAGACGTGGTTGCAGTTTCTTGGATTTCGGTGGACGACCCAAGCCCGTTCCGCCGCATAATGCTGTTGGGGAACATAGCAGAAATTCAAAATTTTCCTATGTGTCACCAAGATCTATCTATGGAGAAACCAGCAACGAGGGGAAGGAGAGTGCATCTACATACCCTTGTAGATCGCTAAGCTGAAGCGTTCAAGTGAACGGTGTTGATGGAGTCTTACTCGCCGTGATTCAGATCACCGCTGATCCTAGTGCCGAACGGACGGCACCTCCGCGTTCAACACACGTACAGCCGGTGGCGTCTCCCATGCCTTGATCCAGCAAGGAGAGAGAGGAGAGGTTGAGGAAGACTCCATCCAGCAGCAGCACAACGGCTTGGTGGTGGTGGAGGAGCGTGGCAATCCTGCAGGGCTTCGCCAAGCACCTGCGGGAGAGGAGGAGGTGTCACGGGAGGGAGGGATGTGCCAGGGACTCAGGTGTGGCTTCCCCTCCCTCCCCTCCACTATATATAGGTGCAAGAGAGGGGGGGAGGGCCCTTGCCCCTTCCTCCAAGGAAGGGGTGCGGCCAAGAGGGGGGGAGGAGTCCATCCTCCCCAAGGCACCCTTGAGGTGCCTTCCCCTATGGACTCTTCCCTTTTCTTATATCTTGGCGCATGGGCCTCTTGGGGCTGGTGCCCTTGGCCCATATAGGCCAAGGCGCACCCCTACATCCCATGTGGCCCCCGGCAGGTGGACCCCAGTGGACCCCGGACCCCTTTCGCACTCCCGGTACAATACCGATAACGCCAAACTTTTCCTACGACCAAAATAAGACTTCCTATATATAAATCTTTACCTCCGGACCATTCTCGAACTCCTCGTGACGTCCGGGATCTCATCCGTACTCCAAACAACATTCGGTAACCACATACAAACTTCCTTTATAACCCTAGCGCCATCGAACCTTAAGTGTGTAGACCCTACGGGTTCGGGAACCATCTTGAGACATGACCGAGGCGTTCTCCGGTCAATAACCAACAGCGGATCTGGATACCCATGTTGGCTCCCACATGTTCCACGATGATCTCATCGGATGAACCATGATGTCAAGGACTCAATCGATCCCGTATACAATTCCCTTTGTCTAGCGGTATTGTACTTACCCGAGATTCGATCGTCGATATCCGATACCTTGTTCAATCTCGTTACCGGCAAGTCTCTTTACTCGTTCCGTAACACATCATCCCGTGATCAACCCCTTGGTCACATTGTGCACATTATGATGATGTCCTACCGAGTGGGCCCAGAGATACCTCTCCGTCACACGGAGTGACAAATCCCAGTCTCGATTCGTGCCAACCCAACAGACACTTTCGGAGATACCTGTAATGCACCTTTATAGCCACCCAGTTACATTGTGACGTTTGGTACACCCAAAGAATTCCTACGGTATCCGGGAGTTGCACAATCTCATGGTCTAAGGAAAAAAACTTGACATTAGAAAAGCTTTAGCATACGAACTACACGATCTTTGTGCTAGGCTTAGGATTGGGTCTTGTCCATCACATCATTCTGCCAATGATGTGATCCCGTTATCAACGACATCCAATGTCCATGGTCGTGAAACCGTAACCATCTATTGATCAACGAGCTAGTTAACTAGAGGCTTACTAGGGACATGGTGTTGTCTATGTACCCACACATGTATCTGAGTTTCCTATCAATACAATTATAGCATGGATAATAAACGATTATCATGAACAAGGAAATATAATAATAACTAATTTATTATTGCCTCTAGGGCATATTTCCAACAGTCTCCCACTTGCACTAGAGTCAATAATCTAGTTCACATCGCCATGTGATTAACACTCACAGGTCACATCGCCATGTGACCAACATCCAAAGAGTTTACTAGTGTCATTAAACTAGTTCACATCATCATGTGGTTAAGACTCAATGAGTTCTGGGGTTTGATCATGTTTTGCTTGTGAGAGAGGTTTTAGTCAACGGATCTGAACCTTTCAGATTCGTGTGTGCTTTGCAAATTTCTAGGTCATATTATAAATGGTGCTTCCACGCTCCATTTGAAACTATTCCAAATGGTTGCTCCACTATACGTATCCGGTTTGCTATTCAGAGTCATTCGGATAGGTGTCAAAGCTTGCATCAACGTAACCCTTTACGCCGAACTCTTTATCACCTCCATAATCGAGAAACATGTCCTTATTTACTCCAAGGACAATTTTGATCGCTGTCCAATGATCCCCATTCCTGGATCATTCTTGTACCCCTTGACTGACTCATGGCAAGGCACACTACCCCACCGGAACACAGCATAGCATACTATAGAGCCTACGTCTAAAGCATAGGGGACGACCTTCGTCCTTTCTCTCTTTTCTGCCGTGGTCGAGATTTAAGTCTTAACTTCATACCTTACATCTCAGGCAAGAACTCCTTCTTTGACGGATCCATCTTGAACACCTTCAAGATCATGTCAAGGTATATGCTCATTTGAAAGTATCATTTAGCGTTTTCGATCTGTTCTCATAGATCTTGATGCTCAATGTTTAAGCAGCTTAATCCAGGTTTTCACTTGAAAAACACTTTTCAAATAACCCTATATGCTTTACCGAAAATTCTTCATCATTTCTGATCAACAATATGTCAACGACATATACTCATCGGAACTTCTATAGTGCTCCCACTCACTTCTTTGGAAATACAAGTTTCTCATAAACTTTGTATAAACCCAAAATCTTTGATCATCCTATCAAAGTGCATATTCCAACTGCGAGATGCTTACTCCAGTCCTTAGAAGGATCGCTAGAGCTAGCATACCTTTTAGCATCCTTAGGATCGACAAAACTTTTCTGATTGTATCACATACAACCTTTCCTTACGAAAACTGGTAAGGAAACTCGTTTTGACATCCATCTGCCAGATTTCATAAATGCATCTTGTGCTAACATGATTCCGACGGACTTTAAGCATCGCTATGGATGAGAAAATCTCATCGCAGTCAACTCCTTGAACTTGTGAAAAACTCTTCGCCACAAGTCAAGCTTCATAGACGGTGACATTACCGTCCTTGTCCGTCTTTTCCTTAAAGATCCATTTATCTCAATGGCTCGCTGATCATCGGGCAAGTCCACCAAAGTCCACGCTTTGTTATGATACCTGGATCCTATCTCGGATTTCAGGGCTTCTAACCATTTGTCGGAATTTGGGCCCACCATTGCTTCTCCAGAGCTCGTAGGTTCATTGTTGTCTAGCAACATGACCTTCAAGATGTGATTGCGTACCACTCAAGTAGTACGCATCCTTTTCACCCTACGAGGTACGTCAGTGACTTGATCCGAAACTTCATGATCACTATCATAAGCTTCTACTTCAATTGGTGTAGGTGCCACGGGAACAACTTCCCGAGCCCTGCTACACACTAGTTGAAGTGATGGTTCAATAACCTCATCAAGTCTCCACCATCCTCCCACTCAATTTTCCGAGACAAACTTTTCCTCGAGAAAGGACCCGATTCAAGAAACAGTCCCTATTGCTTTCGGATCTGAATTAGGAGGTATACCCAACTGTTTTGGGTGTCCTATGAAGATGCATTTTATCCGCTTTGGGTTCGAGCTTATCAACCTGAAACTTTTCCACATAAGCGTCGCAGCCCCAAACTTTTAAGAAACGACAACTTAGGTTTCTCCAAACGGTGTCGTCTCAACGGAATTACGTGGTGCCCTATTTAAAGTGAATGTGGTTGTCTCTAATGCCCAACCCATAAACGATAGTGGTAATTCGATGAGAGACATCATGGTACGCACCATATCCAATAGGGTGCAACTATGATGTTCGGACACACCATCAAACTATGGCGTTCAGCGGTATTAATTGTGAAACAATTTCCACAATGTCTTAATTGCGTACAAAGCTCGTAACTCAGATACTCATTTATATGATCATATCATAGACATTTTATCCTCTTGTCACGATGATCTTCAACTTCACTCTGAAATTACTTGAACCATTCAATAATTCAGACTTGTGTTGCATCAAGTAAATATACTCAACATATACTCGAATCATCTGTGAAGTAAGAACATAACGATATTCACTGCATGCCTCAGCACTCATTGGACTGCACACATCAAAATGTGTTACTTCAAAAAGTTGCTATCTTGTTCCATCTTACTGAAACGAGGCTTTTCAGTCATCTTGCCCATGTGGTATGATTTGCATATCTCAAGTGATTCAAAATCAAGTGAGTCCAAACGATCCATCTGCATGGAGTTTCTTCATGCGTATACACCAATAGACATGGTTCGCATGTCTCAAACTTTTCCAAAACGAGTGAGTCCAAAGATCCATCAACATGGAGCTTCTTCATGCATTTTATACCAATATGACTTACATGGCAGTGCCACAAGTAAGTGGTATTATCATTACTATCTTATATCTTTTGGCATGAAAATGTGTATCACTACGATCGAGATTCAATAAGCCATTCCTTTAGGTGCAAGACCATTGAAGGTATTATTCAAATAAACAGAGTAACCATTATTCTCCTTAAATGAATAACCGTATTGCGATAGACATAATCCAATCATGTCTATGCTCAACGCATAAACACCAAATGCAATTATTTAGGTTTAACACCAATCTCGTTGGTAGAGGGAGCGTCATGATGCTTGATCACATCAAGCTTGGAAAAACTTCCAACACATATCGTCAGCTCACCTTTAGCTAGTCTCCGCTTATTCCGTAGCTTTTATTTCGAGTTACTATCACTTAGCAACCGAACCGGTATCTAATACCTGGTGCTACTAGGAGTACTAGTAAAGTACACATTAACATAATGTATATCCAATATACTTCTATCGACCTTGCCAGCCTTCTCATCTACCAAGTATCTAGGGTGGTTCCGCTCAAAGGTCCGCTCCTCTCATTACGTAAGCACTTAGTCTCGGGTTTGGGTTCAACCTTGGGTTTCTTCACTAGAGCAGCAACTGTTTTGCCGCTTCATGAAGTATCCCTTGTTGCCCTTGCCCTTCTTGAAACTAGCGGTTTTACCAACCATCAACAATTGATGCTCCTTCTTGATTTCTAGTTTCAATTGTCAAACATCACGAATACCTCAAGGATCATCATATCTATCCCTGATATGTTATAGTTCATCACGAGGCTCTAGCAGCTTGGTGGCAATGACTTTGGAGAAACATCACTATCTCATCTGGAAGATTAACTCCCACTCGATTCAAGTGATTGTTGCACTTAGACAATCTGAGCACAAGCTCAACGATTGAGCTTTTCTCCCTGAGTTTGCAGGCTAAGAAAATCGTCGGAGGTCTCATACCTCTTGACGTGGGCACGAGCCTGAAATCCTAATTTCAGCCCTCGAAACATCTCATATGTTCCGCGACATTTCGAAAACGTCTTTCGTGCCTCAACTCTAAACCGCTTAATCGAACTATCACGTAGTTATCAAAGCGTGTATGTCCGATGTTCGCAACATCCACAAACGATGTTTGGGGTTCAGCACACCGAGCGGTGCATTAAGGACATAAGCTTTCTCTGTCCGCATAATCGCTACTTTCAACTTTCAACTATATTTTCTCTAGGAACATATCTAAACAAAGGAACTAAAGTGCGAGCTTACGACATAATTTGCAAAAGGTCTTTTGACTATGTTCAAGATAATTAAGTTCATCTTATGAACTCCCACTCGAATAGACATCCCTCCGGGTCATCTAAGTGATTACATGATCCGAGTCAACTAGGCCGTGTCCAATCATCACGTGAGACGGACTAGTCATCATCGGTGAACATCTTCATGTTGATCGTATCTACTATACGACTCATGCTCGACCTTTCGGTCTCTTGTGTTCCGAGGCCATGTCTGTACATGCTAGGCTCGTCAAGTTAACCCTAAGTGTTTCGCGTGTGTAAATCTGTCTTACACCCGTTGTATGTGAACGTAAGAATTCATCACACCCGATCATCACGTGGTGCTTAGAAGCGACGAACTTTAGCAACGGTGCATAGTTAGGGGAGAACACTTCTTGAAATTGTTGTAAGGGATCATCTTATTTACTACCGTCGTTCTAAGTAAACAAGATGCATAAACATAATAAACATCACATGCAATTATATAGTAGTGACATGATATGGCCAATATCATATAGCTCCATTGATCTCCATCTTCGGCTCCATGATCATCATCGTCACCGGCATGACATCATGATCTCCATCATCATGATCTCCATCATCGTGTCTTCATGAAGTTGTCTCGCCAACTATTACTTCTACTACTATGGCTACCGGTTAGCAATAAAGTAAAGTAATTACATGGCGTTGTTTAATGACACGCAGGTCATACAATAAATAAAGACAACTCCTATGGCTCCTGCCGGTTGTCATACTCATCGACATGCAAGTCGTGAATCCTATTACAAGAACATGATTAATCTCATACATCACATATCATTCATCACATTCTTCTTGGCCATATCACATCACATAGCATACCCTGCAAAAACAAGTTAGACGTCCTCTAATTGTTGTTTGCATGTTTTACGTGGCTGCTATGGGTTTCTAGCAAGAACGTTTCTTACCTCGCAAAACCACAACGTGATATGCCAATTGCTATTTACCCTTCATAAGGACCCTTTTCATCGAATCCGTTCCGACTAAAGTGGGAGAGACTGGCACCCGCTAGCCACCTTATGCACCAAGTGCATGTCAGTTGGTGGAACCTGTCTCACGTAAGAGTACGTGTAAGGTCGGTCCGGGCCGCTTCATCCCACAATACCGTCGAAACAAGATTGGACTAGTAACGGTAAGCATATTGAACAAAATCAACGCCCACAACTACTTTGTGTTCTACTCGTGCAAAGAATCTACGCAATAGACCTAGCTCATGATGCCATTGTTGGGGAACGAGCAGAAATTCAAAATTTTCCTACGTGTCACCAAGATCTATCCATGGAGAGACTAGCAACGAGGGGAAGGAGAGTGCATCTACATACCCTTGTAGATCGCTAAGCGGAAGCGTTGATGAGAAACGGGTTGAAGGAGTCGTACTCGTCGTGATCCAAAACACCGGAGATCCTAGTGCCGAACGGACGGCACCTCCGCGTTCAACACACGTACAGCCCGGTGACGTCTCCCACGCCTTGATCCAGCAAGGAGAGAGGGAGAGGTTGAGGAAGACTCCATCCAGCAGCAGCACAACGGCGTGGTGGTGGTGGAGTAGCGTGGCAATCCTGCAGGGCTTCGCCAAGCACCGCGGGAGAGGAGGAGGAGAGGCAGGGCTGCACCAAGAGGGAGAAGTTCTCATGTGTTGGGCAGCCCCAAAACCCCCACTATTTATAGGAGGAGGGGAGGTGGCTGCGCCCCTTCTAGGGTTCCCACCCAAGGGTGCGGCAGCCCTAGATGGGTCTTGGGGGGTGGGGCGGCCAGGGGAGGAGTGCCTCCCAAGTCAAGTGGAGGCCCTCCCCTTAGGGTTTCCCCTCCCATGCGCATGGGCCTTGGGGGGCTGGTGCCCTTAGCCCATTATGGCCAGGCGCCCTACAGCCCATGCTACTGTATTGGACGTGGTGGCGGACCTCCGGACCCCTCCGGAATCCTCCGGAACCTTCTGGAAGCTTCCCGGTACAATACCGAAAAAACCCGAACTTTTTCCGGAACCCGAACAACAACTTTCCATATATAAATCTTTACCTCCAGAACATTCCGGAACTCCTCGTGACATCCGGGACTCCGAACAACATTCGGTAACCACATGCAAACTTCCTTTATAACCCTAGCGTCATCGAACCTTAAGTGTGTAGACCCTACGGGTTCGGGAGACATGTAGACATGACCGAGACGTTCTCCGGTCAATAACCAACGGCGGGATCTGGATACCCATGTTGGCTCCCACATGTTCCACGATGATCTCATCGGATGAACCACGATGTCGAGGATTCAATCAATCCCGTATTCAATTCCCTTTGTCTAGCGGTATTGTACTTGCCCGAGATTCGATCGTCGGTATCCCGATACCTTGTTCAATCTCGTTACCGGCAAGTCTCTTTACTCGTTCCGTAACACATCATCCCGTGATCAACCCCTTGGTCACATTGTGCACATTATGATGATGTCCTACCGAGTGGGCCCAGAGATACCTCTCCGCTTACACGGAGTGACAAATCCAGTCTCGATTCGTGCCAACCCAATGACACTTTCAGAGATACCTGTAGTGCACCTTTATAGTCACCCGATTACGTTGTGGACGTTTGGTACACCCAAAGCATTCCTACGGTATCCGGGAGTTGCACAATCTCATGGTCTAAGGAAATGATACTTGACATTTAGAAAAGCTTTAGCATACGAACTACGATCTTTGTGCTAGGCTTAGGATTGGGTCTGGCCCATCACATCATTCTCCTAATGATGTGATCCCGTTATCAATGACATCCAATGTCCATGGTCGTGAAACCGTAACCATCTATTGATCAACGAGCTAGTCAACTAGAGGCTTACTAGGGACATGGTGTTGTCTATGTACCCACACATGTATCTGAGTTTCCTATCAATACAATTATAGCATGGATAATAAACGATTATCGTGAACAAGGAAATATAATAATAACTAATTTATTATTGCCTCTAGGGCATATTTCCAACACGATGATACGTTGCGCGGATGAGGAGGTCGCTCCGGCTGTCGCGATACTGGGATGCCCCCTCGCGCAGTTCCCCATCACCTATCTGGGTATCCCCCTCACCTTGCGATGCCCGACTGCCGCCCAACTACAACCCGTCGTCGACAAGACTACCGAGAAGCTGCCCACTTGGAAGGTGCACCTCATGAACAAGGCTGGACGTCTCGCCTTTGTCAAGTCCGTGCTCTCTGCAATTCCCCTGCATCAGCTCCTTGTGCTCGCGCCGCCGAAGAGAGTTCTCAAACTCCTTGAGAAGATCTAGAGAGGATTCCTTTGGGCTGGTCGCACCGAGGCTCAAGGCGGCAACTGCCACGTGAACTGGCACCGTGTCTGCCGCCCTACTCGCCTAGGCGGCCTCGGCATCCATGACCTGGAGCGCACGGGCCTTGCCTTGCGCACCAGATGGCTCTGGTTCACGCGCACGGAGGGAAACAGAGTTGGGTTGGCCTCGATCTACAGTTCTCTAGTGAGGAACATACATTCTTCTTCGCGTCCACCTCCATGCTCCTTGGCGATGGTCGGCGGGCATTGTTCTGGGAAGACCGCTGGATCAACGGGCAATCCATCTCTGAGATCGCTCCCCAGCTGTACGCCCTCATCCCCAAGCGCCGCCAAGAAAAGCGTAACGGTGGCCGACGGTCTTCAAAGCGCACACATGGGCTTCAGACATTCATGGCACCCTTGGCATTCAGGAGATTGGCCAATACTTGCTAACCTGGAGGGCGATTGAAAATATCACTCTCTCTGCCGAACCAGACCAGCTCCATTGGAAATGGAATGCTTCTGGCACATACACCACCCAGTCCGCGTACCTCACCACCTTCCACGGCTCTACTTCCTGCCCGGCATGGAAACTTAACTGGAAAGGCTGCCCCCGCGCGAGTGAAGTTCTTCCACTCGCTCGCTAGCTTGGGACGCTGCTGGACAGCTGATCGTCTTGCTCGCCGCGGATTGCCGCACCCTCCTCGCTGCCCGCTATGTGACCAGATGTCGGAATCGATGAACCACCTGATCCTGGACTGACCCTTCACCAAGCAGGTTTGGCATGACATCCTGTCTTGGCTGCACCTACCTTGCAGCGTGCCTAATGGTGAAAGCTCCCTGTCGATCTGGTGGCACATGGTGCGGCAGACCATGCCCAAGCTGATGCGCAAAGGACTCACATCTGCAACGCTGCTGATCCCTTGGATGGCCTGGAAGCATCGCAACGATTGTGTCTTCAATGCTGCAACCCCATCGACCAGCGTCTTGGTTGCAAAGATCAAGGAAGAAGCTGCGCTCTGGGCGACCGCGGGTGCTCGAGGCCTGCGTGTCATCCTCCCACAGACATGGGACGTCCACTGATGTTTATTTTGTGTTCTCGTCTGTACTTGTGCCTCCTAGGAGGATGTAACAAACTATCTCTCTCTTTTCAATATAATGAAACGCAAAGCCTTTTTATGCGTTTTCTCAAAAAAGACTTCACTCGACCGCTGCGTCGGGCCGATGGATTCACCGCCAGTTTTTAAGCGCTTACGGGCCATCATCAATGCAAATCTTTGTAGAGCAATCAACCGGCTCTTCCACCTCCGAGCGGACCATTGGAACCTTCTCAATTCTGCCAACATTATCCTAATCCCGAAATCTGATATTGCGAACTCCCCCAATGATTTCAGACCTATCAGCCTTATATACAACATTGCAAAGATTGTCTGTAAGATTTTGGCAAACAGACTGGCCCCTGAGCTGCACCATCTTGTTTCAGACTGCCAGAGCGCTTTCATTAAAGGAAAATCGATCCAATACAACTTCCTCTATGTCCAGAATGTCATCCGAAGAGCCCATTGCCGCAAGCTTGACCTCCTCTTTTTGAAGTTGGACATTGCTAAGGCTTTTGATTCCATTCACTGGGGCTACCTTCTGGAGGTGCTATCTGCTTTTGGCTTTGGCCAACGCTGGTGAGACATCATTTCTATCCTTCTTGCTTCATCCTCCTCCCGTGTGATGCTGAATGGCTGTTCGGGTTCGCCTTTCACCTACAAGCAAGGCCTCCGACAAGGTGATCCGCTCTCTCTGATGCTTTTCATCCTAGCCATGGAACCCCTACAGCGGCTTCTCTTGCTTGCCACGGAGGTTGGAGTACTCTCTCCTCTACCTGTTACAAGTGCTAGGCTTAGGACGAGCCTTTACGCGGATGATGTAGCTGTCTTTATCAATCCGGTGCAATCGGAGATCTCTGCTCTTCAAGGCATTCTCTCTCCCTTCGGTGATGCCTCCGGTCTGAAATGCAACCCTGCAAAATGTGTAGCCTACCCGGTTTTCTGCCACAATATTGACCTGCCAGCCATCCTGAGAGATTTTGGGGGTTCCATTGGATCGCTCCTTGCAAGTACCTTGGTCTCCCGCTCAATGTGCGTAAGCCGAGAAGAGTGGACTTGCAACCTATCCTCGACAAAGCTGTTACCAGAATGGCTCCCTGGAAAGGGAAGTTGATGGATCGTTCGGGAAGGCTTATCCTGGTGAACTCTGTTCTGACTGCTTTGGCAACCTATTTTCTCACCATCTTTGCACCGGACTGTTGGTTTATCAAGAAGCTAGATAAGCTAAGGAGGAATTTCTTCTGGAGTGGGGATGAAGAATGTCATGGGGGAAAGTGCTTAGTCAATTGGAAGAGAATATGCGCTCCTAAAGAGGCCAGAGGACTAGGTATCAAAGATCTGAAAGCATACAGCCGCTCCCTCCGTCTGCGCTGGCCTTGGTTTGCCTGGACTTTGCCAAGTCGCCCTTGGTGCGGATCGGAGACTCCTTGTGGCACTGACGACCTTCAATTATTTTTGGCCTAAACTATGATCACGCTGGGAAATGGAGCCGCCACAAATTTTTGGACTGACCGTTGGTTGTCGGGCACTGCTGCCAAAGACTCTTTCCCCGAGCTTTTCAAGTTGGCCTTCAGGAAAAACCTCTCGGTCAAAGACGCACTGCACAATGGTAGATGGATAAGAGGCCTTCATCGTATCAACTCAACTGAGCTGCTTCTCCAATTCCTCTCTCTCTGGAACCTGGTCTCCAACACGCAGCTTTCGGACCACGTTGATGGTATACGCTGGAATCTCACGGCAGACCGTCAGTACACCGCCTCCTCTGCCTACGCGGTACAATTCCTCGGCCGCATCCAAGCTCCTGTTTTGAATCAAGTCTGGGGACTCAAGATCGAGCCCAAGGTCAGATTTTTCATTTGGCTGTTGCTGCAAAATAGACTGTGGACCTCTGATCGGCTCAGTGCTAGGGGTTGGCCAAACCATTCGGTCTGCCCTTTATGTGATCAATCGCTGGAGTGCACCTCTCACCTATTCTTGTTGTGTCCTTTAGCCAAAGAGGTCTGGTTGCGCACAATAACCAATTTCCAGCAAGCATCCAGAGCAGCCCTGTCCAAGATAACGATTAACGGCTGATGGAGCAATTTGTGCAACATGGACAAGACCATTGCAGCCTACACTGTTTGGCACATTTGAAAAGTACGCAACGGCCACATTTTCCAACAGCATGCGGTCTCGGCGGTACAGACCTCTATCTATAACAGAGAAAGCACAGGCCTCCTTCTAGAGGCGCGAGAGATGTAGCGATGTTATCCTTTGTACAACCGTCACTGCTCTGGCAAACGGAACCCCCCCCCCCCCCCCCCCCCCAAATACTCTTTTTCTATAATGTAACTTGTATTTCTCTTGCCCTTATTGAAAAAGCAGAGCACCTGCTAATGTTCCTCAAAAAAAAAATTCTTAGTATAGGAAATCTGTTTTCAGCAATACCACTCTCTACTCCGATGCTCTAGTCATCCACAATAAACAAATTTGGAGAATGAAGGTACACATGAAATTTAAAATCTTCCTATGGTATGTCCGCAAAGGTGTGAGCCTAGCTAAGGACAACCTCGCAAAGCTCAACTAGCTTGGAAGTAAGAAATTATATTTTTGTCATGATAATAGCCAGTTTAACAGCTTTTCTTCTAGTGCAAGTTCAAACGCCGTACGTGGTCATTCATCCAGGTGGCTTCTAACTTCCTGCCACATAGTGTTGCCAATATGTTAGCTAATTGATTGTGTGGCGCTCATCGTAAGCTTAGAGTCCTCATCTGGGTTAGAGCGGCAGCGTTGCCTTGATCACTATGGCTAGGTAGAAATATTTTTTTTAATAATAATAAAACTCATCTTTATTGAAGGTTATCTACTAGTGTTCACATTGGCTCAGTTCGTGACCTATTTTTCAGCGACCAGAATACCGACATCTGCTTATGGTGGTGTGTGTGCGCTTGAAGCAGGTGGCTAAGAAAGTTTTTACTCATCATGTCGGTGTAGTTTGCGGATTGAATCCTCCTCCTTGTAGGCATTGGATTAGTTGTGTGTGCTATGTTTTTTTGCCTACTTTTGACTGCATGTGTGTGGGTTAGCTGTCCGGCCTTAACTATATAGAGGTTGTGTGTGAACTCGTTATGCTTGTATCTACTGGATGGAACATTACAAGTCCCTCAATAAAACTGATATTTATCAAAAAATAATCCTCTCAACATGCTTTCGAAGTTGTGTATGACGAAGGTTGAATAGTTCCTTGTAATCTTTTGGGTCTCTAACGAGCCCTTCCCTCTTCTTGTAAATGATATCTAGTACCCCAATATGGGCCATGATGTTGTGGTGTATTTGTATAGCCTACATCAACGAGATAAAATTTACTAGGAGTTGTGGAAAATATGAAACCCTAAAATTATGTGTTGTATTGATCTGACCCTTGTGTAGGGTATATATAGGAGTACAAGAGGGGTAGAGACTTGGAGTACAGGGTAAGTAATACATTGTTTAAACCTATTCGATCTCTATCTCCTTATCTCTATCTTTAAACCCAATATGTATTCTAACATTCCCCCTCAGTCGTAGCGGGAGTGAAGCGGACGAGTATGACTGGATTTGAAGTCTTGCTCTTTTGTCGTCTTCTCCGCTGCGCCATCATCCACTGCGTCTCTGATGGGTCGACAGTTAGGGCGGTGATTGCGTCCCCTTCTGGTGCCTTCCTGCCTTCTCCTCTATTCCCTCCCGCAGTCACAGCCGAGTGTCGTGGACGCATAGTGACGAGGCGGACGCTGTTGACTGGAGTTGTTGCTGATGAGTTGCTGTAGACGTAGCTATTAATGTCGAGGTAGCCGATCATGGTGATGTAGCCGTGGTCGAGGTAGTCGTGGTCGATGGTGTGGTCGTCGTGGATGATGAAGCCGCACAAAGCCGGAGGCGCAAAAAAAAGCGCTATGACGGAGCTGTAGACGTGGACGATGCACCTTGCTGATGTCAGAGGGTGCCGTCGGCAATGAGTCCACCGACTTTGCCAAGACCGGAGGAAGCCCATCGAGCACACATCGGTTTTGCCAGAACCGTGTGGCCGTATAGGGTCGTCACTGCAGTGACGCCGTGTCGATGCAGTCGTGTAGTTGTGGATGACGCGATCGATGCCGTCGTCATGACGCAGTTATTGCCGTCGTTGAGGTCGCGTCTTGCAGACAAATCTGTCAGAGGACGCGAGGTGTCCATCTTGTGGACGAGGCGGCGGCAGTGTGTTGATGATGATGGTGATGAAGACCACGTTGATGAAGACCTTGGCGATGAAGTGTCGGTGATGCAGCGACGTGTCTACGATGATGCGTCGCTTGGAGGCGTTCCTCGTGGTGACGGGTGTCGATGCCGTGTCGTGCTGAAGAAGACGATGATGTAGTCGTACAGCTTGATGAAGTGGTTCGGCCTGGTGTAGTTCGGCTAGATGCAGTGCATGCGCCGTATGTAGCCGCACGGTGCCGTGCGCTGCAGTTGGAGGCTGGAGAATTTGCTCAGAAAAGTTGTAGTTGCGTGTGGGAGATCTGCGGGGCATGGCCTCCTGCACTGATCATGGGATTTTCACCGGATTTTGAGGGTCGTAGGATTTATTTGTGGCTAAAAAAGAATCGATCTAAGAAATTTGGAAAAGTGAAATTGATCTAATCTAAAGAATTGATCTAATCTACGAAACTGATCTATTCTATGGAACCGATGCAATTTTTTGATCGATCGGGTGCCGCGCCCCCGGGGAGAGGAGATTAATCTCCCCGGGGGCGGCGCGCTGCGGAAGTGGTAAAGAAACTTAGGATCGGCGTCGCGAGACTAACCGCTCTAATACCATGTGGAAAATATGAAATCCTAAAATTATGTGTTGTATTGATTTGACCCTTGTGTAGGGTATATATAGGAGTACAAGAAGGATAGAGACTTGAAGTACATGGTAAGTAATACATTGTTTAAACCTATTCGATCTCTATCTCCTTATCTCTATCTTTAAACCCAATATGTATTCTAACAGGAGTTACATGAAAACTACAAAGTGCGTTTTTCAGAATCCTTGCATGTGAAGCCGATGTGCAAACTTCAAATGAAAGTCGCAAATGACAATAACGTTTTGGGAGCTGGGATTTGAGTGTAGACTATTGGTACTTGGCTGCCGCCGCCCCTTCCTCCCGATCCCCTCCCTCCCAATCTGATCTAGGGCTTTGAGCCACCGACGCCCCTCTCCTCGTCGCAGTCGGAGCTCCGTGGGGCAAAGACCAAGCGGGGGATGATGGCGGCGACGGGGCCCTTCCTCCGCTGCGGCTCCGGGATGCAGTTGCGGTGAAGATCCGCATGGTTGTCCTAGACGTTTGCGTCATCCGGCGTCGGTGACGCATCCGTGAGGGCCCCTCCGTCATTGATGGCTCACCCAGGCGGTGGTGCGGCTCCAGTCGTGCGGTTTCCTGGCGGCAGATGTCACCCATGGGCGTGCTTGATGATGTAGGAGGTGGATCTGGTGGTCCATTCGGGGATGGGCACGAATTTGACAGCAAAAGCTTGGTTCGGTGTAGGCCAAAACCGTCAATGGCGGCGTCGTTACATCTTTGGAGGCGTTGTGGGGCTATTCGCATTCCTTGTGTGCCCCAGGGAAAACCCCATTCGGGCTTTCCGGATCGTATGATGGCGAAGTTCCTACATCATCACCCCCATGAGGGCATCTTTCTTGGGGTTGTACATCGGCTGGAGGGACAAGTGTTTGGCTCGGTGGCATGCTGAGGGTTTGCCAGACCGGCTAGTGCTCCTCGCTAGCCGGCGGACGGCTTGGTGAGGCCATCAGATTTCTTGTTGTGCGTGACGTGAGGTGAGGGCACATCATCAATCTTGTAGCAAGAGCGACAATTTTTGCCAGGAAGATGACTTTGAGTTGATCTACATATTCATTTTATAAGGTCTTGTTGAATAATGCAATAAAGATAGTTGTGTGCATCGCTCAATGTATAGGCCCGGGAAATCCTCCTTCTCAAAAGAAGATATATTGTTCTTGCTGATCAGATGATAATTTCAGCGGAATGTGTGTAAAGTCCTGTTTATATATGGTTTTGTGGCTCGCTAAAATCTCGCTTCTCGGGTCCCTGTCTCCGCTTTTGGATGGTATTCACCCCTGCTATCAATCTTCTTAGGTTTAGGTTTAGCTATTGTGCTTGTATTCCAATCTGGATCCAGTTCCTACTTTGTGTAACTCACCCGCTTGGGCTTTATAATGTAATCAGGGTAACACTTAGTTATCTATTACCTTGAGCCTTTTTAGAGATTTAATTACATACAGAACAAAATGAGTAAATTTATCTTTAAAATGTGTCTATATACATCTGTATGTAGTTTGTATTGAAAATTTTAAAAAGTTTTATATTTAGAAACAGAGGAAGTATAAAGCAATCCTCTTTTTCAATCTTATCCTGGAACGTTCATGGATCGGCGATGATGTTGAGGTGTGCACATATTTTCTCTTGGTTTAACCTCCCAATCCTCCTCTATTGCATTTCTTCACAAAACCAAATATAAGCCGAGTGCTAGGAGCATACTCGACTTACACCAATGGTTGTCAAGCTAGTCGTTAAGCGCACCGACGGCGTCCACATGGCAGAAACTTTACCGATACGTGACCGTAAGCCGAGTGCCTTTTTTCTTATATGCCAAGTGTCTGTTGTACATCAAGATCTTTTTAGTGAACCTCTCGGCTTTATTCAGATGTATGCTGAGTTGCTTTTTATTGCTGTGAGTTTCCATTACATTTTTCTTTTAAAAAGGAGGACGACCCCAGCCTCTGCATCTGGACGATGCATACGGCCATTTTATTAATTATTGACACAAGACCGTACAGAGTCATACAACAATAAGTCTAAAGCCACCAAACTAAGCAACAACTGTCGCTATCTCAATCCAGTTGATGTAGGAGAGCTGAAAGTCTGGGCCTCATACCAAACAGACCACGCAGCCAAACCTAACCATCTAAAGACTTGAGGTCCCACCCAGGACGCCCGCCAGGTATGGGCACCCACAAGTCCGGCGTGCTTCTCAACCAGGACCCCTGCCGGGTATGAGGCCGTCGCAGCCACCTGCCACGAACTCATCTTCAGAGCTGTACTGCTGCATCAACCTTGGCCGGTCCAACTGCCGCCGACGCCACCATGACGCCAGTGCAGCGTCACCCTCCCGCGAGTCCATCTCCGCTCATCAGCGCCGAAGTCTCCATCGCACCACGCCGCCGAGATCCGCCGTCATCAATGGAGCAGATGAAACACCACTCCTCCTCTTGTCCCTCCAACCAAAGACTCGC
Organism: Aegilops bicornis; assembly: GCA_021605145.1. NCBI lineage: Eukaryota > Viridiplantae > Streptophyta > Magnoliopsida > Poales > Poaceae > Aegilops > Aegilops bicornis. Next base: position 126,090,523 of record CM038673.1, on the reverse strand, counting down.
TCCAAAACGATGCCCCTGTGAGGGAGAACGGTACCGATAGCACCGTCATCGTCCGATCCGGTGGACCCAGATCTAGGGTTTCCCCCGGAACTTCCCGATCAGGTTGATGAGACCTGCAACGACGATGCCTCCAGAAGGAAACAACGTCTGAGACGCTGCCATCGTCCGCCAAGACCGTTGTCTGGCGCGATTTTCACCGGAAGCCACGTCTTCACGATCTCGTGGCTGGCTGGAACCGAGCGGAACCTCGCCACGAAGACGTATGTTGCCGCCGGTACTCCGGCGGAGATCCGGCATCTCCTCACCGGTCCCTCCATGCGCCGCCGGTCGGCGAAAGGCCTCCCCGCGACGGATCCAAACGGGGCGTTGGATCCGCAGTAGCCGTCGTTACCATCATGAGCAGGACAGCCCATACTCGCTTATGTGGACGTAAGCCAAGTACCTGTGTTTTGGCACACGGCTACACCAAGATACTCGGCAGCGTGTGATTTTTCGGTTGTGAGTCCCGTTTAGTTATATGTAATCCGTTTGAAATCTCTAAAAATACAAATATTTAGGAACGGAGGGAGTAAATGGCAAATAAACAGTCGCCGCTACATTTAATTTGTTTTAGCTAGCTTGATAGTTCATTTATTCATGATTTTTTTGAACCGTAGATCATAAGGGCATCTTCAACGCAGGCGCTAAGGCCGGGCGCTAGGGTCAGAATCCTGGTAGTTTTTCTTAGGTCCCGTCCGATTCCAGGAAATAGGCTAGTATCAATGCCGCACCCGTCGTCGGGCGCTAGTCCAGTTGCTCGTTCTTTTTTCATGTCAAACAATAGCGCCCGTACTTGGTGCCTAGCGTTGGAAACAGGGGTGCTAGGCCAGACGCCAGGAAGAAAAATATTTTTTATTACGGCGTAAGTGTCTAATGAGGCGCCTTGCATTGCAGTGTAGACGCCCTAAAGGCATGCCCAATGCGGACGCTTAGTATGGGCATGAGGATAATATTCCCGGCCAATTAACGGTTAGTTTACAGAATCCCAGACAAGGCGTCAATGCAAAACTCGGCGTCGGGCGTTAGAGCCTTTTCCTTCCCGCAGCAAGCGCCCAAGTCCTTTAAATTGGCCCTGTTTATTAGCATCAGCTGTTGTAAGGTTGGGCGCTTAGTCACCAATTTAACTATTTGATATTTATTTTCCTCTCCGTGAGCGCCCATACAAGCGTCGACCATTGTAGATGCCCTAAGGGCATCTCCAATGCTCAATGCTAGTGCAAGGCGCTATGATTTCTTTCCCAACCGATCGGTAGTTGATCCCCAAATCCCGACGTCATGTGTGTCATCGGTGTCAAAAGATGCATCAAGCACTTGGTTGTTTGCCCCGTACAAATAGACTATCGAAAGTTGTTTTCAATCTTATTTTATTTTATTTTTAAGAATAAAGTTGTTTCCAATCTGTGATTAGTGCTTGCGCTTAGCATCTACCGTTGAAAGGGAGAAGGCTTAGATGCTTTCTAATTTTAAGTTATTTATTTCCTCTACTTATAAGTGTCTATATAGGCCTCGGATTGCAGATGTCCTAAATGGACTAAACAGTTCGGTTTACCGCGAGAGCTATGTCTCACTTATAGCGAGATGATAGCTTCTCTTGCGTATAGCGCTGCAGTAATTGGGTTTTCTCTAGGGTTTTTCTTTTGCTTTTGTTTTCTTTCTTCTTCTCCAATTTTTTTATTTTCGTTTTCCTTTCTTTCTTTCATTCTTTGTATCAGCTTTCAATTTTTTTTGGTTCTTCTTCGTTTCTTTTGGTTTCTATTCTACAATTGTTGTATATGTCAAGAACATTTTTCCAATATGCGTATAATTTTTAATCAAATATAACATTTTTAATACATCATCAACATTTTTTATACATATATTGGAGATTTTCTCAAATGTTTGATTAATACTTTTTAAATACAAGATTAACATATTTTGAATACATAGTAAATAATTTTTCCTATAAACACTTTTAAATATTTTTAAATGCTTGATAAAAAATTCAAATACAAGATTAATATTTATTCAATACATGGTAGATATTTTCTATGCACACTTTAAACATTTTTGAATGCTTGATTAACATTTTCGACATACAAGATAAACATGTTCAACACATGGTCAACATTTTCTCTATAAACATTAAAATTTTTTCCAATGTTTGATTATTCTTTTTACAAATTAAATATAAAATTTTTTAATGCATGGTAAAAAAAAATTCTATATAAATTTAAAAATTTCAAATGCTTGATTAAAATTTTACACATAAAAGTTTGACTTTTTTATACATGATCAATGTTTTTTTACACACATTTAATATTTTGCAAATGCTTGATTAACATTTTAAAAATACTCCCATACATCATGAAATATAACTCTTATATTATGGCACAGAGGGAGTACTTGTTTAACATTTTTTCAAATATCTGATTAATATTTTTTAAATACACGATCAATTTTTTTCACACACATTGTATATTTTTCGTACACATATAAAACCCTTTTTCTATACACATTCTACAATTTTCAAAATATTGGATTACTTTTTTTCAAATGTTTTATGTGAAGTGTATTTTTTAAATATATTTATTTAAAATATTTGACAGTATAAACGAAAGTAAAAAACAGAAAGAAAGAAAAAAGAAATCAGTAAACATGAAAAAAAAACAAAGAAACAAGGCCGTGGCCTCCCGCGCGGCTGGGCCAGCCTATCTAACGTGCCCCCGACGCAAGGCTTGTTGGAAATATGCCCTAGAGGCAATAATAAAAGCATTATTATTATATTTCCTTGTTCATGATAATTGTCTTTTATTCATGCTATAATTGTATTATCCGGAAATCGTAATACACGTGTGAATACATAGACCATAATACGTCCCTAGTGAGCCTCTAGTTGACTAGCTCGTTGGTCAACATATAGTCATGGTTTCCTGACTATGGACATCAGATGTCATTGACAACGGGATCACGTCATTAGGAGAATGACGTGATGGACAAGACCCAATCCTAAGCATAGCACAAGATCGTGTAGTTCGTTTTGCTAGAGCTTTATTAATGTCAAGTATCTATTCCTTAGACCATGAGATCGTGTAACTCCCGGATACCGTAGGAGTGCTTTGGGTGTACCAAACGTCACAACGTGAATCGGGTGACTATAAAGGTGCATTACAGGTATCTCCAAAATGTCATTGGGTTGACACGGATCGAGATAGGGATTTGTCACTCAGACACGGAGAGGTATCACTGGGCCCACTCGGTAGTGCATCATCATAATGAGCTCAAAGTGACCAAGTGTCTGGTCACGGGATCATGCATTACGGTACGAGTAAAGTGACTTGCCGGTAACGAGACTGAACAGGTATTGGGATACCGACGATCGAGTCTCGGGCAAGTAACATACCGTCTGACAAAGGGAATGGTATACGGGGTTGCTTGAATCCTCGACATCGTGGTTCATCCGATGACATCATCGAGGAGCATGTGGGAGCCAACATGGGTATCCAGATCCCGCTGTTGGTTATTGACCTGAGAACGTCTCGGTCATGTCTGCGTGTCTCCCGAACCCGTAGGGTCTACACACTTAAGGTTCGGTGACGCTAGGGTTATTAGGAAGACTTGTATGTGATTACCAAATGTTGTTCGGAGTCCCGGATGAGATCCCGGACGTCACGAGGAGTTCCTAATAGTTCGGAGGTAAAGATTTATATATGGGAAGTTGTCAAACGGACACCGGAAAGTTTCGGGGCATACCGGTATTGTACGGGGCCACCTAAGGGTTCCGGAGTCCACCGGGAGGGGCCACCCTCCCGGGGGCCACTTGGCTGCGTGGGAAGGGGCCAGCCTCGGTGGCTGGGCGCACCCTCCCTTGGGCCCTTGCGCCTAGGGGTTGAGGGGGAACCCTAGAGGGGCGCCCCTTGCTTGGGGGCAAGCCCCTCCCTTGGCCGCCCCCTCTAGATGCATCTAGAGGCCGCCCCTCTCCCTTCCCCCTATAAATAGAGGGGTGAGGGGAGGGCTGCACACCCCAAGCCAAGGCGCAACCCCTCCCCTCCCCAATGAAGGAAATATGCCCTAGAGGCAATAATAAAGTTATTATTTATTTCCTTATTTCATGATAAATGTTTATTATTCATGCTAGAATTGTATTAACCGGAAACATAATACATGTGTGAATACATAGACAAACAGAGTGTCACTAGTATGCCTCTACTTGACTAGCTCGTTAATCGAAGATGGTTATGTTTCCTAACCATAGACATGAGTTGTCATTTGATTAACGGGATCACATCATTAGGAGAATGATCTGATTGACATGACCCATTCCGTTAGCCTAGCACTTGATCGCTTAGTATGTTGCTATTGCTTTCTTCATGACTTATACATGTTCCTATAACTATGAGATTATGCAACTCCGCCACCGGAGGAACACTTTGGGTACTACCAAACGTCACAACGTGAATCGGGTGATTATAAAGGAGTACTACAGGTGTCTCCAAAGGTACATGTTGGGTTGGCGTATTTCGAGATTAGGTTTTGTCACTCCGATTGTGGAGAGGTATCTCTGGGCCTTCTCGGTAATACACATCATATAAGCCTTGCAAGCATTGCAACTAATAAGTTAGTTGCGAGATGATGTATTACGGAACGAGTAAAGAGACTTGCCGATAACGAGATTGAACTAGGTATTGGATACCCACGATCGAATCTCGCAAGTAACATACCGATGACAAAGGGAACAACGTATGTTGTTATGCGGTTTGACCGATAAAGATCTTCGTAGAATATGTAGGAACCAATATGGGCATCCAGGTTCCGCTTATTGGTTATTGACCGAGAATGATTCTAGGTCATGTCTACATAGTTCTCGAACCCGTAGGGTCCGCACGCTTAACGTTTCGATGACAGTTCATTATGAGTTTATAAGTATTGATGCACCGAAGTTTGTTCGGAGTCCCGGATGTGATCACGGACATGACGAGGAGTCTCGAAATGGTCGAGACATAAAGATTGATATATTGGAAGCCTACATTTGGACATCGGAAAGGTTCCGAGTGAAATAGTGAATTTAACGGAGTACCGGGAGTTTAACGGAACCACACGCGAACTACAACGGCCCATAGTGGGCCAAGGAGGAAAGGAGAAGGGCAGCCCTAGGTGGTCGCGCCCCCTTCCCCTAGTCCTATTAGGACTAGGAAAGGTGGGCCGCCCCTCTCTCTCTCTTTCCTCCGGGAATCCTAATCCAACTAGGATTGGAGGGAGTCCTACTCCCGGAGGAGTAGGACTCCCTTGCGCGCCTCCTCCCTTGGGCCGGCCACCTCCCCTTGGCTCCTTTATATACGGGGCAGGGGCACCCCATAACACACAAGTTGATCTACGGATCTTTCCTTAGCCGTGTGCGGTGCCCTTCCACCATATTCCACTTCGTCATATCGTCATGAGCTTAGGCGAAGCCCTGCGCGGAGAAGTCATATCGTCGCGGAGCTTAGGCGAAGCCCTGCGTCGGTGGAGCATCAACATCGCCACCACGCCTGCCGTCGTCGACGGAACTCATCCCCGACACTTTGCTGGATCGGAGTCCGGGATCGTCATCGAGCTGAACGTGTGCAGAACTCGGAGGTGCCGTACGTTCGGTGCTTGGATCGGTCGGATCGTGAAGACGTACGACTACATCAACCGCGTTGTTATAACACTTCCGCTTTCGGTCTACGAGGGTACGTGGACGGACACTCTTCCCTCTCGTTGCTATGCCATCACCATGGTCTTGCGTGATCGTAGGAAATTTTTTGAAAATTACTACGTTCCCCAACAAAGGGCATCCGAGCCTGGTTTTATGCGTTGATGTCATATGCACGAGTAGAACACAAGTGAGTTGTGGGCGATACAAGTCGTCTTGCCTACCAAAGCATGTCATACTTTGGTTCAGCGGTATTGTGAGATGAAGCGGCCCGGACCGACATTACGCCAGACGCTTACGCCGAGACTGGTTTCACCGCCCGAGCACTCGTTGCTTAAAGGTGACCGGCGGTGTCTGCTCTCTCACTTTAGTTGAACCGAAAGGCTATACGCCGGTCCTTGAGAAGGTTAAACGGAGTCTATTTGACTAAGTATCGTTCTGGTCTTGATGCGTAGGTGAGTTTGGTTCTTGCTTAAGCCCGTAGCAGCCACGTAAAATTTGCAACAACAAAGTAGAGGACGTCTAACTTGTTTTTGCAGGGCATGTTGTGATGTGATATGGTCAAGACGTGATGCTATATTTTATTGTATGAGATGATCATGTTTTGTAACCGAAGTTATCGGCAAATCGGTGGAGCCATATGGTTGTCGCTTATTGTATGAAATGCAAACGCCCTGTAATTGCTTTACTTTATCTCTAAGCGGTAGCGATAGTCGTAGAAGCAATAGATGGCATAAACGACAACGATGCTACGATGGAGATCAAGGTGTCGCGCCGGTGACGATGGTGATCACGACGGTGCTTCGGAGATGGAGATCACAAGCACGAGATGATGATGGCGATATCATATCACTTATATTGATTGCATGTGATGTTTATCCTTTATGCATCTTATTTTGCTTTGATTGACGGTAGCATTATAAGATGATCTCTCACTAAAATTATCAAGAAGTGTTCTCCCTGAGTATGCACCGTTGCGAAAGTTCTTCGTCTTTGAGACACCACGTGATGATCGGGTGTGATAAGCTCTACGTCCAAATAGAACGGGTGCAAAACAGTTGCGCACGCAGAATACTCAGGTTAAACTTGACGAGCCTAGCATATAACAGATATGGCCTCGGAACACGGAGACCGAAAGGTCGAGCGTGAATCATATAGTAGATATGATCAACATAAGATGTTCACCATTGAAAACTACTCCATCTCACGTGATGATCGGTTATGGTTTAGTTGATTTGGATCACGTGATCACTTAGATGACTAGAGAGATGTCTGTCTAAGTGGAAGTTCTTAAGTAATATGATTAATTGAACTTTAATTTATCATGAACTTAGTCCTGGTAGTATTTTGCAAATTATGTTGTAGATCAATAGCTCGCATTGTTGCTTCCCTATGTTTTTATATGTGTTCCTAGAGAAAATTGTATTGAAAAATGTTAGTAGCAATGTTGCGGATTGGATCCGTGATCCGAGGTTTATCCTCATTGCTGCACGTAAGAATTATGTCCTTGATGCACCGCTAGGTGACAGACCTATTGCAGGAGCGAGATGCGCACGTTATGAACGTTTGACTAGCTCAATATGATGACTACTTGATAGTTTAGTGCACCATGCTTAAACGGCTTAGAATCGGGACTTCAAAGACGTTTTGAACGCGTCATGGACCATATGAGATGTTCCAGGAGTTGAAGTTAATATTTCAAGCAAATACCGAGTTGAGAGATATAAAATCTCCAACAAATTCTATAGCTAAAAGATGGAGGAGAATCGCTCAACTAGTGAGCATGTGCTCAGATTGTCTGAGTACTTCAATCGCTTGAATCAAGTGGGAGTTAATCTTCCAGATAAGATAGTGATTGACAGAATTCTCTAGTCACCATCACTAAGTTAGTAGAACTTCGTGATGAACTATAGTATGCAAGGGATGACGAAAACGATTCCCGAGCTCTTCGTGATGTTGAAATCGGCGAAGGTAGAAATCAAGAAAGAGCATCAAGTGTTGATGATTGACAAGACCACTAGTCTCAAGGAGAAGGGCAAAGGGAAGAAGGGAACTTCAAGAAGAACGGCAAGCAAGTTGCTGCTCGAGTGAAGAAGCCCAAGTCTGGACCTAAGCTCGAGACTAAGTGCTTTCGCTGCAATGGCCCTGGTCACTCGAAGCGGAACTACCCCAAGTGATTGGTGGATAAGAAGGATGGCAAAGTGAACATAAGTATAGTTGATATACATGTTATTGAGGTGTACTTTACTAGTGTTCATAGCAACCCCTCAAGATTTGGTACTAGTTCGGTTGCTAAGATTAGTAACTCGAAAAGGAGTTGCAGAATGAATGAGAGACTAGTTAAGGGTGAAGTGACGATGAGAGTTGGAAGTGGTTCCAAGATTGATATGATCATCATCGCACACTCCCTATACTTTCGGGATTAGTGTGGAACCTAAATAAGTGTTATTTGGTGTTGAGCATAAATATGATTTGATCATGTTTATTGCAATACGGTTATTCATTTAAGTAAGAGAATAAATTGTTGTTCTGATTACATGAATAAAACCTAAAAAGGTTACACACCCAATGAAAATGGTTCATTGGATCTCGATCATAGTGATACACATATTCATAATATTGAAACCAAAAAGATGCAAAGTTAATAATGATAGTGCAACTTATTTGTGGCACCGCCGTTTAGGTCATATTGGTGTAAAGCGCATGAAGAAAAATCCATGCCGATGGACTTTTGGAATCACTTGATTATGAATCATTTGATGCTTGCGAACCGTGCCTTTTGGGCAAGATGACTAAAACTCCGTTCTCCGGAACAATGGAACAAGCTACTGACTTATTGGAAATAATACATACCAATGTATGCGATTCAATGAGTGTTGATGCTCGTGGCAAGTATCATTATTTTCTGACCTTCCCAGATGATTTGAGCAGATATGTATATCTTCTTGATGAAACATAAGTCTGAAATAGTTGAAAAGTTCAAAGAATTTCAGAGTGAAGTAGAAAATCGTCGTGACAAGAAAATAAAGTTTCGCGATCTGATCGTGGAGATGAATATTTGAGTTACGAGTTTGGTCTTCAATTAAAACAAAGTGGAATAGTTTCACAGCTCACGCCACGGAACACCACAACGTTATGGTGTGTCCGAACGTCATAACCGTATTTTATTTTGATATGGTGCGATCAATGATGTCTCTTACCGATTTACCACTATCGCTTTGGGGTCATGCATTAGAGACAGCTGCATTCACGCTTAATAGGGCACCATCTAAATCCGTTGAGGTGACACCTTATGAACTATGGTTTAACAGTAAACCTAAGCTGTCGTTTCTTAAAATTTTGAGTTGTGATGCTTATGTGAAAAATGTTTAACCTGATAAGCTCGAACCCAAATCGGAGGAGTGCATCTTCATAGAATACCCAAAGGCAACAACTGGGTACACCTTATATCACAGATACGAAGGCAAGTTATTCGTTGTTAAGGTGGATCCTTTCTAGAGAAGAAGTTTCTCTCGAAAGAAGTGAGTGGGAGGAAAGTAAGAGCTTGATAAGGTAATTTGTACCTTCTCCCGAATTGGAAAGTAGTTCATCACGTAAATCAGTTCCAAAGGATTCCTACACCAATTAGTGAGGAAGCTAATGATGATGATCATGAAACTTCGCATCAAGTTACTACAAAACCTTGTAGGTCTTCCAGTACAGTCCGCACTGTAGTGGTACGGTAATCCTATTCGGAAGTCATGTTACTAGACCATGATGAACCTACGAATTATGAGGAAGCGATGATGAGCCCAGATTCCGCGAAATGGTTTGAGACCATGAAATCTGAGATGGGATCCATGTATGAGAACAAAGTGTGGACTTTGATGGAGTTGCCCGATGATCGGCAAGCCATATTATATAAATGGATCTTCAAGAGGAAGACAAATGCTGATAGTAGTATTACTATCTACAAAGCTCGACTTGTCGCAGAAAGGTTTTCGACAAGTTCAAGGTGTTGACTACAATGAGATTTTCTCAACTGTAGCGATGCTTAAAGTCTGTCCGAATCATGTTAGCAATTGCCACATTTTATGAAATCTGGCAAATGGATGTCAAAACTACATTCTTTAATGGTTTTATTAAAGAAGAGTTGTATATGATGCAACCGTAAGGTTTTGTCAATTCTAAAGGAGCTAAGAAAATGTGCAAGCTCCAATGATCCATCTATGGACCGGTGCAAGCATCTCGAGTTGGAATAAACGCTTTGATAGTGTGATCAAAGCATATGGTTTTATGCAGACTTTTGGAAAAGCCTGTATTTACAAGAAAGTGAGTGGGAGCACTACAAGATTTCCGATAAGTATATGTGAATGACATATTGTTGATCGGAAATAATGTAGAATTATTCTGCAAAGCATAAAGGAGTATTTGAAAGGAGTTTTTCAAAGAAGGACCTCGGTGAAGCTGCGTACAAATTGAGCATCAAGATCTATTGAGATAGATCAAAAACGCTTGATGAGTTTTTTTTTTCAATAAGAACATACCTTGTCAAGATTTTGAAGTAGTTCAAAATGGAACAGTCAAAGAAAAGTTCTTGCCTGTGTTGCAAAGGTGTGAAATTGAGTAAGACTCAAATCCCGACCACAAAGAGAAAATAGAAAAGAGAATGAAAGTCATTCCCTATGCCTCACCATAGGTTCTATAAAGTATGCTATGCTATGGACCAGACCTATTGTATACCTTGCTCTGAATTTTGCAAGGAGTACAATAGTGATCTAGGAGTAGATCATCGGACATTGGTCAAGAACATCCTTAGTGAGGACTAAGGAAATATTTCTCGATTATGGAGGTGATAAAAGAGCCCGTCGTAAAGAGTTACATCGATGCAAGCTTTTTACACCGATCCGTATGACTCTAAGTCTCAATCTGGATACATATTGTAAGTGGGAGCAATTAGCTAGAGTAGCCCCGCAAGAGCATTGTAGACATAGAATATTTGCAAAATACATACGGCTCTGAATGTGACAGACCCGTTGACTAAGCTTCTCTCACGAGCAAAACATGATCATCCCTTAGTACTCTTTGGGTGTTAATCACATAGCGATGTGAACTAGATTATTGACTCTAGTAAACCCTTTGGGTGTTGGTCACATGACGATGTGAACTATGGGTGTTAATCACATACAGATGTGAATATTAGTGTTGAATCACATGATGATGTGAACTAGATTATTGACTCTAGTGCAAGTGGGAGACTGAAGGAAATATGCCCTAGAGGCAATAATAAAGTTATTATTTATTTCCTTATTTCATGATAAATGTTTATTATTCATGCTAGAATTGTATTAACCTAAACATAATACATGTGTGAATACATAGACAAACAGAGTGTCACTAGTATGCCTCTACTTGACTAGCTCGTTAATCAAGATGGTTATGTTTCCTAACCATAGACATGAGTTGTCATTTGATTAACGGGATCACATCATTAGGAGAATGATCTGATTGACATGACCCATTCCGTTAGCCTAGCACTTGATCGCTTAGTATGTTGCTATTGCTTTCTTCATGACTTATACATGTTCCTATAACTATGAGATTATGCAACTCCTGCTTACGGAGGAACACTTTGGGTACTACCAAACGTCACAACGTAATCGGGTGATTATAAAGGAGTACTACAGTGTCTCCAAAGGTACATGTTGGGTTGGCGATTTTCGAGATTAGGTTTTGTCACTCCGATTGCTGGAGAGGTATCTCTGGCCTTCTCGGTAATACACATCATATAAGCCTTGCAAGCATTGCAACTAATAAGTTAGTTGCGAGATGATGTATTACGGAACGAGTAAAGAGACTTGCCGGTAACGAGATTGAACTAGGTATTGGATACCGACGATCGAATCTCGGGCAAGTAACATACCGATGACAAAGGGAACAACGAATGTTGTTATGCGGTCTGACCGATAAAGATCTTCGAGAATATGTAGGAACCAATATGGGCATCCAGGTTCCGCTATTGGTTATTGACCGAGAATGATTCTAGGTCATGTCTACATAGTTCTCGAACCCGTAGGGTCCGCACGCTTAACGCTTCGATGACAGTTCATTATGAGTTTATAAGTATTGATGCACGAAGTTTGTTCGAGTCCCGGATGTGATCACGGACATGACGAGGAGTCTCGAAATGGTCGAGACATAAAGATTGATATATTGGAAGCCTACATTTGGACATCGGAAAGGTTCCGAGTGAAATCGGGAATTTATCGTGAGTACCGGGAGGTTACCGAACCCCCCGGGAACTACATGGGCCCATAGTGGGCCTTGGAGGAAAGGAGAAGGGCAGCCCTAGGTGGCGCGCCCCCCTTCCCCTAGTCCTATTAGGACTAGGAAAGGTGGGCCGGCCCCCCTCTCTCTCTTTCCCCCTCCGGGAATCCTAATCCAACTAGGATTGGAGGGGGAATCCTACTCCCGGAGGGAGTAGGACTCCCTTGGTGCGCCTCCTCCTTGGGCCGGCCACCTCCCCCTTGGCTCCTTTATATACGGGGGCAGGGAGCACCCCATAACACACAAGTTGATCTACGGATCTTTCCTTAGCCGTGTGCGGTGCCCCCTTCCACCATATTCCACTTCGTCATATCGTCATGAGCTTAGGCGAAGCCTCGCGCGGAGAAGTCATATCGTCATGAGCTTAGGCGAAGCCTTGCATCGGTGGAGCATCAACATCGCCACCACGCCGTCAGGTTGACGGAACTCATCCTCGACACTTTGCTGGATCGGAGTCCGGGATCGCCATCGAGCTGAACGTGTGCGTAACTCGGAGGTGCCGTGACGCTCGGTGCTTGGATCGGTCGGATCCTCAAGACGCACGACTACATCAACCGCGTTGTTATAACGCTTCCGCTTTCGGTCTACGAGGGTACGTGGACGGACACTCTTCCCTCTCGTTGCTATGCCATCACCATGGTCTTGCGTGATCGTAGGAAATTTTTTGAAAATTACTACGTTCCCCAACACCCAACACCTCTCCTCCTCCGTACGTGCTTGGCGAAGCCCTGTCGGAGTACTGCTGCACCAACAACACCACGCCGTCGTGCTGCCATTGGAGCTGTCTTCCTCAACCTCTCCTTCCTCCTTGATGGATCAAGACGGAGGAGACATCGTCCGTACCGTACGTGTGTTGAACGCGGAGGTGCTGTCCGTTCAGCACTTGGTCATCGGTGATCCGAATCACGGCGAGTACGACTCCGTCATCACCATCCCCTTGAACGCTTCCGCACTCGATCTACAAGTGGTATGTAGATGCAAACTCTCTCTCTTGACTCGTTGCTTAGATGAACTCATAGATGGATCTTGGTGAAACCGTAGATTTTTTTTTTAATTTTCTGCAACGTTCCCCAAGAGTGGCATCATGAGCTAGGTCTATGCGTAGTTCTCTAATGCACGAGTAGAACACAATTTGGTTGTGGGCGTAGATCTTGTCAACTTGCTTGCCGCTACTAGTCTTATCTTGCTTCCGCGGTATTGTGGGATGAAGCGGCCCGACCAACCTTACACGCACGCTTTACGTGAGACCGGTTCCACCGACTAACATGCACTAGTTGCATAAGGTGGTCTGGCGGGTGTCTGTCTCTCCCACTTTAGTTGAAGTGGATTCGATGAAATGGGTCCTTATGAAGGGTAAATAGAAGTTGACAAAATCACGTTGTGGTTATTCAGAGGTAAGAAAACGTTCTTGCTAGAACCCAATTGCAGCCACGTAAAAGATGCGACAACAATTAGAGGACGTCTAACTTGTTTTTGCAGCAATTGTCATGTGATGTGATATGACCAGAAGTTGTGATGAATGATGAATGATATATTGTGATGTATGAGATCATGTTCTTGTAATAGGAATCACAACTTGCATGTCGATGAGTATGACAACCGGCAGGAGCCATAGGAGTTGTCTTTATTTTTGTATGACCTGCGTGTCATTGAAAAACGCCATGTAAACTACTTTACTTTATTACTAAACACGTTAGTCATAGAAGTAGAAGTAGTCGTTGGCGTGACAACTTCATGAAGACACAATGATGGAGATCATGATGATGGAGATCATGGTGTCATGCCGGTGACAAGATGATCATGGAGCCCCGAAGATGAAGATCAAAGGAGCTATATGATATTGGCCATATCATGTCACTACTTTATATAATTGCATGTGATGTTTATTATGTTTTATGCATCTTGTTTACTTAGAACGGCGGTAGTAAATAAGATGATCCCTTACAACAATTTCAAGAAGTGTTCTCCCCTAACTGTGCACCGTTGCTAAAGTTCGTCGTTTCAAGCACCACGTGATGATCGGGTGTGATAGATCCTCACGCTCACATACAACGGTGTAAGACAGTTTTACACATGCAAAACACTTAGGGTTAACTTGACGAGCCTAGCATGTACGTACATGGCCTCGGAACACGGAGACCGAAGGTCGAACACGAGTCGTATAGAAGATACGATCAACATGAGAATGTTCACCGACGATGACTAGTCCGTCTCACGTGATGATCGGACACGGCCTAGGCGACTCGGATCGTGTAACACTTAGATGACTAGAGGGATGTCAAATCTGAGTGGGAGTTCATTCAATAATTTGATTAAGATGAACTTAATTATCATGAACTTAGTCTAAAACTTTTGAAAAATATGTCTTGTAGATCAAATGGCCAACGCTCATGTCAACATGAACTTCAACGCTGCTCCTAGAGAAAACCAAGCTGAAAGATGATGGCAGCAACTATACGGATCGGGTCCTAACCCGAGGATCATCCTCATAGCTGCCAAGAAGGCATATGTCCTAGAAGCACCGCTAGGTGACCCACCTGCTCTCCCAAAGACTGCAAGACGATTTGAACGCTTGGCATACACGCATCGATGATTACTCCCTCGTTCAGTGCGGCATGCTATTCAGCTTAGAACCGGGCTCCAAAAGCGTTTTGAGCATCACGGAGCATATGAGATGTTCGAGGAGCTGAAACTAGTTTTCCAAGCTCGCTACCGTCGAGAGATATGACGTCTCGACAAGTTCTATAGTTGTAAGATGGAGGAAAATAGTTCGCTGCTGAGCACATACTCGTAATGTCCGGGTTGCACAACCGCATGACCCACCTGAATATTAACCTCCCCGATGAGGCGGTCATTGACAGAATCCTTCATCGCTTCCCACCAAGCTACAAGAGCTTTGTGATGAACTACAATATGCAGGGGATGGTGAAGACCATTCCTGAAGTATTTTCAATGCTGAAGTCAGCAAAGGTTGAGATCAAGAAAGAACATCAAGCGTTGATGGTCAATAAGACCACTAAGTTCAAGAAGGGCAAGGGCAAAAAGAACTTCAAGAAGGACGGCAAGGATGTTGCCGCTACCGTAAAGCCGCCACCTGAAATAAGTCAAAGAATGGACCCAAGCCCGAGACTGAAAGTGCTTTTTATTGCAAGGGAAGGGTCATCGAAGTGGAACTGCCCCAAATACTTAGCGGATAAGAAGGCCGGCAACACCAAAGGTATATTTGATATACATGTAATTGATGTGTACCTTACCAAGACTCGTAGTAACTCTTGGGTATTTGATACCGGTGCTGTTGCTCATATCTCGTAACTCACAACAGAGCTGCGGAATAAGCGGAGAGGCTGGCGAAGGGTGACGGCGATGCGCCGGGAATGGTTCCAGAGTCGATGTGATCGCCGTCGCACGCTACCTCTACATTTACCTACGGGATTAGTTTTGAACCTTAATAATTGTTATTTGGTGCCAAGTTTGAGCATGAACATTGTATCAGGATCTCGTTTAATGCGAGATGGCTACTCATTTAAATCCGAGAATAATTGTTGTTCTATTTATATGAGAGATATGTTTTATGGTCATGCTCCGTTGGTCAATGGTTTATTCCTAATGAATCTCGAGCGTAATGTTACACATATTCATAGCGTGAATACCAAAAGATGTAAAGTTGATAACGATAGTCCCACATACTTGTGGCACTGCCGCCTTGGTCACATTGGTGTCAAGCGCATGAAGAAGCTCCATGCTGATGGACTTTTGGAGTCTCTAGATTATGAATCATTTGACACATGCGAACCATGCCTCATGGGCAAAATGACCAAGTCTCCATTCTCCGGAACAATGGAGCGAGCAACCAACTTATTGGAAATCATACATACCGATGTAAAAGCGGTCCAATGAGTGTTGAGGCTCATGGAGGATATCGTTATGTTCTCACTCTCACGGATGACTTGAGTAGATATGGGTATGTCTACTTGATGAAACACAAGTCTGAGACCTTTGAAAAGTTCAAGGAATTTCAGAATGAAGTAGAGAATCAACGTGACCGAAAAATAAAGTTCTTACGATCAGATCGTGGAGGAGAATATTTGAGTCACGAATTTGGTACACACTTAAGAAAATGTGGAATCGTTTCACAACTCACGCCGCCGAACACCTCAACAGTAATGGTGTGTCCGAACGTCGTAATCACACTCTATTGGATATGGTGCGATCTATGATGTCTCTTACAGATTTACCGCTATCATTTTGGGGATACGCTCTAGAGACAGCTACATTCACTTTAAATAGGGCACCGCCTAAATCCGTTGAGACGACACCGTATGAATTATGGTTTGGGAAGAAACCTAAGCTGTCGTTTCTAAAAGTTTGGGGATGCGATGCTTATGTCAAGAAACTTCAACCGAAAAGCTCGAACCCAAGTCGGAAAAATGCGTCTTCATAGGATACCCTAAGGAAACCATAGGGTATACCTTCTACTTAAGATCCGAGGGCAAGATCTTTGTTGCTAATAACGGATCCTTTCTGGAAAAGGAGTTTCTCTCGAAAGAAGTAAGTGGGAGGAAAGTAGAACTCGATGAAGTACTACCTCTTGAACGGGAAAGTAGTGCAGCTCAGGAAAATGTTCCTGTGGTGCCTACACCAATTGGAGAGGAAATTAATGATGATGATCAAGATACTTCGGATCAAGTTGCTACTGAACTTCAGAGGTCCACTAGGACACGCTCCGCACCGGAGTGGTACGGCAACCCCTGTCCGGATATCATGTCATAGACAACGGTGAACCTTGAACTATGAAGAAGCGATGGCGGGCCCAGATTCCAACAAATGGCTAGAAGCCATGAAATCCGAGATAGAATCCATGTATGAAAACAAAGTATGGACTTTGACCGACTTGCCCGATGATCGGCGAGCGATAGAAAACAAATGGATCTTTAAGAAGAAGACGGACGCGGATGGTAATGTCACCATCTATAAAGCTCGACTTGTCGCTAAGGGTTATCGGCAAGTTCAAGGGATTGACTACGATGAGACTTTCTCTCCGTAGCGAAGCTTAAGTCCGTCCGAATCATGTTAGCAATTGCCGCATACTATGATTATGAGATATGGCAGATGGATCGCCAAAACAGCGTTCCTTAACGGTTATCTTAAGGAAGAGCTGTATATGATGCAGCCGGAAGGTTTTGTCGATCCTAAAAATGCTAACAAAGTATGCAAGATCCAGCGATCCATTTATGGGCTGGTGCAAGCATCTCGGAGTTGGAACATTCGCTTTGATGAGATGATCAAAGCGTTAGTTTATGCAGACTTATGGAGAAGCCTGCGTTTACAAGAAAGTGAGTGGGAGCTCAGAGCATTTCTCATATTATATGTAGATGACATACTTTTGATGGGAAATGATATAGAATTCTTGGACAGCATTAAGGCCTACTTGAATAAGTGTTTTTCAATGAAGGACCTTGGAGAAGCTGCTTATATATTAGGCATCAAGATCTATAGAGATAGATCGAGACGCCTCATCGGTCTTTCACAAAGCACATACCTTGATAAGATTTTGAAGAAGTTCAAAATGGATCAGTCCAAGAAAGGGTTCTTGCCTGTACTACAAGGTGTGAGATTGAGCTCGGCTCAATGCCCGACACCACGGCAAAAGATAAAGAAGAGATGAGTGTCATCCCCTATGCTTCAGCCATAGGATCTATTATGTATGCCATGTCGTGTACTGCACTGATGTAAACCTTGCCGTAAGTTTGGTAGGAAGGTACCAAAGTAATCCCGCAAGGAACATTGGACAGCGGTCAAGAATATCCTAAAGTACCGAAAAGGACAAAGGACATGTTTCTCGTTTATGGAGGTGACGAAGAGCTCGTCAGAAGGGTTACGCCGACGCTTAGCTTCGACACAGATCTGATGACTCCAAGTCACAAACCGGATACGTGTATATGTTGAATGGTGGAGCGATGGTGGTGCAGCTGCAAGCAGAGCGTCGTGGCGGGATCTACATGTGAAGCGGAGTACATGGAAGCCTCGGAGGCAGCGCATGAAGCAATTTGGGTGAAGGAGTTCATCACCGACCTAGGAGTCATACCCAATGCGTCGGGGCCGATCAAACTCTTCTGTGACAACACCGGAGCTATTGCACTTGCCAAGGAGCCTGTGTTTCACAAGAAGACCAGGCACATCAAGCGTCGCTTCAACTCCATCCGTGAAAATGTTCAAGATGGAGACATAGAAATTTGTAAAGTGCATACGGATCTGAATGTCGCAGATCCGCTGACTAAACCTCTTCTCTTCATGGGCAAAACATGATCAACACCGTAACTCTATGGGTGTTCGATTCATCACAATGTAACTAGATTATTGACTCTAGTTCAAGTGGGAGACTGTTGGAAATATGCCCTAGAGGCAATAATAAAAGCATTATTATTATATTTCCTTGTTCATGATAATTGTCTTTTATTCATGCTATAATTGTATTATCCGGAAATCGTAATACACGTGTGAATACATAGACCACAATACGTCCCTAGTGAGCCTCTAGTTGACTAGCTCGTTGGTCAACAGATAGTCATGGTTTCCTCGACTATGGACATCGATGTCATTGACAACGGGATCACGCCATTAGGAGAATGACGTGATGGACAAGACCCAATCCTAAGCATAGCACAAGATCGTGTAGTTCGCTTTTGCTAGAGCTTTCTCAATGTCAAGTATCTATTCCTTAGACCATGAGATCGTGTAACTCCCGGATACCGTGAGGAGTGCTTTGGTGTACCAAACGTCACAACGTAATCGGGTGACTATAAAGGTGCATTACGGTATCTCCGAAAGTGTCATTGGGTTGACACGGATCGAGATAGGATTTGTCACTCAGACACGGAGAGGTATCACTGGGCCCACTCGGTAGTGCATCATCATAATGAGCTCAAAGTGACCAAGTGTTCCGTCACGGATCGTGCATTACGGCACGCAGTAGAGTGACTTGCCGGTAATGAGACCGAACAAGTATTGGGATACCGACGATCGAAGTCTCGCAAGTAACATACCGTCGACAAAGGGAATGGTATACGGGTTGCTTGAATCCTCGACATCGTGGTTCATCCGATGACATCATCGAGGAGCATGTGGGAGCCAACATGGGTATCCAGATCCCGCTGTTGGTTATTGACCGAGAACGTCTCGGTCATGTCTGCGTGTCTCCGAACCCGTAGGGTCTACACACTTAAGGTTCGGTGACGCTTAGGGTTATTAGGAAGACTTGTATGTGATTACCGAATGTTGTTCGAGTCCCGGATGAGATCCCGTATGTCACGAGGAGTTCCTAATAGTCTGGAGGTAAAGATTTATATATGGGAAGTTGTCAAACGGACACCGGAAAGTTTCGGGGCATACGGTATTGTACAGGGGGCCACGGAAGGGTTCCGGGTCCACTGGAGGGGCCACCTCCCGGGGGCCACTTGGGCTGCGTGGGAAGGGCCAGCCCCTGGTGGCTGGGCGCACCCTCCCTTGGGCCCTTGCGCCTAGGGGTTGAGGGGGAACCCCAGAGGGGCGCCCCTTGCTTGGGGCAAGCCCCTCCCTTAGTCAGCCGCCCCCTCTAGATGCATCTAGAGGGGCCGGCCCCCCTCTCCCTTCCCCCTATAAATAGAGGGGTGACGGGAATGGTGCACACCCCAAGCCAAGGCGCAGCCCCTCCCCTCCCCAACACCTCTCCTCCTCCGTACGTGCTTGGCGAAGCCCTGTCGGAGTACTGCTGCACCAACAACACCACGCCGTCGTGCTGCCGTTGGAGCTGTCTTCCTCAACCTCTCCTTCCTCCTTGCTGGATCAAGACGGAGGAGACGCTGCCTGTACCGCACGTGTGTTGAACGCGGAGGTGCTGTCCGTTCAAAGACTTGGTCATCGGTGATCCGAATCACGACGAGTACGACTCCGTCATCACCATCCCCTTGAACGCTTCCGCACTCGATCTACAAGTGGTATGTAGATGCAAACTCTCTCTCTTGACTCATTGCTTAGATGAACTCATAGATGGATCTTGGTGAAACCGTAGAAAAAATTTTAATTTTCTGCAACGTTCCCCAACAAGGCTTCCCTCTGTCTCGCTATAAGCGAGACACAGGGGTGACTTTGGTTTACATCCCTAATCATCAGGCTAACAATCTCACATAAGTTAGAAGCCTCGATCTTGAGAGACCAACTAATTGACGAGCGCTCCTTCGGGATTCTCGCAACGATCACTTGCGGATGGGCTGAGGGCGCGCCACTTCGCGCGCTCTAAGCCGCCGCCACATGTCGCGCTCTAAGTTGCCGCCATGTATCACACTTTGGGCGCTTTCCTCGGATTTTTATTTTATTTTTCCGCATGCATTTCGGCTTTTTAAAAGTTTTTTCCCTTTTTTTGACTTTTTAATTTTCCATCGGTCTTTCTTAGCTTTTGGATCAAAAAAATTCACGCGAAAAAATGTGTTTTCCTTTTTTTGCTTCTGTGAGAGGTATGATTTTGTGTTGGGGAACGCAGTAATCTATAATACCTAAATAGTTCATCCCCACTATGTTATTTCTCTTGACATGCAAGCTATTCGCATCATCAATATACATGCAACCATTCACCTTCAGCAAATCTGCCACGTCAGCCAAAAAAACATTCCACGAAATTAACCATGTGATTTAAAAGTCGCTTTGTTAATTTATGTCGAACCGCTGGTTGGCACTTTCTTCCTTCTTCTTGACGCGAGCGTTTTGTTTCTCTCGATCTCCATGGCAGCCCTATCGTCCTTTCAATTACTTCCCCGTCTATAGATTTCCACTGATCTCTTCATCTCCACCAAATCTACATCCTCTTCATCTCCTCCACTATATTTTCTGTAAAAGAAACCAATGAATTTCTGACTCCCTCTTAATTACCCCCACTAGATTCTACCGTCCCCTTAATTACCCCCTCCCTCTGCTTGATCTCCTTCAACGTGAAGCATCACCTATTTTTCCGGCTCTCCCTTTACAGAGGTTGTACTCAGCATCCATCTCCACGTAGGACTGACACGACCGCACCATGTCGTACTCGCCGCCGCCGGCGCCGTTCAGGATCGAAGTTGCCGCTCGCTCTGCGAAGATGGTGTTGGAAATATGAGCAAATTACTACGAGATTTAATCCGAATAAATAGGAAATAGATCATGACAGCAATAGCAGAGATTAAACTAATCATGCGAACTAGCATAGTAGATGAGCAGATCACATCTAGGACACATACTAGAAACATGAATTCTACCATGATCTCGAACAAGAAGGATGGAATCACATATGGTGCAGCGGGTGCAGCACCGCCGGCGTTGACGTTGTCGCCCATGTCGTCGAGGATGAGGTTGCCGAGATCGGGGAAGAAGTCGTCGTTCGCGAAGTCGTCGTTGCCAGCCGATTCTTGAGTGCGCTCCCCAAAACCTGATCGCCTCTCCCTTACAGGATCACGAGAGGCGGGGTTCCGGAGGCCTGCTGTCCCTTCTCCCGGTGCACGCCGAAAGGAGGGATGGAGAAGACTTGCTTGGCGGCGCAATGATCTGGAACGGTGGTGAGAAACCATACGAAGCAGCGGCTAGGGTAGACGTCTAGCTGACTATATAGTGCGGGCCGGGTAGGTCGTGGGAGTAAACCCCACGCCCGAGTCGTCACGATCCAAAAGAATCGGAAACGGTTCAGTAATTAATGCGTCCATTAATTATTAATTAATGACTCATTAATTTTCTCGAGCAGCAAAAATATAGACAACGTGCATAGCTCTGTCCTCGGCTCGGCTCAATCCCGCAACCCGCGACGCGTCGTGACGAGGCGTGGCGTGGCGAGACGAGCGAGGAGGAGGAGCGCGCGTGTAGGTCTCCTCTTCTCATGCTCATACAAGTGGTAGAAGAGCTCACCTTATAAAGAGGTGCAACTCTCTCTCAACTTATGAGGTGGGACTAAACTTTAGCCTCACTCACTCCACTCACATGTGTGCATGAATGGGCTAAGAGAATTTCAGAATTTTAGTTGGGCTTTGGGCCAAAGGCCTACTAGCAAAATTCCAACAATCCCCACAAAGTCTCATTGGCACATCTCATCATTTAGTTCCAAAACATTGTTTATATACCGGTGCTTAGTGGAGACTGTGAAGTTGAACTTCCACTTAGAGATTTATGCTACACTAGATCACAACCTGAATAGTGGACTATGCCTTGAACTACAAATTTTCTGCGAGACTAGTTTCACACAAATTCTTGACCGATACTGGGCAGCCGCAAGGCTTCCCCGCGGGTGGAGCGTATATGTCGTACTCCAGGGCTTTTTCATGAATTTATTAGAGAACACCCAATTCTCACAGATCGCGGCGTTAATAAATAAATTCATATAGGTGTGTTCCTCAGAAGATGTTCTGCAGGACAACATCTCTGCTTACCCGAATAAGCCACTTGGAACACATTAAGATAAGTATCAACCTGCCATGCAGATCAGGAGAGTATTGCATCTTCACGGAATGGGATAGTTAATATAGGGATACTCTCCTCCCAGCTGACCAATAGCTTGTCTCCCACTTCTACTTTACGGGATCTCCGATCACATAGGGTGGGTTACCACTATGGACAACTCATGCAGTGGGTCTCAAACCCATCTCCATCGATGCATTATCTATCACATTACGTGATAGACCCTTTGTGAAGGGATCTACCAAGTTTTTCGACGTCTGGATATAATCCAATGTAATAACTCCAGAGTTCCTTAATTTTCTGACAGATTTTAGTCTCCTCTTCACATGTCTTGAGGACTTCATATTGTCCTTCGAACTGTTTATCTTGACGATCATAGTTTGATTATCACAGTTCATCAGGATAGGGGGTATTGGTTTTTCAACCATAGGTAAGTCCATCAAGAGTTCACGAAGCCACTCTGCTTCAACAGTGGCAATGTCTAATGCTGTGAGTTCTGCTTGCAAGATTTCCAGGAAACAGTGCCACCACCAAGTGTAAAAACATAACCACTTGTGGCCTTAATCTCATCAGCATCAGATATCCAGTTTGAGTCACTATAACCCTCCAGTACCCTTGGATACCCGGTGTAGTGAATCCCATAGCTCGCGGTGCCTTTCAAATAGCGCATAACTCTCTCAAGCGCATGCCAATGATCATCTCCCAGTTTTGACACAAACCGAGTCAGCTTACTCACAGTAAACGAGATGTCAGGCCTTGTGGCACTCGCCAAATACATAAGCGAGCCAATAATCTGAGAATACCTCAGTTGATCTCTAGCAATCCGTCGATTCTTTCGAAGCAACACACTAGCATCATATGGAGTTGGAGAAGGTGTGCAATCGCTATACCCAAAACGACTCAAGACCTTTTCCACACAGTGAGACTGAAGCAGTGTGATCCCACCATTCTCATCTCTCAACAGCTTGATTTTTAAGATAACATCAGCTATGCCTAGATCCTTCATCTCAAAACAGCGAGATAAGAAATCCTTAACCTCCTTGACTAAATCAAGTTTGGTTCCAAAGATCAATATGTCGTTGACATACAGACAAAGAATAACTCCTTCGCCCCCACCATAGCGATAGTACACGCACTTGTCGCCATCGTTTACTACAAAGCCGGCAGCAGTTAATGTTCTTTCGAACTTCTCATGCCACTCGTTAGGAGCTTGTTTAAGGCCATATAAAGACTTTAATAACTTGCACACCTTTGCTTTCACGACCGTGTACTACAAAACCATCCGGCTGATCCATGTAAATTTCCTCCTTCAACTCTCCATTGAGGAAAGCTGTCTTAACGTCCGCTTGATGAACGAGAAGACCATGTGAGGCAGCCATGATAGTAGCACCAATTGTGGTCAGTCTAGCCACAGTAAGTAAGTATCAAAGAAGTATTCACCTTCTTCCGGTATAACCCTTGGCCACAAGCCGTGCCTTGTACTTTTCAATCATACCATCAGGTCTAAGCTTCTTCTTGAACACCCACTTACATCCTACAGGTTTGCACCCATAAGGACGGCCAAGTGATCTCCTGTGTAACTGCTAGCTAAGATGGAATCCATCTCGCCACGCATGACTTCCTTCCAAAGAGTCGCATCGTGAGATGCATAGGCTTCAAATAGTCCTCGGTGTGTCATCCACGAGGTACACAATGAAATCATCACCAAAGGACTTTGCAGTCCTCTGTCTCTTACTCCTCACAGGAGTTCCATTGTCACCCTCAACAGGATTCCCAACGTGTTCCATCGCAATGGTGGGTTCAGGAATTACAGCGAATTCCTCACTAGATGGAGTAGGTATCTCCTGATTTGATGAACTCGACATATCCTTCATAGGAAATATGTCCTCAAAGAAACTTGCATTATTCGACTCCATAATTGTACCAACATGCATGTCGGATACCTCAGATTTTATTATCAAAAATCTATAGCCAATGCTATGAAAAGCATAGCCCATAAAGAACACAATCCATGATTTTTGGTCCAAGCTTGCGCTTCTTGGGAATTGGTATATTGACTTTCGCCAAACAACCCCAAGTACGTAGGTAAGAGAGTTTCAACCTTTTCCTTTCCCATTCCTCAAATGGAGACATGGTCTTATGCTTTGTGGGAACTCGGTTTAGGACATGACACGCAGTCATTAGCGCCTTCCCCCCACCATTCCTTGGATAGACCCGAAGTGTCTAACATGGTGTTAATTAACCATATCAGTTAGAGTTCGGTTCTTTCTTTCGGCTACCCCATTTGACTGGGGTGAGTAGGGAGGCGTCCTCTCATGGATTATACCATGTTCCGCACAAAACAGATCAAATTCATTGGAAAAATACTCTCCACCATGATCGGACCTAAGCTGTTTAATTTTTCGATCAAGTTGGTTCTTTGCCTCAGCTTTATAGTTTTTGAAGAAAGTCAAAGCCTCATATTTTGACTTCAGAAGATACACATAACAATATCTAGTGGAGTCATCAATCAACGTCATGAAGTATCTCTTTCCACCTTTTGTCAACACACCATTCATCTCACAAAGATCAGAATGTATAAGCTCTAGTGGCGCCAAGTCTCTTGCCTCTGCAGTCTTATGGGACTTGCGAGGTTGCTTAGCTTGCACACATACTTGGCACTTAGAGCCTTTGACAGTAGAGATTTTCGGAATTAAATTCATATTGGCTAGCAGCGTCATGCAACCAAAGTTAATGTGACAAAGTCGCGAATGCCAAATATCAGACTCATTATTGTGGCAAATATTATTAATAACTTTAGTGCAAATATCTGACAAAGACAGGCGGAACAAGCCTCCGCTCTCATAGCCTTTTCCAACAAATTGTCCGTACTTAGAAATTACTTCCTCCGTTCCTAAATATAAGTATTTTTAGACATTTCAAATGGAATACAACATACGGATGTGAAAGGATCGATATGGTTGACTAGAGGGGGGGGGGGTGAATAGGCAACTAACAATTTTTAAGCTTTTCTTTACCAAATTAAACTTTGCATCAAAGTAAGTTGTCTAGATATGCAACTAGGTGGACAACCTATATGATGCAAACAACACAAGCACACGAGCAAGCAAAGATAGAGACACAAATAAGCTTGCACAAGTAAAGGGATAAGATAACCAAGAGTGGAGCCGATGGAGACGAGGATGTGTTACCGAAGTTCCTTCCTTTTGAGGGGAAGTACGTCTCCGTTAGAGCGGTGTGGAGGCACAATGCTCCCCAAGAAGCCACTAGGGCCATCAGATTCTCCTCACGCCCTCACACAATGCGAGATGTCGTGATTCCACTATTGGTGCCCTTGAAGGCGGCATCAACCTTTACAAACAAGGTTGGGGCAATCTCCACAACAATTGGAGGCTCCCAACAACACCACGAAGCTTCACCACGATGGAGTATGGCTTCGAGGTGACCTCAACCGGCTAGGGTGCTCAAACACCCAAGAGTAACAAGATCCGCAAGGAATAAGTGGGGGGAATCAAATATCTTGTGGTGGAAGTGTAGATCGGGCCCTTGTCACCCAATCCCGAGCAAATCAACAAGTTTGATTGGCTAGGGAGAGAGGTCGGGCCAAAATGGAGCTTGGAGCAACAATGGAGCTTAGAGATGGAAGAGGTGGTCAACCAGAGGTAGAAGACGCCCCTTATATAGTCGTGGGAAAAATCCAACCGTTATCCACATGTTCAGCCCGCGACGCACGGTACTACCGCTCCAGGGGCGCGGTACTACCGCGAGGCTGCGCGGTACTACCGTGGCGGACCACGGTACTACCGCGGCAGCAGCACAGGCCGGAACTTGCCTGACTAGGGGGCAGTACTACCGCTTGCGCGGTACTACCGCTCCCCCTTGCGGTACTACCGCAAGGCAGGAGAGTCACGGCTGGGAAGGGCGCAGATGAAATAAATTACATCCGTGCCAACTTCCGCTGAACCTGAGGTGGTACAAAAATCCGACGCGGTACTACCGCTCGCGAGGAGCGGTACTACCGTTGCGCGCGGATGTAAAAATTTACATCCGCCTACTACCGTGACATCAAGGTACTAGGTAGGAGGGCCGCGGTACTACGGCTCCTAGGGAGCAAGATTACTACCGTGGGCCCCGCGGTACTACCGCTACCGACGAGCGGTACTACCGTGGGGCGCGGATGTAAAAATTACATCCGCCGCTACTACCGCACCGGAGCGGCACAAGGCCTGGTAGCCGCGGTACTTCCGCTCCAGAGGAGCGGTACTACCGTGACACCCAGCGGAACTACCGCGTGAACTTGCGGTCCTACCGCAAGTACAGCGATAGTCGTCAGATTTCCGCACAACCAAGATAACGAAGGGAAGCTCCAAAATGCAGGGAAAGGAGGGACGAGTGTACGTGTTGATTCCGCCCAAACCTTTCCGACGCGGACCCCCTCTTAATAGTACGGCTCCCCTACGACTCAAATCCACCAAAAAGAAGCGTAGGACAACGCCGTCTTCAATAGTCTCCGAGGGGCACCGAATCGTCTCATGCCTAGTGATGAACCATCTGAGAAACTCAAAGCATACGATTAGTCCGCAAAAGTATCGTCATCAATCACCAAAACACTTACGAGATAAATATGCCCTTACAATGTCCCCCTTTTTGGTGGATTGATGACAATACGGGATTTGCACAAAGATACGATAATATAGAGCAAGGGCAAACCCCTCCTCTCCAAAATATAGACGGGCTCCCCCTAGATGTGTGCACTGGATGAATGCTTTGGACTGCATAGCACACGCACTAGCATCACCACTCCCCTATATTTTAGAGACAAAGGCCAAGAATAACATCTAAGCAACATATAGCACAATATAACACAAGCTTGCTAAGATAGATAGAGTGCATATGTCTTACACCATATGAAGGAAAAGCAACTAAAACGAGGTTCAAACGAGGTTCAACCGAGAATGCAATAAACACACCAAACGAACGCGAACACGACACAAGACTCAAGAATCTCACGCCTTCTCCCCTTTGGCATCGAGACGCCAAAAAGGCAGAGAGGACACCTACACACAAGCGGTGGCTCAAGCAGCAGGGAACTCGTCCCAACCCTCTCCGTCAGACTCCTCAGCAGCAGGGATGGACTCCTCGACGTCCTCCTCAGAATCAGTCCACCTGTAGCCTTGCTTCTCCATCCACTCGGCCTCTGGAGTGATGCGCTCCTCAGACCCGCCAGACACATCCTCACCATAGAGCTGCAAGATCTTCCTGTCCCTGCGACGACTCTCCTTGGATGTCACGTGAGTCCTGTACTGCCCCTTGGCTTGCATGCAGAAAAGAGTCTTCATCTTGTCCTTCAGCTTCTTGGCCCATGACGGCATAGAGGAGCTCTGGGACGGCCTAGCAGCATGGCCCTCAGCAACATTCTCGGCGCCAAAGATCCTCCTCACCAACAGCAGCCCTAGCAGCAGATGCCTCGGCACGAGTAGTAGTGTTGGCCCAGTTGGGTTTGACACGCAGACAGATGGGGTCATGGCGAATCCAGTCAGGGGCAAGGAACTCCTTACCAGGGAACATCTTCTCCGAGGTCCTCGAGATCAGCAGAAACAGATAGGGCCCGTAGATAGCCACTTTGCGGTTGAACACCGCAAATCGAAGCTCACACCACATGATGTGTGAGACATCAAGTGGCTGAGTCTGAGACAAACGAGCCTCCTCGCAGATGAGCATCATATCCACCATATAGGCATGGACCTTGTCCTTGTCACCAATGCGAGGGAACAAGGAGTTGCGGAAGATGCGGTACATGATATCCGTAAAAGAGTTGAGCACCAACCCTATCTTGCCACTTGAAGCGTCTTCTCAACATAGTACGGTGCAAGCCTGTCCTTGTTGGCAGAGTCGAGTTGGCATGGGGCGAACACCCACGGAGTGTCGAGCCCGCCATCGTGAACTTGGAGCAAATCCATGAACTCCTTCCGTAGCATTCAGCTTACGGCCATTGGTCATCCAGGTCATCCTCCTCTCCTCATCGTGGTGAAAGTAAACTGAAGCAAAGAACCGGCAGATAAGCTCAGATCATAGTCAAGGTGAAAGGATATCACATGCTCAATGCCAAACTGCTCCACCAAGTCCGAGCCTCTCCAAAGTAGGCACGGAACTTGTCCTTCCTCAAGTGATGCATGTCAATCAATTTCACATCCACATAGGTATTCTGCTTGTTCTTGATGACATCCAGATAGACGTTGGTTTGATGCTTGTTCCAAAACAGCTCACAACCCCTGACAGAGGAACGAGGGGTCACGTACGGGTCAATTTGCTTGAGACGGACGTAGTCAGATTGGGGCATCTCATCCATGCCCTTGGAGGGCTCCTTGAACTTGCTAGCAGTAGTCTTGACATGGCGCTTGGGGGCAGAGGAGCCCTCTGGTGCTTCACCGGGGTTGCGCAGACGCTTGGAGCCAGTGTCACGACTGGGATTGGACCGGCGAGAGCCACCACCTGAGACACACATGCAAAGTACCAAAGACGCGAAGAAGATCAATGCAAAGGCCACGATAAAGCACAAGAAACACATAGGAGACATACGAGAAAGTTGGCATGCAATAGGTGTGAGCCATGGTAGTACTGCCACTGCCTGCGGCACTAAAGTATTAGTACCGCCCCAAACGCGGTAGTACCGTGCGAGGTCACGGTAGTACCGTGGTTGGAGCGGAAGTAAAAATTTAGTGCCGCACAGAGCACGGTAGTACCGCACCCGAAGGGCGGTAGTACCATGCAAGCGGTAGTACCGTGCCATACGGGCGGTAGTACCGCGTCGCAGCAGATCCAACTAGCGGTTTGAATCTGAAAAGAACCGCGAAACAACGGCGGTGCTACGGTGATCAGATCTAGCGCATGACAACAATACAAGTATAAATCCTATGCAATACCACGCCCTTCATCCTATTCTTGCAGAGATTAAGCCTATCAATCTCAAGAACACACAAGCCTCCCCCAAAACCTAGAAACACCAAACACCATCAACACGGAGAGGGAGTTGGGGAAAAACCTGGGTCCATAGCAAGAGCACGTGGTGGGGAACGATCCCACCAGTCGGAATCATGGGAGGGCAGCCAGTGGAGGAGATCCGGCGATGAACGCCGGTTCCGTTCTTGAGCAAGGGAGAGAAGGAGGCGACGTGGAGAGAGGACTGCGGATGGGTATGGGGAGTTAGAACTCCCCTGCCTGTCCTTATCCCCACGCCCTCGAACCGACGCGGTAGTACCGTGTATCATCGCGGTAGTACCGCTCGGGAGGAAGTACCGCACCGAGACGGTAGTACCGCTCAACCAGGCGGCAGTAAAAAATTACTGCCGTGTGGTAGCGGTAATACCGTGCTCCCGCAAGTGGTAGTACCGTGGCAGGCTGGGTAGTACCGCAGCTGGCCGCGGTAGTACCGTGAACTCAAGTCACCGCAAGTTTCAATACGAGAAGAAGGCCTTTGCAAGGAAACTTTTCACACACAAGAAACCACAAGATCAAGCACAAGCCAGAGGCAAAAGACAACAAGAAACCACCAAGCGACAAGGCCTCTTAAGGAGCGAGGGCGGTGGGTCAAGCCACCTATGTTTGAGTTGGATGGTATGGCACCGAAGAATTATCCTTGGGCCCATGACCAAAACTCGCCTTTGGAACACAAGTACCATAAAAATGGCTAATGTGAAAGAGGTGATCGATTTATGCATAATGGGGGAGGAGAGTTCATTGAGAGAACAACACTCCCCTATGTCCATGCCTACACCTAAACTAGACAACAAGTTGAGTGTGGTGGGGAGTGCACGGTTCAAGTCACATTGCTCAAATCGATGATATTTAGCTCATGCCTTAACTCATGAAATCTTGCTTCATCTAAGGGCTTCGTGAATATATCTCGCAAGGTTATCCCGAGTGTTGACATACTTGAGCTCGATCTCCCTCGCCTAATGTGATCCCGGATGAAGTGATACCGAATCTCAATGTGCTTCGTCTTGAAGTGTTGCACCGGGTTGAGAGAAATCTTGATGGCACTTTCATTATCGCACCAAAGAGGCACTTTGTCACAAATGACACCGTACTCCTTTAAAGTTTGCCTCATCCATAGGAGTTGAGCACAACAACTACTGGCCGCCACATATTCCGCTTGATTGGGACGAGAGAGACACACAACTTTGCTTCTTGGAAGACCAACTTACCAAGGAGCAACCAAGAAATTGGCACCCTCCGAAGTGGACTTCCTATCCACTTTGTCTCCCGCCCAATCGAATCCGTAAATCCTTCAAGCTTGAAGTTTGCTCCTCTTGGGTACCATAAGCCAAAGTTTGGGGTATGAGCCAAATATCGAAGATTCGCTTGACCGCCACATAGTGGCTTTCCTTGATGCGGCTTGAAACCGTGCACACATTCCCACACTCAACATGATATCCGGTCTAGATGCACAAAGGTAAAGCAAGGAGCCAATCATGGAAGCGATATACCTTTTGATCCACCGCTTTACCATTGGGATCAATGTCAAGTTGGCACTTGGTAGGCATTGGTGTAGTAGCCGCTTGACATCACTTAGCTTGAATCTTTTGAGCATGTCTTGAGTGTATTTGGCTTGGTTGATGAAGGTTCCTTCTCTTCTTTGTTTGATATCGAAACCAAGGAAGAATTTCAACTCTCCCATCGAAGACATCTTGAACTTGGAGGTCATGAGAGCGGCAAATTCCTCATTGAAAGCTTTGTTAGGAGAACCAAAGATAATATCATCAACATATAGTTGGCATACAAACAACTCCCCATTGACCTTCTTAGTAAAAAGAGTGGGATCGATTTGCCCCACTTGAAATCCACGATCTTGTAACAACTCGGTAAGGTGGTCATACCACGCACGTGGGGCTTGTTTAAGGCCATAGAGTGCCTTATCGAGTTTATACACATGATCCGAGAAGTAGGGGTCCTCGAACCCGGGGGGTTGCTTGACATAGACCAACTCATTAATAGGACCATTAAGAAAAGCACTTTTCACATCCATTTATTGCAACTTAAAGTTGTGATGGGAAGCATAAGCAATCAACAAACGAATGGATTCAAGACGAGCAACGGGAGCAAAGGTTTCACCGTAGTTGATACCCTCGACTTGGGAGTAGCCTTGTGCTACCAATCTTGCCTTGTTGCGTAATGCCGTTCCCATGAGCATCTTGCTTGTTCTTGAAGATCCACTTGGTTCCAATGACGTTGTGGTTCCTCGATGGCCTTGGCACCAATCTCCACACCTTGTTGTACTCGAAGTTGTTGAGTTCTTCATGCATGGCATTGAGCCAATCCGAGTCTTCGGCGCCTCATAGACCTTTTGGGGTTCAACACAAGAGACAAACGTGATGTTCACAATAGTTTGCCAATTGTCTACGAGTGCTTACCCCTTTTCTTAGGCTTCCAACCACATTCTCCATGAGATGGCCTTTGGTGGCGAGTTTGGAAGAAATCTTGGCGGCACGACGCTCTAATTCCTCCTCGGAGGTGAGATGAGGAGGGGTCACTTGATCATCTTGAGCGCCGTCTTGAGCAT
This sequence comes from Aegilops bicornis, assembly GCA_021605145.1. Lineage (NCBI taxonomy): Eukaryota > Viridiplantae > Streptophyta > Magnoliopsida > Poales > Poaceae > Aegilops > Aegilops bicornis. The sequence goes on along the minus strand of CM038673.1, from coordinate 126,058,520 downwards.
GATCTTCATCTTGAGCATGCTCGGGGGAGAGAAATTGACCTTGGGCATCATTTGGAGTGTCATCATCGTCTTGAGCACGATCTTGCCCTTGGTCTTGTTCATGAGGTTGAGGGCCTTCACTTTGTTCTTGAAGCGTGTGGGCCTTGGGTTGGTGATGGCTCCACTTGAGTGGAGCATTGTCCTTCTCCTTCGGCCAAAAGGGGTTCCTCAACGGGTAGGATAAAACCAACACCCATTCTTCTTATGGCTTGAGGAGGAATTTCATCACCTACATCACAAGTGCCACTTTGCTCCACTTGGGAGTATTCTCATCAAACTCCACGTTACACGTCTCCTCAATAAGTCCCGTGGATTTATTGAGGACACGGTAAGCATGAGAGTTTGTAGCATAACCAACAAATATGCCCTCATGAGCTCTAGCTTCAAATTTAGACAAACAAACACCTTTCTTGAGAATGAAACACTTACACCCGAACACCCGGAAGTACTTGAGGTTGGGCTTGTTGCCGGTGAGTATCTCATAAGGAGTGTTGTTCAAGCCTTTGCGGAGATAGAGCCGATTGGATGCATGACATGCGGTGTTGATGGCTTCGGCCCAAAAGTTGTGTGGAGACTTGAACTCCGCCATCATGGTCCTTGCCGCATCCATCAACGTCCGGTTCTTCCTCTCTGCAACACCATTTTGTTGAGGGGTATATGGTGCAGAATATTGATGCTTGATCCCCTCATCACTAACAAACTCATCCAAGGTGTAGTTCTTGAACTCGGTGCCGTTGTCACTTCTTATAGTCAAGATCTTTGCATTATGTTGACGTTGAGCTTCATTTGCAAAGTGGATGATGGTTTGTTGAGTCTCACTCTTCCTCTTGAAGAAGTATACCCAAGTGTATCTTGAGTAGTCATCCACAATCACCAAGCAATACTTTCTACCTCCAAGACTATCAAATGATGGTGGCCCAAAGAGAGCCATGTGAAGGAGCTCCAAGGGTCTCTTTGAGTATATGATGGTCGTGGGAGGGTGAGCCTTCTCATGAAGCTTTCCTTCAATACAAGCACTGCAAGCACGGTCTTTGGCAAAACTAACATTTGTTAGTCCACGGACATGGTCCCCCTTGAGAATACTTTGCAAAGATCTCATATTGGCGTATTAAACGGCGATGCCAAAGCCATCCCACGTCAACTTTAGCCATTAGGCATGTCGCGGTCTTAGTGGGTCGCTCCAAAAGTTAATCACATAGAGACCGTTCTCGACATGCCCAACAAAGGCTACTTTAAGAGTTTTGCTCCACAAGAGGGCCACGGTATCAATGTCAAAGAAGGTAGCAAAACCCATGATTGCAAGTTGACGAACGGAAAGCAAATTGTATGCAAGGGACTCAACAAGCATGACTTTCTCGATCATAAGATCATGAGAAATGACAACCTTGCCGAGACCCAATACCTTAGAATGTGATGCATCACCCCACTCGACATTGGTGGGCATAGATGGAATCTCTTGCACGTCCACCACCAAGTCCTTGCTCCGGTCATATGATTTGTTGCTCCACTATCGAGCAACCATGATCCCCACCGAAGCAAACACCTACAAGAGATCAATGCTTGGTTTTAGGTACGCATTTAGTAATGGGTCCTTTGATGTTAGTAACAAGGGTCTTGGGAACCCAAATAGACCATTCAATGTACTCATAAGGAGAACCAACAAATTTAGCATAAACACGTCCATCACTAGCACGGCACAACACATATGACGGGTTAAAGTCGCCGGCTTTGTTTGAGGACATACTTTTGCCCTTTTGAATATCAACTCCCTTCACTTTTTCTTTCTTCTCCTTAGGAGCACCCTCTCCCTCTTTCACAAACGTTTGCTTGAGAGGAGGAGGACGTTTGGTCTTGTCGTTCTTCTTCTTCTTGCTCTTGGACTTTGGTGCAAACCCAATTCCTTCCTTGGCCACAACTTCATTTTGATTGCTCAAAAGGTCATTGAGGTTCTTCTCACCTTGAATGCATGACACGAGGCCTTTCTCAAGTTGATCTTTCAACTTGGCATTCTCCTCCACAAGATGCACATGCTCACAACACGGGTTAGTAGCACATGCATTATCAATTAATACCATAAGAGGAAAGGTGGCCTTTTCCTTGGTTAGCTTAACTTGGAGTTGAGCATGAGACTCTTTGAGGTTAGCGTGAGCACCCTTCAAGACCTTGTGAGCCTTGTCAAGTATCTCAAACTCCTCTTTGAGTCTAGCATGATCAACCCCAAGTTTAGCCTTCTCGAAAGTTAGCACACGAGACACGACAAGAGCATGATGAAGATCTTTCTTTAACTTAGCATGTTCATCGTTGTGTGACTCCTCAAGAGTCAAACGATGCACACACTCTTCCTCAAGGGCATTAGAGAGGTCCGATATCTCATCGGCATAGTCACGACTATGACCTTCCATCTTAGAGATGGTTTCTTCGTGAGTCTCGATCATGTCATTGGCCTCACCAAGGTGTTCCAAGAGAGCAACAAAATGCTTCTTGGACTTGCCCTTGAGCTTACTCATAAAAGACTCAAACTCATTCACTTCTTCATTAGACCCATCATGTTCATCAATGCAATCCTCCTTGGAGGAATTAGTAATGATGGTGGTTTTAATGTTGGGGGTTACCTTGTTTGAAGCTTTAGCCATGAGGCATTTGGCGGTGATGTTTTCGTTGGGTGCATCAAAGAGAGACACCCGGGGAGTAGTAGCAATGGCAACGGATGCCATGGCCATTGCTTCTTTTTCATCATCATCGTCATCCTCTTGGTATTCTTCTTGAACCACCAACCCACGAGTGGGAGTCTTCTTGGTGAAGTTGTTCTTGTTGGGGAAGGACTTGGCTTTGTCTTTCCGGATGAACTTGCCACCATGGTCTTCCCGCTTCTCGTAAGGACAATCCGCAACGAAATGGCTCACATTGCCACAGTTGAAACAAGTTCTAACTCATTGCTTACCCTTGACGCCACTTGAGTTGTTCTTGTTGAAGTTGGGTCTTGAGTTCTTCTTGCTCCAAAATTGTCTTGAAGCAAGGGCCATGTGCTCATGGTAATCAAACTTGGTGTCTTCGGGGTTGCTCTCCTCATCTTCCACTTCCTCCTCTTCTTCCACAATAACCTTGGCCTTCAACGCAAGGTTGGGCTTCTTTGCCCTTTGAGAACGGAGCACCGCATTGTCGGCGGTCTTGTCCAAGATGCTCATTGCAACGAATTCATCCAACACTTCACTTGAGGTCATGGAGTGGAAGTCCGGTCTTCGACGGATAACGGAGGACATGGCCTTGTTGTATGGCATCATGTCCTTGAGGAACTTGCGCTTGATCCAATTGTCATCCGTGTCCTTGCTTCCATGATCTCGGAGTGCGACCGCGAGTTTGGTCACTCTTCGAAAGAGCTCACGAGGTTCTTCATCTTCTTTCATTGCAAACTCATCGGCTTCATCTTGCACCACTTCATAGTTGGAGCGTTGAATGCTAGCACTTCCTCGATAGAGACCCTCGACACATTTCCATGCATCTTTAGCCATGACATGAGGTCAAGATGAGGAAGATCTTCGAAGGATAGCATCTTGGATGATGAATAGAGCACTCTCATTGAATTGATTGTCCATGGCTTCTCGAGGGGTGAAGTTGCTTGGGTCATGAGGATAGAAACCTTCTTCAATGATTCTCCAAAGGTTAGTATTCACATGCTTTAAATGACGCTTGAAGCGATAAACCCAAGAATCAAAATCTTCATGCTTTTCATATTTAGGAGGAGGACCGGCATGATTCAAATGAGTTGAAGGAATCGGCCCTCCATAAACTGGAGGTTACACATGGGCAAAGATGCCAGTGCCATTTCTACCACTAGTAGAAGGACTCTTTTCATTGTTAGCTTCCCCCTTGTCGGAGGTAGCATCCGTCACCTTGTTAGTGGGATCACCCACTTTCATCGGCGAGGTAGATAGTTTAAGTCCTTCTAGGAATTCGGTAAACATGCTTTTAACCTCGGCCTTCATGGAGGTTTTCAATGTGTCTAAAGCCACATTGAATTCCTCACGAGAGACCGAGGTTCCCAATTCGGCCGAAGAAGAGATGGGATTCAAACCGGAGTGTTCCTCAGCACCGTCGTTGGTGTCAACCATACTCTTCGGACGGCAAAGTCCTTAATAAAGAGACGAGGCTCTGATACCAATTGAAAGGATCGATATGGTTGACTAGAGGGGGGGTGAATAGGCAACTAACAAGTTTTAAGCTTTTCTTTACCAAATTAAACTTTGCATCAAAGTAAGTTGTCTAGATATGCAACTAGGTGGACAACCTATATGATGCAAACAACACAAGCACACGAGCAAGCAAAGATAGAGACACAAATAAGCTTGCACAAGTAAAACGATAAGATAACCAAGAGTGGAGCCGATGGAGACGAGGATGTGTTACCAAAGTTCCTTCCTTTTGAGGGAAAGTACGTCTCCGTTAGAGCGGTGTGGAGGCACAATGCTCCCCAAGAATCCACTAGGGCCACCGTATTCTCCTCACGCCCTCACACAATGCGAGATGTCGTGATTCCACTATTGGTGCCCTTGAAGGCGGCGACCGAACCTTTACAAACAAGGTTGGGGCAATCTCCACAACAATTGGAGGCTCCCAACAACACCACGAAGCTTCACCACAATGGAGTATGGCTTCGAGGTGACCTCAACCGGCTAGGGTGCTCAAACACCCAAGAGTAACAAGATCCGCAAGGAATAAGTGGGGGGAATCAAATATCTTGTGGTGGAAGTGTAGATCGGGCCCTTGTCACCCAATCCCGAGCAAATCAACAAGTTTGATTGGCTAGGGAGAGAGATCGGGCCAAAATGGAGCTTGGAGAAACAATGGAGCTTAGAGATGGAAGAGGTGGTCAACTAGAGGTAGAAGACGCCCCTTATATAGTCGTGGGAAAAATCCAACCGTTATCCACATGTTCAGCCCGCGACGCACGGTACTACCACTCGGTAGCGGTACTACCCATGAGGCTGCGCGTACTACCGTGGCGGACCACGCAGTACTACATGGCGGCAGACAGCCGTAACTTGCCTGACTAGGGGGCAATACTACCGCTTGCGCGGTACTACCTCTTGCGCGGTACTACCGCTCCCCCTTGCGGTACTACCGCAAGGTAGGAGAGTCATGGCCTGGGAAGGGCGCGGATGAAATAAATTGCCAACTTCCGCTGAACCCGAGGTGGTACAAAAATCCGACGCGGTACTACCGCTCACGAGGAGCGGTACTACCGTTGCGGGCGTGGATGTAAAAAAATTACATCCGCGCCTACTACCGTGACACTGCGGTACTAGGCAGGAGGCCCACGGTACTACGGCTCCTGGGGAGCAGTACTACCGTGGGCCCCCGCGGTACTACCGCGCTGGACGAGCGGTACTACCGTGGGGGGCGCGGATGTAAAAAATTACATCCGCCCCTACTACCGCACCGGAGCGGCACAAGGCCTGGGAGCCGCGGTACTACCGCTCCAGAGGAGCGTTACTACCGTGACACCCAGCGGAACTACCGCGTGTACTTGCGGTACTACCGCAAGTACAGCAGTAGTCGTCAGATTTCCACACAACCAAGATAACGAAGGGAAGCTCCAAAATGCAGGGAAAGGAGGGACAAGTGTACGTGTTGATTCCGCCAAACCTTTCCGACGCGGACCCCCTCTTAATAGTACGGCTCTCCTACGACTCAAATCCACCAAAAAGAAGCGTAGGACGACGCCGTCTTCAATAGTCTCCGAGGGGCACCGAATCGTCTCGTGCCTAGTGATGAACCATCTGAGAAACTAAAAGCATACGATTAGTCTGCAAAAGTATCGTCATCAATCACCAAAACACTTACGGGATAAATATGCCCTTACAGGATGTATGTAGATATATTTTAGAGTGTAGATTCATTCATTTTTCTCCGTATGTAGTCACTTGTTGGAATCTCTATAAAGACTTATATTTGGGAACGGAGGGAGTACAACTTTATTGGATTCGAAAACCAACTTAAAACCATCTCGACATAAACGGGAACCGCTAACGAGATTTTTATTGATGGACGACACATGACGAACGTTCTTCAGACGCACATCCCCGAAGTAAACTTCAGATCGACCATACCAACACCTCGAACGATGGCATGTGACCCGTTCCCCATCAGCACGGGAGAAGTCCCAGTGGCCTGGTAAGAAGAAAACATGGAGGCGTCAGCACAAACATGTACATTGGCACCGGTGTCAATTAACCAATCAGGGGTTTGGAATACTGAAAGGATGGTAGGAAAAATATCGTACCCTGATTCCTTCATATCAGTATCACCGATGACAACATTACTGGACTTGCGGCTCTTCTCATGTTCGCGCTCCTCAAAGCGGTTAGGACACTTTGGAGCCCAGTGATTAGGGTCACCACAGACATGGCAAAGTCCCTTCCCCTTCTTATGAGAATTCTTCTTGAAGTTGGTAGAATGTGATGGCTTGTTCTTTGTATCAAACTTGCCTTTGCCCTGAGTTTTGTTCTTGTTGTTTTTGAACTTGTTGGGCTGGAATTTCTTCTTCTGTACCATGTGGGCACTAGAATCTCCCTCAGCAACTCGAGCATGTGTGTCCTTTGCTCTCGCCTTCTCTTCAACATCAATGCAGAGAAGCACTGCCGTCAATGCACAAGACCTCTGTGGCTTTCTGGAACTCCTGCTCATCGTTCTCATCATCCATATCTTCTTCGTCGTCGTCATCTTCATCCTTGTCGCGGCCGCGGGGAGGTCTGTCTCCTTGCCGCTGCTTGGCCTTGCCGCAGCGTCCTCCTCGGCCGGGGCGTTTCTTGCCGGATCCTCCAGTACCTTCCTGGGCCTTCTCCTTGTCGCGTCGCTCGTATTCAGCCTTTTGCTGCTCGACAAGTTGCTCGACCTTCTTGCAGCTTTGGAGGTCATGACCCTTGGTGCCGTGGATCTTGCAGTACTGCTTGTTGGCTCCGTCCTGCTTGTCGGCGACCGCCACAGCCTGGTAGTTGGTGCCTGCGGCAACCTCCTTGCCGGAGCTACCAGCTTTGGCTTTCTTGGCGCCACCTCCGTTGCCGGACTGCTCAACGACTAGCACATCTTTGCCTTTCTTCTTCCTGTTGTTCCGACGCCGGTTTTTCTTTGCCGGGGCTGCCTCCTCACTATCAGATCCTCCTGCTTCTACATTCTCTCCGGGGAGTTTCCTCCCTTCCTCAGCACGTGCACACTTGTCGGCCAGGGCATATAGCTCACTGACGTCTCTGATCTTGCACATCGCCATCTCCTCCCGCATCCTGCGGTTTCGCGACGCTCGATGGAACGCGCTGATTACATGTAGGGTGGACATCTGGGATGTTGTCTTTGTCTGTGGCTGAATCTCTGAATGTACTTGCTAGGGCTCTCCTTCCTTCTCGGGCGAAAGCGATGAAGGTCACTCTCTTGGCCATGAGGCTTGTGGCCGCCTGTGAAGGCGCCAACAAACTGATGGCATAGGTCTGCCCAGGAGGATATGGAGTTGTCTGGCAAGTGCATGAGCCAGGATCTGACATTGGGCTTGAGTACCAGCGGGAAGTAGTTAGCTAGGATCTTGTCGTCTCGCCCCCCGGCAGCTTGCACCATGATGGTGTAGATGCTGAGGAACTCCGACGGATGCGTCTTGCCGTCGTACTTCTCTGGTACGTCTGGCTTGAAATTCTTCTTGCTGGGCCACTGGACTTGCCGCAGCTCACGAGTGAACGCAGGGCAACCTACCGTGTACGGCAAGTCGCCTGGTTCCCCTGGCACATGCATGTCGAACTTGGCGCTGGTCGCGACGAGCTCGTGGATCCGATGATGCGGTGGAGTCGCTGTCGAGGTGGATCCGGCGAGTCGGCGATCTTGGCCTTCGGGGTGGAGAGTGCATGGTGGTTGCACCCCCACCGGTTTCGTCGCCACCGGCTCGTGCTTGGCAGTCCTGCCGCGGCAGCGATGTACTCGGCTGCCGCGGAGTGTCGCCGCTGGCAAAGCCGATGAGACTCTGAATGGTGGCCCTCCATTCATCGACCTTGTCGGCTGTTGGAGGGTAATCTAGGAGCAGTTGAGCTCTCGCCAAAGCTTCTGCTAGAGTGGTGGGTGGCAGTGGCGAACGGCGTGAGGAGCGGGATATGCTCGGACTTCTAACTATGTTAGAAGGAGGAGTATCCCGTCCAGGCGATCGTGCCTCGCTCGTGCCGGCATGTTGGCGTGCATGCTGGTCTTGAGCACCCCGAAATCCACCAGCTCGATCTTGGTCCAACGAATGTATGGTATTGTGAATACCATGACGCTGTCGGTCCCGCGCCTCCTGAGACGGGCGCGGTGCATGTACGGACGCCGATGTCTGCGCAGCCTTGTCCTTGGACTTGGCAGCACCGTGGGCTCCCTCGTCGACGCCCGTTCTTCCGCCGACGTCTACCCCACCACCCGTTTGCTCCTGTGGTGGTGGGATCGACGTGGACGGATCCGCTGCCGCCGAAGCCTTCTTCTTCGGTGGCATGTCGATGAAGAAGATGAAGATCTAGCTCGTGTGAACGCCGGATCAGGTTCACACAATCTCGACGCCCCCTACCTGGCGCGCCAAAGATGTCGGGGAAACTGATCTGACCCACGAACACCTATGGGACCGGCGGACCGAGCCCTTTCGGTTCGGGGGGCGGAGATCGCATCGAAGAGCAGATCGAGGCGAAGCACACGAGCAGTTTACCCAGCTTGAGCTCTCCGAGAGATAACACTCCTACTGCTGCATGTCTGAGTGTATTGAGTTCTTGCTAGGGAGCGCTGAGTGCTACAGTACACACCAGCTGCTAACGAGACCTAGCGTGAGTGTTTTCTGCCTTCGAACCTTTCGAACCTTTCGAACCCTTCGAACCCCTCTCTACGTTGCGCATGGGCCTCCTTTTATATGCTCAAGGGGTCTCCGACAGGTGGCAACGTAGATGAGGGTAAAAATGGAAAAGGAATTGCGGTTGGTACAACTACCTGTACAGTGTATCATACCTAACCCTGACGGCAGGGGACAAAGGCATTAAATGCCCATCTACGTCGCCCAAATAGTGCAAACAGGAACCGTCAGGGACGCCACCGCTTGCCACGATGGCAACCTCGTCAGCATCGCTTGCCACCGCGCTCCGCTGGCCGCACAGCCTCTTGCCACGCGCGCTTGGAAAGGTCCCAGGGCGACACGTTAGTGGATGTGCTGGAGCGCAGGTACAGAGTGGTAGTCTGCCGCGGCAAGCGCCTTGCCGCGGTTGTTGCCTTGTCGCGTCCGGAAGCTTGTCGCTCGCCGGGCCTTGCCGGGACGCGTGGCGCGTCGCGGCAAGTTTCTTGAGATGCCTTGGGTGGCCATCCCGGCAAGCTCCTCTTGTCGGGGCCTTGTCTCCTTGGCTTGAATACTTTGTTCTTGAATGGCTCCAAAAGAACCACGGAGGACCTTGGCGGTCACCCGGCAAGCCATGCCACGGGGTGCTGCAACTGCCCGTGCACGAGTTCGGGATACTAGGGTACCCCTACTCTAGTACACCGACAACCCCGCTGCCACGGGAGGGTAGGACAAAAGTTGTCATGCAAGTTCTTTTCCATAAGCACGTATGACTATATTCGGAATACATGCCTACATTACATTAATGAATTGGAGCTAGTTATGTGTATCCTATGTTATGATTTTACATGATGAACCACATCCGACATAATTCTCCATCACCGATCCAATGCCTACGAGCTTTTCACATATTGTTCTTCACTTATTTACTTTTCCGTTGCTACTGTTACAATCACTACAAAACACCAAAAATATTACTTATTCTACTGTTACTTTTGTTACCGTTACCACTACTATCATATTACTTTGCTACTAAATACTTTGCTGCAGATACTAGGTTATCCAGGTGTGGTTGAATTGACAACTCAACTGCTAATACTTGAGAATATTCTTTGGCTCCCCTTGTGTTGAATCAATAAATTTGGGTTGAATACTCTACCCTCGAAAACTATTGCGATCCCCTATACTTGTGGGTTATCAGTGTGCGATGATGATCATATCATTCTTGGAACTACTTCCAACACACATCGTCACTTCACCCTTAACTAGTCTTTGTTCATTCTGCAACTCCTGTTTCAAGTTACTACTCTTAGCAACTGAACTAGTATCAAATACCGAGGGGTTGCTATAAACACTAGTAAAGTACACAGCAATAACATGTATACCTTTGTTCACCTCGCCATCCTTCTTATCCGCCAAATACTTGGGGCAGTGCCGCTTCTAGTGACCAGTCCCTTTGCAGTAGAAGCACTCAGTCTCAGGCTTAGGTCCAGACTTGGGCTTCTTAACTTGAGCAGCAACTTGCTTGCCGTTCTTCTTGAAGTTCCACTTCTTCCCTTTGCCCTTTTCTTGAAACTAGTGGTCTTTGTCAACCATCAACACTTGATGCTTTTCCTTGATTTCTACCTTCGTCGATCTCAGCATCACGAAGAGCTTGGGAATTACTTTCGTCATCCCTTGCATATTACAGTTCATCACTAAGTTCTAGTAACTCGGTGATAGTGACTAGAGAACTTTGTCAATTACTCTCTTATCTGGAAGATTAACTCCCACTTGATTGAAGCAATTGTAGTACTAAGACAATCTGAGCACATGCTCACTGGTTGAGCTATTCTCCTCATCTTGTAGGCAAAGTACTGTCAGAGGTCTCATACCTCTCGACACGGGCATGAATATGAAATACCAATTTCAACTCTTAGAACATCTTATATGCTCCATGGCGTTCAAAACGTCTTTTGAAGCCCCGATTCGAAGCCGTAAAGCATGGTGCACTAAACTATCAAGTAGTCATCATATCGAGCTTGCCAAACGTTCATAACGTCTGTATCTGCTCCAGCAATCGGTCTGTCACCTAGCGGTGCATTAAGGACATAATTCTTCTATGCAGCAATGAGGATAATCCTCAGATCACGGACCAAGTCCGCCTCATTGCTACTAACATCTTTCAACATAGTTTTTCTCTAGGAACATATCAAAAATAAAACAGGGGAGCTAAACGCGAGCTATTGATCTACAACATAGATATGCTAATACTACCAGGACTAAGTTCATGATAAATTAAAGTTCAATTAATCATATTACTTAAGAACTCCCACTTAGATAGACATCCCTCTAATCACCTAAGTGATCACGTGATCCATATCAACTAAACCATGTCCGATCATCACATGAGATGGGGTAGTTTTCGGTGGTGAACATCACTATGTTGATCATATCTTCTATATGATTCACGCTCGACCTTTCGGTCTCAGTGTTCCGAGGCCATATCTGCATATGCTAGGCTCGTCAAGTTTAACCTGAGTATTCCGCGTGTGCAAAACTGTCTTGCACCCGTTGTATTTGAACGTAGAGCTTATCACACCCGATCATCACGTGGTGTCTCAGCACGAAGAACTTTCGCAACGGTGCATACTCAGGGAGAACACTTATACCTTTAAATTTAGTGAGATATCATCTTATAATGCTATCGTCGATCGAAGCAAAATAAGATGCATAAAAGATAAACATCACATGCAATCAATATAAGTGATATGATATGGCCATCATCATCTTGTGCTTGTGATCTCCATCTCCGAAGCACCGTCATGATCACCATCGTCACCGCGCCGACACCTTGATCTCCATCGCAGCATCGTCGTTGTCTCACCAACTATTGCTTCTCGACTATCGCTACCGCTTAGTGATAAAGTAAAGCAATTACAGAAGCATTGTATTGCATACAATAAAGCGACAACCATATGGCTCCTGCCAGTTGCCGATAACTCAGTTACAAAACATGATCGTCTCATACAATAAAATATAGCATCATGTCTTGACCATATCACATCACAACATGCCCTGCAAAAACAAGCTAGACGTCCTCTAATTTGTTGTTGCAAGTTTTACGTGGCTGCTACGGCCTGAGCAAGAACCGTTCTTACTTGCACATCAAAACCACAACGATAGTTCGTCAAGTTAGTGTTGTTTTAACCTTCTCAAGGACTGGGCGTAGCCACACTCGGTTCAACTAAAGTTGGAGAAACTGACACCCTGATACGTCTCGAACGTATCTATAATTTTTGATTGCTCGATGCTATATTATCTATTGTTTTGGACAATATTGGGCTTTATTATCCACTTTTATATTATTTTTGGGACTAACCTATTAACCGGAGGCCCAGCCCGTAATTGCTGTTTTTGCCTACTTGATTGTTTGAAGAAAAGGAATATCAAACGGAGTCGAAACGGAACGTAAATCAACTGGAGGAGTTATTTTTGGAAGGAAAGCTACCGGATGGACTTGGACCCCACGTCAGAGAGAAGGAGGTGCCCACGAGGTGGGGGCGCGCTTCTAGGGCGTGCCCCGCCTCGTGGGGCCCCAAAGCTCCACCGACGCATTTCCTGCACTCCATATATACTCACGTGCCCTAAAACTTCCGAACAGAGATTAGATTGGGAGTTCCTCCGCCGCAAGCCTCAGAGCCACCAAAACCAATCGGGACCCTGTTAAGCACTCACGGAGGGGGATCCCTCACGGGTGGCGATCTTCATCATCCCGGCGCTCTCCATGACGAGGAGGGAGTAGTTCACCCTCGGGGCTGAGGGTATGTACCAGTAGTTATGTGTTTGATCTCTCTCTCTCTCTCTCTCTCTCTCTCTCTCGTGTTCTTGATTTGGCACGATCTTTATGTATCACGAGTTTTGCTATTATATTTTGATCTTATGATTTTTATCCCCCTCTACTCTCTTGTAATGGGTTGAGTTTTCCTTTGAAGTAATCTTATCGGATTGAGTCTTTAATGATTTGAGAACACTTGATGTATGTCTTGCCGATGCGTGACTGTGGTGACAATGGGATATCACGTGATTCACTTGATGTATGTTTTGGTGATTAACTTGCGGGTTCCTCCCATGAACCTATGCATAGGGGTTGGCACACGTTTTCGTCGTGATTCTCCGGTAGAAACTTTGGGGCACTCTTTGAGGTTCTGTGTTTTGGTTGAATAGATGAATCTGAGATTGTGTGATGCATATCGTATAATCATACCCACGGATACTTGAGGTGACATTGGAGTATCTAGGTGACATTAGGGTTTTGGTTGATTTGTGTCTTAAGGTGTTATTCTAGTACGAACTCTAGGGCTGTTTGTGACACTTATAGGAATAGCCCAACGGATTGATTGGAAAGAATAACTTTGAGGTGGTTTCGTACCCTACCATAATCTCTTCGTTTGTTCTCCGCTATTAGCGACTTTGGAGTGACTCTCTGTTGCATGTTGAAGGATAGTTATATGATCCAATTATGTTATTATTGTTGAGAGAACTTGCACTAGTGAAAGTATGAACCCTAGGCCTTGTTTCCTAGCATTGCAATACTGTTTACGCTCACTTTTATCATTAGTTACCTTGCTGTTTTTATATTTTCAGATTACAAAAACCTATATCGACCATCCATATTGCACTTGTATCACCATCTCTTCGCCGAACTAGTGCACCTATACAATTTACCATTGTATTGGGTGTGTTGGGGACACAAGAGACTCTTTGTTATTTGGTTGCAGGGTTGCTTGAGAGAGACCATCTTAATCCTATGCCTCCCACGGATTGATAAACCTTAGGTCACCCACTTGAGGGAAATTTTCTATTGTCCTACAAACCTCTGCACTTGGAGGCCCAACAACGTCTACAAGGAGAAGGTTGCGTAGTAGACATCAAGCTCTTTTCTGGCGCCGTTGCCGGGGAGGTTAGTGCTTGAAGGTATATCTTTAGATCTTGCAATCGAAACTTTTTGTTTCTTGTTTTAGCACTAGTTTAGTTTATAAAAGAAAACTACAAAAGAAATGGAATTGAGTTTGTCTCACACGCTTCATCTTTTTAATATCTTTCGTGAGTATGATGGAAAGGAAAATTGTGCCAAAGTGTTAGAAGAAGAATGCATTAAAATGTTTGGCACTAAATCTTTGTATGATGAGCATGATTGCAATGTTGTTAGTATGAACTCCTTGAATATCCATGATGCTAATGATATGCAAAGACACAAGCTTGGGGAAGCTTTGTTTGATGATGATATTTTTTGTCCCCCAAGCTTTGATGAGCAAATTTACTATGATGAAAGCATGCCTCCTATCTATGATGATTATTGTGATGACACATATGCTTTAAAGAATAATGATAACCATGAAACATGTCATCTTGATCTTAATTTTCAATCACATGATAGTTATTTTGTTGAGTTTTCTCCCACTACTATTCATGAGAAGAAATTTGCTTATGTGGAGTGTAATAAAAATTCTATGCTTGTAGATCATGAAAAGAATGCTTTATGTGCTGGTTATATTGTTGAATTCATTCATGATGCTACTGAAAATTATTATTAGGGAGGAATATATGCTTGTAGGAATTGCAATAATAACAAGATTCCTCTCTATGTGCTTAAAGTTTTGAAGTTATGCTTGTTTTACCTTCCTATGCAAGTTGATTCTTGTTCCCATAAGTTGTTTACTCAAAAAATCCCTATTCATAGGAAGTGGGTTAGACTTAAATGTGCTAGTCATATTCTTCATGATGCTCTCTTTATGTCTCAATTCTTATCTTTTATGTGAGCATCATTGAAATCATCATGCCTAGCTAGGGGCGTTAAACGATAGCGCTTGTTGGGAGGCAACCCAATTTTATTTTAGTTTCTTGCTTTTTGGTTCTGTTTAGTAATAAATAATCCATCTATCTTCTGTTTAGATGTGGTTTTATGTTTTAATTAGTGTTTGTGCCAAGTAGAACCTTTGGGAAGACCTAGGTGAAGTCTTTATGATCATGCTGTAAAAAACAGAAACTTTAGCGCTCACGAGATTAGCTAGAACTTTTTACTGGAGAGAGCTATTTAGTTGATTCTTTTTTAAGATGATTACTAGACACATTCCTAAGGTCCACCAATTTATTTTATAATTTTTGGAGTTCCAGAAGTTTGCGTTGGTTACAGATTACTACAGACTGTTCTCTTTTTGACAGATTCTGTTTTTCGTGTTTTGTTTGCTTATTTTGATGAATCTATGGATAGTAAAATAGCTTATAAACCATAGAGAAGTTGTAATAGAGTATATTTAACACCAATACAAATAAATAATGAGTTCATTACATTACCTTGAAGTGGTGTTTTGTTTTCTTTCGCTAACGGAGCTCACGCGATTTTCTGTTAAGTTTTGTGTTGTGAAGTTTTCAAGTTTCGGGTAAAGATTCGATGGACTATGGAATAAGGAGTAGCAAGAGCCTAAGCTTGGGGATGCCCAAGGCACCCCAAGGTTATATTCAAGGATAGCCAAGAGCCTAAGCTTGGGGATGCCCCGGGTGGCATCCCCTCTTTCGTCTTCATTCATCAGTAACTTTACTTGGAGCTATATTTTTAATTACCACATGATATGTGTTTTGCTTGGAGCGTCATGTCATTTTCTTTTGTTTTGCTTGCTGTTTGAATAAAGTACCAAGATCTGGAATTCTTAAATGGTAGAGTCTTCACATAGTTGCATAATTATTCGACTACTCATTTATCTTCACTTATATCTTTCGGAGATTTTGTTGTTTGCTCTAGTGCGTCACTTATATCTTTTAGAGCATGGTGGTAGTTTTATTTTGAAGAAATAGATGAACTCTCATCCTTCACTTAGATTATTTTGAGAGTCTTAAATAGCATGGTAATTTGCTTAAATAATCTTAATATGCCAGGCATACATGATTTGTAAAAATTCTTATGAGTGTGTTGAATACTAAGAGAAGTTTGGTGCTTGATGATTGTTTTGAGATATGGAGGTTGTGATATTAAAGTTGTGCTAGTTGAGTAGTTGTGAATTTTAGAAATGCTTGTGTTGAAGTTTGCAAGTCCCGTAGCATGCACGTATGGTAAACGTTATGTAACAAATTTGAAACATGAGGTGTTATTTGATTGTACTCCTTATGAGTGGCGGTCGGGGGAATGAGCGATGGTTTTTCCTACCAATCTATTCCCTAGGAGCATGCACGTAGTGCTTTGGTTTTTGATGGCTTGTAGATTTTTGCAATAAGTATATGAGTTCTTTATGACTAATGTTGAGTCCATGGATTATACGCACCCTCACTCTTCCATCATTGCTAGCCTCTTGATTGCAGTGCATTGCCCTTTCTCACCTTGAGAGTTGGTGCAAACTTCATTTGGTGCATCCAAACCCGTGATATGATACGCTCATTCACACATAAACCTCCTTATATCTTCCTCAAAATAGCCACCATACCTACCTATTATGGCATTTCCATAGCCATTCCGAGATATATTGCCATGCAACTTTCCACCATACCGTTCATCATGACACATTCATCATTTTCATATTGCTTAGCATGATCATGTAGTTGACATAGTATTTGTGGCAAAGCCACCGTTCATAATTCTTTCATACATGTCACTCTTGATTCATTGCATATCCCGGTACACCGTCGAAGGCATTCATATAGAGTCATACTTTGTTCTAGTATCGAGTTGTAATCATTGAGTTGTAAATAAATAGAAGTGTGATGATCATCATTTAATAGAGAATTGTCCCAAAAAAAGAAAAAAGAGAAAGGCCAAAGAAAAAAAGGAAGGCCCAAAATAAACAATAAATATAAAGGGGCAATGCTACTATCCTTTTTCCATACTTTTGTAGTCTCTTGTTTTGTTACTTTGATATACTAGTGGGAATTTTTCATTATTGAACTTGGCTTGTATATTCCAATGATGGGCTTCCTCAAATGCCCTAGGTCTTCATGAGCAAGCAAGTTGGATGCACACCCACTAGTTTCTTTTGTTGAGCTTTCATACATTTATAACTCTAGTGCATCCGTTGCATGGAAATCCTTACTCCTTGCATCAACATCAATCGATGGGCATCTCCATAGCACATTGATTAGCCTCGTTGATGTGAGACTTTATGCTTGTTTGTCTTCTCCACATAACCCCCATCATCATATTCTATTCCACCCATAGTGCTATATCCATGGCTCGTGCTCATGTATTGCGTGAATGTTTATAAGTTTGAGATTACTAGAGTATGAAACAATTGCTTGGCTTGTCATCGGGGTTGTGCATGATGAGAGCATTCTTGTGTGACAAAGATGGAGCATGACTAAACTATATGATTTTGTAGGGATGAACTTTCTTTGGCCTTGTTATTTTGAGAAGACATAATTGCTTAGTTAGTATGCTTGAAGTATTATTACTTTTATGTCAATATGAACTTTTGTCTTGAATCTTATGGATCTGAATATTCATATCACAATTAAGAAGAATTATATTGAAATAATGCCAACTAGCATTCCACATCAAAAATTATCTTTTTTATCATTTACCTACTAGAGAACGAGCAGAAATTAAGCTTGGGGATGCTGATACGTCTCCAACGTATCTATAATTTTTGATTGCTCCATGCTATATTGTCTATTGTTTTGGACAATATTGGGCTTTATTATCCACTTTTATATTATTTTTGGGACTAACCTATTAACCGGAGGCCTAGCCCAAAATTGCTGTTTTTTGCCTATTTCAGTGTTTCGAAGAAAAGGAATATCAAACGGAGTCGAAACGGAATGAAATCAACTGGAGAAGTTATTTTTTGAAGGAAAGCTACCGGATGGACTTCGACCCCACGTTAGGAGAGAATGGAGGTGCCCACGAGGGTGGGGGCGCGCCCCCCTAGGGCGTGCCCCCTACCTCGTGGGGCCCCCGAAGCTCCACCGACGTACTTCCTGCACCCATATATACTCACGTACCCTAAAACTTCCAGAACAGAGATTAGATTGGGAGTTCCGCCGCCGCAAGCCTCTGTAGCCACCAAAACCAATCGGGACCTGTTCCACACCTGAGGAGGGATCCCTCATCGGTGGCCATCTTCATCATCCCGGCGCTCTCCATGACGAGGAGGGAGTAGTTCACCCTCGGGGCTGAGGGTATGTACCAGTAGCTATGTGTTTGATCTCTCTCTCTTGTGTTCTTGATTTAGCACGATCATTATGTATCGCGAGCTTTAATATTATAGTTGGATCTTATGTTTCTTCTCCCCCTCTACTCTCTTGTAATGGGTTGAGTTTTCCCTTTGAAGTAATCTTATCGAATTGAGTCTTTAATGATTTGAGAACACGTGATGTATGTCTTACCGTGCGTATCTGTGGTGACAATGGGATATCACGTGATTCACTTGATGTATGTTTTGGTGATTGTCGGTGTCAAAACCGGCGGATCTCGGGTAGGGGGTCCCGAACTGTGCGTCTAGGCGGATGGCAACAGGAGACAAGGGACACGATGTTTTTACCCAGGTTCGGGCCCTCTCGATGGAGGTAATACCCTACTCCTGCTTGATTAATATTGATGGTATGGGTAGTACAAGAGTAGATCTACCACGAGATCAGAGAGGCTAAACCCTAGAAGCTAGCCTATGGTATGATTGTTGTTCGTCCTACGGACTAAAACCCTTCAGTTTATATAGACACCGAAGAGGGTTAGGGTTACACAGAGTCGATTACAATGGTAGGAAATCTACATATCCGTATCGCCAAGCTTGCCTTCCACGCCAAGGAAAGTCCCATCCGGACACGGGACGAAGTCTTCAATCTTGTATCTTCATAGTCTAGGAGTCCGGCCAAAGATGATAGTTCGGCTATCCGGACACCCCCTAGTCCAGGACTCCCTCAGTAGACCCTGAACCAGGCTTCAATGACGACGAGTCCGGCGCACATGATGTCTTCGGCATTGCAAGGCGGGTTCCTTCTCCGAATACTTAGAAGGTTTTGAACACACGGATAATGGCCGGCTCTGCAAAACAAGTTCCACATAACACCGTAGAGAGAATAATTTTTGCACAGATCTGCTGACGTATTCCGCGGCGTGACATCACACCACGGCCAGGCTTTTATTTGAACAATTTTTTTACTGTCCCACCTCAGCGCGTTTAGCGAGGCGGTTTCCTTGGCACGTCTTATCAAAGCGTAGATCGAGCCCCTTATTCCGGGATTCTCATCAATACGGACGTGGGTAACCCAACCGTGCCCGTTGGCACGCCTCCTCTATCGAAGGCAAGTCCCAATCGACCACGGGGAGGGCTCTTGGTATTCAACCTCTTTATAATGAGGCCAAGGCCCTCTTCTTTTTTCCACCCTCCATCGGATTCGCCTCGCGCCAAAGCTTCGAATTTAGGTCCTTCGGACCTTCGACGATGTCCGGCCCTGACCAGCTCGGCCGATGGATGTCTTCTTCCATCACAGAAGAAGATGTGCTAAAGCTGCGAGACGCCAGATTTCTAACCGGCGAGATTTCGCATAGGCTGCCTGCTCCAGGGCAGGTCATTCCCACTCCTGAGCCCGGCGAGAGCGTGGTATTCATGTCTCACTTCCTTTGGGGTTTAGGCTTCCCGACGGATCCCTTCGTGCGGGGGCTCATGTTTTATTATGGGCTGGATTTCCATGACTTGAATCCGGAGTCCATCCTCCACATCTCGTCATTTATTGTTGTGTGTGAAGCCTTCCTCCATATTACCCCTCACTTTGGATTGTGGCTCAAGACCTTCAAGGTGGAGCCGAAGATGATCGAGGGGCAACAAGCAGATTGCGGAGGGGCAGTCATAAGCAAGTGCGCTGATGCTCCGTGGCCCGAGGGCTCTTTTCAGGAGGAGCTTGGTTTGTGGCAACGGGAGTGGTTTTATATCACCGCTCCCTGTGGGCACCAAATGGGTGGCGCCACCTGCCTTCCGGCCAGGTCCACCACAAGCCGGGCATCATGGGTTAACCGGGGGCTCGACTGGGGGCCGTCCAAGGATGTTCCTCTGTTGCAGGGCCGTATTCGAGACCTCCAGGAAAGGGAGATCAATCTGGTCGTGGTGGCGCAGGTCATGCTAATTCGGCGCCTTCTGCCCTGCAAACGTCGCCCCCTCCGTCGGTGGGAGTTTAATACGGAGGGACCACGAGCTCTCCAACATTTTATGGGCGCGACGCCCGTGGAGATGTATAAACTGTTCTTCGGATCACAAGGGAAGTGTCCGGACTCATCTGAGGACGCAGGACTAAGCTGCAATCGCCCAGATACTCAAGTAAGTGGTCCTGTAATCGGACAGGCTATCCATTTATTTATCATATATATGCCCTTTAAGGGAGCCGTTTCTTGAACAGGAGTGGATAGCCAAGGCAAAGTTGATAAGGTGTCCGGCCCCCCTCCCAGAGACCACGCCAGATCCTATGCTGACCAAGATGTTGAAGGCCGCGCCTTTTGAAGAAGGCGAAGGGGGGAGCAGGGAAACAGCTGCCTCCACGAAGGAGGTTTTCAAAGAAGGAGGAATCAAGGATCCTACCCTTCAAGGGGAGAAGAGGACCGCCTCCGAAGACCCGGAAGCCAAGGCCTCAAAACGGGGAAAGAAGTCTTTGTCAGATAGTCCGGCGCCGGGAAATACCCCAGCCGCATTATTTCCTCAAGGGGATCAGCCCTCCAGCGAACCGTAAGTAAAAAAGAAGGGGTCTTGTGAATAAAGAATATCCCTATATTTATTTCTGAAGACAACCGAAATTGTACCTTGTAGTTTGGATCTCAGCCCTTCTCAGCAGAGCTCGTCTTCGGGGGATCTTCGTCCGGAGATGATAGAGAGCGAAACGCCTCCACCTGCCGCGCCTTCACGCGAGGCGGGGGCCCTGAAGTGTTGTCACCGAGAGTCTCCCCAAGTCCGGCGGGGCCGGAGGGTTCGGCGCCAACTGGCGCGCGGTCAGAGGAGCTGAAGGACCTGCTCGGGCGAGTATCTATCTCAGAAGATCACCGTGCGCTAATGGCTCCGGTGATTGAAAGAATTGCATCCGCTGCGAGCGGATTGCATGAAGCCGCCAGAAGTTTACTGACAGGGTTTGAGGTACGAGAAAAAAGATGATGAATCTTCTGACAGTTGTGCATATAGAATGCGCCCTGTATAGATAGTAGCCCCTGAGACTAGGCATGTTGTCAAAACCGACAGTGTGCCGAGGATCATAATCTCAGTACTAACAAGTCGCCATTCCTACGTAGGTGGCGGGGCGTCCGGTGCCTAGCCGGACTGATGAATTTGCCGAACTAAAGCGGCAACTTGACGAGGCGGATGCGGACATCGCTACCGTCAATAAACGGTTTGACGAGTCACAAGGTATGCGACTTCTCCGCGGGCACCTGGTAAGAGAGCTTGACGCCCATGCCTTACTACTTGTATGCTTTGATGCAGATGGCGCCGCTGCCCTGGAGAGGCTGCGAGCGGAACTCACCCGAGCTAAAGAGCAAGCCCGAAAGAGTGATGCGGCCGCTTTAAAGGCGGCCGAAGAGCTGAAAGCCGAACGGGCTGCTCACTGCCGAAGCAAAGAAGAAATGGCCAATATGGCCCTGAAGCTGAAGAATGCTACCGACCGCTTCGAGGCTCTTGAAAGGGAATGTCAAGCGGAACAAGAGGGCCTGAAAAAGGCCACCGCCGAAGCCAAGGATGCTCGTTCCGCTACGAGAGCTGCCAAGGAGGAGCTGAGTCAGGCTGGGGATATTGCGGCTGGAAAACCGTTTCTGCTGCGGAGAAAATATACGGATCCGAAGTATGCTCAGTTGGAAAAGCTATGGAGTTCGGAGGATGCTTATCTGGACTTAGCAGCGAGCGCTGCGGACGCGATTGAGCACTTCCGAGGCCAGAAGGGGCACAGAAGGGAAGAGCTATTTTGGTCGCAATTCCATAGTCCGGAGCGTCCTCTTCCGTTGACTGGTCGGTTGGCCGAATGGGCCGAGCTGAATCGGTTATCCGGACTTGCCATGAAGCATGTCGTGACTCATTTGTGGCCGGGCGGACCCCAGCCGAAGAGTTATTTTGGCTTAGGGCAGCAGTTCCTTGGTGCGGTACCGCGTATCGACGCAATGAAGCGGTCGGCGTGCATTGAGGGGGCGCAGATGGCTTTTGCCCGTGTCAAGGCATACTGGGCTGACATGAAGGCCACCGATGTCGCATCCCCAGATTCGAACGGAAGCTGAGTACCAGTCGAGCGCTATTTTGAGGAAGTACTTCCGGGCGCTCGTTTAATAGAGACGCAGTGCTCGAAGGATGTTATGTTTGAATGACATGTGTAATTTTGTGAAACAATGTTTACATTTAATATAAGAGCTTTTTGTACTTGTGCCTTCAAGTAGCAAACTACCTCCTGTGCGGCCGTTGATGTATATATGTATATAACCTGAAAGATGGCAGTCTTCGGCTTCAGCCCCCACGCACATAGTGCGGGGGTGTTTGCAAAGAAGTTGCATTTTCACACTTAATCCAACGTCTTGGTCCTATAAAGGAGGTGGTAGCGTAGCAAACTAGGCAACCGGACTATAATGCTTTATCACTTTCACTTAGCCATAGGAGTTCGATGGTGGGGCTACCATATAGCCCCTTGGGGCACCGCACTCTCCCGAATTCGGGGTGCGTATGTGCCTGACCCGAAAATGGTCCTTCGTTAATGCGGAGGAATTCTAAACATTCCGTTGAGTCATCGAGTGGTTGACCAGTCTCTCGCTATATCATGACAGTCAGTTTTCGGCTTTCTCTCTTTGAGGTGCTCATGGCGGCCGAACCGGGCACAATCGCAGTAGTTCTCCACAGTGCCGCGTTAGCCGATAGAACGGAATGTAAGGCAGCAAAACACAAGAGCCGCAAACCCAACATTTGACCAAAGACATGATTCGAGCTGATGCATATAAGGCCTAACTCGAGACGCCGAACACTCCCTAAGGTATTCGGTCTTTTATAAAGCAGCCGAACAATGCCCTTGGTAACAAGCCCCGTGTCCAGTGCGTGCGAAATTCGACGGCCCGATGCCAAACGCCGCCTCCTCCTCGGTTAACGTAAGAGACCGGGGGATGAGTAACAACAAGAGACAGTGAAAAAGGTTTACGCAGGGTCTTAATCTGAAAAGAATCCTCTCAACGGGCCCCTGCTGCACGTCTGCGCCTGTGTCTCCGTTGTGTCGTATCCTGGACGGGTAGAGCACGGCGTTCATCTGTAAAAGAGAGGAATTTAGTTTGAAAAAGATCGTGCTAAAATGTAATTGGAAATAAACAGAGTAAGATTCAAAAATGAATAAAATTGAGCTTTATTGTATCTTATTGTACACGCGTGGAGCCCCTTGTAAGGGGGGTACGCGGCTAGTAAGCATTGTATTTATTTGTGCCGGACTCGCCTAACCGTGTCTGGGGTCTGAATGACCTGCTTTAGACGCTTTTGGCCAGTAAGGCCGTATTAGTGTGAGGTTGTTAAGGCAGTCTCACATTCTTTCCTTGAGGGACACGCGCAGCTTCCCCTTAATGAAATGATGCCTCGTGGACCGGGCATTTTAAGTTTAAGAGATGCATAATGCGGTATTGCGTTAAAGCGGGCGTAAAGCCTCGCCCCAAAGAGTGCTTGATGGCTACTTTTAAATGGGGCGATGTGGAAGACCAACTTTTCGCGACGGAAGTTGTCGGGTAAGCCGAACATAACTTCCAATAGTAGGGAGCCCGTACAATAATGGGTGTATGTGCCTGACATTATTCCTTGAAAGGAAGTGTTGCTATGGCTAATCCTGTTTGGGTTTATCCCCATGTTGTGGATTGTGTCCTGATATAGCAGGTTTAGATCGCTGCCGCTGTCCATTAGGACATGCATAAATTGAAGACCGTCGATTATAGGTTCTAGTATCAAGGCAGTCCATCCTGTGTTCCGGATACTTTCGGAGTAGTCCTGATGGTCGAAGGTAATTGGTTTTGACAACCAAAGTGTTGGGACTCCTTTCGGGTAGATTGTGCGGTAGCGTAATTCAATGGGTGCCGCTATATTTTCCCTTTGTTACTTGGAGTAAGTTTACTGTTTTGACCTCTTGTGGGAAATTCTTTTGTTGTCCGGGGCTCTGCTTGTGGTGCTCGTCATCATCCTCACTTGGTGTGTCGAGCCCCTTGTGTTCGGCGTTGAGTCTGCCGGACTGCTTGAAGACCCAACAATCTCTTTGGGTATGGTTTGCAGGCTTCCCGGGAGTACTGTGGATTTGGCATTTCTTGTCCAAGATTTTGTTTAAGTTGGATAGCTCATCGCTATTATCCCTAAGGGGCGGTTTTTTATTGTTCTGCCCTGAGCTTTTGAATCCGGCGTTGACTGCCGCGCTCTTTGGGCCGTTCCCCTTAATCCGGCACTGGTCCTTGCTGCATCGTGGTTTCCCATTCCCATCCCTGACTTCGGATGTACTTGGGTCATTGGTATCGCATCTTGCTAGCCAGCTATCCTCTCCGCATAAAAGCGGGTCATGAGGCTTGTTAGTGTGGCCATTGTTCTTGGCTTTTCCTGGCCAAGGTGTCTGGCGAGCCATTCGTCTCGGACGTTGTGTTTAAAAGCTGCTAAGGCTTCGGCGTTCGGACAGTCGACTATCTGGTTCTTTTTGGTGAGGAACCTGTTCCAGAATTTTTGGGCTGACTCTCCGGGCTGTTGGGTTATGTGACTTAAATCGTCTGCGTCCGGAGGTCGGACATAGGTTCCCTGAAAATTGGCTCGAAAAGCATCCTCAAGCTCTTCCCAACTACCTATGGTGTTTTCGGGGAGGCTTTTAAGCCAATGCCGAGCTGGCCCTTTGAGCTTGAGGGGTAGGTATTTTATGGCGTGGAGATCATCTCCTCCGCCATGTGTATGTGGAGGATATAATCCTCAATCCAGACTCCGTGGTCTGCTGCTACATCATATGCCTCTATGTTTACGGTTTTAAATCCCGCTGAAATTCATGATCCAAAGCACCTCATCGGTGAAACATAGAGGGTGCGCGGCGCCCCTGTATTTGGGTGTGCCGTGATGTTCGGATATTTGACGTGTTGTATTGCTCGCCAGAACTTGTCTCCTTGGCCCGTAGATAGATCTAACTGGGCCATTTTTTTGGTGCGGATCCTTATACGGATCACGTGTCGGCTTCTGTGCGGCGCCGCTTGCCGCTCTACGTTTGCCATGTGGTCGTCTATCCGACCCGGCTGCCTCTTTGCTTTTTGATCGTGGGGGCTCTATGGCCTCCTCATCGAATTCGGGCAGTAGTTTGCGCTTTGGGTAGCTCTTTGCTTGGCGGTTGTCGCCGTATTTGTCTGCCGTGTTGAGTACTTTACTCCATCTCATTCGGAGTGCGTCTTCCGCTGTTCTGAGCCTTTGTTTCTGCTTTTTCAAGCTACATGCAGTAGCGAGGAGCTCTTTGTGGAGGTTCTTCTGATCCGATGACGTGTCCGGCGTGAGATCGTCCGGACTGTTATCTTTGCCGGGGACGGGTTGTTTGTCCAGGTGGGCCTGTTCGGATGGTTGCTCAGTGGCATGTTCGCCATTGGCCAGCTCGCCCTGCTCTATGGCTGGGTCTGTGTGGGCGCTATCTTTGTCGAGGTGGGGTTTTGAGCGGCGTTTACGCCGCCGCTTTCACTGCTTCCCGAGGGAATTATCTTTTGCAGCGTCCCGTCGTTCCTCATTATCTCTTCCCTTAGGTGTGTCCACCATATATACATCATAAGTTGAGATGGCCCTCCAGTGCCCTATGGGCGCTGGTTCTTGTTTGTCTCCGGCGTCATTGTCCATACCGTCGATGTCTTAGGAGTCGAAGTTGAGCATGTCGGTTAAATCATCGACAGTGGCTACAAAGTGGGTGGTGGGTCGGTGTTGAATTTCTTCGTCGTCCGAATCCCAACCCTCCTGACCATAGTTCGGCCAGGGCTCCCTTGACAAAGAGAGAGACTTTAACAAGTTCAGGATATCACCAAAGGGCGAGTGCTGAAAGATGTCCGCGGCGGTGAACTCCATAACCGACACCCAGTCGGATCCGACTGGCAGGGGCGCGGGAGGTTCGGAGTCCGGAAAGGAGTCCGGCTCACAGGAGTCACGAAGCCAGCAGGACAGGGATGGTGTTCGCTCGATCGCCATAGAGATTTCAGCCCCGAGGCGGTGTCCAACCAACCGCCCTCGATCGGCGAGACCAGCTCCGGATTAAGGGTCGGGCCTGAGCGGTACCGTGCGGCCTCGAGCCTTTGTTAAGCAGAGCTAGATCGTACTCCATCGAGACAGGCGGCACGCCGCCGCTGCTCGAATCCGTCAAATATCAAGTCTCCGCGACATCGGCCGTATAGTTCAAGCTTCCAATCTGACCTGATGGCCAGGGCGTAGCTTTCAATCTGCTCCGGATGGCCTAACGAATTGGCCGCAGCAAAGCCGCCGAATCACGAAGATCTGTCGGGGAGAAAAGTCTGCCTGGACTGCGTCGTTCTTGACGATCGAAGGAGCCATCGGGCCTATAGGTGACGACACGTAGGAACTCTCAATGAAAGCACCAATGTCGGTGTCAAAACCGGCGGATCTCGGGTAGGGGTCCCGAATCGCGTCTAGGCGGATGATAACAGGAGACAAGGGACACGATTTTTTTACCCAGGTTCGGGCCCTCTCGATGGAGGTAATACCCTACTCCTGCTTGATTAATATTGATGATATGGGTAGTACAAGAGTAGATCTACCACGAGATCGTAGAGGCTAAACCCTAGAAGCTAGCCTATGGTATGATTGTTGTTCATCCTACAGACTAAAACCCTTGGTTTATATAGACATCGAATAGGGTTAGGGTTACACAGTCGGTTACAATGGTAGGAAATCTACATATCCGTATCGCCAAGCTTGCCTTCCACGCCAAGGAAAGTCCCATCCGGACACGGGACGAAGTCTTCAATCTTGTATCTTCATAGTCTAGGAGTCCGGCCAAAGATGATAGTTCGGCTATCCGGACACCCCCTAGTCCAGGACTCCATCAGTGATCAACTTGCGGGTTCCGCCCATGAACCTATGCATAGGGGTTGGCACACGTTTTCGTCGTGAATCTCCAGTAGAAACTTTGGGGCACTCTTTGAGGTTCTATGTGTTGGTTGAATAGATGAATCTGAGATTGTGTGATGCATATCGTATAATCATACCCACGCATACTTTAGGTGACATTGGAGTATCTAGGTGACATTAGGGTTTTGATTGATTTGTGTCTTAAGGTGTTATTCTAGTACGAACTGTAGGGCTGTTTGTGACACTTATAGGAATAGCCCAACGGATTGATTGGAAAGAATAACTTTGAGGTGGTTTAGTACCCTACCATAATCTATTCGTTTGTTCTCCGCTATTAGCGACTTTGGAGTGACTCTTTGTTGCATGTTGAAGGATAGTTATATGATCCAATTATGTTCAGAGAACTTGCACTAGTGAAAGTATGAACCCTAGGCCTTGTTTCCTAGCATTGCAATACTGTTTACGCTCACTTTTATCGTTAGTTACCTTT
The DNA here is from genome assembly GCA_021605145.1 of Aegilops bicornis. Classification (NCBI taxonomy): domain Eukaryota; kingdom Viridiplantae; phylum Streptophyta; class Magnoliopsida; order Poales; family Poaceae; genus Aegilops; species Aegilops bicornis. The sequence continues at coordinate 126,031,156 of CM038673.1, read as the reverse complement.
CTGTTTTATATTTTCAGATTACAAAAACCTATATCTACCATCCATATTGCACTTGTATCACCATCTCTTCGCCGAACTAGTGCACCTATACAATTTACCATTGTATTGGGTGTGTTGGGGACACAAGAGACTCTTTGTTATTTGGTTGCAGGGTTGCTTGAGAGAGACCATCTTCATCCTACGCCTCCCACAGATTGATAAACCTTAGGTCACCCACTTGAGGGAAATTTGCTACTGTCCTGCAAACCTCTGCACTTGGAGGCCCAACAACGTCTACAAGGAGAAGGTTGCGTAGTATACATCACACCCGCCAGCCACGTGTGTGCAAAGCACGTCGGTAGAACCAGTCTCGCATAAGCGTACGCGTAATGTCGTCCGGGCCGCTTCATCCAACAATACCGCCGAACCAAAGAATGACATGCTGGTAAGCAGTATAACTTGTATCGCCCACAACTCACTTGTGTTCTACTCGTGCATATAACATCTACGCATAAAACCTGGCTCGGATGCCCCTATCGGGGAACGTAGTAATTTCAAAAGATTCCTACGCACACAGGATCATGGTGATGCATAGCAACGAGAGGAGAGTGTTTCCGCACTCGTGAGACCAAAAGCGGAAGCGTTAGCACAACGCGGTTGGTGTAGTCGTACGTCTTCACGATCCGACCAATCCAAGTACCGAACGCACGACACCTTCGAGTTGAGCACACGTTCAGCTCGATGACGTCCCATGAACTCCGATCCAGTAGAGCTTTGAGAGAGAGTTCCGTCAGCAAGACGGCATGATGACAATGATGATGATGCTACCGATGCAAGGCTTCGCCTAAGCACCGCTACAATATTATCGAGGTGGATTATGGTGGAGGGGGGCACCGCACACGGCTAAGCGATCAATGATCAATTGTCGTCTCTATGGGGTGCCCCCTGGCCATGTATATAAAGGAGTGGAGGAAGGGGGAGAGGGCCGGCCCCTATGGCGTGTCCTGGAGGAGTCCTACTCCCACCGGGAGTAGGATTCCCCCCTTTCCAAGTAGTAGGAGTAGGAGTTAAGGAAATGGAAGAGAGAAGAGAAGGAAAGAGGGGGCGTAGCCCCTCCCCCTAGTCCAATTCGGACTAGGCCTTGGGGGGCGCAGCCTCTACTCTCTCTTTCCCCTAAGCCCAATAAGGCCCATATACTCCCCGGCGAATTCCCGTAACTCTCCGGTACTCCAAAAAATACCCGAATCACTCGGAACCTTTCTGATGTCCGAATATAGTCGTCCAATATATTGATCTTTACGTCTCGACCATTTCGAGACTCCTCGTCATGTCCGCGATCTCATCCGGGACTCTGAACTACCTTCGGTACATCAAAACACATAAACTCATAATACAAATCGTCACCGAACGTTAAGCGTGCGGACCCTACGGGTTTGAGAATTATGTAGTCATGACCGAGACATGTCTCCGGTCAATAACCAATAGCGGAACCTGGATGCTCATATTGGCTCCTACATATTCTACGAAGATCTTTATCGGTCAAACAGCATAACAACATACGTTGTTTCCTTTGTCATCGGTATGTTACTTGCCCGAGATTCGATCGACGGTATCTCAATACCTAGTTCAATCTTGTTACCGGCAAGCACTGCGGAGCTAGGCAAGATTCTCAGGGGGGCCAAACACAAAATATGTATGTTTGGGGGGGGGGAATGTTTAGTTTACCTGAACTCAGCAGTCCTGAAATAATTTTCTTCATGTTTTTAATCAAAGTTGGGGGGGCCATGGCCCCTGCAGGAACGTACATAGCTCCGCCACTGCTGGCAAGTCTCTTTACTCGTTCTGTAATGCATCATCCCGCAACTAACCCATTAGTCGCATTGCTTGCAAGGCTTATAGTGATGTGCATTACCGAGTGGGCCCAGAGATACCTCTCCGACAATCGGAGTGACAAATCCTAATCTCGAAATACGCCAACTCAACAAGTACCTTCGGAGACACCTGTAGAGCACCTTTATAATCACCCATTTACGTTGTGATGTTTTGTAGCACACAAAGTGTTCCTCGGTAAACAGGAGTTGCATAATCTCATAGTCGTAGGAACATGTATAAGTCATGAAGAAAGCACTAGCAAACGATCAAGTGCTAAGCTAACGGAATGGGTCAAGTCAATCACATCATTCTCCTAATGATGTGATCTTGTTAATCAAATGACAACTCATGTCTATGGTTAGGAAACTGAACCATCTTTGATCAATGAGCTAGTCAAGTAGAGGCATACTAGTGACACTCTGTTTGTCTATGTATTCACACATGTATTATGTTTCCGGTTGATACAATTCTAGCATGAATAATAAACATTTATCATGAAATAAAGAAATAAATAATAACTTTATTATTACCTCTAGGGCATATTTCCTTCACAAAGGCACAACAGACAATCTCTTAGCCATGTGCGGTGCCCCCCTCCACAGTTTTACACCTCGGTCATATCATCATAGTGCATAGGCGAAGCCCTGCGCTGGTAACTTCATCATCACCATCGCCACGCCGTCATGCTGACAGAACTCACCCTCGGCCTCAACTGGATCAAGAGTTCGAGGGAGGTCACCGAGCTGAACATGTGCTGATCGTGGAGGTGTCGTACTTTCGGTACTAGGATCGGTCGGATCGTGAAGACGTACGACTACATCAACCGCGTTGTCATAACGCTTCCGCTTACGGTCTACGAGGGTACCTGGACTACACTCTCCCCTCTCGTTGCTATGCATCACCATGATCTTGCGTGTGTGTAGGAAATTTTTGAAATTACTGCGTTCCCCAACAGGAGAGGCATGAGCTAACATACTTAATCTACTTGGATCATATGCACTTATAATTGGACCCTTAGCAAGCATCCGCAACTATTAAAGATCATTAAGGTGGTGAAACCAAACCATAGCATTAAGTATCAAGTCCTCTTTGCTCCCATACGTCATACCCCACTTACTCGGGTTGAAGCTTGTGTCACTCTTGCAACCCACCATAAGGGAACCATGAACATATTGCAACACCCTACAGCGGGGCCCCTCACGTTTGCGCGAGAGCAGAGGGCACCGTAGGATAGCACCATAAATAAAATATACAATCATACCAACCAAGATCACGATTAACCCATAGGACAAAACAGATCTAGTCAAACATCATATATAGAATAGCCACATATCATTGGGAAATAATATATGGAGTTGAGCACCATATTTAAGTAGAGATTATGATACGTCTCCATCGTATCTACTTTTCCAAACACTTTTGCCCTTGTTTTGGACTCTAACTTGCATGATTTGAATGGAACTAACCCGGACTGACGCTATTTTCAGCAGAATTGCCATGGTGTTATTTTTGTGCAGAAATAAAAGTTCTCGGAATGACCTGAAACTTCAGGGGGAATAGTTTTGGATTATATAAAAATACTGGCGAAAGAATCAACTCCAGGGGGCCCACACCCTGTCCACGAGAGTGGGGGGCGCGCCCCCTGCCTCGTGGCCCCCCTAAGGCTCCACCGACCTCAACTCCAACTCCATATATTCACGTTCGGGGAGAAAAAAATTAGAGAGAATGATTCATCGCGTTTTACGATACGGAGCCGCCGCCAAGCCCTAATCTATCTCGGAAGGGCTGATCTGGAGTCCGTTCGGGGTTCCAGAGAGGGGAATCCGTCGTGGTTGTCATCATCAACCATCCTCCATCACAAATTTCATGATGCTCACCGCCGTGCGTGAGCAATCCCATCGTAGTCTTGCTGGACGGTGATGGGTTGGATGAGATTTACCATGTAATTGAGTTAGTTTTGTTAGGGTTTGATCCCTAGTATCCATTATGTTCTGAGATTGATATTGCTATGACTTTGCTATGCTTAATGCTTGTCACTAGGGACTGAGTGCCATGACTTCAAATCTGAACCTATTATGTTTTCATGAATATATGTGAGTTCTTGATCCTATCTTGCAAGTCAATAGTCACCTACTATGTGTTATTATCCGGTAACCCTCAAGTGACAATAATCGGGACCACTCCCGGTGATGACAGTAGTTTGAGGAGTTCATGTATTAACTAAGTGTTAATGCTTTGGTTAGGTACTCTATTAAAAGGAGACCTTAATATCCCTTAGTTTCCAATAGGACCCCGCTGCCACGGGAGGGTAGGGAAAAAGATGTCATGCAAGTTCTTTTCCATAAGCACGTATGACTATATTCGGAATACATGCCTGCATTACATTGATGAACTGGAGATAGTTCTGTGTCACCCTATGTTATAACTATTGCATGAGGAATCGCATCCGACATAATTATCCATCACTGATCCATTGCCTACGAGCTTTTCATATATTGATCTTTGCTTAGTTACTTTTCCGTTGCCACTGTTACAATTACTACAAAACTGCTACTGTTACTTTTGCCGCCATTACCGTTACTTCCATACTACTTTGCTACTAAATTATTTGCTGCAGATATTAAGTTTTCCAGGTGTGGTTGAATTGACAACTCAACTGCTAATACTTGAGAATATTCTTTGGCTCCCCTTGTGTCGAATCAATAATTTTGGGTTGAATACTCTACCCTCGAAAGCTGTTGCGATCCCCTATACTTGTGGGTTTTCAAGACTATTTTCTGGCGCCGTTGACGGGGAGCATAACTCTATTCTTTGAGTCACTTGGGATTTATATCTTCTGACCACTATGAGGAAATTGAAAGGCGAAAAAACCAAGATTTATCCCTCAACTATGAGGGGAGGTAAAAATCTGCCATCTAGCTCTGCACTTGATTCACCTTCTGTTATGAGTAAACTTGCGACACCTATCCCTGCTATTGATTCTGTTATGTCCCATGTTATTGATGATGCCACTTCTGCTTTGCATGATACTTATGATGAAACTACTTCTATGATTGATAATACTGTGCCATTTGGTGAATTTCTTGATGAACAACTTGCTAGGGTTAGAGAGAATGAAATTATTGAAACTGATAATATTGATGAAAGTGATGATGAAGATTCTCCCCTATATATGAATTGCCTGATGTACCTGAGGGTTATGTTATGGATGAAGAAACTACTAGAGACTTTTTTTCTTGCAAAGATAGATATGATCTTAAGAAACTGTTCGCTAAGGTGAAAGAAAAATCTTTGAATGCTAGAATGAAATATGACCCTACTTTTGCTACTTCACCTATCTGTATTTCCGATAAGGATTATGATTTCTCTTTCGATCCTGAGATAATTACTTTGGTTGAATCTGATCCTTCCTATGGCTATGAATCTGAAACTTTTGTGGCACATCTTACTAATTAAATGATATAGCCACCCTATTCACTCATGAGGAAAAAATTCGTTACTACTATATATCCTTAAATTATTTTCGTTCTGATTAAAGGGTGATGCTAAAACATGGTTTAATTCTCTTGATCCTAGTTGTGTGCGTAGTCCCCAGGATATGATTTATTATTTCTCTGCTAAATATTTCCCCGCTCATAAGAAGCAAGCTGCCTTAAGGGAAATATTTTTTTTTGCAAATTGAAGAAGAGAGTCTCCGCAAGCTTGGGGGAGACTTCTCTGATTACTTGATGCTTTTCCTGATCATCCTCTTAAGAAAAATGAAATACTTGATATCTTTTATAATGGACTAACCGATGCTTCCAGAGACCACCTGGATAGTTGTGTTGGTCGTGTTTTCAGGGAAAGAACTATGGATCAAGCTGAATTGCTATTGAATAATATGTTGAGTAATGAAAATGATTGGACACTTCATGAACCAACTCCTAAGCCTACTCCGAAGAAAAGGGGTATTCTATTTCTCAGTCCTGAAGATATGCAAGAGGCAAAGAAATCTATGAAAGATAAGGGTATTAAAGCTGAAGATGTTAAGAATTTACCACCTATTGAACAAATACATGGTCTTGATAACCCGACACAGGTAGTAAAGGTAAATTCTCTCTATGGATTTGATGAAGGTGATATTCCTCGTTATAAGTCTGCCAGCCAATGCTTAGATGAGTTTGATAATTTAATTGTTAAACAAGAAAACTTCAATGCTTATGTTGGTAGACAATTGAAACGTAATGCTTATACGATTGAAAAACTTGAGTGATTATATGTCTAGCGTTAAAGGTGAACTTAAATTATTAGTAAACATGCTTCTATGGTTACCACTCAAGTAGACAGGTGCTTAAGGCTCAAAATGATTTGCTCGATGAATTAAATAATACAAAAAATGATAATTTTGTTAGAGTTATGACTAGAGGGGGTAAAATGACTCAGGCACCTTTGTATCCCGAGGGCCACCCGAAGAGGATTGAGCAAGATCCTCAGAGAACTAATGTTGATGCACCTAGTTCTTCCAAGAAGAAGAAAAAGAAAAATGATAGGACTTTGCATGCTTCTAGTGAACCTGTTATTGGAACACCTGAGAATCCTAATGATATTTCTATTTCTGATGCTGAAACACAATCTAGTGATTAACATGAACCTAGTGATAATGTTAATGATGACGTTCATTATGATGCTCAACCTAGCAATAACAATGATGTAGAGATTGAACCTGTTGTTGATCTTGATAACCCACAATCAAAGAATCAACGTTATGATAAGAGACACCTCGTTGCTAGGAAGCACGGTAAAGAAAGGGAACCATGGGTTCAGAAACCCATGCCTTTTCCTCCTAAACCATCCAAGAAAAAGGATGATGAGGATTTTGAGCACTTTGCTGAAATGATTAGACCTATCTTTTTGCGTATGTGTTTGACTGATATGCTTAAAATGAATACTTATGCTAAGTATATGAAAGATATTGTTACTAATAAAATAAAGATACTGGAAGCTGAAATTTCCACCATGCTTGCTAATTATACTTTTAAGGGTGGAATACCAAAGAAACTATGTCAAAACTGCTTTATGTGATCTTGGAGCCGGTGTTAGTGTTATGCCTATCTCTTGATATCGTAGACTTGATTTGAATAAGTTGAAACCTACTGAAATATCTTTGCAAATGGCCGATAAATAAACTGCTATACCTGTCAGTATTTGTGAGGATGTGCCAGTTGTGGTTGCAAACGTTACTATCTTAACGGACTTTGTTATTCTTGATATTCCTGAGGACGATAGTATGTATATTATTCTTTGGAGACCCTTTTTTAATACTGCAGGGGCTGTTATTGATTGCAACAAAGGCAATGTCACGTTTCATGTTAATGGTAATGAGCATACGGTACAATTTCCGAGGAAACAACCTCAAGTCAACAGTATCAATTCTATTAGAAAAATTCCAACGTTTACTATTGGAGGTTTTGAATTCCCTCTTCCTACTGTCAAGAAGAAATATGATATTCTTATTGTTGGGGATGTGCATATCCCCGTTGAGGTAACTTAGTGTTATTCGAAAATTCTCCGGTTTCATGCGATTCGGAAAGAGTTCGTTAACAAGACTTGATCAACCTTGTTAGTGGATTCCTTTTGATGAGCATGAGATGGATGAAGTTAGAAGGAACAACTCTCTGTACCCTCCTTTTACTTTCTGTTATTTAGATTAAATAAAGCAAAAATAGTATTTTTTGTCTGTTCTGAATTATCCTTGCAATAAAAAAATACCCCAAAAATAAAAGTTCTCCAAATATCATGAAAATGAAGTATTATTTTTTGTAGAATATTTAAGAATATCTCGCACTGAGAACACACCAGGGGGACCCACTGCTACCTCTTGAGCACTGCGTTGGTTTTCCCTTGAAGAGGAAAGGGTGATGCAGCAAAGTAGCGTAAGTATTTCCCTCAGTTTTTGAGAACCAAAGTATCAATCCAGTAGGAGACTACACGCAAGTCGCCTTGTACCTACACAAACAAATAAGAACCTTGCAACCAACGCGATAAAGGGGTTGTCAATCCCTTCACGGCCACTTGCAAAAGTGAGATCTGATAGAGACAATAAGATACATATTATCAGTATTTTTATGATATAGATTGAAAGTAAAGATTGCAAAGTAAAATGGATTGGAAACTTATATGATGGAAAATAGACCCATGGGCCATAGGTTTCACTAGTGGCTTCTCTCAAGATAGCATCTACGGTGGGTGAACAAATTACTGTCCAGCAATTGATAGAAAAGCGCATAGCTATGAGGATATCTAGGCATGATCATGTATATAGTCATCACGCCTGTGACAAGTAGACCGAAACGATTCTGCATCCACTACTATTACTCCACACATCGATCGCTATCCAGCATGCATCTAGAGTATTAAGTTCATAAGAACAGAGTAACGCATTAAGCAAGATGACATGATGTAGAGGGATAAACTCAAGCAATATGATATAAACCCCATCTTTTTATCCTCGATGGCAACAATACAATACGTGTCGTTTCTTTTTTTGTCACTAGGATCGAGCAACACAAGATTGAACCCAAAGCTAAGCACTTCTCCCATTGCAAGAAAGATCAATCTAGTAGGCCAAACCAAACTGATAATTCGAAGAGACTTGCAAAGATAATTAAATCACGCATAAAAGAATTCTGAGGAGATTCAAATATTGTTCATAGATAATCTTGATCATAAACCCACAATTCATTGGATCTCGACAAACACACCACAAAAAGAATTACATCGAATAGATCTCCAAGATAATTAAGGAGAACTTTGTATTGAGATCCAAAGAGAGAGAAGAAGTCATCTAGCTAATAACTATGGACCCGAAGGTCTGTGGTAAACTACTCACACATCATCGGAGAGGCTATGGTGTTGATGTAGAAGCCCTCCATGATCGATTCCCCCTCCGGCGGAGCACCGTAAAAGTCCCCAAGATGGATCTCACGGGTACGGAAGGTTGCGGCGGTGGAAATAGGGTTTCGTGGTGCTCTAGGATGTTTTCGAGGTATATGAGTATATATAGGCGAAATAAGTCAGTCAGGGGAGCCACAAGGGGCCCACGAGGGTGGGGGCGCGCCTACCCCCTGGGCGCGCCTCCCTGCCTCGTGGCTTCCTCGTTGCTTGCTTGACGTCCACTCCAAGTCTCCTGGATTGCGTTTGTTCCAAAAATCACTCTCCCGAAGGTTTCATTCCGTTTGGATTCCGTTTGATATTCCTTTTCTGCGAAACACTGAAATAGACAAAAAAACAGCAATTTGCACTGGCCTTTGGTTAGTAGGTTAGTCCCAAAAATAATATAAAAGTGTATAATAAAGCCTATTAACACATCCAAAACAGATAATATAATAGCATGGAACAATCAAAAATTATAGATACGTTGGAGACGTATCAAGCATCCCCAAGCTTAATTCCTGCTCGTCCTCAAGTAGGTAAATGATAAAAATAAAATGTTTGATGTGGAATGCTACCTAGCATATTTTTCAATGTAATTTTCTTTATTGTGGCATGAATGTTCAGATCCGAAAGATTCAAGATAAAAGTTTAATGTTGACATAAAAATAATAATACTTCAAGCATACTAACTAAGCAATCATGCCTTCTCTAAATAACATATGGCAAAAAAAAGTTTATCCCTACAAAATCGTATAATTTGGTCATGCTCCATTTTTGTCACACAAGAATGCTCTCATCATGCACAACCCCGATGACAAGCCAAGCAATTTTTTCATACTTTAGTAATCTCAAACTTTTTCAACGTTCATGCAATACATGAGCGTGAGCCATGGATATAGTACTATGGGTGGAATAGAATATAATGATGGGGGTTATGTGGAGAAGACAAAAAAGGATAAAGTCTCACATTGACGCGGCTAATCAATGGGCTAGGGAGATGCCCATCAATTGATGTCAATGCTAGGAGTAGGGATTGCCATGCAACAGATGCACTTGAGCTATAAATGTATGAAAGCTCAACAAAAGAAACTAAGTGGGTGTGCATCCAACTTGCTTGCTCACGAAGACCTAGGGCATTTGAGGAAGCCCATTGTTGGAATATACAAGGCAAGTTCTATAATGAGAATTCCCACTAGTATATGAAAGTGACAAAATAGGAGACTCTCTATCATAAAAATCATGGTGCTACTTTGAAGCACAAGTGTGGAAAAGGATAGTAACATTGTCCCCCTTTTTTTCCTTTTTTTTTCTTTTTCTTTTTTTGGGCATTTTCTTTTTTTATTTGGCCTTTATTTTTTTATTGGGACAATGCTCTAATAATTATGATCATCACACTTCTATTCATTTACAACTCAATGATTACAACTCGATACTTAGAATTAAATATGACTCTACATGGATGCCTCCGGTGGTGTCCCGGGATGGGCAATGAATCAAGAGTGACATGTATGATGAATTATGCATGGTGGCTTTGCCACAAATACGATGTCAACTACATGATCATGCAAGGCAATATGACAATGATGAAGCGTGTCATAATAAATGAAACGGTGGAAAGTTGCATGGCAATATATCTCAGAATGGCTATGGAAATGCCATAATAGGTAGGTATGGTGGTTGTTTTGAGAAAGATATAAGGAGGTTTATGTGTGATAGAGCATATCATATCACGGGGTTTGGATGCACTGGCGATGTTTTCACCAACTCTCAAGGTGAGAAAGGGCAATGCATGGTAAGATAGCTTGTCGCAGCTCTAATAGATTGTTCGCATAACATGACCAGCAGCGGCAAGAAAAAGAGAAAACGAGCGGCCTAATCTACGCGATCGCCATCAACCCTCTTGATCCCGCTCACCCTGTCCATGATGGGTGCGACAAGGGTCTTGAGCGCTTCCACATCAGCATCCGGTGGCAAGGTCTTGAGGACGTTGGTGAGGTTGAGGCCTGGGTTGCGGAAGGCCACCTTCATCAGCACCTTTTGAAGGGCTCCCAGCAGATCCTGGCGCGATTCGCCGACCAGCTGCTTTGGGATCTCTTCCCGGAGTCGCTGGAGGGCCGTCGCCACGCCTTTGAAGAACAAGCTGAGCTTGGCGCTGGGTTGGAGGTGCTCATCGGAGGAATACCCAAGATCCTCCATCCCCAGCTGCGCCAGCTCCCTGTCGATGGCTGCAGCAACATCCACGAGACCCTCGGTCCAGTGCTCCACATTCTCCCTAAAAGTGTTCTAGGCGGCAGAAGATTTCGCCAAAGCGACACCTCGTCGGCCTTGATCTTCTCCTTCAAGGCCACCTCCTGCTCCTGGCGCCGGCCCAGTCCCGAGTCAAGGTGGTCAGCTTCAACTCAAGATCTACGTTGGAGTCCTTGGCGGCGCTGAGCTCCTTGCTCCTCTCGGCGAGACGACCCTGCAGCTCGCCAAGGGTGTAGGCGTCCTTCTCGCGCTCACGCTTGAGCGCAGCAAGCTCCTCGCCGCTCTCCTTGAGATTGGCCTCCAGCTGCGCCACCTTCGTCTCCAGCTCCTTCTTGGCGGCCTCGGCAGCTGCGGCAGCATCCTTTGCTTCCTTGAGAGCCCCGCCGAATGTTTGTTCGCGCGTGGCAAGATCCTCCTCATGGCTGTCAAGGTTAACCTTCCGCTGCGCCAACTCGCCTTCCTGCGCAGACAGCTTCTCGGCGGCAAGCCGCTGTTGCTCTTCAGCTTCGGCCTTCTCGAGGAGGAAGGCTTTACGCTCTTCGGCGAGTTGCTCCCGCTCCACTGCCAGGGACCGGAGAGCTTCCTGGTTGAGGCCCCGGAGCTCCTCCGCGCGCTTCTCGATGTCTGCTCCCGCCTTCGCAACAAGCGCTTCTCGGGATTCCAGCTTGGCCTGTCGGGCGCGGTAGAGCGCAACAGCTTCCGCAGCAGTTGCTCCTCCTCAGACTCGCCGATGCTGCTGCTTGGCGTGTCGACCAGCGTCAGCCCAGCGGAGGCGAGCAACTCTTCATCAAAGGTCTCTCCTTCGATCGGCGCCCTAGAGCTCGACGCCCAGGGGAGCTTGATGAAGACGCCATCGCCGGCCTTCAAATAGGCGCCGGGCTGGGGCTCTTCGGAGCCTGACGCTGCAGCAGCGGCGGAGGGATCGGCGGTCGGCGTAGCGCCTGGCGCTCCTGCGGCCTCAGGGCCGTCAGTGCGATCGCCGGACCCCTCGCCAACTTCTGCGGCGGCAGCTTTGGCGGCCTCTTCGCCGGCGGGCTCGTCAGCGCCAGCTTCTTCTTCGATGGCGGCAGCGTCGTCAGTATTGCCACGCGCGTCCTCCTCGCCGGCGACCTCGGTCTCCATTGGCTCTGTGGCAGATGGACCTGACGACCGGAAAAGAAAGAAAAGTCAAGCAAACATTCAAAAAGAAAATCAGAAGAAGAACACAAGGGGAGTTTTCAAGCAAGAGGATTACCTGTACTAGGATCTGCAGCCGTGGTCTCAACCACCAAAGGGTCACTGGTGCTATCCCTTGCCGGAGAACTGTCCCTTGCCGGAGAATTCTCCCTTGCCGGAGAACGCTCCCTTGCCGGGGAATCCTCCCTTGGCGGTGTAGTCGAAGCAGATGGCATGTCAGGAGCGGCTTGTGGCACTCCTGGTGGGGCTGCTCTGCTCCTACACAAACCAGCAGTCAGATATTAGCAAAGAAAGAGCACCCATGCACGCCTAACAGCAGGAAGTAAACCATATACTTACGCTGGGGGCTGCGCTGGGGGCTGCTTTGAGGAAGAATTGTCGGGTCCGGCAAGGTGGTCTCGGACGCGCCTCCTGCTGTCGCGGTGGGTTCGTCCTCGATGAAAATCACCGGGACCTTGGCTCTCTTCGACGCTCTCTGGGCCAGCGTCCTGAAAAGGAATGGGTTCAGAGTGACGCAAATCAGATACAAGACAAAGCAACAAATCGAAGAACTACAAGTACAGTAAAGAATCTTACTCTTGTTCTTCCTTGTCGGAGCTGAGCGCGGAGAGATCAAATTCTGGCTCGCCTCCGGTGCGACGAGGCGGAGGAGTGGGTTCCCTTGGCCGCTTGGCGGGAAGCGAAGCGGTGGTGCAGGGAGGCCCGCTCCGGTTGCCGCAGCGGCGTGAGGTGCTTCAACAACAGTGCTTGCCGCGATGGAGCGCTGCCGCGACGCGGGCGGCTGGGTCTGCTCTGCCGCCCCGCTACGTCCCCGGCCTTGCAGAGACGCCTTCTTGGTGGAGCTGGGGGCTCCGCTCGCGGCAAGCTGTCTGAAGGTGGGGAGGAGGCGCCCTCGGCGGGCTCGCTTGACTCAGCTTCAGGCCCGACAAGCTCTTCCTCGCCGGCAAGCTCCCCTCGCTCGACAAGGCTTGCCGCCTCTGCTGCCTCTGCCTCCTCCACGGTGAATCCGAACTCGCCCGCGGCAGCGGCTGCTGCCTCTTCCAGCCTGGCGGCGATGCGCTGCATCTCATCATCGGTTGGTGTCGCGGGTGAGGCTCTTCTGTTCATCGGGGCGGACCGGCACTTCTACCAAGCCGTCAAAGAACTCCCGCACGACGTCATCTGCAGGCTCTTGCCAAGTTGGGACAATTCCATGCGAGTCGCACAGCGGCATCATTGCACGGATGCGGTCGAGCGAGGAATTGTTGCACAGCGGAACGACACCCCTCGGCAACCTGAACATTTCGGGATGATCAGGATCGGGCTTGAACAGTTCCAAGAGCATCGCGTCCAGTTCCAAGACAGTGAAGTTGAAGTTAAGGCCCGGGCGCAGCCTCATGATATCCGCCGCATTCTAGAACTCCCAGGCGAGTCTCCTCCTCTCCTGCAAGGGGCGATGCGGCGGCGAAGAAAGTCTACGCCAACGGTGCCTACGGTGAGCCCGGCAAGTCTAAGGCGTAGGATCCGGGTGACGGCAATCTTCAGCCTAGCGTCTTCCGGGGCCACGTTGCTCCAATCGTTGCCGCGCACTATTGGGGTTTGGCGCTGGGCGGTAAATGGCTGTGGGTTCTCCTCGACAATCCAGCACCAGTCTGCCCTCCATTCCTCCCACTTGCTGCGGAGCTCTCCCTCCAGATAAGCTTCCTTCTTGCCAATCCTCGAGATCCAAGCGATTCCGGCAAGAAGAGGCTCCCCTCTCTCAACTCGGGGCATAAAGAAGTGGCGGAAAAGAGCTACGTTTGGATAGACTCTGACAAAGTTTTCGCAAAGATGTGTGAAAACTGCCATGGTCAGAACGGCATTGGGGGTGAAGTCGAGGAGGCGGAACCCGTAGGTGTTCATGATATCACAGAAAAATTCAGAGAAAGGCGGGCAGAGCCCGCAGTAGAAGAACAGCGCGAAGAAAGGGTATCCGTTCGGAGCCAGTTCCAAAGCGGCAGCCGGGAGTACCTTCGTGCGCGGATGCGCTCGCGTCTCCGTCGACCAGAAGAGGTAGTAGTACTCCCTCAGATCCTTCGCGGCGAGCTGAGGGGGGAAGATTGCCCACTCCTTTCGCAGCGCCGCGAGCCGCTGCACCTCGGCCGACTTCACAGCCTTCCCCTTGTCGGCTTTCGGAGCCATGGCGGAGGTAGTGGGGGAGATCGACGGCGTTGGTGGTGCTGGTGGCGATGGGGGGGCGGAGCGCTGCTCTCTTTTCAGCCTTGGGAAGAAGGGAGGAGCAGCGGAGGTTTTTCGAGATTGGACAGCAACTGGCGACATGGGCGAACTGCCCCTGTTTCCCCTGCTTATAAAGAGGGAGGGGGCAGGCGTTCCGTCTTTCCGAATAAAGAAACCACCCACGATCTCTCCCACGACGCCGCATTAGACGCGTGCCGTTCGTGGAGGGTGTGGTGGGTCCGGAGTGAGTTACGGTGTAACCCAGGCCGCGCGTGCCCGTGCCCTGTTTTGGGCCTGGCCCAACAGCGCTCGGCACCGTGTGTGGCCCAGGCCCAGGGGCTCCTGTCGGTGTACTAGAGTAGGGGTACCCTAGTATCCCGAACTCGTGCACGGGCAGTTGCAGCACCCCGCGGCATGGCTTGCCGGGTGACCGCCAAGGTCCTCCGTGGTTCTTTTGGAGCCATTCAAGAACAAAGTATTCAAGCCAAGGAGACAAGGCCCCGACAAGAGGAGCTTGCCGGGATGGCCACCCAAGGCATCTCAAGAAACTTGCCGCGACGCGCCACGCGTCCCGGCAAGGCCCGGCGAGCGACAAGCTTCCGGACGCGACAAGGCAACAACCGCGGCAAGGCGCTTGCCACGGCAGACTACCACTCTGTACATGCGCTCCAGCACATCCACTAACGTGTCGCCCTGGGACCTTTCCAAGCACGCGTGGCAAGAGGCTGTGCGGCCAGCGGAGCGCGGTGGCAAGCGACGCTGACGAGATTGCCATCGTGGCAAGTGGTGGCGTCCCTGACGGTTCCTGTTTGCACTGTTTGGGAGACGTAGACGGGCATTTAATGCCTTTGTCCCCTGCCGTCAGGGTTAGGTATGATACACCGCATGTGTAGCTGTACCAACCGCAATTCCTTTTCCATTTTTACCCTCGTCTACGTTGCCACCTGTCGGAGACCCCTTGAGCATATAAAAGGAGGCCCATGCGCAACGTAGAGAGGGGTTCGAAGGGTTCGAAAGGTTCGAAGGCAGAAAACACTCACGCTAGGTCTCGTTAGCAGCTGGTGTGTACTGTAGCACTCAGCGCTCCCTAGCAAGAACTCAATACACTCAGACATGCAGCAAGAGGAGTGTTATCTCCGGAGAGCTCCTAAGCTGGGTAAACTCCTCGTGCTTCGCCTCGATCTGCTCTTCGTCACGATTACGCCTCGCCGAACCGAAAGGGGCTCGGTCCGCCGGTCCCATAGGTGTTCGTGGGCCAGATCAGCTTCCCCGACAGGGGTCCTAACGAAAACTAAGGGATATTAAGGCCTCCTTTTAATAGAGTACCGTACCAAAGCATTAACACATAGTGAATACATGAACTCCTCAAACTATGGTCATCACCGGGAGTGGTCCCGATTATTGTCACTTGGGTTGCGGATCATAACACATAGTAGGTGACTATAGACTTGCAAGATAGGATCAAGAACACACATATATTCATGAAAACATAATAGGTTCAGATCTGAAATCATGGCACTCGGGCCCCGTGACAAGCATTAAGCATAGCAAAGTCATAGCAACATCAATCTCGTAACATAGTGGATACTAGGGAGCAAACCCTAACAAAACTAACTCGATTACATGATAGATCTCATCCAACCCATCACCGTCCAGCAAACCTACGATGGAATTACTCATGCACGGTGGTAAGCATCATGAAATTGGTGATGGAGGATGGTTGATGATGACGATATCGACGGATTCCCCTCTCTGGAGCCCTGAACAGACTCCAGATCAGCCCTCCCGAGAGGTTTTAGGGCTTGGCGGCAGCTCCGTATCGTAAAATGCGATGAATTCTTCTCTCTGGTTTTTTTCTCCCCGAAAGCAAATATATGGAGTTGGAGTGAGGTCGGAGGAGCTCCAGGGGGCCCACGAGGTAGGAGGCGTGCCCTAGGGGGGAGGGCGCGCCCCCACCCTCGTGGACAGGGTGTGGGCCCCCTGGTCTTCATCTTTTGCAAGGATTTTTTATTAATTCCGAATAGACATTCCGTGAAGTTTCAGGTCATTCTGAGAACTTTTGTTTCTGCACAAAAATAACACCATGGAAAGTCTCTTTGAAACAGCGTCGATGGGTTAGTTCCATTCAAATCATGCAAGTTAGAGTCCAAAACAAGGGCAAAAGTGTTTGGAAAAGTAGATACGACGGAGACGTATCAACTCCCCCAAGCTTAAGCCTTTGCTTGTCCTCAAGCAATTCAGTTGATAAACTGAAAATGATAAAGAAAAACTTTTACAAACTCTGTTTGCTCTTGTTTTTGTAAATATGTAAAGCCAGAATTCAAGTTTTCAACAAAGATTATGACTAACCACATTTGCAATAACTCTTAGGTCTCATGTTTACTCATATCAATAGCATAATCAACTAGTGAGCCATAATAATAAATCTCGGATGACAACACTTTCTCACAACAATCATAATATGATATAACAAGATGGTATCTCGCTAGCCCTTTACGAGACCAAGAAACATAAATGCAGAGCACCTTTAAAGATCAAGGACTGACTATACATTGTAATTCATGGTAAAAGAGATCCATTCATAGTCATACCCAATATAAATTAATAGTAATGGATGCAAATGACAGCTGCGCTCTCCTGATCATGCTTTTTAATAAGAGGGTGATGACTCAACATAAAAGTAAATGGATAGGCCCTTCGCAGAGGGAAGCACGGATTTGTAGGGGTGCCAGAGCTCGGTTTTGAAATAGAGATAAATAATATTTTGAGTGGCATACTTTCATTGTCAACATAGCAACCAAGAGATGGCGATATCTTCCATGCTACACACATTATAGGCGGTTCCTAAACAGAATGGTAAAGTTTATACTCCCCCTCCACCAACAAGCATCAATCCATGACTTGCTTGAAACAACGAGTGTCTCCAACTAGCAACAGTCCCAGGGGGAGTTTTGTTTGCAATTAATTTGATTTGATTTGCATAAAGCATGGGACTGAGCATCCCGGTGACCAGCCATTTTCTCGTGAATGAGGAGCGGAGTCCACTCCTCTTGAGAATAACCCGCCTAACATGGAACATAAGGGCAGCCCTAGTTGATACATGAGCTATTCGAGCATACAAAACAGAATGTTTATTTGAAGGTTTAGAGTTTGGCACATACAAATTTACTTGGAGCAGCGGTAAATACCGCATATAGGAAGGTATAGTGGACTCATATGGAATAACTTTGGGGTTTAAGGGATTGGATGCACAAGCAGTATTCCCGCTTAGTACAAGTGAAGGCTAGCAAAAGACTGGGAAGCGGCCAACTAGAGAGCGACAATAGTCATGAACATGAAATAAAATTAATAAACATTGGATGCAAGCATGAGTAGGATATAATCTGCCGTGAACATAAATATCGTGAAGGCTATGTTGATTTGTTTCAACTACATGTGTGAACATGTGCCAAGTTGAGTCACTTAAATCATTCAAAGGAGGATACCACCCCACTATACCACATCACAACCATTTTAATAGCATGTTGGCACGCAAGGTAAACCATTATAACTCATAGCTAATCAAGCATGGCATAAGTAACTATAATCTTAATTGTCATTGCAAACATGTTTATTCATAATAGGCTGAATCAGGAATGATGAACTCATCATATTTACAAAAACAAGAGAGGTCGAGTTTATACCAGCTTTTCTCATCTCAGTCAGTCCATCATATATCGTCATAATTGCCTTTCACTTGCACGACCGAACAATGTGAAAATAATAAGAGTATGAGCACCGACATCTACCAATGAGTGTGTAAACATAAATGTAATGTCGGTGAGAAATACGTACTCCCCCAAGCTTAGGCTTTTGGCCTAAGTTGGTTCATTGCCAAGGATGGCCTGGCGGATATCCGTAGGTGTAGCTGGGGTCGTACTGAGATGCAGCGGTTATCGCCTCCTGAGCTGCAGCGTGGCGGCGAGCTGCCTCCGCCCTCCTCTCGTACTCATCTGCCTCCTCTCTGGTGATAAAATGTCTTCCTTTTTCCTGATAATCAAAGAAGGCAGGAGCGGGAAGAGTTATACGGAAAGCAAGACGTCTGTCAAAGATTAAGCGATACCGGAGAGGTGATTCATTCCTCTCGACAAACTGGTGATAGACCATAGAATTGTAGTCTAAATAAGTAGGAGGTAACTCAATGTCATCCTCACGAACGTTCACACCAAGAAAATCAGCTAAGCGGGTTGCATAAATTCCACCAAAGAAATCTCCAATAAATCAGTTGTTATGCAACCTACATGCAACAATGGCTCCCAAATTATAAGATTTGTCTCCTAACACAACACTCCTAAGAATACTGAGGTCAGGCACACGCATATGACATGCTTCATCTTTACCATTTATACACCTACCTATGAAGAGAGCAAAATAATGTATAGCAGGAAAATGAATGCTCCCTATGGTAGTTTGTGCTATATCTCTAGATTCCCCAACGGTTATACCAGCAAGAAAGTTTCTAAATTCAGATTTACGGGGTTCACTAACACTACCCCATTGTGGAAGTTTGCAAGCAGAAGTAAAATCCTCTAAGTCCATGGTATAAGATTTTTCATAAAGATCAAATAGGACAGTTGGAGAATTACGTGAAGATGAAAATTCAAACCTCCTCACAAATGTACTAGTGAGATAGTGGTACTGGCGGCATTTGTGCGCCTCGAAGCTCACAAGATCAGCGTTACGCAAATATGCGTTAAATTCTTCCTTGATTCCCTTTCGATCCATAAAATTTTACGAAGGCCATTCACGAGGTCAAGACTGGAGTGTCCCTTGGTGGCTCCTCGTCAGCATCACACATAGCAAGCCTGGGTCCTTGCTTCCTTGAAGAACCACCTTGGAACATTTTCCTAAGAATATTTCTTCCTCTGAAAAATTTCTGAAATTTTTAGTAACTTCAAACAAAAGTGAACCAACCTCAATAAAATTGATAGCAACTACTCCTACAAATGCCTAGAGCCTATAACATGCATTAGAACTACTTGGAACCATATAAATTTGACATGTAAGCTCAAGAACATGGTCACCTAGGCAGCACAAATTTGCAATGAATAAAGCACTAGAGCAAAAACTAATTGGACCAATGGAGGAGTCACATACCAAGGAACAATCTCCCCAAGCAGTTTTGTGAGAGGTGCTTTGAGCAAGGAGATCGCAAATCGCAGCAAAATGAGCTAGAACTCGTGCTTGAGCTGGATATTGGTGTTTGTGGGAGGAAGAAGAAGTGTGTGGGTGCAGGAATAAGTAGAGGGGGCCACCGTGGGCCCCCGAGGCAGGGGGCGCGCCCTGGGGGGTAGGGCGTGCCCTCCACCCTCGTGGCCAGGTGCTTGCCCCTCCTGCTGTGTTCTCAGTGCCAGCAATTCTCAAATATTCTAGAAAAAATCATATTCCATTTTCAGGGCATTTGGAGAACTTTTATTTTTGGGGGTATTTTTATATTGCATGGATAAATCAGAAAACAGACAGAAAAATACTATTTTTACTTTATTTCAACTAAATAACAGAAAGTAGAAAGAGGGTACAGAAGGTTGTGCCTTCTAGTTTCATCCATCTCATGCTCATCAAAAAGAATCTACTAACAAGGTTCATCAAGTCTTGTTAACAAACTCATTCCGAATAACATGAAACCGGAGAAATTTCAAATAACACTATGTTACCTCAACGGGGATATGCACATCTCCAATAACACTACAAAACAAAGATACATCCGTGACATTTTGGGCCGAACGAAAAAAAAATTTGTCATACATATGACACTTCTATGTCAATAATTGTGACAAAATACGGTATCATCATAGATGTGGTGGGCTCCTACTTCTATGACAAAAAATCATGACAGAAAATGGGCTTTTCGTCCTGGGCGGGCTGGAGACGCAGCTGCATGACATTCTTTGGGCCGTCCATGACGGAAAAAACCGTGGTAGAAGCGAGGGGAGGAAAATTTCAGGGAGTTCCTGGTTACGGTGGGAGGTCGGGGCCGGCGATGCGCATTTCTCTCGTGACACGACGCGTGCGTGTGTCGAGGCGTCGGCTCTAACTCAACCCGAAGCGAGGCGTTGGGCTCTAATCGAACCCGGCGATTGCACCGCAGACTACGCGTTCTCGAACCCGAGCGATCGATCGATGGTTGTTAATCGAACCCGATCGAGCATTCGCCAGCTCTTGCTAATCAAGCCGATCGATGGGATGAACAGTGATCGTTGCGGGGGTTTGGATGAACGATGGCGGTGGCGTTGCCTCTGGATGATCGGGACCCGTGGTGTGGTGGAGGGCTGGATGAACAGTGAAGCGGTGGAGGGGTGCCCGTGGAGGGTGGATGAACAGGACCCCGTGGTGTGGAGGGCAGGATGAGCGATGAGCGGTGGAGGGGTGCCCGTGGAGGGGTGGTTGAACAGGACCCGTGGTGTGGAGGGCTGGATGAACAGTAGACGGTGGAGGGGTGGTTGAGCGATGCTGGTGGAGTAGTGCGCGGTGGAGGCTGGATGAGCAGAGCCTGTGGAGGCTGGAGGAGGTCGACGGTGGATGAGCGATGGCTCGTGGAGGCTGGAGGGGGTCGACGGTGGAGATGAACAGTATCCCGTGGAGTCTCGTTTTGCGGTACGCCACACCCCTCCCGATGAACAGGACCCCCGTTTCGACCGTAGCGCTCCAACACAAATTCGTTTCCTCCGTTCTGCAGTACGCCACACCCCTCCCGATCAACAGGACCCCCGTTTCGACCGTAGGACGTCCGTTTCCTCCGTTTTGTGGTACGCCACACCCCTCCCGATCAACAGGACCTCTGTTTCGACCGTAGGAGGTCCGTTTCCTCCGTTTTGCGGTACGCCAGACCCCTCCCGATGAACAGGATCTCATTTCGAACGTGGCCGGTCGAACACAAGGCCGTTTCCTCCATTCTGCGGTACGCCAGGCCTCGTTTCCATCGCCTATTCCGTCCAAGCCCTCCCGATGAACACGACGCATTCCGTTGCCTCCCCATGAACACGACGCATTCCGTTGCCTCCCCATGAACACGATGACGATGTTGTTTCTCCGTTCCGACCCAGCCATGTACACGAGCCCTCGCCCGTGCGTATCGCGCGAGTAGGCGTTCGAGACCCGCTGTATGTACACATACGTGGCCGTATTTTCTTTCTTGCACCACGACCCTTTATGCGTGCGTGTACATGCTATGTCCGCGCCTCTACTACGACACGTGCGCGCCTCTACATCGACCAGTATGTACGTACACGTTCACGACCAGAATGACAACGCTACGTACGCTTCGACCAGGTGGGTCCCGACTGTCAGGCACTTCCTTGCTTGCGAAGATGTAGCTGGTGGGTCCCAGCAGTCGGGGGGCCGGTGGGTCCCAGCAGTCAGGGGGGCGAATCGTTTTGGTTTTCTTTTTTTTTTGCCCGGACGCACTTCCTTGCGTGCGAAGATGTAGCTGGTGGGTCCAGCCCGGTCGAGAGGCGAATCGTTTTTTACCGCAGACGCACTTCCTTGCGTGCAAAGGTGTAGCTAGTGGGTCCCAGGTATGGGGAAAGCGTTTTTTAAATGAAATACGGTGGCCCGTCCGGTGGGTCCCTAACGTTAGGTGGAGGAATCATTATTTTCAGCGTAATAAGAAGGCACTTCCTTGCTGCCGCCGTGGACCGGTATCGGCCTCTCCACGTCTGATCCACGTCCGATGGAAGTCGTTCCTTGACCACGTTGACCACGCCAGCGTCGAGAGCACCGAGGCGGTGGGCGGCAGCGAGGCCTAGGAAGGGGCGAGATGGAGGCGAGGAAGACTTCGGCGATTGTTTCCCACGAGGAGAATACGACTATCTGAGGTTTCTTGGTTCGTCTGCCGTCGCCGGAGAATAACGGCAGTGTGGGTGAGTAGAGGATGGCTAGGCCAGCGATGGGAGTACGGTCGAGGCGGTGAGGCTGCTTGGCGGCAAAGACCGCCGCACGGAGGAGAAGCGAGCAGTCCCGCTGGCGCTTGTTTGAGCGGCTGGAGCAGAAAGAGCAGAGATTGAAGAAGCACGACGGCCGTTGGATGGACATCCAACAGTCAGTGCTTGTGCGTCAATCTTTTTTTAGGAAAGCCTCAAATCTGTGGAAAACAGCATACAACCCATCTGCCATTATTTCTAATAATTTACAGCCCATATGCTAATTCTTAACGTTTTTTTTGGAGCCCATATTCTTTTTGTTAGCATTACAGCCCATATTGTGACAACGGTTAGAAAATTATACGGAATTTTGCATATTTCGGTGCGGTCCAAACTGTTTTTGATCCCGAAATTACGACTCACATTCAAACTGATTTTAAAAAGAAATGTATATCAATATAAAATACAACAAATTCTCCACGCATAAAAATTAATGTCATTTAAAATCTTGAAATGAAAAAAAGATATTTGAAACTAATTGCCGGTTTGATGTGTTTTAAAAATGTACAACCCATTTCTCATTACTGATGGGCCATTTTCTCGGCCAGCCGAATGAAAGCTCTCCTCGTCTTGAAAGATTTGCAGCCCAACAAGCCTGACAAAGCGACTTACTTGGCAAATCACAAAAAAACTGGGCTGTGGCCGTGGACCCAGCTGTCAGCCTCTCCACGTACAGTACTCTTCCGATGGAAGTCGGTCCTTGACCACGTTGACCACGCCGCGCGGAGAGCACCACGGCGGTGGACGACGGCGAGGCCTAGGAAGGGGACGACGCGGTGGAAGCCAGCGGAGAGGACTACGAGGGTTCACTGGTTCGGCTGCGGTGTGAGGCTGCCGTCGCTGCAGGGCCTGGCCGGCGGTGGGAATAGTAGGGGGCGGTGAGGCCTCTGCGGCAGCACAGCCGGCCACGGGAGGCAGGAGCATGCGACACGACCGGCGCTGCTTTGGGCGGCTGGAGCAAGAAGACCAGAGGTTGAAGAAGCACTACAGCCGTTGGATGGACATCGTACGGTCACTGGAGCTAGAATCATTCATATTGACTAAGTTGACAAACCCTTTGTCCCCGTCAACTTAGTAGGCCCACAAGTCAGCCTCCCAGCAAGGTGGGTCCCAGCTAGCCGGGGGAGTATTCATTTTTTTGTGCGGAATAAGGAGGCACTTTCGGTGGGTCCGAGCTGACAGCGGGTGGAACGTTTTTTTCGCGAAATATGGTGGCCCGTCCGATGGGTCCCAGCAGTCAGGGGGAAACGATTTTTTTCGCAAAATACTGGTGGCCCGTCCGGTGGGTCCCCGCTGTCAGGTGGAGGAATAATTATTTTCCACGTAATAAGGAGGCACTTCCTTGCGGCTGCCGTGGACCCGGCTGTCAGCCTCTCCACGTACAATACTCTTCCGATGGAAGTCGGTCGTTGACCACATTGACCACGCCGCGCCGAGAGCACCATGACGGTGGACGACGACGAGGCCTAGGAAGGGGACGACGGCGAGGCTGTGCAAGACGCGGCAGTGGATGCCCACGCGGAGAGGAGTACGAGCGTTCACTGGTTCGGCTGCGGTGTGAGGTTGCCGTCGCCGCAGAATAACAGGGGGTGTGGGTGAGTGGAGGGATGGCCTGGCCAGTGGTGGGAGTAGTATGGGGGCGGTGAGGCCTCGCGGTAGCACTGAGGCAGCCACGGGAGGCAGGAAGCGGGCACGACCGGTGCTGCTTTTAGGCTGGAGCAAGAAGACCAGAGGTTGAAGAAGCACTAGGGCCGTTGGATGGACATCATACGGTCACTGGAGTATTGACTAAGTTGACAAAGCTCTCCATCCATGTCAACTTAGTAGGCCCACAAGTCAGCCCAACAATATGGTGGGTCCTAGCTAGTAGGGGGTGTTCATTTTTTTGGGCGTAATAAGGAGGCACTTCCTTGCGTGCAAAGATATAGCTGGTGGGTCCGACATGTCAGCGGGGAGAACATTTTTTTCGTGAAATACAGAGGCCCTTCCTGTGGGTCCTAGCTGTTAGGTGGAGGAATCATTATTTTGCGCATAATAAGGAGGCATTTCCTTGCATGCGACCGTGGACCCAGCTGTCAGCCTCTCCACGTACAGTCCACTTCCGATGGATGTCGTTCATTGACCACGTTGACCAGGCCGCGTCGAGAGCACCAGGGCGGTGGACGACGGCGAGGCCTAGGAAGGGAACGACACGGAGCCAGGGAATACTCGGCAGTTGTTTCCCACGCGGAGGGGAGTACGACTGTACGAGGGTTTACTGGTTCGTCTGCCGTCGCCGGAGAATAACAGCAGGTGTGGGTGAGTAGAGGGATGGCTAGGCCAGCGATGGGAGTACGGTCGGGCGGTGAGGCCTGCGCGGCAGCACAGCCGGCCGCGCGGAGGAGGGAGCAGGCAGTCCCGCCGGCGCTTGTTTGAGCGGCTTGAGCATGAAGAGCAGAGATTGAAGAAGCACGATAGTCGTTGGATGGACATCCAACGATCCTTTGCTCTCGTGTGTTGACTAAGTTGACAGGGCGTTGCGTGTGCGTCAACCTTTTTTTTTATGAAAGCATACGCGTCAACCTGTAGTAGGCGCACAAGTCAGCCTCAAATCTGTGGAAAACAGCATACAACCCATCTTCCATTATTTCTAATAATGTACAACCCATTTGCTAATTCTTAAAAAAAATTGGAGCCCATCTTCTTTCTGTTAGCATCACACCCCATATTGTGGCCACGGTTAAAAAGTATACGAAATTTTGCATATTTTGGTGCGGTCAACTGTTTTTAATCCAGAAATATCGATTCACGTTCAAACTATTTTGAAAAATAATTTATATAAATATAAAATCCAAATAATTGTCCATGCAGAAAAATCAATGGAATTTAAAATCTTGTAATGAAAAAAATTGAAACTGATTCCCGGATTGATGTGTTTTAAAAATGTACAACCCATTTCTGGGCAATCCGAATGAAACTCTCCTCGTCTTGAAATATGTGCAGCCCAGCAGGGCCGATAAAGCAAGTAGGCCTTGTTTGGGTATTTCTTTAAAAAAATAGAACTGGGCTAGCCATTTACAGCAAGAAAAAAACACAACTGGGCTCATGATATGGTAAACATAAACAAAGCCCTGGCTAGATAGGCCACAGCCCCCGCATAGCCCCGTTGTTACCCTGATCCCAAAAACTAGTATAAATAACAACTGCTTGTTCCTCAAAAAAACTGCGCAACTTGCTGGGTCCCTGGTGTCAGCTGCCCGTAGTGTAATTCTCTCGTTTATTGACTACGTTGACAATGGCGTGAGCCCCAGATGTCCAGCCTTTCCTATGAAAATTTACAGCCCATTTGATGTGCTAGTTCAAAATAAGTTTGTGGGTGCTGGTGGGGGCTAATCACTTGGCTTCAGAATGCACAAGTGAGCTCAAGCAGCCAAGTAGAGTGATGTTATTTCCCTTGGTTTGGATTTCTTACAATATTTCACTCTAAATTAAACGAATGGCAAGCCATTTGCCTTGTTTCAAAGAAAATATGACAGTCACAGCCGAGTTGAAAAGGGCAGGAACATCTAACTCCAGCTTACAAACTGTACAAAAGCACGAGGGTTAATTGTTCATCAGGTTTACAAAAAAACCAGATTGAAAAGGGCAACAACATCTAACTCCAGCACTGTTTTCGGTAGTCACAGTCAAATAGATCGGTCAGGTCCATAGAATGAACATCATGGGTCCTAAAATTTACTGGATTATGACCACAATATGTTGTAAATAGAAGCCCGGCACGTTCAGAAGCTCTTTTGCCCACCTGAAACTCCTTTTTTGCTCTTCGACATACCCATCCATCAAAACCATGCTGCTGATAAACTTAAGCACGATGGACAATAGTAACCTCGCATTCAGCAGGAAGAATGTGACAAATCTTGTGTTTGCACGGTTGGCTACATATCGTTCTAGCGTTATTGTCTTCAATCGAATCTCATGAGAAGTGAGAAAATCCCGATGCTTACGAATCCACCGATTGGTTATAACTTTCTTATCCCGTCCTGTTGCCTAAATAGACATGAAGATTGAAAACAGTTAAGGTCTAAAAGAAGAGTGTCGAAAGAGCATCAGCTGAACAGTTAATTCTAGTACACTATATGCGGGCTTCCAGTGTGCGTGAAATTATCACCTTTATATACAACTTCTCCAGACATGGAAAGCATTGCAGCAAGCCAATAATCTTGTTCAGATCAAAACTATTCATTTGGATATATAAGATCTTGACAAAATCCAGCACCATTGATAGGCCATCCCTGGAGAAACTCTTCATTGAGCATAGAACATAATATTAGTACAAAATGTGTACTCCAAGATGATATATAAATTATGCGCAAAAATTTAAAATGCAGCTTATGGTTACAAGTGTAGATGATAATATAAAGTACGAAGAAGCGTGGAGCCAAACACCATATTGAAATGAGCACAGAGATCATGTATTACACCCAAGGTCTCGAGTTTAGGCGCAGAGAGGACGGTTATTTGCAACGGTGAATAACTAGAATCAAGGATCAACCTTTGAAGTGAAGGGGCATCTTGGATGATGAGCTGCCTTCCGTCAAAAGAAATTCCAATTATTACAAGGTTAGGCGACTTTACTTGGAGACAACTGATTCTAACTGGGAAAACAAGCATCAAGCACTCCAGCGCAGGGCAACTGGAGTGGATGATGCTGTCCAATGAGGCCTCCGATATACGAACCGGCACAAGTGAAAGTTTCTTGAGAAATGGGAGTCGAAGGTTTAGTACCAGATTGTCTGGTAGGTAGCACTGCGCAAAGGTGGCGGTGTGGAGAGAGGACGAAAACCCCGAGATGGACATCGGTGCTGAGGGCACAAGTTCATGGCGTTCGGTATGTGGTATGTGATTTCCAGGGGAATAGTAGAACTCAATCAGTTGTAGTTCTATGAATTCAGGGGATTCCAGCCAGGTGTCGACCGTGCAGGGCATGGAATGCTTGCTCAGGTAGCATGACAGGATGCAGAGGCTTTGAACGGAGCCTTGGTGGGAGGAGATGATGGCTTTGGGGATTTCAAAATCATTGAAGAGAGATAGCTGACGACAGTCGAGATTAAGGGGAACAGCGCGCCATAGAGGGCGCCACAGAATTGAGAGGATTTGGGTGCGGCAGCAATCCTTGGTGGGGAGAAGCGAGATGATCTCCCCAAGGATGGCGTCCGGGAGATTGCTAATACGGTCCACCCGAGATTCTATGGGTTCCTGGGATCCGGTGGGGGTGGGTCGCCACTTCTCCCTATGCTGCCGGGTGCGGGATCTACAACAGGCGTCGCCGCTGGCGGGAGCCTCATCTTCTTGGCGCTGGGGTCAGCCGACTCCACTTTCCTCGAGGCGTCGCGTCAAGGCTCACGGATTTGAGCAGAGTAACAAATGACGAGCCTAGTTGTAGTGTGAGCGAAGAAGGGGAGCTGGGGGTTTTCTGTAGGATTGAGGAAGAAGGGGAGCTGGGGTTTTCTGTAGGAGTGAGGTGAGGAATTTCGGGGTACGAGTGGAGCGAGCTGACGTGAGGTGGGTGGGAGCAAGGAGGAAGAAGAGCACCCAGGTTTTTTTTGGGGGCGGTGTCTTTGGGTGTGGATAGCGCATCTCATTCAATAAATATATGGGCTTTTGAATTGATTTTACTATTTACTAGTGTGGATGTGCTGTTTTGTCTTAGGACCCGAGAAACAATTACAACTAGTACAGTGGAGACACTCTACAGCTACCCAGAAAAACAATTACTACTAGTACAGTGGAGACAATCTACCGCTTCTGGCTCCTCCTAGGTCATTGAAACGTCTCCCTCTACTGAATGTCGTTATACTTTTGTTCACCGACATGTGGGCCATGCAGCGTCTTGGGCCCAAATGCCATCCACCAAATTAGAAGGCAAGATGCAAAGGCGGAGAGACACCCGGTCGTGGCCTTGGCAAGAACGAGCCGTCGTATCACAAAAACCCACCTCCCCACAGTCTAAGTTTGACGGATGAAGCAACCATCATTTCACTCTTCGCTGAATCCCCTTCTCCCTCACCGTCTTCAAGAAAGGCAACACTTGCATCTGCCAGTGTTCTTCTCTCCGAACGAAGGGAAGGTAAGCGGATCCGTGATGTTGGTATATTTTCGTTTAGAGGAAAAAAAGAACTTTTGCAAAGCAGTAACCGATCCTCACTCTCTTTTTTGTTTCATTGTCATTGCGATTGTGTTTTCCTTTCAGTGGTCTCCTAGTATTCGTCAGTTTCATGATGGACCAAGGAGAACAGGCAAAGATCTGCCGATATTGGAGGCGGGGCGGAGGCTGATCCCCACGAGACAGAGAGCTTCAAGAAGATGGAGGCTACCACCAAGGCGACCCCAGATACTGAGATGGTCAACGCCCCGTTTGAGGTTACATCCCCCGTGGCACTGCAGGAGCAGTTTTCCCCATTCGAGGATGTGTCCCCCCCTCTGAGCTGCCCAATGTGATTTCCTTCTTTGCCGATCTCGATTGTGGTTTTTCATCTAATTATGTGGTGATTTTTTTAGAAAAGGAAGTATGTGGTGATTAATGATGCAAAATTTTAATAGCTTCGATGCCATGGTATACGTAGTGGTTTAAATAACTTGTGTTTCTTATACTGAAAAGTAATTCAGAACTTGTTTCTGTTTCAATTAGAGCCCTGATGCAGACACGGTTTGTGTGGTTGTGAATGTCACTAGCTATTAGGCGGTCGACCTGAATATACGCCGGGAAAACAGAGTTCTTAGGTTGTTGGATCCTGGAAGCCATTTGCGGTTATACCAATGAAGAGCTGTATTCCAGCCTCACTGTTGTCAGGCGTGTTGTCCAGGGTGTACTGAAGCACAAGAAGTCAAAGCTACTCCTTCGTTTGTGAGGAATACTGTTCTTGTCAAGCTTACGCAGGAAGATGACGTGGCATGCCTCCACAAACAAGTTTACAGTGGCAAGGCCACAAGGTTGTCTTCATGAAGGTTCACAGGATTGAGCTGCTGCGGGACGTCCTCGATGATGTTCATGGCAAGGTCCTTCTTGTGTCCAGCCCAAATTAGATCGAGGCATGAAATAGTTGCCCCAGCTAGTGTTTAATAGTAGTTTGGATTGTGTCTAATTATCCAAACCTTGTCTGTTATCGACCCCTCTGGGGCTAGTACTCTGTTTGAATCCGTCTATGGGAACTGCTGCTACTTTTGTGTGCCCGTGAATCATGTGAGAACCATCGTAATTGTTGCCGAAACAGGTGCGATCTCAATAGTTTTTTCATGAATATGGCATGGTAAGAGATAAGTTGTCATGGTTTATCATACGAGCAATGTGTGTTTTGATGAAATAGAGCACTCGTTCGAGAATCGTGCGCCGACGTATACATAAGTACTTGTAAACACTGTTGGTGCTACCCCACTTGTAAGCAGTTGTGCAAAACACGGCACATTCGCTCAGCTCGCTTCAACACTAGGCTATCGACCAGCTAACAATCAACAATCTGATGTCTGACATATAAGCAACTATGTATCTTGTTACGATGGTTCATGCGATTAATTGAGGCCACAATGTAATAAATTCCAAACGTTCACACGCTAGTCCGGTGCTCATGTGGAACACTCACATTAAACTTCGTCTTCATAAAAAACTTGAAAAGCATAAGTTAAGCAATTTTATACATCTCAATGATTCATAGAACATATCAAACATATACTATTTCACAGCAAAAGACAAAGTTGTGAGAAGGTTTACAAATTAGGAAAAAAACAAGCAAGGCTTCTCTCTGAGCAAAGGGCCTCCCGACAGGCTTAAATTTCGTGGAGTTCACTCTGGTTTTTTCTTGTTGCCACCATTCAGGGATAGGTTCTCTCATTCCAGAATAACCAATTATAATTGTGGTCTCAGCTGGAATGCTGAACTGAACCATGCAGTGTACTGACCAGGTGAAATTCTTGTGCATTCCACTAAATTTAAGCACCGCTATTTGTAGAAATAAGCAGACCACAATGCCTCTTGTCCGTGCACCTGTCCAAAAAATGCCGTGCAGCCATGCCAGCTAGTCCTCGGTCCATGGATGAACTGGTAGAAAGTGCATTCCGGACTAGGATGCAGTTGTTTTCGCTCGTCCCTGCACTGCAATCAGGAAGTAAAATGTACGAATCAGCTTATTTTAGATTGCGTTGGTCATTCTACCTTAGTTACTACCAATGTAGGGATACCTTGAAGACGGGAGGTTAGACGACGGCAACGAGGGATAGCCTTCTCATTTTGCGCAGTTATACTAAAACTGAGGTGTGTGCTTTTGATTGCGCGGATAGAAACGATACGGAGACAAACATCCCGAAACGATATGGAGACAGACATCCCTGTTTGCGCAAATACGAAATACAGTTATTTAAACAGTGACACATATTACTACTTTCCCCCGTTTCCTCTTAGAACCAAGTCCTAGATTCATGCTACAACTTTCCCACTTTCTTCCCTGTTTGAACCAACGCTTTGAGTCAACTGTATGAAATAGATTTACTTCTAATAATAGTAGAAGTCTAGGTGGCTTTGGAACAGCGGACGGAAGTAGAAAATGATCCACACGAAGGGAGCTGGGGCAGTAGAGCAAGGCAGGTTTCAAAGGAATATATACCTGAGGGTCGTCGGCATGTCGCAAAGACGACGTCGGGAGGCCGCATCTTGGCCACAATACCGCAGGGAGGAAAAAGGGGTCGAAGGCCCTCCCGAACCGGCGCTCTCTCGGAGAGAACGGCACGGCCGCTGATCGGGACGCGCGGGCAGCCGTTGGTCTCCTCCCTCGCCGCTGACGACAGCGTGAACGATACACCTACACCCCTGCCCCGGTCGAGGTTGTCCGGCCGGATTTGTGACCAGCCGTGAGCTGATAGAGATTGTGGCCACCTATGTGTTGCTTAGATCTGGAGAGCATGAGAGAGTGAACGAGAGGAACCCTAGTAAAGCAAGCGCTAAGGCTCCTGCTTTTATATATAGTGGAGTGATTTTGTTGTACCAGCTTCAAAAAAATGCCCTCCTACGTGTACTCGCGAGTGGGTGTGAGAGAACTAGTGTGTGCGTGCACCGCTTCTCTTCGTGAGAGTACAATATACTATGCCCAAAGAACGTTCGCCGCAAGAGTAATAGTACAAGTGTGTGGCGTGTGAGCTAAAATAAAATGTGCGCGCCGTCTTTTGTTTTTTAGAAGTTCTGAGGGTAGGGTGTGAAGAGCACATATGTGCGTGACGTCTACCTGCAGATAGGCGGTGGGTGCGACGTCTTGAAGTCTGCGAGAGGACTCGGGAGAGTCGTGACTCATGAGGGTGCTTGTGCGTGAGAGAGAGGGGGGCACGTATCAATGCAATGCATGTGTCCATAAATCATTATCCGACAAACGTTCGCCAAGCCTTTTCCTGACGAATGCCGTAAGAACCGTTAGATCGGCATCCGACAGTGTCAGTTTTGCCATGTCATTTAACAGAAAAGCCACTCCTCCTACACACAAATCTTCCACATGAGTGTTAGCAATTGTCGTATGCTCCATCCATTCTGAAATGCAGAGCATATAGCTTTATTGAAAATTCGAACCTCGCAAACTTTTACCGAGTTTTCGTGTACCAAATTGCACATGTAGAATACCATGTATATGTTATTTCATTCATCTTCGAGAGGTAACTATAAAGTTGGGTGAGGAGTCTACAAAGAAAGACCATTGTATCACCCGCAGCAATTTCAAGCATCCTTTAGTGTCGAGGAATATCATAGGAACTCTATATGATATGATTTTTATAGGATTTTTTCCTTTAGAGCCAATTGGTTCATAGGAATAGATTCATATACTCCACATTTCAAAGGAAATAAACATGATATCATTTCTATAGCTTTAGAGCCACTTGGTTCATATGAATGGATTCCTATACTCCCTTAATTTCAAAGGAAAATAAACATTAGCGTA
Source organism: Aegilops bicornis (assembly GCA_021605145.1). Classification (NCBI taxonomy): domain Eukaryota; kingdom Viridiplantae; phylum Streptophyta; class Magnoliopsida; order Poales; family Poaceae; genus Aegilops; species Aegilops bicornis. The sequence continues at coordinate 125,998,866 of CM038673.1, read as the reverse complement.
TATTCAATAGAAAAGTTCCTATGATATGAACCAAATTACATCTCTTTTCTAATCCCTCCTCATAGGAATTGAGATACATGTCATCTCTAGATTCAATAGAAAAGTTCCTATGATGTGAACCAAATGACATCTCTTTTCCAATCCCTACTCATAGGAATTGAGATGCTCCATGTCATCTCTTTCCCTACAACTTCCATGTATACATCTTCTATTCCTAAATAGATAGTACAACCCACTAGTAGCTTTTTTCCAAAACATGCAACTATGGCACAAGAACTATATAGTGTGCCAATAACTTTGAAAGATGGTCACTGGATGAAGCTAACCCGACAGTGCAGAGATAGGCAAATCCGAGCACTACTGGCCATTGGATATCATCAACATTCCACCAGATCTGCCACATGTACAATTTAGAAGACTCCATGGTTGAACTTAAGCATAATGTACAAACCTCAAAATACAAGCATTTCTCCTTTGTTCTAGAACCTTCTGTATCATAATTGATTATTTTTTTCTAAATGAATTGCCATTATTTGTTTTTTACTTTATGATTTACTCCCTCCGTTCCAAAATAGATGACCCAACTTTGCACTAACTTTGTACAAAGTTAGTGCAAAGTTGGGTCATCTATTTTGGAACGGAGGAGTACAATGCACAACCCATGAATCTTAACATTTTATAAAACTTATTGATTTTGAATGAGATGAACTATAAGAACTAAACGAACATCTACATCATGCATATATGACTCAAAGCTTTACATGCTATAGTGTGTATTTATTCATAATTTGGTTTCGAAATCTCATGCGTTCAATACATGTGTACCTTACTAGTAGTTTTGAGTAGAGTAGCAAATTTCACACGGCCCCGGGTATATCAAAATGCAGGGCCCATGCATCATTGCCTTTCGGTCGAACCTACGTCCACAGTTTTTTGTACGTACTATATCTCCACAGGTCCCCGAACCCAAAATGCTGCCTCGTTCCAGTAAAACCAAGCGGCCCACACATATTTAAGGCATCGGCTCGAACCCGTTTACTACGACGTGGCCCCACACGCCGTAGTACTCCTACAAACCCTACCGCCGCACTCGTCATCGATTTTCTTCAAGAGGACGAGGGAGAAGCCGATTTGTAGTGGAGGCGCTTTCAAAAAAAGGATCTCAGTGGGGACCCCTACCCTAGGGTGCCCTAGGTAGCTGCCGCACGCATCATTTTTTTCTATTTTCTTTATGCTCTTGTGCCCTAGAGTGAAATGATGGTAGCTTCGTTCGTCCAGCTTAATGCGGGAAAGGTGGGGCTTTGTGATTTGACTCCTCGTCGCTCAGTTTCTACTACTGTGGCGCTACGACCGGGGTGCCTCCAATTCCAACCGCTGCTCCGAACTGCAATTTGGTGCATCGCACATGGAACAAGATGGTGGATGAGCCACCTGTAGGCCAAAGGGGTCCTATTAAGTGTGTCGCCATTTCGTGTGCGGACTGGCCTTGCTTGAGTTGCTACGCCAACACGACAGGAGCAGCCTACCACTTGGTTTTGCAACTTGGTGAATCCCGACTATAGTGATCTAAAAAGATACATGCTGAACTACCCTCTCTGTCTCGGTTGTTTTTTAGGCGTCTCGGTTTATAGGGCCTGCACGTAGTTCTAGGTCATCCATTTGACTAACTAAATATGAGTTACTATGTCACAAAAAGTATATCATTGGATTCTTAAGCGGATGTAGTTGTACTTAAAAGTCGAGGGCGGGGCTTTTCCTGCGCGGTAGGCGGCGGGGCAGCTCCGCCTAGTCGGTTTGACAGAGACGCGAGAAGACGAGGGAGTAGCTGCTGCAAACGTAGGGCTGTGTGATTTGACAATGATTCTTGCTAGACAGGTGGGGCCCGTGATTTGACTTGCCATTATCATTTTAATCATGGCGCTCTGACCGGCGTGAGTCTCCCAGATTCTGACCACCTCCATACAGGTGCCTCTCCCAATGATCCACCATGTAGTAGAGGCTGGCTCTTGCATGAGAGCCCACTTCTCCACTTTTTCCTTGCCTCTATTTCCTCCACATATGCAAAAATGCCATGTAAAGCGCACTATTGTACTTACTTTTACTTGCTCCTATAGGTGCTTAAGCTTGCCACATAGGCATAAAGTCTGATGTGGCAAGTTAATCAAGAAGAGAGAGACTAGTTTGGTGACCCAAGGAAGAAACGGTGCTAAGCGCGTGTACCTAGGTGAAAAGACAATTTTGAGTCTATAGCTAATTAAATGAAGCAAACTTAGCAACACCATTTCATTGGAAGAGGTCACTCCACAGCAAATGCAATAAATACACGCTTACTAGCACCGCTTTCTTCCTTGAGTACGAAGAAAGAGATAGAGAGGAGTAACAAAAATACACTTATAGCCAACCTTGTTGTAGTATGAGTGACTACGTGATGACTATGTATGACATGCCAACATCGGATAGCCTAACGCACCATGTTAAATCTCCAAAGAAGCGCGACCAGCAGCGACGCGACGGTCGTGGTAGGCGCGGCCATGATACGGGCTGCTGGCAGCCCTTGGATCTAAGATCAAACGGTCACATGCTAAGTTGCTGAAAATTTTCAGAATAACCCTCCAGGATAGAACATTCACCCATAGGTCTAGAATCACGCCATGCAACCGTTCGATCTCAGATCCAAGGGCTCTCAGAAGCCCGTATCATGGGAGAATGGAAAGCCACTACCCTGCCATTCGCACGCTGGCAGTTCGCTCCTACTCGTCCCCGCACGTCCTTCAATACTACGGTGGTTCGCTCCTAGTCGTCCCGTCCATTCTCATTACGGCAGTTCCACTAATCCTAACCCTCCTCCAAATCCATGGCGTCCCAAATCTCCATGATCGGCGGTGAGTACAAGGTTAGAACCATCACCGGCGATGAGTTCAACGTCATCTACACCCGTTCTTCCGCGACGGTGAAAGGATGCCTTTCTCGCTTCAGACGCATGTTCGAAAACTCAGATGATGAGTGGGTCGCTGGGCTAGATGTTGAGTACACCACAGTCCTGCGACAAGATAAGTATCTAAAGGACGAAGAGAGGAAGAAGCCCACCATGATCCAGGTTTGCGTACATAACTTTTGCTTGGTCTACCACATATGCCATGCCGACGTTGAGTGCCAGGATTTTAAGACCTTCCTCAAGGACAAAACAGTGAAATTCGTTACTGTAGACTTTACGAACGACAAAGAAGTCCTGGGTCGGATAGGCCTCGTTGTAGGCAACCCCTTCGACCTCTTGAAGAATCGGCTGGTGCCCTCTCGTCAGCCTTCAATGCTGACCCTGGCAGGAGCCATGGTTCATCCTTCGTACGGTAAACTGGAGAAACCTCCATACACGTTTCATCGTCATGCATGGCAGCGGAATGTACTAGATATAAACCACATCCACTATGCTGCAATGGATCGCTACCTTTGCTTCAATATCTACAAGGGTTGGATGAAGAGCAATAGCCAAGTGTGCGGTTCAAGCAAAGAAGTATCGGCCAAGAGGAATAGGGACAAGGACGAAGTAGAGGACGTGGACGAGGACTCCGAGTAAGGTGGCAGTGTCGTTGCTCATGGTGGTTCTAAACTTCTAATGCAGTGTCTACCGGATTAGTTGCATAGTTTAATTTCAGGTGTGCTTAATAATTTGAGGGGTGTGTTGTGGTGAGCCCCCAACAGAAGTATGTTATGTTTCTTGTCGTTACTTTAACTCTTCAGTATGTACATACTACTAGTATTTCTTTAATTGAATTTAGCACCCCAATTAAGCACGCATTACTAGCTTTTTAATAGTACTATATGCATAATTTGGCGTGGCGCTCTCTATATGTACCACCTTTTTTTATTTCAATTTTTGCTCCATGGCGCAATCCATCGATAGTACTATTGTACAAAAGTATACATTTTTTAAAAAGGCTAGAGTACTATTCATCACATATATAGCCAGTTAAATTCTCAACCTAGAACGACGTGCATGCCATGTAGTAAACCGATACGGAGGAAGTATAGTAAAAATGAGGTGATTTTACCGAGCGATCGGCGGGGGAGCATGGCCTGTCATGCGGTCCCACGTGTCATGATGTACCAAGGCGATGCGCGTGTCCCTCTAGAGGCAGAAGCGATACTAGTACGTGGTTTGAGATGATGGCGAACGGAAGTGTGAAATAAGGGTTGCTTCGTCCGTCTGGGAAAGTGCAGCATTGTGATTTGACGTCTCATTGCTCATTACTACTATTGGGCCGGTACGAGTGGGGTGCGTCCCCCTGTTTGTTACCTTTGTTATTTGGTGCTTGGCACGTCGACCCGGTTGCTATATGTCCCACATGTTGGCGACAGGAAGTACATAATTCATGAAAGGGAGCGTCGACGGAGGAGTATACTACTACAGAATTCATGAAAGGGAGCGACTTAGTTTTGGAAAAATCTGTTTTTACGGAGTACGTACCAACTACGGTTTATAGGGCTCATCTAAAAAACATTCGTTTTTCCGTTTGATAAGTCCCAATTCTACTATACTAGTAGTAGTACCATTACATGTTGGATTTCGATGTGCGTTAGATCACCCGACGCAAGCAGTGTCAAGAGGAAACTAACCATTTAGTGGTCATTCATGCATTCGTTCTAATTAATGCCTCAGTAAACACAACTTCTTGAGAAAAACGAGGGTACTAATTACTTGTGCAAACTACGAAATTAATTCGACCACTCACCGTCTACCTTGGTTGGAGAGATTTTGAAATTGAGCCATAAACTGGAAAGGAGGGAGTAGTAACTTTTGTCTCGATTACTATTTGGGGCCTTGTATAGATGCAAAATGTATTTTATATAGTGGCCTTCTATAAGTAAATGGAGGGAGTACTAACCAAAGTACGTAGTAGGGACGAGGAGTAAACGGAGGGAGTAGTAAAATTTTCTCCTCGTGCTGCGAGCCACCCTGTGGCGTGGGCGAGGAGCAAGCTTCACCTCATCCTGCGAGCCACCGCGCCCGTGGGCGGGGAGGCAGCGTACTAAGCAAGCTTCTCCTCGCTTACGTGAGTTGACGGGACACATCAAAAGTACTCCAGTGTATAGAGCCTTGCCTCTAAGGTAGGCCCCACATGGTTTGCCTCTTTTTTAACATAACACGTCAAATCACAATTTGTTTGTTCACCCGCGGTAGACGGTTCTCCCTCCACCAAGTGGACAACCAGTACACGTGCCAAATTACCACGTGGGCTGCCTTTTTCGTACTGAAATGAGCTCCACCGTGTACCCGCGCGGGTGTGGTTGGGAAAGAGACGGGAGTACGTGCGCCGTGCGTGCACCTCTTCTCTTCGTGCACGTCCCCCACCTACGTGGGTGTGTGTGTGAGAGAGATACAAACCTAGACATAATGCGCCATCCATCCCCATGCCTCCGCCCAGTCCGACCACCAGTCACCACCACGCCCCACTCCTCCTCGCCTTATCTCTCATCTTTCTCCCTCCATTTTTATAAACAAGGGGCCACTATCAAAATTACAATTTGCAGATATACAAGGCCACTAACATTAATCGGTGCAATATTAATGGTGTTTGCCTCGTGGTACTAGCAAAGGAGGACATTAATTATCCCTTGGATGCATGCGGGAGTTTGTAAAAAAATGCATCTTGATGTTCCGTGCAATGCACGGGCATCTTGCTAGTCCATTAAAACAACACATGGCAAAATTCCACGGCGAACGAGGGATTTGAATCTGTTGGGAGGGGCTGTTTGGATCTTGCACGGGGTAGCCAAAATATTGGTGACTACTTCGCCATGGCCGGCACCGGCTCGAGGTCATCCTAACATTGCCCTCTTCGGTGGAGCCCATGCGGGTCGTGAAGGTCCTCGCAACAAAAGGATCCGCAAGACACACTGCTGTGTACGCCGGCGTCGCCTCCGCGGTGGCCTTCATGGGACCCAAGCGGCGGCAGCCTCCGTGTTCTACTTCTCCTCGATGATGGCGGTGGGCCAGCGGGCCACCGACCGCAGCTCTCCGCACACACAGCTTCATCGCTGCTTGCATGGCACGGCCGCCCGGCATGGGAGACTCGACCACGTAAGCAGGAGACGCGATGCGAGGCAGCGTGGACGGCAGCAACGATGCCCGTCGCCGCTCCTCGTCGAGCTAACTGGAGCGGCGAAGTTGCTGAACCGCGCGGCTTAGGGCGGCAAGCCCAGCTCCGTCGGGCGAGGAGGGAGGTGGATCAGCGAGCTGCATAGCTCGTATCCGGCGGGCTACCCAACCGGCTTGGATGCGGAATAACTACTCTTCATAAGCCATTGTAAGAGTGGACAAAATGGTGGAGGAGATAGGAGAGCGGCGGAGGTGCGCGATTCTTGGCCGGCATTTGGCCTCGTTTAAATAGGAGATTAAATAGATGGCGCGGCCGGCGTTGTGTTTAACGCCGGCCCGGTCATGAACGGACGTGTGTCCAGAGTGGGTTTCTCGGCTTCCACACGGGCGGGTTTCATGGAGGCATTTGAATGCGGCACAGAGGCGTGTTCAGCCGGGCATGCCGTGAGTGGCGCCCTCGACTCTGACCTAGGACACCGCGCCGTTCTACCACTGACGTGTGGGCTCTTTGGGTGCATGGCCTGCATGTCAGTGACCCAACGCAGGCAGCGCATGACGCAGAGGAACCTTTGGTGGGCCAGGGCGGTCAGAAGCGGGCATTTCATAAACCGATGATTGTTCATTGAGTGTGACGTCATCTTTTTCATGTAGATAAGCCTACTATGTTGATAGCCCGCTCGATACGTTGTGATTCATAAAGACCGCTGCAAACATCAATGTTCGTCTTATCACAGATAAGATTGATTAATACCCGTAACAATCCATGTCCTTAACGAAGGGTGCATGCACGTATAGGTTGAACGTGTGTCTTGCGTCGTGTGCTGTGTGCATGCAGGTGTGCGAGTGTTGTGTGCGTGCAAGGGTACGTTTCGGTGTTGCATGCATGGGTGTGTAAGTGCGTGTGTTCGTGAGTGCATGTGTACGTGTCAGTGTTGCACGCCTACATGCGTGTGTGTCTTGCATGTGTACGTGCGGGGTGAGGCTACACGTCAGTCGACTGACTTTTTCATCTCTGGTCATTAGATTTTCTAGCCGTTGGATACGAAATCAAGGGCCTCCAGTTTATCATCAAACTCCACCCCCGGAGCCACCAGCCACCACCGGCCGAACCGCCAGCCCGCCGCTGCGGCCGCCCGCCCTCCTGAAACCACTCCCCACCGCCGCCGCCATCCCTCTAGCCCCCCCGCCGAAGCTTTTCTCCGGGGATCCCCACCCCACCGCCCAATGAACGCGCCCCAACCGCCGGTGACTGCCAACTAGAGGTCTCACGACTTCGAATACCCACCGACCACTAATTTATTACCATTTCTGTCCTTCATATACGCGCTGACGGGTGGGCCCAATGGTAATGTGCGCTGCTGAGTGTGGACCATTTGACGGGTCAATTGATCGTGTTATCAACAAATTACGGAGTTGTATGGTGAGCCAGTGACCATACGATCACCCTAAAATGTACTCCTATTTTATTAACACAGTACAGACTCAAACTACCATTTCTTTCTTTCATATCTGGGCTGTGGTGGGCCCCCACGGTTTGCGCGCCCGATGGTGCAACACTAGTTGCGCCGCGTGGAAACGCTTGACTGGTCAATTGATTGTGTCATCAACAAAATATGGAGTTATGCGGGTGAGCCGGTGACCGTATAATCATGATATGTATTTATTTAACACGGCATGCACGCAGGGGCTCATATATCTGGCGCAAGCACTCACCGCTATAAGCGCACACACGAACCCGACCCTATGAGCACCTTCGAGAGAGTGGGCCAGCATATATGATCTTGAGATTTGACGAAGTCACCATAGGTGCCTCGTAGTCGAGTGGAACGTCTCCTCCCACTGAACGTACGTCGCCGGAAAATACTGAAATTAACACAAGATAAATGCGAGCATCGGGACTTTAACCTTGGTGGGCTCGAGAAACCACTGTCCTCTAACCATCCAACCACATGTTGGTTAGCACGACAAAATGTATGCGGTGACCGTGATGAGCTTATTCTGAAGTCTAGTGACCATATCGTGCTTTCGCTTCAAATACAAAGACCGTAAGTGTCGTCAACAAAATACGGAGCACGCATCAAATGCAAAGTCCGTCAGTGTCATCAACAAAATATGGAGACGTATCGTGAGTTAGATACCGTTGTACTATTGTATATGCTTATTCTGTTAGTGGCCGATTGCGTGTGTGGTGTGGTGGGCACATCATTTCTAGTTGTGGTGGGTCAACATGAAGACTCATGGGTCGGTTCCATCCTGCGCCACATATAGGTTGGACCGAGACGTGTTATCTGAAGACCCATGTGGAGGACTCGGCGTACAACACGAAGCTACCAGAGTCGCGGAGGACTCTATCCCCCAGTGATAAGCCGACTATATATGATTTGTAACCCTAGGCCCTTAGTATGTTATACAAGCTTGGGGGCTAGTTCGTCGATAGTATCCACACACGCACAATGCCTGGTATTCACGTGTACTTTTTACGCACCCCTATCACTAATATACAGTAGCAGGAGTAGGCTCTTTCTTCAACTACAATTGAATTCTAGCATGTGCATGTGTTTATTTCATATTATCGATCCATAGAGTGAGAGCGGTTTGAAATACAGGCAATGGATGCTTTTGCAATTCATATATAAACATTAATTAGTGCACTCCATGTTGTTAGTGTGAAGAACTTTATACATTTGTCACTTGCATGGATACATTCCAAATTGCTAGCTACTAAATAGAATACATGTCGAATTCAACATAAAGGGGGTTTCGAAGATTCGAATTCATAGGAAGTGCATTCATCTATTTGAACCCGAGATAATGGCATTTGTAAATCAGATGTAAAAGGGGGCACTACTAGAAAAAGGGCTATATATGGGATTGACACTAATGGCGCACCAGAGAGTTGGTGCGCCATTAGTATATACTAATGGCGCACCACCTGCTGATACGCCATTAGTGTTAAAACTACTAATGGCGCACCAGGCAAAGGGTGCGCCATTAGTATCAAATTTTTTTTTGAACTAGTGCGCCTGTCCAAACATACTAATGGCACATCCAGATAAAGTGCGCCATTAGTAGTTGTAACTAATAATGGTGCACCCTTCCGCATGTGCGCCACTAATGTTGTTTTTTTTATTATATTTTTTATTCCTTTTTTTGCAATACTACTAATGGCGCACTGATCAACCGTGCGCCATTACTAGTTTAAACTAGTAATGGCGTAAACTAGTAATGGCGCACTACGGATCAGTGCGCCATTAGTATTTTTTTTCCAAAACTACTAATGGCGCACCGCCAGAATGTGCGCCATTAGTAACCTGGATTACTAATGGCGCATTTATTGCTGGTGCGCCATTAGTAAGTGGGCAGCAACTAGATATTTTGGACAGCCTCTCCTACCCACACTCACTTTCTCCCCACTTCATTCTCTCCACCTCCTCCTTGTCTGGGTGCCTCCTCTTTTCACCTCATTTCCACCATAGATTCATTCAAATTAAGTGGTTAAATTACCTTGTTTTAATAGGTAAGTAAGGGGAAGCTATATTTATGTTGTTCTCCCTACAACAATGTGCACATGCACTTTTTATGGCCTAGCTAGATCTATGTATGTTCGTGGTGTTGCATATGTTTGTGGTGTTGCATATGTGTTTGTGTTTGGAGGTGTACCGGTATTTGAAATGCGATAGTTGCCAATATTTTGCGGAATGTTGATTCATTTCTGTTTGGCGAGAATTTTGGCATTAAGCATTCTTTTGGTCCTATTTTTAGGGAAAGTCATGCCAAATTTTTGTTTGGTTCTAAAATATCGCTTTTGCTCTACCCCATGACGACCATGGTCCGCACGATGACCGAAGGCATCGTGAATAGGTTTTTGAGGTCCGCGAAGGCCGAGATGCTTCAAAAGACCGAGACGGAGATAAGATGTCCGTGTCGAAGATGCAAGCTGAAGAGCCTTATTGCGGAGCCGGATTCTGGGCAGGTGCGGGACCACCTGCTCTTGCGTGGTTTCATGGATGGCTATCGGTGGCAAGGTGATGAAGATGACTACGAAGTCGTCCATGGGGGCCGGGAAAGAAATGAGGAAGGGCAGCAAGACAACCACCACGGCTCGGGCGGGCGAGAAGACGAAGAATCCCCAGGAGATGATCACGACGGTGATGTTGTACACAGTCATCATGTAGAAGATGCAGGACATGATGATGAGGAAGATGCCTAAGCGGGCAGCGGGCATGATCATGAAGATGATGATGCGGCGAGCGACGATCTTGGACCATCGATGGGCTGGGTGCAGGACCCTCATATTCAAGAGCTGCTTCTCAAGCGCACGGATAACGCCAGAGCTGCCGCCCGAGAGAAAGCCAAGATGGATCAACTTGAGTTAGACGCGGTTACTCCATTGTATGAAGGATGCAGGCCGAGGATACCCGCTGAAAATGCGCTCATGGCTCACGGAGATGAAGGTAAAACACAAAATGACCGGCGCGTAGCCGGCGAGAACATGTCATTACAGCACGAGCGTCTTCCCAAAGGGGAACAAGTGCCCGACCAGTTTGGAGGCGAAGAAAATCGTGTGTCCTCTCGATTTACCGCACGTGAAATACCATGTGTGCATGAACAATTGCATCATTTATCGGGACGAGCACGCGGAGTCTACCATATGTCCGGTGTCTTGGCGTCACTCAATACAAGAAGAGGAAGAAAGCTCCTCGAAAAGTGGTGTGATACTTTCCGATCACTCCTCGTCTGCGGCGGTATTTCGCGGACCCTAAGGTAGCAAAGCTCCTGCGTTGGCACGCGGATAGGGAGGAGAAGAAGCGAGAAGATGACACAAATGATCCGGAGATAGATAAAAAAGACAAGATGTTGAGTCACCCTAAGGATGCGAGCCAGTGGCAAGCGTTGAACTTCGAAGACTCAGAATTTGGGAACGATCCAAGGAACATCGTGCTGGGCGCGAGCACCGATGGAGTCAATCCGTTTGGCAGCCAGAGAAGCACACATAGCACCTGGCCAGTGTTTGTGTGGATGTACAACCTTCCCCCCTGGTTGTGCATGAAGAGGAAGTACATTCACATGAGTATGCTAATTGAAGGGCGAAACAACCAGGGAGCGACATCAATGCATATCTGGGGCTCTTTGAAGAGGAGCTTTACACGCTATGGAAAACGCCCGCCAATACGTGGACGCCGCAGAGAAAGAATATTTCCCTATGAGAGCCGCGACCGCTCGCGACGGTGCACGACTATCTCGATTCACGGATATCTCGCGGGGCAGGTAGTCCACGGATTTTTACGGATGCGTAAGATGCATGGATGACACAACGTATCGCCAGCTAGATAGAGATCCGGGTCTTGAAAACCGTGTTCATGGGACATCGAAGGTGGCTTCGCGACGATGACCCGTGGAGGAAACGCAAGGATCTGTTCGATGGTGAAACCGAACCCAACGCCCGTACGAGGAGCGGCGAGGAAATAGACAAGCTGTTGAAAAATTGGAAAGACTGCCCACTGCGGAAAGATGCAAAAGGCGCCAGAGCCGGAAAGAAGCGAAAGGCGCCAGAGCCGCTCTTTGAAGGTATGGAAAGCGAGGTCTGTTTTTTGGGACTTGCCGTCTTTGGAAGATCCACCGTGTGCCTCACAGCCTTGATGTCATGCATATCATGAAGAACGTGTGCGAGTCTGCTTGGTACCCTGCTCAACATGCCGAGAGGACCAAATATGGGCGAAAGCAAGGCGGACTTGAAATCAATGGGCATCGGGCAGGAGCTTCACGCTAATGATGATGATGATGATGATGATGATGATGATGATGATGAGGCGAAGCGGGGACACGTAAAGTCGTCGCAAAGGCAAAAGGCCAAGAAGACCGGAAATGACTACCCTCCCGCGTGCTTCACTCTAAGTCGAGGAGATCGAGCAGTTTTTCACCTGCCTCCTAGGAGTAAAACTTCCCTTCTGATTCTGTGGGGAAGATAAGCGAGATACCTAGACCCAGTGAAGCGAAGTTCAGCGGGATGAAGTCTCACACGGTATCACGTCTTGATGACGCAGATACTTCCAGTTGCAATCCATGGGATCATGGACACGCACGTCCGTGAAACGCTATTTGGCCTATGCAACTTCTTTGATGTCATCTCTCGGAAGTCGATTGGCATGAGGCAACTCAGAAGGCTACAGGAAGAGATCGTGGTGATACTATGCGAGCTTGAGATGTACTTCCCGCCCGCATTCTTCGACGTTATGGTGCATCTGCTGGTCCATATAGTGGAGGATATCATCCAACTCGGGCCGGCGTTCCTGCACAGCATGATGCCATTCGAAAAGGATGAATGGTGTCATCAAAGGATACGTTCGCAACATGTCACGTCGGAAGGAAGCATAGCCGGGGCTTTCGACCGAAGAGTGTATCTCCTACTGCACGAATTATCTAGGCATCGAGAACCCGTTGGTCTGCCGTCAGCGAGCACCTCGGCGAGGCTCATTTGGATGGGGTTACCGTGAGGGTCGCCCTTGAAATGCATGTCGACTTCGAGGGTCGACTCGCCCGACTTTGAAAGAGCAAACCTAGTCGCGCTACAACACATAGGCGTGGTCGATCCTTGGGTGGTAGAGCACAAAACCTTTATTAAGAAGGCGTACAATGACCGAGGCCAACAGAGGTCGGTCGGAGATACACTCAATGAGCACAACTCAGGTTTCAGGCGTTGGTTCATGCAGAAGCTTCTGTCGTTCCTTTTACATGTGGATTCTTGAGCGGAAGAACAACTCATATTCGCCTTGTCACGGTACGAGCACAACCTCGATGACCTATGAGGCGTCACGATATCAACGGCTACACATTCTACAGAGGCCAAGGACATGAAGAGCGATGGTTATCAGAACTCCGGGTAACGATGGAATCCTACACCGTAACGACAAGGACAGATACTACGGAAGGATCGAGGAGATCTGGAGCTGAGCTACTGTTGGAGAGAAGGTCCCGATGTTCCGTGTCGAGATGGGCCAAGAACGTCATAAAAGAAGACCGGTATTTCACCACCATGGTTATACCGAAGCCAAATCCAAGACCCGCGGTATAAGCGTCACCATGAAAAATGAGCCATGGGTACGGCTTCCCAAGTGGACCAATGCTTCTTCATTACCGACCATAAAGCCCAGTCTTGTTGTCGTGAGGAGAGCCAAAAGGAAGATCATCGGAATGGATGGAGTAGCCAATGAGCAAGACTTGACAAAGCACGGCGACCGAGGATCGAACATGACAACGATGATGAAGTAGCAGCATACACCACAAGAAGAAGCGGGACCACCCTACCTAAAGGGCGTCCGTTCCATAGAAGAACACCATTTGCGAAAAGAAGGGCAAGAAGATTGTGAAGAGATAGCTAGCTAAGATCGATTGTATTTAAATCGTAGACTTCATTTCTCGATTGTATTTCATGGGCACTTTTTGAACTATCATGAATATTTTTTAATTTCATGGACACTCGAATCTCGATCCCCCTCCATCTCGATCGCTATCCCACCTCGCCAGATCCGGTCCACTGCCGCCGCCGCCCGACCGCCCGCCCTCGATTCCCCTACTCAACCGTCGCCGCCGACCCCCCGCATCCCTCCCCTACACAACCCGCCACGCCGACCGCCCGCACCCTCGATTCCCCTACTCAACACGCCGCCGCCGACCCCGCACCCTCCCTACTCAACGCCGCCCGCCGACCGCCCGCACCCTCCCTACTCACCCGCCGCCGCCGACCCCCCGCACCCCTCCCCTACTCAACCGCCGCCGCCGACCCCCGCACCCTCCCTACTCAACCGCCGCCCGACCCCGCACCTCCCCTACTCAACACGCCGCCGCCGACCCCCGCACCCCCGCACCCTCCCCGCTCCACCGGCATTCTTTGTTTGATGATATTTTTAAAAATATTACTGTCTTATAAAAAATATTATTGTTATGATTTAAACAAGTTTGAACATATTTAAACACAAGTAAGTATCAAACAGCATCTTTAATGCATAAAAAATTTGGAGCACAGGAATCGAACCCAGGACCTCTGGTGTGAGAACTGGCTGTGACCGGTCGAGCTAGTAGAGGGAACTTGATGTGGATCAGGTTAGGTGGGAGATAACCTGTTGGCTCGAGCAGAAATAAAAAAACTAATGGCGCACTGAGGTGAGGTGCGCCATTAGTATGGATGTACTTATGGCGCACCGAGGTGTGGTGCGCCATTAGTAATGCCGCCCCGTCCGTCCATACTTCCTCCCGGGCCCACACCTATCCTCCCCTCGCCCCTCGCCTCGTTCCCCTTCCCTCTCCTCTCCCGGCGCGCTACCCCGCCGCCTCGGCGCCCACCGCCTCGGCCGCCCCGCCGCCTTGCCCTGCGCCCATCGCTGGCGCCCGTAAATCCCCTGTCGCCCGTCTCCAACCACCGCTTTGGCGCCCGGCGTCGGCGCGCTCTCCCGTCGCCCCACCTCGTTGGGCCGCCATCGCCCGATCGCCCTCGTCGCCCGGCCAGACGCCGCCCGTCCACACCACCGTCGCCGAGCACCACCACCACCCGGACCTCGTCGCCTCCTCCCTGCGTCGTCGTCGTCCCGACATCCTCCCAGCCCCACTGCCCCGTGAGCTCCCCTCCTCCTCTCCCCTCTCCCCTCCTCCTGCCCCCATGAGCATTGTTTTGTCGGTGCCTTTGAACTGTTGTGCCATGATGATTTGTGAATAACGAAAAAGTTCGTAATAACTCAAGTTAGCATTTTGGTGTTATTTCTGTTCTTCAGTGACGGTTGGTGCTCCGATTTTTTGCTATATGCAGTCAATTTGTCCACATATTAAGATCAGAGATAATGTGCCATGGTGTTTTGTGTATAACTGAAATTCAGAATGAACTCAATCTACCATGTGAGTGCCTGCGATACACTCAGTTTTGCAGTTTCTCAAATACTGAATGTTTAGTCCCTTGAGACTCCAGATTTTGGCTCAACTTGCGGTTCTGAACTCTACTTGAGAATGTTATAGTTATACCTGCGATGCTTTTTCTTTCTGAATGGCATGTGCAATTTCTGCAAGGGAAGATCCTAGAACACCACGAAACTTGGTTCTATCTGAAACAAAGAAACTATACACTAGATAAAATGGTTAGTATCTGAAGGGTTAAGCTTATTTTTGGTTAATCTATCGCTTCAAGTTTGCTTCATCAAATGATGCCTTTTTGGCCATTTTAATATTTATTGAAATGGTTAGTATCTGATACTTTAATCTTCCGTAGTTCACCAAGAATCACTAGGAGTCTTGTGCAATACACCACAAATAAAATAAATAAGTAACTATGCAACAATAGAAGGCTGCGTGCATCAATCGATATTAAGTTCGGGGTGCTATCAGTTTAGTTTATACAGGGCTGTCTTTCAGTATTATGCCTATAAAAACACTTGTTTGGTCAATTAAACAGGGCATTGAAAATTAATGATTGCATTTTTGTTTTCTCGTTGAACCTAAGCAATTTCATACGCTTGACAAAGTTGATGCTTTATTCTTTTGCTCTTCTGCTCTTGCTCTTCTGCATGTGCTTCTCGGTTTGCTCGCTATATCTCTAGGTTCTTGATTGGCTTCACTAGTTGATTGGTTGTTTGCATTGTCTGTTTGTGCTACTTTCCCCCGAGCAACCATGATCTAGAGAGTTGGTCCACTAGTTATGTAGTTTTTAGGAAAATGCTAGTAACTTGTGCTTTCATATCCTAGTTATGTAGTTTTTAGGCAAATGCTAGTAACTTGTGCTTTCATATCTCTGTTTTGGTTCAGTAGGTCTTTCCTTTATTTTGTCAGTGTTAGATCATCTAACTGAATTTGTGTGTACAAGCTCTGCAGTGCAGATGTATTTTAGTGTAAGCTCAGCAATTTTCAGTGTAGCCCTGATGCTTCTTATATGTAATTACAGTATAAAACTTCCCCTAATAACAGTGTAAATTTTCCTATAATTATAGTGTAACCCTCATGCTTTCCATAATTTTTTGTTACACTGAAAATAAGGCAATTAACTAGCTACTTACTTTTTTTGCCCATTGGCAATTGACTTTGTATGGAACACGAAGTCAGTATACCAACTTATCAGATTTATTGTGCTTCTTTGCCACATTTACACTACCATGTTGTTTTGATACGTAAACAGTTTGGCGGCTGTCCGTGAACAATGTGGTAGCTCGTCTGATTCTGAGGTCTTTTTTAATTGAACCAAACTGATGCAGTTACTGTGTCGAGATGATGCTTAGACTAGGAAGATTGCTGCTAGATGTTAATTTGCTGGTACTAGCTACAATTTGGCACTGAAAAGCAAAAGCAAAAGCCCTTGAGGTTGCTGATATATATTTTTCCATGTTGTGATGGAGGCCTTTTTTGCCTTGTCCACCCGAGAGGCCTTTGTTGCTGATATTGTTTTCTACATAAAGCTCTTTAGTCAGGCTGGTTTTCGTAAAATACACATGAAGCTTCACCAGCTCCTGTGGGTGTGGGATCCATGTGACATGTGACATTGCATCCATGTCCACCTGGGATAATGATTTTGCAGGTACCCCGAGAGGACCTTGAGTTTGCCGGAATGTTGATTAACTTCCGTTCCGGCAAATTCGGGTACTCCATATGTCCTATTTTCAGCAAAGGTCTTTCCGTGAATTTTAGCATGACTTTGCTAAAAATAGTACATATGGGGTACTTGTGACTAATGCATGGGCCGGGGTATCTTAGTAGTTAATTAAGTAGGATCAAGTGCCCCGGCGTACTTGTGACTAATGCATGACTTTTAGGGTGCCTCGGTGTCGATAAAAATCGAAATGATGAAAGCTTAGGCTTTTAGAGTGCCTCGGCGTCGAAAAACCCTCAATGATAAAAGCTTAGATTTTAGGATGCCTCGGTGTCGACAAACCCTAAATGATGAGACCATGATCTTGTTCCTTGACAATAACCAACTTTTTGACCAAACTTTGTTTCTATTTAGAGAGAAACATGGCCCAAAACGATGAGGCGGGGTTCGGCGGCAAGGCATTCTGGAGCTGTCCTAGGAGATGGAGGAACAACCTCACTTGTATGAGGACGCCGCCTTCCCCACCGATCCGAGACCACCGATGGTACCGCCGAGGATGACCCCAGATGCCACCACCGATGGTGCCGCCGAGTATGCCACCATCGATGATGGCGGCGCACGCACGAGATGGCAGCCAATGTAAGAGGCAACGGAAGGACTGGCGCCCGACCGTGCTCCGCACCCTCAAGGAGGAAGTTCTTTGAAGTGGACTCCGGCGGGAATCTAACGGCGCCCGAGCGAATAGTCAAGGGGTACTCGCTTCAGCTCGGGTGCATTCTCCGAGCACCGTCTCGATCAACACCGAGAACCCGAGGCATCGACCGAGGGAATTTGCAACCTCCTCTTCACGAAGCTGCACGAACGATACAAGTTCCCGCTGCTTTTGAAAACACAAGCCTCAAAGGGAATAAAGTGAACAATGCTGCCCTCATGAAGATGAGCAAGGCCCTGTCTACTTGGAAAAGCAATGTAAAGAGAATGATCGAGAAAGGTGAGAGTTATGAGAAGATCAAGGAGAAAAATCCTTCGATCACCGAAGATGACTACAACGACTTCAAGATCAATTGCTCGAGCACCGCAAACTCCCAATCAAGTCAATGGGGGACAGAAATGCGGGAGCTGAACTTAGGGAACACACACTCGGTCCCGTGATTCTGAGTGGTGGAGCCTATATGGGACAAGGAGGGCGGAGCGTGCCGAGCAAGGCCTACCGCCCCTCTTCGATAAATCTGGTGACAAGCAGACCAGGAACTTTGTCGTGGCCCGGTACAAGAAGGACACTGAAAACAAAGGAGCTTACCACGGATCCGAAGACCAGGGCGCTTGAGGTTGTTACAGTAAGGAATACCACCCGGGTAATTAGCTCCATATGGTTGCATTCTAATTAATGAAGCCAAATTTCTAAATGGTTCACATTCCTTCCGCAGCGACTGAAAGCAAGATGGCTGGGTCGACTAAGAGCAACCCTTGGGACACCACTCTAAATAGGGCGTTGAATGTAATGAAGAACAAGGATAAGCTCGAGAAGCCGATGTCAGCTAGTCGTGTGGCGGCAAAGGCTTGTCCACAAAATGGGGTCATACTATACCGGTGTGCGGAAGGAGAAAAAGACCAGCTCGGAAAGCCGGTAGCGCGAGGTTCAAGAACTCAAGGCACAGGTGGCGCGGATTCGGAGATTGTCCAAGAGCAAGTGCAACAACAACTCGGAGCGACGATCACCGCCATTGTGCCTACCTTGATCCAGGGGTTGAGTGCGTGGATTGCGGGCGTAGCAGCGGGCCGCCCGATTCCTAGCTTCACGGCCAGCAACTTGCGTAATGCGATGGCGGGGCCATTGGTGTCTCCGGCGGAGGCGGCATTGGTGTCTCCGACGCCGCACGGAGCTTAATGCACCGGTGTACGCCCGGCCGGCACCTCTGCAGCAAGCGGCCCCTCCGTCAGCTGCACGCCCGCCGTTGGCGGTGCCTCGACATTAGCCGAGCTCGGCGCCATCATCATCAGAACTAATTAAGCCTCTCGGTCGAGGACTTCATCTCCTTGCCTTTGGTGGGCATCCCCGACGCCCTACATGTTTTCGCAGGCGCCGCCGACGTTCCGTGCACTCTCCTGCACTTCTTGAACCATGAGTTGGTCGATGTCGCCAAGGGCAAAATCGTTCAACCGGGCAACCCCTTGTTCCACGGTACCCAGATGCCACCCAACTTGTTTAGGGTTGAACTGGTTCGGGTGCTGCCAGGCTGCGACGAGGTGTTACCTCCAATTCGACTCGTCGGGGCCGACGATGATGACGTGATGACCCTCGGCCGCTGAGCTGGCCCTGCTTTGGCGAAGAGCCAGATTCGTTTGGGGGCGGGGACACCACCCCAAAGACAACACCGCCGGTCGTGCGTTGCCGCCAAGTCGGCCCCATGGCAAGACCGCCGCAACGGTGCGGACATCCCTATGCCATCGATCCAAACATGCATATGGCACAGGATCGTAACAACGGCAATGACGATACATTTGCCAACGTCCATCATTACTTTGCCGATCATGGGTACGGTGGCGACTTCATGGTGCCTCCTTCTCAAGAACCCAACCCAACAAAAGACGTGCGCGATCTAGCTGGTACCATGGAGAAGCCAAGTTGCAACAGGCATCGTCTGCCGTTCAGCTCTCAGGAGACGCCTCCAGCTGCCGACTTCACCGAGCCTCAGATAGGCGAGGTGCGAAATATTATCAGCCCCAACACACTCAAGAAGGCGCTCGATGAGCAGAACTCGGTCCCATTACAGGAGAAGAAGAAGGCACGCATAAAGAAAGACTAACAAGGGTGCGGGCCAGCGGCACCGAGTACAATCCGTGCTCGGGGACGGGCCACCTTCACCGAGGATATCTCGAGGAGGGTGCATGTGGCGGGTAGGGCGATGCTACCGACAAATATGCTCAATGCTGCAACCGGTGCTATGCGGAGTCTGCATGATGTTGTTCTTTCTTTGGAGAAGCGGCGTCTCGTAGAGAAGGATGTGGCATACCCGATTTTCGTGGCCAAGGTGCCGGAGGGCAAGGGCTTTGTGGATAACTCCATCGGGCGTCACGATCGTCCTGCGGTTTGATGACATCCACGCTATGTTGAACCTTCATCCGCTGCACTACACCTTCGTTCGGCTATTTTCATTTGAGTATGGAGATGCGGATCATTCGCGACAAGACCCGGACATCGTGATAGTCGACCCCTTCTACATGCGTGCCAAGATCTTGGGAAGCGGCGGGGACCGCATGTCGCGAGTTCTTACCTCGAAGGCGTCATTCGGCAAACCAAGATAAGGATAACTTCCTCGTGCCTTACTTTCCCGAGTAAGTCCTCCCCTCAACCGCCCGTAACATATGAATTCTTAGATTTCGATCGTTTTCTTTTAACATTCCGTGTTTTCTGCGGTGACACACATTGCACGCTCATCCTCCTAAGCCCCAAATATTCCATGGCCACGTATTTCGACCCGACCGTCGATCGAAGGTAGACTACACAAATGTCAAGAAGGTTCTTGATGATGTTCTCCCGGCTCGCCCAATCTGGAGGCACCTTCACCGTGCCTATTCGTAAGCACGGCAAGCACGTGTTCACCCACAATACGACGTTACGCTTTCGTCAAGCAGCCGCTTTGGCGGTCGAAGGGTGCCTACTACGCCATCCATCACATGCGAGGCGATCGTGCGGGACCATCATCAACTTCGCTACCGAGTAAACTCAAAGATTGGGCCGCGGCGTGTCGGCAATCCGGGACGCGGACATCGACAAGAATTCTTTCGCATCCAATGGAGTTTGCGGAAATCATCCATCAAGATGTCCTTCGTACCTCGGGGCAGTTCTACCTCAGAAATCAACCGCCAACAAAGTGACATCGACACAATGCTACAAATGCAGGTGACAACGCCCGTTCTTTCATGACTCCCATGATAGAGCGGCGGCTTCATCCACGCCTCGGTCCCTTGAGTCGAGTCGAAAGCGGTGATGTGTGTCTAGTTCTCAAACATCGATTGGCTCATGTTGTAATTAAACTTTAATGAACTTGTAGTATGTCTCTTTGGTTTCGAGAGTCGTTCAACTTAGATGTAATCGATGTTATTAATGTCTTGCTTTTCTCTTCCGATCGTTCTGTTTCATACTTATATATTGCTTATGTATTGTCTGTGAATTGGTACTAACGTTTCGTTTGGCTAGTGCATAGCGATGCCGTCGTATGTCGTGTACAAGGGTAAGGTTCGGAGTCTCTGACGACTGGGAGGAGTGTCGGAGACAGGTTCACCGATTCAGCGGTAACAGTTACAAAGGGTACACCACTAGGGCCGAGGCCGAATCTAGATACGCCCGCTATCTAGCGGGAGAGGAGGAGGCGTTGGAGGAACCGGATGAAGGCGAGTTTCATCGTGATGATGCTCATCGTGTTGACCGCAGCTCTCTTCTATGTGATGGTAGTTTAGATGATCGATATCGACTTGTAATGTGAAGACAAACTTCGCTACTCGCGGTCTCGAGACTTGTAATATAATGTTCTATCTTTGTTCGGTCTTTTCAATTCGGAGACTAATATGATGAATTGTATTCAGAGACTAATATGATGAATTGTATTCAGAGACTAATCTTCTATTGTATTCGATGAATCTGTTGTTGTTGTCTGCTGTCTATATTTTGTCCAATTATACATTTTGTAACCTGTGCAAAAAACAGAAAATAAAAAAATAAAAAACCTAATATTCATACTAATGGCGCATCACATCACGATAAGGCGCCATTAGTATGCCAAAGGATACTAATGGCGCATCATTAAACAAAGGTGCCATTAGTATGCGAAGTTACTAATGGCGCATCTTGCCGTTGTGTGCCATTAGTATGCCAAACCACCGGTATACATGGCCCCACAGGAACATACTAATGGCGCCTTTGTTAGTATATACTAATGGCGCATCCATCGCGCCATTAGTACACAGATACTAATGGCGCACGGTGGTGCGCCATTAGTAAAATATACTAATGGGGTGGCACTAATGGCGCACCACTAATGCGCCATTAATGGCCAAATTAGGTGCGCCATTAGTAGGCCTTTTCCTAGTAGTGGGGCATCAATCTTTGTTGTGAGTTTGAACATGCTATATATATTCATACGCATATCTAACTTTTTTTTACAACCAAGGAGATTATATCTGGAACCATGCATGAACTGAGGTAAGTTGCATATTTTTTAATATATACTCATGTACAATGTATATTCAAATGTACCCCCTCCATTCCAAAATAATCGTAGCTTTAGGATTTTCAAGAGTAAAGATTTGTGAAGTTTGACAAATCCTGAAAGTTCAATTCAAGAGAACCGAAAATGTTAATGCTTCTGCTCCCAAATATTGAATGAAGCGCCAAATAGGCCTATGGTCACCCGAAACCGCGCGAGACTAATGTTTTGGTGGTAGGAAATTACTGTCCTGACTCTGGCCCGTGTAGCCTATTGGCTCGATGTCCAAAGGTCTAAACAGGGCTAGGTTTGTAACTTCACCAAGACGCCACAGAAGCATTCATACGCCGTGGGCGCCTACCCATGCGCTCGGCCGAAATCTATCCCGCCCACATTTGGGACACCTGACATGACTGTCCTACCCCCAACCCGCAATTTGTCCGAAATTTTAGATGGGGGGAAAGTTTGTAACTTTCCCCAAATTTCAAACAAGCGCGTCTCAAACTGAAACATTGTTCCCCTTAGTTCCGGCCTCCCTCCGTTTCCCCATTCATACTCCGTGGGCGCAACGCCCTCTCCACCAACCGTGAAACCCCAGTCTCCTCCGTCCTCCACCCCATAGCGCCAATCCAACGCCGCCTCCTCCATCACGCCGGGCGGTACCCGCGTCGCCGTCCAACGCAACCGCAACGCCCTCAAGGACTTAGCAGCTGAAGCCGAGGCAGAGCTGCCTCCACGACGCCGACGCCGACGTGCGCCGTACCAGAACCACTCTGACCACGCCGTCCTGCGCCTCACTGCTGCGGCTCCACTGTCGCAACCGTCCACCGCACCGGAGTTGTTCCTGCTACGCCGTCGTTCGCCGCCTTGGATCTGCTTCCCCGCCGCCGAAAGACGGCCACCGCACCACACTCAACAACTTGGACATGGGTTCGTCCAAGGCTGCACCGTCCTCCACAACTTCTGGTCTCCGGTGAACAACAAGAAGGTCATCGAAAAAACAGAAGGAGGACACAGCACTGCCAGCAGAAAGAGGTACTCCTCTTCCCATATTCATGCAAATCTTACATCTTCGCTCACACCGTATTCATCCCACGAAAGAAACTAGTTGAGCGCTTCTTACTGCATCTTCTTCGTGATACTAAATGCACAAGGTTTCCTCCCTTTTACTATTTCACCTTTGCTAGAGGTCGCAGTAGCCGCTGGATTTCAATTCAGTGGTCACGAACCGCAATTAAAAGAAGCAGCACCCGCTTAGGCGACGGAGCACCTAGTCCGCTTTGCTCCTCGGGAAGCGGGGTGGGCGCAGGAGGCTGCTGCGCCCGATCCGGAGGTCGGCGGGCTTGAATGGATGGCGGGGCGGTGCCAAGCACGACGGTGCGGTGAGGTCGAGGGGAGGGCGCAGTGGAGGAATATCTTGGGCCGGTGGTCGCCGGGCGTTTCGAGGAAGATCGTCAACACCGACCGGCCGGAGGTAGATGAAGGCGATCTGCCCATTCTTTGTACATCGAGCGGTGCGTAAAAAATGGACTGACCTATTTGCTTTCGATCATTGTTATTTTCATAGAATCATGTAGTAATTTAGTGTGCCATGCATGTTGTACAGCTATCATATGTCTCCCGTCATTTATTTCTCACCGACCTACTATCTGCTACCTTTACACTGTAATAATTGTGCATACACTTCACCCATACTCACACTATTGTTTTTTTATGCATGGGTATTTCAGACTCTGACGCAGTGTTGATGAATGCAGAAAAGAAAAGTCAGAAGTCGCTCGGTGTAATTCAAGATAAGCACTAAGCGTTCAGCCCTCTAACGGGTGCGATGTCGTAGCTTGGAGACAAGAACGAGCTCTTTGATGATCTCAATTGCCACACACAACCATCCCAGGTGCTTGCTTTAACTTCACGTGTCAAATGTGGTTGCATGTTGCATATGGTGTCTAGCTTGTATTGCTTCCAATTTGATTAAATTGCATCTGCTTACTTTACACATTATACCTTTGATAATGACATGCCTTCCTGTTTTCGATACATACTACATATGTCTATTAACCATGTTTGTACATCAAACTAATGCTCTTTTGTATCCCTCGTCAATCACTTATGATGAGACAGTCACCCGGGTGGGTTACTATGAGACCCCATACTCGTTTAAAGAGTGCAGTGTCATCCTCCCCACATGATTCTCAAGAAACAGCAAGGCTAAATGAAGATAGTCAACGTAGCTCTCTAGTTGATCACTGCAATTCCCCCACACCACCATCGCAGGTGCTTGCTCTTACTTGGCAGTGTGATATGTGGTTGCATGTTGCATATGGTGTCGTACCTTGTAATGCTTCTAATTAGGCTAAATTGCATCTGCTTAGTTAACACATTATATCTGTGAATATGACATCCTTCCTGTTTTCGGTACATACTACGTCTTTCTATTAACCATGTTCTTACATCAAACTACTTTTCTAGTGTATCCCTCATCAATGCTCCTAATTTGTTAAATTGCATCCCCTTAGCTTACACATTATACATGTGAACATGACACGCCTTCCTGTTTTTGGTACATACTACATCTGCCTATCACACCATGTTCTTACATCAAACTATTTTTCTTGTGTATCCTGCGTCTATCGCTTATGATGAGACAGTCACACGCGTTGGTTAATATGAGACGCAATACTCTTATAAAGAATGCAATTTCATCCTCTCAACATGATTCTCAAGAAACAGCAAGCCTAAATGAAGATATTGAACGTAGCTCAGACGAAGACCGCACTTCCCCTACACCACCATCACAGTGCTTGCTCTAACTTCAGCAGTTTGATATGTGGTTGCATGTTGCATACGGTGTCTAGCTTGTAATGCTTCTAATTAGGGTAAATTGCATCTGCTTAGTTTAAACACTATACCTGTGAATATGACATGCCTTCCTATTTTTGGTACACACTACATCTATGTGTTAACCTTGTTCTTACATGAAACTACCTCTCTTTTGTATCCTGCATCAATCACTTACGATGAGTCACCTTTATTCGTTGCATATTGCATATTATTTCTAGCCTATTTCCATGTATTGCTTCTAATTTGGTCAAATACATTTGTTAGGGCACACTTTTAATTTGGCAGAGTGATATTGGTTTCATCTTTCATATGGTTTCTAGCTTGCATCGATTCTAACAAGTTCAAGCACCTTGTGCTTAGTTTACACTTTATACATCATACATGTCAATATGTCACGCCGTCCTATTTTTCATACATATTCCATCCTCCTATAATGCGGCTGCCTCACATGAAAGTAGTGTTCGTCAGTATCATGCATCAATGAGTTCTGAAGAGCAAATTTTATTCCTTTTTCTTGTGGGTTTGACTTTACAAGGCAAAATCAAGAAAGAGGAAGGAAAAAATAAGGAAGGCGATGATGGTGGTCCTCTGCAGAAGAACGTAAACGGAGCATCTGTACCGATTCTCCTTGTATTGATAGTGCATTACAAGGTCCAAGTCCCCGCTCCCCTACTCCACCATCCAAGGTGCTTGCTCTAACTTGGCAGTGTGATATCTGGTTGCATGTTTCATGTGGTGTCTAGCTCGTATTGCTCCTAATTAGTGTAAAGTGCATCTGCTTAGCTTACACATGATACATGTGAATATGACACGCTTTCCTGTTTTTGGTACATACTATATCATCTATCACACCATGTTCTTACATGAAACTAGTCTTCTTGTGTATCCTGCATCACCACTTATGATGGGACACCTTTAAGTTGGCAGTGTGATATTAGTTTGCGTCTTGAATATGATTTCTAGCATGTATTGCTTCTAGTTTGATGAACGCCACCTATGACGAGACAGTTTTAACTTGGCAGAGTGATATTGATTGCACCTTCCATATGGTGTCTTGCAGTGTTTCTAATCCCTTTTTCTTATCGGTTTGACTTCACAAGGCAAAATCAAGAAAGAGGAAGGAAATTAGTCTGGCAGTAGATGATGGTGGTCCTCTGCAGCAACGTAAACGGAGCATCTGTACCGATTCTCCTTGTACTGATAGTGCATTACAAGGTCCAAGTCTCCGCTCCCCTACTCCACCATCCAAGGTGCTTGCTCTAACTTGGCAATGTGATATCTGGTTGCATGTTGCATATGGTGTCTAGCTCGTATTGCTCCTAATTAGTGTAAACTGCATCTGCTTAGCTTACACATGATACATGTGAATATGACACGCTTTCCTGTTTTTGGTACATATTATATCTGTCTATCACACCATGTTCTTACATGAAACTACTCTTCTTGTGTATCCTGCATTAGTCACTTATGACGGGACACCTTTAAGTTGGCAGTGTGATATTGGTTTGCATCTTGAATATGATTTCTAGCATGTATTGCTTCTAGTTTGATGAACGCCACCTATGACGAGACAGTTTTAACTTGGCAGAGTGATATTGATTGCACCTTCCATATGGTGTCTTGCAGTGTTTCTAATCCCTTTTTCTTATCGGTTTGACTTCACAAGGCAAAATCAAGAAAGAGGAAGGAAATTAGTCCAGCAGTGGATGATGGTGGTCCTTCGGAGCAACTCAAACAGGGGGTCTCTACAGATTCTAATCCGCCATCCTCCCAACAAGATTCGCAAGACAACACAAGGCTGAATACCAATGTAGCTGTGTAGATGATGACTCCCCTACTCCACCATCACAGGTGCTTGCTCTAACTTGACACCATTATATGTGGTTGCATGTTGCGTATGATGTCTAGCTTGTATTGCTTCTAACTTGAATTGCATCTTCTTACTTTACACATAATGCCTGTGAATATGACACGTGTTCCTGTTTCTAGAACATACATGTACATGATGAGCACATCTCCCTTACTCCACCATCACCGGTGCTTGCTCTTACTTGGAACTGTTATACGTGGTTGCGTTTTCCGTATGATGTCTAGTTTGTATTGCTTCTGATTATGTTGAATTGCATCTGCGTAGCTTACAACTTATACCTGCAACGATTACTTACCCATAAGACACGCTATCGTACGTGTGAATATGAAACGATGTCTTTTTTTGTATATATTCCATCCTCCAATCCTGCGCTTGCCTTACATCAAAGTAGTGTTCGTCTGTATCATGCATCATCTAGTTATGCAGAGCTAATTTTATTCATCTTCTTGTGGTTTTGACTTCATAAGGCAATATCAGAAAATAGGAAGGAAAAGAGTAAGTTAGGGGATGTTGGTGGTCCTCCGCACCGACGCAAACAGAGACTCTCTAGATTTGCCATCGCTACTGCTAATGAAGTTGAAGTCCCAAGTCTACATGATGAGTTCATCTCCCGTACTCCACCATCGCAAGTTGACAGTGTGATAATTGGTTTCATGTTGCATATGTTGTCTAGCCTGTATTTCTTCTATTTTGATTAAATTGCACCTGCTGAGTTTATACGTTATACATGTGCATATGATATGGCTTTCTGTGTCTAGAATACACTGCATCTATCTATAATACCATGTTCTTACATCAAAGTACTGATGTTGTGTATCCCGCATCAGTCACTCATGATTGGACGCTTTTAACATGGCAGTTTGATAGTGGTTGCATCTTGCATTGATTTCTACGTTGCACTGCTGAGGGAGTTCCGGACTAGGGGGTGTCCGGATAGCCGAACTATCATCATCGGCCGGACTCCAAGACTATGAAGATACAAGATTGAAGACTTCGTCCCGTATCCGGATGGGACTTTCCTTGGCGTGGAAGGCAAGCTTGGCGATACGGATATGTAGATCTCCTACCATTGTAACCGACCCTGTGTAACCCTAACCCTATCCGGTGTCTATATAAACCGGAGGGTTTTAGTCCGTAGGACGAACAACAATCATACCATAGGCTAGCTTCTAGGGTTTAGCCTCTTTGATTTCGTGATAGATCCACTCTTGTAACACACATCATCAACATTAATCTAGCAGGACGTAGGGTTTTACCTCCATCAAGAGGGCCCAAACCTGGGTAAAACATCGTGTCCCTTGTCTCCTGTTACCATCCACCTAGACGCACAGTTCGGGACCCCCTACCCGAGATCCGCAGGTTTTGACACCGACATTGGTGCTTTCATTGAGAGTTCCTCTGTGTCGTCGCTGATAGGCCCGATGGCTCCTACGATCATCAACAACGACACGGTCCAGGGTGAGACTTTTCTCCCCGGACAGATCTTTGTGTTCGGCGGCTTTGCACTGCGGGCCAATTCGCTTGGCCATCTGGAGCAGATCGAAAGCTACGCCCCTGTCCATCAGTTTAAACTATACGGCCGATATCCGTGGAGACTTGATCTTCGACGGATTCGAGCCGCAGCCAAGCGTGCCGCACTGTCTCGATGGGCATGATCTAGCTCTGCCGAACAAAGGCCTCGAAGCCGCACCAGTATCCGCTCCGGCCCTTAATCCGGAGCCGGATTCCCCGACCGAGGACGAGTGGTTGGACACCGCCTCGGGAGCTACAATCTCTACGGTGATCGAGCCGAACTCCATCCCTGTCCTTTGCAAAGACTCCGACTCCAGGGCGCCGGACTCCTCTCCGGACTCCGAGCCCTCCGCTCCCTTGCCGATCGAATCCGATTGGGTGCCCGTTATGGAGTTCACGGCCGCGGACATCTTTCAACACTCGCCCTTTGGCGACATCCTGAATTCACTAAAGTCTCTCTCTTTATCCGGAGAGCCCTGGCTGGGTTACGGTCAGGAAGGTTGGGATGTGGACGACAAAGAAATTCAACGCCCACCCACCACCCACTTGGTAGCCACTGTCGACGATCTAACCAACATGCTAGACTACGACTCCGAAGACATCGACGGTATGGACGACGATGCCGGAGACGACCAAGACCCAGCGCCTACAGGCAATCGAAGGCCACCTCGTCATATGACATATATATGGTGGACATCCCAAAAGATGGGAACGGCGATGGAACAACGGAGGATGACCCCTCCAACAAGCAGCCCAAGCGCCGGCGTCAGCGGCGCCGCTCTAAATCCCGCCACAGCAAGAATGAAGATTCCGGCACCGGAGATAACAATACACCGGACAACGTCGAAGACAATCCACTCCAGCAAGATCCATCACAGGAGGATGAAGACGCCAGCCCTCAAGAGAGAGCGGCAGAAGAAGAGGTAGAGGATTATATGCCTCCCTCCGAAGACGAAGCAGGCCTCGACGACAATGAATTCGTCGTGCCTGAGAATCCCGTCGAACAAGAGCGTTTTAGACGCGGGCTTATGGCCACGGCGAACAGCCTAAAGAAAAAGCAGCAACAGCTTAGAGCTGATCAGGATCTGCTAGCCGACAAATGGACCGAAGTCCTCGCGGCCGAAGAGCATGAGCTCGAACGCCCCTCCAAAAGCTACCCTAAACGCAAGCTGCTCCCCCGATTAGAGGAGGAGGCTTACGAACCCGCATCACCAGGAGACAATACGGTGACCGACCACCCGTGGCAGCGACAGAGAGACCTCTAGGCCCTTCACTAGAACCGCACTCCGGCATCGCTCAAAAGCACATGGCCAAAGGGAATGCTCCGGACCTGCGAGATATATTGGAGGACAAGGCAAGACAATCAAGATCGATCTATGGATCGCGTGGGCGCCCAGTGCGTGATTTGACAACCGTCGCGCCGGACCACAAGAAGTCCGGCCGGGCCGAACAAAAACAGACCAAGCTCTTTTGAGCTCCGTCGTGATATCGCCCGATGTGAGGCGCCAGACACCCACTATGCTTCACAGACGAAGTAATGGATCATCAAATCCCCGAAGGGTTTAAACCCGTCAATATTGAATCCGATGATGGCACAACAGACCCCGCGGTTTGGATCAAAGACTATCTCCTTCACATCCACATGACCCGCGGTGACGATCTTCACGCCATCAAATACCTCCCCCTCAAGCTTAAAGGACCAGCCCGGCATTGGCTCAACAGCTTGCCGCCGCCAGAGTCAATTGGGAGCTGGGAGGACCTGGAAGCCTCATTCCTCGATAACTTCCAGTGGCACTTATGTGCGACAACCAGACGCGATGACCTAAGCCACATAATTCAGCAGCCTGCATTTAATCGGCCGACATAATTCTCGACACGATTCTTAACCAAGAAAAACCAAATCGTCGACCGTCCGGATGCGGAGGCCCTCGCGGCCTTCAAGCATAACATCCGCGATTTAATGGCTTGCCCGGCACCTAGGACAGAAAAGCGAAATCCATGGCAGCCCTCACATCACTCATAACCCGCTTCTGCAGCGGGTGAGGACAGCTAGCTAGCACGCACGCAGCAACAACCTCAGAAAAAATTCTGGATGTCCGGATTTCAAGGACAAAAACGACTGGCCGCGTCGTAACAAAAACAAACGCCGCACTAACGGCGACAATATTGAGGATACGGCAGTCAATGCCGGATTCAGAGGCTCTAAACCCGGTCAGCGGAAAAAGCCATTCAAACGAACTACTCCGGGTCCGTCCAATTTGGACCAAATACTCGACCGCTTGTGCGGATACACGGCACCCCGAAAAGCCAGCTAACCACACCAACAAGGACTGTTGGGTATTCAAGCAAGCAGGCAAGTTAATTGCGAAAACAATGACAAGGCTGCATAGCGATGACGAGGACGAGACCCAACCGCCCGAACAATAGAGGATGTAAGGTTTACCCCCACAGTGCGGATGGTGAACATGATATACGCAACCCACATACCCAAAAGGGAGCGGAAGCGTGCACTCGTGGATGTCTCACGCAATGGAGCCAGTTGCCCGAAGTTCAATCCATGGTCCTCCCGCCCGATCACTTTTGACCGAAGGACCACCCCACCAGCATCCGCCACGGCGGATTCGCCCAGACCGGGTCCTAGACCCGGTCGTTGATGGATTTCACCTAACCAGAGTCCTCGATGGATTTGGCGGCAAAGAGCCCTGAACCTGCTTTACTGTGATACAAGCAGTGCGCAAGATGGGCATAGACCCCTCAAGGATTAAACCTACCAAAACGACCTTTAAAGGCGTCATACCAGGTGTAGAAGCCAATTGTACAGGCTCAATTACACTGGAAGTGGTCTTCGGATCCCCGGATAACTTCCGGAGCGAGGAGTTAATCTTCGACATAGTCCCGTTCCGCAGCGGCTATCATGCCTTGCTCGGACGTACCGCGTTTGCAAAGTTCAACGCGGTGCCGCACTACGCATACCTCAAGCTCAAGATGCCAGGCCCTCGAGGAGTCATTACATCCAACGAAAACACCGAACGTTCTCTCCGCACGGAGGAACATACAGGGCTCTCGCGGCGAAGTGCAATGCAGCCTCTTAAGGCAATTCTCGAGTCCGCCGTTAAGCGGCCGGACACAAGCAGCGCCCGGAGTAACTTACAACAAGACCACAGCACGCTCAAAGCATCGCCAGAGTAATGCGGCCCCAACCCCAGCCCCGCGAAACATCAAAGCAGGTCCTTCGCAGACACCATTACGCTCAAGATACCATGGGCATGGGGAGAGGGGCATGACCACGATAAACCCAGATCAAGGCTCAACCACACCAGGGCTCTCAAGTGTGTCGTTCCTTTTTCTTTTCTTTTACCTTCTACTTTTTACCCACAGGACTCCGTTTGTCGAAAGCCCGTCCGGCAGCGAACCTGCCGAACTCATGATGCAACACCTGTGGAAGGATAAAGGCTACAACGAATATACAAGTGGTCTCCATTACGAGCATTTTCATACACCAATCTGCAGCCTACCCACGGAAGGGGACATGTTTAACAGTCTCCTACCTTGCTTATCGCACTATTTGTATCGTTTCTACATTCGTAATAAAGCACTTATGTAATAAAACAATGCAGCACCTTTTGCTTATAATTGCATTTCTTTTCATACATATGTTCATTCACGACATGTTGCATCCGTACACTTTGGTACGGCTAATATACACCAGGGCTTATGTTTCCTGCGTTATGGTGTGATGAGTCCGAACACTTTCACAAGTGCGGCACCCCGAACTTATAGCACTATATGCATCGGCTCCGAATCATGTCTTGGGTCAATAGTTGGGTTTGCCCGGCTCCCGTGTTTTGGTACCTTACGTTCTGTTATATAGGCTAAGGTAGCACCGGGACAACCACTGCGATTCCGCCCCAGTTCGGCTGGGTTAACGCCGTAGTGGAGAAAGCTAAAACTGACCGTCATGATGAGTCGAGAGACCGGTCGCTGTTCGAGAGGTTTCTTGCGAGTCCTTAAAGACTTATGCCGCTTAGAGCGAGGAGCCGGATACTGTCCGGCCAAGGCGTGGATAGCGCCCCAAATTGACCTTCCGAAGACTAGGGGCTTCACGAAATTTAAAATTATAGAATTCTATGGCTAAGTGAGAGTGTTCAAGCATTATAAGTCCGGTTGCCTTGTTCGCTGTGTTGAGCGCCTCCTAGATGGACCCAAAAATGGGAACAAGAGCGCTCAAGTTTATCCCGAACACCCAAAGACTTTCGTGGCATGGGGGTGAAGCCGACGACTTGCCATCTCTCGATTTGATAAACAGCCGCACGTAAGGTAATATTTTAAATTAACAAGCGTTGCTTAGCGATATGAACTAAGTTTTCAGCGCCAGATAACAAAATGCGAGTCTACTCCAATATTACATCTTTGGAGCACTCACCCGCAATAAGCGGGCGCCTTCAAAGACACTCTTATAATACATCTCGGCGTGCGATGCTCCTTGCCCTCTGGTGGCGGGTCCGTCCACGAGCTTCAGGCATCCATCTTGCCCTAGTGCACCTTTGCGCTGGAAAGGGCCCGACGGCACCCTCGATACAAGCGGAATGCTTGATAACTTCAAGCCACGGGCACGCATCCACCAACCGCCGCAGACCAGCCGAAGTAGCTCCCAGCATGGCCTCCTTAGGCCACACCGAACTATGAGGCCCTTCATGGCCTGTTTGGCACGCCTTGTGGAGCTCGACCAGCTGCTTGGTGATCGCTAAGGGGCACCGGATGTCCGGCCTCGATATCGAGACTAGAAGACCTTCTCCGTCGAGCTCCCCTCCTCGGCCCGGTAGAATGCGGCAGCATCGGACACATCATGAGGAAGATCTGCGAACGCATACAGAGAGCTCCGGTCGGGTAAGCAACAGGTAATTAACACTCACATGCTTACTCTGCATGAAAAATGCCTTACCCGCTGCTATTTCCTTCACCGCTTCAATCTCCTGGAGGGCCTTGTAGGCTTCAGCCTTAGCGGCTTTGGCACTATCAAGAGCCGTTGCAAGCTCAGACTCTCGAGTCTTCGAGTCGCGCTCCAAGTTCTCATGTTTTTTCACGAGATCCTGGAGCTCTTGCTGTACCTCCGCCACCCGCGCCTCCTGCTTCTCTCGCTCGGTGCGTTCCGCGGCCGCATTACGTTCGGCCGCGGCCACCGCCTCCTTCAGGGTCGCCACCTCGTTAGTGGCCCCTACAATACCCACGTTATCCTTGTCATTTTTTTTGCAACCAAATCCATTTCTATAAGGTACAATTTTCATAAGGTATTACTCACCTTCTTTTTCCTCGAGCTGCTTCTTGGCATGACCGAGCTCGTTCTCGGACCGCTCGAGGTTTTTCTTCAAATTATTGACCTCCGCATGCCGGTCTTGGAGGTCAGCAGACAGCCTGCAATCCCATATTGACATATTTTTTATGACTCCTGCGTTTATCTTTCTAACGATCCTCATCCGCTTTTCTTTTCAACACCGAACCGAGCATCGTGGGCTACCGTCTATGCGGTACCATTTTACCTATATTAAAATTTCTTACCTCAAAGCCCGATAGAAGACTGGTACAGGCTTCGGTCAGCCTGCTCTTGGCGAATTGAACTGTCCGGATCACCGCACTCATAACAGTGCGGTGCTCCTCCTTGATGGAGGCGCCGTTGAGCGCCTCCAGTAAGCTATCTGGTGCCTCCGGTTGGGCCGAAGGACACGGCATCTTACCCTTCTTGCGAAGGATCGTTTGCCGGACTCGGAACCATCAAGGTTCCGGCATTGAGTCCGGACAAGGGTCGGCCTTAGAGCCCCTGGGGGTCTTGCCCCCCGCGCGCCTGGAGTCCGGGGGGTTGCCATGTGGCACCTCCTGCGCCACCTCCTCGGGACCAAGCCCCCTTTGGGGCCCTGCCGCGGCGTTGTCCGCAGCATGAGGCGAGGAGGCGGTTGGAAGCGAAGTACTCTCCATTTCCGACGAGCCCAGGGACCCGCTCGATGAATCGGGCGAGCTCGCCTTTAGGCGGGCTGCACGATTGTTCGACATTAGAGAACACTCTGCAATAATAAAATGCCATGGGTATCCAGGACACTTACGATCTCGCCAGGGCTTGGCCCTTGTAGGCCAATCCCCTCGTCGTCGCCGCCGACGCGGTGGAGAAGTTCGGAGGAAGGGTTCTTCCCTTCTTGGACCCTCCGCCTCCCCTTGGGGCGGCCTTCCTTTTCCTCTCCTCTCCCCGGGGAGAGGCTTCTTCGTCTTCCTCCTTGTCTTCGTGGAGAAGATTCTGCTTGAATCCGGCAAGCACTGGCGTCGGGTGCTCCTTCGAGTTCCGTAGCCTCCTTCTTGGCCTTCTTCTCGGCACTACATGGTGTGCCGGAGCCAAGAGCCCGTCAATCGGGCGTCCGCTGGGTCTTCTGGCAAAGGAGCTGGACAGTTAATCTGTCCGGACGTCTTCAGCCAGCCCTGTCGAAGAATAGGGAGTTTTCAGATCCCACGTAGAGTCAATCTATGGAAAAGGAGTCTCGTAAAGGGTAAAATAACTTACCTCGCTGGCTTGACGCCGCGAGCTGTATCCGCGATCTTTGTTAGCGGATGCGGGGGCTTCGGCGCCCTTGAACAGCACCTTCCAGGCATCTTTGTACGTGGTATCGAAGAGCCGGCTCAAGGTTCGGTGCTGTGCCGGATCGAACTCCCACAAATTGAAGTCACGTTGCTGGCATGGGAGAATCCGGCGGATGAGCATCACCTGGATTACGTCGACAAGCCTGTGATTCTTGTCCACTAGGTTCCGGACACGTGTTTGGAGTCCGGATAGCTCGTCCGAATTCCCCCACTTCAGGCCCGTCTCTTTCCATGACGAGAGCCGTGTGGGGAATCCAGATCTGAATTCGGGGGCCGCCGCCCATTCAGGGTTGCGTGGCTCGGTGATGTAGAACCACCCCGATTGCCACCCCTTTATTGTCTCCACAAAGGAGCCCTCGAGCCATAGGACTTTGGCCATCTTGCCGACCATAGCGCCTCCGCACTCCGCTTGGCTGCCCTTCACAACCTTCGGCTTGACACTGAAGGTCTTGAGCCACAAGCCGAAGTGGGGCTGGATGCAGAGGAAAGCCTCGCACACGATGATAAACGCCGAGACGTTGAGGACGAAATTCGGGGCCAGGTCATGGAAGTCCAGGCCGTAGTAGAACATGAGCCCCCGGACAAATGGGTGAAGTGGAAAACCTAGTCCGCGGAGGAAGTGGGGGAGAAATACCACCCTCTCATGGGGACTGGGAGTTGGAATAAGCTGCCCCGCGTCAGGCAGCCTGTGCGCGATATCGCTAGACAAGTATCCGGCCTCCCGCAATCTTGTGATGTGCCCCTCCGTGACGGAGGAGGCCATCCATCTGCCTCCCGCTCCTGACATGGTTGGAGAAGGTTGAGGAGGAAAGTGCGGACATGGGCGCTAGAGCTCGAGTGCACGGGAATGGATGAGCAAAGGAGGAAGAAGGCGTAGGTGAAAGGGTGGATCCTTATCCCCTTATATGGGCGGACAAAAACATGTGTCCCCACCGGCCTGGTAAAACTCGCTTATCTCCCAAGCGCCACCATCAATGGCGCGGTTGGGTTACCCACGTCCGTATTGATGGGAATCCCGGAATAAGGGGAACACGATCTCTGCCTTGACAAGACGTGCCAAGGAAACCGCTTCGCTAAACGCGCTGAGGTGGAACAGTAAAAACAATTTGCATAAAGGCTTGGTGGTGGTGCGACGTCGCGCCGCAAAATATGTCAGCAGATTGATCTTGTGTAATATTATTCTCTCTACGGTGGTATGTGGAATTTATTTTTGCAGAGCCGGACACTATCCTGGTGTTCACAATCTTCTATAAATTATTCGGAGGAAGAACCCGCCTTACAATGCCGAAGACAATATGCGCACCGGACCCGTCGTCATTGAAGCCTGGTTCAGGGGCTACTGAGGGAGTTCCGGACTAGGGGGTGTCCGGATAGCCGAACTATCATCATCAGTCGGACTCCAAGACTATGAAGATACAAGATTGAAGACTTCGTCCCGTGTCCGGATGGGACTTTCCTTGGCGTGGAAGGCAAGCTAGGCGATACGGATATGTAGATCTCCTACCATTGTAACCGACTCTGTGTAACCCTAACCCTATCCTGTGTCTATATAAACCGGAGGGTTTTAGTCCGTAGGACGAACAACAATCATACCATAGGCTAGCTTCTAGGGTTTAGCCTCTTTGATCTCGTGGTAGATCCACCCTTGTAACACACATCATCAATATTAATCTAGCAGGACGTAGGGTTTTACCTCCATAAAGAGGGCCCAAACCTGGGTAAAACATCGTGTCCCTTGTCTCCTATTACCATCCACCTAGACGCACAGTTCGGGACCCCCTACCCGAGATCCGCTGGTTTTGACACCGACAACTGCTTCTAATTTTTCAAATTGCCACTTATGACAAGACACTTTTAACTTGGCAGAGTAATATTGGTTGCATCTTTCATATGGTGCCTAGCTTGCATTACTTCTATTTTCTTGAAAATCCTTCTGCTTAATTTGCACATCGTAGCTGTGAATATGTCATGTCGTCCTGTTTTTCTTACATATTCCATCCTCATACGATTGTCTTACATCAAAGTATTGCTTGTCTCAGATCATGCATCAATGAGTTCAAGAGTGATTTTATTCTTTTGTGTTGTGGGTACAGCTTGAAATGGCAAAGTCAAAAAGAGCAAGGAAAATAATATAGTAGGGAGTCATTCGTCTAAATGCGGTGAAATGTAAAAGGTTCTGCCGTCGAGATTCTGCTAGTACTTATAGTGCAGTAGAAGGTCCAAGTCCACCAGCTAAATCTACAAACACAATATCGCCTGCTCCACTAGCTGCAGCATCCGCTTCAACCGTACCAGCATCTGAACCAGTTACTCATTCGTTTGCCCCGGAACTGGCCAGTTCCCAAGCTGCCTTCACACCTAACACTACTCCTGAAGCACTGCTGACACAACAGGACTTGGCAAGATAAGATGAACCTCATGAGCATCAATACCAAGACGGTACCTGACCAAGTCAAGTTGCAGTTGCATGCTCCTTTATATGTACTCTCACAGTTTGATGTACACTAACACTTTCCATATTCGTTGTTGAACTAGCACCACGGCGCAAGCGGAAACAGACATCAGGGATAATGCTTGACAGATTAACAAAATCTTAAGGAGGAAGAATGGAGATTCATTTTGAGGCAGGTTTAAAAAGGCCACGTGATGCTACAGGGTCAGCCAAGTTAGTATCAGAGGCAGCCGTTGCCGTTAGGTGTCATGCACGTATCCTCCAACGTGGATCCAGTATAGGAATGAGAAAGACAATACCCAGTTTAACACCTTCCTTGACCATTTATCCGTAAGTAATGTTATTCATCGCAATTATTAATATTGTCTTGCTATGTCCCATACTTTGTAGCTTCCTCCTAATAAGACTCACATCCTTTTTTCAACAGATGAGGTTCAAGTTGGATCCGAAAGATGATGCAACTAGACAAGCATGCACTCATGTTTTTTAGTCTGCTCTGCGACAATATCGGTACCACCTTAGAAAATCTTACTTTGAAGGCAAGGCTAACAATGAAATCGCCCAAACATCTCCAGTGGAATATATTACAGATGAAGACCGACAGCCCTCGTTAAACACCGGTCTGATCCAAAGTATCGTAGGCTATATGTATTTGATCGCACCACATATTGAATTTGTATTTATGTATGTGCCTTACAAGTGTATCTTCTTCTAGGCTAACTGTTTGAAGAACAAAACCAACCGTTCTAAAGTGAAATTCCAACAGACCACAGGATCTCGTAGCTATATTGCACACTGCGAGGCTCTTGTAAATAGCTGGTACTTCCTTCTTTTTTTGTGCCATATCATCGTATCTATATTGACTTGTTCCAAATACGTAGGAAATCCTGCGGACCAAAAAGAACCTGAACCGAATGCAGTGCAAATCTTCAAGGATTGCCACACCAGCAAGATGAAGGGCAAGAGCACACCAGTTCAAGCCGTTGTTGTAAGTCCTTACTCCTCCGCCTTTGAACTCGACCGGGTACTGTGATGTGTTCATTTAACTACTTGGTTTGCGTAAAATGTCGCTACTCTGTTCACTTTTATTCACAGTTGTCTTAACGTATCATTTCACCTTACATGGTTTAAAAGAGATGAAGGATATTCTTTTGGTCTTGATCTGTAATCTAGTTGTTATGTTCACGCGCACACAATGATACAATAGCCTGTTTGTTTTATATCTGTTTGCCCATGATATGAACGATGTCATACTATGTTCATCCTACTTTAAACCATGTCTCTTTATCCTTAGATGTCAACGAATGTGAGGAAATAGACAATACAAGATGGGCATGCTACATGGACATATGTTCCGAAAGTGATTTTATTATGTAGTTGGCACTACAATACATGCTAATGTATTACAGTAGTTCACCAAAATAAGTTATGTATAAACGTTTAACCTACTTTGTTTGTTTTTGTCTTATTAGTAACTTATCTGGTACACTAATCTACAAGTTCAAACTTTCAGGAAGCTATGGAACAAATGATTGAACAGCCACAACCACCTGAAGGTGACGAGGCTACTACAGGCACAATGTCACCTCTTGTCATAGTTAAGGCGTCAAGATTCGTAACATCCCAAATTTTCAATTTGGAATGTTATACATTAGGTCATCATGCATATCATATTTTCTCGCATTTTTCCGATCCTAGAAAATTTCACGCAACTCAAGGACCCTCGGAGAGAGTTGGAAGTTTCATTATTTTCATATTTGGGGTTTCTCAAATTTTGGAAATAGGATCATTGGATTTATTTTATTATCTTCATAAAGTTTTTCCTATAAAAATCTCAAGAGAGGGAATAATATGACTTTCCCAATATTTAGGAAAAAAGAAGATATTTTAAATAAATCAAATTTGGGTTTTGAAGATTTATTTTGCTTAGGCAAAAATGAGCATTTAAAATTTATTTGCATGTTTGCTGTTTTTAAAGTTCATTTTGTTCGACTCATTTTTAGGAGTCGGGGAAAATTTGTTTTATTTAATTTGGAGTTCATTTGGTATTTTATTTAATTCGTTTTGTTTTAATTTTATAAAAAAAATATTCACCCACTGGACTGAGGCCCGGCCCGGCCCAGCCAGCCCAGGCCAGCGCCCCCGGCCCACCTCCTCTCTCTCCTCCCTCGCCCGCCCAGGCGGACTCCACGCCGCCCGCCTTGCCGCCCGAGTCCCGCCCACCAGCGCTCCCTTGCCCCCCTCCCAAGGAACCGGCCGCCTCCTATTTAACCCCGCCGCCCCCCCCCTCTCTCCTCACCCCGCCGCCCTCACCCAGGCCCGGCCGGAGCCGCCGTCGCCCTTGCCGCCGCCGTCGCCCCTCGTCGCGAGCACGCCACCGTCGCCCGGAGCCCCTCGCCGACCCGCCACCACCCCGACCTCGCCCGACCACGGAGCCCCGGAGCCCGGCGACCGGAGGTAGCCACCGCCCGCACCCGATCCGATCCGGTTTTCTCAAAAAGACCCGATCCGGTTTTTTTGCAAAGTTCGGTTTTTTTTAAAAAAAACCTAGATTGGTTTTATTTTTTCGGTTTTCTTATTTAGCGAACGTTCACCGACCCGTTCGTTTCAATGAACGTGTTCGTTGGATTCGTTCTGTTAACGAACGTCCGTTATTTAGTTCGTTCGTCGTTTTCTTTTAAATCCGATTTAATCCGTTATTTTTGATTCGATTTACGATCTGATTTTCAAATCTGTTTTATTTCTTGCTCGTTTATCTAATCAGTGATTCAAGCGCTGGAGTTTAAATGAACGAAACCGCCGTTCCGACTACCCTACTTTCACAGAGTTTTGCTACTGTGAAATTTTGACCTAATTTCAGATTTGCTAAACCGAGTCGTTCTCTCGAGTTCCGACTTTCGATGCTTTATTTGATTCGATTCTTTTGCCACCAGGGTTCTTAAGTTGAACTATCTGGTTAGATCTTTTATTCGAGATTTCCTGTGCATTAGATGAGTACTTATTGTATGCTTGTTGTTTGTCTGCGTTAGATCACCCAGAGTGCGCCGCTTGTTACTTGAATCTCTAGGACTCATGGATCATCGCAAGGCAAGTAACACTTTGATCATACCTTTTCTACTACCCAGTTTTATGCATTAGATCAAACCCTCAAACACTTGCATGTTTAGGATCAAATTAAATTGTGGGTTTGGGAAGTAGATTGAGGTAGAACCTATTACCTGTTTTACTTATGAAACCTTGGGAGTTACTTCTACGTTTGCTTGATTATGCCATGCTATGCTAGTAGACGTGGATTGGGTGAGTGATTATCCATGACAGATGTGAGATTGATAATTAATGGTTTATCTAAGGTGGCAACTTAAACACACATCTGGGTGGATTGAGGCACCTGGTTTCTATCAGGACTTGCCTGTATTTCTTCGGACCGCCACCCAGGCTCTAAGGGATCATAAGATTATTCAAACTAGAAACTTCCGTGTGCAGCCACAAGCCAATTATGGGCTCTAGCGTAGTTGACTAAGTTGTGCGAACTCTTACGGGTAGGCTAGCTGATGTAGGGGATGTAGGTTGGTACGGTCTACCCACATGTAAGGTGCTAAGCGCTTACGAAAGACTATGTCTCGGTCATCCGCTTTCTCAAACACCTGCGGTCAAGTGCGAGAACCAAGCGGAGGCGATCGAGTCTTGTGGGGAAAAGTGCTAAACCTCTGCAGAGTGTAAAAACTAATCATGATTAGCCGTGTCCCCGGTTATGGACGTTTTGAGTATCTAGTACTTGAATATCATGTGAATCTCAACATGTTACTTCTAATAATAAATTATTGGGTTTTTAATGAGTACTTTTTAATTGGGATTGAGGATGATGTCAACCATTCTCAATGTTTAACAACCACCATGATAGTTAAATAAAATTATTCCTTTGATGTAGGGAAAAATCAGCTTTATGCAAAAATGTAAATCAGAGAGCCTTACCACCAGCCAAATATGCATGTAGTATAGGCTTATTGCTTCATTGTTCTCTATGTGTTACATTGCCAAAGATATTCCATGTGTCAATTGCTGGCTGCAACTTTTCATGTTGCAAACTTTTCGCATTTACGAGTAAGGTGTTAGGTCGTGGTTCTATTCTCAGTGATGCCGTTGGAGTTGATGGACTCACTCGTTTTCCAAGCCTTCCGCTATTATTATTAGATGGCCTTAAGCCATATTATTGTGTTAAGTTCCCTTGTGGACAACGATGTAATAAGTGTGTGATTGCTACTCTGTTATAAATCCTTGAAATCTTGTCTTTGTGTCAAGACATCGATCCAGTGGATGACACCGAGCACAGAGCGCTAGATCCATTCGGGTCCAGTCGCGACAGAGAATGGTATCGAGCACACGATCGTAGGACACGACCACTAAGATAAAGCCATAGATCACTACTCTCTTCTCATTTCTAACTCCTCATCTTTTCTACTCTCTTTAGGATGACGGACGCGAAGATCAAGTACACCCAACCAGATGAAGGCACACCTTTTGAATTTCACTTGAAGGAAGTTACCAAGTACCTAAACATTGGATTACCAAGCTTCACCGGAACTTTCAACGCCACTCTGCCTGAAGAGGAGCGCTGGAAGATTCACGCTCACGTTCCAGGAAGGACGTTCGCCCCAATCACCAAGCCTATAGATAGTGTTTTCAGTGCACCAACTTAGAGTCCGGAAAGAGCATGGCAGCTCACATCACCATGGGACGCATTGGAGAAGTTTATCAAGAAGACCTCAAGGACACAATCTACCAGATTTATGGACGCCGAGACGACAAATGGGAAGTCGTCAACACTAAGAAGGATAGATCCATTGCAGCATTTATCCAGAGTTAAACCAGCACATTCGACGTCAGAGAACCGGATGTGCAACGATATGTTGGAGTTGCGTAATGCAAAGGGAAGGATCATCGAGCTTGAAGAAGAACTAAAGACAACTCGCAAGGACTATATGGACGAGATCGTAGCTCTAGCAAGGCACAATAACGATCTTAAGTACGAGATTGAAGAACTCAAGAAGAAGTTGGCGCTCGTGAATGAAGACCAAGATGTCAATCACCCAAGCGACTACATCAACATCGATTTACACCGATTTGGATCCAAGTGAACCCGACTTTGAAGACGGTCGAGCGGACATTATGGAGTCTTCCACCGGTTCAAATTAGTAGAAGTCCCCCACATATTAGTAGTATTCCCTCCATGTAAACATTATAGTACACGCACTTTCTGCGATAGTTAGATCGTTGTAAGCCTTTGTTTGATTGAATGAAGTGATTTTGTGTGTATTTGCTCATGTGCATTTGGGTAGTGATTCCCCTTAGACCTCATTCTATTCTGAATTCTCATCTTTTCTAAACCCATCGATGCCTCCGAGACGCGACCACGGCTTTGTTTTCCGCCAGAGATCACCGAACTGATCCAAAGAAGGTATCACCTCGATTCAAACATTGGTGCGTAACTGTGGCAACAACAACAATAACAACAACCCACCGCCACCACCACCGCGGATCATCCGACCCGCTTCCTTAGACTAAATCCGCGGTGTATTCCAAAGAGCACCGAGCCAATTGTAGCAGATGACCGGCTCCGCAAGATAGGAAGGAGCTGACCACTGCAGGATGCACGGATGGAGAAAGAGTGAAGTTTGCAAGACATCAGCTTGAAGGACCCAGCAAAGATGGTGGGAAAATTTCACAGCCACTTACCTCTGTAGACATCAAGTTACATGGGATCAATTTCAGCAAGCTTTTCAAGACCGCCCATGTTTCAAAGCAGGAGCTATGGCCATGAAGAAGCGTGAGTTTCGCAACTTACGCCAAGGAGGAAGGACTGTTGGCAAGATGCGTGGATGACTTTAGCAAATTAGCACGTTATGCCCCGGATGACGTTGCTACGGATGCAGCTAAGCGGAGAAGTTTCTAGAAGGACTGAATGATGAGTTCAAGATGCCGTTGATGGTAGCCAGTTTCAACAACTACCAGGAGTTAGTACACCGAGCCCTCATGATTGAAGGAAAGCAGCAAGAAATTGAGAATCGTGGCGGAAGTATGGACAAGGGAAGTATAACTCTGGAGCTCAGCAGAAACCTCGTTATACCCCTAAGTCAGGAATTCAGTTTCAGCATACCCATGGAGGAGGTAATTCGCATAACCATAACAGCACCAAGAATGGGAACGGAAATGGAGGAAGCAACGGACAGAATCGCACCAACCCGTCAACACCATCCAAAGTAGACTCGAGTCATATTACTTGCTTTAAGTGCCGCAAGACTGGGCATTATGCCAATGACTGGCCCGTAAGGCCAGAATGGAAATGGCAATGGAAGCTCCGGAAAGAAGCCCAACCCTTTCAATAGAGGATGTGAACCACCTTGAAGTGGAGGAGGTTGAAGATCAGCCCGATGCAAGAATCGGTAAGTTTTTGGTTAAGTCATTTATCGCAGCTTGTTCTTTTCGATATCGTGCATCGCATTCATACATATCAAGGATTTGTGGATAAGTACAAGTTACCAACCCAAGCCCTTAGGTCACCCATGCTAGTAACCTCACCCGGAGCAGAGTACATGGCTAGTAAATGGTGTGATCGATTGCCATTAAGGATCGGACACTATGTTTTCCCCTCGAACCTAATAGTTCTGGAATCCCAAGGATTGGATGTGATATTAGGTATGGATTTGTTATCAAAGTATGGAGGAAACATTGATTGCTCCACTAGATCAATTTTGCTCACCACACCAGAAGGAAGAAGGATTAAGTATGTATCACGGCACGAGCCGAGGAGAGCACAAGTTAATATCTTATCAGGAGTGGTACAGGAAGAAGTACCAGTGGTGAAGGATTTTCCTGATGTATTTCCTAAGAGTTGCCGTGAATGCCACCGGATAGAGACATTGAGTTTTTGATCGAGCTGTTGCCGTGAACAGGCCCGATATCGAAGCGGCCGTATAGGATGCCAAAGACAGGATTTGGCGGAAATCAAGAAGCGTATTAAGGAGCTTTTGGATAAAGGTTTTATACGCCCAAGCTCTTCACCTTGGGGATCACCCGTTTTGCTCGTGGAGAAGAAGGATGGATCGTTAAGAATGGTTGTTGACTATCGTGGATTGAATGAAGTAACAATCAAGAACAAGTACCCACTACCTATGATA
Organism: Aegilops bicornis; assembly: GCA_021605145.1. NCBI lineage: Eukaryota > Viridiplantae > Streptophyta > Magnoliopsida > Poales > Poaceae > Aegilops > Aegilops bicornis. The sequence goes on along the minus strand of CM038673.1, from coordinate 125,954,530 downwards.
AATGATCTGCTTGATCGCTTGCAAGGAGCCAAGGTGTTTTCCAAGATCGACTTGCGATCGTGGTACCATCGATTGAAGATTCGGGAGCAGGACATACCCAAGACAGCATTTACCACGAGATATGGACTATACGAGTATACCGTTATGTCATTTGGATCGACTAACGCACCAGCCTATTTCATGAACCTGATGAACAAAGTGTTTATGGAGTTTTTGGATAAGTTTGTCGTGGTGTTCATTGATGACATTTTGATTTTCTTGAAGAATGAAGAGGAACACAAGGAACATTTGCGATTGGTTTTGGAGAAACTGAGGGAACACCAGTTGTATGCCAAGTTCAGCAAATGTGAGTTTTGGTTAAAGGAAGTTGGATTTCGGACATGTTATATCCGGAGAAGGGATAGCAGTTGACCCCACAAAAGTTGAGACCGTAACCAAATGGGAAGCACCAACGACAGTTGGAGAGATTCGGAGTTTCCTTGGACTCGCAGGATACTACCGAAGGTTCATTGAGAATTTCTCAAGGATTGCCAAGCCTATGACAGAATTGTTGAAGAAGGAAAATAAATTCTTATGGACTGAGGACTGTGAGGCAAGTTTTCAGGAGTTGAAGAAAAGATTAGTTACCTCACCAGTTTTGATATTGCCCGATCAGACTAAGGATTATGAGGTATATTACACGCTTCACGCCGAGGACTTGGAGCAGTGCTTATGCAGGAAGGAAGAGTTGTTTCAGATGCTTCACGACAACTTAAGCCCCATGAGTTGAATTATGCCACTCATGATTTGGAGTTAGCAACCGTTGTGCATGCCCTGAAGACGTGGAGACATTTTCTCATTGGAAATCATTGTGAAGTATATACGGATCACAAGAGTTTGAAGTACATCTTCACACGTAAGGAATTGAATCTCGCATAAAGGAGATGGTTAGAGCTTATCAAGGATTATGACATGAGATTGCATTATCACCCCGGGAAGGCTAATGTCGTAGCAGACGCATTGAGCCGTAAGAGCCACGTCAATACCCTAATAATGGGAGGAATACCCAATGAGTTAGCCGAGGACCTTCGAGAGCTATGTTTGGAAATAGTTCCGAGAGGCTATGTGGCAGCATTGGAGATTCAGTCAACGCTGATGGACAAAATCAAAGAAGCCCAAAAGGCAGATAAGGAAGTTGCCTCTATAAAGGAGAAAATGAGCAAAGGAAAAGCCAAAGGATTTCGTGAGGACGAGCACGATACCCTATGGTTCGAAGACCGTGTTTATGTGCCCAATAACCCGGAGATCAGGAAGTTGATTTTACAAGAAGCCCATGATTCACCCTATTCGATTCACCCAGGAAATACCAAGATGTACTTGGATTTGAAGAATACGTTCTGGTGGACCGGAATGAAGAAGGATATTGCGGAGTACGTAGTAGTTTGCGATGTATGTCAGAAAGTAAAGGCAGAGCATCAGAAGCCAGCAGGATTGTTACAACCATTGCCGATACCCGAATGGAAGTGGGATAAACTAGGCATGGATTTTATCACAGGATTGCCAAAGACTCGTTCGAGGATATGACTCGATTTGGGTTATAGTCGACCGTTTGACCAAGGTAGCTCATTTTATTCCGGTCAAGACTACCTATAGCAGTGCTAAGTTGGCAAAGATATACATGACCAGAATTGTGTGCTTACACGGAGTTCCGAGGAGCATCAGACGATAGAGGAACCCAGTTTACCTCGAAATTTTGGAACCAGCTTGCACGAAAATTTGGGAACTCGATTGGAATTCAAGATGACTTTCCACCCACGCATCGATGGATGCACCGAGAGAGTCAATCAGATTTTGGAGGACATGCTGAGAGCTTGTGCACTAGATTATGGATCTAGCTGGGACGATAATTTGCCGTATGCAGAATTTTCCTACAACAACAGTTACCAAACCAGCTTGAAGATGGCACCTTCGAGGCTTTGTATGGAAGAAGGTGCAGGACACCATTGTTATGGGACTAAACCGGAGATCGCCGCTTGTTTGGACCAGATTTGATTAAGGGTCCTACAGAAAGTTAAGTTGATTCGAGATGTGCTCAAGGTAGCCCAGTCCTGCATAAAAGAGTTATGCCGATTCAAAGCGCAGTTTATTGAGCATAAAGTTGGAGACAGAGTATATCTCGAGTATCCCCGCTTCGAGGAGTTAAGCGTTTTGGAGTTAAAGGAAAGTTAGCACCCCGTTTCGTTGGACCGTATAAAATTTTGCAACGCATGGGAGAAGTTGCTTATAAGTTGGAATTGCCAGAAGGACTGTCAGGAGTTCATGATGTATTCCATGTTTCTCAATTGAAGAAATGTCACCCCGAGATAGCAGAGGTACCGTTAAGAGATACTGTACCATTGGAAGCAATTCAGTTGAAGGATGATTTGACATATGAGGAAAGACCGATTAAGATTCTCGATTATGCCAGCAGAGTTACCCGCAGCAAGGTTATCAAGTTTTGCAAAGTTCAGTGGAGCCACCACACTGAGGATGAAGCCACACAGGAAAGAGAGGAAGTTTTGCTCAAGGACCACCTCACCTATTTTCTAGCCAACCCGAATCTCGAGGGCTAGATTCATCTTAAGGGGGTAGGTTTGTCACCTCCCATATTTTCAATTTGGAATGTTATACATTAGGTCATCAGGCATATCATATTTTCTCGCATTTTTCCGATCCTAGAAAATTTCACGCAACTCAAGGACCCTCGGAGAGTCTTGGAAGTTTCATTATTTTCATATTTGGGGTTTCTCAAATTTTGGAAATAGGATCATTGGATTTATTTAATTATATTCATAAAGTTTTTCCTATAAAAATCTCAAGAGAGGGAATAATATGACTTTCCCAATATTTAGGAAAAAAGAAGATATTTTAAATAAATCAAATTTGGGTTTTGAAGATTTATTTTGCTTAGGCAAAATGAGCATTTAAAATTTATTTGCATGTTTGCTGTTTTTAAAGTTCATTTTGTTCGACTCATTTTTAGGAGTCGGGGAAAATTTGTTTTATTTAATTTGGAGTTCATTTGGTATTTTATTTAATTCGTTTTGTTTTAATTTAAAAAAAAAATATTCGCGCGCCCCCCCTGGACCGAGGCCCAGTAGCTTGACCCGGCCAGCCCAGCCCAGGCGCCCCCGGCCCACCTCCTCTCCTCCCTCGCGCCTTGCCGGCAGGACTCACGCCGCCTGTGCAACCGCCCGCCCGAGTCCGCCCGACCAGCGCTCCTTGCCCCTCCCAAGGCAAGCCGTCCCCCCTCCTATTTAACCGCGCCCCCCCTCTCTCCTCACCCCTTGCCGCCCCCCCCCTCTCTCCTCACCCCGCCGCCCTCACCCAGGAGCCAGGAGCCGCCGCCCGTCGCCCGCCGCCTTGGTCGCCCCTCGTCCGAACACGCCGCCGTCGCCCGGAGCCCCTCGCCGACCCCGCCACCCGCCGACCTCGCCCAACCCGCCGGAGCCCCGCCGGAGCCCCGCCGGCGACCGCCGGAGGTAGCCACCGCCCGCGCCCGATCCGATCCGGTTTTCTCAAAAAGACCCGATCCGGTTTTTTTTGCAAAGTTCGGTTTTTTTTAAAAAAAACCTAGATTGGTTTTATTTTTTTCGGTTTTCTTATTTAGTGAACGCTCACCGAATTCGTTCGTTTCAATGAACGTGTTCGTTGGATTCGTTTACGATAACGAACGTCCGTTATTTAGTTCGTTAAATGCCGTTTTCTTTTAAATCCGATTTAATCCGTTATTTTTCGATTCGATTTACGATCTGATTTTCAAATCTGTTTTATTTCTTGCTCGTTTATCGGAATCAGGTGATTCAGCGCCTGAGTTTCAGAACGAAACCGCCGTTCGACTACCCTACTTTCACAGAGTTTTGCTACTGTGAAATTTTGACCTAATTTCAGATTTGCTAAACCGAGTCGTTCTCTCTCGAGTTCCGACTTTCGATGCTTTATTTGATTCGATTCTTTTGCCACCGTGGTTCTTAAGTTGAACTATCTGGTTAGATCTTTTATTCGAGATTTCCTGTGCATTAGATGAGTACTTATTGTATGCTTGTTGTTTGTCTGCGTTAGATCACCCGAGTGCGCCGCTTGTTACTTCGAATCTCTAGGACTCGCGGATCATCAGCAAGGCAAGTAACACTTTGATCATACCTTTTCTACTACCCAGTTTTATGCATTAGATCAAACCCTCAAACACTTGCATGTTTAGGATCAAATTAAATTGTGGGTTTGGGAAGTAGATTGAGGTAGAACCTATTACCTGTTTTACTTATGAAACCTTGGGAGTTACTTCTACGTTTGCTTGATTATGCCATGCTATGCTAGTATACGTGGATTGGGTGAGTGATTATCCATGACAGATGTGAGATTGATAATTAATGGTTTATCTAAGGTGGCAACTTAAACACACATCCGGGTGGATTGAGGCACTGGTTTCTATCGAGACTTGCTCAGTATTTCTTCGGACCGCCACCTGTGCTCTAAGGGATCATAAGATTATTCAAACTAGAAACTTCCGTGCAGCCACAAGCCAATTATGGGCTCTGGCGTGAGTTGACTAAGTTGTGCGAACTCTTACGGGTAGGCTAGCTGATGTAGGGGATGTAGGTTGGTACGGTCTACCCACATGTAAGGTGCTAGCGCTTCTGAAAGACTATGTCTCGGTCATCCGTTTCTCAAACACCCTGCGGTGCGAGAACCAAGCGGAGGCGATCGAGTCTTAATGGGGAAAAGTGCGAAACCTCTGCAGAGTGTAAAAACTAATCATGATTAGCCGTGTCCCCGGTTATGGACGTTTTGAGTATCTAGTACTTGAATATCATGTGAATCTCAACATGTTACTTCTAATAATAAATTATTGGGTTTTAATGAGTACTTTTTAATTGGGATTGAGGATGCTGTCAACCATTCTCAATGTTTAACAACCACCATGATAGTTAAATAAAATTATTCCTTTGATGTAGGAAAATCAGCTTTATGCAAAAATGTAAATCAGAGAGCCTTACCACCAGCCAAATATGCATGTAGTATAGGCTTATTGCTTCATTGTTCTCTATGTGTTACATTTCCAAAGCATATTCCATGTGTCGACCCGTTTTGGGCTGCAACTTTTCATGTTGCGCAGACTTTTCGCATTTACTTAGTAAGGTGTTAGGTCGTGGTTCTATACTCAGTGATGCCGTTGGAGTTGATGGACTCACTCGTTTCCCAAGCCTTCCGCTGTTATTATTAGATGGCCTTAAGCCATATTATTGTGTTAAGTTCCCTTGTGGACAACGATGTAATAAGTGTGTGATTGCTACTCTGTTATAAATCCTTGATCTTTGTCTTTGTGTCAAGACATTCGATCCAGGATGACATCGAGCACGTAGCGCTAGATCCATTCGGTCCGGTCGCGATAAAGATCTCTCCACTAATCGTGCAAAAAGCACCTTCCTGCATAATTTCGGGTTGGTTGTCAAGGTAACCTCGTCCAAATCGCCATCTTGAACAAAATCTTCCCGCTAGACAGATGTAGTGATATATTCGCTCCGCATACAAGTCCAATCCCTAATGGACATTGTTTCGGAAACAAGAATAGTGGTTGAGAAATGTCGCCAAGATATGAATGGTTTTGAAACCAGACTATCAGACATTCGCTTCGTTGTTCAAGAGCAATGGCGGAAAAAGGTGGAGATCGTCTTTGCTCCATCGTTCTACAACTGAAACATTAGCACTCGTGTCAAATGATTTGTGCTTCTATACATCCGATGGTGCTTTTATCCGGAATGATCAGAAACTTTATGCCAACAGGCCTTTTGTTGTATGGTTGGAATTTATTTTGTTGTGATACAACATTTATGATGCTGCCTCAGGCTGCAGTAATTACGACGCTATTTTTGTATAGTGTAGGTTTATCTTAGTAATGTAATCGGCCGAAAGCTTCGTAGGAGCCCAACAAGCCAACATTCGTCGGGCCCATTCCAATTGGGCTAAAAACGATTACGGGCCGAAATTGGCATGTAGCCCACTAAAAATATCTGGGCCTAAATCAGGAAGCTTTCATATTTTTCTGGTAGGCCTATGCCCATAGTGGGCCTTTAACAGGCCTAAACATAATCTGGGCCCTTAGTAAAAATAGTCCGTTTACAGGTGTAAATATATCGAGCCCATAAAATACATGGGCCTTTAATAGACCAAAAGTGAGATTGGGCCCTGATTGTGCCAAATAACCCACTGGACTTTAACAGGCCGAAATTCGGACGGGCCGTAAATGCGCCGACCTAATACATGGGCCTTTAACAGGCCGGAACTTCGGTCGGGCTAGATTATCGTCATTTCTATATGGGTCGTTAATGGGCCCTATATGAAGTTGGGCCACGTATGGCCCATGGTTTACGTCCGGCTTTAACAGGCCGAAAATGACAACAGGCCGAAAGTGGCCCAAAGCTATAGTGGGCCTCTAACAGGCCAAATGTCAGACATGGCCGAATATGACCCAAATCCTTCACGGTCGTTTATGGGCCGAAAGTTTTGATGGCCTGTAAATGGGCCCAAATGAAGCCGGACCTTTAACAGGCCGAAAATACACCGGGCCATAATTCGGCCCAATTACTTAGCAGACTGTTAACGGGCCAGAAGTGACCATGGGCCGCGTTGATGACAAGTTTAGGACAGGCCGTTGACGGGCCGATTTGACAGAGAATGTTGGGCCTTTAGCTGGGCCGGCCCATTATGGTCGGCAGAATCTTGTGGGCCTTTAGCTGGCCCGGCCCATTATGGTCCGCAAAATCTTGTGGGCCTTTAGCTGGGCCGGCCCATTATGGTCTGCAAAATCGTGTGGGCCTTTTAGTCGGGCCGCCCATTATGGTACGCTAAATTTTGTGGGCCTTTAGCTGGGCCGGCCCATTATGGTCCGCTAAATCTTATGGCCCTTCGGTTGGGCCAGCCCATTTAATCTTTGTGGGCCACTTTTGGGCCGGTCCATGTGTCAACATATCATACGCCCATCTCACCCGTTGGATCTGTCAGCCAATGAGAATTTTACACGTGGAAAATCGGCATTGGTCGTGGCTGTTAACGGGTTATCGGATCCAAAATCCGACTCGATAGCTTAACGGCGTTCCGTTACGGTGGATGCCACGTGTCGGTCACCCTTGACGAAAGCACTTCTGTGATGCGCGATTTATCATCGTGGAAGTGGACACTTCCGTGATGATAATTTTGGCAATGTCATGGAACACTTCTACGACAGCACAGGTATGACTATCTTGATTCTGTCATAAATTTGTCATGGATGTACATGCATGACAAAAAAAGCGACCTACTGTGACAAACACGTATCATCACGGAAGTGTATTTTTTTTGTAGTTTAATAAGAATATCATATTTCTTCTTGACAGTAGGAAGAGGAAATTCAAAACCTCCAAATATAATCGATGGAATTTTTCCAATAGAGTTGATACTATGAACTTGAGGTTATTTCCTCGGAAAGTGTACCGTATGCTCATTGCCATTAACATGAAAAGTGACATTTCCTTTGTTGTAAACAATAACAGCCCCTGCAGTATTCAAAAAAGGTCTTCCAAGAATAATAGACATGCTATCGTCCTTGGGAATATCAAGAATAACAAAGTCCGTTAAAATAGTAACATTTGCAACAACAACAACAACAGGCACATCCTCACAAATACCGACAGGTATAGCAGTTGATTTGTCAGCCATTTGCAAAGATATTTCAGTGGGTGTCAACTTATTCAAGTCAACTCTATGATATAAAGAGAGAGGCATAACACTAACACCGGCTCCAAGATCACATAAAGCAGTTTTAACATAGTTTCTTTTAATGGAGCATGGTATAGTAGGTACTCCTGGATCTCCAAGTTTCTTTGGTATTCCACCCTTAAAAGTATAATTAGCAAGCATGGTGGAAATTTCAGCTTCTGGTATCTTTCTCTTATTTGTGACAATATCTTTCATATACTTAGCATAAGGATTCATTTTGAGCATATCAGTTAATCGCATACGTAGAAAGATAGGTCTAAACATTTCAGCAAAGCACTCAAAATCCTCATCATCCTTTTTCTTGGATGGTTTGCGAGGAAAAGGCATGGGTTTCTGAATCCATGGCTCTCTTTCTTTACCATGTTTCCTAGCAACAAAGTCTCTCTTATCATAACGTTGATTCTTTGATTGTGGGTTATCAAGATCAACAGCAGGTTCAATTTCTACATCATTATCATTACTAGGTTGAGCATCATCATGAACATCATCATTAACATTTTCATTAGGTTCATGTTCATTACCGATTATGTTTCAAAGATCGTAAATAGAAGTATCATTTGGATTCTCAGGTGGTTCAGCAATAGGTTCACTAGAAGCATGCAAAGTCCTATCATTTTTCCTTTTCTTCTTTTTAGAAGGACTAGGTGCATCGATATTATTTCTCTGAGAATCTTGCTCAATTATTTTAGGGTGGCCTTCAGGATACAAAGGTTCCTGAGTCATTAGCCACTCTAACAGCATAATCATTTCTCTTACTATTCATTTCATTGAGCAAATCATTTCTACTTGAGTGGTAACCATAGAAGCATGTTTGCTAATGAGTTTAAGTTCACCTCTAACATTGGCCATGTAATTACCCAAGTGTTCAAGCATATTTGAATTGTATTTCAACTGTCTAGCAAAATAAGCACTAAAATCTTCTTGCTTAACCATAAAGTTATCAAACTCATCTAAGCATTGGCTAGCAAACTTAGTAAGAGGGATTTCAGCTCTACCATATCTATAGAGAGAATTTACCTTTACTACCTGTGTCGGGTTATCAAGACCATGAGGTTCTTCAATTGGTAATGGATTAAGATCATATGTTTCTTCGACAGGCGGTAAATTAAGACCATATATTTCTTCAATAGGAGGTAAATTCTTAACATCTTCAGCTTTTATACCTTTTTCTTTCATAGATTTCTTTGCCTCTTGCATATCTTCAGGACTGAGAAATAGAACACCTCTTCTTCGGAGTTGGTTTAGGAATAGGCTCAGGAATTGGCTCAGGAGCTGGCTTAGGAAGTGTCCAATTATTTTCATTTGTCAACATATTATTCAATAGAATTTCAGCTTCATCCGGTGTTCTTTCCCTGAAAATAGAACCAGCACAACTATCCAGGTAATCTCTGGAAGCATCGGTTAACCCATTATAAAAGATATCAAGTATTTCATTTTTCTTGAGAGGATGATCAGGCAAAGCATTAAGTAACTTGAGAAGCCTCCCCCAAGCTTGTGGGAGACTCTCTTCTTCAATTTGCACAAAGTTGTATATTTCCCTCAAAGCAGCTTGTTTCTTATGAGCAGGGAAATATTTAGCAGAGAAGTAATAAATCATATCCTGGGGACTACGCACACAACCATGATCAAGAGAATTAAACCATATTTTAGCATCATCCTTTAATGAGAACGGAAATATTTTAAGGATACAGAAGTAGCGAGATCTCTCATCATTAGTGAACAGGGTGGCTATATCATTTAATTTAGTAAGATGTGCCACAACAGTTTCAGATTCATAGCCACGAAAAGGATCATATTCAACCAAAGTAATTATATCAGGATCAACAGAGAATTCATAATCCTTATCGGCAACACAAATAGGTGAACTAGCAAAAGCAGGGTCAGGTTTCATTTTATCATTAAGAGATTGCTTATTACATTTAGCTAATAACCTCTTGAGTTCATATCTATCTTTGCAAGCTAAAATAGCTAAAGAAGCTTCTTTATCAAAAACATAAACCTCAGGAATAACAAGCAAGTCTTCATCATCACTTTCATCAACATAATCAGTTTCAATAATTTATTTCTCTCTAGCCCTAGCAATTTGTTCATCAAGAAATTCACCAAGTGGCACAGTAACATCAAGCATAGAAGTAGTTTCATCATAAGTATCATGCATAGCAGAAGTGGCATCATCAATAACATGCTACATATCAGAACGAATAGAAGAAGCAGGTTTAGGTGTCGCAAGCTTACTCAAATGTAAGGTGAATCAAGTGCGAGCTAGATGGCAGTTCCTTACCTCCCCTCGTAGTTGAGGGATAAATTGTTGTCTTAGCGTCTTTCAAGTTCTTCATAGTGACCAGCAGATATAAATCCCAAGTGACTCAAAGAATAGAGTTATGCTCCCCAGCAACAGTGCAAGAAAATAGTCTTGATAACCCACAAGTATAGGGGATCGCAACAGTTTTCGAGGGTAGAGTATCCAACCCAAATTTATTGATTCAACACAAGGGGAGCCAAAGAATATTCTCAAGTATTAGCAGTTGAGTTGTCAATTCAACCACACTGGATAACTTAGTATCTGCAGCAAAGTGTTTAGTAGCAAAGTAATATGATAGTAGTGGTAACGGTAACAAAAGTAATAGCAAAAGTAATATTTTTGGTGTTTTGTAGTGATTGTAACAGTAGCAACGGAAAAGTAAATAAGCGAAGGACAATATGTGAAAAGCTCGTAGGCATTGGATCGGTGATGGAGAATTATGTCGGATGTGGTTCATCATGTAACAATCATAACATAGGGTGACACAGAACTAGCTCCAATTCATCAATGTAATGTAGGCATTTATTCCGAATATAGTCATACGTGCTTATGGAAAAGAACTTGCATGACATCTTTTGTCCTACCCTCCCGTGGCAGCGGGGTCCTAATGGAAACTAAGGGATATTAAGGCCTCCTTTTAATAGAGTACCGGAACAAAGCATTAGCACATAGTGAATACATGAACTCCTCAAACTATGGTCATCACCGGAGTGGTCCCGATTATTGTCACTTCAGGTTGCGGATCATAACACATAGTAGGTGACTATAGACTTGCAAGATAGGATCAAGAACACACATATATTCATGAAAACATAATAGGTTCAGATCTGAAATCATGGCACTCGGGCCCTAGTGACAAGCATTAAGCATAGCAAAGTCATAGCAACATCAATCTCAGAACATAGTGGATACTAGGGACCAAACCCTAACAAAACTAACTCGATTACATGATAGATCTCATCCAACCCATCACCGTCCAGCAAGCCTACGACGGGATTACTCACGCATGGTGGTGAGCATCATGAAATTAGTGATGGAGGATGGTTGATGATGACGATGGCGACGGATTCCCCCCTCCGGAACCCTGAACGGACTCCAGATCAGCCCTCCCGAGAGGTTTTAGGGATTGGCGGCGGCTCCGTATCGTAAAACACGACGAATTCTTCTCTCTGGTTTTTTTCTCCCCGAAAGCAAATATATAGAGTTGGAGTTGAGGTCGGAGGAGCTCCGGGGGGCCCACGAGGTAGGGGCGCCTAGGGGAGGGCGCGCCCACCCTCGTGGACAGGGTGTGGGCCCCCTGGTCTTCATCTTTTGCAAGGATTTTTTATTAATTCCAAATAGACGTTCCGTGAAGTTTCAGGTCATTCCGAGAACTTTTATTTCTGCACATAAATAACACCATGGAAAGTCTGCTGAAAACAGCGTCAGTCCGGGTTAGTTCCATACAAATCATGCAAGTTAGAGTCCAAAACAAGGGCAAAAGTGTTTGGAAAAGTAGATACGACGGAGACGTATCACACACTCCCTATACTTTTGGGATTAGTGTTGAACTTAAATAAATGTTATTTGGTGTTTGCGTTGAGGAAGAATATGATTTGATCATGTTTATTGGAATATGGTTATTCTTTTAAGTTAGAGAATAATTGTTATTCTCTTTACATGAGTAAAACCTTCTATGGTAATACACCCAACAAAAATGGTTTGTTGGATCTCGATCATAGTGATACACATATTCATAATATTGAAGCCAAAAGATGCAAAGTTAACAATGATAGTGCAACTTATTTGTGGCACTGCCATTTAGGTCATATTGGTGTAAAGCGCATGAAGAAAATCCATGCTGATGGGCTTTTGGAATCACTTGATTAATGAACCAGTTGATGTTTGCGAACCATGCCTCATGGGAAAAGATGACTAAGACTCCATTCCCCGGAACAATGGAGCGAGCAACTGACTTATTGGATATAATACATACTGATGTATGAGGTCCGATGAGTGTTGAGGCTCGTGGCGGGTATCGTTATTTTCTGACCTTCACAAATGATTTGAGCAGATATGGGTATATCTACTTGAAGAAACATAAGTGTGAAACATTTGAAAAGTTCAAAGAATTTCAGAGTGAAGTGGAAAATCATCGTAACAAGAAAATAAAGTTTCTACGATCTGATCATGGAGGAGAATATTTGAGTTACGAGTTTGGTCTTCATTTGAAACAATGCGGAATAGTTTCGCAACTCAAGCCACCCGAAACACCACAGCGTAATGGTGTGTCCGAACATCGTAACCGTACTTTATTAGATATGGTGCAATCTATGATGTCTCTTACCAATTTACCACTACTGGTTTGGGGTTATGCATTAGAGACAGCTGCATTCACGTTAAATAGGGCACCATCTAAATCCGTTGAGACGACACCATATGAACTGTGATTTGGCAAGAAACCAAAGTTGTCGTTTCTTAAAGTTTGGGGTTGCAATGCTTATGTGAAAAAGTTTCATCCTGATAAGCTCAAACCCAAATCGTAGAAGTGTGTCTTCATAGGATACCCAAAAGTTACTGTTGGGTACACCTTCTATCACAGATCCGAAGGCAAGATATTCATTGCTAAAAATGGATCCTTTCTAGAGAAGGAGTTTCTCTCGAAAGAAGTGAGTGGGAGGAAAATAGAACTTGATAAGGTAATTGTACCTTCTCCCGAATTGGAAAGTAGTTCATCACTGAAATCAGTTCCAGTGATGCTTACACCAATTAGTGAGGAAGTTAATGATGATGATCATGAAGTTTCGGATCAAGTTACTACCGAACCTCGTAGGTCAACCAGAGTACGCTCCGCACTAGAGTGGTATGGTAATCCTATTCTGGGGTTCATGTTACTTGACCATGACGGACCTACGAACTATGAGGAAGCGATGATGAGCCTAGATTCCGCGAAATGGCTTGAGGCCATGAAATCTGAGATGGGATCCATGTATGAGAACAAAGTGTGGACTTTGGTTGACTTGCCCGATGATCGGCAAGCCATAGAAAATAAATGGATCTTCAAGAGGAAGACGGATGCTGATAGTAGGGTTACTATCCACAAAGCTAGACTTGTCGAAAAAGGTTTTTGAAAAAGTTCAAGGTGTTGACTATGATGAGATTTTCTCACTCGTAGCGATGCTTAAGTCTATCCGAATCATGTTAGCAACTTGCCACATTTTATGAAATCTGGCAAATGGATGCCAAAACTACATTCCTTAATGGATTTCTTAAAGAAGAGTTGTATATGATGCAACCAGAAGGTTTTGTCGACCCTAATGGTGCTAACAAAATGTGCAAGCTCCAGCGATCCATCTATGGACTGGTGCAAGCATCTCGGAGTTGGAATATACACCTTGATGAGTTGATCAAAGCATATAGTTTATACAGACTTGCGGTGAAGCATGTATTTACAAGAAAGTGAGTGGGAGCACTACAACATTTCTGATAAGTATATGTGAATGACATATTGTTGATTGGAAATAATGTAGAATTTTCTGGAAAGCATAAAGGAGTATTTGAAAGGAGTTTTTCAAAGAAAGACCTCGATGAAGCTGCTTACATATTGAGAATCAAGATCTATAGAGATAGATCAAGACGCTTGATAAGTTTTTTCAATGAGTACATACCTTGACAAGATTTTGAAGTAGTTCAAAATGGAATAGTCAAACAAAGAGTTCTTGCCTGTGTTACAAGGTGTGAAATTGAGTAAGACTCAAAGCCCGACCACGGCAGAAGATAGAAAGAGAATGAAAGTCATTCCCTATGCCTCAGCCATAGGTTCTATAAAGTATGCCATGTTGTGTACCAGATCTATTGTATACCCTACACTGAGTTTAGCAAGGGAGTACAATAGTGATCTAGGAGTAGATCACTGGACAGCGGTCAAATTATCCTTAGTGGAATAAAGGATATGTTTCTCGATTATGGAGATGACAAAAGGTTCATCGTAAAGGGTTACGTCGATGCAAATATTGACACTGATCTAGATGACTCTAAGTCTCAATCTGGATACATATTAAAAGTGGGAGCAATTAGCTAGAGTAGCTCCGTACAGAGCATTGTTGATATAGAAATTTGCAAAATACATACGGATCTGAATGTGGCAGACCCATAGACTAAACTTCTCTCACAAGCAAAACATGATCACACCTTAGTACTCTTTGGGTGTTAATCACATAGCGATGTGAACTAGATTATTGACTCTAGTAAACCCTTTGGGTGTTGGTCACATGACGATGTGAACTATGGGTGTTAATCACATGGTGATGTGAATTATTGGTGTTAAATCATATGGCGATGTGAACTAGATTATTGACTCTAGTGCAAGTGGGAGACTGAAGAAAATATGCCCTAGAGGTAATAATAAAGTTATTATTTATTCCCTTATTTCATGATAAATTTTTATTATTCATGCTAGAATTGTATTAACCGGAAACATAATACATGTGTGAATACATAGACAAGCAGTGTCACTAGTATGCCTCTACTTGACTAGCTCGTTGATCAAAGATGGTTAAGTTTCCTAACCATAGACATGATTTATCATTTGATTAACGGGATCACATCATTAGGAGAATGATGTGATTGACTTGACCCATTCCGTTAGCTTAGCACTTGATCGTTTAGTATGTTGCTATTGCTTTCTTCATGACTTATACATGTTCCTATGACTATGAGATTATGCAACTCCGTTTACGGAGGAACACTTTGTGTGCTACCAAAGCGTCTAGCGTAATCGGGTGATTATAAAGGTGCTCTACAGGTGTCTCCGAAGGTACTTGTTGAGTTGGCGTATTTCGAGATTAGGATTTGTCACTCCGATTGTCGGAGAGGTATCTCTGGGCCCACTCGATAATGCACATCACTATAAGCCTTGCAAGAAATGTGACTAATGAGTTAGTTGTGGGATGATGCATCACGGAACGAGTAAAGAGACTTGCCGGTAATGGGATTGAACTAGGTATTGAGATACCGGCGATAGAACCTCGGGCAAGTAACATACCGATGACAAAGGGAACAACGTATGTTGTTATGCAGTTTGACCGATAAAGATCTTCGTAGAATATGTAGGAGCCAATGAGCATCCAGGTTCCGCTATTGGTTATTAACCGGAGACGTGTCTCGGTCATGTCTACATAGTTCTCGAACCCGTAGGGTCCGCACGCTTAACGTTCGGTGATGATTTGTATTATGAGTTTATGTGTTTTGATGTACCGAAGGTAGTTTAGAGTCCCGGATGAGATCGGCGACATGACGAGGAGTCTCGAAATGGTCGAGACGTAAAGATCGATATATTGGACGACTATATTCGGACATCGGAAATGTTCCAAGTGATTCGGGTATTGTTCGGAGTACCGGAGAGTTACGGGAATTCACCGCGGAGTATATGGGCCTTATTGGGCTTTAGGGGAAAGAGAGAGGAGAGGCTGCGCCCCCCCCCCCCAAGGCCTAGACCGAATTGGACTAGGGGGAGGGCTGCGCCCCCTCCTTCCTTCTCTTCTCTCTTCCCTTTCCTTGACTCCTACTCCTACTACTTGGAAAGGGGGGAATCCTACTCCCAGTGGGAGTAGGACTCCTCCAGGGCGTGCCATAGGGGCTGGCCCTCTCACCCCTCCTCCACTCCTTTATATACGTGGCCAGGGGGTACCCCATAGAGACAACAACTGATCATTGATCTCTTAGCCGTGTGCGGTGCCCCCCTCCACCATAATCCACCTCGATAATGTCGTAGCGGTGCTTAGGCGAAGCCCTGCGTCGGTAGCATCGTCATCATTGTCATCACGCCGTCGTGCTGATGGAACTCTCCCTCGAAGCTCTGCTGGATCGGAGTTCGTGGGACGTCATCGAGCTGAACGTGTGTTGAACTCGGAGGTGCCGTGCGTTCGGTACTTGGATAGGTCGGATCGTGGAGACGTACGACTACATCAACCGCGTTGTGCTAGCGCTTCCGCTTTCGTTCTACGAGGGTACGTGGACACACTCTCCCCTCTCGTTGCTATACATCACCATGATCCTGTGTGTGCGTAGGATTTTCTTTTAAATTACTACGTTCCCCTACACTTTGGGGTGCCCCTGCCCACGTATATAAAGGAGGGAGGAGGAGCAGGCCGGCCCTAGAGGGGGCGCGCCAACTGTGGGGAGTCCTACTAGGACTCCCAAGTCCTAGTAGGATTCCCCTTTCCTTTCCGGCGTAGGAGAGAAGAAAGAGGGAAAGAGAGAGGGAGTAGGAAAGGGTAGGGGGCGCCACCCCCTTTCCCGTAGTCCAATTCGGACCCATGGGGGGGCGCGTGCCTCCTTCCCTTTGGCCTGCCTCCTCTATTCCCGTATGGCCCAGTAAGGCCCAATACTTCTCCCGGCGAATTCCCATAACTCTCCGGTACTCCGAAAAATACCCGAATCACTCAGAACCTTTCCGATGTCCGAATATAGCCTTCCAATATATCGATCTTTACGTCTCGACCATTTCGAGACTCCTCGTCATGTACATGATCTCATCCGGGACTCCAAACAACCTTCGGTACATCAAACCACATAACTCATAATACACATCGTCATCAAACGTTAAGCGTGCGGACCCTACGGGTTCGAGAACTATGTAGACATGACCGAGACAAATCTCCGGTCAATAACCAATAGCGGAACCTGGATGCTCATATTGGCTCCTACATATTCTACGAAGATCTTTATCGGTCAAACCGCATAACAACATATGTTGTTCCCTTTGTCATCGGTATGTTACTTGCCCGAGATTCAATTGTTGGTATCTCAATACCTAGTTCAATCTCAAGCATCGCAAGTCTCTTTACTCGTTCCTTAATGCATCATCCCGCAACTAACTCATTAGTCACATTGCTTGCAAGGCTTATAGTGATGTGCATTACCGAGAGGGCCCAGAGATACCTCTACGACAATCGGAGTGACAAATCCTAATCTCGAAATACGCCAACCCAACATGTACCTTTGGAGACACCAGAGAGCTCCTTTATAATCACCCAGCCATTTGTGACGCTTGGTAGCACACAAAGTGTTCCTCCGGTAAACGGGAGTTGCATAATCTCATAGTCATAGGAACATGTATAAGTCATGAAGAAAGCAATAGCAACATACGAAACGATCGGGTGCTAAGCTAATGGAATGGGTCATGTCAATCACATCATTCTCCTAATGATGTGATCCCGTTCATCAAATGACAACTCATGTCTATGGTCAGGAAACATAACCATCTTTGATTAACGAGCTAGTCAAGTAGAGGCATACTAGGGACACTTTGTTTTGTCTATGTATTCACACATGTATCAAGTTTCCGGTTAATGCAATTCTAGCATGAATAATAAACATTTATCATGACATAAGGAAATATAAAATAACAACTTTATTATTGCCTCTAGGGCATATTTCCTTCAGTCTCCCACTTGCACTAGAGTCAATAATCTAGTTCAGATCGCCATGTGATTTAACATCAATAGTTCACATCACCATGTGATTAACACCCATAGTTTACATCGCTATGTGACCAACACCCAAAGGGTTTACTAGAGTGAGTAATCTAGTTCACATTGACATGTGATTAACACCCAAAGAGTACTAAGGTGTGATCATGTTTTTCTTGTGAGAGAAGTTTAGTCAACGGGTCTGTCACATTCAGATCCGCATGTATTTTGCAAATTTCTATGTCTACAATGCTTTGCATGGAGCTACTCTAGCTAAATGCTCCCACTTTCAATATGTATCCGGATTGTGACTTAGATTCATCCAGATCGGTGTAAAAGCTTGCATCGATGTAACTCTTTACGACGAACTCTTTATCACCTCCATAACCGAGAAATATTTCCTTAGTTCTCTAAGGATAATTTTTACCGCCATCGAGTGATCTACTTCTAGATCACTATTGTACTTCCTTGGCAAACTCAGGCCAGGGTATACACAGCATGGCATACTTTATAGTACCTATGACTGAGGCATAGGGAATGACTTTTCATTCTCTTTCTATTTTCTGCCATGGTCGTGTTTTGAGTCTCTACTCAACTTCACACCTTGCAACACAGGAAATAACTCCTTCTTTGACTGTTCCATTTTGAACTACTTCAAAATCAGGTCAAGGTATGTACTCATTAAAAAAAGTTATCAAGCATCTTGATCTATCTCTATAGATCTTGATGCTCAATATGCAAGCAGCTTCACCGAGGTCTTTTTTTTTGAAAAACTCCTTTCAAACACTCCTTTATGCTTTCCAGAAAATTCTACATCATTTCTGATCAACAATATGTCATTCACATATACTTTTCAGAAAGGCTATAGTGCTCCCACTCACTTTCTTGTAAATATAGGCTTCACCGCAAGTCTGTATAAAACTATATGCTTTGATCAACTTATCAAAGCGTATATTCCAAATCTGAGATGCTTGCACTGGTCCATAGATGGATCGCTGGAGCTTGCACATTTTGTTACCTTTAGGATTGACAAAACCTTCTGGTTGCATCATATACAACTCTTCTTTAATAAATCCATTAAGGAATGTAGTTTTGACATCCATTTGCCAGATTTCATAAAATGTGGCAATTTCTAACATGATTCAGACGGACTTTAAGCATCGCTACAAGTGAGAAAATCTCATCATAGTTAACACCTTGAACTTGTCGAAAACCTTTCGCAACAAGTCGAGCTTTGTAGATAGTAACATTCCCATCAGCGTCAGTCTTCCTCTTGAAAATCCATTTATTCTCGATGGCTTGCCGATCATCGGGCAAGTCAACTAAAGTCCACACTGTGTTCTCATACATGGATCCCATCTCAAATTTCATGGCCTCAAGCCATTTCGCGGAATCTGGGCTCATCATCGCTTCCTCATAGTTCGTAGGTTCGTCATGGTCGAGTAACATGACCTCCAGAACTGGATTACCGTACCACTCTGGTGCGGTTCTTACTCTGGTTGACCTACGAGGTTTGGTAGTAACTTGATCTGAAGTTACATGATCATCATCATTAGCTTCCTCTCTAATTGGTGTAGGAGTCACAGGAACAGATTTCTGTAATGAACTACTTTCCAATAAGGGAGCAGATACAGTTACCTCATCAAGTTCTACTTTCCTCCCACTCACTTCTTTCGAGAGAAACTCCTTCTCTAGAAAGGATCCATTCTTAGCAACGAATATCTTGCCTTCGAATTTGTGATAGAAGGTGTACCCAACAGTTACTTTTGGGTATCCTATGAAGACGCACTTCTCCGATTTTGGGTTTGAGCTTATCAGGATGAAAAAATTTCACATAAGCATCGCAACCCCAAACTTTAAGAAACGACAGCTTAGGTTTCTAGCTAAACCACAGTTCATATGGTGTCGTCTCAACGGATTTAGATGGTGCCCTTTTTAACATGAATGCAGCTTTCTCTAATGCATAACCCCAAAACGATAATGGTAAATCGGCAAGAGACATCATAGATCGCACCATATCTAATAAAGTACGGTTATGACGTTCGGACACACCATTACACTATGGTGTTCCAGGTGGCGTGAGTTGCGAAACTATTCCACATTGTTTCAAATGAAGACCAAACTCGTAACTCAAATATTCATCTCCGCGATCAGATCGTAGAAACTTTTTCTTGTTACGATGATTTTCCACTTCACTCTAAAATTCTTTGAACCTTTCAAATGTTTCAGACTTATGTTTCATCAAGTAGATAAATCATTTGTGAAGGTCAGAAAATAACGATACCCGCCGCGAGCCTCAACACTCATCGGACTGCATACATCAGTATGTATTATTTCCAACAAGTCGCTTGTTTCGCCCATTGTTCAAGAACGGAGTCTTAGTCATCTTGCCCATGAGGCATGGTTCGCAAGCATCAAGTGATTCATAATCAAGTGATTCCAAAAGCCCGTCAGCATGGAGTTTCTTCATGCGCTTTACACTAATATGACCTAAACGGCAGTGCCACAAATAAGTTGCAATATCATTATTAACTTTGAATTTTTTGGCTTCAATATTATGAATATGTGTATCACTACGATCGAGATTCAGTAAACCATTTATATTGAGTGTATGACCATAGAAGGTTTTATTCATTTAAATAGAACAACAATTATTCTTTGACTTAAATGAATAACCGTATTTCAATAAACATGATCCAATCATATTCATGCTCAATGCAAACACCAAATAACATCTATTTTAGGTTCAACACTAATCCCGAAGGTAAAGGGAGTGTGCGATGGTGATCTTATCAACCTTGGAATCACTTCCAACCCACATCATCACCTTGCCCTTAACTAGTCTTTGTTTATTATGCAACTCCCGTTTCGAGTTACTACTCTTAGCAACTGAACCAGTATCAAATACCGAGGGGTTGCTATAAACACTAGCAAAGTACACATCAATAACATGTATATCAAATATACCTTTGTTCACTTTGCAATCCTTCTTATCCGCCAAGTATCTAGGGCAGTTCCACTTCCAGTGACCATTTTCTTTGCAGTAGAAGCACTCAGTTTCAGGTTTGAGTCTAGCTTTGAGCTTTTTCATGTGAGTGACAACTTGTTTGTCATTCTTCTTGAAGTTACCTTTCTATCCCTTTGCCCTTTTCTTGAAACTAGTGGTCTTGTTAACCATCAACACTTGATGTTTTTCTTGATTTCTACCTTCGCCGATTTTAGCATCGCGAAGAGCTTGGGAATTGTTTTCGTTATCCCTTGCATATTATAGTTCATCACGAAGTTCTAGTAACTTGGTGATAGTGACTAGAAAACTTTGTCAATTACTATCTTCTTTGGAAGATTAACTCCCACTTAATTCAAGCAATTGTAGTGCCCAGACAATCTGAGCACATGCTCACTGGTTGAGCTATTCTCCTCCATATTGTAGGCAAAGTAATGTCAGAGGTCTCATACCTCTTGACATGGGCATGAGTATGAAATACCAATTTCAACTCTTGGAACATCTCATATGCTCTGTGGCGTTCAAAACATGTTTGAAGTCCCGGTTCTAAGCCGTAAAGCATGGTGCACTAAACTATCAAGTAGTCATCATACCGAGCTTTGCCGAACGTTCATAACGTCTGCATCTGCTCCTGCAATAGGTCTGTCACCTAGCGGTGCATCAAGGACATAATTCTTCTGTATAGTAATGAGGATAATCCTCAGATCACGGACCTAGTCTGTATCATTGCTATTATCATCTTTCAACATAGTTTTTCTCTAGGAACATATCAAAAAAATTAACTGGGAGCTATATCGCGAGCTATTGATCTACAACATAGATATGCTAATACTACCAGGACTAAGTTCATGATAAATTAAAGTTCAATTAATCATATTACTTAAGAACTTCCACTTTAGATAGACATCCCTCTAATCATCTAAGTGATCACGTGATCCAAATCAACAAAACCATGTTCGATCATCACATGAGATGGACTAGTTTTCAATGGTGAACATCACTATGTTGATCATATCTACTATATGATTCACGCTCGACCTTTCGGTCTTAGTGTTCCGAGGCCATGTCTGCATATGCTAGGCTCGTCAAGTTTAACCC
This sequence comes from Aegilops bicornis, assembly GCA_021605145.1. Taxonomy (NCBI): domain Eukaryota; kingdom Viridiplantae; phylum Streptophyta; class Magnoliopsida; order Poales; family Poaceae; genus Aegilops; species Aegilops bicornis. The sequence goes on along the minus strand of CM038673.1, from coordinate 125,932,902 downwards.
GAGTATTCTCATGGTGCAAAACTGGCTTGCACCCGCTTTTATGTGAACGTAGAGCTTATCACACCTGATCATCACGTGGTGTCTCAAAGCATGAAGAACTGCCTAATGGTGCATACTCAGGGAGAACACTTATACCTTGAAATTTTAGTAAGGGATCATATTATAAAGCTACCGCTGAACTAAGCAAACTAAGATGTATAAAAGATAAACATCACATACAATCAAAATATGTGACATGATATGGCCATGATAATCTTGCACCTTTGATCTCCATCTCCAAAGTACCGTCATGATCTCTATCGTCACCGGCATGACACCATGATCTCCATCATCTTGATCTCTATAAACGTATCGTCACATGGTCGTCTCGCCAACTTTTGCTTTTGCAACTATTGTTATCGCATAGCGATAAAGTAAAGCAATTATTTGGTGCTTGCATCTTATGCAATAAAGAGACAACCATAAGGCTTCTCGCCGATTGCCGATAACTTCAACAAAACATGATCATCTCATACAACAACTTATATCTCATCACGTCTTGACCATATCACATCACAACAAGCCCTGCAAAAAACAAGTTAGACGTCCTCTACTTTGTTGTTGCAAGTTTTACGTGGCTGCTACGGGCTGAGCAAGAACTGTTCTTACCTACGCATAAAAACCACAACGATTTTTCGTCAAGTATGTGATGTTTTAACCTTCAACAAGGACCGGGCGTAGCCACATGTTGGGGATCGTAGCAGAATTTAAAATTTTCTACGCATCACCAAGATCAATCTATGGAGTATTCTAGCAACGAGGGGAATAGGAGTGCATCTACTTACCCTTGTAGATCGCGAGCGGAAGCATTCAAGTGAACGGGTTGATGGAGTCGTACTCGTCGTGATCCAAATCACCGATGATCCTAGCGCCGAACGGACGGCACCTCCGCGTTCAACACAAGTACGGTTGGGGAAGACGTCTCCTCCTTCTTGATCCAGCAAGGGGGAAGGAGAGGTTGATGGAGATCCAGCAGCACGACGGCATGGTGGTGGATGCAGCAGGTCTCGGCAGGCTTCGCCAAGCACCAACGAGAGGGAGAGGTGTTACGGGAGGGAGAGGAGGCGCCAGGGCTAGGGTGCGCAGCCTCCCCGCCTTTATATAGGGGCCTGGCGCCGCCCCTCTAGATCCCATCTAGAGGGGGGCGGCCAAAAGGGGTGGCTTGCCCCCTGCCAAGTGGGCGCCCCACCCCTAGGGTTTCCCAACCCTAGGCGCAGGGAGGCCCAGGGGGTGCACCAGCCCACCAGGGGCTGGTTCCCCTCCCACTTCAGCCCATGTGGCCCCCCGGGATAGGTGGCCCCACCCGGTGGACCCCGGGACCCTTCCGGTGGTCCCGGTACAATACAGGTGACCCCCGAAACCTTCCCGATGGCCGAAACTGGACTTCCTATATATAAATCTTTACCTCCGGACCATTCCGGAACTCCTCGCGACGTCCGGGATATCATCCGGGACTCCGAACAACTTTCGGGTTACTGCATACTAATATCTCTACAACCCTAGCGTCACCGAACCTTAAGTGTGTAGACCCAACGGGTTCGGGAGACACGCAGACATGACCGAGACGACTCTCCGGTCAATAACCAACAGCCGGGTCTGGATACCCATGTTGACTCCCACATGCTCCTCGATAATCTCATCGGATGAACCACGATGTCGAGGATTCAATTAACCACGTATACAATTCCCTTTGTCAATCGGTACGTTACTTGCCCTAGACTCGATCGTCGGTATCCCAATACCTTGTTCAATCTCGTTACGGGCAAGTCACTTTACTCGTACCGTAATGCATGATCCCGTGACCAACCCCTTGGTCACATTGAGCTCATTATGATGATGCATTATCGAGTGGGCCCAGAGATACCTCTCTGTCATACGGAGTGACAAATCCCAGTCTTGATTCGTGCCAACCCAACAGACACTTTCGGAGATACCCGTAGTGCACCTTTATAGCCACCCAGTTAGATTGTGATGTTTGGCACACCCAAAGCACTCCTACAGTGTCCGGGAGTTGCACAATCTCATGGTCTAAGGAAATGATACTTGACATCGGAAAAGCTCTAGCAAACGAACTACACGATCTTTTGTGCTATGCTTAAGATTGGGTCTTGTCCATCACATCATTCTCCTAATGATGTGATCTCGTTATCAATGACATCCAATGTCCATACTCAGGAAACCATGACTATCTGTTGATCAACGAGCTAGTCAACTAGAGGCTCACTAGGGACGTGTTGTGGTCTATGTATTCACACATGTATTACGATTTCCGGATAACACAATTATAGCATGAATAATAGACAATTATCATGAACAAGGAAATATAATAATCATTTTATGATTGCCTCTAGGGCATATTTCCAACAGTCTCCCACTTGCACTAGAGTCAATCATCTAGTTACATTATGATGAATCGAACACCCATAGAGTTCTGGTGTTGATCATGTTTTTCTCTAGGGAGAGGTTTAGTCAACGGATCTGCTACATTCAGGTCCGTATGTACTTTACAAATATCTATGTCTCCATTTTGAACACTTTCACGAATGGAGTTGAAGCGACGCTTGATATGCCTGGTCTTCCTGTGAAACCTGGGCTCCTTGGCAAGGGCAATAGCTCCAGTGTTGTCACAGAAGAGAGTCATCGACCCCGACGCATTGGGTATGACTCCTAGGTCGGTGATGAACTCCTTCACCCAGATTGCTTCTTGTGCTGCCTCCGAGGCCGCCATGTATTCCGCTTCACAAGTAGATCCCGCCACGACGCTTTTCTTGCAACTGCACCAGCTTACTGCCCCACCATTCAAAATATACACGTATCCGGTTTGTGACTTAGAGTCATCCAGATCTGTGTCGAAGCTAGCATCGACGTAACCCTTTACGACGAGCTCTTCGTCACCTCCATAAACGAGAAACATATCCTTAGTCCTCTTTAGGTACTTCAGGATATTCTTGACCGCTGTCCAGTGTTCCATGCCGGGATTACTTTGGTACCTTCCTACCAAACTTACGGCAAGGTTTACATCAGGTCTGGTACACAGCATGGCATACATAATAGACCCTATGGCCGAGGCATAGGGGACGGCATTCATCTTTTCTCTATCTTCTGTCGTGGTCGGGCATTGAGCCGTGCTCAATTGCACACCTTGCAATACAGGCAAGAACCCCTTCTTGGACTGATCCATATTGAACTTCTTCAATATCTTGTCAAGGTATGTACTTTGTGAAAGACCAATGAGGCGTCTCGATCTATCTCTATAGATCTTGATGCCTAATATATAAGCAGCTTCTCCAAGGTCCTTCATTGAAAAACACTTGTTCAAGTAGGCCTTTATGTTTTCCAAGAATTCTATATCATTTCCCATCAACAGTATGTCATCCACATATAATATGAGAAATGCTACAGAGCTCCCATTCACTTTCTTGTGAACACAGGCTTCTCCATAAGTCTGTGTAAACCCAAACGCTTTGATCATCTCATCAAATCGAATGTTCCAACTCCGAGATGCTTGCACCAGCCCGTAGATTGAGCGTTGGAGCTTGCACACCTTGTTAGCATTCTTAGGATCGACAAAACCTTTCGGCTGCATACAATTCTTCCTTAAGAAAACCATTAAGGAATGCCGTTTTGATGTCCATTTGCCATATCTCATAATCATAGAATGCGGCAATTGCTAACATGATTCGGACGGACTTCAGCTTCGCTACGGGTGAGAAAGTCTCATCGTAGTCAACCCCTTGAACTTGTCGATAACCCTTAGCGACAAGTCGAGCCTTATAGATGGTCACATTACCATCCGCATCTGTCTTCTTCTTAAAGATCCATTTATTTTCTATGGCTCGCCGATCATCGGGCAAGTCAGTCAAAGTCCATACTTTGTTTTCATACATGGATTCTATCTCGGATTTCATGGCTTCTAGCCATTTGTCGGAATCTGGGCCTGCCATTGCTTCTTCATAGTTCGAAGGTTCACCGTTGTCTAACAACATGATTTCCAGGACAGGGTTGCCGTACCACTCTGGTGCGGAACGTGTCCTTGTGGACCTATGAAGTTCAGTAAGAGCTTGATCCGAAGTATCTTGATCATCATCATTGACTTCCTCTCTAGTCGGTGCAGGCACCACAGGAACATTTTCCTGAGCTGCGCTACTCTCCGCTTCAAGAGGCAGTACTTCATCAAGCTCTACTTTCCTCCCACTTACTTCTTTCGAGAGAAACTCTTTCTCTAGAAAGGATCCATTCTTGGCAATAAAGATCTTGCCTTCGGATCTGAGGTAGAAGGTATACCCAATGGTTTCCTTAGGGTATCCTATGAAGACGCATTTTTCCGACTTGGGTTCGAGCTTTTCAAGTTGAAGTTTCTTGACATAAGCATCGCATCCCCAAACTTTTAGAAACGACAGCTTAGGTTTCTTCCCAAACCATAATTCATACGGTGTCGTCTCAACGGATTTCGACGGAGCCCTATTTAAAGTGAATGCGGCAGTCTCTAAAGCATAGCCCCAAAATGAGAGCGGTAGATCGGTAAGAGACATCATAGATCGCACCATATCCAATAGAGTGCGATTACGACATTCGGACACACCATTTCTCTGAGGTGTTCCAGGCGGTTGAGTTGTGAAACGATTCCACATTTCCTTAAGTGTGTACCAAATTCATGACTTAAATATTCTCCCCCACGATCTGATTGTAAGAATTTTATCTTTCGGTCACGTTGATTCTCAACCTCACTCTAAAATTCCTTGAACTTTTCAAAGGTCTCAGACTTTTGCTTCATTAAGTAGACATACCCATATCTACTCAAGTCATCAGTGATTGTGAGAACATAACGATTGCCACCGCGAGCATCAACACTCATTGGACCGCACACATCAGTATGTATGATTTCCAACAAGTTGGTTGCTCGCTCCATTGTTCCGGAGAACGGAGTCTTGGTCATTTTACCCATGAGGCATGGTTCGCATGTGTCAAATGATTCGTAATCAAGAGACTCCAAAAGTCCATTTGCATGGAGCTTCTTCATGCGTTTGACATCTATGTGACCAAGGCGGCAGTGCCACAAGTATGTGGGACTATCATTATCAACTTTACATCTTTAGGTATTCACACTATGAACATGTATAACATTACGCTCGAGATTCATTAAGAATAAACCATTCACCAGCGGGGCATGACCATAAAACATATCTCTCATATAAATAGAACAACCATTATTCTCGGATTTAAATGAGTAGCCATCTCGAATTAAACGAGATCCTGATACAATGTGCATGCTCAAAGCTGGTACTAAATAACAATTATTGAGGTTTAAAACTAATCCCGTAGGTAAATGTAGAGGTAGTGTGCCGACGGCGATCACATCGACCTTGGAACCATTCCCGACGCGCTTCTTCACCTTCGCCAGTCTCCGCTTATTCTGCAGCTCCTGCTTTGAGTTACAAATATGAGCAACCGCACCGGTATCAAATACCCAGGAGCTACTACGAGTGCTGGTAAGGTACACATCAATAACATGTATATCACATATACCTTTGGTGTTGCCGGCCTTCTTGTCCGCTAAGTATTTGGGGCAGTTTTGCTTGCAGTGTCCCTTTCCCTTGCAATAAAAGCACTCAGTCTCAGGTTTGGGTCCATTCTTTGGCTTCTTCCCGGCAACTGGCTTACCGAGCGCGACAACCTCCTTGCCGTCCTTCTTGAAGTTCTTCTTACCCTTGCCTTTCTTGAACTTAGTGGTTTTATTCACCATCAACACTTGATGTTCCTTTTTGATCTCCACCTCCGCTGATTTCAGCATTGAATATACCTCAGGAATGGTCTTTTCCATCCCCTGCATATTGAAGTTCATCACAAAGCTCTTATAGCTCAGTGGAAGCGACTGAAGGATTCTGTCAATGACCGCGTCGTCCAGGAGATTAACTCCCAGCTGAGTCAAGCGGTTGTGCAACCCAGACATTTTGAGTATGTGTTCACTGGCAGAGCTATTTTCCTCTCTTACAACTGAAGAACTTGTCGGAGACTTCATATCTCTCGACTCGGGCATGAGCTTGGAAAACCATTTTCAGCTCCTCGAACATCTCATATGCTCCGTGTTGCTCAAAACGCTTTTGGAGGCCCGGTTCTAAGCTGTAAAGCATGCCGCACTGAACGAGGGAGTAATCATCAAGACGCCGCTGCCAAGCGTTCATAACGCCTTGGTTCTTCGATGGGTGCATCACCTAGTGGTGCTTCTAGGTCATAATCTTTCTTGGCAGCTATGAGGATGATCCTCAGGTTCCGGACCCAGTCCGTATAGTTGCTGCCATCATCTTTCAGCTTGGTTTTCTCTAGGAACGCGTTGAAGTTGAGGGCAACATTAGCGTGGGCCATTTGATCTACAAGACATATTGTAAAGATTTTAGACTAAGTTCATGATAATTAAGTTCATCTAATCAAATTATTCAATGAACTCACACTCAGATAGACATCCCTCTAGTCATCTAAGTGAAACATGATCCGAGTCAACTAGGCCGTGTCCGATCATCACGTGAGACGGACTAGTCAACATCGGTGAACATCATCATGTTGATCGTATCTTCTATACGACACATTCTCGACCTTTCGGTCTTCCGTGTTCTGAGGACATGTCTGTGCATGCTAGGCTCGTCAAGTCAACCTAAGTGTATTGCGTGTGTAAATCTGGCTTACACCCGTTGTATTCGAATGTTAGAATCTATCACACCCGATCACCACGTGGTGCTTCGAAACAACGAACCTTCGCAACAGTGCACATTTAGGGGGAACACGTTCTTGAAATTATCGTGAGGGATCATCTTATTTAAGCTACCGTCATTCTAAGCAAATAAGATGTAAAACATGATAAACATCACATGCAATGAAATAGTGACATGATATGGCCAATATCATTTTGCTCCTTTTGATCTCCATCTTCGGGGCGCCATGATCATAAATGCGTCACGGCATGACACCATGATCTCCATCATTGTGTCTTCATGAAGTTGTCTCGTCATCTATTACTTCTACTACTATGGCTAACGGTTTAGCAATAAAGTAAAGTAATTACATGACGTTACATGTTGACACGCAGGTCATAAATAAATTAAGACAACTGCTATGGCTCCTGCCGGTTCTCATCCTCATCGACATGCAAGTCGTGATTCCTATTACAAGAACATGATCAATCTCATACATCACATATATCATTCATCACATCCTTTTGGCCATATCACATCACACGGCACATGCTGCAAAAACAAGTTAGACGTCCTCTAATTGTTGTTGCAAATTTTTACGTGGCTGCTATTGGTTTCTAAACAAGAACGTTTCTTACCTACGCCAAAACCACAACGTGATATGCCAATTTCTATTTACCCTTCATAAGGACCCTTTTCATCGAATCCGATCCGACTAAAGTGGGAGAGACAGACACCCGCTAGCTACCTTATGCAACTAGTGCATGTCAGTCGATGGAACCTGTCTCACGTAAGCGTACGTGTAAGGTCGGTCCGGGCCGCTTCATCCCACAATACCGCCGAATCAAGATAAGACTAGTAACGACAAGATAATTGACAATATCGACGCCCACAACTGCTTTGTGTTCTACTCGTGCATAGAAACTACGCATAGACCTAGCTCATGATGCCACTGTTGGGGATCGTAGCAGAATTTAAAATTTTCTACGCATCACCAAGATCAATCTATGGAGTATTCTAGCAACGAGAGGAATAGGAGTGCATCTACATACCCTTGTAGATCGCGAGCGGAAGCGTTCAAGTGAACGGGTTGATGGAGTCGTACTCGTCGTGATCCAAATCATCGATGATCCTAGCGCTGAACGGACGGCACCTCCGCGTTCAACACACGTACGGTTGGGGAAGACGTCTCCTCCTTCTTGATCCAGCAAGGGGGAAGGAGAGGTTGATGGAGATCCAGCAGCACGACGGCGTGGTGGTGGATGCAGCAGGGTCTCGGCAAGGCTTCGCCAAGCACCAACGAGAGGGAGAGGTGTTACGGGAGGGAGATGCAGGCGCCAGGGGCTAGGGTGCGCAGCCCTCCCTCCCCCCCCTCTTTATATAGGGGCCCTGGGGGGCGCCGGCCCCTCTAGATCCCATCTAGAGGGGGGGCGGCGGCCAAGGGGGTGGCTTGCCCCCCAAGCCAAGTGGGGCGCCCCCATCCCTAGGGTTTCCCAACCCTAGGCGCAAGGGAGGCCCAAGGGGGGCGCACCAGCCCAGCAGGGGCTGGTTCCCCTCCCACTTCAGCCCATGGGGCCCACCAGGATAGGTGGCCCCACCCGGTGGACCCCCCGGACCCTTCCAGTGGTCCCGGTACAATACCGGTGACCCCCGACACCTACCCGATGGCCTATACAGGACATCCTATATATATATATATATATATATATATATATATATATATATATATATATATATATATATATATATATATATATATATATATATCTTTACCTCCGAACCATTCCGGAACTCCTCGTGACATCCGGGATCTCATCCGGGACTCCGAACAACTTTCGGTTACTGCATACTAATATCTCTACAACCCTAGCGCCACCGAACCTTATGTGTAGACCCTACGGGTTCGGGAGACACGCAGACATGATCGAGACGACTCTCCGGTCAATAACCAACAGCGGGGTCTGGATACCCATGTTGGCTCCCACATGCTCCTCGATGATCTCATCGGATGAACCACGATGTCGAGGATTCAATTAACCACGTATACAATTCCCTTTGTCAATCGGTACGTTACTTGCCCGAGACTCGATCGTCGGTATCCCAATACCTTGTTCAATCTCGTTACCGGCAAGTCACTTTACTCGCATCAGAATGTCGTGATCCCGTGACCAACCCCTTGGTCACATTGAGCTCATTATGATGATGCATTACCGAGTGGGCCCAGAGATACCTCTCCGTCATACGGAGTGACAAATCCAGTCTCGATTCGTACAACCCAATGTACACTTTCGGAGATACCCGTAGTGCACCTTTATAGCCACCCGATTACGTTGTGACGCTTTGGCACACCCAAAGCACTCCTACGGTGTCCGGAGTTGCACAATCTCATGGTCTAAGGAAATGATACTTGACATTGGAAAAGCTCTAGCAAACGAACTACACGATCTTTTGTGCTATGCTTAAGATTGGGTCTTGTCCATCACATCATTCTCCTAATGATGTGATCCCGTTATCACTGACATCCAATGTCCATAGTCAGGAAACCATGACTATCTGTTGATCAACGAGCTAGTCAACTAGAGGCTCACTAGGGACGTGTTGTGGTCTATGTATTCACACATGTATTACGGTTTCCGGATAACAGAATTATAGCATGAATAATAGACAATTATCATGAACAAGGTAATATAATAATCATTTTATTATTGCCTCTAGGGCATATTTCCAACAACACACTCGATTCAACTAAAGTTGGACAAACTGACACCCGCCAGCCACCTGTGTGTGAAGCACGTCAGTAGAACCAGTCTCGCATAAGCGTACGCGTAATGTCGGTCCGGGCCGCTTCATCCAACAATACCGCCGAATCAAAGTATGACATGCTGGTAAGCAGTATGACTATTATCGCCCACAACTCATTTGTGTTCTACACGTGCATATAACATCTACGCATAGACCTGGCTCGGATGCCACTGTTGGGGAGCAGCGATAAATTAAAATTTCCTATGCACACGCAAGATCATGGTGATGCATAGCAACGAGAGGGAGAGTGTAGTACACGCACCCTCAGAGACCGTAGCGGAAGCGTTATGACAACGCGGTTGATGTAGTCGTACGTCTTCATGATCCGACCGATCCTAGTACCCAAAGTACGGCACCTCCGCGATCTGCACACGTTCAGCTCGGTGACGTCCCTCGAACTCTTGATCCAATTGAGGCCGAGGGAGAGTTCTGTCAGCACAACGACGTGGTGACGGTGATGATGAAGTTACCGGCGCAGGGCTTCGCCTAAGCACTATGACGATATAACCGAGGTGTAAAACTGTGGAGGGGGGCACCGCACATGGCTAAGAGATTGTCTGTTGTGCCTTTGGGGTGCCCCCTGTCCACGTATATAAAGGAGGGAGGAGGAGGAGGCCGGCCCTAGAGGGGGGGCGCCAAGTGTGAGGAGTCCTACTAGGACTCCCAAGTCCTAGTAGGATTCCCTTTTCCTTTCTGGAGTAGGAGAGAAGAAAGAGGGAAAGAGAGAGGGAGTAGGAAAGGGCAAGGGGGGGAGGGGCGCCGCCCCCTTCCCCTAGTCCAATTCGGACCCATGGGGGTGCGCGCGCCTCCTTACCTTTGGCCTGTCTCCTCTATTCCCGTATGGCCCAATAAGGCCCAATACTTCTCCCTGCGAATTCCCGTAACTCTCCGATACTCCGAAAAATACATGAATCACTCGAAACCTTTTCGATGTCCGAATATAGCCTTCCCATATATCGATCTTTACGTCTCGACCATTTCGAGACTCCTCGTCAGGTCCATGATCTCATCCGGGACCCCAAACAACCTTCGGTACATCAAATCACATAACTTATAATACAAATCGTCATCGAACGTTAAGCATGCGGACCCTACGGGTTCGAGAACTATGTAGACATGACCGACACACATCTCCGGTCAATACCCAAAAGCGGAACCTGGATGCTCATATTGGCTCCTACATATTCTACGAAGATCTTTATCGGTCAAACTGCATAACAACATACATTGTTCCCTTTGTCATCGGTATGCTACTTGCCCGAGATTCGATCATCGGTATCTCAATACCTAGTTCAATCTCGTTACCGGCAAGTCTCTTTACTCGTTTCATAATGCATCATCCTGCAACTAACTCATCAGTCACATTGCTTGCAAGGCTTATAGTGATGTGCATTACCGAGAGGGCCCAGAGATACCTCTCCGACAATCGGAGTGACAAAACCTAATTTCGATCTATGCCAACTCAACAAACACCATCGGAGACACCTGTAGAATACCTTTATAATCACCCAGTTACGTTGTGATGTTTGGTAGCACACTAAGTGTTCCTCCGGTATTCGGGAGTTGCATAATCTCATAGTCATAGGAACATGTATAAGTCATGAAGAAAGCAATAACAATAAACTAAACGATCATAGTGCTAAGCTAACGGATGGGTCTTGTCCATCACATCATTCTCCTAATGATGTGATCCCGTTCATCAAATGACAATACATGTCTATGGTTAGGAAACTTAACCATCTTTGGTTAAGGAGCTAGTCAAGTAGAGGCATACTAGGGACACTTTGTTTTGTTTATGTATTCACACATGTATCAAGTTTCTGGTTAATACATTTCTAGCATGAATAATAAACATTTATCATGATATAAGGAAATATAAAATAACAACTTTATTATTGCCTCTAGGGCATATTTCCTTCATCTCCCTCATATAAAATTGCAAGAATGATTACCGGTACTTGCTATCGATTGCCTAGGGACAAATAACTTTCTTGTTGACACAAACCCATTTACTAAACACCTAACTTTTATTATTTTGCAAAGTACTTCTAGTTTTATTCTCGCAAAGTAGTTCTGGCATCACTCCTACAAACTAGTTTCATACTTGTTTTCGGTAAAGCAAACGTCAAGTGTGCATAGAGTTGCATCGGTGGTCGATAGAACTTGAGGGAATATTTGTTCTACCTTTAGCTCCTCGTTGGGTTCGACACTCTTATTTATCGAAAAAGGCTACAAACGATCCCCTATGCTTGTGGGTTATCAGCAAGCAGCCGCAACTATGAGAAAAGTATTAAGAATAAATTCTAACCATAGCATTAAACTTTTGGATCCAATCGGTCCCTTACGGAATAGTGCATAAACTAGGGTTTAAGCTTACATCACTCGCAACCCATCATCTAATAACTACTCCACAATGCATTCCCTTAGGCCCAAATATGGTGAAGTGTCATGTAGTCGACGTTCACATGACACCACTAAGGGAATCACAACATACATACTATCAAAATATCAAACACATATCAAGTTCACATGATTACTTGCAACATGATTTCTCCCGTGACCTCAAGAACAAAAGTAACTACTACTCACAAATGATAATCATGCTCAAGATCAGAGGGGTATTAAATAGCATACTGGATCTGAACATATAATATTTCAGCAAATAAACCATATAGTAATCAACTACAAGATGTAATCAACACTACTAGTCACCCACAAGCATCGATCTATAGTTCCGGTACAAAGATTGAACACAAGAGATGAACTAGAGTTTGAGATGAGATGGTGCTATTGAAGATGTTGATGGAGATTGTCCTCCCCAAGATGGGAGAGTTGTTGGTGATGATGATGACGATGATTTCCCCCTCCTGGAGGGAAGTTCCCCCGGCGGAATCGCTGCGCTGGAGGGCAAAAGTGCTCCTGCCCAAGTTCCGCCTTGAGACAGCGGCGCTCCGTCCCGAAAGTCCTCTCCTTATTTTTTTCTAGGTCAATATGACTTATATACCAGAAGATGGGCACCAGAGGTGGGCCGGGGAGAGCACAACCCACCAGGGCGCGCCTGGGCTCCCTGGCGTGCCCAGGTGGGTTGTGCCCACCTGGTGGGCCCCCTCTGGTACTTATTGGCTCCAATATTCCTCATATATTTCATAAAAATTCTCCGTATAGTTTCATCCTGTTTGGAGTTGTGCAGAATAGGTAGCCTGACGTAGCTTTTCCAGGTCCAGATTTCCAGCTGCCGGAATTCTCCCTCTTTGTGTGTTATGAGAGAAGCATTAGAATTACTCCAAAAAGCATTATTATGCATAAAAACATCATAAATAACAGTTGGAAAATGTGACGCAAAATGGACGTATCAACTCCCCAAGCTTAGACCTCGCTTGTCCTCAAGCGAAAACCGAAATCGAAAAACATGTCCACATGCTTAGAAAGAGAGATGTGTTGGTAAAAACAAAATACGGACATAGAAGCATCATGTAGATTATTATAACAGCAACAAAATTGATTGCATGCATTGGCAATGGAAAAACTGCCCCAAAGGTTTGATGAGAATGTATCAACGGCACACCAAAGAGGCCATCATCATACTAGAAACGGTGACATCACATGACTTATGGATTTGGCGTGCTTTCTTTGGAATGCCGGGATCTCACAACGACATCAAACGTGCTTCAAAGATCTCCGGTGTTCAGAAGGCTTTGCAATGGGGAATCAACGCCATGCAACTACACTGTCAACGACCATGAGTACACACATGGGTTACTATCTTGCCGACGACATCTATCCTCAGTGGGCGGCGTTTGTGAAGACCATATCCGAACCACAAGGCAACAAACAAAACCACCTTGCAACAATACATGAAGCAGCTAGGAAGGATGTGAAGAGGCCATTCGGAGTGCTTCAAACTCGTTGAGGAATTGCTCATGGAGTTGCATTGATGCGGGAATCAGAAACTTTGTGGCAGCTCATGACATGTTGTGTTACTTTGTACAATATAATTGTCGAGGATGTGGATGATGGTGTAGCCCAAACCAAAATTTTGAAGCACCTGGAGAGCAAGTTCAAATCCCGAAAGATTAAGATGCGGCTCAGGTTATGAACTTTCTGCAGATACATCAGAATCTTCGAGATCATGAGGTGCACGCGCCGCTACTCAATGATCCTGTGGAGCATATGTGGACCCAATATAGAAACCAAAAGCTAATGTTTTGAGTTATGCACTTAAATAAATTTTATATAAGACATATGTATTCTCGGTACAAACAGTTGTTATTTACGTGCGACATTGACATGTATGATGGACGCGCATAGATTTGAGAGTCTGAATTTAGGCCGATCATAGTGGGGAGTAACTTAGACTAGTAACATGCATATGTTACTAGTCTATATTACTACGTCTATAGTGCATAGTATCATAGATTAGTATCATAGGTGGTCTCATTTATTGTCATGCATGACACATAGTAGCATCACATTTATTATGTTACGGTATCTACCTATGTTACTATAACCATCTCTCTCTTCTTTAATTCTCTGCCACGTACGCATGTTTGCGAGTCCCAAGTGCATGATACTACTTATGTTACTTCCACTATGGCCAGCCTTAATATATGTGGATGGCGGATACAAGATATGAGGGGACTGATAGAGTGCCGGATTTGCCAATTCCGGTTGTACATACTCTAACAACACTCGTACTGTTGTTTGGCAGAAGTCTTTTCTTTGAGAAATTATACTAATATGATATCAGAACTATATAATCCCCATGATAAAGCAATTAATTTCTTTTTCCCACAAAAAAAAATCACACCGTTAACTTTTTTCTTCAAAAGATCCTCGTTAGCCAAATCCACCTAATCCAGTATTCGAATCGGCGCTCGTCTGAATCAAAATTAAATACTACTCTCTCCATTTCCTAAATATAAAGCTTTTAGATATTTTAATATGAACTACATGTGGGCACATTTAAAGTGTAAATCCATTTATTTTTACTTTATACCCCTATATAGTCCATATTAGTATCTCTATATAGAATGACTTATATTTAGAAACATGGGGAGTACAATGTAAAATACGATAGTAGACGTTATCCGTTCGAATCCGATCCTATTTCACCGATACCTAGATCGCACCGTTAGTTCTTCAATTTTTTTTAAATACTCGTTAACACGAGCGCCGGAGTCCGGGGAAGCGGGCTCACCGCTCAGAGCAAGTACAATAGAGCTAACTTAGCAGGCTATAAGATATAAATTAGTATATTTTTGCTTAGTTAGAGGAAAGAGAAAAGGAGAGAGAAGGTAAGCGGGCTCTTCGTGAAGAGCCAGCTCTAGCACGTGCTCCTAGACACTTTATAAGAGTGAAATGTGGGTCATATAATAAATAGTTAGTACACTCTTCTAATCAACTATTATACATGTTAACTATAAGATAGGCTATAGATGACATGGCAATGGCTTATAGCTAGCAGCTGGCTTTACTATTAACCATGCTCTCAAGCCGTCAGTCCACCTGTGCGTACGTGTAACGAAGAGTCGAAGATTCCGAGTACAAAAAATGGCTCGAAGATTTCCGTATGTATAAATGTCTCCAAATCACGAGCAGATCTTCCGGTCGAAGTTTTTATGCTTAATTAAGTCGTGGGGTAATACTCCCTCCGGTCCTTTTTTGTCTGCGTTCTGGAAAAATCCGTTTTTCCCGCAATGCTCTGCGTATTAGTTTTTTCTGGCTTCTGTTTCCAGTTATGCCCCTGCTTTCCAGTCGATCGCATGCATGCGTGCTGCAGTTACTCGCATCTCTCTCTCCAACGTCCTTCGCGTCTTCCCGAGGCATCCGCCTACCTCTTCCACTCATTCCCATCCATCCCAGCAGACTACTCCACATCCCCTCGTCTCCTCTTCTCTCCTCTTTCACTTCTCCCTCCGCACCAGCCTACTCCACGTCCCCTCCATGGATGAAATCCACCCATCATGGCTGTGGGAGGACAGCCAACCTGTAGAGGATAGTGAGCCCATGGATGACAGCTTGCTTGTGGAGGATAGCTTGCTTGCGGAGGACAGTGAGCTCCCGTACGGCGGCGTGCTCCAGCTCGTAGAGGGCCGCGCGGTCGTGGACGGCGGCGTGTTCCCTGTTAAACTGTATTTACATATAGCTTCTGTATATGTCTTGTATATTGTATTGTACACCTTGGTGTACCCCTTATATATATGAGATAGCTACATTCTTAACGGGTGTCGTGCAGTTTCCCAAAATCCTAAGTCTTACATGGTATCAACCCTAACCGGTCCTATGACTTCCGCTGCCGCCGCCGCCGCGATCGCACCGAGCTCCGTCGCCGCCGTCACGCCGGCCCCTGTCACGGCGCCTGCATCGCCGTTCCTCACCTCGCACCCCCTGGTCTCGGTCTACACCGGCCAGTCCTCGATGGTGGGCGCCTCCTCGGATCAACCACCGCCGCTGTCACCGGCCGCGCCTCCCGTCGGCCCTGGGAGATCCTTCGTACGCCGGCCCCTGGATGGGATCGGCCACCTACGGGCCCTACGGGGCCGCTCCCCCGCCAATCGCAGGCCCCTACGGGGCTGCTCCGCCGCCTACGGGGCGGCTCCTGTCTCTGCCGGATCGCTGCCCTACCTCTACGGGGCGGCTCCTCCGTCGACGGGTCACTACGGGGCGCCGCCTGCACCTGGTTCTGCGTCTCACGCGGCGTATGGTGCCTCGCCCTACGCGGCCGCTGTGGCTGCACCTCCTGCCGTCGGCACAGCGGCGCCCTACGCGCCGTCAAACCCGCAGCCCTATGCGGGTGCACCTGGCACCATGCACGCCGGGTCGGACAGGGCCCTGCCACCGCCTTTGCCCTACGGCGGCTACTACACGTCGCCTCCTCCTGCTGATCATGCCGTGGCCAGCGTGTCGTTCTACTTCGCGCATCTAATCCCAGTGAAGCTGACGACGGACAATTATCTGTCATGGCATGCACAGGTGCTGCCACTTCTCCGCAGTCGCTATCTGGAGGGCTACGTCGACGGTTCCTTGCCGTGTCCTCCACCACATCACCCGGCATATCATGCGTGGGTGGCTCAGGATCAGGCCATCCTTTCGGCAATCTAGTCGTCACTCACCGAGGCAGTGTCCTCCTTGGTCCTCTTCACCGCCACGTCCCAGGAGGCCTGGTTTGCCCTTCACACCAGCTTCGCATCTCAGCAGCAGGCCCGTGCTCACACTCTTCGTACGGAGCTGGGGGAGACCAAGCTTCTTGACCTCAGCATTACCGACTACTTCGGCAAGATGACGCGTCTCGCCGACACTTTGGCCTCCATTGGTCAACCGCTTCGCAAAGAGGATTTCACCACCTTCGTCATGAACGGCTTGGACGACGACTATGACAACCTTGCTGAGAACATCAATGGTCGTGATACTCCACTTGAACCCCGTGAGCTCTACGCCCGCCTCCTTGCCACGGAACAGCGCATCAAGTCCCGCCGTACCAACCCGAGTTTCATCGCTGCCAACGCTGCCACTCGTGGAAAAGGGAAGCCTTTCAAGACATCTGCAGCGGGCAAATTAGCACCACTGACTTCACAGGCTCCGCGGTCCCCTGCCGCTGCCCCCTTCCCCACGACCGGGGGTGGCCGTTCGTGTGCTTGCTGCCCTTCATGTGGCGTTCAGCTCCCCTGCCAACTGTGCAACATTCCAGGTCATGTTGCTTCTCGTTGTCATCGCCGCTTCAAGCAGGACTTCCTCGGCGTCGGCAACAATGGCAAAGGCAACGAGAAACAAGCTGCCTTGGCCACTCACGAGCCTGCTCGTCAAGCAGGCCACACTCCATCATATCCCATTGATCCGACTTGGTATATGGACACGGGCGCTACGAATCATCTGACGGGCGAGATGGGCAAACTCTCAATTCAGGAGCCATACCGTGGTAATGATCAGGTTCACACCGCCAGTGGAGCAGGTATGCACATATCACATGTTGGTCAGGCCTCTCTTTTAACTCATAAACAAAAATCTCTCCATCTTCGTAATGTCCTTAGAGTTCCTTCTGCTACTCGTAGCCTATTGTATATTCCTCAGCTTACTCGTGATAACAATGTCTTCACTGAGTTTCATCCTTCTTATTTTTTTATCAAGGATCGGGCCACGAGGGACGTTCTATTTAGAGGGCGCCTGTGCGATGGATTATATGCACTTGATCTGCCTTCTGCCCCTCGAGCACTCACTGGTGTCCGTGTGTCGCCTAGTCATTGGCATGCACGGCTCGGCCATCCTGCCACTCCCATAGTTCGTAGTGTCCTTCATCGTCATAGTCTTCCCGTTGTGTCCAATAAAGATGTTGCCACAGTCTGTGATGCCTGTCAGCAAGGCAAGAGTCATCAGCTTTCGTTTTCAGATTCGAGTCGTGTCGTCAAAACTCCACTTGAGCTTATTTATTCTGATGTATGGGGCATGCCCAAACTTCTGTGAGCGGTCATAATTATTATGTCAGTTTTATTGATGCTTATAGTCGATTTACTTGGCTTTATCTTATCAAACGTAAGTATGATGTGTTTGATGTGTTCCTGCAATTTCAAGCTCACGTTGAGCGTCTTCTTAAGCATAAGATCGTTCATGTTCAGTCAGATTGGGGGGTGAATATCACAACCTCAATTCCTTTTTTAATAAACTTGGGATTTCATATCGCGTGTCTTGTCCTCATACACATCAGCAGAATGGCACGGCTGAACGTAAGCATCGTCACATTGTCGAAACCGGTCTCACTTTACTTGCTCATGCATCGGCACCTTTTCGGTTTTGGAGTGATGCATTTTCCACTGCATGTTTTCTCATAAATAGGCTTCCTACACGACTCCTTGGGATGAAAACACCACTTGAACTGTTGTTTAATGAGGTTCCAGATTATACTTTTCTCAAAGTTTTTGGTTGTGCATGCTGGCCTCATCTTCGTCCTTATAATAAGCGTAAGCTCAAGTTTCGGTCAAAGCTTTGTGTTTTTTTGGGTATAGCTCTCTTCACAAAGGGAACAAGTGTCTTCATATTCCATCCAACCGTGTCTACATATCGCGTGATGTTGTGTTTGACGAGAGTGTCTTCCCGTTCTCGTCTTTGTCCACAACTCTCACACCTCCAGTCTCCTCCTCGCAATCCACCCCTCCACTGCCTGCTTAATTTGTTGATATTGCATATTCTCCTGCGTTGTTGCCTAATCATGATGGTCGTGGAGCTCGCCTTGAGTTGCTGGAGAAACCGGAGTCATCAACTGCACCTGACGTGGGGAATGGCCTCGTGCATGCGCCATGCACGCCTGGACCAGGCTCCTCAGCGCCGGCTCTGCCCGTGCCGGCCTCTTCTGAGGCTGGGCCGGTCTCGCCTGGGCCGGCCTTGCCCGGGCTGGTCTCCCCTGCGCCGGCCTTCCCCGAGCCGGTGATCCCATCTGGGCCGGCCTCCCCCGAGCCAGTGATCCCATCTGGGCCGGCCTCCCCCGAGCCGACGAACTCGCCTAGGCCGGGCTGCAGCGCCTCGGTTGGCCTTGAGCCGACTGATTCGCCCGGGTCTGTCTCGCCTGGGTCGGCCTCGTCCTCGCCTGTTGCCACTGCGTCGTCACCGGCTGCTTCGCCGGATACTTCTTCATCGCCGGTTCTGTCGCCACTTGCTGCACCACCTGCGGCTGTTCCTCTTCGACCACATACTCGCAGTCGATCTGGTATTGTGTGTCCCAAGCAACGCAAAGATGAGACGGTGGCCTGGCTTGCGGCATGTGTTGCTCATGTCAAGGAAGATCCTTCGGCTGAACCGCGTCACTTTCAGGTTGCTCTCGGGATTCCTCATTGGCGCCAAGCTATGGAGCAAGAGTATCAGGCATTGTTGACAAATGGTACTTGGCAGCTTGTTCCCCCGGTCTCTGGCGTCAATATCATTGATTCCAAGTGGGTCTTCAAAGTTAAGAAGCATGCTGATGGTTCTATTGAACGCTATAAGGCATGGTTAGTGGCGAAAGGGTTCAAGCAAAGGTATGTCTTGACTACGAGGATACGTTCAGTCCCAGCAGGCGTTGGGCTCGCGGACGGTGGCGTGTGCTCCCACTAGCAGAGGGCGGTGCGCACGCGGACGGCGGTGTGCTTGCGGACGGCAGCGTGTTCCCAGAAGGTGGCGCGCGTGCGGACGGCGGTGTGCTCGCGCGGGCGGACGGCGACGCACTCGTGCAAGGTAGCGTGCTCCCGTTGGCGAACGGCGACGCACTCGTGCAAGGTGGCCTGCTCCCGCTGGCGGAAAGCGGCGCACTTGTGGACGGCGGCATGCACGGCGGCGTGCTCCCGCGGGCGGACGGCGGCATGCACGGCGGCGTGCTCCCGCAGGCGGACGGCGACACACTCGAGCGAGGTGATCAATAATGAAATTTGAATAACCGAATTAAACTTAACAACAAGAAATCTAATGAACACACTTTATGAACTTCATAACAAAATGAGAAATTGCCACAAATTTTAATGCACTATAACCGAATGAAACAACCAAATAGAATTGTCAACGTTGCGAAGCCCACGGCCGGTCAAGCCTAGACGAGAGCGGCTATGGTTGTGGCTGTTGCTTCTTCCGCTGGAGGTGTCCTCGTCGTGCACGCGGTCGGTGCGGCTCAGACCAGCGCCGGCACTGCCGTCTTCAGCTTCCGCGTCGTGCACCTGATCTGTGCGGCTCGGACCAGCGCCGGGACTTCCGCCTTGCACCTCCACGTCCGCGAGCTGGCTGCTATTGCCGTTGCCACCGCTTCCGCCTGCGTCCTCCATGCCGTGCCAAGCGTCATTGTCGCCGCTTCCGCGTCCGCCATTGTTTTGCTCGGCGGCTTCATTTTCTGTCGTTAGTTTGGGCGTTGAAAAGCGATCAAACAGAGCACAAAAAAACTGGAGTAAAATCAAACAAGAGCAATCAGTTCATACCGCCGTCGCTCTCCTCGAATACGTAAACGTAGTTCATGTCCTCGGCATGACCATCATATTGATCCTCCACCTCGTCCCAGTTGATGGCCGAATTGAGGTCGAAACCAGCCATTGCATTCACGTGGCAAGAGAGAGAGAGGAGCAAAGAGAGCGAGGGAAGAATTTTTTGCCGTTCTGTTCATGGCTGGGGCTGAGATTTATAGACAAAACTTTTCAGTTTTAGCCATGGCGGTAAGCTAAATTTTGAGCTTCTAATCTATGGCGGGCTGTTCAGTTGGAGGGAGTTGGAAATTTTCATCTGCTCCAATTGTTCAGCCATGGCGGTAAACGAATTGCTTTGGCTCCAACTCCACCAGTTTCAAGCCCCGCTGTGTTTCTTCCTGCTCATAGGCCATGCAATAGATGAGAGATTGGCGTCTATTCCAAGAAGATTTTGCACAGAGGGAGAGGCACATGCAGAGAGATGAGCATGCATGCAGACCGGGAGAGAGAGGAGGAGAGAGAGACGCGCATGCAGAGTGAAGGAGAGAGTGGGCGCGGGAATATATGGCTGCAGGCCAATCGTTTGCATGCAGGGAGTAACTGCCCAGCGTCTCCTCGGTAGCAATTCAGGGGCAAAGTAGTCCAAATTTTGCTGAGCTCTCCTCTCCTTGGTATCCGGGCTGGAGCTAAAACGCAAACAAAAAAGGACCGGAGGGAGTAACTGGCAAAGATTCTGTTCCTGGAAATAGAGTGCTCCTCCATCCAATTCCAAGTTCCCAATGGCCCAAGGGAAAACCCTAGATTAGCTAGCAACAAAGCCCTGCGGTGTGTGCAGGCATTCATCAGGGCGAGCCTAGCTTGCTTTCGCATCCGGTACAAAGACGAGCACGCATATTTGTGGCAATATAACCACCTTCACCAGGCATCGATCATCAGCCACCTGCTAGTAGAGTACTACTTTTCTCACGCTGCATGCGGTGGTCCTCTCCCTCTAGCCCAGAGCTCGGTTTCTTCTCTTCCTTTTGAGAGTTAATTGCAGAGAACTACCACACTTCGGCACGTCGTAACGAATCAGTACCATTAGTCATTTTTTTGCCATGCAATACCAACTCTAAGCCTAAGGGCATCTCCAGCCGCGCTCCCAACAGGACCCCCCAGGCCACTTTTTCGGCGCCAGCGAAAAAGGCCAATCAGCGCCAGACGCCGAAAATCGCTGATTCGGACCTTTTTCCGCCCGGACGGTCACAGTCGAACCAGCGCTGGGGAGCCGTTAGGGGCTCGGCTTAGGGAAAGCACGCCTGGCCCACACCGACAGGGGAAAAGTCAAGGTTTTCTTCCCTGACTAGCCTCGCACCCCAGCGCCTCGGCCACCACTAGCTATATCCCGGCGACGGCCGCCGGCCTACTCCACTAGATAGTCATTCCCCGCCGGAAAATAGCAGCGCTTCGCCGCGGCAGCCCCTCCCGCAGCAGCTGGGCGTTTCCGGCCGCGGAGGCGCGGTTTAACGGCGGGTACACGCCCACTGAGCGCAAGGTGTTCGGCGTTTTGACTGTGTCGGCGATGGACTCGGATGAGGAGGAATAGCTCGCCGCGCTGCTGAAGGAGGAAGCCGTGGCCGACGTCCAGGAAGAAGAGCATCTGATGGTGCTCGCCGCCCTCGCCTTCTTTGGCGAGCAATGAAAAGCCGCGTCGAGGTGGCTCGGCGCCGGGCGGTGAAAGCAAAGAACCGCATCGCTCTGCAAGGCTCTTGCATGCTCTACTCCGACTACTTCGCCGATGCTCCACTTCATAGCGAGAGAACATTTCAAGCGCCGTTATCGGATGAGCCGAAGCTCTTCCTCGTAATTGTGAATTCCATCCGGAGTTTGACAACTACTTCAAGTGCAAGATGGATTGCATCGGCGCTCTTGGATTCACCTCCATCCGTAAGTGCACGACAGCGATGAGGATGCTTGCATATGGAGCTCCCGGTGATTCACTCGACGACTATGGGCGCATGGCCGAGTCCACCAAAGCATAGAGTGTTTCTACAAGTTCTGCCGGGCAAGGTGGCAGTGTTTGGGCCACAATACTTGAGAACACCCAATGCGGAAGACACCGCCGGATCCTAGCCCGAATGCAGCAAGAGGATTTCTGGGATGCTTGGAAGCGTCGATCGCATGCATTGAAATGGAAGAACTGCCCATTTGGTTGGCGGGGATGTATAAAGGCGCCAAAGGCGGTTGCAGTGTGGTGCTTGAGGCGGTAGCCACACAGACCTCCGGATTTGGCACTCCTTCTTTGGTATGCCAGAACTCACAATGACATCAACGTCCGCAAAGGTGCTCTCCTGTTTTGCCAAGCTCGTTGAGGGCCATTCTCCTCCGGTGAACTTCGAGATCAATGGGCACCAATACAACCAGGGGTACTATCTAGCTGACGGCATCTATCCGAGATGGTCGACATTTGTGAAGACGATCTCAAACCACATGGCGGTGAGGCAAGAACGCCTGGTTTGCGAAGCTTCAGGAGGCTTCCAGGAAGGATGTCGAGCGGGCATTTGGTGTGCTCCAATCTCGATTCGCTGTTGTTCGGTACCCCGCTCAAACCTGGTCGAAAGATCAAATGTGGGAGATCATGACTTGTTGTGTCATCTTGCATAACATGATCATCGAGAGCGAGCAAGAAGACCCAGTGTTTGACACTGAACCATACTACAGGCAGGGTACTCTAGCCGAAGTTGATCACCAGCTACCGGCAACTTGGACTGCCTATCTCGATATCGTCGAGATTCGAGACCCATAGGTGCATCATCAACTGCAGAAAGATCTGATTGAGCACCTATGGAGGCTCAAGGGGGACGCCGCGTGATGAAATACGAGTTTTTATTTGTTGAACTATATAATTTGTATTGAACTATTTGTTGTTGTAGTATTTTGTTGAAGTATTTGATTTTTCTATAATGAAATATGTGATAAGGAATAATTGTGTTGATAATTGAACGACGAGACACGGCGAAACCACGCCGAATATGGGCCTATTCTCGCCCATATGGGCCGTTTATTCACTAAATTGGGCTGCAAGGGGCCAATTTTAGCGCGACGACTGGGCGCAAAACCGCCCCCAGCGCCGAGTGTATCGCCGGCTCGCCCCCAGGAGGCGATTTATATGCGTCTGGGGGGGCCAACGGCTGGAGATGCCCTAAGTGTTGCAAAAAGGACTGACAACCGTATAAGCACGTATCTGACCGAGTGGCCCCACCTGTCAGGCGACACATGGCATATTTTTTTTTCAGAAAGCCCCTCGCGCTATACTTAATCACGTACATGCCCTTTATGAAAATCTAAAAAGAATGCCACGCGGGCGGGATTCGAACCCGCGACCTACTGCGTCAGGCGAGCTCGACCGACCAGTATAGTGTTACATTTAATCAAAATATTAAGCTGAGGTTCCTTTTCAATTCTTCGACACAGGTGGAATGTACAGCATGGAGACTCATCTGTTTTATATTCTCGAAAGGTGGGTACGCTGACAACGTGACAATCATCTAGACCAATGAAATTACTATTCTACTCCCTCCCTTCCAAAATAAGTGTAATGGTTTTAGTTCAAAAATTCAAATTTGAACTAAAGCTAAACTAAAACTACGACACTTATTTTAGAACGGAGAGAGTAAAAGTAAACTTACTTTTTGCCCCTGTACAAATGATCCTTATTTCCTATTGCTTGAGTGGTCAAGCTACAAAGCTGTCCTATTGCATGCAGTGTGAGTGCATTTGAGCTGTTTACGATTAATGACATTTCACTTGTTACATGATGCTGGCTTCTGCAGAAAACTGGCCTCCTCCATTTATGTACACTGCCACACTTCCCATTAATAGTTTGGCCGTGCTAATTAATTCTAGCACTGGGTCTGTCCTTTAAGTTAGGTCATCATCATGAAATAAAACAAGGATGTTTTTTGGACAGTGTACTTTCAGTAGTAGATTGATCATCATGCCACTTTTAGATACAAATTTGACCTTACAC
Organism: Aegilops bicornis; assembly: GCA_021605145.1. Taxonomy (NCBI): domain Eukaryota; kingdom Viridiplantae; phylum Streptophyta; class Magnoliopsida; order Poales; family Poaceae; genus Aegilops; species Aegilops bicornis. The sequence continues at coordinate 125,908,459 of CM038673.1, read as the reverse complement.
AGCTACATTATTATATTGTGTACCTATACTAGGTTAATGATGTGGTTCTTGTGGATGACGAAGATGCACAATCTGATGAACCAGTAGACTGTCGGGTGCCAGAGGAATGGTAAGTAAGGAGCTTCACCACCAACGTGTTTTCTGTTATGCATACTGAGCTACAGTTTCGATTTACTATCTGATAAAACAATGGGTTTTTCAGGAACGACTCAAAATTTTACTATCCATCAAGGTGAACACTGCATTTTTTTTGAAGACCTTAAGTTCATGGCAGTGAAATTTTCTTTAGTTCTGTCATTAACACTAACCATTTGAACAGAGATGATCCAGAAGCTGTAGAGCTCACCAGTTCGGATATCAAATGCCTTGATCCTGGAGTATATTTGTCGTCCCCTGTAATAAACTACTACGTTCAGTAAGAATATATGTCCCTATCTTTCAAGTTTTGCTTTGTATCATTCTATGATCTTCTCCTTTTAGAGACTGCTTGAGCACATCATGTGTCTTTGAATAATACCCCCTCCATTCACCATTATAAGATGTTCAAACTTTTTTTTTTCTAAATCTGATGTATATAGACGCCTTTTAGTGTGTTTGTTCACTCATTTCAGTCTGAATCTAGTTTATACTGAATTATCCAAAATGTCTTGTAATAGTGAACGGGGGGAGTAGGAAGCAATCAATTCTTTATGATTTGAGAACATTTAGGTGTTAATGCACCTAGTTGTGCTGCCTGTTGGTATTGAAATGTCCGGAACATCATCAAGCTATCTATTTGAGCTGTTGAGGTTGACGAATTAGTAAAAATAGCATCATGTGAATTTTTAGTTATCCACTTACTCAGAGATGTTAGAATTGTTTAAAGTTAGGACTTGCGAATTCTGTTCATAACAACTTTGCTTCTAAATGGATGTTTCTGTTTAACTCTTTGTATGATATTCTTCTGGCAGATACATCAAAAGAGACAAATTTCAACGTGAAGCTGCCAGAAACAATTTCCACATGTTTAACACATATTTTTACAGCAAGCTTCAAGAAGCATTATCTGGGAAGGTACGATTGTTTTTCTATTGAATGACTTGAATACTGCCGCTAAAATATATGTTAGTCTTCTCCAAGTTCTATTATTCATGGTACATGAGAGTACTTTGGAGATAAGCTTTTGTTGTTTGTGTTGGATAATGAGCAACTAAGCTCTACTGAGGGCCAATGGCCAGTACATATACAGATGTGGTAAAGTGCAGAAAAGCCCCTTATACAATGGGGATGTACACAATGAACTATACACATCTAACACCCCCCCCCCTCAAACTCATGGTGGATCAACAACACTGAGTTTGGAGAGGAAAAACCCATGCTGCGCTCGAGTCTGTGCCTTCGTGAAGAAGTCAGCCAACTGTATCTCAGAGGGCACATAATGAAGAGCGAGAGTCTGATCCTGCACAGCAGCACGCACAAAGTGGGCATCCACACCGATGTGTTTGGTGAGCTCATGCTTCACCGGGTCATGCGCAATGCTGATAGCGCCGGTACTGTCGGACAGTAGAGGAGTTGAGGCAGTAGCAGACACACCAAAGTCCTCAAGTAACCACCGTAACCAGATTACCTCAGCCGTCAACATAGCCATGGCTCGCAACTCAGCCTCGGTACTCGAGCGAGAAACTGCAGTCTGCTTCTTTGTCTTCCAGGCAATAAGAGAGCCACCCAGAAAGACACAAGAAGCGAGACAATGAAAGGCCGATCAGAGGGATCACTAGCCCAGGTAGCATCAGAGTAGGCCTGGAGCTCAAGAGAGCTAGAGCGGGGAAAGAAGAGGCGCTGAGAGATCGTGCCACGAAGATAGCGTAAAACACGGAGGAGATGACTATAGTGGACAAAGGTGGGGGCTGAAACGAACTGACTCAGAATGTGGACGGGATAGGAGATGTCAGGACGTGTAACAGTAAGATAGACAAGACTGCCAACAAGGTGACGATAGCGAGTGGGATTAGGGAGAGGATCACCATCAGAGGCACGGAGCTGAACGTTGAGCTCCATGGGAGTCACAACGGTGCGCTCGTCACCGAGAGCAGCACGAGCAAGAAGGTCCTGAATATATTTTTCTTGGGAGATGTAGAAACCATCAGAGGTCGAGGAGATCTCAATCTCAAGAAAATAGCGAAGTGGACCAAGATCAGTCATGAGAAACTGGCCGCGAAGGCGAGCCTTAACAAAAGCAATGTAATCAGAGTCGTCACCAGTAATGATCATGTCATCAACATAGAGAAGGAGAAGAGTCCGACCACGAGGAGACGTGTGAACAAACAACGCGGGATCATGATCACTGGGCAAGAAACCAGCAGCGGTCACCACAGAGGCGAAGCGCTCAAACCAGGCGCGAGGGGCCTGTTTGAGACCATATAGGGAGCGGCGAAGTCTACAGACCATACCATCAGGAGCATAGTACCCCGGTGGTGGTTGCATATAAACATCCTCACGCAACTCGCCATTAAGAAAAGCGTTCTGAACATCAAGTTGAGAGATAGACCATTGACGAACAGAAGCCACAGCAAGGAGAGTGCGGACAGTGGTCATGTGAGCCACATGAGCGAATGTATCATCATAATCGCGCCCCTGCTCCTGCTGAAAACCACGGGCCACAAGACGAGCTTTGTAGCGCTCAAGAGAACCATCGGAGCGGGTCTTGACCTTGTAGACCCACTTGCAGGTGATGGGACGGACACCAGAAGGAAGGAGAACTAGATCCCATGTGCCAGAGCGCTCAAGGGCAGCAAGCTCTTCGGCCATCGCAAGCTGCCATTCAGGCTGGGTCATGGCAGTGCGATAGGAAGTGGGCTTAGTCATAACAGAGAGATCGTACCGATCAGGGGAGTAGCGATCAGGCGGGGGACGAGGCCGAGCACGGAGGTTGTGAACCGGGGGAGGCGTGAGAGGAGGTGCACCAGAGGTGGAAGGCTCGTCAGAAGGGACATCCTCAGTACGAGATCGACGAGTATAGTGGAGAGGAAACGGTGAGAGAGGGCGACGGACTGGAGAGGATGGGGGAGAGGTGGAGGAGGAGGATGGAGAAGACGGGGTCGGTGGTGAATGAGAAGAAATGAGAGGTGCCGGAGGAAAAGGTGACACAGGAGGCACATAGCAGGGTGTATCGGGAAGGAGAAGGAAAGAAAGGTCGTCCACAGAGACACTCGAGGAAGAAGAACATGGGTAGTAGGAGCGATACTCGTCAAAAGTCACGTCACGCGAGATGCGCAAGCGACGACCCACTGGATCCCAACATCGATAGCCCTTGTGCTCATCACTGTAGCCAAGGAAAACACACTCAACCGACTGAGCAGTCAGTTTGGTGCGCTCGCGGGGGGCAAGGAGGACATAGCAGACGCATCCAAACATACGAAGAGCTGAGTAATCAGGAGAGCGACCAGTGAGACACTCCATAGGAATACCGCCCCGCAGAGCAGTCGATGGCTGAATGTTGATGAGATAGGTGGATGCGGAAACAGCCTCAGCCCAAAAATGGGTGGAAGGGATGTTGGAAATATGCCCTAGAGGCAATAATAAAAGCATTATTATTATATTTACTTGTTCATGATAATTGTCTTTTATTCATGCTATAACTGTATTATCCGGAAATCGTAATACACGTGTGAATACATAGACCACAACACGTCCCTAGTGAGCCTCTAGTAAACTAGCTCGTTGGTCAACAGATAGTCATGGTTTCACGACTATGGACATCGATGTCATTGACAACGGGATCACGTCATTAGGAGAATGACGTGATGGACAAGACCCAATCCTAAGCATAGCACAAAGATCGTGTAGTTCGTTTTGCTAGAGCTTTTCCAATGTCAAGTATCTCTTCCTTAGACCGTGAGATCGTGTAACTCCCGGATACCGTAGGAATGCCTTGGGTGTACCAAACGTCACAACGTAATCGGGTGACTATAAAGGTGCATTACGGTGTATCTCCGAAAGTGTCTGTTGGGTTGACACGGATCGAGACAGGATTTGTCACTCCGTATGACGGAGAGGTATCACTTGGGCCCACTCGGTAGTGCATCATCATAATGAGCTCAAAGTGACCAAGTGTCCGTCACGGGATCATGCATTACGGCACGAGTAAAGTGACTTGCCGGGAACGAGACTAAACGAGGTATTGGGATACCGACGATCGAGTCTCGGGCAAGTAACATACCGTCTGACAAAGGGAATAGCATACGGGGTTGCTTGAACCCTCGACATCGTGGTTCATCCGATGACAACATCGAGGAGCGTGTGGGAGCCAACATGGGTATCCAGATCCCGCTGTTGGTTATTGACCGGAGAGCGTCTCGGTCATGTCTGCGTATCTCCCGAACCCGTAGGGTCTACACATAAGGTTCGGTGGCGCTAGGGTTAATAGGAAGACTTGTATGTGACTACCGAATGTTGTTCGAGTCCCGGATGAGATCCCGGACGTCACGAGGAGTTCCGGAATGGTCCGGAGGTAAAGATTTATATATGGGAAGTCATCAAACGGACACCGGAAAAGTTTGGTCATGTCGGTATTATGGAGGGTCCACCAAAGGTTCCGGAGGACCACCGGAGGGGCCACCCCTTTGGGGGGCCACTTGGGCTGCGTGGGGGCAGCCAGCCCTGTTGGGCTGGGTGCACCCCTCCCTTGGCCCATGCGCCTAGGGTTGAGGGAACCCTAAAGGGGCGCCCCTTGCTTGGGGGCAAGCCCTCCCTTGGCCGCCCCCCTCTAGATGGATCTAGAGGGGGCCTCCTCCCTTCCCTATAAATAGAGGGTAGAGGGAGGGCTGCAGACACCATTGAAGGCGCAGCCCTCCCTCCCAACACCTCTCCTCCTCCGTGCACACGCTTGGCGAAGCCTGCCGAGTAGAGTCCCTCCATCTCGCATCACGCCGTCGTGCTGCCATTGGAGTGATCTTCCTCAACCTCTCCTTCCTCCTTGCTGGATCAAGACTGAAGGAGACGCCGTCGTTCGCACGTGTGTTGAACGCGGAGGTGTTGTCCGCTCAGCACTTGGTCATCGGTGATCGGAATCACGTTGGGAACGTCTTCATCATCACCACTCCCTCGAACGCTTCCGTGCTCGATCTACAAGTGGTATGTAGATGCAAACTCTCTCTTGACTCGTTGCTTAGTAGAACTCATAGATGGATCTTGGTGAAACCGTAGGAAAAATTTTATTTTCTGCAACGTTCTCCAACAGTGGCATCATGAGCTAGGTCTATGCGTAGTTCTCTTTGCACGAGTAGAACACAATATAGTTGTGGGCGTGGATCTTGTCAATTTACTTGCCGCTACTAGTCTTATCTTGCTTCCGCGGTATTGTGGGATGAAGCGGCCCGGACCAACCTTACGTACGCTTACGTGAGACCGGTTCCACCGACTAACATGCACTAGTTGCATAAGGTGGCTGGCGGGTGTCTGTCTCTCCCACTTTAGTTGGAGCGGATTCGATGAAAAGGGTCCTTATGAAGGGTAAATAGAAGTTGACAAGATCACGTTGTGGTTATTCGTAGGTAAGAAAAGCGTTCTTGCTAGAACCCAATTGCAGCCACGTAAAGATGCAACAACAATTAGAGGACGCCTAACTTGTTTTTGCAGCAATTGACATGTGATGTGATATGGCCAAGTTGTGATGAATGATGAATGACACATTGTGATGTATGAGATCATGTTCTTGTAATAGGAATCACGACTTGCATGTCGATGAGTATGACAACCGGCAGGAGCCATAGGAGTTGTCTTTATTTTTGTATGACCTGCGTGTCATTGAAGAACGCCATGTAACTTACTTTACTTTATTGCTAAACGTTAGCCATAGAAGTAGAAGTAGTCGTTGGCGTGACAACTTCATGGAGGCACAATGATGGAGATCATGATGATGGAGATCATGGTGTCATGCCGGTGACAAGATGATCATGGAGCCTCGAAGATGGAGATCAATGGAGCTTTATGATATTGGCCATATCATGTCACTACTATATATAATTGCATGTGATGTTTATCATGTTTATACATCTTGTTTACTTAGAACGACGGTAGTAAATAAGATGATCCCTTACAACAATTTCAAGAAGTGTTTCCCTAACTGCACCGCTGCCAAAGTTAAATGGTTTCTAAGCACCACGTGATGATCGGGTGTGATGGATTCTTACGTTCACATACAACGGGTGTAAGACAGATTTACGCACGCGAAAACACTTAGGGTTTACTTGACGAGCCTAGCATGTACAGACATGGCCTCGGAACACGAGACCGAAAGGTCGAACACGAGTCGTATGGAAGATACGATCAACATGAGAATGTTCACCGATGAGACTGGTCCGTCTCACGTGATGATCGGACACGGCCTAGTCGACTGGATCGTGTAACACTTAGATGACTAGAGGATGTCTAATCTAAGTGGGAGTTCATTTAAATTTGATTAGATGAACTTAATTATCATGAACTTAGTCTAAAACTTTTAAATGATATGTCTTGTAGATCAAATGGCCAACGCTCATGTCAACTTGAACTTCAACGCGTTCCTAGAGAAAACCAAGCTGAAAGATGACGGCAAGAACTATACGGATCGGGTCCGAACCCGAGGATCATCCTCATAGCTGCCAGGAAACAATACGTCCTAGAAGGACCGCTAGGTGACGCTCCGTCTCCAGAGAACCAAGACATTATGAATGCTTGGCAAACTTCATACCGATGATTACTCCCTCGTTCAAGGCGGCATGCTTTACAACTTAGAACCGGGGCTCCAAAAGCGTTTTGAGCATCACGGAGCATATGAGATGTTCGAGGAGCTGAAACTTGTTTTCCAAGCTCACGCCCGGTCGAGAGATATGACATCTCCGACAAGTTCTATAGTTGTAAGATGGAGGAAAACAGTTACGTCGGTGAGCATATTCTCAAGATGTCCGGGTTGCACAACCGTATGACCCAACTGAATATTAACCTCCACGATGAGGCGGTCATTGACAGAATCCTCCGGCCGCTCCCACCAAGCTACAAGAGCTTTGTGATGAACTACAACATGCAGGGGATGGTAAAGACCATTCCTGAAGTGTTCTCTATCTTTGAAGTCACCGAGGTTGAGATCAAGAAAGAACATCAAGTGTTGATGGTCAATAAGACCACTAAGTTCAAGAAGGGCAAGGGTAAGAAGAACTTCAAGAAGGACGGCAAGGAGGTTGCCGCGCCGATAAGCAAGTTGCCGGGAAGAAGTCAAAGAATGGACCCAAACCCGAGACTGAGTGCTTTTATTGCAAGGGGAGGGGTCACTGGAAGCGGAACTGCCCCAAATACTTAGCGGACAAGAAGGCCGGCAATACCAAAGGTATATTTGATATACATGTAATTGATGTGTACTTTGCCGCATCGTAGTAACTCCTGGGTATTTGATACGGTGCCGTTGCTCATATTTGTAATTCACAACAGAGCTGCGGAATAAGCGGAAGCGGCAAAGGACGAGGTGACGATCTTGGCGTCGGGAATGGTTCAGTCGATGTGATCGCCGTCGGCACGCTTACCTCTTCATTTACCTACGGGATTAGTTATGAACCTTAATAATTGTTATTTGGTGCCAAGTTTGAGCATGAATATTGTATCCGGATCTCGTTTAATGCGAGATGGCTACTCATTTAAATCCGAGAATAATGGTTGTTCTATTTATATGAGAGATATGTATTATGGTCATGCTCCGATGGTCAATGGTTTATTCTTAATGAATCTCGGCGTAGTATTACACATGTTTATAGCGTGAATGCCAAAAGATGTAAAGTTGATAACGATAGTCCCACATACTTGTGGCACTGCCGCCTTGGTCACATTGGTGTCAAGCGCATGAAGAAGCTCCATGCTGATGGACTTTTGGAGTCTTTAGATTATGAATCATTTGACACATGCGAACCATGCCTCATGGGCAAGATGACCAAGACTCCGTTCTCCGGAACAATGGAGCGAGCAATCAACTTGTTGGAAATCATACATAACGATGTGAGCGGTCCAATGAGCATTGAAGCTCATGGAGGGTATCGTTATGTTCTCACTCTCACAGATGACTTGAGTAGATATGGGTATGTCTACTTGATGAAACACAAGTCCGAGACCTTTGAAAAGTTCAAGGAATTTCAGAATGAAGTAGAGAATCAACGTGACCGAAAGATAAAATTCTTACGATCGGATCGTGGAGGAGAATATTTAAGTCACGAATTTGGTACACACTTAAGAAAATGTGGAATCGTTTCACAACTAACGCCGCTGGAACACCTCAAAGAATGGTGTGTCCGAACGTCGTGTCGCACTCTATTGGATATGGTGCGGTCTATGGTGTCTCTTACCGATTTACCGCTATCATTTTGGGGATACGCTCTAGAGACAGCTACATTCACTTTAAATAGGGCACCGTCTAAGTCCGTTGAGACGACAAGTATGAATTATGGTTTGGGAAGAAACCTAAGCTGTCGTTTCTAAAAGTTTGGGGATGCGATGCTTATGTCAAGAAACTTCAACTGAAAAGCTCGAACCCAAGTCGGAAAAATGCATCTTCATAGGATACCCTAAAGAAACCATTGGGTATACCTTCTACTTAAGATCCGAGGGCAAGATCTTTGTTGCCAAGAACGGAACCTTTACGGAAAAAGAGTTTCTCTCGAAAGAAGTAAGTGGGAGGAAAGTAGAACTCGATGAAGTACTACCTCTTGAACAGGAGAGTAGTGCAGCTCGTGAAAATGTTCCTGTGATGCCTACACCAACCGAAGAGGAAATTAATGATGATGATCAAGGTACTTCGGATCAAGTTGCTCACGAACCTCGTAGGTCCACAAGGACACGTTCCGCACTGCAGTGGTACGGCAACCCTGTCATGGAAATCATGTTGTTAGACAACAATGAACCTTCGAACTATGAAGAAGCGATGGCGGGCCCAGATTCCAACAAATGGCTAGAAGCCATGAAGTCCGAGATAGAATCCATGTATGAAAACAAAGTGTGGACTTTGGTGACTTGCCCGATGATCGGCGAGCGATAGAAAACAAATGGATTTTTAAGAAGAAGACGGACGCGGATGGTAATGTCACCATCCATAAAGCTCGACTTGTCGCTAAAGGTTATCGGCAAGTTCAAGGGATTGACTACGATGAGACATTCTCTCCCGTAGCGAAGCTTAAGTCCGTCCGAATCATGTTAGCAATTGCCGCATACTATGATTATGAGATATGGCAGATGGACGCCAAAACAGCGTTCCTTAACGGATATCTTAAGGAAGAGCTGTATATGATGCAGCCGGAAGGTTTTGTCGATCCTAAGAATGCTAACAAAGTATGCAAGCTCCAGCGATCCATTTATGGGCTGGTGCAAGCATCTCGGAGTTAGAACATTCGCTTTGATGAGATGATCAAAGCGTTTGGGTTTATATGAGACTTATGGAGAAGCCTGCGTTTACAAGAAAGTGAGTGGGAGCTCAGTAGCATTTCTCATATTATATGTAGATGACATACTTTTGATGGGAAATGATATAGAATTCTTGGACAGCATTAAGGCCTACTTGAATAAGTGTTTTTCAATGAAGGACCTTGGAGAAGCTGCTTATATATTAGGCATCAAGATCTATAGAGATAGATCGAGACGCCTCATAGGTCTTTCACAAAGCACATACCTTGATAAGATTTTGAAGAAGTTCAAAATGGATCAGTCCAAGAAGGGTTTCTTGCCTGTATTGCAAGGTGTGAGATTGAGCTCAGCTCAATGCCCGACCACGGCAAAAGATAAAGAAGAGATGAGTGTCATCCCTATGCCTCAGCCATAGGATCTATTATGTATGCCATCGTGTACCGGACCTGATGTAAACCTTGCCGTGAGTTTGGTAGGAAGGTACCAAAGTAATCCCGGCAAGGAACACCGGATAGCGGTCAAGAATATCCTGAAATACACGAAAAGGACAAAGGACATGTTTCTCGTTTATGGAGGTGACGAAGAGCTCGTCAGAAGGGTTACGCCGACGCTTAGCTTCGACACAGATCTGAATGACTCTAAGTCACAAACCGGATACGTGTATATGTTGAATGGTGGAGCGATGGTAGATGCGGTGCAAGCAGAAGCGTCGTGGCGGGATCTACATGTGAAGCGGAGTACATGGCAGCCTCGGAGGCAGCACATGAAGCAATTTGGGTGAAGGAGTTCATCACCGACCTAGGAGTCATACCCAATGCGTCGGGGCCGATCAAACTCTTCTCGTGACAACACCGGAGCTATTGCCCTTGCCAAGGAGCCCAGGTTTCACAAGAAGACCAGGCACATCAAGCGTCGCTTCAACTCCATCCGTGAAAATGTTCGTGATGGAGACATAGAAATTGTAGAAGTGCATACGGATCTGTATTTCTCAGATCCGTTGACTATACCTCTTCCACGGGAAAAACATGATCAAAACCAGATCTCTATGGGTTTTCGATTCAACAGAATGTAAACTTGATATTGACTCTAGTGCAATTGTGAGTCTGTTGGAAATATGCCCTAGAGGCAATAATAAAAGCATTATTATTATATTTCCTTGTTCATGATAATTGTCTTTTATTCATGCTATAACAGTATTATCCGGAAATCGTAATACACGTGTGAATACATAGACCACAGTACGTCCCTAGTGAGCCTCTAGTAAACTAGCTCGTTGGTCACAGATAGTCATGGTTTCACGACTATGGACATCGATGTCATTGACAGCGGGATCACGTCATTAGGAGAATGACGTGATGGACAAGACCCAATCCTAAGCATAGCACAAAGATCGTGTAGTTCGCTTTGCTAGAGCTTTTCCAATGTCAAGTATCTCTTCCTTAGACCGTGAGATCGTGTAACTCCCGGATACCGTAGGAATGCCTTGGGTGTACCAAACGTTACAACGTGAATCGGGTGACTATAAAGGTGCATTACGGTATCTCCGAAAGTGTCTGCTGGGTTGACACGGATCGAGGCGAGATTTGTCACTCCGTATGACGGAGAGGTATCACTGGGCCCACTCGGTAGTGCATCATCATAATGAGCTCAAAGTGACCAAGTGTCCGTCACGGGATCATGCATTACGGCATGCGAGTAAAGTGACTTGCCGGTAACGAGACTAAACGAGGTATTGGGATACCGACGATCGAGTCTCGGGCAAGTAACATACCGTCGACAAAGGGAATGGCATACAGGTTGCTTGAACCCTCGACATCGTGGTTCATCCGATGACAACATCGAGGCGTGTGGGAGCCAACATGGGTATCCAGATCCCGCTGTTGGTTATTGGACCGGAGAGCGTCTCGGTCATGTCTCATATCTCCGAACCCGTAGGGTCTACACACTTAATGTTCGGTGACGCTTAGGGTTAATAGGAAGACTTGTATGTGACTACCGAATGTTGTTCGAGTCCGGATGAGATCCCGGACGTCACGAGGAGTTCCGGAATGGTCCGGAGGTAAAGATTTATATATGGGAAGTCATCAAACGGACACCGGAAAAGTTTCGGGTCATGTCGGTATTATGGAGGGTCCACCGAAAAGGTTCCGGAGGACCACCGGGAGGGGCCACCCCTTTTGGGGGGCCACTTGGGCTGCGTGGGGCAGCCAGCCTGATGGGCTGGGTGCACCCCCCTGGCCCATGCGCCTAGGGTTGAGGGGGAACCCTAAAGGGGCGCCCCCTTGGGGGCAAGCCCCTCCCTTGGCCGCCGCCCCTCTAGATGGATCTAGAGGGGCCGCCCCTCCTCCCTTCCCCTATAAATAGAGGGGTAGAGGGAGGCTGCGCACACCATTGAAGGCGCAGCCCCTCCCTCCCAACACCTCTCCTCCTCCGCAGACACGCTTGGCGAAGCCTGCCGGAGTACAATCCCTCCATCTGCATCACGCCGTCGTGCTGCCATTGGAGTGATCTTCCTCAACCTCTCCTTCCTCCTTGCTGGATCAAGACGAAGGAGACGCCTGCTCGTCTCGAGTGTTGAACGCGGAGGTGCTGTCCGTTCAGCACTTGGTCATCGGTGATCGGAATCACGTTGGGAACGTCTTCATCATCACCACTCCCTCGAACGCTTCCGTGCTCGATCTACAAGTGGTATGTAGATGCAAACTCTCTCTCTTGACTCGTTGCTTAGTAGAACTCATAGATGGATCTTGGTGAAACCGTAGGAAAAATTTTATTTTCTGCAACGTTCCCCAACAAGGGAAGCAGCAATCATCAGCGCACGTGCCGTCTCAAGCAAATGACGATGCTTTCGCTCGGCAACACCATTCTGAGCATGAGCACCAGGACAGGAGAACTGAGCAAGAGTACCCTGTTCCGCGAGAAAACCACGCAACAGCTGAGAGAGATACTCTCCAGCGGAGTCAGCACGAAAGGTACGAATAGGCGTGGCAAACTGGGTGTGAACCATGGCCGCAAAACGTTTGTATATGGGGAGAACCTCGCGACGAGATTTCATGAAGTAGAGCCAAGTGTAGCGAGAGAAATCATCAATAAACAAAACATAGTAGCGATGACCACCTTTCGAATCAAACGAAGCGGGACCCCAGACATCAGAATGAACTAAGTCAAAAGGACGCTGAGATACAGACTCACTAGTAGGATAGGGTAACTGAGTCTGTTTGCCTAGTCTGTAACCATTACAATGTAAGGAGACATCTCCAGATACAGACCCTAAGAGGCCCTGGCGAACTAAGGAAGACAAGCGAGAGTCACAGATGTGACCAAGTCGATGATGCCACTGCTGGAAGGACGCAGACGAAGAGGCAGCAAGAGCATGAGAGCTGGCAGAAGTGGTGGCAGCGGAAGGAACACAAAGCCGATCAACCTCCCAAAGGCCCTCGACTCACGGCGCCGGGGCGGCACCAACCAAAGCCTTGGTGCGACGATCCTGAATGGAGCAAGAGTCGGTATCAAGAATGACACGACAACCAGAATTGATAAGTTGGGCAGCGGAAAAAAGATTCATGGTAAGGCGAGGAACATGTGAAACACTCGGAACAGAAAAAGATGGAGTGGAAAGAATACCACGACTAGCAACAGGAAGAGAGGTGCCATCGGCAGTAAGAACATTAACATGCGAATCAAATGGTCGGAGAGAAGACAACACGGAAGAATCAGAAGACATATGAAAGGAGGCTCCAGAATCCAGAACCCACGAAGATGTACCTGACTGTGTAGATGCCTGTGATGGTGAGGAGGAGGATGCAGTCACAGCAGCAGCAGAACCCGTTGACGAGGAGCCTGAGGAAGCAAAAAGACGCTTGAGGCGAACAATGTCCTGGTCAGTGAGTGACTGAGTCGAGGAAGACACAGGAGGCCCGCTGGAGGAGGAGCGCCTCTGGTCTCGCTTCTTCTGGAGACAGTCAGACTCTGGATGACCGGGCCTGGAGCAGTAACCACAGACTGTGTCACGGCGCGACGTGCCCTTCTCAGCATAAGGAGGACGGCTCACCCCCCCTGGTGGAGTAGGCAGGAGCGGCGGAGTAGTGAGGCGAGCAGACGACATAGGAGTCCGGGCAGCCAAGACTGACGGAACCAGAAGCAACCCAGCAGAGTGAAGGCGGGTCTCCTCGGCACGAAGCTCAGCAAGTATCTCCGGGATAGGAACACGGCCACGAGCAAGCAAGTGCGACGAGATAAGAACTCATGGACCCTCTGAAACTCCAAGTCAGACCTCGTAGTCTGACAACAACGACAAGTGCCACAAACAACTGTCCGCAATGAGTCAAGCTGACGCCAGATGGCAGAGCACTGGGAATAGAACTCATCAACCGAGGAATCACCTTGCTGAAGGGCGTGCTCCTGACGCACCACATATAGGTAGAGAGCATCACTAGAGGGCTGATAGCGCTGACAGAGATAAGACCACATCGCTGCAACTGTGCCAAGTCCCATGAACTCCGAAGCAAACTGAGGGAGGACACTCGCAGTGAGAACAGCAGCAGCACGAGCATCATCGTTGCACCACTGAGTGTAAGCAGACAGATCATCGCGGTACACCGAGAGAGCATCAGAATAAGCAGATACCTGCTGATCATAAGCATCCACTGCAGCATCATCAAGGGCCTTGGCGGCATCTCGGTCAGCCTGAGAAGCCTCGGCAGCCAGTACCGGCGGCACCGGTGGGATTGGGGCCACAGGCGCAACAGGGCATGGTGGGCAGGGGACCTCGCCAGAAAGAACACCCCACAAAAGGAGTCCACGCATGTGAATGCGCATGAAGCCCACAAACTCAGCATAGTTGGTGCCATCGAAGATCACCGAGCACCGAGGAACCGCAACATAGCCCGAAGAGGATATAAGGAAGTCACTCTGGTGTTGTTGCTCTTTTTTTTTTGGAAGTCAACTACACTCGAACGGATCTGGATCGGGAGAAGCGGCAGAAGCGCACGCGCTCACGCACCAGTGAGGAAGAATCGAGAGAGGAGAGGGCAGCCGATCCAGAGTGGATCGAGAGCCAGCCCCGACCGAGGCGGGTGTGCTCACGCACGAGCGTAGCAGAGGCCACGCGAGGCGTGCTCACGTACGGGCGGAGCAGAGGCCACTCGAGGTAGCGGCCGGGCGCACTCGCCGGTGGCCAGCGGGTCGCCTGGCAGGGCCGGGTGGGCGGCGGCAGCCGGACAAAGGGAGCGGCCGGGCGAACGCTGGCTGCGGCCGGGCGGACTTCGGCTGGACAGGCGGGAGCAGCGACGGCCGGACGGGAGCGGCGGCGGCCGGGCAAAGCGGGCCTGATGGGGCTGCTTCCAAACGGAGCAGCAGCCGGACGAGGAGCGACGACCTGGGGAGGAGAAGCAGAGCCGGGCCGGAGATGAGCAGGCTAGGAACGAGAAGCACGGAGTTGTGTCGTGCAGGAGAAGGGGACTAGCCTAGCGTCTGATACCATGTTGGATAATGAGCAACTAAGCTTTACTGAGGGCCAATGGCCAGTACATATACAGATGTGGTAAAGTGCAGAAAAGCCCCTTATACAATGGGGATGTACACAATGAACTATACACATCTAACAGTTTGCTTGGTAAAATGTGATAGTGTAACCTAGTACTCCCTCCATACGGAATTACTTGATGCTCAAACGGATGTATCTAGCACTAAAATAGGTCTAGATACATCCATTTGAGCGTCAAGTAATTCCGGACGAAGGAAGTACTATACTGTGTTGTAGTTGTCCTTTCTTAGTATCTTGAGTTCTTGACTCTTATATATTTAATAGTCTTTTATGATTTATCTTTCTTTTTTATGTAGTGTTGTACTATTTTCATACGATGTTTTCTCTGAATCTTATTGTTAGTGATACATGAGTACTCTGGACATATGCTTTTATTGCTTCCATGTTAAGATGCGATAGTAATAGGCATATGTCCAGAGTACTCTGAATTTTTGGACAATGTGTTGTAGTTGTCCTGTCCTAGCACTTCACTACTTGTTTCTTATAAAGTACTCCCTCTGTAAACTAATATAAGAGCATTTAGATCATTAAAATAGTAATCTAAACACTCTTATATTAGTTTACACAGGGAGTACTGTTTTGATATCTCTCTTGTTTGTGAAGTCGTATCTTCAATGATAATTTTAGATTGTAATGCTCCACTTTTTCTAGGGCGAGTTTGTGAAGTTGAGAAGATGGTGGAAAGGTGTCAATATATTTCAGAGAGGATACATTATACTGCCAATCCATGGAACGTAAGTTAGTTACTGGAATATGAATTCTAACATGTTTGTTATTTATATGCTTGCAAATATAATTGACGGCTCATGTTATTGATTATTTTATCCAAATGCACTCTTGGATAAGTTTTATAACTCCATGCTCCATCTGGATCTGCAGTTTCAGATGCCTAAATATCAATCCTTTAGTAATATGATGAATTGTTTTACAAGCATTGGGTTGTGGCCTATGGGGTTAATAACATCATGTGTACTTCTTTTGGTATTTCTGCTAAATGCATTTTTGTCTTTGTTAATTAGGGCACACTGGAGCCTGGTGATTATCTGCATTCCTGCAAAAGAGAGTAATTCAGGACCAATCGTACTTCATCTGGACTCCTTAGGGATGCATCCTACTGATGACATTTATCGTACAGTTAGGAGGTAAGTGACATGACGACTATTATCTAACTTTGGGTGCTAGCTGGGAAATTTCTTGGAACTATTATGACTGATGCTTGATTGCTGGCTCACTTGTTGATGAATTCTATGATTTTGATAGCGAATAAACTCTTCATAACGCTGATGTCATCAACTGTATGTAGATTCCTTGAAGAGGAATGGAAGCATTTAAGGAAGAACCCTCCTTCTGACATTTCTATTTCAGACACAATATGGGAGGATCTTCCAAGGAATATACACAAGGAAAATGTTGAGGTAAGTGTTATGATGGGTGGATACTTTATAGAAGCAGACGATGCAGGTGTGTCTTAAAAGCAATGAGAGTTGATTATGGAGAAATCCACCATAGTTCATAAGCAAGGAGGCATTTGATAACGAAAAGCGAGTTGTTTCTTCTTGCTTGACTTATCACCTAGGAGGCATTTGATAACTATCCAGGTCATTGAATCTATAGATTTTTTTTTGGTTTGGGATTGGTTCCTGGATTTCTACACTCAAAGTTGTTTAGATTGTGGTCTGCAATTAAATTTCATTTTTATCTTGGTATATTCTTATAAATTGTTACAATGACCAGGTTCCAGGGCAGAACAATGCATATGATTGTGGCATCTTCATGCTTTACTATATTCAACGGTTTATAACTGAAGCACCAGAAAATTTCACAAGAGATAGACTTGGCATGGTTAGTGGTGCCAACTCCTTTCTGTATTTCTCAGTTCTTATAATGCTTTGTCTGTTTAGCTTGGCGAGTTTCTTTTTCGAGGGTTTAACACTGAGCTTGTATTGGCTTTACAGTTTAGTCGCAGTTGGTTTAGATCTGAAGAGGCTTCTAATTTAAGAAACAAGATAAGGAAACTACTGCTGAAAGAGTTTGAATGTGTGAGGGTTGATGATGTTATGTCTGAGGCAGCTACAGTTGATGGCTCTGATGATGACTGTTTCATGAAGGAAGGAGAATCAGAGGCACCTACAGCTGATGGCTCTCACGAACACTGTGTGATGATGGAAGGAGAATCAGAGGCGGTTACACCCTGTGCCAGTTCAGACATGGGCGCAGATGATGTTAAGCCAGGGGCAGAAACATCTGATGGCTCTGATGAAATCTTGTGCAAAGGAAAATCAGAAGCAGTTGCATCTGGTGACAGATTAGAAATGGTGGTAGCAGGTGGAGACACATTTGAAGGAACACCTTGGAGCACCCGCAAAAGTGATGGAAGGAACAGAGTATGTGTTCTTTCTGAAGAGGCTACATTGCCTGGCAGCGCGGTGAAGGACGATGAATATACCATGAAATCAGATCCTGACAGCTCAGAAAGTGAAGAAGTTGTTGAGTTCTTACCTTCTGACAATGACAATGACAATGAAGAGGTCATGCATAGAGGAACACGGCCGGATTTATTTTATTGTGATGACAGCTGTGACAGTGAAACAAATGATAAGACTGCAGCCAAACCACACAAGGTACAGAGCGAAACAAATGATAAGACTGCAACCAAACCTCACAAGGTACAGAGCGAAACAAATGATAAAGTTCTTAAATTACAGAGAATCAGGCAGTATATATTGTTCTGTTACAGTTTTACTGATAAAACAATCGACTTTTCGAGGCAAATTTTGCTGGGAACGACGATGAAGATTTTGAAACGAGACCTGCAGCACAAAAGAAGAAACGACCCAACAAGGTTGGTTCCTCGAGCAAGCCTTCTTACTGTACATGTCATAGTTTGTTTGTTGCTTTTACAAGTCAATTTAACAATTTTGTAGGCAAGTCTCTTACAAAAGTTTATAATTTTGATGACTCCTCTCCAGAACATAATGGTAATGCCCATGTACAATCTTGTGTTTGTGCACATTAAATATCCATCTCTTACAAAAGTTTAAGCTGATTTCTTACAATGTTGTGTTTGTGCAGCCATTAAAACTGAGACTAAGAAAGGGAAGAACGAGCTAAGCAAAAGAGGCACGCCAAAGAATGCCATGGCACCCTTAACCGACTTGTCTGGTGACAACAAAGACAACAAGTTTGTCGTCGAAGAAGTGCAAGTTGAGAAGAAAGCCGGTGGAAGAAAGCCTGCTGCCCAGAAGCCAAAGAAGACTAGCAACTCCGGTGATCCTTCTCCTGAGAAGAAGGTGCGAAAGATGAGTGACTCCAACAAAGAGAACGTCTCGGTTTTGCAAAGAGTTGCGGGCGCTTCAAAAGGAGCAGAAGATGCCGAGCCTTGTCCTCCCTCCATTAGTTCAGCTCAGCCTGTCGCACCGAGAAGGTCAGCCAGGCTTAAGCAATCTACATTGATTGATTGCCGATAATGTCTAGTTTCTGAGATATCCGTTTTGCTAATTCTCAAATTCATCTACTTGTGACATTTGAGACGTGCATCTGGAGTCTGGTATTACCATTTACATTTCTCAAATCCATCTACTTGTTACATTTGACACGGTGGTCAAGTTAAGACATAGATCATCCATCTAGTCGTACATCTGGTGCTTTTTTGGGGGCTGAATGTTGTGTGGTATGATTTGCCAAACAATCGCTATTTTTTGCCGCTCTTTTCGTCTACCCAGATATCATGTGTGTAACATTGTAAATATTTTGAGCAAAATATTCAGGCGAGAATGCTTTCCCATCCCTTGGTTCTGGTTCGAGCCATATACTAGGCTTGAAACACTTATGAGGATGCAATTGATCAAGGCTGGCCTTAGCACAGGCTCGTGTTTTCGCACAAGCCTAGGAGGAATATATGGTTTTATATGCTAAAGAGATTCTTAATTCAAAACATTCAAGTTGTCAAATAGGAGTACAAACAAGTAGCAGAATGAAACGTAAGCACTCATACCAAACCAAGCATAACTATTGAGGATACTAAAACCTGAGGCTGCTTGTAGCTCCGTCCAGAGGCGGCGCTACAACAAAATCCCAGGGCGGGCCAAGCTAAGCTTTCACTGGGACGTAGGCATTGTTTTTGCTCACTAACTAATCTATTACAACTTGACTACTCGTACATATGTTTTGAATAGGGCGGGCCATGGCACAGTTTTGCCCTCACATAGCTCCACCAGTGGCTCAGGCATCGAGTGACTTTCAAGGTATAGTGGGTCCTTGCCCGAGGGAACTACTGAGACATCGTGAATAAATCATAAGCCACTACTGAAAAAAAAACTTATATACCGAGTCTTTTGGGATACGCCAAGAGCCAATACGGGCTCTCGGCAGAGGTCATCTACGCCGAGAGCCGTTCTCGGCAAAGAGCAGCACACAGCAAGGACATGTCATTGCGGAGACAATGCTAGAGTGTACACGGCGAAGAGAAAACACTCAACAAAAATGACATACACCCAGATCCAAACAGTAAGCTCACGGAATAAGTTGCTCGTGGCATGTCCGTTTGTACTTGACGGTTCCATAACGTCCGGGTGTGTTTGCCGAGAGATCAGCCCTGGCTCTCGACATACATTTTCTAAAAATCTTTTTTTGAGTATTTTTCCAGGTAATGCCACGTGGTAATGGCACATTTTCATAAAAACATTTTGAAAAAAAATTGAGCCGAGAGCCTAGTAAAAGCTTTCGGTGTAGCACAATTACTTACCCAGGTAATGCCACGTGGCTGTTTTCGTCAGAGTGCTGATGCTCTCGGCAAAGACAATGGCTAAGTTTACAATACTGCTAACAAAACAAAACCTTTGTTGGTTTACCCAAACTGTTCTTAAATTATTATCATTATCACTATTGGAATCATTTCTTCATGGCATACTCCTAAATTCGCGGCCTTCACCACTACAGCCTACAGGTGACCCAGCTTATTTGTTATGTCCTAGAACGCGCAGCATACCACCATGGCGAGCAGAGTCTAGCAAGAGCAATTGTAAGCATGGCTCAAAGTTTTGTTGGCAGCAACAATCTTAGTCTGCTGGTGCCCGACGGCCCGTACGGTACCAGACACAGCGGGGAAGAAGATGCCGCTCTGTCTTTTGAAGCTATGTATTGCTTGTTCACCAGACTGCCACCAATCACTCGCTTGATTTTTCCCAAGGAGGACGATGTTCTTCTCAACTATTTGAGCGAGGATGGAAAGTCAGTTGAACCAAGTTGGTAATATTATATATTCAAATTAGCATTCATCCAGCATTATTTTGAATGGGATTTTTGCATACCTAAAATATGACGCCTTTTCTTGTTCTTAAGGCATATGCCAATCATTCCCATGGTTTTGGTAAATGGGAGTGGCATTGGCACTGGATCGTGCAGCTATGTCCCAAACTACAATCCAAGAGACATCATCGCTAATCTGAAAAGGTTGCTAAATGAAGAGACTGTCGTACCAATGGATCCTTGGTACAAGGGGTTCAAGGTCAGTGAGATGCTTTTACTATAGCATATCATAGTTCTGTCACATTAATTGACGGTTTGGCTCCTTAATTCAACCATTGTTTTTTGATAAACAAAATATGTTCATAACCTGACAGGGCTCTTTGAAGAAGACAAGTTCAAATGCAGCGTGTGTCACGTATACCATCACTGGTGTTATATAGCAAGTTGATGACACAAAACTTAAGATTACTGAGCTTCCCGTCCGCTGCTAGACTGAAGATTACAGAAAATTTCTTGAATCGTGTCCTATTCCTATTAAGAAAAAGAAAAAGGTCAATGACAAGGAAAGGAACAAGGAACCGTCATTTTTAGAGGTAGTTAGTTATACAAATAGTCCCTTCTAAAGTGCTTCAGATATTTTCAATTTCTTCAATTGCAACTGATTTACAGGAGTACCGGTCACAATGTGATCATGCGGATGTGGATATTGACGTTATCTTGAGTGAGAACAATATGAATATTGGTAAGCAGGAAGGCCTTGAGAAGAAATTCAATATGACAACCACACTAGGAACAACAAACATGCACCTTTTCGACTCGGATGGTAAAATTCGAAAGTATGACACCACAGAGGACAGTGAGTATATGTATTCAATATGGATCTGTATTACAACTACCCCCCCCCCCCCCCTCTCCTCCTCCCCTGTGTATTTGTCTGAAATTATGTTACATTTTCAGTACTTAAAGAGTTTTTCAAGCTGAGGCTCGAATTTTATGGGAGAAGAAAGGTATGTTGACCTTTCCCGCTGTGATGATGATGTTCAAGTTCAAACTGCTACATAATCTAGTTTATGCTGTGCAGGCAGTAATGTTGCAAAATATTGAGAAAGAACTGTCGAAGCCTAAGAACAAAGCGAGGTTTATTTTTGCTGTTAACTCCGGGGACATCGTAGTCAGTAACAGGAAGAGGGCAGAGCTACTCCTGGAGCTTAAGCAGAAGGGATATGAACCTTCCCCAAATGAAAAAACTATGGCAAAACAAGTAGATGGAGAAAATGATTATGACTATCTTCTCGAAATGGCAATTCGTACCTTGACTCTGGAGAAAGTACGGGCACTCGTCGCAGAACAGAAGAAACTAGAGGACGAATTGGAAAGTCTGGGCAAAACAACTCCAGAAACTCTCTGGTTGAGAGACCTTGATGCTCTTGAAAAGAAATGGATGTAATTAAGCAGTGTTTTCCTCTAATGTTTTGGTCGATGTTATGTGTTTCACCTCTTCTCACTCATTAATTTTTTATACAGGTTCTCGATGCAAAATTTGAAGCTGAACAGGAGGAGACAAGACTTAGGCGAGAAAATTACTTGAAAGCTGCTGAGGAGGAGTCTAAAGAAGGGCCCAAGAGACGGCCTAAGAAGGCTGCATCCAAATCTCAGTGTCAAACACGTAAACATGTCACGTTCATTGAGCCCCACACCGGCGCATGGTAGAGATAGATAGAGTAGGTTGTTTGGATGTTTATCTCATATCTCATATTGTAACCTCTCTCTTATCTCTTCCTCCCCAAGATGTAATCTTCCTAGAAGATCTAAACTACCGCATGTATGCGCTATCAGGGAGGTGCGCCCCTGCTCCATATAACACGTAACGCGTCCCTCATATCGAGGTGAGACGCTTCCGCCTAGTCGCACATGATAATCAGAGCCTCCTCTTCCAATCTCATATAGGGTTCCAGAAATCCAGTAGCGCTAGCCTCCATGTCTTCCTCCGCCACCTCCCAAGCAAGCCTCAATGGCCAGGTTCCGGAGAAACTCTCTCGCACGAACTATGTGCTTTGGCGTACTCATATCACGCCCCAGCTGAGAGGGGCAGGTCTCTTCGGCTATGCCGATGGCACCATGCCCGAACCAGCGCCCCTTCTTGTCACCAAGGACAAGGATGGGAAGGAAACTTCCGAGCCCAACCCTCTCCATCCCATCTGGGTCAGGGAGGACCAGCAGGTGCTCGGCTACCTCCTCAGCAACCTCTCCAAGGAGGTGCTGATCACGGTGACTGCGATCACCACCGCGCACGGCCTCTGGTCGGCGCTGGCGGGCATGTTCTCGTCGCAGTCCTTGAGCCGCGTCAACAACATCCGCACCGCCCTCATCAACGCTCAAAAGGGCAACCAGTCCGTCACTGCCTACTTCTCCTCCATGCGCGGGCTTGCCGATGAACTCGCCGCGGCGGGCAAACCCATCCAGGACAACGAGCTCATCTCCTACATCCTGTACGGGCTGGACATGGACTACCAGCCCCACAGCCTCGGCGCTTTCGGCCTTTCGCGTCCGCCCGTCACCCTCGGCAGGCTCTTCGCCATGCTCAAGCAACCGATCAGCGCGTGGCCCACTTCCGTAACTCCGTGGCGGCTTCAAGTCATCTGCGAACGCGGCCACCCGCGGGCGTGGTGGCTACTCAGCTCGCCACCGTGGTCCTCCTCGTACCAAGGGCAAGCAAGGCGGCCCCAGCAGCGCCACCGGCTCCGGTTCATGCTCTGGCCGTCCCAACTCCACCAGCAACAGGGGACGGCGCATTGGATCTGGCCGGTCTCGTCCCGACGCCGTTCATTTATCAAATTGTGGGAAACACAGCCCACACAGCTAAAGACTGTTGGTACCGGTTTGATGAGGATGAGGCGACGTCTGAAGAAGATGACAAGGTGGCGGCGGCTGCCGATGGCTCCTATGGCATGGATACCAACTGGTATCTCGATAGTGGCGCCACCAACCATCTCACGGGCAAGCTGGAGAAGGTGACTCTCCGTGAGAAATATCATGGGAAGGACCAGATCCATATAGCTAGCGGTGCAGGTATGAGCATACGTCACATAGGTCACTCAGTTATTCATACCCCTTCCCGCAAAATTCATCTTCAAAAAATCTTGCATGTTCCTAGTGCCAATAAGAATCTTCTCTCCGTTCATCGCATCACCATTGATAATCATGTTTTCATTGAGTTTCACCCCTTTTTCTTCTTGATTAAGGATCAGGCCACGAGGAGAATCCTCTATCGAGGTAGATGCGTTCGAGGGCTTTACCCGTTGATTCCGGAGTTTCGAAGATCAAATAAACAAGCTTGTGGTGCTATCAAGCTCTCGTCCACACGATGTCACGATCGTTTAGGACATGCTTCTTTTTCCTTAGTTGAAAGTTTGCTTAAGAAAAATAAGCTCCCGTTTGTTGGTGAGCGCAACATTGAGACTGTTTGTGATTCTTGCCAAAGAGCAAAATGTCATCAATTACCATATCCCATATCAACTAGTGTTTCTACTCAACCTTTGCAATTAATATTTTCTGATGTTTGGGGCCCTGCTCCTAGCTTGGTTGGTAGATACACATATTACGTTAGCTTCATTGATGACTATAGCAAATTCTCATGGATTTATCTTCTCAAGAAGAGGTCCGAAGTCTTTCAAGTTTTTCAAAACTTCCAAGCACTTGTTGAACGCAAGTTTGACCGCAAGATTATTGCCGTCCAATCCGACTGGGGGGGGGGGGTGAATATGAGAAACTCAATTCCTTTTTCCAAACACTTGGCATATCACATCACGTGTCATGCCCTCATGCTCACCAGCATAATGGGTCAGCCGAACGTAAGCATAGACACATCGTTGAGGTTGGTCTAGCCCTCCTAGCGGGTGCTTCCATGCCCCTTAAATTATGGGATTCTCATGGCTGTTCATATCATTAATATGCTTCCTAGCCGTGTTATAAATAATGAAACTCCCATCGAACGACTTCTTCATGTCAAACCAGACTACACTTCTATACGTGTTTTCGGCTGTGCATGCTGGCCTAATCTCCGTCCTTACAACACCAGAAAACTCATGTTTCGCTCCAAACAGTGCGTGTTCCTTGGGTATAGTGCTCAACACAAGGGGGTCAACTGTCTTCATGTCTCCTCTGGTCGTGTCTACATTTCTCACGATGTAGTCTTTGATGAGACCAAGTTTCCGTTTTCTGACCTCCACCCAAATGCCGGTGCCTTGCTTCGCAAAGAAATTCTCCATCTACCATCCACTCTCATTGGCCTTGATCCCAGGGATGATAACTGTGTTGACTCTATGATGACTAACCCGCTCACCACGTTGCATGAGTTGTGTGATGATACAGGAGATAGTGCAGATGCATCTGGGAACGGAAACCCTGAAGAAATCGGTGAAAATCCTGACGAAAACGGTGCTACAGCACCATATTTCATGTGCCCCAGCTCGGGGAAAAAATCCCTCTCGGGATCGGCGCGTGCAGGGCCGACATAATCTGGCCCGGGATCCGCATCCGTCGACAGGCTGCGCGGATCCGTCTCGGAGTCAGCGTCGCCCGCGTCTCGACTGCACTCGACCGGGCCGCTCCTGCGGCTGACGCCGCGCCCCTCGCCCCACACCCACCCCGCTCGACCGCGTGGCCGCCTCCGACTGGCTCGACGCGCGCCCGCGTCCCGGTCCAACTGGTTCACATAAGCGGCGCGACCTGCGTCGCCCGACCGGCGCGGGCCCAACCACTGATGGCGCGGACTCCGCTGCTAGCGCCAGGGGGGCCATGGGCAATGATGAGCCCGGATCTTCTGTGGCTCATCTGCGTCTTCTTCTTCGCCGCTTCGCCACTTCGTCCCCGCCACGTAAGATCTGCCGCTGGACACCGCTGATGTCCCCGAATCCTCCTTGGGATCGGCGCATGCAGAAACTCCTGTACGCAGCACGGGATCCTCTGTGCAGTCACCACGGCGTACACGGCTGCAAAAAGGGGCAATTCAACCTGTTGATTACAAACATGTAACAAAATACGGTATAATTTGTTCAACAGGTGAACCAGGTGAACCTTACACACTTGAAGAAGCACTTGGTGATGAACATTGGAGAAAAGCCATGAATGAAGAATACATGGTTCTGAAAATAAATAAAACCTGGCACTTGGTTCCCCCACAGAAAGGTAAAAATCTTATTGATTGTAAGTGGGTATTCAGGATCAAGAGAAAATATGATGGAACCATTGATCGCTACAAAGCAAGACTTGTGGCAAAGGGTTTTAAACAACGGTATGGCATAGACTATGAGGACACCTTTAGTCCTGTTGTAAAAGCTGCCATCATTCGTCTTGTGTTGTCTATTGCAGTTTCCAGAGGCTGGAGTCTCAGACAACTTGATGTACAGAACACGTTTCTTCATGGTGTTCTGGAAGAGGAAGTGTACATGAAACAACCTCCTGGGTTTGAAAACAAGAATGCACCTTCTCACGTGTGCAAACTTGATAAGGCACTATATGGGTTGAAGCAAGCTCCTAGGGCGTGGTATTCACGACTCGGTCAAAAAATGCAAACACTTGGTTTTGTCCCTTCTAAGTCTGACACCTCATTGTTCATCTACAATAAATGCAATACATGCATATTTGTTCTCATATATGTTGATGATATTATTGTTACAAGTTCATCTGATGAGGCTGTCACAGGACTTTTGAAAGATCTTAGTGCAGAGTTTGCTCTCAAGGATCTTGGAGAGTTGCATTATTTTCTGGGAATAGAAGTAAAGAAGCATGAGAATGGTATTCATCACTCCCAAGAAAAGTATGCAACAGACTTGGTAAAGAAAGCTGGCTTACAAGGTTGTAAACCCTCACCCACTCCATTGTCTAGTTATGAAAAGCTATCTCTTACAGAAGGGCAGCCCTTGAGCCAAGATGACAGAACAAAATACAGAAGTCTAGTACGTGCACTTCAATATTTAACACTTACAAGACCTGATATCTCGTTTGCTGTCAATAAAGTTTGCCAATTCCTCCATGCACCGACTACAGTTCATTGGACTGCTGCAAAACGCATAGTCAGATATGTCAAAAACACTCTTAATATTGGTCTCAATCTCAACAAATCTTCATCTACACTTGTGAGTGCCTTCTCAGATTCTGATTGGGCAGGATGCCTAGATGACAAAGCGTTCCAATCGGTGGCTTTGCAGTTTTATTTGGCCCTAACTTGATTTCATGGTGTGCAAGAAAACAGGCCACAGTCTCCAGATCAAGTACAGAGGCAGAACACAAAGCATTAGCTAATGCTACAGCTGAGATCATATGGGTGCAGTCCATGCTAAAGGAGCTTGGTGTGAAAAGTGCCCAGGCTCCCTGTTTGTGGTGTGATAACTTGGGCGCCACATATTTATGTGCTAACCTTGTTTTCCATTTTTTCAGAGAAAGAGTGGCTCAAAAGCAACTTGACATTCGGTTTGTGCATTCCAGAGATCACCAGTTAGATCCTTCACTTCGGGCTGCATCTCATTTGAAATGACACTCTCCTGAGTAGTCGAGTACTTCATCACCAGTTAGATCCTTCACTTCAACAAGTGCATTCGATCCGCCACTTTGATAAGTTTTATAATCACCCAGACGCTCTGCACGCCATCTTCATTCCTACTCAGACTCAGTTGTCACGTCGGTCTTATTGTGTCGCAACCACACTACACCGACCTCGTCGCTACATTAGCTTTGAAAGCATCTGGCTAACTCCTTCGAAGACCATTTCAGCCACTTGGCTGGACACGCAATCTTTCACTCGGCTGCCCCGCGCGTCGTCACTTGGCCATGCCGCGCGCCGTCACTCCGCCACTCCGCGCGTCACCACTTGGCTGGACACGTAGTCCTTCACTCGGCCACCTCGCGCATCCTCACTCGGCCGTCCCGCACGTCGCCACTCGGTTGTGCACGTCTTCACCACCTGGCCGCTCCGCGCGTCGCCTCTCGGTTGTGCATGCCTTCACCACATGGTCGCCTCGCGCGTCACCACTTGGCTGGACATGTAGTCCTTCACTCGGCCACCTCACGCATCCTCACTCGGCCACCCCGCGCGTCGCCACTCGGTTGTGCACGTCTTCACAACTCGGCCGCCCCGCGCATTGCCACTCAGTTGTGCACGTCTTCATCATTCGACCACCTCGCGCATCATGACTCGGCCACTCCGCTCGTCGCCACTCGGTTGTGCATGTCTTCACCACTCGGTCGCCCCGCGCGTCGTCACTCGGTTGTACACATCATCGCCCCTTGGCCACCTCGCGCGTACCATCAGTTGGGCATGTCTTTACCTCTACACCCCCAACACGAGAACGACTAAGTTACTCATATGATCAAAGCTCATATCACACTCTGTAGCAAGCTTACCTCTTTCGAGCATCACTGTGGGCTACATACAAATTGGCCATGCCGCCCTCGGGATTACGCCCATTCAATCAACCCATTGATCACATTCAGGAATATCTTTACGACCATACATGCTCGGTCTGCCAAAAGTCTATAAGGGTAGTACTGTCCACTCGGACGATCGCCCAAATCATTACCTAAAGTCATCTTCAGGACTGCAAAAGGGTGAAAACGACGCTCCTCTATGGATACACTTGGCCCTTATCCTAGGCTCCAAGGCGTCAGTTTCACAAACTCGGACTCAGAGATGGCATGTGTTGGTGTTCCCCCGGGATAATGAGCGGCATCTCTCTGGAGAGTCATCCCACACACTAGCCTCGCCACTCGGGTTTCATGGCACGTCCATGTCAGACCACTAGTCTATCTCCTCCGGGAGACATACGAGTCTTGCAGTCAAAATACCCTGATCAGTTGGGAAGCACGTCCACTCAGACAAATACCCCTTTCACGCAAAATCTAACGGTCAATATAAGAAGTACTACTGGAACGATTACTCCCTAGAGTGTACAACTTTTTTCTAC
The DNA here is from genome assembly GCA_021605145.1 of Aegilops bicornis. Taxonomy (NCBI): domain Eukaryota; kingdom Viridiplantae; phylum Streptophyta; class Magnoliopsida; order Poales; family Poaceae; genus Aegilops; species Aegilops bicornis. The sequence continues at coordinate 125,880,310 of CM038673.1, read as the reverse complement.
AGTCGGCAGTTTCAAAGCTGAATTCATTCACTGTGCTGAGAGCACGAAGATTCAGCTGCTTGACCGAGTTCCAGGCTGAATTTATTCCCTGCCGAGTGCACGAAGATCAGTCCGACTGACTCAGTTCCAGGCTGAGCTTACTTACCATGTCAAGTGCCTGAAGATGCATCCGATTGACTCAATTTCATACTAAAAGATATTTACCGTGTCGACTGCATGGAGGTTTACCAGGAGACTTAAACCCTCTGCCCGACTCATCTTGTCCGACAGAGGCTCGGGGACTACACCCAGTGGGTGCACTCAGCGTGCCCCTACTGGAAAAGAACTCAGAAAGAAACATTTTTCTCGATGCAAGACCAGCTCCAGATCCTCAAGTACTACTCGTCCTCTGGGTCGGAGAGGAACAAGTTCTATCAGTACCAGCTAAGAAGATTTTTATTTCTCAGACCCCCGCCGACTGCCCGCAGTCGACGGCGGTCTCGGGGACTACACCCAGCGGGTGCACTCAGCGTGCCCCCACTGGAGTAATCTCCACTCGGTACGACCTGACCCCGAGTGGAGAAGAACAAACGAACAAGTTCTAAGGCTCCCATCGGCTACCAAAAAAGTTGCTATAAGGTGAGTTTAACGCTCCTCCGTGGACCTGTTTTGAGCCTTCTTCTAGGACTCAAAGCGTGAAACTCATAAGTTTGGATCTTGAACCGACTCGTATTGACATTCCTCCTGGATAAGAATGGCATCTCTCCGAGATAGCAGTCCATGCGACAATCTTGTTTCCCAGATTTAATGACACACCCATACTCTGATCACGAGTTAACCTCTTCCGAGAGATGAACAAATGTCACCAAGTTGCTCCTCGTGGGAACTTACCCCAGAGCAGTCGGGAAGCGCAGTGCCGGAATCTGTTGAGATTTTGTTCAAACCTTGGTTGTCTGAAAACACGATGACAGGTACCGAGTATTTCCGTAATCACTTGGGCCAAATTGTGTCTTTCACAAACTCATTCTACAAAATTGCAATCGATTCGAGGGCTAATGTTGGGGATACACATAACAGGTAGGCCCATGAAGGGTCGAAATATCATAAAGCATGGGGTCCACACAACATGTGGGTCCAGATAAATTTCATACAGACATATTATCCACTCGACCAAGCAGCATACCATCCACTCGGATGACAGTTCACCACTCGACCGTACGACTCACTCGGGTATACGAAGACCAGCAGGCAGCAAGGCACTCAAAGCATAATTCTCACAATGAAGGCTTGGTAGTGGGCTGGCATTATGGCATTCATGCCCACTTTGTAACATAGGTGGTGAGTGGGTGGCGCACTCTATATAAGCCACCCCCACCACCACTACAAAAAAATACACTTCCGTGATGATACGTGTTTGTCACAGTAGGTCGCATTTTTTGTCATGCATGTACATCCATGACGATTTTATGACAGAATCAAGATAGTAATACCTGTCTTTGTCGTAAGAAGTGTTCCATGACATTACCAAAATTATCATCACGGAAGTGTCCACTTCCATGACGATAAATCGCGCGTCACAGAAGTGCTTTCGTCAAGGGTGACCGACACATGGCATGCACCGTAACGGAACGCCGTTAAGCTATCGGGTCGGGTTTTGGATCCATTAACCCGTTAACAGCCCCAACCAATGGGAAATTTCCATGTGTAAAATTCTTATTGGCCGGACGAAACACATGTCAGCTCGTCAATGGGTCGAGATAGGCGCCTATGATATGTCGACACGTGCCACGTCCCACCACTGGCCCATTTAGCTTACAAAGCCGGCCCATTTGACTTGGTCAAAAGTTAACGGGCTGGCCCATGAAAAGCCGGTTAACGGTCTCTTCGCAAATAGCCCATTTTACGGCCCGTTAACTCACGACCCGTTAGGCCCTAAAGGAAATCGGCCCAACAACGTCATGTGGGTCGTCGAATATAACACCAGCCCATTTCACTTTCGGCCCATGTATGGCCCATGACGTCTTTCGGCCCATATGAGGCCTTCGTATCTTTCGGCCCTTTACAGGCCCACGATGACTCTAGCCCATAATGAACAGTAATTTTCTTTATACCCGTTAACAACCCGTAATTTACATGGGCCGTTTCCAGCCCGTGTTAGCTTTCGGTCTATTGACGGCCCATACGTTCTTGGGCTCCTTTTCGGCCCTCGATTACTTCTGGCCCGTTACTGGCCTGTTCCCCTAATGGGCCAAATTCGGCCCATGGCAAGAGTCGGCCCGTTCTTGGCTCGTTCCCTAATGGGCCAAATTCGCCCATGGCAAGGGTCGCCCGTTCTTCGCCTGTTACCCTAATGGGCCAAATTCGCCCATGGCAAGAGTCGGCTCGTTTACGGCTCGTTAACCCGTTGCGCCGTTTCCAGCCCGTCCTATATTCTGGCCCATTAACGACCCGTTATGCCTGTGACAGAATTAAGCCTTTGCTGTCCTACGGCCTGTTAACGGCCTATTACCGTGCTGGGCCGATACCAATTACGCCCGATTACGGCCCATGTAGACCCATTTATCCGACGGCCCGAGGCCCACCGATTACAGGCCCATTTATCGACGGCCCGTAGGAGACCCATGGATCCTACGGCCGTATATGGCCCATGGTAGTTGCGGCCACTAGCAAACCAGGGAAAAAGAAGACTAGGAAATAAATAAGGCCAAAACTAACGCTAGGCTATTAAGGTGATTGCACAAATTACATCCACTCGGCATCAAAGATCGCCACCAGTGCAAATATAGGGAACACCGTACACTATACAAAAATGGCTTGCTGTTTTCTTCAGCCGGTGGCTGCACGTTAAGAATAAATTTTGTATCGCACCAAAACAAATTACAACTATATAACAAAAGGAAGGTTGGCATAAAACTTAACAGTCTAGCGAGATAAATGCACCACCGAAGTTCAAAAGCTCGATTCATTTGACTGTTGTTATGTTTTCATGTTGTATTATCCGATGGAGCACCATAACCCTCGCCTTCATTTCCCTAGGCTCTGAACAACATAGCAAATGTCTGATAGTCTGGTTTCAAAACCATGCATATCTTGACGACATTGAGCAATGTTTCTCCTTGTTTCACAAAGGGTCTCTGTTAGGGAATGGACTTGTGTTTGGAGCGCAGATACAACATTGCTTTGAGCTTGCATATCTTGATCATGAGGCAGTTTGGACAATATTTCATTAACAACCAACCCAGTATTACGCAGGAACGTGCTTTTGGCACTGTTAGTGGACATGTACTGACCCACTGCAGTAAGTGCTGACATTGCGGTTATAGTTGCCCCGCCACCTTCAGAAGGTGGCGGTTCCACCATTTTTTCGATAGCTCACTGAAAAGTTGAGGTTTTACATTAGTAGTACCAGAACAGAAGATATTAAGGAGGCAGCAAAACAAAACAAAATAGCTTTGGTCTATATCTGAGAACTTATTCGTGAACCCATGTAAAATATTAGTTGTATTTTATTGCAAAGTACATAATAAAACCAGGTTCCAAACATATGACCATGTACCATCGCTAATGTATTCTCTATTTCTTCACATTGTATTGAGGGCTAAGGATAAAGAGATGAAGTTTATAATACAGTAAGCATAGTATGACATCATTCATATCACAAAACAAGCGAGAACGAGACAAACCGCAATTGTAACGTTGTGTGGGCAAGTCCAAAGACGGAACTAGATTACGGGTCAAGATCAAAGGAACATCACTCCTCTCTTTTAAACCTTGTAAGGTGCAATGATACGCTTAGACAATTGCGTATAAAATTGAAAAGAGTAATAGACATTGGCTGCAAACCATGTAGTTCAAGGCACAAGTCAGAGTAAGTAGTAGTTAAAAGGCATGAGGATTAAGGACGGCTTTGACTGGTGTAGTCATGCCCTTCTTCTTGCTGGTGTGACAGTCCTTGAAGATTTCCACAGCATTTGGTTCAGGTACTTTTTGGTCCTTGCGGGCTTTCCTCTGCATTTCGAACAAGTCAATATAGATCTGATAATATGGTACAGCGAAAAGAGTGAAACAGCAGCTAATTACAAGAGCCTCGCGATTGTGCAATATAGCTACGAGATCACGTAAATGCTGAAATCTCACTTTAAATGCAGTTGGCCTTGTTCTTTGAATAGTTCACCTAAAGAAGATAGATTTGTGTGGTACATGCGTAAATAGGACTTCAACATGTGATCTGGTCACATATATATATATAATGTACCTGATACTTCAGAATCGCACCGTTAACAAGGCCCCTCGGTCTTCATCCGATATATTTTCCATCGAGATGTTTGGGAAAGTTCAACGTTAGCCTTGCCTTCAAAGTGAGTTTTCCTCAAGTTATACCGATCTTTGTCAGAAAGCGGACTTGAAAACATGGGTGCAAGCTTGTCTGGTTGCATCATCTTGGCTATCCAACTTGAACCTCATCTGTTGAAAATTATGGGAGTCTCATTATCGCCAACCTAGAAAGTATGGGACGAGCAAGACGATATTAGTAGTTTCCATACATAACCATACTTACGTATAAATGGTCGAGGAAGGTGTTGAACTAGGTTTCGTCTTTGTCATTCCTGTCTTTGAATCCATGTTGGGAGGATACGTACATGACACCTAACGGCAACCGCTGCCTCTGATACTAACTTGGGTGACTCACAGCATCACGTGGCCTTTTAAACCTGCCTCAAAAGCGGATCTCCATTCTTCCTCCTCTAGATTTAGTTAACCTATCGAGCATTATCCACGATGTTTGTTTCCTCTTGCACCTAGGTGCTAGTCCAACAACGAACATAGGAAGTGTTAGTGTACATCAAACTGTGAGACTACATATAAAGAAGCATGCAATCAGAACTTGACTCCAAGAACTACCTTCTTGCTGGTGAAGCTCACAAGGTTCATCTGATATTGCCAACTCGTCTTGTGTCAAGAGTGCTTGGGAAGTAGTGTCGGTGGCAAGGGAGCTTGGGAACGTCTTTGCTAGCTCGGTTGGCCTACGCAGTAAGTCGTAAATTGGTAGTACCTTGTGGTAGGTGTTGCAAGAACTAGGGTTGTCTCTGCTTGTTTGGTGGCAGCTATTTGTTTCTGCTTAGCTTTTTTTGCAACTCGTGTAGCATGGGATGCCGTGTTTGTAGAATTTTCCACTTGGACTTTGACCTTCTATTGCACCATCGCATCAAAGCAGAATCTGCAGAATTCATCCGCTTCTCATTCCCTGCCATTCTGTGTTTCTTCCTCTTTCTCTGTGCCATGTTAAGTCAAGCCAACAAGAAAAATGAATAACAATTTAGTTCTCAGAACAAATTGATGCATGATGCAGACGAACTGAACTTTGATGTTAGACAACCACATGATAGGAGGATGTAATATGTATGAAAAACAGGACGGAAGAGATAACTTAACTATGATGTGTAAACTAAGAAGAAGACATTTCACCAAATTACAAGCAATGCAATGGAAGGTAGACACCATATGAAAGATACTACAAATATCGCTTCTGCCAAGTTAATAAAGTGTCTCATCATAAATGGCGTTTAAACAAATGTGAAGCAAGATAAGAAATAAATCATATGCAAGATGCAAACAACATCACACTACCATGTTAAGGTCTCTCGTCATTAGTGCCATTGCATATTCACAGCATTGCATATTCACATCTTATGATGTGTAAACTAAGGAGAAGGCATTTTCAACAAATTAGAAGCAATGAAAGCTAGACACCATATGACAGATGCAACGAATATCACTCTACCAAGTTAAAACTGTCTCGTCATAAGTGTCATTTCAACAAATTAGTAGTACAAGCTAGAAAAGAATGTGAGATGTAACCTATATCACACTTCGAAGTCAAACGTGTCTTATGATAAGTGATTGTTGCAGGTTACACAATAGTAGTAATTTGATGTAAGAACATGGTGTGATAGATGATATTGTATGTTCTAGAAACAGTTACACGTGTCTTATTCAAGTATAATGTGTAAAGTAAGTAGATGGAATTCAACAAAATTAGAAGCAATACAAGCTAGACATCACACATAACATGCAACCACATATAACAGTGCCAAGTTAGAGGGAGCACCTGTGATGTTGCACTACTAGGGGAGACGTGCTCATCATAAACACAACTTTGTTGAGTGTCTATGCATGTGTTGTCTTGGAAATCATCTTGGGGGTGTGGAGGAGTAGAAACTGTAGAGGCCCTCCGTTCGGAAGGAGCACCTTTATCCGCTGCCTTGCTAACTTCCTTCCGCTTTATTGATGTTGAATTGTCAAGTAAAACCGACAAGAAAAAGCAATAAAATTCTCTCTTCAGAACTCATTCATGCATGATACTGACAATCACTACTTTGATGTAAGGCAAACACATGATACCAGGATGGAATATGTACGAAAAACAGGATGGCATGGCATGTTCACAACTGTTTGTGTAAACTAAGGTAAAACAAGAATAAGAAGCAATGCAAGCTAGACACGACATGAAAGATGCAACCAATATGACTCTGCCAAGTTAAAAGTGTCCCATCATAAATGGAATTTCAACAAATTAGAAGCAGTGCATGCTATAAATCATATGAAAGATGCAACTAATATCGCACTGCATATACTAAAGGTGTCTCGTCATGTTGATTGATGCGGGATACAAAAAAACAATAGTTTTATGTAAGGACATGCTTAATAGACAGATGTACTATGTACTAAATACAGGAAGGCATGTCACATTAACATGTACAATGTATAAGCTAAGCAGACTAGCACATGCAGTTTAACCAGATTGGAAGAATTACAATCTAGACACCATATGCAACATGCAACGACAAATCACGCTGCCAAGTTAGAGCAAGCACCTGCGATGCTAGTGTAGGGTAAATGCTGTAATCAACTACGTAGCTACGCTCACTATCTTCATCTAGCATTTCTGTTTCTTGAGAATCATGTCGGAGGCCGACGCTGCATTCTTTAAATGAGGAGTAGTCCCTTGCCAGCCTGCCTCGTCATAAGTGATTAATGAGGGATACACAAGAACATTAGTTTGATGTAAGAACATGGTTAATACACGATGTACTAGTATGTACGAAAAATGTAAAGACATGTCATGTTCAAAGATATAATGTGTAAGCTAAGCAGATGCAATTTAACCAAATTGGAAGCAATACAAGGTAGACATCCGGCTGGAGTGGTGAGCATGATCATCTAGGACCTAAGAGCCTAGTGGGAGGCGGGCTGCTTCGCTACCATCGCAGCTTTTAGTTGGCTTCCGGTGATGCATATCTTTCTTTGGGCTTGTCACCTGCTCGGCCAAAGGCCCCGACTAGCTATTTGTCTTCTGGTGCTCACGGGATGGTGGTTCATGTAAAAAAATATCTTTCCTTATCTTACCGACTTCGGCCTTTCGAATACAAGCTAGACACCATATGGAACATGCAACCACATATGACACCGTGAAGTTAAAGCAAGCACCTGGGATGGTGGTTCATTGCGAGCGAGGTCATCAACTCCGGAGCTACGTTTACCGTCTCCATCTGCTGACACTGCACCCTTTATAGCGCTGTATCATGTCTTGCCTACCCGCATACAAAGCTGGATCGACTTCTCTCTTTTCTTTTTGGCTTCTCTCATGGCAGCAGAGTCTGAAATACCCTTGCATAAAAACACAATAGTGAGAGTAAGGGTGAAGTGTGTGCAGAACTAGTGCACTGTAAAAGTAGCAGATAGCAGGTGGCTGAAAAATAAATGATAGGAGAAATATGATAGCTCTACAACATTGCATGGCAAACAAAATTAGATTCTACTCCGTATGATTTTGTAATATATGAGCACAGGAAATGCAGGTACTCCTCCAGCACACCACCACATGTGGTCATATCTAAGATAACAGTCTACTGAAAATAAATAGGTCAGTCAGTTTTTTTAATGAACCATCTGATCTATATGGAACGGGCAGATGGCCTTCGTCTACCTCCCGCCAGTCACTATTGACGATCTTTCTCGAACCGCCAGCGACCACCGGCCCAGACACCCGCCTCCGCCGCCCCGCGCTCCCATCGACCTCACACCACCGCTGTGCTTGGCAGCGCCCCCAGGCCATCCCTTTAATCCCAGCCGACCTCGAGGCGGGCGCCAGAGTTTCTAGGCCGCACACGCCTAAGATAAACACCAAAGCGCTGCTTCGGCGTAATATGCGTATTTAGCGCCTGTTACGCTGGGAATGCTTCGTTAATTGGGAATCAATCGCCAGAAATTGAAATTGAGGCGACGGACCTCTAGCTAAGGTGAAATAGTATATGAGGAGAAACCTTGTGCATCGCGAGTTACTAGGAACATCTAGTATCAAGAAGAAGCGGTCAACTAGTGTCTTCTATGGGATGAATACCGTGCAAGCAGAGACGTAAGATTTGCACGAATAAGGGAAGAGGAGTACCTTTTTCGATTGCCGGTGTGGTCACCTCCACATGTCGCGTCGATCTTCTTCTTTTTACCAGGGAAACCGATGTTCTGGAGGGTGCAGGCTTGGACGAACCCATGGCCAAATTGTTGACTGTGTTGTCGTGGCCGTATGTCGGCGGAGGGGAAGCAGATCCGAGGCGGCGAATGACGGCGAGGTGAACAGCTCCGGTGCGGTGGAGGGTGGCGGTTGGAGCGGCAGCGGTGAGGCGCAGGACGGCATGGTTGAAGTGGCTCGATGCACGGACGGCTCGGCCTCGGCTTCAACTACTAGCCGTGGAGGGCGCTATGATTGAGGTTGCGGTGGGCAGCGGCGTCGGGGTATCGGCTCCGACGTGATGGAGGAGGGCGGCGGTTGATGGGTGGGATGGGGTGGCGGACGGAGGACGCCGGGGTTTCGCGGCGGGTGGAGAGGTAGTTTTGGCGCCCACGGAGTACGAATGGGGAATCAGACGGGTGGGGGGAACCATGTTTTGGTCTCGGACGCGCTTGTTTTTGGCTTTTTTGAACAAAATATGGGACGCGCTTGTTTGAAATTTGGGGAAAGTACAAACTTTGCCCCCCTCTTAAATTTCGGACCTACTGTGGGTCGGGGGTAGGATGGTAATCCCAGGTGTCCAAAATAGTGGGCGGGAGCGATTTCGGCCACGCGCATGTGTGCTTATGCGGCCATTGTGTATGAATGTTTTTCGGATGCGGTTGCGTGGTGTCTAGATGAAGCTACAAACCTACCCCGGTTTAGACCTTTGGACGTCGGGCCGGTAGGTTTCACGGGTCGGAGTTATTAGAAAAGTAATTTCCTTGTACTACCAAACATTGGTCTCACGCGGTTTCGGGCGAGTAGAGGCTCTTTTGGCGCTTCGTTCGAAATTTTAAAACACAAGCATTCACGTTTAGAGTACTCTTGAACTATGAGGATTGACCTAAATAGACAACGTTATATTTGACTTTGTATGTTTGAAAACCTCATTAAATTATCCGCTTCTTTTTGAAATTTTGACACTTGAAAATCCTATAACTACGATTATTTTGGAATGGAGGAGCTAAATTTGAATCTATTTTGTACACGACTACATATGCTATTATGTACAAAATCAAAGCAAAGATTGGTGCCCCCATAATTCAGGTATGGTTTGCAAATGCCATGATATCAAATTCAAATAATTGAATGGACTTCATGTTGAATTCTTTTTTTTAAACCACCTTAAGTTGAATTCAAATGTATGCTAGTTCATAGGTACCTATTTATAATGTCCATTGTGTAACTTTTGTATGTATAATGTGCTTTACACACACAACATGAACTATACTCACGTTTATATTCGATTGCTAAAGCGATGCATTGTCTGGAGTTCAAAATACTAACTATGTGGATCAATTGTGTCGAATAATAACATAGACATGCTCAAATTCGATAGAATCTAGATGTCTGATGGATCAATGACCGCTCCTTACGCGAATTACAAATTTCATGATCCCATCCTAATATTTGGATACAATTTATATCTTTAATCAATGTATAGAGTAGTCTTTTATGTGTAGTTTCACTCTCCATCGGTGGTCTCTCACACATGCTCACACACTCTCTCCCGAGGTGTCTTTCTCGTACACATGCTCTAGATATAACCCTCCCTCCCTCTCGTAACCATTTACAACTGTTTTCACTAACCTTTATCACAAGCACTCTTCCTCTCGCAAACATACACACGCACAATCCTCATCGACCCTTTCTATATACATGGACCTGCCTCACGTGTCTCATGTACGCACATTATCTTTTACGCTGTCTCTCACGCATTGTCTCACACCTCTCTTCCTAATCGACGAGTATGATTCTAGCAGAGCATTCTGTAGGATGCCCCTTAAAGTTAGGTTGGATGAATAGTAATATCGTAGATAAAGGGGTTACCTTAGTCCGAGAACCTAGGGTTACAAATCCTAGCCGGCTTTTGCAAAGTGGACACAGAGTCCTTCACAATTCTGCTATCTTTGTCTTGTACGACTAGTCATCCATGGGTCTTCCTAAATGCGCCACGGCCGATCAATGTGGCGCAGGACGGAACCGAATCTAAGGGCCTCACCTCGACCCACCGGACCTCACGCGGTGACACACCCTGTGCCCCCATGTCTCATTATCTTCTCACACCCACACATACCAACACAAACACCACACACACAGAAAATTTCTCCTGGTGCCTCTATTCCCTCCCCTTGCATATACACACTCAAGGGAATGGAATCTCTTGTCGTGACGTCATATTCGTCTCTCTCTCTCTCTAGACCACTCTCATTTCTCGTGCTATCTCTCCCACGCCCCCCTTCGCCCCCTCTATCCAAGCCTCTCTCGAATACGTAATACACACACATACCTCTCTAGGCCCCGCCAAATGCATCAACTACACATTCACACATGTTACATCACGTACCCCATTGATCTAAAAAGCCCTCTCTTCACGTTTATTTCGCATACAACATTCCTTTTGAATAAAGTGTGGACAAAAAATTATTTTAGAGTTTCTAATATATACAACATTACAAAGTTATATGGAGGAGTACGAACCCTAATTTGCATTGCATGGTGCCCACAATGATATTTATTCCGCACTGTGAATTTGTATATTTTTATACTATATACAAAGTTAGTCATAATAAAGAGAAACGAAGAGCATCTCTCTCCATCGTGATACCCCTCAGACGCCTTTCACGTATGCACACAAAACTATCTCCGTGTCCTCTAAAAGTAAGCCCCAGAAAATTCACGCATGTTTCATCTTTCTCTCGCGATATATGCAATGACGACCATTGTATTTGAAGCGAAAGCACGATACGTACATTGGACTTCAGAATCCACTCATTATGGTCACCATTTACGTTTAGTGGTTATTATACGATCCACGGGCTCACCGTACAACTCAGATTTGCTCATGACATGACTAGTTGACCAGTTAAACGCTCCACGTGGCACCTCTAGTGTTGCATCACATTATCTCACTACCATCGTGCCCACCTGTCGACTTGTATCTACTCTACATCTACACTCTTATAAAAAACAGAGTTGATGAAGATGGTGTGCCTGCCATCCTCAAGAATATAGGCCGTCCGATTTATATCCTGACGGATAGGAAAGAAACTATGGCAATTTTGCAAAAGGTACCCACACACCTCTCCACATTTGCAAATAAGGCCTTCCCTCGTTCATCCTTTTCTCTCACAAGATAAACAAGTCATACAAATGCATCTTGATGTTACGTGCAACACACAAGCATCTTGCTAGTAAGAATGAAAACAAACGACAAAAAAATATTTGGACGGTGGTTCGAAGTAATGACCGTGGGCACAGCAGACAAGGTGGCCTTGTATTGGTATGCTGAGCCATCTGTTTTAACACACATGAGCTGGTGTGGTGATTATACACACACACACGCATGCACACGAACTGCATCCACACAACACTCACACAAACACATGCACCCACGCACGCACGCAACACTCACACATACACACGCAGCCACGCACGCAACACTCACACGCACACACGCACGCATGCATGCACACACCAGTACACCACACGACCAACACGCACTCTCACGCTCAAGTGCTCAACCTACACGTGCATGCGCACACATCGTGCCCCGGCAGACACATACACAACCAGGTGATTCCTGCCAAGCACGGTTTGGAGCCTTGTCGCTACCAAGGTAAATTTGTGTTTATCTGATCTTTTACCTATGCGAACTGACAGGTGGGACCCACAAGGAACGTGGGCAATTTTACTAGTCAACATGGCGGCACGCAGACTATTTGGCCGGTCAACAGAGTGCAATCCGATGCTGAACTGTGAGCAAGTGACCGTATAATCACCACAAAACGTATATAGTGACCGTAATCAGCTTATTCTGAAGTTCGTGATCAGATTACGCTTTTTCTCTCTATAGGCCCTCCAAAACTACATCTCTACATCGCTCGCATGTTACATCTACCAACTATGCAATACAGCACTACTACTACACTCTAACACAATAAATCATATGTGTTTTTCGTTTTACTAGATATCATATTGTTACTTATAATTATTCAGTTTGCATACATTAAAATTGCCTTTGAAATGTATGGCGATTATCATCTACCGCGGGAAAATCCCGCCTTTCCTGCTTAATCGGGTTTGTATCGATGGATCGTATGTAACAGCAAAACTATAGTACTATACAAGATAAGTGACAGCTCACTCGGCCGTCGTGTCGCCTACTCCTCCGTCAGAAGAGTGGAGCGCTCGCTTTCATAAATCTTCTAGTCCCTTTTGCCAACATGTGGGACATCAAGCTACCGGGTCCACGTGCCATACCGAATACAAGCAGAAAGCCGGGTGAAGCACCCTACCATGGCGCCGCGTAGTAATGAGCAATGAGGCGTCAAATCACAAAGCTGCACCTTTCCCGCAGTTAAGTTGGAGGGACAAAGCAACCATTATTTCACTCGTTGCTGAATCCGCTTCTCCCTCATCTTCTTCAACTTAACCACGTGTTGCTTCTGCCGTTGTTCTGGCTAGTGTGGGACGCGGATCGGCTTGGTAAAGCACTAACACATGGGACCGCATGTTAGCAAACCGCCAGGACAACGTCCTCCGAAAATAAGAAGCCTAATCCTAGACTTACAAAGGGCTACGTAGCTGCTACGTATACTTTCCATCTAATCTATATATGCCCCCCCCCCCTGATTTTCAGGTGGGGTGGGCCTAATCCTCTCCTTTAATCCAATCAAATAGTCCCACATCACATCAGTTCGTAACTTTACGTAAACCATTACGTGGATGTAGCATTGCTCAAATAAGAAACCTCCCGCCATCCGCGGCAAAATCACCTCCTTTTTACTAATCTCGATTCTATAATTTTTTAGATCAATATAATTGAGATTTGTATAGATAGCACACAGGAGCAAAACCAAGTGGTACGGTTAAGGGCATCCACAATGTGTAGGCAAATGTGAAAATAGCTTTTGGCATTGTGGGAACCATTGTGGACGGTGTTGCCAAAGCCAAAAAGATGGAACCGAAGCTCCCTGATTGATTGATTGAAGGAATAGAAAAATGCAACGTCTCTCCTCTTTCTTCCATGCTTGGATGCATGTAGTACAGTATAGAGCACAAAGTCTACTCCCCTGTCCCTTCTATCACAAATCACAAAGCAGTGAGGCGTCAAATCACAAAAGCACAGACGAAGCAACCATCATTTCACTCTTCGCTGACTCCGCTTCTCCATCGTCTTCTTCGAGAAACCATCTCACCACACTAGTACTCCTAGTAGTACTAGTAAAGGACTTCCTGGATGCAAATAAGGCGGTTGTCTCGGCTTGCAGGCGGCACTTGCGAACGACTTACCGTGGTCTCCCTCAATGGTGTTCTTCGTCGAACGCACTTTGCCAAACCACCAAAAAACCATATCGTCGACATCACTGCAATGGGGAAGGAAGTCAAATATAGTTAATACCTCCATTTTTTTTGTACACAAGGCCAGTATATCAAAATTACAATTTGCAAAGGGCCACTAACACTAATCGAGGCAAATTGATGGGGTTAGCAACCAAGGACATTAATATCCCCTGCATGCATGCGAAAGTGAGAGGGTTGGTTTGCATGACGCTGCATTAATCAAGCGATGAGGAGTGAGATGGTTAGCTCTTTGGTCTTTGGAGAAAAAATTACGCATTAATTGACACATGAAACGAGGATTTGTATCGATTAAATCCCGCGAAGGAAAACCCCGCCTTTCTTTTTTAACACTTGTACTCCTAGTACGTACGTACTTATCCTGTTTGGGTCTAGGCCTTGCATTGCCAAACTTCGCCACACATTTTTGCCAAGCTTGCCTAAAGTTTTCAAAATGATAAGGAGGTACACTTATAGACGGTCAGCGCGGTCGCACCGCACCCTCACACGGTCGCTCCTGCACGCCGCGGTCGCACCGCACCCTCACACAGTCGCTCCTGCACGCCGCAAACCCAACCAAGGGAACGCACCCTCACTGACACGTGCTGTCGCATGTGAACAAACCAAACTCAGCCATCCTATCGCTGACACATAATTTTCGTTCATAGAGTATGTTTATCCAACCGCATGTTGGGGAGTATCCGTACGGCCTGTGCGGTGGTCTGTTGGGGAAGAAGAAGAGGTGAGGAAGAAGGAAAGAAGGGTTAGGAGACGTAGGATATTCATCCAACCGCCTGAAATGGTAGACTGACCCAAGTCAGGCGACTTGCATAACAAATATATGTTTTTACACAACAAAAGATCCATAAAAACAACAACATAAAGAAAAACTATCACTGCTCGCAAAAAGAGACGGCCTCGTCGTCTTTGGCTGCCGGCGCGAACCAGCCGTCGCTGCCGACGTGTGTCTCCCCATCGTGGTTGTCCTCGGCCTCCAGATACTCGTTCAAGTGGAGCGTGCGGGCGCTCTGCACGGACGAGAGCACAGCCCGGTTCAAGTCGAGGACGTCCAGTTCCGCCTGCAGGAGGGTCTCGATGGCAGCGGCATCCGCGCGCTCCGCGTCGAGTCGAGCCTCCGCCGCGTCACAACCGGTTCTCCGGGTATTAATTTCCAGAAAATGGCCGTTGTGCTCACCAGCCCCAGGATTACAGTTAGCTGATGAGGCACCAACTTGATACAGAAGTTCCAAGCAAAAATACAAAATATGTAGTAGAAGACCATTCGGGCCTGTGAGTACAACAATTGGTTTCTAGTGGTCGACGGCGGAAGCGGTTTGTGAAACATCAGTGTCTATGGGACTCCATTTCCCACAGGAACAGCTGACCAGGTCAACTCCTATCTTTGCGAGGCTGCTATCACCGTTGCTTAGTTTCCGGGGCTGTCATCGCAACGCTCCTCTCCATGCAGAAATCTGGCCAAGACAATAGCCAGGGACAAGCCAGTGAGTACTTTGAATGTACTCGCAAACATTATGAACACTGGGATAATATAATTGATAATCATGCACTGAAATATTCTATGATCACATCGTCAGTCATAAATAAAACATCTTTTATGCATGCAAGCAGGTTATTTATATGCAACATGAATAAGCAATAATGGAGTGGGAATAAAATGCCGCAGTCGGGCGTCTGTGCGACACCACATAAAGGGCTTATAAAGTAAATAAATAACAAGCAATGCCACAGTCGGGCGTCTCAGCGACACCACATAAAGGGCTTATAAAGTAAATAAATAACAAGCAATGCCACAGTCGGGCGTCTCAGCGACACCACATAAAGGGCTTATAAAGTAAATAAATAACAAGCAATGCCACAGTCGGGCGTCTCAGCGACACCACATAAAGGGCTTATAAAATAAATAATCACAATGAATATCCAGGAGGTAGAACCGTCCCAGGGATACTCAATGATATAATGGGTTAGTCCATAAAAATTGATAATCATAATCTTCGCAAGTCACAAGTCACAATCCAAGTTCTGGTTTAACAATTTCTTCTCCGAAGACCGACACTGAGACCAACCCTTGACCCATCCCAGACTGTAGTCCTTAACCATGGACACGGCTATTCGAATAGGTTTAATCTCTACAGAGGGTGTACTCTTTACCCACGAGTAACGGATTCCTTTAGTCCATCGGGACTAATTCCGTCTATGGTCTTTTAATTGAAAACACACCCGACTTGCACACACCAGCTTAACTCACCGGTGTCTGGAATCACCCACGACGCTTGTTAAGCAAAACTCTAAGTGGGGAGGCTACAACCTCGCGTAGCATGGGATCAAATTTATATCACGTGCTCTAAGGGGTGGCCTCCCCTCTCGTCTCAACCGGAACACCCATGCCCCGGACCAGGTGGCTCGCCTACCGGCTACAACCGGTATCTTCCACCATGGCCTCGCTGTACGGTGTGTGCTTGAAAGGGGTTGACGAATTACTGAACTGTACCCTACTTGTTGTAGGGGCAAGTGGTAGTACGAAACAAGTGTGGGGGTTACTGGAACAAGACTCGATCTGCGGTCGACTCTGGAGGTTCCTAAATTCCCTGCATGACATGTTTAACCAGAATATTTCAACCAACAAAATCACTACTCATTATACCTTACTATGCCATACCGGACGTAACCGTCCCAACGGCGACCGGCGACAAGCTCACGCCTACCCAAGGCAACGGCTTTCCCCGGATTCCTTTCTGGCATGCATGCAAGGCACATGAGGAAGACTACCAACACAAGTATATTCATTTCCAACAGTAAGGAAATCACTAATATGCATTCATGCAAATGATCATATCACCACATAAAATAACGAGTTCTCCGAAATAAGGTGGTGTTATAATCGTATCACCACATAAAATAACGAGTTCTCCGAAATAAGGTGGTGTTATAATCGTATCAACTAACACACCAGAAATATTATGCCAGGGTTCAGAATGCTTGCCTTCATGGTGTGGAAAGGCAGGGTGCACTCCAAAACTTTTGAAAGCTTTCTCCTCTCTCCAAAAATCCTATTCAAAATATTTTTGAATCAATATGTAGTTTCAAAAACAGTACCAAAAAGTTGTCTGAATTTTTTTGAAATAAATCTTCAAATAAACTAGACAAAATTTGAGGAAGGTAGGAAAAAGAATCAACTCATTTGGAGTTATAATTAAAAAGTTATAGGCAGTCAAAGTTGTGGTCAAAATCTGTTTTTTTAATTAAACAGAAAAAGAAAAACATTTCGATAACTGACCATGTCGAAGGCGTATTTTGGATTTAAGCTTCCACTTACTCCAGCATGGACGGCGCGTGGGTCACTGACAGTGGGTCCAGCAGGCCCACTGGTCAGGTTTGACCAGTCTTCTCCCTCCTCTTCCTCTGCCCCGAGCGGAGGCGGAACTCCGGTGACGCTCGCTGGCGAACGACGGCACCATTCGAGACACCGAGGGTGGGGATGGATCCGCGGTTCCCGTGCGGTCCTCCCGGTGGTCGTCAGTCAGGTGGGGATGAAGGGAGTCGCCGGCGGCGAGCTTCGCGGCGGCCGGTTGCTTCGGGAGTTTTGGGCGCTTGAACTACGGTGGCTCCCGGTCGGGTTTGAGTAGCTGGGCGGCTCCGCAAGTCGAAGTGGAGTCATTTGGTAGTGATGGGAGGGCCGGGGAGGTTCGGTTGTGCCAAACGGAGCCGGGAGGCGGCGGTGGCCGAACTGGCCGAAGATGAGGAAGAAGACCTCCCCGGGTCGGTTGGCTGCCACGGGGGAACTAGGAGGGGTGATTTGAGGCTGCCTGGGGAACGGGACGTGCTCGGGGGCCTCTTATATAGCGTGGCCATGTCGGTTCACAGCGGCCGCGGATAGGAGCGCCGGCGAACCGCCTCTCTGTTGCTGCAGGAGGACGTGGCGGCGAGAGTGCTAGAGGACGCGCTTGTGGATGAGCTCGCGCTGCTCCAGGGGGCAGGTGGTGAACGGAGGAGGCTCGGGCGGCGCCGACCTGAGAAGGGGCTGTCGGGCGGCCGTGACGGCTAGCTCCTGGCTTGCCGGAGACGTGGCGACGGGCTGCTTGGCGTGTTCTGGTGAGAGGTAGAGTGTGTGGCGCAGCTCTGCAGTGTGGGCAAAACCAGGCGCGGACAGCGGCGGCTCGGGCGCGGCACGTGCAAACGCGTGCTCTGCTGGCCCAAAGCACGCGCCTTTAACGTGCTCGACAAAATGCCAGGGCATGCTAGAGGTCTCGGGTGAGGTTGGGGTTTAACATACCTAGGTTAAAGTCATCTAGAGGCTTAGTGGACAGGTTAGTTTTCCCAGAGGTGCAAGGTCACAGTGCAATGACAAAAGTCATGTCAAAGTTGTTCATGCACTCAAGGTGTTTGACAAAATGCCAAAGGAACCTAGGCATTACTTGGAGTGGCCAAAACTTCCAGATTATGGTCTCTTTAGATGAATAAGAGGGTGGTGAGGTTAGTTTGTGAAAAGCACAAACTTGTTAGTGCAAGTTTTACAAAACTTCAATTCTGGACAGGAGGTAAATGGCATTATTTCATGAACCAAAAGTATTCCAATGAGCCCATCCTCCTGGACATAGGGGTTTTATAGGGAGTGCTATAAGCAGGAGAAAGAATCAAGGGCAGAAGAGCAAGCAAAAATATGGTTGCTGTACAAACCATCAAGTTGGACCAGAATGAAAGTGAGGTTGATTCACTCAATTTTTTCAAAGGAAATCACTGGGTTTTTGCAAAAAGTTGAATTGCATGCTATCACTGACATCCCATGATTTTGGTGAAGGCTTTAAAGAAATATTTAACTAGGCTGTAGTGCAAATTTTCCCACTGGACCAGATTTGCAAATATGGTGTAGATCTCAAAATTTCTAATGGACAGAAGATATTTTTGCATAAAAGTGGTTTAAAAACATCACATGACATCTCCAAATTTTGGTTGGAATATTGAATGAATTTATCAAATGGTTGTAGTTCAAATAGGACCATAAAATCATGGGAAACCATTTTTCAAGAAAATAAAGATTATGTGAAATAAATTATGTAACTAATTCTACTGATAAAAGAAAAGTTTTTCTTGAGATGCTAAACAAGTCCAATAACATATTTGAAAGGTTTCCACTTTAGGGAACAACTCCATGATAATAAGGAAGGAAATGTTTCAAAAAAATCAAAAGGGAGCCCAAAAAATAAAAGTTTTAATTTCCTGGCAAAATTTTAATTAACAAAACAAAGTTACAATTTTGGGGTGTCACAACACTACCCCCCTTAAGAAAAATCTCGTCCTCGAGATTTGCTAAGGATTGTTTTTAAAAAAATAAAATATTTTTACCGAATTGAAACAATTTCTTAAGCGGTAAAAGCGGCTACAGTGAGAGGGCAATAAGTGGTGCAAAAATACAGTGTGGGACACTGGCGCTGCGTGGAAAACTCCACGGTTTTGGGGAAAAAACGAGCAATTTCTACGTCGGACGCAGTAAATTTAGAATAAATTCTAAATCTTAAAATACGCTGGTCATACCCGAGAGCACAGTGCTCCCTCTGGCTGACAGATGGACCCTGGGCCCACTGTTAGCCTCTTCTTCTTCCTCTGGCTCTTCTTCCTCTCTCCCGTGCGCTTTCCCGCGCTTTCTCCACCGGTGACGTCTAGCACGTAGGGCATCTAGGCCGTACCGCGGTAGTGCGTGGCGTGCTAGCTGCCGGTGCAGCGTGCACTCACCTCGCGGGCCAGTGCGCTGTCGGCACTGCTCGCGGATTCGCCTCCGAACACCGGCGGTCGGGCGACGAGCGGCGCTGGTGGACCTCGCCCACCATACACCGAGCTCGAGCTATAAAACGGTCGAGGTGCTCTTCTCTTCTTCCTCACACCTGGCCTCGCTTCTCCTCCTCCTTCTTCCTCCATTTCTGTTTCCAGAATCTCGAGACGAGGCTCTAATGGCGGAGGTGATGCCGGATTGGTTCGTGATCCTGGTGTGCGGAGGGCTGGCAGCCGTGCTGGGGCTCTCCGTGCTCCTGTGCGCGATTATCCTCGATGATCATCGCGATGCTGCCGCTCGTGTGTTGGCTCTCCGCGGTGGCGGTGATCACGAGGAGTAGGTGGGGTGTGTCGGGTGCTAACTGTTGTCGGAAGTGCTCAGTTAGATGCAACACAGTTGCAAGATTTTGCAAGTAGTGTATGTGTTCGAGTGATTGTGGTTGTGAGTCTGCTGCCATGGTGCTGCGTGAAAAAAAATCCCATGTCGTGAGAAGGCATACGATGCAGCAGCTCCGGGAAAAGAAATCTTACTCCGGGATTTTTTCGCGAGGGAAACCGGTTAATCTTAAGAAAAATAAACCACAACAAAACTACACACATTAGTAGAAGCCAAATAATTGACTCATCGCACAAACTCAGGGTACCACGCATAAGTTACAACACAAAAAATAAAATTTGCAATAATAAACACAGCAGCGACGTCTATAATGCAAACAGTAACTGGACGGGGTCCCGAGAAAACGTCTCTGGTACTGGGACACACTCCACTTCTATCGGGGAAAGTGGATTGACCAGTCGATGTATGTGTCTCTCCTGGTCGGGCCTCAGTGATCTACCGATGGCGATCTGAGGATTTAAATCCGCGAGGCTCTGGAGATAACCCATCACGCTGCGTTGGGTTAAACGCTTGAGCGATGACGATCGACAAGGTTGGCCAAGATCTGGTCTCTCTCAATTCGGCCCACCGAAAAGATGTTACTTCTCCGGTGCTGCACGGCTCGGAAAGTAATAATACCCTCGTCACTGGCATAGGGCACCGTGAATCGGCGAGCAAGCGCCAGTATGCAGCAGCTTCTATGGCCATATGTGGGGTCGGCATAGATTTCCCCACGAAGGAGACCTCCGTTGGGTCTTGGTTTGAGTTTACGGGAGGGATGTGTACTTCTGCCCAATATTTCGAGGTGGACTGGGTGATTCTCGATTTGAACAGCTCGTACTGGGGTGGCTGGGTAGCGCCCATGGTCCTGCAGGTAAAATCCCACAATATTTTGACAAAACTACCCGGGGTTGCATCTGGGGTTCTCAGATAAATACTAGGGCTCGGCATGGCAAGAAATGGTTTGAGGATGGTGCACAAGATGAGGGGTGCTTGGCAAGGTCACGCGGTGGCCTTTTTATAGCCCTGGAGCTGGGTCGTTTTACCGTGGTGAAAGGTAATGAATTTGCCAGTTCAGCTCCAAGGGTCGGGGTCAAAGCCATGGATACACACATCTCACTAAAGTGACGTATCACTGTGGGGGTCGACGGGGTGATTTTTGGTATCTCTGCCTAGAATAGAAATTTATACTGCATGCTGACATATCCATGTAAGGCTACAGAGGCACAATGACAGGCGGCGTTTATTTACAAGGTCACACGATTACAAAGCGAGGATACACTGGGACTCGACGCTACTCCAGTGACTTAGTCTACCTCGTTTATATCCAAGCGGGCGTGCCTTGTGGATGTCGAGGCTTCTCCTCGGGTCTCACTGTCGGGATTAGCTGGAGGGGGTTGAGGGAGTGCAGGGTCGGTGTGGGGGATGTAACTACTGAATATAAACCGCCCTGAAGGGGCCGGTTTACCCTCGGCCATAATTAGGGCCCATGAAGGCTCCAAGGGTGGCGACGACCGTAGAGACTAGAGGCCCGGAGCCCAGGGGCGAATTAGGGCCCATTAGGGTAAAACCGCCTTAACCATGTAACTTGTGTTGTAAGATAAGAGAAAGGAGAGACCGAGCCGGACACTTGTATGAGTCGGCCTTGGGACTCAGAGACCGCCGGCAAGGCCAACCCGTATATAAGGGGACGACCCGACGGCGGTTTAAGGACAGACAATCACAATTCGAGGCTTAGGCGAAGCTATTGCTCCCTAGTTGCCGAAATCATATCAATCCCATCACAAACTAGACGTAGGCTTTTACCTTCATCGAAGGGGCCGAACTAGTATAAACTCTCGTGTCTTTGCGTCCGCTTTAACCCCTCTAAGTTAACCCGTACGATGGCCCCGCGACTAAGTCCTTTCATGAGGACATCTGCCGTGACAATTCCATCGACGGTTGGCGCCCACCGTGGGGCTATCGCACGATGGTTTGATGATCTTAGAGGGCAAGTTCGGCGACTCGAAGGCTATGCTGTGGGCCGGATGACCAAGAGTCGTCAGCGCAAGCTCTACATCGACGATGCAGGCTGGGGCCCCGAGGCCGCTCGATTGAGTCTGGTACCGGTCCCCTTTGGTGGCATACACGTGTTCATCGGCAAGATCGGGCGAGCCAGGCTGGGCCGGACATCCGCACCGACCTCGCCGAGACGGGCTCAGCGGGCAAAGAAGAATCCTGCCCCGCTAAACCGGTTGTCGCGTGCTTTTCGTGGGAGTCATCCACGGAGGAGACTACGAGGCGGATCAGCGTCCGGTGGCGAAACCGTTGTCTACTCGATGACGAGTCGTCAATCGGGAAACCGAAGTCTCTATACCAGCTGCAAGATGGCCAGATCGGGGGCTGTTCCTACAATGAGAGTATTCCGGACCCCTTTGATCTGCCCAACCGGGTTGGAATATTCATGGCCGGTACACAAGCGATGCTTCACTCTTCGACCGCCGCGCCAATGGTCGCCGGTTCAACAATGCGATGGCGATGGCAGCCGGGCGAGGCCCCGTGTCGCCCACCGCTCAAGTTTTATCGTAACTATTTGATGCATTGGCTGTGCTCATGGCGAGAGGCTAACCCGGCAGATCAAGACCTGCATAATGCGGAGATTGCAAAGGTGAAGGAGCAGATCACCCAGGCTAAAGCGGATCTGGCAGCCGCAGACGTTAGGATGGTGGCAGAGCGGGCCGCTTTGGATGCGCAGGCTTATAGGCTCATGCTGGTTCAGAACGCGTCGCATGAAGTCATGAAAAGAAAGTACACATCCCGTTTGCCCTCGGTTTTCGAGGGAAGAGACCTCTTCAACACCCCAGGGGCAGGGACCAGTAATCCGCCTCCAGTGGTGAACCGAGCGGAAGCACCTGGGACAGGCGCGCCGATTCAGCCCCGTGTGATAGATTTGCCTTGCCGTCATGCCGGCGCGCCTCAAGCTGTGCAAACACCTCCAGGTCACTACTCCAACCCGATGGATAACCTTGTTGCGGCTGCGGCACGGTTGGAGGCGATTCCAATCGAAGGCGATTCACCACAGGCGGTAGAAACACGCCGGGTAAAAGGGCTCCTCAGGACGGCCCTGGCTCAACAGGAAGCGTACTCATACTGCCGTGATCGGATCCACTCCACCCCCCGCCAAGGCCGGAGTTATAGCTGGCATGCAGATGAACCGGCCGTGTCAAGTAATGCGCAGCGGTCTGGCCAAGGCAACAACCCGGCGGGTGGCTTCGAAAACGCTCAAGAAGTGGTGGACCGGGCCAGGGCACGTAGGGAGGCCGAATTAGCAGCACAACATGAGGATCATCAGCTCGCGCCGGTTCGACTGACCATCTTCGAGCCCGGGGTCACGTCTGGCTCTTTGGGGGTGCCTTGCCTCGTCCCCGCTTTACGCAATGTACGTTTGCCCAAAGACTTCAAGGGGCCACGCAAGGTGCCCAATTATACCGCCGAGTTGGCTCCAGAAGCGTGGATAGAAGGCTACGAGATGGCCATGGAGATGCTGGATGTGGATGAAG
This sequence comes from Aegilops bicornis, assembly GCA_021605145.1. NCBI lineage: Eukaryota > Viridiplantae > Streptophyta > Magnoliopsida > Poales > Poaceae > Aegilops > Aegilops bicornis. The sequence goes on along the minus strand of CM038673.1, from coordinate 125,856,738 downwards.
CTGCAGCGGTGATATTTCACCATGATGCTAGAAGGTCGGCCCGTACTTGGTTGAAGAACTTGCCACCCAACTCCATCAGTTCATGGACCCAGTTGCGGACCCGGTTCATTCAAAATTTCAAAGACACCTGTAAGCAGCCCATGTCTGTGGTGGACTTGGCGGCTTGTGTCCAAGCAGAGGGAGAATCCACAACCCGGTGGGTACGCCGTGTTTCGGAAGTTTTACATTCTTCAGACCGGATCAACACTGATTCTGCGATCTTAACCCTAGAAAGCAACTGCCGGTTCAAACCTTTAAAATTGAAGCTGGGTCGCATGAAGCGTTTCTGCAATGACATGGGCACTCTTATGGGCGTTTTAGTGAAGTATACTGATTCTGATAGTACCAAGGATCCCGAGTCTGAGGAGGATGATGAAACAGGGAAGGGAAAACAGAACAGCAGCTCCAGAGGCCAGCAAAGATCATCGGCGGGTAATGGAGGAAACAAAGCGTAAGGCGAATGGTAACATGGGCTTCAGAGCCAACACCAACGCCAGCAGGACAAGGGTCCACGGCGCAAGGGTAAACATCCAAACCGAGGTGGTGCGCTAATCACAATCCGGACCGGTTGAATTATCTGTTGAATCAACCCTGTCCGAAGCATGGGACGAAGGAGGCGCCAGCAAACCACCTCTGGAAGGATTGTTACATTATGCAGGAGTTCAAATGTTCTAACGCTTTCCGGTATGATCAAGGGCCCGGCGGCGCTTCAGGGTCCGCCCCGGGTTACGGTGGAGGAAATTCCGGCCCAGGGTTTAGTGGTAATCCGGGCGGGCAGAACAATCAGAACAATCGTAACAATCGTAACAATCGTAACCAAGGTGGTTACAATCAGCAGCAGCGTGTCGGGTTATCAAAGCAATCCGGCAGCTTGAATGGTGGACAGTATCACGTCTTTACCACCAGCTTGGACAAGCGAGACCGGAAACTTCAGAAGCGGGCAGTCAATGTTGTTGAACCGGCCGCGCCGCATTACCTACGCTGGTCCGAGCAGCCTATTGTGTGGAGCAGAGAGGATCATCCTCCCCGGGTTTACAATCCGGGTCAGCTAGCCCTAGTGATGGCGCCTCAGGTGGGAGGATACAAGTTCACCAAGGTGCTTATGGACGGAGGGAGCAGCATCAACATCCTGTATTATGAGACCTTCCGTCGTATGGGGTTAACGGATAAGCATCTCAGGCCGTCCAGTACAGTGTTTCATGGTGTGGTGCCTGACAAGTCAGCGTATCCGGTCGGTAAAATAGCTCTAGAGGTGGCCTTTGGGGATGAACATGACTCTAGATCGGAAACATTGACATTTGAAGTGGTGAAAATTCAAAGCCCTTACCACGCCCTATTTGGGCGGCCGGCTTATGCTAAGTTTATGGCACGGCCTTGTTATGTCTATTTGCAGCTAAAAATGCCGGGTCACAAGGGGACGATAACGGTTCATGGGAGCTGCAGGATCGCTTTGGAGTGTGAGGAAGGTGATGCGGCTTACGCAGAGTCGGTTTGTGCCACTGAAGAGTTAAAGTACTATAAAGACAATGTTGATCCGGCGGATATGACCCCGTTGAAGAAGCCAACTACAGAGCACGATCCGGATTTGAAGTTTAAATCGGCGGCTAAGACTAAACTTGTTGATTTTGTGCCCGGTGATTCGTCCAAGCAGTTCATCATCAGTGCTAACTTGGATCCTAAATAGGAAAGCGCGCTCATCGAGTTCATCCGTGAGAATCGGGACATTTTGCATGGAAGCCTCGACATGCCGTGTACCGAGGAACTCACGAGCACACTCTTAATGTTGATCCCAAGTACAAACTGGTAAAGCAGTTTCTTTGCCGGTTTAACGAGGAAAAGCGCAAGGCCATTGGAGAAGAGGTTGCCAGGCTCTTAGCAGCATGTTTTATCGTTGAAGTTTTCCATCCAGAGTGGCTTGCTAATCCGGTGTTGGTCCTTAAGAAAAACGGCACTTGGCGCATGTGTGTGGATTACACAGATCTTAACAAGGCTTGTCCAATAGATCCTTTCGCCTCCCCGCATTGACCAGATTATTGATGCTACGGCGGGTTGTGAGCGTTTGAGCTTTTTGGATGCGTATTCGGATATCATCGAGATCAAAATGGCGGTTAAGGACCAGGAGAAGACAGTGTTTATCACTCCCTTTGGAGCTTCGTTATGTGTCTATGCCTTTTGGGCTCAAGAGCGCCTAAGCAACTTATCAGCGTTAAGACAGTAATTGCTTGCACGAGCAGATCGGCCGTAACGCGTGCATGCTTATGTGGATGATATTGTGGTTAAATCAAGGAAGAAGGAGACATTGATTGAGGATCTGAAAGAAACCTTTGACAACTTGCGGGTGTACAAGATGATGCTTAACCCGGCCAAATGTGTTTTCGGTGTTCCGGCAGGCAAGTTATTGGGTTTTCTTGTGTCCAACAGGGGGATTGAAGCTAATCCGGAGAAGATTACGGCTATCACCTCCTTGGCTAAGCCAAAGTGCATTAATGATGTCCAGCGTTTGGCGGGTCGGATTGCCGCGCTAAGCCGGTTTATCAGCCGCCTCGGAGAGAAGGCCATTCCTTTGTACCAGATGCTGAAGAAGACGGATCAGTTTGTCTGGAGTTCAGCCGCCGATGAAGCATTGGAGGATTTAAAGCGGCAATTGGCCAACCCGCCTGTTCTCGCCGCTCCGATTGACAAGGAGCCGCTTCTGCTATATGTTGTTGCTAATGCCAGGGCAGTTAGCGTAGCCATTGTGGTAGAGCGGAAGGAGGCAGGGAAGGAGTATCCGATTCAACGTCCGGTTTATTACATCAGCGAGGTGCTCATTGAGTCCAAGCAGAGATATCCGCATTGGCAGAAACTGGTGTATGGAGTTTTTATGGCAAGCCGGAAGCTGAAGCAATATTTTCAAGGGCATCCCATCACGATGGTCAGTTCAACTCCCTTGGGCGATATCATACAGAACCGGGAAGCGACTGGCCGGATTGCTAAGTGGGCCATAGAGCTTGGGCCGCACGGTTTAAGGTATGTGCCTCGGACGGCAGTAAAATCCCAGGCACTTGTGGATTTCATTAATGATTGGACGGAGTTACAAGCGCCTGAAGAAAAGCCGGATCATACCTATTGGACCATCCACTTTGATGGGTCCAGGCAGTTGGAGGGCTCGGGGGCTGGAGTTGTGTTAACTTCCCCACAAGGTGAAAAGTTTTGTTACGTCCTCCGCTTAATGTTCCTGTGTACTAACAATGCAGCTGAGTATGAAGCCTTGCTCCATGGTCTTCGGATGGCTAAGGAGATGAATCTAAGCCGGGTTAAGTGCTTCGGTGACTCGGACTTGGTGGCCCAACAAGTGTCAGGTACTTGGGATTCCAAAGACCCGCTCATGGCTGCATATCGTCGGGAGGTGGATGTTGTTGCAGGTCACTTTAAAGGCTATCAGGTGGACCATGTGGATCGTCGGAAGAACGGCGGGCGGATGCTTTAAGCCGGCTGGGCTCTCAACGCAAACCGGTCCCGCCCAATGTCTTCCTTGATGTACTGCACAATCCGTCAGTCAAGCTTCCTGATGAAGTAGATTTGGCTATTCCTGATCCGGAGGCTCAGTTGGTGGCAGCCCTGCATGTCATTCCGGATTGGACGCTCCCTTATTTGGCGTACATGAGCTGGGGCGAGTTACCAGAAGATGAGACGTTGGCCCGACAGATAGTTCGGCGGTCTAAGTCTATGGCCATTGTTAATGGCGAGTTGCATCATTGCAGTGTGTCCGGGGCGTTTCAGCTTTGTGTGTCCCCTGAGGAAGGCTGTGAAATATTGCATGAGATCCACGAAGGGGACTGTGGTCACCACGCCGGTTCAAAATCCTTGGTGGCTAAGGCGTTCCGCCATGGTTTTTATTGGTTGACTGCCCATGCTGATGCGGAAGATCCGTCAGCGATGTGATGGTTGCCGGAAGTTTTCTAGACGTGCTCATATACCGCCCAAGAATTGAGGATGATTCCAATTACTTGGCCGCTTTGCGACTTGGGGGCTGGACATGGTGGGACCTTTTAAAAGGTCCAAGGACAAGAAGACACACTTGCTGGTAGCAGTTGAAAAATTTACAAAGTGGGTCGAGGCAGAGCCTGTTAGCAAGTGTGATGCGGCCACGGTGGTTCAGTTCATCAAAAGGGTGATCTTCCGGTTTGGGTTTCCACACAGTATCATCACAGATAATGGTACCAATTTGTCCAAAGGTGCCATGAAGGAGTTTTGTGAACGTGAGCACATCCGCTTGACGCTTTCTTCAAAGAGCTCACCCACAGTCCAATGGTCAAGCAGAACGAGCTAATCAGGAGATCCTGAGAGGTATCAAGCCCCGGCTTATGGTCCCTTTACAGAGGACGCCGGGCTGTTGGGTAGAAGAGCTACCATCTGTGTTATGGAGTATAAATACTACCCCTAATAGATCCACTGGATACACACCGTTCTTTATGGTCTATGGAGCGGAGGCGGTCCTCCCCAGCGATATCTGTCATGACTCACCTCGCGTGGCAGCCTATGTTGAGGCAGATAACGAGGCAGCACGGCAGGATGCTTTGGATCGACTGGATGAAGAACGGGATATGGCGGCTACTCGTTCGGCGATTTACCAGCAGGATCTTCGTCGGTATCACAAATGACGGGTCGTAACCGTAACCTTCGTGAAGGAGACTTGGTGCTTCGGCTCATTCAAGACCAGACAGATATGCACAAGTTATCCCCACTTTGGGAAGGGCCTTTTGTGGTCAGCAAAAATCTGCACAACGGGTCATACTATCTGATTGATGTTCGAGAGAATAAAGACTCACGCACATCAGAAGAGGAGACCAACAGGCCGTGGAACATAGCTCATCTTCGGCCTTATTATACCTGAGCCATCGGCTCTCCTTATATACATATTATGACAATGTATATATTATGAATAAAAGCAATAAACCGGAGCCTCGGTTAAAGCGGGGTATCCGTTCTGTAAAAATCCGGCTTGGGTACATGGAGTTGTTGTCTTAAAACGGCCTTCGGTTTATCCCTTGAGCTTGTTTTTCAGAAGTTTTTAGATGTCATCTGGGGGCTTCGTCGTGTCTGAACCAATGCAACACCTTTTGATAGGCGAAAGCCACCAGATCACTTGGGAACATGGTCAAGTCTGAACCAGTTACGCCTCTTGATCGGCCTAAGGTCATAGAGTCACTTGGGGGCTTGGTCAAACCCGAACCATTGCCACGCCACTTGATCGACATAATGCCACGGTTTCAGTTGGGGACTTGGCTGACTTGAACCATAGCTACACCTTATTGGGAGCTTGGTCGTGTCCGACCACGGTAACGCCATCTGATCGGTTTAGTAAAGCCTCTTGGTGCGAACGGTTTTATCATTACCTTTGCTTCCATATTTTTTTCATAACTGTTATTCAAATCGGTTCAACCAGTATATTGACGGAATTTGGTTTATTTTTTAATCCGGAGATAACTTTTCCGGTTTGATTCTTTTTCTGTTAAACATCCCATTATGGAGTAACAGGGGGCTTAACGTGACCCGGCACGGTTTACTTGGTAAACCGGCATTCTAAAGACAGGAGCTATTGTCTCCTTTGACAGTAATGGTTTATACAAACCTTCGCTTCAAGGATGGCTTGGCCAACTGCGTGCCCGGCGCTGGCAGCCGCCGTGGCAGTTTAAGAATTTGTGATTGCAGGCAAAATAAATTGAAGGTTTCGGTTATTCAATCAAAAGTATCAGCACCTCTGCGCGAAGGTTGCGATCGAAAGGCATAAAGGCATATTCGAAAACAAAAGTGCTGGCTATTCTATTACAAGGCCTTCCAAGGCCCGATATTTCGCATGGCGTTATGACTAGCAGCTTCTGATGCATCAACCGGCTTGACGGATTAAGCTTCCTCGCCGGGTTGACGTGAGGAAGATGGGTCGTCTGCCGGTTCAGCTTCTTCCTCTTCATCACCCAAGGGCCGGAAGTCATTGGTAGACCCGGTCAATCCGGTTTAAAGCACGAAGACAGCCTCTTCACTTATAAGCTCACCGGATCAACGTCGTGGGCATAAGTGTGCTTACGGATTGAGGGACAAGGTTACGCACTTCTGGAATGACAAATTCCACCCGTCTATTGTTTGCATCATAAAAGAGCGGTGAACCGCCAGTTGGCTTCGCTGCCGCTGACTCGCCAGAGGACGATTTCCTTTGTTATTCGCTTGAGGGCGTCATTATCAAAGGCTTCGCCGCTTTCTTTGAGCTACTGGGAAACCCTTGGCTATGTCGGCCCGGCTCAAGGTCCGCTTATCCACGCCTTTGGCGCGAGTTAGAAGCCAATAAAGTGCCAGCCGGGTCATGGATCGTTTCAACTCTTCAAGTTGTGCCGGAATCATGGATAGCCGGTCCAGCGTATCTTTGATCAAGGACGGAGCTGTGTTATCATACGACATAGCACATATGACGCGCTGGGTGCCGGTATACAGCTGCTCAATCAGCGTGTAGGCGGCCTTGAGCTTCTTTCGCATATCAGAGCCCAGATGAGCAATACGTTTCCCTATACCAGTTTAAGACAGCTCAGGTTAAACTGGCGGAAATATCAAAACGGAATAGTAATCAGTGAATTTTTTTTTACCAAAGATTGCAGAGGTCATGGCATTAATTTGGCGCTTTAGTCCGGTGAGCTCTTCTGTCACCGGTTTAAGAGCCGCTTCAGCATCTTCCGCCCATTTTATCAAACCAGCCTTCTCGGTGTCCCAGTTGGCCTGCTCGGATTTATACCACTCCTTGAGCTGTTCCATAGTGGTCAAGGCGGTTTTCAGTTCATCCTTGGCCTTGGTGGTTTCTGCTTGTTGAGTCTCCAGATTGGCACGAAGGTCCTTGAGTTGTACGGTTTGCTGGTATATCTCACTCTGATAACAAATGGATCACGTTAGTTGTTTCATTATGAAGTCCCAAGCTCAATACAGGTATTCAACTTGGCACTTGGGGGCTAATGGCTAGTTGATCTCAGCTTGCTATGGGGATACAAAGTTAAGTCCCGGTTTAACTATGCTAAGTTGAACCGGCCTTGAGGGCTACAACACTGAAGTTTAAGGCGTGTGAGTTTTATATTAAGTCCCGGTTTAACTATGCTAAGTTGAACCGGCCCTTGGGGGCTACTACACAACAAAAGTACAAGAGAGGCATAACTTTTTACCTCATAGTGTTCCTTCATACGATTCACCAGACCGGCTTCGAAGTCACGACTGGTGTAGAGTCGGTTCAGGAAGCCGGAGTGAAGTTCTTGGGCAGAGAAGTTGTCATAAGCTGACAGATCAGTTTTTACCTTCTCTTTACACATGGTAGTAGACAATTACATGGCGCGGTGTTTTTCTAAATCGACAGGATGGCTGAGGGCGGTGTAGGCGGTGCCCGTCACTACGACATCATCATTTTTGGCCGGGCTGGCCGGATTGTCATTCTTCTTTGGGCTTGGTGTTTTCATACTCAGCTCGGCGGTTCAACAATTACGACCCGCTCCGTTGCAGGACTCGGTGGAGCAGGATGTGAGGTTTCCACTTGGGCATCCGGTTCACATTCTGGCGGATCAGCATTATCGTCTTGGTTCAACCCGGCAGAGCTGTTTTTAGCAACTTCAGGATTTTCGCCATGCTGCTCTGGAGTCTTCTCTGGATCAACGTCCACAGTAGGATCAAGGGTTTTCGCTTTCTTACTCAAGCGAGCCTTGGTACTGCAATGTTCAGAGTTAGAGTAAGATAAACCGACCAATGCGAAGATAAACCCGAAGCTCAATACCGGATCGACCCGAAGGATGTATTATGGCGGATCAAGGGTTTTCATTATGAAGTCCCAAGCTCAATACCGGATCGACCCGAAGGATGTATTATGCTTACCCCGCAAAACTTTAAGAGGAGGCAGTTGAGTGGTTGACGAACCGCCAGATGAGTTGGAAGAGGCCTGATAATTCGGGTCAGACGGATTGAGAGGACATCGGAAGAAACCTTTCAAAGGATAATGCTTTTCAGGAGAGCAAATCACCTCTGGACGACGCTTCCGGGTTGGTGTATCAGGTAAACCGTACGATGTAATTTGTTGACCATTGTGCCGGGTCGTACGGCGCTCTTCAGCCTGCTGTGTCTTCAAAGAAAGGTTTGGATTCAAATGAGCACAGGAGTGAGATTTTTTCACTTTCCGGACTGTGTGGCGAATTCTTTTAACCGGCACAAGATCAGATTCGGAAGAAAGAAGGATTACCTCAACAGGATCGGCATGACTGGCTTCAGCATCATCCTGGGAATTAAAATTGTCAATAAGATGAAGGATAAAAAGGGACAAGATAAATCAAGCTTTACCTCGGCTTCTGAATCTTCGTCTTCCGGCGGATCAGAAGACTCGGCGGTTTTCCTCTTACCAGCTTTCTTGGTGGTCTTAGACTTTACACGAGGAACCCGGGCCGGTTTGGTTCATTTCCAGAAGGAGCTGTTAGCCTGAGAAGTAACAAGGATTAGTATATATCAATAAGGCATTAATATCAGAAGAGCGGTGAGCGGAGCCTTACCGCAGGCGGTTTGTTGGCAACACAGAATGGGGCCAACCCGGTTTGGCTGCAGATGGAGATCGGCTCATCAAGCATCTTCTTCACTGCCTCAGTGACTTCAAGCTCAGTTATTGGTAGCTCGTGATGTCTTTGAGGGTCTTGGATGCTACCAGTGTATTCGTGCATCAATCCGGGGCGGCGGCTTAATGGCAAGATGCCCCAGGAAACCCAACATCGAACAAGGTCGATACCAGTTAAGCCATTGGCCATTAGAGCCTGGAGTTTGACAATTTGAGGCGCAAAAATCTTCCGTTCTGCGGTGGTCAAGCGTAAAGGCAATGCGTGATGGTTGCTGAGCCAGTGAGGGCGGTAGCCCGGCAAGGGGTTCTCGCTGTTAGGAGCGGTATTCCGGCAATAGAACCAGGTTTGGTTCCAATCTTTCGGATGGCTATGGTGTTTTGCGTGAGGAAAGTCTACTTCCTTCCTTTTACGGATTGAAACGCCACCCGGTTCCGTGTTAGGACCATCCGAAAACTCCGTCACGCGGTTCAAATGAAAGAAATCCCGGAACAGCTCCACAGATGGTTCTTCTTGAAGATAGACTTCACAGAAAACTTGGAAATTGCATATATTGGACACAGAGTTCGGACCAATATCTTGTGGATGGAGTTGAAAACTTGCAAGGACATCCCGGAAGAATTTTGATCCGGGCGGGCTGAATCCTCAGTCTAAGTGCTGCATAAATACAATTACTTCTCCTTCTTGAGATTCAGGAGGGCATTCGGCATCCGGAACACGCCAATGGAGGACATTTTTGGAGGCTAAAGCGCCGGTGGTGACGTATCCATTGAGTTGCGTCTCAGTGATCTTGGACCGGACCCAATTGCAAGCTGAGAATTGTTTGGCCATTCCGGAAGAAGAAACTGCGAAAGGGAAAGTAAAAAACGGTTCACCGTTAACGGTTCAGACACATTATACAATGTTAAACCGGCAATTTGGCAGTCAGTTCCAAAATCCGGTTTAACTGAGGACTAATGGAGTATGGCGGATTAGCTATCAAAATTTAAACCGCCCGAAGAGACAGAACTGGAAAATCTGCTAAGTATGGACAGAAACAGGTTTCACATATGAACGGAGTTAATTTGGATCTACCGAAGATTCAGTAAGGAAAAATTTCTGTGACCCATGCAAGCCTTATAAAGGGCAGGAAAGTTCGTGCGTTCTAACAAGAGGGTCTGGACAAAAAGAAAGATGTGCAAAGTACTAAGCTGACGGTGGAGCAGTTACTACACAGGATATGTGCTACGGTTGGATTAAAAAGCCATGGCAGAGCAGGTATGAAGAAACTAGGGATGAATATCTATGAACGACGAGATGAACAGGAGCCTCAAGATGCAGATCTAGGGCATGAGGAGGAGCCTTACCTGATGCACAGAACAGCGGAGGAGCGCCGAGAGCCTCTGGCACAACCAGGTTGATGCAGCGGCCTTGCACTGACGCGGCGTTCGGAGGACGGAGGCGACGGCGGAGCTTCAGAGCTGGAGCGTCGCGAGGAAGAAGAAGCGCGGAAGGAGGAAGAAGAGAAAGGGCCTTCCGGTCTATTTATAAGGAAACAGAGTAATTAATAGGCGCGAGAATCGAGGAGTTGAAAGCGACGGACGGCGCAGCGGTCGCCTCGATTTCCGGGATAGTATTAAATGAAGGGAATCTTACTGTTTGGGCTTCCTTAATAAAGATGATGTCAAGATGCTCTGTTGCTGTGGTCGGAGGATGACGTCACGGCGGTTCAAGCGAGATGGCGGGTTCTGAAATATGAAGGAAGATATTCAGTTTCCTAAGATGTTGAAGATTAACATGAACAGGTTCAAGTCAATCTGGGGCCTAATGTTGGGGATGTAACTACTGAATATAAACCGCCCTGAAGGGGCCGGTTTACCCTCGGCCATAATTAGGGCCCACGAAGGCTCCAAGGGTGGCGACAATCGTAGAGACTAGAGGCCCGGAGCCCAGGGGAGAATTAGGGCCCATAAGGGTAAAACCGCCTTAACCATGTAACTTGTGTTGTAAGATAAGAGAAAGGAGAGACCGAGCCGGACACTTGTATGAGTCGGCCTTGGGACTCTGTAGACCGGCCGGGCGTCAACCCGTGTATATAAGGGGACGACCCGACGGCGGTTTAAGGACAGACAATCACAATTCGAGGCTTAGGCGAAGCTATTGCTCCCTAGTTGCCGAAATCATATCAATCCCATCACAAACTAGACGTAGGCTTTTACCTTCATCGAAGGGGCCGAACTAGTATAAACTCTCGTGTCTTTGCGTCCGCTTTAACCCCTCTAAGTTAACCCGTACGATGGCCCCGCGACTAAGTCCTTTCATGAGGACATCTGCCGTGACAATTCCACGACAGTCGGGGTAGCGATGATGACCATCTCGGGGATTGTTGGCCACAACCCCGTTGGAGTGTGCTCCCAAAAGGCGACGAAGCACTTCTGGGGTCATCAAAGCACCTTGGCCAATGGCTGGGGCAGACCTCAGGGACTCGATCGGGTGTCCGAACAGCACGACTGGGTTGTCGGCGTCGGGCTCGTTCTCTTCTCTCGCCGGGGCTCGACGAACCAGCTCTCCACGAGCTGCGATCAGATCAATGGTGATTTGATCATACAGTTCCTCAAGTGCACCTACGTAGCGCACTAGGTGCAACAATGCAGGATCCGTCTCGTGACCTCCGTTGGCAACCTGGGATGGTCTACCATACCCTTCACGTCTGGGGTAGTAGTAGAACGAGCGACAGTTAACTCTGGGCGACAAGTGCCGGAGTTGAACTATAGCCTCTCGAGCAGCTAGTTGGATGGCTTGTGGCTCAAGGAAGTTGTTCTTCCGGTGAACCTGTAGGGGCGCTCGGGTGCTAGACCCCTACCGTAGATGTGCACAGTGGCCTAGAATTGACGGCTCTCACCGCTCATGGGCCCTTGGTACACAACATATTCCGGCGGCTCTTCTAACGCATAGGCGCGACGTGTGAGGTTTGCGAGTATGGTCACAAAGCCTCCAAGGTTGGTTGCTGTGGTCTCATTGTGCACGACGGGGCCATGCATTATGGCTCGGTTTGGGGTAGCGGCTGTGCTGTGCTGGTTTGGGGCTAGCGTGCCCTTTTTATATGAAAAGGGGACGGAGTCTTCCTTCGCACGCTTGCGGAAAAAAAGACTATTTAGGGGCCGGTCACTGGCGCGTGATCGACGGCTAGGTTGGTAGGTTGGGCAACGACTGCCAAAAGTGTCGGGGTCACTGTGTGGCTATCTTGCATGAGAAGCTTGGCTGGGGTTTGGTTAAGGTCTGGTGGGTTGGTTAACCAAGGTTTTTCGACCTGGCTAAGATAGGGTCACCAATGGTCAGCCTGGCTCTGATACCAAGTTTGTCCCGACCGGTTCTCCGGGTATTAATTTCCAGAAAATGGCCGTTGTGCTCACCAGCCCTAGGATTACTGTTAGCTGATGAGGCACCAACTTGATACAGAAGTTCCAAGCAAAAATACAAAATATGTAGTACAAGACCATTCGGGCCTGTGAGTACAACAATTGGTTTCTAGTGGTCGATGGCGGAAGCGGTTTGTGAAACATCAGTGTCTATGGGACTCCATTTCCCACAGGAACAGCTGACCAGGTCAACTCCTATCTTCGCGAGGCTGCTATCACCGTTGCTTAGTTTCTGGTGCTGTCATCGCAACGCTCCTCTCCATGCAGAAATCTGGCCAAGACAATAGCCAGGGACAAGCCAGTGAGTACTTTGAATGTACTCGCAAACATTATGAACACCGGATAATATAATTGATAATCATGCACTGAAATATTCTATGATCACATAAATACCATAAATAAAACATCTTTTATGCATGCAAGCAGGTTATTTATATGCAACATGAATAAGCAATAATGGAGTGGGAATAAAATGCCCCAGTCGGGTGTCTGTGCGACACCACATAAAGGGCTTATAAAGTAAATAAATAACAAGCAATGCCACAGTCGGGCGTCTCAGCGACACCACATAAAGGGCTTATAAAGTAAATAAATAACAAGCAATGCCACAGTCGGGCGTCTCAGCGACACCACATAAAGGGCTTATAAATAAATAATCACAATGAATATCCAGGAGGTAGAACCGTCCCAGGGATACTCAATGATATAATGGGATAGTCCATAAGAATTGATAATCATAATCTTCGCAAGTCACAAGTCACAATCCAAGTTCTGGTTTAACAATTTCTCCTCCGAAGACCGACACTGAGACCAACCCTTGACCCATCCCAGACTGTAGTCCTTAACCATGGACACAGCTATCCGAATAGGTTTAATCTCTACAGAGGGTGTACTCTTTACCCACGAGTAACGGATTCCTTTAGTCCATCAGGACTAATTCTGTCCACGGTCTTTTAATTGAAAACACACCTGACTTGCACACACCAGCTTAACTCACCAATGTC